>CM044316.1:70892500-72142500 GCA_024291935.2 Okapia johnstoni | reverse complement strand
AGTGGCTAGTAGATTATTCATAGCTATCCAAATATAGAAAATTAGTTACTCAAAGTCTTTTGTCCTCAGCTTAGGGCCTTAGCTGCAAATCGGGAACAAGATAAAAAGGTCCCACTCAACACACTGTTACATGGTTATTTTAAAATCTAAAGTATGCATTAAATTTTACTATACTGCATATCATTATAGAAAATTCCATTTATACAGAAATGCCAGTTTTATTAAAAAGATTGCCCTGAAGAGGTTATTTGAATGATACTTATTAACTTTTTATGTAAATTTTATGGTGTTTTCATGGATCCTAATTCATCAATTAAGGGATAAAAGAAGAACATTGGCATTTTTAAAAATTTCTCATATTTTTTCAAATAAAACTTTTTATCTAATAAAATTCTTCAAAGTGTAGATTTTTTCCCCCAGAAAGTCAGATATTCAATCATTCATTTAACGAATATGTTTGTGTATCTACTTTATACCCAGTGATATTCCAGCTGCTTTGGGCATATCAGCAAACAAAGATCTCTGTCCTCATAGATTAAACAGTGGAAGAGAGACATTAAACAATAAACATAATATGTATACCTGTAGCTGATTTGTGCTGATGTGTGGCAGAGGCCAACACAATATTGTAGAGCAGTTATCCTCTAATACTTGTATTTTGTTCTATACTTCTCAAAAAAAGAAAATGAGTCTAAAAAAATAAACTTACTGAAGGAATTTTTAAAAAGATAAGTAAGTTACAGAAGGTGACTAATACTATGAGAAAAAGAGTAGAGGAGGATAAGGGAAATCAGGAGTAAGGCTGTAGGTAGGGAGACCAAGTACTTTGAAATGTTGAATAAGGTGGTCAGGGAAGCCTCAGTAAGAAGGTGACATGTGAGTGAACACATGGGATGGGAGGACAGAGAAATGGGAGCAGTTAGTCATATCTGGAAGAAGAATGCTCTAAAAGAAGGGTCAGTCAATTCAGAGACCCCCCCATCGGCGCCCCCCCTCCCCAGCCCCCCCCCCCCCCCCCCACCAACCCTCCCAGCCCCTGCGCTGCCTAGGAGGTAGTGTTTGTCTGGTGTGTTTGAGGAATAGCAAGAAAGTCAGTTTGCCTGGATGGTTGTGAATGAAAGGAGGGAAGCAGGAAGTGATGTCAGAGCAAGGAAGTGGGGAGGGAGCAGATCACAAAGTTTACAGGAGACTGTAAATGCTTTGGCTTTCACTTAGAATTGAGAAGTGACTGATACAATATGACTCCCATTTTAAATGGGTTACACCATAGGAATACAAGGGTAGAAGCAGGCTGATGGTTAGGTGGTTAGGAACATAATCCTAGTAAAAGTTGATGCTACACCAGAGCAGTAGTAGGTGTGTGTGTGTGTGTGTGTGTGAGTCATTCAGTCATGTCTCTTTGCAATCCCAGGGACTGTAGCCCTCCAGGCTCCTCTGTCCATGCAATTCTACAGGCAAGAATACTGGAGTGGGTAGCCATTCCCTTCTCCAGAGGATCTTCCTGACCCAGGAATTTAATCCATGTCTACCAGTGTTGCAGGAAGATTCTTTAACATTCGAGCCACCTGGGAAGTAAGGGAGATAATGAGAAATGGTCTGATTCTAGGTATTTGAAGGCGGAAGCAACAGGATGGGGAATAAGAGAGAAATACAGAAGTGAAGGATATCTCCAGTAGTTCGAACAACTGAAAAACTGGAATTGCCATCAGTTGAAAGGAGAAAGTTAGTCTGGGTGATAGTGGGTGAGCAAGTCTGGGAGGAGATTTATTAGAGTTTAATTTTGGACATGTTGAGACTAAGTGGAGACATCAAAGTAGAAACATCAAGTAAGAAGTTGGCCTTATGAATCTGGAATTCAAGAGAGAAGTCTGGACAAGAGGTATACATTTAGGAGTAATTAGCATTTGTTACAATTTAAATGATGACTTCCAGGGTCATGAGATTAGCTAAACAAGAGAACAAGACCTGAGCACTAACATGAGGTTGTGGAAAAAAGAAAAAACAGAAAAGGAGACTAAAAAAGAATGAAGAATAATTTAGGCAGTAAACCAAAAGAGTAAGGATACCAAATGAATATATCAAGGAGAAAAGTATGATCAATCCTTGTCAAATACTACTGAAAGATCAAACAATTTATCAGAGTTTAGCAGGAATAAACTTAGAGGTCACTGATGACATTACATAATAACACTGGACCCAATGATTCATTCTACTAAGAAGGAATATTACTTATTAAATGAAATTTCTTATAAAACAAATAGGTTTTTAAATACTAGTCAATGACCCACCTACTTCAAATAATATATTATACTGTGAAATGAAATATAATGAAATGTAGTTACACAAATAAAAAACCTGGCAAAATTCCAATTTATATGATTTTAATTCAATTTTTTAAAAAATGTATATAGAGTGCTTACTAAGCTAAGCACCAAGGATATAGAAACAAAATTTCTGCAGTCAAGGAGCTTTGAGACTACTGTGGAGAACCAAATACAGATAACCACCATATAAAACCATGCATCAATTCTATGAAAATACGGAGGAGGTGCAGGCATCTAAGCCAAACTTGGGGGTCAGTGTCACCTATCTGCTTAAATTTAATCTCTAAAAAATATTTATTGATTACGGGCACAAGATTTAACCAAACAAATCACAAAGGATGGTACGATAAGCTAACAAACATGAAAAGGTGCTCAAATGAACTAGTTTCTAGAAAAATGCAAATTAAAATCACCCTGTGGCCTCAGGAGGCTGGATGCCAAATCTTCTCCAAAAAACAACTTTGAAACTGTTCAAAACTATTTTTTAAAAAAATAACCATTTCAGGAATCTGGTAATCAACCAAAGTCAAACACAGTAAGAAGCACTTATTCATGAAACACTGCTGAAATTAGGGTAAGAACAGTGGGACTCTGTGACACTCCTGCCTGGGGCTGCTACCATCCCTCCCCTGTGGTCAGGTGGTCAGGGCGAGGGGTTTCCCTAGACTGTAGGCTAGGGCAGCTTCAAGGCTGGAGAGAGTCAACCGTTTTGGAGCCAAAGATGAAAATATGCAGTCTAGCAGCATCACCAGCAGAAGTCGCAATCTCAGGATCAAGTCTGAGGTAGCCATCCCAGTTGGGACAAGCAGCCTCCCAACAACAAAATCAAAAGGTAATAGGTAGATCCTGGAAAAGAGAGACCAAGAGAATCTTGAACTCTGCTAACAACCCTGGCTGCCTCCCAGCCACATACCTCAAGAAAACTACACTGTCTTCAAGTCCTGGGTTGATGGTGAGGTTGTTCACATGAACAGAGCACATGGGAGAAATTAGAAAGCAGGGCAGAGTATAAACCTGTCTGAAATTTGAACGTGCTCCCTAACCCACACACAGATCCTTCAGGAAGGGTGGAAGTCTTACTCCATCCATCATGCGCAGGTGTCCCAGCATAACCTCCGAGCACTCCTTGGCCCTAAAGCTGTGCATAAATGAATGCTGAGCAAGCAAAGCCAGACTCAAAAGAGTATATCTTTGGGGGCATGAGCTGCATATGCTCAGCTAAGGAGCCCGAATATATCCTGAAATTACAAAGCATCACTAAAGGATTTTAACCAGGGAGTAACGGATTGGAATTGTGTTTTATAGACAGATCACTTTGGCAGGGTGGAAGTCAGGTTGGCAGAGTATAAGATCAGAAACAGAAAGCAGAAACAATGGTCTGAGCCAAAACAGTGGCAATGGGAAAGGAGGACAGAGGAGGCAGAGGTAAGTCAATGTGAGAGATTTTTAAGTGAATATAATGATCCAAAAGGTCTAGGTATTGAGGAGACAAGGAATGTAAAATTCTTCAGTTTTATGGCCTGAGCCAGAATGATGCTAGAGCCGTCTACTAAAACAAAGAGTTCAACTGAGAAAAGGTTGAAAGATGAGCTCAAATTTGATTATGTTGAGCTTGAGGTTACAGAACTCTAAAATGTATGAGATCACTTATGTAACTAAACTTTGCTAAAAGGCTATTATTAATATTTAGAAAAATAATATTCTATATGAAATATGGTATTGTAGTGTCCAAAGACCCGGGTTCTTGCTCCAGTTGTAGCTCAAACTTGAGCAAGTCAATTGTTATCTTGGTGCCTAAGTTTATTCATTTATTCAAGTTATCCTGACACAAAATGAAGAAAAGAAAACTGCCGTATACTTACAAAGTGATGCTGTAAAGCAAGAATATATGCGATTGCTGTTACAGCACACAATTAGTTCTGGAAATTGTCAGAAAATGAAGCCATAAATATCGGAAAAGAAACCATATTTTTGCTATGTCAGATGACGTGGAAAGCATCAAATCATTATTTTTGTTTTTAAATGGTACATATGTATCACAATTTTTATTTTTATTTTTAAAAGTTCATTTAGGTGACCAGTTGCAAAATATATCCAGCAGAATCAATCTTTAAAGTGAGCATCTATTCTGTTTCTGAAAGGAAAGACAATGTTGCAGATATGTAATTTCACTCCAATATTTTAAATTTAAAACAGCAACCATTAAAATCCCAATTGGGAAATATAGCAACACATGTTTAAGAGAACCTAAAATGAAAGCCTATATGTGAAGGACATTCAGCAATGCAACCACAATTGTATTAGAGTAATGTGATTCTTTTATGATTTTTTTTTTCTATCTCTCCAAACATTAAAGATCAGGGTAATGTTGTCTATAACTGGAGGCCTAGTCCAAGGCTTTTGAAATAAGCATTTCTGAGTTCAAGCATGAAATTAACTCATAAGAGATCAGAGCAGATGGGCAAATTACCCTAAAAGAGAGAGAACAGCTCCCCAGTCTAACTATAATCAAACAGCAACCAAAAGAGACTGGTCAGTTATGAAAACTCAAAAAAAATAAATAAGATCAGTGGAGGAAATACTGGCATTGTCCACTACACTGTTCAAGAAAGAGATTTTTACCCTACATAGTTTAAACAATTTGGCCTCAAATGGTAAGATTATTCCTACTGCAGAGCAAGATGTATGATGCCACTCTTAGATTGTGCCACTAAATATTTCATACAACTATACATGAGAATTTGTACTCATTCTGTATTCATGCAATTGTGATTTGTTCACCTACAAAACAAAATGAATCATCATGATGACAGAAGCATTCTGATTCATTTGACCATTACAAGTTAATAAACTAGATTCTTATATATATATATATATCAATTTATTAATTATATATATAGTTTATTAACTATATTATACATATGTATTATATATACAGGGCTTCCCTGGTAGCTCAGCAGTAAAGAATCTGCCTGCAATGCATGAGACATGCATGGGTTCAATCCCTGGGTTGGGAAGATTCCCTAGAGAAGGAAATGACAACCCACTCCAGTATCCTTGCCTGGGAAATCCCATGGATGGAGGAGACTGATGGGCTAGAGTCCATAGGATCGCAAAGAGTGAGATATGACTGGAGAGACTTAGCATACACACACACACACACACACACACACACACACACGTATCTCAGAATATAATGTCAAAGGATATGTGTGTGTGTGTGTGTGTGTGTGTGTGTATACATATATTATTTGACATCACTTGATGTGGATCCCTCTTTGAGAGATAGCTCCATTCCATTCTATCTGAATCTGTGGGTCAGATCCTGAGCTTGATAAACTTACCAATATTAACTCTCTAGCAGGCTTTTTGAAATACACCCTGCCAGTCTGCCCAATTAACCCAAACATCACAGTTAGCCAAAAATGTGCTTTTAAGTGTTAGATGTGCACAATTACTATCATTGTTTAAATTCAACTGATAAATTTATAAAGTATTACAGCTTTCCTTTCTCTGATACTCTTGATAAGCTTTAAAAATGGTGTTCAAAAATATTTAATTCACAAGTGATACAACCTGTTCTTCTTGAAATGATTGCTTAAGATTTGCATATGCTTAAGTGACAGATCATATCATAACACACAATAAATTATGAATGAAAAATCTAGTGTAACTGACTATGAGTCAATATTTATTATGAAAACACAGCAGGCTGTTCCAAGTGCATTTTTCTCCTAATCTCCAAAGATAAGCTAAAAAAAAACTCTACTTCAGTCTAATCAAGAGACTATGTGAAGGCAATATATCTAATCTTTATCTAGAGACATTTGAGGCCAGAAACAATATTTCAGTAATTCACAGTAGATGACTTGAACAACTATAGCATTATACTAAAACTAATAGCAATAATGGCTCACAACTACTCTAAAAAGGATTAATACAGGGATATATAAAAATCTAATAAGCTGGAAGAAGAAAAATAAAAGTTAAGCAAAACTAAGTATTTCAAACCAACAAATGCATTTATTTGTTACTCACATAAAAAACTGTGGCTCAGCTGGTAAAGAATTCACCTGCAATGTAGGAGACCTGGATTCATTTCCAGGGTTAGGAAGAACCCTGAAGAAGGGAAAGGTTACCCACTCCAGTATTCTGGCCTAGAGAATTCCATGAACTGTATAGTCCATGGGGTTGCAAAGAGTCAGACACAACTGAGCGACTTTCACTTCACTTCACATAAAAAAAAAATATTATACTTAAGAAGCCTGTAGGAAATGTCTATTCTTCTCATAAACTTCAAAATTGTCGCTAAATTTTAGCAAGGATTCTAAGGATATTGTGTACACAGAGATCAAAAAGTGTAAGTGGACAGTTAGTATTTCGCCTTAAAATAAAAATCCTCATTCCAACAGCTCAATGTATAAAACTCACAAAAATTAATGGGTAGGAAAAATAGCTGTACTTAAGATATTAATTCCATTGGTTTAGTCACTAACCTGTGTCTGACTCTTTGTGACCCCAGAGATTGCAGCCCACCAAGCTCCTCTGTCCATGGAATTTCCCAGGCAAAAATACTGGAGTGGGCTGCTATTTCCTTCTCCAGGGGATCTTCCTGACACAGGGATCAAACCCAGGTATCCTATATTTCAGGTAGTCTCCTGCACTGCAGGCAGATTTCCTTACTGACTGAGCCATAGGGAAGTCCCCATTAATTCCACTATTGACTTTCTAATTTGATTGTTTCTGATAGAAATATCCAATTGGATTTATACAGTATCAGCAAATTTGAGACATGGTGAAAATCTAGTCTTATCAGACATACATTTAATACTCTTTAATAATGTTGTGCTTCAAAATAAAAGAAGTGAAATCTCTTAACAGAATGAGGCCATATAATTCAAGATGTCATCATTTAACAGAAATGCACCCCCAATTCTCTGTTTAGTTCTCTACTTCTTAACATCCTAACTCAAAATTTGTAGAAATAATGGGTGAATTTGGAAGACATCATGCTAAACAAAATGACAGTCACAAAAAGATAAATACTGTTTGATTCCACTTATGTGAGATAACTATAGCAGTCAAATTCATAGAAAGTAGAAGGATGGTTGCCAGGGACTGGGGTGGGGGGGAATAAGTAGTTACTGTTTAATGTGTATAGAGTTTTGATTCTGTAAGATGAAAAGAGTTCAGAACTTGGCTGCAAAGCAATGTGAACTACACATTGGTCTGCTGAGCTATACACTTAAAAATGGTTAAGATGATAAATTTATGTCAGGTATAGGTATTCTATAATTTTTAAAGTAAAAATTTCTTGAAACAATATTTTAGGTCTCTAGAGTTTTTTCCTGAGTTCATTCATTAATTTTAATATTAATGATAAATAAATTTAGGGTGTACTTGAAGAATCCATAATTTTAAGACAAACTGGGAGAGGGAAAAAAGAAAGCCAACTTAATTAAATTGAGATATATTATGGCACTTCCTATATGCCACATATACTTTAAGAGTATGTTCCTGGCTATGAATTGATAATTGTAGGAGTAAGGTGACAGGTACATGGGAATTCATTATACTATGCTCTTTACTTTTGTATACTTAAAATTTTTCATAATAAGACATTAAAAATAAAGGTTCACTTTATTTCACTTTATTCACTTTTAAGGTTCACTTAAAAGTGACTGTTAGTCACTCAGTCATGTCTGACTCTTTGTGACCCCATGGATTACAGATCGCCAGACTCCTCTGTCCATGGGATTCTCTGGGCAAGAATACTGGAGTGGGTAGCCATTCCTTTCTCCAGGGGACCTTTCCAATTGAACCTGGGTCTCCTGCATTGTAAGCAGATTCTTTACCATCTGAAGCACCAATGAAGGTATAAAGGTAGCTGTGCAAATAAACAAAGTGTGAAGTTTAGCAGAGTAGGAGAATAAATGGGAAGGGTAGGGTGAATTTTCTAGTAAGACAGTGTTAAAAGATGGAATACAGTAAAATATGGAAATATTTTAGAATCTATTTTAAAAATACGAATTTGATGTAATTAGGATATGGTAAAGGGCTTTAAGAAAATCAGTGTGAATTAACCAGAAAGACCACCGAAAAGAAGGGATTAAAAAGAAATTAAAAGATCAGAAATCAAAAAAATTTTAATTTTAAATTTCTAAGAATAAAGTAAAATTTAAAATTTTTACTCTACACCTACATAAATTAGGAAATAACTCCTTTAATAATCAGCTCCTAAGTTATTAGGGAAATGATCAAAATATTCCTAGTGTGTTGGTATGAAATTTCAAGATATAATCTAGTACATTTAACTGAAGAGACAGGGATTATTGGGGCGAGGGTGGGAAGTAAGGGAGCAGAAGGCTTTTAATTCTTCTTTAAAAATAACATACAAAGTAATCTAGTGTCAATTGTATAAAATCTAATCTCAAGATTAGTAGAATATTTTGTTTTCAGTATCTGAATGGTCTCTTTTCCTGTTTCTGCTATACAAAAGTGAGAGAGTAAGTTGAAAACCTATGGGAAATTATTTTATCAATAACCTGTGAAAAGTGGAATCACAGAACTAATTACTCATATCTAGCAGGTAAAAACACAAAACAAAAGAATAAATTTTAGAAAGCAAGTTGCTTTGAAGTTTTAAACCGTACAAATTCCCAAAAAGGGTCTGAATCTAAGACAAGGGTAAGAACATATGTAATTACAAATAAAGTTTAGGGTGAAGAATAACTTGTTATGACATCAAAGAAAAGGAAGCACATATGTAATATACATAAAAGAGAGAACAGTACCAAAATCAAACCTATATACACATTACTCATATTCAACACATGTCATGATTTTGCTACATTTGCTTTATCTATCCCTGGTGTGTTTTTTCTTTGCTAACCTCATCAGTATCATTTTACACCTTAGTCATAATCAAATATCCCCAACTGTCCCCCCAAAAAAGTCCTCTTACAGTTGCTTTGTTTGAGTCAAGATCAAAACAAGGTTCACACATGACATTGGGGTATGGTTCTTGAATTTCCATTAATTTAGAGTAGTGCTACTCAAAGTGTGGTCTAAACTGGTGGCAATTCAAGAACTAATTGTAACTTACCAGCCCCAAAACTGTTCTCAATCTACAAACTCATTGCTACAGGTCAACAAGATAAATTCAGAAAAGGAAAGTAAGGACTGAGAAACTTTCATAGCAAGCTGACACTGTCAAGACATCCTAGTGCATGGTCAACAGACCCATTTCCTGAACCAGTCTCACCCTCCCATAGTAAGTCTTACATGACCTGAGCTGCACACTAGTGTTTTGCTCACTAGAACAACATGCTGCTTGCTGCCCCAAGGATAATTTAAAAACAAAACCCAAAAAAAACTGGCTCTTAATTCTAAATAATTAGAAATACAATCTTCCTCCTCACTTCTTAACTCTACCATTAACTTTATAAGGAAACTGGGTCAGCTGTCCTTTAGATTTCTAGATGTTTCTATTTGCTTCCCATGGTGTCAATTAACTTGGTCCTCTATCACTTGACTTCCTTGATTGGTTCTATTTGGGTTCATCTTTGGTGGCAAGAATATTTCATAGACTGTGGTCTCTGATACATGTTATAAAACTTCAGAAAGTACATAATATCTGGATACCCTATTTGGGGGCTTTCCTGGTGGCTCAGATGGTAAAGAATCTGCCTGAAATGCAGGAGACCAAGATTCCCCTGGAGAAGGGAATGACAACCCACTCCAATTCTTGCCAGGAGAATTCCATGGACAGAGGAGTCTGTTGGGCAACAGTCTATGGGGTCATGAAGAGTCAGACATGACTGAGCAATTAACACTTTCACCCTATTTTCAGCAAAGCTAAGATCGATTACTAGGTTCAGGTAATGATAGCTCAATCCCTCTTTTGTAAATTCCACATCAGCTTTTCATCTAATGTTTTCATCTACTGATTATTACTGACTAATTCATTTCATGCTTCCCTTGTGGCTCAGCTGGTAAGGAATCCGCCTGCAATGTGGGAGACCTGGGTTCGATCCCTGGGTCGGGAAGATCCCCTGGAGAAGGAAATGGCAACCCACTCCAGTACTCTTGCCTGAAAAATCCCATGGACGGAGAAGCCTGGTAGGCTACAGTCCATGGGGTCGCAAAGAGTCGGACACGACTGGGAGACTTCAAGAGAGAGAATTCATTTCATTAGGGATGGAAAAGTGGTGATTTTCTAATTGAAGTCAGAATTCATTCCAATCCCAAAGAAGGGCAACACCAAAGAATGCTCAAACTATTGTACAACTGCATTCATTTCACATGCTAGTAAGGTTATGTTTAAAATAGTTCAAACTAGCCTTCAACAGTACGTGAACCAAGAACTTCCAGATGTTCAAGCTGGATTCAGAAAAGACAGAGGAACGAGAGATCAAATTGCCAACATTTGTTGGATCAAACAGAAAGCAAGGAAATTTCAGAAAAACATCTACTTCTGCTTCATAGACTATGTGAAAGCCTTTGACCATGTGGATCACAATAAACTATGGAAAATTCTTAACGAGATGGGAGAAACAGACTACCTTGCCTGTCTCCTGAGAAACCTGTATTCGGGTAAAAGAAGTTAACAGTTAGAACTGGACATGACTCTAAAAGTGGGAAAGAAGTATGACAAGGCTGTATATTGTCATCCTACTTATTTAACTTACATGCAGAGTACATCATATAAAATGCCAGGCTGGATGAATCACAAGCTAGAATCAAGGTTGCCGGGAGAAATATCAACAACCTTAGATAGGCAGATGATACCACCCTAATGGCAGAAAGTGAATAAGAACTAAAAAGCCTCTTGATGAAAGTGAAAGAGGAGAGTGAAAAGGCTGGCTTAAAACTCAACATTCAAAAAACTAAGATCATGGCATCTGGCCCCATCACTTCATGGCCAATAGAAGTGAGAAAAGTGGAAGCAGTGACAGATTTTCTTTTCTTGGGCTGCAAAATCACTGTGGATGGTGACTGCAGCCATGAAATTAAAAGAGGCTTGCTCCTTGGAAGGAAAGCTATGACAAATCTAGACAGAATATTAAAAAGCAGAGACATCATTTTGCCCACAAAAGTCCATCTAGTCAAAACTAAGGTTTTTCCAGTAGTCATGTATGGATGTGAGAGTTGAAGGCTGAGTGCCTTCTTTCCAAGAATTGATTCTTTGGAATCATGGTGCTGGGGAAGACTCCTGAGAGTCCTTCGGACTGCAAGGAGGTAAAACCAATTAATCCTAAAGGAAATCAACCCTGAATATTCGTTGGAAGGACTGATGGTGAAGCTGAAGCTCTAATACTTTGGCCACCCGATGTGAAGAGCAGACTCATTGGAAAAGACCCTGATGCTGGGAAAGATTGAGGGCAGAAGAAGTGGGTGACAGAGGATGAGATGGTTAGATAGCATCACTGACTCAATGGACATGAATCTGAGCACACTCAAGGAGATAGTGAAGGACAGGGAAGCCTGGCATACTGCAATCCATGGAGTCACAAAGAGTTGGACATGATATAACGATTGAACAACAATTGCCCTTTCTATGTTTATTGGAATTCTAGGGGGGCAGAAAATTTTCTCTTTTCAAATTAGGATATTTAGTTACCATGAAATATAGTTCATACAGGACATGCAGGATAAATGCTTATTTCTTTCCCTTTAACCAACAATTTTCAGACCAAGGAGTTGATGCCCTAGATACTCCCAATGGTGTCCAATGAGTTAGGTTTGGAGTCTGTTCTGCTCCTTTCTGTCTGCCTGTTTGTCTCTCTCTCTCTCTCTCTCTCTCTCTCTCTTGCCCACTCTCTATCCCCCTTCTTTCTCTGACATTATGAGCTCATGGGTTTTTAAAATATATACAGAAATACCTTGGAGATATAGAGGTCTGGGTTCCAGACTACCACAATAAAGCAAATATCACAATACAGTAAGTCAAACAAATTTTTTTTGGTCTCCCAGTGTATATAAAAGTTATGTTTATACTATACTGTAGACTATTAAGTGAGCAATAGCATTAAGTATAAAAACACAATATATAAACAAAAAATACTTTATTGCTAAAAAATGCTAACCATCATCTAAGCCTTCAGCAAGTCATAATCATGTTGCTGGTGGAGTGTCTTCCCTTTATGCTGATGGCTGCTGACTCATGATGGTGGTGGTTGCTGAAGGTTGGGATGGCTGTGCAGTTTCTTAAAATAAGACAACAATGAAGTCTACCACATCAATTGACTCTTTCACCAATGATTTCTCAGTAGCATGCAATGCTGTTTGATAGCATTTTATCCATTCCCTGGTGGTCCAGTGATATGACTCTGTGCTTTCATGTTCATGACCCGAGTGCAGGATCCTACAAGCTGAACAGTGTGGCCAAAAAAATAAAAATAAATGAATAAATTGGAGTTTGTCTTCTCAAACCCTGCTACTGCCTTAGCCACTAAGTTTATGTAATATTCTTAATATTTTGTTGTCAATTCTTCACAGAATCTTCACCACGAGTAAATTTTATCTCAAGAAACCACTTTCTTTGCTCATCCATAAGAAGCAACTCCTCATCTTTTCAAGTTTTATCATGAGACTCCAGCAAGCGAGTCACATCTTCAGGCTCCACTTCTAACTTCAGTTTTCTTGCTATTTCTACCACATCTGCAGTGACTTCCTCCACTGAAGTCTTAAACCCCTCAAAGTCATCCGTAAGGGTTGGAGTGAACTTATTCCAAATTCCTGTCAATGTTAACATTTTGATTTCTTCCAATGAATCACAAATGTTCTTCATGGCATCTAGAACAGTAAATCCTTTCCAGAAGGCTTTCAATTGACTTTGACCAGATTCACCAGAGGAGTCACTGTTACAGTCTTATGAAATGTATTTCTCACAAAATGAGACTGGAAAGTTGAAAATACTCCTTGATCCATGGGCCACAGAATGGATGTTGTATTAGTAAGCATAAAAACAATTTTAATCTTGTTGTACATCTCCCTCAGAGCTCTTGGATAACTAGGTATATAGTCAATGAGCAGTACTATTTTGAACGAACCTTTTTTTCTGGATGGTATCTCTCAACAGTGGGCTTAATATATTGAGATGTTATAAATAGATGTGCTGTCATCCAGGATTTTTTGCTCCAGTTATAGAAAATGGGTAGAGTAGATTTAGCATAACCTAAAGGACCCTAAGATTTGCAGAATGATAAATGAACACTGGCTTCAACTCAAAGTCATCAGCTGCATTAGCCACTAACAAGAGATTTGGTCGGTCTGTTCTCTGAAGCTTTGAAGCCAGGCATTGACTTCTCTCTAGCTGTAAAGTCCTAGATGGCATCTTCTCCAATAGAAGACTGTTTTGTCTACACTGAAAATTTGTTGTTTAGTGTAGTCACCTTCATTAATGACCTTAGCTAGATCTTCTAGATAACCTGCTGCACCTTCTACATCAGCACTTGCTGTTTCACCTTGCACTTCTATGTTATGGAAATAGTTTCCTTCCTGAAATCTCATAAGTGAAATTCTGTCAAGCTTCAAACTTTTCCTCTGTAACTTCCTCACCTTTCTCGGCCTGCAAAGAATTGAAGAGTTAGAGCCTTGCTCTGGATTAGGTTTCAGCTTATGGGAAGTTGTGGCTAGTTTGATCTTCCCAACCACTAAAGCTTTCTCCTTAGAGAAAAGCAGTTTCACTTTCTTATTGTTCATGTCTTCACTGGAGTAGCACATTTGATTTCCTTCAGGAGCTTCCCCTTTGTATCTACAACTTGGCTAACTGGCACAAGAGGCCTAAATTTTGACCTGTCTCAGTTTTTGATATGCCTTCTTCACTAAGCTTAATCATTTCCAGTTTCTGATTTAAAGTGAGGAAACGCTTACTTTCACTTGAATACTTAGAGGCCATTGTAACATTGTTAATTGGTCTAATTTCAATATTGCAATGTCTTAGGGAATAGAGAGGCCTGAGGAGAGGGACAGAGATAGGGCAATGGTCAGTCAGTGGAGCAGTCAGGACACACACATTTATTAAGTTCACTGTTAATGGGCAGGGTTTGTGACACTCCAAAATAATCACAATACTAAATCAAAGCTCACTGATCACAGGTCACCATAACAAATATAATAATAATGAAAAAATGTGAAAAACTGTGAAGATTCTCGAAATGTGACATAGAGACATGAAGTGAGCAAAGGCTGTTGAAAAACTGGCACTGATAGACTTGCTCAACACAGGGTTGCCACAAACCTTTAATTTGTAAAATATACAATATCTACAAAGTGCAATAAAACAAGGTAACCCTTTAATGGGTTTCAAACAATTGCATTCATTGTTATTTACCATCTTCTCTCCCCTTTCTTATTGCAGAAAATTCAGAATAATATATCAGTGTGCTGTGCTGTCTTTAGTTGCGTCTGACTCTTTGCAACCCCATGAACTGTAGCCCTCCCAGCTCCTCTGTCCGTGGGAATTCTCCAGGCAAGAATACTGGAGTGGGTTGCCATGCCCTCCTCCAGGGGAATCTTCCCAACCCAGGGATCAACCAAGGTCTCCTGCATTGCAGGGGAATTATTTACCATCTGAGCCACCGGGGAAGCCCAAGAATACTGAATGGGTAGCCTATTCCTTCTCCAGGCGATCTTCCTGACCCAGGAATCGAACCAGGGTCTCCTGCATTGCAGGGGGATTCGTTACCAGCTGAGCTACCAGGGAAGCCCCAACAAATCAATACTACAGTATATAGTTTTCATATAGTTTTCTGAAAACCTAACTAGAACTTCATTCAGACCAATCCAGTATACTTGGTGCTAATAGACTTTCATAAAGTTTTCTGAAAACCTAACTACAATTTCATTCATAGCATTATTTATCTAACAAAAGACACTGAAAATTTCAATCAACCAACTAAAAATGATAATCATACAATAACTGTCCACATGCCAGAAACTACACTAAACTTTTAGAATGCAAATCTCATTTAATCCATATGACAACCATGTTGGGTATTATTGTTATTCCTATTTTATAGGTAAAGAAAATGAAGTTTGGCTACATTAAGTAAATTGTCTAAAATCCAGCTAGTAGAGGACGATGGTAAGGGAAATAATGGTAGAGCAAGGATTTGTACTCAGGTCTATCTGACTCTGAAGCTTATGATCTTAACCACTATCTTTAATATTTGATACACGATCACATTAAACAATGGCTCTTAGGAAGAGTGTACCAACCTCCTGAGGGGTTTGGAGATGTTAGGAGTAGGAAAACAAGAACAGTCCTGACCAGATGCCAATAGAATTAAGCCCCACCAAAAAAATACTGATTTAGAAGCATTCTCCTTAATCTGCATACCTCCAGATATAAAAAACTAGGACATTTTGACTATTTTAAGAAATTTCTTTCTTTTAAAATTTTAAATTATTTATATGTTTCATTCACACTGCTTTTCTCATGAACTCCGCAGAAATAATGATATTTTGCCTTACCTAAAATGTTCAGTTACAGCAATTCTCTAAATATTAAAAGATAAAATGGGTGGTACCAAAGTGGTTTATGAACAAACCTGAAAATATGAGTGACAGTATACATACTCTTTATATAGGGATAAACAAAGTTCTTTTTAAAAATGAGGGGCAAGAAGGGGCAGAGAGAGGCACCAAAAAGTTATATAAGAAATCTTTTGGGGATGATAGATATGCTCACTCTCATGATTGTGGTGAAGGTTCAAGGTCTGTACATACATCAAAACTTATCAAATTATACACTTTAAATATGTGCAGTTTATTGTTTGTCAATTATATACCAATACAACTATTTTTAATACAAAAATTAATTTCTGGAGCCTAAAAAGTAAAAGTTTAAGTATTGCTTCCAAACAGTTCCACAAAGCCTGAGATGTAATAAGGATGGAAGGTTTAAGGGAGATAACAAAGTAACTGATTCACAATTTCTTTCTTAAATAGGGTATCAGTTCAGTTCAGTCGCTCAGTTGTGTCCGACTCTTTGCAACCCCATGAATTGCAGCACGCCAGGCCTCTCTGTCCATCACCAACTCCCGGAGTCTACTCAAACCCATGTCCATCGAGTCGGTGATGCCATTCAACCATCTCATCCTCCGTCGTCCCCTTCTCCTCCCACCCCCAATCCTACCCAGCATTAAGGTCTTTTCCAATGAGTCAACACTTCGCATGAGGTGGCCAAAGTATTGGAGTTTCAGCTTCAACATCAGTCCTTCCAATGAACACCCAGGATTGATCTCTTTTAGGATGGATTGATTGAATCTCCTTGCAGTCCAAGGGACTCTCAAGAGTCTTCTCCAACACCACAGTTCAAAAGCATCAATTCTACGGCGCTCAGCTTTCTTCACCGTCCAACTCTCACATCCATACATGACCACTGGAAAAACCATAGCCTTGACTAGACGGACTTTTGTTGGCAAAGTAATGTCTCTGCTTTTAAATATGCTATCTAGGTTGGCCATAACCTTCCTTCCAAGGAGTAAGCGTCTTTTAATTTCATGGCTGCAATTACCATCTGCAGTGATTTTGGAGCCCAAAAAAATAAAGTCTGACACTGTTTCCACTATTTCCCCACCTATTTCCCATGAAGTGATGGGACCAGATGCCATGATCTTAGTTTTCCGAACGTTGAGCTTTAAGCCAACTTTTTCACTCTCCTCTTTCACCTTCATCAAGAGGCTCTTTAGTTCTTCTTCACTTTCTGCCATAAGGGTGGTATAGGACTGCAGAAATTAAGTAGCAAAAATACTAACATTCTAAAATACAGTAGAGAAGGATCTCTTTGCCTGGAGTCCTTTATCCTAATTCAGATCAACAGCATGCATTGAGGCAAGGTGAGAAACCAGTCAACACCAGGCAGACACCCAATCCCAGAAGTCACCCACTGGCCACACAGAGCCGTGGCATGTGGGTTCAGTCCTCGCTGTCTTTGAAAAGTATCTTTTTAAATTAGTTGCCAACACTTAAAAATTTAGATATTACCCTAAATCTTTTTTACTTCTCTTGGCAGATTTGGTAAACTCCTGGGCCCATGTTTCTAACCTGTCCTCAGGCCAAGCACTCTGTTTAGCCATGGGCCCCGACTCAGTGTCCACACTGTCTTGTCCCTAGCAGCTCGACCCAGTTACATTACCCCACCGGGTCTTCACAGACTCTTGAGTTTGTAAGCCTTACCTTAAGGCTGTAATGATTTTCTCTGATGAATGTTTTTGGGTTTTTTTGATACTGTCTATAGGCTCATGCCCACATTAAAGAGAATAGTCCTTAATTAGAGGCATAATTCTCACTCCAAAGAATAGGCAGCTTTTCTAACTCAGCAGGAAGTGGCAGCGAACAAGAAACTAGACTTAGCCATACCCATCCTTGAAGTCGAAGCAAGGCCAAGAATAAAAACAAATCCTGGAAACTGGCTCTTATGGCACTACTTTCAACAAATTGAGTGAAGAAACTTCTGACATATAATTCCCCCCCTGGAGATCTTCCCCAAAGCCCCACAACACACACACACACACACACACACACACACACACACACAACTTCCTCTCTAACCTTCCCCTCCCCCACTCTACTAGGTCCCTGAAATGGTACAGGAATCTATTATTCAGCCTCCAGCTTAAGATAAAAGAAAAAATTCTTTTCTTTTTGTTTAACCTGGTGAAAAGGGAAAGTTCCCAAAGTATAATCACATAAATTATTACAGGACAAAATGGGTCAGAAACCTATTCTCATCCAATGAATAAACAGCCAACATTTTAACCATTATATATCAGAAGCATTAACATTAAAATCAGGAAGAAGACAAAGAGATCCGTTATTACTATTAACAGTTTTCTACTCAATTCACAAAAATAATAGAGAGAAATATTACAAAGAGGGCAATAAAAAACTCCTCATTTGTAGATAGCCTCATTCTACTTAGAACACACAACAGAAATTACTGATAAATTATGAAAATTAGAAGGAGAATTTAGTAAGATGAATGGTTACAAAAGTAATATATAAAAATTAGTAGTTCCTTTATATGTTGATAATAATCATAGAAGAAATAAGATTAGAAATTCAAACATAACAGAAAGCAAAATTATAAAATACTCAGCACCAAAAATAATAAAAGGTGCTATTAAGATCATATTATCCTAGACTGAGAGACACCTTAAGGGTTTATGAACTGTCCCATCATTAATTTAGAAAGTAGGGCTGGAATCTACCACAAGAAATTGACTCTACACCTCTGAACCCTGACATGAACCCCCGGCCAAAGCTTAGCTGACATACGACCCAAAAGGAAATCATGGCTTCTATCCCCAGTGACAATCTGAACCTGATCAAGACCTGCATTTCCCTGGCCTCTAGTTCTGAATCATAAGAATAAGCTCAAAAATGTTCACATTTCTCATATTTCATACAGGAAACAGAGTTAATCAACAGAGACACAAGATTTCACCACTTTTTCACAAATCACATAAAACATCAAATAGAAAAAACTTATTCTCTGAAAAAGTGATTCCAAAGACCTCTTAAAGAGCTTTTGGCCTCTGCCAAAGTCTTACTAAACATATGTGTGGAAATAAATGAGTATATAGACTTTTTAAGTTACTATTAATATTACTGAATAGAACCAAAAGAAAGAATGCTTTGGAATGTGTTTATATTATTAAGAAATTCCCAAAGATACAGTCCTCCAAAGCTATGGTTTTTCCAGTGGCCATGTATGGATGTGAGAGTTGGACTATAAAGAAAGGTGAGCACTGAAGAACTGATGGTTTTGAACTGCAGTGATGGAGAAGACTCTTGAGAGTCCCTTGGACTGCAAGGAGATCAAACCAGTCCATCCTAAAGGAAATCAGTCCTGAATATTCACTGGCAGGACTGATACTGAAGCTGAAGCTCCAATACATTGGCCACCTGATGCAAAGAACTGACTCACTGATGCTGGAAAAGATTGAAGCGGGAGGAGAAGGGGATGACAGAGGATGAGATGGTTGGATGGCATCACTGACTCGATGGACATGAGTTTGAGTAAGCTCCGGGAGTTGGTGATGGACAGAGAAGCCTGGCGTGCTGCAGTCCATGGGGTCACAAAGAGTCGGACACAACTGAAAGACTGAACTGAACTGAATGCTACTGCTGCTAAGTCGCTTCAGTCGTGTCCGACTCTGTGCGACCCCATAGATGGCAGCACACCAGGCTCCGCCGTCCCTGGGATTCTCCAGGCAAGAATACTGGAGTGGGTTGCCATTTCCTTCTCCAGTGCATGAAAGGGAAAAGTGAAAGTAAAGTCGCTCAGTCATGTCCGACTCTCAGCGACCCCATGGACTGTAGCCTACCAGGCTCCTCCATCCATGGGATTTTCCAGGCAAGAGTACTGGAGTGGGGTGCCATTACCTTAGTCCTCCATAATTCAGAATGTGTGAGACCATGGTTTAATGTCTGGATTATCTTTTCACTCTCTGGACAAAAGTAGTTTCCTAAGAAAATTAATACTATAAACAAATGGTTTGAAGCACCACAGAAGCATCTGTTTACATTTAGATAATTAATTTGCTAAGCACTCTTATCTGTTAAATTAAAGCAGGTCACCTAAGGACTTTTCTAGATAATACTTCATTAGCCTAATTATAATGAGTATATATAGCTAAAGCAACAAAATGGACATCTGTTTTAAAACATTCTTCAATTTAAGCCTTTTACTAAATCAAACTAGCTTTCATACATTACTTTCAATTACTGAGGTTTTAAGTGGGGAAAAATAAAAACCTCCATCAAAATAGAAAACAAAATTCTTACCTTTGAAGCTCTCCATTCCCAACCATCACCTATCTTCTGTGAATGTTTAATGAATTCTGTACAATAATGCTGGAATGTTTTTTCTCCAAAGAACTCATCTTCTTCCATACTAAATGAGAACTGAAATATAAAAACTCAGTATGAACATAAGCTGTGGAATGAATACTGAAAGGAATTCTGCTAATTCATGTATTTCTTTAAACAAACCAAAATTTGGCATGTGCATTGGAAAATAACCCCAGAGCCATTCCAAAAAAAAAAAAAAAAGTGTTCTGTTTCCATCTTTCTCTCCCTCCCCATCTTTTAACAGGAGGAAAATGTGACCAACATGAAAACTCAAAACCTAGTTTTTGAGTTGTAACAAATACATATCTATGGTTCAAAAAGTCTAGTTTGTCCATAAATTTAGTTCCAAGTGTTTATATTATCTCCCTTCTAAGTTAATGCTTCCAAACAACCTCCTCAGACTTCCTTCTCTATCTCCTACCTTAGCTCTTATATAAACAGCATGACAGTGATTAGTGGAGCTGGGCCATTCTTCCCACTTTATTCGAGTTCAACTCACTAACAAATGATGTTCCAAGGCCTAAAGTAACTGTTTCACAAGGTGTAAGGTTATGATCACCTAATTAATTATCTACTTTATTGAGTCAGCAAATGTGACAAATCAAGGATTATCCATATATTTGTTACATAAATCTGTCCAAAACATAAAATACTGTTCATAGAAAGAAAACTTTAGAGCATCTGAAAGGAAGCTCACAGATTTTATAGTTCAAGTCTCTTAATGAGAAAAGTTGGACCAAGTAAATGCCCACATTCTCTTCCTTAGTGATAAGCATCATCAGACAATTAGCACTTGGTAACTGCTTACTATGTCAGGTACTTATGCTGGACACTTCACATTCCCACTTAATCCTCACACAACCCAATGGCTATGGCTATCCTCATTCCTCAAAAGAAAACAGGAAAGTAATCTGCTCAAGAATGTAGTTGTTGTTTGGTCGGTCAGTCATATCCAACTCTTTTGCAACTCCACAGACTGTCGCCCACCAGGGTACCCTGTCCATGGTATTTCCCAGGCAAGAATACTGGAGTGGGATGCCATTGCCTTCTCCAGGGGATCTTCCAGAACTAGGGATTGAACCTGCGTCTCCTGCATTGGCAGGCAGATTCTTTACCACTGAGCCACCAGGGAATCCCAAGAATATAAATGAGGAAAACTCAAAGATACAAATGAAAACTTCAAACCCCAGTTCGACTCCAGGGCCAAAGATCTATCTATACTAGCTGATTCCCAGTACAATGTTCTTTCTGATTATTCAAATTCACTATGACCTACATAAGAATTTGTTCATTCATCCAATAAATACATATCGAATTTCTAAGTAGTAGGCACCATGCATAGACAAAGGTTAGATACACAAAAACGAAAAAATATATAATCCTTGCCCTGTAAGAATTTATCCTGCAATGAAGGGAGGTAACCAGTAACAATAATTACAGTAGAAACTTTCTTAACCAAGCAACACTCAACTTGCCAGATTAAATGACACAATGTCTACTCCTTCTATAAAACACTGACTACAGCATGCTTATTATGAAGCATCTCTGATCCTATCAGTTGAATGTAAAGTTCACAAACCACATTCATGCATCATAAATACATATTTTAATGCAACACAAACCAAATCAGTACAATGTAAGTCAAAAAAGGTAACTGTTATTTCTATGATGTAGACTTTATAAAGACTTGGAAAGACTATAAAGGCAAGTCTTTATATGAAAATATATACTATTGAACTAGTTATAGGCAATACAACTGAAAAGACTGGCTGAGGGGGAAAAAAAAATCATACAAACCAAAGATTCTGCGCTCAGACTGTTGCACAAGTGGCTTATGTTCTTTCTTTTAAACCCAAACTAGAAATTTAGAGGATGCATCCCACATTCGGTATAATTAAGAATGAACAATGAATTCCAATCAACTACCCATACTCAAAGAAAATGCCTTGGTAATACATGGGAAAACTGGCAAATGAATATATGTACATATTTTAAGTTGAAATAAAATGTTTTAAGTACATAAGTATAATTTTTCTAATTCTAGCTTTAATCAAGTTTTTCAATTAAGAACTCACCTCTCAATTCTGATAGCACTGGAAAAAAGGACTTCAAGTTAAAGTATACAATGGAGCAATGCACAGATTATGGTAGGCACAAGAAGAGTCCCTAACAAAGAGGGGAAGGTGTGGGAAAGTGTGGGGTGGGAGTGGAGTTGAATCTATAAGGTATGTAGGAGTTTTTGCAGGGTAACTGTCAGTGAGTGAATCCCAGGGATTGGAACAGTGGTCCATGCAGGGAGGATGGTGTGAACCAAGGTAAGTAAGGGTGTAAAGAACTGCAAGTTTGATGCCACCAACATGGTAAGGTAAATACACGAAGAGGGACTTCCTTGGTGGTTGGTTGGGCTTTCCTTGTGGCTCAGCTGGTAGAGAATTCGCCTGCAATGTGGGAGACCTGGGATCGATCCCTGGGTTAGGAAGATCCCCTTGGAGAAGGGAAAGACTACCCACTCCAGTATTCTGGCCTAGAGAATTCCATGGACTGTATAGTCCATGGGGATGGAGTCGCAAAGAGCGACTTTCACTTTCCATAGAGTATGTATCTAAAGGGCACAGCTTGAGGGCAGGGAGGAGAGTTTGAAGCTGTTACAGTGGTCTATGAAAGGTCACGAGGAGCTAAACCCAGGCAATGAAAGGGAGCAGAAAGAATTGTTGTTGTTTTAGTTGCTGAGTCATGTCTGACTCTCTTGTGACCCTGTTGGACTGCAGCCCACCAGGCTCCTCTGTCTATGGGACCTTCCGGGCAAGATTACTGTAGTGGGTTGCCAGTCCCTCCTCCAGGGGATCTTCCCGACCTAGGGATCGAACCTGCGTCTCCATATCTCCTGCACTGCAGGCAGATCCTCTACCACTGAGTCACCACGGGGGAAGCCTCGCAGAAAGAATACGTATCTTAAATTATGGAGAGAGGCCAAGATGAACTTAAAAGATCTGGAATTCATTTGTTTAAAAGAGACAAATGAAACCATGAGAGTAAATATTGCAAGCTGGAATGCATATGGCAGATTCTTAATACGGCTTCTGGTGGATTATGAAATTTTACACTAAATTTTGTATACATACATCTACCTATATTTTGAAAAGGAAAGATTCTAGAATTTTCAACAGATTGCTTGAGGAGTCTTAAACAAAACGTTAGGAACCTCTGTGCATAGAGAAAAGAGCAGTGGGTTGAGAAAGAAACCTTCAGAGCAGCAGCACTTGAGGGACCTACAGAGGTAGAAGAACAAACACAAGAGCTAGAGAATCAGGAATGAAGCATTAGGAGATGCCAGCAAGAGCAATGCCACAGAGCCAGGGAATAAAGGTTTCAAGGGAGTAGAGAATAACTAACAAAGAACCAACATTGTCAAAAGAAAAGAGAGACCCATTAAGAAAAGGACTGAAAACATGTATGGAGCTTGAAAATGAAGCAGTCATTGATGCCTTAGTGAGCAGTTTCAGCAATGGTAGAGAAAGCAGGCTGTGATGGGCTAAGGAGAAAACTACATGTGCAGATATAAGCAAAAAAATTGTAGACTACTTTTCAAAAAATTTGATTGGAAAGTAGATACAAATGGTAACCGAAGCAGTACATAGGCTTAAGGGAGGATATTGTTTTTCCTAAGAAAGGAGATAAGAAAATAAGTTTAAGCTGAGCAAAGGGGGTTGGAGAGAAGGAAAAGTTGAAAATACCAAATAGAGAAAGTGACTGATGAAGCAATATCCTAAAGGGGCTGGGAGGAGATATAGTCATCAGTACCTGAGGATGGATGTGAGTAACACGACACCCCTTGCAATCGGAGGAAAGGCATTTGAGGGTGAATATTAAGGAAGACAAAGTCTGATGATCACAAGATTTTCAGATACAGGGGTAGAGGACAGTGAGGTGTTTGAGGAAGCAAGTATAGATTAGGAATTGCAAGTGAAGAAGATGAGAGGACAGCATTTAAAGATGAGCAGACACAAGGGAAGGCCCAGCACATTCTATGAGGTATTGTGGTTGCCTTCAGCAGTGCTCAGCTCAGTTCTCCTGGTCAGAACCAGCAGAGAGGGCTGCACTGACTACACCTAAAGCTGAGTTTTGCTGGTTGAGTCAGTGAAAGGATAAGGGTAAAAGAAGGAATAGAATATGCTACTGAGAACAACAGCTCAAAGGTCCAGATTATGTAAAAAAACAAAAGATGCTGAGAAAGGACTGGGAAAATATGGCAGTATCAAGAAATATTACATATGAAAGATGGTGAAGAACAACTGCAGTGAAAGGAAGGAAATGAAAGAATGGGAAGACTGTGAGACTTAGGACTTGAGAAGGTCTCAGCTGCAGCCATGGAAGTTAAATACATAAAGTAGCTTGGAAATGAAGGTCACTGGAGCTCAGGAAGTTTAAAAAACTATAAGACATAATGTTTGCTGTCTTCCACACAGACACTTAAGTCACTTAGGATTATTATGAGAGCTATCAGGAACAGAGAGCTCTTTTAAAAATATGGAAGTTCAACTAAGAGATTTAGAAATGACAATGGGCAAATGGTAAAAGACAGTAGAGCACAGAGGTGGTAAGTAACACAGAGGTGGTAAGTGTGGTGTACAATGCCAAGACCATCAAGAATAATCACTAATAAACCATTACCTTTGTTTACGATAGTGAGAACACAGCCTTGGATTCCTTCTCAATATGGTGCTCAAGGCAGCCACCTACCAGTGATTACGGACAGCATGTGAGAAAAAAAGACTACCCTGTCATATCTGGTAGAGCTGAATTTCATGAGCCTCAAAGCAGCAGGACTATTTCCATGATGCTGAAGAAGTAACCTAAAATTGGCTCTGCAGAAGTGGGGGTTACCAGCAATCTCAATACCCTGAGCCTTGTAGGGTGGAAGAAAAAGTAGCCTCCATTCAAAGAAGGTTTTTGGTTTTTTTGTTGTTGTTTATAAGTCAAAGTTTCCTTGAAAACGACTTGGCAGAAGCATTAACCTGAGCAGATGTTAACATCACGTAAGATACATGTAGAAACACTATATCTGCGTGCCACTCCCACTCTGGAGACTCACAATGCACACTGTGTGAGGAAACTAATAACTCAGGGTTTCCCAACTCCTTTGACCACAAAATTCCTTTTCTTGGTAACATTTTTTAACACCTTACTCCACAGAATGTAATAAAGAAAATAATGGATGAAGGGTTTAGGTTTTTTGTTTGTTGGTTGGTTTAACTGTGGATGTGTGCTCCTGAGGTCACAATGGAAAATCTGAGAGGAATAGGGGAAGAGTGGGTGAACAGGTTTGGGAAGAGAAAGCACCAAGTACAGGAATATAAATACAGTAGAGTCGATAAGCTGCAGGGGCTTCGATGAAGGCAGTCAAATGTTTCAAGGATATAAGTGAGATCTCCAGTTTACATGCAAAATTCTGGTTAACAAGCTGTTTCGGTGCACATACAAATTGAGAAAGTGACATCTAAGAAGTCTGTAAAAGGAAGAACAGAAGCTAACTTAGCAAAAGGAGGAGGTAAAGGAAACAGAATGTGCAAAAACCCAAGAAGTTCTAGTAATTGAAAAACTCTTGCTTAACTGAATTAGAGGTCGAGGAATGGTACTGAGAAAACCACAGCTGATGAAGAGGGCCTTGTAGCCTGAGGGCTCAAAAGGTTTTGAAAGTGAGAGTAAACTGATCAGATTAACATTCTAGCTTCCAAAGGAGAATACAGATCTAATCTGACTGGACAGAAATCAGTTAAAAGGTTCTTAAAATGATTCAGGAGAAACACAATAGTATTAAACAAAGACTGGCAGTAGGGTGGAAGAGGGACAGATTCAAAAAAATTTTGATAGTGTAATATACTCATTACAACACTTGGCTGGTCTTGGTATGTAAGAATTGGTGGGAGAAAAGTTTCAAGAAACAGTCTTAGCTCTTTGCCTTAAGTGGTAGTCTCTGCCTAGGTGGCACAGTGGTAAATAATCCGCCTGCCAACGCAGGAGACGCAGGTTCAATCCCTGGGTCAGGAAGATCCCCTCGAGGATGAAATAGCAACCCATTCCAGTATTCTTGCCTGAAAAACTCCATGGACAGAGAAGCCTGGTAAGCTATAGTCTGTGGAGTCGCATAGAGTCAGACATAACTGAGCAACTGAGCACACACATACCTGACGCACTGAGACAGATCCCTGGAGGAAAAGCAGGCTTGGGAAGTTAGATGGGTTTAACGTAGCACCCCTGAGTTTGAGTTTGAAATGTCTGTGCAGTACCCAAGCAAAGAGATCTAGCAGGCATTTTGAGTCTGGAACTCAGGAGGAAAGAGAAATCTGAGCTAGGAATATTAATTCTCACTCAGTATTTCATAGATAACAGAACACATCTGATCACTTAGGGCGAGGATACAGAATGAAAACAGGAAGACCAAAACAAAGCAGTTACAGAAATAATTTTTCCCCCTGTATGATGACCATGACATATACTGAGAGATACTAAATCAAAGACAAACTGAACTTAATTCATAAAGAATACTACAACATTTTGGAACATTTTATAAATTCCAAACAAACTCTTACTTAATAACAAAATTGAACTAAGTAAAAACACTCCATTCCCTAAGCCCTCCAGTTACTTGAGGTTTACTGAACTATTCAAAATGTTAGTCAAAACATAAAATTTCACTCAATAGCCATAGTTTATCTAATTAACAGCACTGTGCCACTAGCAAGATGACTGAACATCAAAGCACTAATTAATTTTTGGTTGAATACTTTTAAAAATTATCTAAGGACTGGGCTTTGCTCAAGGATGTTACATATAAAAAAAAAAAAACACTTACGGCTTGATTATAAAATTAGGAACTATATTATATTAAAATGATATCCATCTCAATTCAAATCATCATAATATGGTATAATGAAATATCACTGAGTACTTGTTACCTCTTTGCTCAAGTAAGAATATTTCAACTCATTAAAAATGAAAATAAAATACAATCAACATTTTTCTATGTACTTTTCAAATTGTAACACACTGGTCCTTTACCAGGTTCACAGTCTAGTAGGGACAGAAATTAGAATCTTAGAACTATAAGAAGGTTGGAATTATGGTCAAAAATAGAAATAACCACAAATGCAACTTATTAGGAAATAATGGCAAGAATAATCCTTATTTTGCACATGGAAAACCTGAGACATGTGAACTGCCTGTTTCCAGACTTAAGCTATCTTCAGACCAGAGGTAAAAACAGAATACAGGTGAACTATCAGTAAAAGACAAATTCCAATTCTCACCTATGCTAAACGATGAAACTCTCATCTCTTACTATAAGGAAAAGTCAGAAATAAGTCAAAACTCTTCTGTGTCAAAGTGTAAGTTGTTAGTATATCTATTTTGCTTGAGTTTCACTCTTGCTGAACAGCTGTTTGCTTTGAACTCAAACAATCAAAACCTTATTTTAAGTGCTCAAACAGAGGTTAAAGATTGGAAAGGCAGAATAATTTTTTTCCTCACCAAGTGAAAGCAGTCTTTCTAAACTATGTGTTAGCCCTAAATCAGACAGTATGAAGAAGCTTATTCTGCTGCTATTCAGTTCAGTTGCTCAGTTGTGTCCAACTCTTTGTGACCCCATGGACTGCAGCAAGCCAGGCCTCCTGTCCATCACCAACTCCCAGAGCTTACTCAAACTCATGTCCATCAAGTCGGTGATGCCATCCAACTATCTCATCCTCTGTCAGCCCCTTCTCCTCCTGCCTTCAATCTTTACCAGCATCAGGGTCTTTTCCAATGAGTCATCCGATGAGCTGCTATTAAATATTATCTTTTCAGAAAAGTAACCCCAGTGAATTCTAACACTGTGTATATAATCATTATTCAAATAATTCTTTTTAATTTTAAAAACAATTCTTTTCACTACTCTCCACATATTTTAATGAGATTTTTTAATCTAATGTGTGGGTAACTGATTCTTTGTTTTAGGGATTTTTGTTTTTGTTTTTTGGGTCAGAGATATTTCTTTTAATGAATCTATAAATCAGTGTATATCAGAATCATAATAAGATTAAAACATTTTAGGAAATATAAATTTCCCCAGAACTTCAGATCATTTACAAAAATGTGATTATCATAGAACATACTATGCATACTTTGAAACATTAAAGATCATTTGTAACTAATAAAAGTAGGCAACTTCCTCTGTCCTTGTCCCTCCCTGCAGCAATTCTACATTTTAACTGGAGATTTAGACTCTTTCCTTAAAAATGCATGCAATTACTAGCTAGGGAAGTGAACTCAACCTATTATCTTTATGTGAATTTAGCTGGAATTAATTTAAATTAGTTAATCATTTACCTATCAGGGTCCTTGAGTATTGGCCCTCAAATTTTTGAGAGTAAAGAAGCACCCAGGATATAAATCTAAATGTAGAATCCTAGGCCCAGATAAGAAACATCACCCAATTCTGAAGGCCCCAAAATAAGCATTTGTAATTAGCACTAGGGATACTTTTGAGGAATCATGGTAGAACACCAAGACAAAAGACAGATTGTTTTAACAAGGATATTAATGGCCCTGGATTTCAAGGCATGTGGCAACCTGGGCGAAGCACAGCAGGCATGATCCCAGTAATCCAATAAGTAGCACTGTGTTGTGCGCTTAGTCGCTCATTTGTGTCCAACTCTTTGTGACCCCATGGACTGCAACCTGCCAGGCTCCTCTGTCCATGGGGATTCTCCAGGCAAGAATACTGGAGTGGGTTGCCATGCCCTCCTCCAGGGGATCTTCCCAATCCAGGGATCGAACCCAGGTCTCCTGCACTGCAGGTGGATTCTTTACCATCTGAGCCAACAGGGAGGCCCAATGAAAAGCACAGAAAGCAGAAAAAGAGAGGAAGCTAGGTTAGGCTTGACAGCAGTTGACCAGCAAGCTCAGCACTCCCTCTTTGCCTTCCCACTGAAACACACATCCAAAATCAAAGTTTAAATGGGATACCGCACTGTACCTAAACTGGAATTGAGGGACTTGGGATAGCTTTTTTGGTAGCTGATGCTTGCTATGGCCTCTGCATCAAAAGGTTCAGTTAGGAAGAGAGTAAGGAGGCATCTGCTGCTAAGTCGCTTCAGTCGTGTCTGACTCTGTGCGACCCCACAGACGGCAGCCCCCAGGCTCCGCCGCCCCTGGGATTCTCCAGGCAAGAATACTGGAGTGGGTTGCCATTTCCTTCTCCAGTGCATGAAAGGGAAAAGTGAAAGTGAAGTCACTCAGTCGTGTCTGACTCTTAGCGTCCCCATGGGCTGTAGCCTACCAGGCTCCTCCGTCCATGTGATTTTCCAGGCAAGAGTACTGGAGTGGGGTGCCATTGCCTTCTCCAAAGGAGGCAGCTAGCTCTTCTCAATTCTATATTTCCTTCAAAAAAAAAAAAAAAAGAGCCTGCAGTGCCCCCACAGCTTGAAGCTGAGGACAAAATTCATGAGACTGCTTTCTTTCCTCAAGCCTCCCTCATATTCCAAGCACCTAGGGAGCATTTCCTTCAGAGAAACTTTATGCAGTGGTGTGAGGGAGCTGGGTTGTATCAGAGAGGCAACTGTTTAGTTTTCAGGAGTTTGGGGAACTAGCTGATATCAAGTTGACAGCTTGAAATTAACCACAACGGGAATATTTACACCTCAGAAACTGACAAATGCCACAACTGGCTTCCAATACCCATTGGTAATTCTCTTTCAAGACCATTATCTCCCAATGATACAATGTTCATCACCAGAAATGGAAAGTGAAGCCTGTAGAGAACTGTGTACAGTTATGTAAAGTCAGCGACAGGTGGTTATGGGAACAGAACAAATCCTCAGAAGCACAGTATCTCACCACTTACTCTTTCCCCTCCCAAAACACTCAAAAATGATACATCATTTCAAATTACACCAAAATATTCCCCTCATTAGAGACACAGGCCTGAAAGATTAAATAATAGGAAAGGCCTCTCCTGAGTACAGAAAGATCTATCCTTCATAGATTGGGTTGTATCTATCAACATGCTCTCCAACCTAATACTGAGAAGAAGAGTCCTCCAGCATCTAAGTGTAGTGAAGGGGATGCAAGAAGCTTACTCAGTCTTACAGGAATGAGCAACACCATCCCTACATAAGTCCCTCTTCTGTCAAGCTAAGAAAACCAAAAACCTTACTAACAGCACAGGGCCAAGCTGAAGCTTGCGCACCATAAGAAAAAGGAGCACTGCCATAAAGAAGAAAGCTTGCTCCTATCATGGGCTTACACTAGGAAACAGAAGGAAAAACTCAGAAATTATCCCTTTACCTTCCCAATTGAAAAAGTGAGTGACTGAGTGAGTGAAATCGCTCAGTCGTGTCCGACACTTTGCAACGCCATGGAATGTAGCCTACCAGGCTTCTCCGTCCATGAGATTCTCCAGGCAAGAGTACCGGAGTGGGTTGCCAGAAAAAGAAAAGGGGCAAATAAAAAAGTCTTTGAAAAGCAAGAAGAGATGGAAACAATAGCTAAGATTAAAAAGGCAACTGAAGAAGAAAAAACTGGAAGGGAATTCAAACATATAATAGTAGACAAGTTCTATACAAAAGGCAAAAAAATGAAGTACAAAAGCTAGGGGAAAAAAATCTCATTAACATTTTAACATATACACATGAGATGATCTCTAAACACAGAAGAAAAAGGACCAAGAAGAAAACAATGCATATTGATTGATAGGAAGGACAAAGAACACAGATCCAACAAATAACTGGCATTTCTGAACTGAAATCATAAGCAAACGTACAACCGAAAATTTTTTCCTGAGCTGAGTAAAAGAAAGATTAAAAAGATTTACTCCCATAAATTGAGTGGATTCACTATGTTTGAGAAAAAAGCTGGAAAGAAACCTATGCCTAGAGGTAGTCTATGGAATTTATTTAAAGAACAAAAAGGAAAACAAAAATGCAGACAGAAAAAATAAAACAAAACAGTTTCCCTCCAAAGGAACAAAAATCAGTGTAGCCACAGCCATCTCTTCCACCAGAAATGACAGAGCAATGTTTAAATAGCTGAGGACTTGTGACTTATAATTTCATATCTTATAGGAGAAGGGAATGGCAACCCACTCCAGTACTCTTGCCTGGAAAATTCCATGGATGGGGGAGCCTGGTAGGCTGCAGTCCATGGGGTCGCAAAGAGTCGGACACAACTAAGCAACTAACACACACACACACAACATAACCTTATAACAGAGTTAAGCATGCTGTATATACTAAGTAAAAATACTAAAAAAAATTCAAACTTTCAAATGAATTTATTTTACACATCTACCTCTTTATAGCACCTTTCTTCAACTAAACTTTTAAGCCTATTCATAAGTTGGATCTTTTCCCATTCAAACAATAGATTTGTAAGACATCTAACCTTTCTGATACTGATGTCAAATTATTTTTATAAGATTATCATGTTTTTACATAAAACAAGACTTCTCTGAATACATGTGAGAGAAATTATTCCTTCAATGATGATCTGAACTCACCCAACTCAAATTCTTTTGCTGCCTTTGAATAGTGGGACTTGTAGAACTAACTCGTCAGCATGTATGCTAATTAGACCAGAACCAGGAACTAAAAGCTTATGACCTTGGCCAAAGATATTCAAGAAATAAGACGGTACAAAAAGATCAACACTGTTTCAGAGGTTCCAGACTCAGCACGGTCTAGAGTCTGAATTCATAACAGAGCAATGTGTTTTTAAAACATACTACCAAGTGTCATTACTTTTTGCAAAAAAAATAAAAAGCAGTTGGACATTTTCATCTTGCAAAGTCTTAATTAAAGACTAGATTAACAAGCCTTCTTATTTCTACAAGATTTTCATTCATTCACTCAGCACCTACAATATCCTAGCACTTGCTATGTGTGTAGGTCCTCAAAGGAAGAAGTGTCAAAATTTTTCTGGGAAAATCAGGGAAGACTCCAGAAAAAGGGAATCTGGAAAACTTGAAACTGAATTTTGAAATTTGAATAAAAGCCTACCAGGTGGAGACAAAAGTATGTCAAAAGAAGGAATAGCTCCAGCAAGACAGGGCCTGAAAAGAACATGCTAAGTTTTAAAAAAAAAAAAAAAAAAAAAATGGCAGTAGATGAAGCATAGTTTGCATAGAGTAAGACAAACATGGTCCAATGGCTCCCAACATCAGGAGGAACCACCCTTGAAGGGGTTGTTTGGAAATGAGTAGGATCATACTAGATTGTAACAAAGAGGTGGGGTGGGGCATGCGGAGATGCAGTCTGCTATTGCCATATAGTGCTCAAAGACCAAGTATAATAAGCATTCTGCAATGTACGGAACAGTTCCATAAAAGTGGTGGTTGTGCCAACAAAGGTCCATCTAGTCAAAGCTATGATGGTTTTTTCAGTAGTCATGTATGGATGTGAGAGTTGGGCCACAAAGCTGAGCACCGAAGAATTGATGCTTTTGAACTGTAGTGTTGGGAGAAGACTCCTGAGAGTCCCTTGGACTGCAAGGAGATCAAACCAGTCCATCCTAAAGGAAATCAGTCCTGAATATTCATTCGAAGAACTGAAGCTGAAGCTGAAACTCCAATACTCTGGCCACCTGATGTGAAAAACAGACTCACTGGAAGAGACCCTGATGCTGGGAAAGACCGAAGGCAGGAGGAGAAGGGGACGACAGAGGATGAGATGGTTGGATGGAATCACTGACTCGATGGACATGAGTTTGAGTAAGCTCCAGGAGCTGGTGATGGACAGAGGAGCCTGGTGTGCTGCAGTCCATGGAGTCACAAAGAGTCAGACATGACTGAGCGACTGAACTGAACTGAGCCCTCTCTGAGAAAAAATGAGAAGCAGGTTAGGCTTAAAAAAGTCTGATGAACTTAACCCTAGGGCTTCTTTGTATGTTTTTGAATGCATATCTGTTATCACAATATACATTTCACTCCCAAAATACATCCAAGGAAGCTGTGTTTTTCCTCAGCAAGTGATGTTTCCTTCTTTTCAATGACCATCATGAAGCTCAGAACTTAGTCTATATCCCACCACTATATATTTGAGTATAATACACTCCATCTGGAGGAAGAAATGGCAACCCCCACCAGTATCCTTGCCGGGATAATTCTACGGACAGAGGAGCCTAGAGTGCTCCAGTCCATGGACACAAAGAGTCAGACACAACTGAGCACGCACACACCCAATATACCCCAACCTCATCTTTCTATTCACGTGTCATTTTTTCATGACTCTCACTTATCTTTGTTTTGCATGTTTTTATATTATGTTCAATTTGTTGTTGTTGTTATTTAGTCACTCGGTCGTGTCTGACTCTTTGCAATCCCACGGACTGTAGCCCACCAGGCTCCTCTGTCCAGGGAATTTCCCACGCAAGCATACTGGAGTGGGCTGCCATTTCCTTCAGGGGATCTTCCTGACCCAGGGATCACACTCAAATCTTCTCCACTGTGAGCCACCCTATGAATTAAAAACCATGTTAGCTTGTTACACCCTCATAGCAACCCTACGAGGTAGTTACTATGATTTTCTCCATTTTATAGATGAGGAAATTGGGATAGAGAGGTTAAGTAACTTGTCCAAGGTACCAGCTGTTAAATGTGGCAGTTTGACCTAAGGCAGTCAGTGTGGAATCAGAGCTTCTGCTCTAGAGTAATTACATTTCAGGTAATCCTTGAATTATAAAAGGATACTGAAAGGCAGAGCTACTACAAAAAAATGATGAAGATGATCAGGGGTTGGGGGGCAGGCAGTGAACCTAGGAACAGGCTGAAATGAGGCAGAGTAGACAGGTAAAGAGCCTAAGCAGAGAATGTAGATTCAGGAATACTGGGGTGTTTGTATGTGTGTGTGAGTGTGGGGGTAGGGGGGTGGGGGGTTGCGGGTTCTAAATCTACTTAAAACTCTAGAGAGATTCTATTTGAAACAGTATACAAAAGGAAACTATAAATTCTTGAACTCAAAAGAGATGATTAAAGTTTTTCTCCAAAAGCTATTAGACAACAGTGATATGAACTAACTCTAACTTTGAAGCTAAATTCATATTTGTAAATATTCTTTCTGGGTCCTGTAAACCTACACGATCAAGCATTTTAAGGCCTGGGGTGCCAGTTACATTAGAGGACCCTCGGGTTCTGCATAATTTTCAGCAACCTCTCCCTAATTTGAATGCTTTTAGGTAGGATTTATTCTCCATTCCCCTCCATTCCAGTTGTTTTATACCCAGAAATGTGGCCCCTGAAGACACTTGTTAATCACCAAACAATCTCTAGGGCATTTTATTGTTATTAGGGTTCCCTGACAATGTTTATGTCTCAAACACTGCCTCTAGGGTCCCTAACACATCTCTAGGCTTCAAAGATATCAATAATTAAATCAAGCCTGGTCTTAAGGAAATTACTTTTATAAACTTTAACCTACTTGTTTTTCCTAAGGGGTTGCTTATTATTCTCAGAAACTTTCAAAAGCTCATTTTGTAAATGTCTTCTCTTGTCCATATTTGACCCTTCAGAAGCAAGAAGGATAGGTGGAGTACTACTCGGCCTATGCTTTCCAATTCTTTCAAGTATAAAGTAAGCTTTTACTACTAAAGAGTGAGGCCATTGTCAAACTGTAACTTTTGAAACGTTATAAACACAATTCATACAAAGGAGCCTGTGGCAAAGATTTACTGAATTCATAATGAAGTAACAAGCTGAATGGTAAAAATTATTTTTAAAAATCTTGGAAATAGGGCAATAAAACTATAACCTTCAGCGTAATTTTTTTTCTCCCAGTCAGAAATAATTTGCATCTCCATTAGACAAAAAAAAAAAAAAAAAATGTAACAGCAAAGCCTGGGCCCTAATCAACACTATGTCAAGCAAAAGTATAGTTCCCTAGATAATTGAGTCTCTAACAGGTGGGCCCATTAGACAAGGCTCTACTTTGAAAAGACAGTGTAGCAATCCTTTGCCTTTTGGAGGATGTTTGTAACTTTTACCATCATAAAAGTTTGGCTCTACAAATCAGGTAAGTAACATTCCTTTATCTCGCCCATCTCGCAGTCATCATTTCAAGATACTATGACTAGACACGTTATTTGGAAGACAAATTCCTGTTACTTAAAGAATAACAATTCCTTCAGGTTAGATACTACTTGACTAATGGAATCCCAGTACATTAATATCCTTTGTTTCAAGACTGGAGGCAAAGACATTCTAAATGGCGACTGGCTTTAAACCCGGGGTAGGAACTACCTAAGCGGGGGGTGAGGTCACGATAGTGGCCCAGGAGTAGGGTCCACACCGGCGGCAGCTCGTCCCCGCGCCGCGGTTCCAGCGCGACCCGGCCTGCATTTCACTGGCGGGAGCCCCGCGTCCCCGCCCTTTTGTTCAGGGCTGGGCTGTTTCCCGCCCACCCCCGCCCTCCCTTCCCCCCATCTCAGGAGTTGTTTGACGCCCGTGCGAGCTTGACAGCGGGGAAGAGACTGCCGGCAGAAGCTGTGGGAATACTCACCCCGCTCCGCTCGGCCCCAGACCCGGCCGCCCAGCCCAGCGGGGGCGGGGCGACGGAGTTGGGGGAGGGGAGCTGGGGTGAGGGACCCACCGCCCAGCCAGCGATCGCGAGGACCGGAGCAATGGGCCCCCGGGGACAAACGGGGCTGCAGCAGAAGAGCAGAACCAGCCAGCAGGGACGCCCCCCACTGAAAGAGCCCTAGCCTGCCCTCAGCGGCCGTCGCCTGAGGCGCCTCAGGGAGCATGCGCACTGTATCTCCCGCACACCCCGGGACTTGGCTCGCGCCGGCCGCTGACGTCGGGGGCCGCGTGCGTCGGGACCGGGCCTGGGGGCGTGACCTCCCTGGGGCTTCCAACGGCCGCCGCCGAGGCTCCGCCCCGCACCTCACCGGCCTCAAGAACCCCAGGGCGGCGGCGGGTTCCCTCAGCGCGGCACAAAGGAGACGCATCGAGAAAGGGGAGGGGTTGTCAGCTACTTCAGGAGTCTCTGCATACTCTCCTCCCAACAACCAACCAAATATCTAGAAAAGAAAAGGATGCCCCATGGAGAAAGGTAGGGCAAGAACGGAGCTGAAGCATTCAGTGCGCCTAGAGTGTTCTCAGAGGTTGGAGAACCGTGCCGGCTCTCAAAACACACACTGCAAAACTACTGTGAGCACAATTAAGCACTAGCAAGACCACCTCTCCAGTTAGGGACTGGAGAATTGACAATAGTACCGTCTGGCACAAAGCTCAAGGGGAAAAAAACTAGCTGCAGAATTAAATTGGGGCGCGGGGTGGTGTAACAAAAAAAAAGACTAGAGAAAATGCAGGAAGTAACAGGGGTGATCCAACTGAAATACTGAAAATGCAACGGCAGACATCTGAGGGAAAACTAGCATCTGCTCCTTTTAACACGACAGAATTAAATTTGTGTCAAAAGAAATGAGTAAACACAGGCAAAGAAGTGAAAGGAAAACCTGCCTTCAAACATACAGAGCATGGTATTGATCTTTGTACCACAGTTATGTAGGATGTCACCACTGGAGAAAGTTAGGTGTTGGATGCTCCGAACTCTATGTACTATTTTTACAATTTCCTGTGAGTTTATAATTATTTCAGAGTACTTTATATGTTTGTGTGTGTATGTATCGCTCAGTCGTGTCCAACTTTTTGCGCGCCATGGACTATAGCCCGTCAGGCCCCTCTGAGCATGGAATTCTCCAGGCAAGAATACTGGCATGGGTAGCCGTTCCCTTCTCCAGGGGATCTTCGTGACCCAGGAATCTAAGCCAGGTCTCTCACATCGCAGGCAGATTCTTTACCATCTGAGCCAAAAAGGGACAACCCTGATCGGTGGTAATCAGAGGAAGGGAATGACTAAAAAGGGGCTTGAGGAAATTTTGAGGGGTAATAGAACTTTACCTTCGTTTGCCAAAACTCTTAAAAGAGATTTTACTGTGTGTAAAATAGCTTAAAACTCAATTTTAAAGAAGATAACCAGTAGTAAAGATGAATGTCCTAACATGTTTGAGCAACTGTAGATATAAATTAATTGGATAATTGCCAATTAAAATTATCCACTTGCTTTTTTGAAAAGCATGGGGCAGTGAGAGAATTTCAGCTGGTGGGTATCTCCAACTTTACCCAGTTATTTTAAAAACATAAATTTTTTTTTTGCCAGATGAATACTTTTACTGTAATATTGAAATAAGGCAGGTGACCCAGAATCATATCCCTGCCCTTTCCTCTTTTGCAAACCAATTGCTCCTGAGTTTCAGGAGGAAGCATTTCCCCCAGTTATTGTTTGTAGAAAAAGGCTTTTGTCTCCTAGACCTTCCATGAGTCCCAAAGAGAAGATCCAAGCAGTTGCTGGCTTTGGGAATTAATGAAGCTCAGGTTCTTGATGTCTCATCACAAAGAATCAGTGAGAGACATAGTGATGGATAAGAAGTGGATTTATTTAGAAAGAGACATACTCCACAGAGTGTGCCATTTCAGAAGTCAAGAGCAGCCTTAAAAACATAAATCTTTAATACAAAGATGAGAATGCATTCCTTTAGGTTGTATTCACTAATTGGAAAGTCTTTTCATGCATCAACACCACCACATCATATTAACAATTTTTTTTTAATTTGAGATGTTTTTAAGTTTTATAATTAACCTTGTAGTTGTTCAGTCACTAAGTCGTGTCTGACTCTTAGTTGACCCCAAGAATGGTAGCACACACCAGGCTTCCCTGTCCTTCACTATCTCCTGGAGTTTTCTCAAACTCATGTCCATTGCCATATCACTCATGGCAAAAGATGGTACTGGCAGTATGTACTCTGTAGAGTACTTTAGTGCAGAGTCTGTCGTTTAGTGCATCCTCAGCCTCCAGCAGGGCTCCTCACGAGTAATTAGTATTTGAATAGAAATATGAATTAATCACAAAAGGAGGAAAAGGAAAGTATAAAATTTATTGAGTACCTACCACAAACCAGAAGCTTATTTTTTAATATTCTATTTTTATTTATTTTATTTATTTATTTATGTGGCTGCACCAGGTCTTAGTTGTGGCACATGACATCTTCAATCTTCCTTGTGGTGTGTGGGGTCTTTATTTGTATCGTATGGGATCTAATTCCCTGACCAGAGATCAAACCCAGGCCCCTTGCATTAAGAGCATAGTGTCTTAGCCACTGGACCACCAGGGGAGTCCCAAGAAGCTTGTGTTTAGTTTAATCTCATAATAACCACATGAGGTACCCATTTTATAGATATAAACTCGAGACTTAAAGTAATGATCTATAAATCATTGGTCATTTTCATCCCTTATTTTACTGGATTTGTCTGTTTCATTTGGACATGTTGATTTGTCTGTTTCATTTGGACATGTTGATCATTCCTAAAAAGTCTTGCTTCCCTTAGCTTCCATAAAACCACAATCCCCTGATTCTCCTTCCAGCTTCCTGACCATGGTTTTTTTCATCCTCACAGGCTTCTGTTTGTTCATTACACTTTAAATGTCCATGTTCCCCATAGAACCTCACAGAAATTGAGTCTTCTGCCATTTTATTTGTTTTGCTGAGACACATAAAATGGAAAAAAAAAAATAAGGAATCCAAAATAGGATTATACAAACTGTATTTAATGTTTTCTTTTAACCTGTGAATTCTTTTGTACATATTCTTTCTGCTCATATCCTATGAGCCACACCAGGAAAGTAGTAAGTGTAGTCTCTAGCTAGGTACCCAAGGGCTCAGTAAAACCTTCACAATGTGAGATGGTTTTACTAAAAGAAAGAAGGGAAAAGTGGATACTGGGGTAGAAGAACTGTCTCTGGTGCAGCCTGTAGGAGTCAGATCTCCTCTACCACCTTCCAGGAGGTCCTTAGGAAAAGATAAATTACACAAAATAGAAGAGCTAGTCTGATTGTATGGCAGAGATAAGAAACTTATCTTGAAGCTCTGTCTGCACAGAAATTACCTAAAAGAGTGAAAGGAAAAAAAGTATAATTGGCAAAACTATAGAAACATAGAAAGATTGGTGGTTGCCAGAGTTTGTGGGAAGGAGGCAAAGATGAGCAGGATGAATATGTGGACTATTGGCCAGTGAAACGGAAATAGGAGGGAAGGGGACCGGGCACGAAGTTTAAAATAATGACATAGCCCAAGGACACAACCTAAACTGATTATAATCAAATGGATCCAAGATGGTGGACAAGTCAACTTCCCTTAGACCTTGAGCCTCAGTATGTTGTTGTTCTTCAATCACTAAGTTGAGTCCAACTCTTTGTGACCCCAAGGACTGCAGCACGCCAGGCTCTTCTCTCTTCCACTATCTCCTGGAGTTTGCCCAAATTCATTTCCTTTGAGTCAGTGATGCCATCTAACCATCTGAATATGTATATGTTCACTGTAACACATCAACACTTCCCAGGTGGCATAAGTGGTAAAGAGTCTGGCTGGACTCAATACAGGAGACCCAAGACACTCAGGTGCGATCCCTGGGTCAGAAAGATCCCCTGGAGAAGGAATGGCAAATCACTGCAATAATTCTTGCCTGGAAAATTCCATGGACAGAGGAGCCTGGTGATCTATAGTCCATGGGGTCTCAAAGAGTCAGACATGACTGAGCACACAAACACACACAACACATCAACAAATAACACACCTATAAGTGCCATGACACTTCCAAGGCTGACCATCAATGACCAAAAAGTGGGCAAAGGCCCAATTCCTGAAAATACCTGTCCCTTCCTCAAAATAGTTGGAATAATCCTCCTAGCAAAGATGGGCATGATAAAGAACAGAAACAGTATGGACCTAACAGAAGCAGTAGATATTAAAAGCAAGTGGAAGGAATACAAAAAAGAACTATACAAAAAAGCACTTCATGACCTGGAAACCACAGTGGTGTGATCACTCACCTAGAACAAGACATCCTAGAGTGTGAAGTCAACTGAGCCTTAGGAAGCATCACTACGAACAAAGCTAGTGGAGGTGATGGAATTTCAGCTGAGCTATTTCAAATCCTAAAAGATGATGCTGTGAAAGTGCTGCACTCAATATGCCAGCAAATTTGGAAAACTCAGCAGTGGCCACAGGACTGGAAAAGGTCAGTTTTCATTTCAATTCCAAAGAAAGGCAATGCCAAAGAATGCTCAAACTACCACACAATTGCACTCATCTCACATGCTAGCAAGGTCATGCTCAAAATCCTTCAAGCTGGCAACAGTACATGACCAGAGAACTTCCAGATGTATATGCTGGATTTAGAAAAGGCAGAGGAACCAGAGATCAAATTGCCAACATCCGATGGACCATAGCAAGAGAGTCCAGAAAAACATCTACTTCTGCTCTATTGACTATGCCAAAGCCTTTGACTGTGTGGATCACAAGAAACAGTGGAAAATTCTTCAAGAGATGGGACTACCAGACACCTGACCTGCCTCTTGAGAAATCTGTGTGCAGGTCAAGAAGCAACAGTTAGTACTGTACATGGAACAACAGACGGTTCCAAATCAGGAAAAGAATATGTCACAGCTATATATTGTCACCCTGCTTAGTTAACTTACGTGCAGAGTGCCTCATGCTAAATGCCAGGCTGGATGAAGCACAAGCTGGAATCAAGATTGCTGGGAGAAATATCAATAACCTCAAATATGCAGATGACACCACCCTTATGGCAGAAAGTGAAGAACTAAAGAGACTCTTGATGAAAGTGAAAGAGGAGAGTGAAAAAGTTGGCTTAAAACTCAACATTCAGAAAGCTAAGATCATGGCATCTAGTCCCATCACTTCATGGCAAATAGATGAGGAAACAATGAAAACAGTGAGAGACTTTATTTTGGGGGGCTCCAAAATCACTGCAGATGGTGACTGCAGCCATGAAATTAAAAGATGCTTGCTCCTTGGAAGCAAAGGTATGACTGGCCTTGACAGCATATTAAAAAGCAGAGACATTACTGCCACTGTTTCCACTGTTTCCCCATCTATTTGCCATGCAGTGATGGGACAGGATGCCATAATCTTTGTTTTTTGAATGTTGAGTTTTAAGCCAGCTTTGTCCCATATAGTAGATTCTTGTTGTTTGTTTGTTTTACATGTAGTACTATGTATCTGTTAATCCCAGACTCCTTAATTGTCCCTCCTCCCTCCACTTCCTCTTTGGTAGCCATAAGTCTTTTCTGTCTGTGAGTCTGTTTCTGTTTTGTAAATAAGTTCATTTTTATCATTTTTTAGATTCCACATATAAATGATATATGATGTTTGCCTTTGTCTGATTTACTTCACTTAGTATGACAATCTCTAGGTTCATCCATATTGCTGCAAATGGCAATATTTCATTCTTTTTTATGGCTGAGGAATATTCCATTGTATTTATACACCACATCTTCTTTATTCATCCATCTGTCCATAGACATTTAGGTTGCTACCAAGTCTTGTCTGGGCCTCCCAGGTGGCAGTAGTGGTAAAGAACTTGCCTGCCAATGCAGGAGACATAAGAGACATGGGTTCAGTCCCTGAGTTGGGAAGATTCCCTGGAGGAGGGCATGGCAACCCTCTCCAGGTTTCTTGCCTGGAGAATCCCATGGACAGAGGAGTCCAGTGGGCTGCAGTCCATGGGGTTGCAAGAGTCAGACATGACTGAAGCAACTTAGTATGAACGCATGCTTGTCTTTGTTGTAAACAGTGCTGCTATGAACAGAGGGTGCATGTATCTTTTTGAATTAGAGTTTTCTCAGAGGATATATGGCCAGAAGTGGGTTGCTGGATCATATGATAACTCTATTTTTAGTTTTTTAAGAAGCCTCCATACTGTTTTCCATAATGGCTGCTCTAATTTACATTCCTATCAACAGTGTAGTAGTGTTCTCTTTTGAGGAGATGATGCTTATTGCCCTATATATACACTTGTCTCTAAAATTGGCTCTTAATACGTACAGCTTGTAATAGATGTTCAGTCCAGTTAATGGGGAAATGCTGGCATTTCATTTGGGTGCATGATGGCTTTATGAGGATGATCTTCAAGGTGCTGTGACAGTCAATGGGTGAAACACAGCACTTGAAAGGACCAGTAAAGAAATGGAAATGCCTTCATAGATGCTTATGAATTCCACTAGTCTCAATAGAGCTGTTCAGCCAGAGGTTACTTGCCTGTGTGATGCTTGAACTAGAGATTTCACCAAGCTGTGGCTGCCTGTGGCTCCAGCAGGCAGATTGGCTTCTGGCAGCTGTACAGTGCTAAAGGACACTGACCTGGAATAAGAACATCAACACATATGATAGGAAAGCACTCCACATGTGAGCTAGACACTTGTCACATCACTATATCATTTCAGTAAATGCCTTTGCTGGAACTTCCCTGGTGGTCCAGTGGTCAAGGCTCCTTGTTCCCAATGCTGGGGCACAGTTTCAAACCCTAGTCAGGGAAATAAGATCTCACATGCCTCACAGTGCAGCAAAAAATAATAATAATGTCCTGGCTAAGTTGAATGTGAGTTACCTCATTTCTTCATCTTTCAGAAATCTAACTAAAAAATCTGGATTGGCATATCAAAAAGGTAATATTTAGTAAGTAGTTTGCTATATAAGCCTGGAACTCATGAAAGAAGTCAGGCTGAAAATATATACAGTGGATTTATCTCCTACACTTACTTAACATATTAACTCTACTATATGTGCTTGGCAAAAAAACAAAACATATTTTTCTTATAACATGGCCCCTTAAACGCAAGCCAACGACTTCATCTGGTGCTCAACTCAAGAAACAACCTTCTGTTCCAAAAGCAGAGGAAAACTGGCTGTGTAGGATTTCTTGATTGATAGTATATACATTTAAAATCATGTATACAGTATTTTAGGGGACTTTTCAAAGGTAATTTTAACTGTTTTTGTCTTTTGTGCTGACTTTAAGTCCTAATTCCCACCAGAAAAAAAACATTCTCTGTAAATGGGTGTTGCACTGATAAAGAGGTGATAGTTCAAGCTGCATTCAAAAAAAAGGCACACTATTCAAGGCAGAGTACATATAGTGAGAAAAGAGATCTAAGGGTGAAATCTTAGAGAACATTAATGTTTTTAAAATAGGTAGAAGGGCCCACAAGGATTCTACAAGCATTAGGAGGGGGACAGGAAAGACTAGTATAATAAAAAAAAGAAAGAAAAGAGCTTCCCCAGAGAGTCTTTCAATTCAGTTCACTTCAGTTGCTCAGTCATGTCTGAGTCTTTGCAACCCCATGAACCACAACACGCCAGGCCTCCCTGTCCATCACCAACTCCCAGAGTCCACCCAAACCCATGTCCATTGAGTCAGTGATGCCATCCAACCATCTCATTCTCTGTTGTCCCCTTCTCCTCCTGCCCTCAATCTTTCCCAGCATCAGGGTCTTTTCAAATGAGTCAGCTCTTCACATCAGGTGGCCAAAGTATTGGAGTTTCAGCTTCAGCATCAGTCCTTCCAATGAATATTCAGGACTGATCTCCTTTAGGATGGACTGGTTGGATCTCCTTGCAGTCCAAGGGGCTCTCAAGAGTCTTCTCCAACACCACAGTTCAAAAGCATCATTTCTTCAGCGCTGAGCTTTCTTTATAGTCCAACTCTCACATCCATACGTGACCACTGGAAAAACCATAGCCTTGACTAGACAGACCTTTGTTGGAAAAGTAATGTCTCTGCTTTTTAATATGCTGTCTAGGTTGGTCATAATTTTCCTTCCAAAGAGTAAGCGTCTTTTAATTTCATGGCTGCAGTCACCATCTGCAGTGATTATGGAGCCCAGAAAAATAAAATCAGCCACTGTTTTCCCATCTATTTGCCATGAAGTGATGGGACCAGATGCCATGATCTTAGCTTTCTGAATGTTGAGCTTTAAGCCAACTTTTTCACTCTCCTCTTTCACTTTCATCAAGAGGCTCTTTAGTTCTTCTTCACTTTCTGCCATAAGGGTGGTGTCATCTGCATATCTGAGGTTATTGATATTTCTCCCAGCAATCTTGTTTCCAGCTTGTGCTTTCTCCAGCCCAGCGTTTCTCATGATGTACTCTGCATATAAGTTAAATAAGCAGGGTGACAATATACAGCTTTGACGTACTCCTTTTCCTACTTGGAACCAGTCTGTTGTTCCATGTCCAGGTCTAACTGTTTACACGTTTCTCAAGAGGCAGGTCAGGTGGTCTGGTATTCCCATCTCTTTCAGAATTTTCCACAGTTTATTGTGATACTTAGACCACCACCATAACATCTAAACTGCTTTGCTAAGTGATCAGGATCTTCTTAATTTCCAAATCTAGTGGTCACCTTTCAGTGGTCTAAGTTCTGATGGATTACAAAATAGATGGGTCTTTTAAAACCAATAAAAACAACAACAAAGGGAAGCAGCAAGGGAGTGGAGACCTCAAGCTTTTCTATGAAGAGAAGGAAAAGATAGAGTGGTAGGTAGCAGAGGATCAGAGCCAAGGGAAAGTATTTTTGTTGTAAGTGGCTATGACTTGTTCCAATCTGTAGGCCAAGAACTGAAAGTAAAAGCGATAATTGAGGCAACAGAGCCCCTGAGGAGAAAAGAAGTGGTTGAGTCCCAAAGACTAATCTGCATTAACTGGAAGGAGGGCAAAAGAGAGAGAGATGTAGTGCTAGGAGTAGAAACGGATGCTTTTCTATTTGGGAGGAAAGTGCTGTGGAGGACAAGTTGAGGAAAGTTTATTTCTGATAGCATCTTCTTTCTCTGTGAAATGGGAAGTTAGCAGAGCTGGTTTTTGGAACCAAGGAGAAGAGCTTAAAAAACAAGTAAAAGTTTGTAATAGTCCTTAAAAGAAATAAAAGAACCTGAGAGATGATGTATAAGATTTGAAAGTATAGCTAATACTGTGTGATTATGTGCATGCTAAGTCACTTCAGTTGTATCCAACTCTCTGTGACCCTATAACCCTCCAGGACCCTCTGTCCATGGGATTCTTTAGGCAAGAGTACCAGAGTGGGTTGCCATTCTTTCCTCCAGAGGATCTTCCCTACCCAGGGACTGAACTCGAGTTTCTTAATACATCTCCTGCATTGGCAGGTGGGTTCTTTACCTCTAGTGCCACCTGGAAAGCCCTAGATTCCTATATTAGTGCAGGTACTAGTTCCTATATCTTGTGATTTTTTTTTTCCACCAGTATCATCCATCCTGCTTGGGTGAAGAAGTATCAAATATAGATGAGTGGATGAGCCCAGACTGTAGGTTGCAAGGTGCTGAAAGAGTTGAAAGGGTAGGGTAAATTAAGGTTGTCAGAAGGTGAGTGATAAAAGTGAGATCCCTGGGATCTGAACTGGGTGGTAAAGGAGTCAGATACTGAAAGGGGATCAACAGAGTTGGAAAAGAAGAGGAACCAGAAAACTAAAGATCATCTTGATGTCAGTAAGAGAGTTGTTGTTGTTCAGTCACTCAGTTGTGTCTGACTCTTTGCAACCCCATGTACTGCAGCATGCCAGGCTTCCCTGTTCTTCACTGTCTCCCAGAGTTTGCTCAAACTCATGTCCATTGAGACAATGATGCCATCCAACCATCTCATCCTCTGTTACCAGCTTCTCCTCTTGCCCTCAATCTTCCCCAGCATCAGGGTCTCTTACAATGAGTCAGTTCTTCTCATCAGGTGGTCAAAGTATTGGAGCTTGAATATTCAGGGTTGATATCCTTTAGGATTCACTGGTTTGATCTCCTTTCTCTCCCAGGGACTCTCAAGAGTCTTCTCCAACATAAAAGTTAGAAAACATCAATTCTTCAGTCTCAGCCTTCTTTATGGTCCAACTCTCACATCTATGTGTGACTACTGGAAAAACCATAGCTTTGGCTATATGACTTTTGTAGGCAAAGTGATGTGTCTGCTTTTTAATTTACTGTCTAAGTTTGTCATAGCTTCTCTTCCAAGGAGCAAGTGTCTTTTAATTTCATGGCTGCAGTCACCATCTGCAGTGATTCTGGAGCCCAAGAAAATAAAAGTATCTCACTGTTTCCATTGTTTCCTCATCTATTTGCTATGAAGTGATGGGACCAGATGCCATGATCTTAGTTTTTTGAATGTTTGGTTTTAAGCCAGCTTTTTCACTCTCCTCTTTCACTTTCATCAAGAGGCTCTTTAGTTCCTCTTCACTTTCTGCCATAAGGGTGATGTCATCTGCCTATCTGAGGTTATTGATATTTCTCCTGGCAATCTTGATTCCAGCTTGTGCTTCATCCAGCCTGGCATTTCACATGATGTACTCTGCAAATAAGTTAAATAAGCAGCATGACAATATACAGCCTTGACGTGCTCCTTGAAGTAGGAAGTCAAGAGATACCTGGAGTAACATCAAGTTTGGCCTTGAAGTACAAAATGAAGCAGGGCAAAGGTTAACAAGAGTTTTGCCAAGAGAAGGCACTGGTCACAGCAAACACCCTCTTCCAATAACACAAGAGAAGACTCTACACATGGACATCACCAGATGGTGAATACCAAAATCAGATTGATTATATTCATTGCAGCCGAAGATGGAGAAGCTCTACACAGTCAGCAAAAACAAGACCAGGAGCTGACTGTGGCTCAGATCTAGAACTCCTTATTGTGAGATTCAGACTTAAATTGAAGAAAGTAGGGAAAACCACTAGACCATTCAGATGTGACCTCAATCATATCCCTTACAATTATACGGTAGAAATATCCTGAATGTTGCTTAGAGTTAAAATTCTTGGTGATGGCACAGGATAAAGTTCATGTAGAATTGCAGCAGTGAGATGTTTTAGTTAACAGAGTATAGAGTGATTTTGCATAGCTGTGCCTGTATTTTGAGGATCTTGTTCTTGAAGACCTAGTTTGTACTATGAAGGGTATAATCAGGAAATAATCCAGTTTGAACTGTCTTAATAAAGGTTGGAATATTCTGGTGAATTTTAACATTAACTCTGCTTTCAAATATTATTCATTGGATATTTTTATCTTTTAAATATGTAAGGACTATTGGGAATTACAACTTGTGTTTTAAATTTGTCAAGGATATTCAGTGTTCTAAAGGGATCACTCTGGAGTAATCTGATATTCTTCAGGATACTTGTCTTACTCCACTGGAATTGGTTAGGATGGCTCTATGTTCTTGCATTTGCGGGGGGTGGCATTTAAAAAGCTATATGTGTCTATAATATATACTTCTGTGTTATTAGAGTCTAACCTTATTCATTGTCTTTGAACTATTTCACTGTTCTTTGAAAGTTGTGGGTAATTGATAAGTATATAACTTCTGTACTTCTGGTAGTGATTTTATTCATCCCATACTACCCACGGGGAAAAAAATCAGTGCTATTCCATTTTGCCTGGTTCTCTCATATTATATGGGTAAAATGAATTCTTTAATGTGTGCCCTTTTTTGTATCTGTATGAAAGTCATAGTTTTGTCTTTTTTCTGAAAATTGTATTTTAGTGGAGGCCTGGCAATTTATGCCTGAGAACCTCTTAAGAATAAGTTCTCACTGTGGATTCTTAGTCTCAAGTCTCACTGAAGTGTCCAGAACCCTGAAGGGAAAGACAATCCAAAGTCTTTGGAGGCATACGGGGACAGTTGCCCTGGCAGAAACCAAAATCTTGACCCAGAGAGTGTAAGGTCCAAGAAGACATAAATGAGAAAGTAGATCAATAGCAAATTATCTGTGATAAAAGAATGTGCAACACCTTTAGAATATGTGGAGAAATTTCAGTACTGTATATCATTGGCAAGCAATGAATAGAGAATAGAGAAGTGACTACAGAATCTCATAAACTCTTTGAAATTTTTGGTTCAAAGTCTGTGTGCCTTCTAGGCCCCAGGTTTGATTCCTTAGACCTACGTAGCAAGATGCCCTCCCCTGCTAGACATTTCACTTATCATTCAGTGAAAAAAATAAGGGGGGCAGGAGATAATGAGACAAGATCAATGTACATACCTAGGGTCTGCTGTTAAGCTGGAAGGGACTTGAATATCCTTGTTCAATAGTGACCTGATTTTGTTTTTATTTTAATCTTCTGGTTAAGCTGTGTGGCATGAGAGATCTTAGTTCCTTGACCAGGGATCGAACTGTTTTCTTTAATGTTATATGACTATGTTCACTGGTCAGGAATTAATTCTTATTGTAGGATTCAACTGCATACTGATACTGGTGTGTTATGGGCTTCCCAGGTGGAGCTAATAGTAAAGAACCTACCTGCTAATGCAGGAGACATAAGAGACATGGGTTTGATCCCTGGGTTGGGAAGATGCCCTGGAGGAGGGCATAGCAACTCACTCCAATATTCTTGCCTGGAGAATCCCATGGACAGAGATGCCTGGCAGGCTTCAGTCCACAGGGTCACACAGAGTCGGACACAACGAAGCAACTTAGCATGCCCTGGTGTGTTATAATGATGCTTTGCATTAAGACGAATTCAATGTGCAGCCCTAGAATACTTTGTGTATTTTTAATTCAGGAAGTTGCCCTAGATTCAGACAAAATCAAAAGTTGTTCCTGAGGCAATGACTCCCTTTAGGATGCCTCTTAAAATAAATAATAATAGGGTGCACTTGCCCAGCCCCTTCATCTGCATTATCTCATTGGAGAGACTGGAGACACACTATGGAAGGGTTACCAATTTGGAGTCAAGAAATCATAGAGTAAGCTTTATCTCTGCCACTTACTTGGTATGTAAATTTTCAGCAGTCACTTACCCACTCTGAACCTCAGGATCTGTTGCTGCTAAGTCACTTCAGTCGCGTCCGACTCTGTGCGACCCCACAGACGGCAGCCCACCAGGCTCCCCCGTCCCTGGGATTCTCCAGGCAAGAACACTAGAGTGGGTTGCCATTTCCTTCTCCAATGCATGAAAGTGAAAAGTGAAAGTGAAATCGCTCAGTCGTGTACGACCCTTAGCGACCCCATGGACTGCAGCCTACCAGGCTCCTCCGTCCATGGGATTTTCCAGGCAAGAGTACTGGAATGGGTTGCCATTTCCTCTGTATTTCTATATGATTGAATTAGTAATAATCCCAGCTTTGCAGAGCTGTGGAGAACAAAAAGATATACATTTTCAAATTTATGAGATTGATACAGAGAAGCAATGGAATAATGCAATCATTAATATAATCATGTAATCTGTGTTTTCTAACATGGAAAAAATGACCAGGTACAAAACAGTGTGTTAAAGTATGACTTCATTTATGGTCCTAAAGCAAAATGGTAAATTATGACCAAAAATTAATGATGGATATCCCTAGGTAAAGGTATTATGAATGATGCTTATTTTTCATATTTTTAGCTATTTCAGATTTAAGAAAAAATACTGTATTATTGATATGTCACTTTTTATAATAAAAATGAAGAATGCTATCTACAATTTAAAAAATCGATGTCTGTGATTTGAGATGGGAGCAAATTATTTATAATCTTTACTGAATATTTATTTGACACAAAGAAAGGAGTATTATCTGGATAACACTGGATTATATCCTATTGTTCTTAAAGGGAATAACAATAGAGGTAAAGAGGTCAACTTCAAAGGGAGGAAAACTAAAATGTGATGCCCAGCAAAGGATAATAATGGAACATTCCAAATGTGCAACTTCCTAGCTTCTGCAACCCAGAGTTGGCCATGGAGAATGTCCCTGCATGGTTCAATCTTTCTCAAATTAAGGGACTGATAGTATAAAGACATAAAACATATAGTAGAAAGATATAAAGAGACATCTTTATTCTATGCTTACTCAAGGATGCTAAAAAGCATATTTTGGAACTCAAGTGATGACAGGAAGGAGAGCACCATAAAAGCTGTCCAGTCCCACTGAAGTAATGTGGTGTTAGAGTGCTCAATATGGAGTGAAACAGGCCAAAGTTGTTGCTACACTTTTAATGTAATATCTGACTGCTTTGTATTATGATGCTTTGAATTTTTAATTATTTATATTTAGGGGAGTGTTTTTTTAATATTTATTTTTATTTATTTAGCTGCCCTCAGTCTTAGTTGAGGCACTCGGGATCTTTAGTTGCAGCATGCAAACTCTAAGTTGCTGCATGTGGGATCTAGGTCTTTGATGAGGGATAAAACCTGGGTCCCCTTTGGTAGCATTGGGAGCACAGCGTCTTAGCCACTGGACCACCAAGGAAGTCCCTATTTATATTTTTTGATGTATGTGATGTTGAAGAGGTGAAGCTTTTTTTTCTTCAAAATAAACATCTTTTTATTGAAAGTATAGTTGATTTACAGTGTTATGTTAGTTTCTGGTATATACCAAAAAGATTCAGTTATATATTCTTTTTCAGATTTTTTTCCATTATAATTTATTACAAGATATTGAATATAGTTTCATATTTCTTTTGTTCAGTTGCTAAGTCATGTCTCTCTGCTGTCCCATGAACTGTCTCCCAGAGTTTGCCCAAATTCATGTCCTTTGAGTCAGTGATGCCATCCAACCATCTCATGGTCTTGCCCTCAATCTTTCCCAGCATCAGGGTCTTTTCCAGTGAGTCAACTCTTCGTATAAGATGGCCAAAGTATTAAAGCTTCAGCTTTTTCTATGATCCAATGGATGTTGACAATTTGATCTATGGTTCCTCTGCCTTTCCTAAATCCAGCTTGTACATCTGGAAGTTCTCTGTCACAAACTGTTGAAGCCTAGCTTGAAGGATTTTGAGCATGATCTTGCTAGCATGTGAAATGAGTGCAATTGGGCAGTAGTTTGAACATTGGCATTGCCCTTCTTTGGGACTGGAATGAAAACTGACTTTTTCCATATCCATACATGACTACTGGAAAAACCATAGCTTTGACTAGAACGGACTTTTGTCAGCAAAGTAATGTCTCTGCTTTTTAATATGCTGTCTGTGTTGGTTATAGCTTTTCTTCCAAGGAGCAAGCGTCTTTTAATTTCATAGATATGAGAGTTGGATCATAGAGAAGGTTGAACGCTGAAGAATTGATGCTTTTGAACTGTGGTATTGGAGAAGACTCGTTGGACTGCAAGGAGATCAAACCAGTCAGTCCTAAAGGAAATCAACCCTGAATATTTATTAGAAGGACTGATGCTGAGGCTGAAGTTTCAACGCTTTGGCCACCTGATGCAAAGAGCTGACTCATTAGAAAAGACTGTGATGCTAGGAAAGATTGAAGGCAGGAGGAAAAGGGGACAACAGAGGATGAAATGGTTGGATGGCATCACCAACTCAATGGACGTGAGTTTGAGCAAGCTCAGGGAGATGGTGAAGGACGGGAAAGCCTGGTGTGCTGCAGTCCATGGGGTCTTAAAGAGTCAGACATCACTTAGCGAATGAACAACAGCAAATGGACATCACTTAGTGAGTGAACATTTCATTCATGAAATGTTGTACATGATCATACTGTCTATATCATACTGGTTCTCTCTATGGAAAATGGAAACTGTTAAGCCTGTTAACATTCATCCATCCTTTGCACAAATTTATCAAGAATCGAGGATATGCCAGGTACTGTGCGGTAGGTATTGGAAGTACAATGAAGGCACTGCCCTGCCTTAATAGAATTGTCTTTAGTCACCAAGGGCCCAGACAAATATGAGGAAAAATATTCTTGCCTGAGCATGTTATGAGACTGTGTAGATCTGTTGTTTGAGGAAGGTTAAAGGCTAAATCAACCAAATCTTTCCCAAGAAAATAAAAATATGTACACAATCTGGCAGGCATTGATATTGATAATGTTGATAATCCTTCCTGTGTCTTTGAGAAAGTCATTGATGGAGCTGTTTACTAAAGAGCAAACATTAGATTATTGTATCTTTAGGGGTTATGCACATCACAACAAGGCATAGAATCAATTGATATGGAAATCAGTTAAGAATGCTTTAATAGCAAAACAACTGCAGAACTGTATAATGTTATTCTAAAACATGATACCTGAGATCCACATGAAAGTTAAGTTTAAATATTATATGCATGCGAGATGGAAAATTTCCTAGATGTTTTTAGAAGCATTATAATGGATTGCTATTCTGAATACTAAATTATATGAACTGTAAAAAGAACCACAAATAAATTGTAGGTAGACAATATGTGATATGTAAATTACATGCAAGATCATTATTCCTTTGACACTTGGCAAGCTTTACACAATAATAGTTTTTTCAATTATAATCAGTAAATTTCAGAGATAAACATTCAACCATTTTATTTTTTTTAACATTCAGTCTTTTTAGATCTAGTTTGAAAAAGTTTTCTCATATCACCTAATCTATTAATACAATCAATATATTAACAGCTTTCTATAAAAATAGTATCAGGAAGATAAAATGTAAACTCACAATGTCAAATTATCAGAGATAAAATTTTTCCATAAATAAATGTAATGAAATGATAAGACATAAAATTGAAAACAAACAAAAAAAATAAACCATTAAAACCTTCAAAAATCAATTATAACTTGTGCTATGAAAGAGGTGAGAAAATAAAAAGGAAGAAGAAAGAACATCAGACAACAAACACTTTTCACTGTACACTCATCTTCTTAGACTACAAAACCATTCAAGCCTCAAATCCTTCAGCTAACAGTTCCTGTTAGCCTTCTCAGTGTATCCTCACAACCTGAGGCTTGAGCATAAGCTTTTAGGGCTGAGTAAAGCCTATGGGAAGCTTGCCACCTTAGATTTCACTGTAGATAAGGTTCAGTGAACAAATACCAGGCTGAAACACAAGCTGACCTTCCCTTAGGAGGAGGGATTTGGCTTCGGATAGGTTTAGGGATTTCAATCCTGTGTTTGCCTCCTCAGGCTCCATGTGATTGTGCTAGAGACCCCCTACCTTCTTGTTGCACGCAAATTTTTCATTGGTATCTTATAGAACTTACATATTCCAGAAAACAGTCATTAATATTTCATGAAATAAGTGTTCTTCTGTCTTGAAATAGAATCAGAAATATGGACTCACAGAAAACATCCTTGGGCAAGGTGTAAAAAATGATAGCCACTTGGTCATTCAACAACTACTTATTCAGTAAACACAAAGCACTTTGAGAAAAACAGTGTAAAGATGAAGTTCTTGGTCACATGCAATGTAAACTTACTGGCTAATTTGGGCAGGAAACGAATTATTGGCAGAATATCAAGTTAACTCATAGGATCAACAGGAAGATTGAAGAACCAGGTTGAAAAACAGGCAGGAACCAAGGGCAATCAGACATTCAGAATCAAAATAAGATTATATCCAAGCTTGGTTAGGATATTTCTGCTAACCCCACTACAAGTAAAAATACTGCTAGATACCATACTGAAACCATTGGCTGTTGGGAGCATATTTTAACCATCTTTACTCTTCAAGTGATTCACTTCAAGGTTTATTTATATTTATTTTTTTATTTATGGCTGTGCTGGGTCTTGGTTGATGCTGGCAGGCTTTCTCTAGTTGCGGTGAGCAGGGGCTGCTCTCTAGTTGTGGTGCATGGGCTTTTCATTGAAATGGTTTCTCTTGTTGTGAAGCATGGGCTCTAAGCACGCAGGCTTTGGTAGTTGTGGCGTGTGGGCTCAGTAGTTGCAGCTTCTGGGCTCTAGAGCACGGGCTTAATTGTCCAGCAGCACATGAGATCTTCCTGGACCAGAGATTGAACCTGTGTCAATGCTTTACCACTGAGCCACCAGGGAAGACCCCAAGTGATTCACTTCAGATTTAGATTCCCAAATCTGATTGGCCAAAACCAGGTTTCATGCTCTTGCTGTCACTGCTGGGGTTGGAAAGAGGGGATATCTGATTCATTGGGTTTTTGTAGAGGGAATTAGACCTGTAAAGTTCACCAAGACTCACACAATGGGGAATTTCTCTCAAACAGGGGGAGCATTTGGATGCTGAATGACCAGAAAAATTATAAACAGTAACTTCAGTCCAGAACTTCAACCATCCAGCATATACTCTTTTCCCTATACTTCCCCAAAGGGATGCTGTAGCCATCACTGTTGCATCTTTTCAATATGCTGTATTTATTAAGTAGGGGTGGGAATGATATAATATTTTCATTATTCCCTCCCTCTACACTTATTACCACAAAAATCAGTTAATATTAAGGTACAACTTCTATATAACCATCAGTACTGGGGGGAAAGGATTATAGTGAACTCATGTTCCTAGCAGTAAAAAGATCAACTTTTAAAAAGTGCATTCTTTTTCCAAGATGATAAAAGCAATTCATAGCAGAAGGCAACCCTAAATAATGCAACAAAAAGAATTCAAAAGGATACTGGTGCTAGAATTGAGAAGATAAAGACAAGATAGAACCCTTGCCCTCCAACTGTTTAGAATACAGTAGAGTGACTCATTTGAATAGACTTTTGGAATATACTGTGAGTAGTACTGTAAGAAATATATGCAAAGTTCCATGGAAGCATGCAGAAAGGCCATAATCTCATAGGTAGGGGGGTAGGGTAGAGGATGTGAGGATATGACAACCTGAACTGCCTTCTAAAGGATGAGTGGGAGTTAGCTTCTGTGTTGTGAGCGTATTTTATAATCAAGAGCAATAAATCACTCAGACAGAGTAGTGTTGCATTTTTATTGAGAACAGTTCCAATAGCGCCCTTTACTTCACCTATCATAACACTTATGCTGTTTCGCAGTTTATTTTTTTATTGGCTGCATTGAGTCTTAGTTGTGGCAAGTGGGCTCTTTCAGTATGGCATGTGAACTTCTCTCTAGTTGTGGCCTGCAGGGTCCAGAGTGTGTGGGGTCTGTATTTTGCGGCACTTGGGCTCTCTAGTTGAGGCCGTGCAGGCTCAGTAGTTGTGCAATCTTGGTTCCCCCACCAGGGATTGAACCTGTGTCCCTGCATTGGAAGGCAGATTCTTTAACCACTTCTTTAACCATGATAAGAAAGTCCCTTATCATGCTGTTCTGTAATCACCTGCTTGTCTTATCTTTCCACCAACCTTTAAGCTCTGTGGTGATAAGCACTGTGTCAGTTTTGATCATGGTTGTATTCTCAGCATCTAACACAGTGCATAGCATGTTAAAGGAAGGGAAAACATCAGAATATTTTACACATGGACATAGAAATAATTGCTGAAGACTCAATCTTGACAAATAGTTAAAATATTGTTAAACTTCAGAGGCAACTTTAATGTAGCTTGCTTTCAGCCAGTGCTTGGGCTAATCAAGTCATAAAATTACAATTTTATCTTTGATCTGTTGTGAAAGACCCAAAGACTCACCTACTGCTTACTAAATAGCAACACAAGAGAGATTAAGAGCAGTGGTTTTCATACTTTTTTTAATATAAAAAAGAGTGATTACTTAATGGGTCTTTACTTTCCCATTAAGTTTAATGACAAGACTTCTTTCAAAAAAACTCAGGTGTTTAAAGGAAAGTAGTACTACAATGCACCAACATAGTAGGAAGGAAAAGAAGTTGAAAAGGAATCTAATAGCCCTATTTTAGCTGGAGAGGCAGTAAATTTCAGCTTGAGGGTTAATACTTTATGATGCATGGAAACTTACTGTGATTGCATGGAAAACAACATTCGACTATAAAAAGCTCAGTGTTCACAATAAATTAACTCCTAAATAGGTGATATCAATGATTCTCAAACATTAGGGTGGATCAGAATTGTTGTTGTTTTTCAGTTGCTAACTTATGTCCAGTTCTTTGTGACCCCATGCACTATACAGCACACCAGGCTTCTCTGTCCTTTATTATGTCCCAGAGTTTGCTCAAATTCATGTCCACTGAGTCAGTGAGGCTATCTAATCATTATATCCTCTGCTGCCCACTTCTCCTGTTGCCTTCAGTCTTTCCCAGCATAAGGGTCTTTTCCAATGAGTTGGCTCTTAGCATCAGATGGCCAAAGCATGGGAGCTTCAGCTTCAGCATCAGTCCTTCCAATGAATATTCAGGGTTAATTTTCTTTAGGATTGACTGGTTTGACCTCCTTGCTGTCTGAGGGACTCTCAAGAGTCTTCTGCAGCACCACAGTTCAAAGGTATGAATTCTTCGGCATTCAGCCTTCACTCAGAATCTACCTGCAATGCAGGAAACTCAGGTTCGATTCCTGGGTCAGCAAGATCCCCTGGAGAAGGAAACAGCAACCCACTCCAGTATTCTTACCTGGAGAATCCCATGGAAGAGGAGCCTGGCAGGCTACAGACCATGGGGTTGCAAGAGTTGGACACGACATAGTGACTAAACCACCACCATTCAGCCTTCTTTATGGTCCAACTCTCACATCTGTACATGATTACTGGATCAGACAAAAAAGATCTTCATGACCCAGATGATCACAATGGTGTGATCACTCACCTAGACCAGATATCCTGGAATGTGAAGTCAAGTGGCCTTAGGAAGCATGACTACGAACAAAGCTAGTGGAGGTGATGGAATTCCAGTTGAGCTATTTCAAATGCTTAAAGATGATGCTGTGAAAGTGCTACACTCAATATGTCTGCAAATTTGGAAAACTCGGCAGTGGCCACAGGACTGGAAAAGGTCAGTTTTCATTCCAATCCCAAGGAAAGGCAATGCCAAAGAATTCTCAAACTACCACACAGTTGCACTCATCTCACATGCTAGTAAAGTAATGCTCAAAATTCTTCAAGCCAGGCCTCAGCAATACGTGAACTGTGAACTTCCAAATGTTCAAGCTGGTTTTAGAAAAGGCAGAGGAACCAGAGATCACATTGCCAACATTCACTGGATCATCGAAAAAGCAAGAGAGTTCCAGAAAAACGTCTATTTCTCCTTTATTGACTATGCCAAAGCCTTTGACTGTGTGGATCACAATAAACTGTGGAAAATTCTGAAAGAGATGGGAATACCAGACCACCTGACCTGCCTCTTGAGAAACCTGTATGTAGGTCAGGAAGCAACAGTTAGAACAGGACATGGAACAACAGACAGATTCCAAACAGGAAAAGGAGTACGTCAAGGTTGTATATTGTCACCCTGCTTATTTAACTTATATGCAGAGTACATCATGAGAAATGCTAGGCTGGAAGAAACACAAGCTAGAAACAAGATTGCCAGGAGAAATATCAGTAACCTCAGATATGCAGATGACACCACCCTTATGGCAGAAAGTGAAGTGAAAAAGTTGGCTTAAAACTCAACATTCAGAAAACTAAGATCATGGCATCTGGTCCCATCACTTCATGGCAAATAGATGAGGAAACAGTGGAAACAGTGGCAGAGTTTATTTTGGGGGGCTCCAAAATCACTGCTGATGGTGATTGCAGCCATGAAATTAAAAGATACTTACTTCTTGGAAGGAAAGTTATGACCAACCTAGACAGCATATTAAAAAGCAGAGACATTACTTTGTCAACAAAGGTCCATCTAGTCAAGGCTATGGTTTTTCCAGTAGTCAAGTATGGATAGGAGAGTTGGACTATAAAGAAAGCTGAGCACAGAAGAATTGATGCTTTTGAACTGTGGTGTTGCAGAAGACTCTTGAGAGTCTGTTGGACTACAAGGAGATTCAACCAGTCCATCCTAAAGGAGATCAATCCTAGGTGTTCATTGGAAGGACTGACATTGAAGCTGAAACGCCAATACTTTGGCCACCTGATGCGAAGAGCTGACTCATTTGAAACAACCCTGATGCTGGGAAAGATTGAGGGCAGGAGGAGAAGGGGACGACAGAGGATGAGATGGTTGGATGACATCACCGACTCAATGGAAATGAGTTTGGGTGAACTCTGGAAGTTGGTGATGGACAGGGAGGCCTGGCGTGCTGCGGTTCATGGGGTTGCAGAGTCGGACACGACTGAGCGACTGAACTGAACTGGTTCAGAATTATCCAGATTGTTAAAACACAGATTTCTGGCCTCTACCCCCCCCCCCCCAAAGTTTCTGATTCAGTGAATTTGGGATGAGACCAAGAATCTAGCTCTAAAAAATTTTTCTAAGTGTGCTGATGCTGCCTTTTGGGGGCTGCACATTGAGAAGAACTGGACTATAGCAATCATTTACATTTTACCATAGCTTTAGTAATTTCACTTATTAATATAACCCTCAATTCTTTATTCAGATTTAAATATCTCTCCTCATCGTGGAAAATTCAGGATTTTCTTTTACAAACTTCTCTATTTGGAAATCACTTAGAAATGCTGAGATACAAATAATACAGATCATTGCAATAAACATATATTTTTATTGTATTTTCTTAATAATAGGATGGGAAGCTGAACGGTCAGAAATATTAGAGTATGATTATATTGATCATGGTTCTTCATAGAAACAGAAGCAATAGGAGATAAATATGAGAAGATTTACTATGATAAACTGGCTTACAGATTATGGAGGCTGAGTTCCATAGTCTGCCATCAGCAAGTTGGAGACCCAGGAAAATCAGTGGTGTAATTCCAGTCTGAGTTTGAAGTCCTGAGAATCAGGAGAGCTAAAGGTGTAAATCTTAATCTGAAAATAAGAGAAGATCAATGTTTCAGCTCTGGAAGCAGGCAGAGCACAAAAGGGGTAAGTTCCTCCCTCTTCCGGCTTTTTGTTCTATTTGGGCCTTCATCAGATTGGATGATGATGTTCACCCACACTGGGGAGGATGATCTACTGAGTGCACTGATTCAAATGCTAATCTCATCCAGAAATATCTTCACAGACAGAAATAAGGTTTAATCTAAGCACCCTTTGGCCCAATCAATTTGACACATAAAATGAACCATCACAATGATGAAATGTTAAAAATCAAGATTCGGGATTTCCTTTTCTGGAAATATGACAGTTGAACTGAAAACTCTGCTATGACTATATAAGAAATACTGGAAAAAATATTACTTTAAATCCATAATTGAGAGGTAGTGGTTTTTAACAATTAAAATAAAGAACTTGGAGTCATGATGTATGGATTTGAAACTTAGGTCTGTCACTTAATAGCTGTGTGACCTTAAGCAAGTTAATTCACCTCTCTGTAGCTCAGTATCCTCATCTGGAAGTTTGGAAAGATATTATTATATACATATATATGTTATATAAAAGGTTTTATGAGAACTAAATGCAAAATGCTTAGAAAATATCTGGCCCATGATGTATACTCTATAGAAAGTGTTAGCTTTTATTATTGTTGCTATTATCATTATATTATTGTCTGCAAAGAAAATATGGGAAATGTAGTGGTGTTCAGCTAAAATAGAATAAAAAAACCAGATCAGGCACTGTGCTTTGCTGGTCTCAGCAATCTAAGGACTCGGGTTTTTATGCCTCTGAAGAAAGATATCCCTAAAGCTATATCCCTTGTAAAAGAGTCAAAAAAATTTTGCTCTTACCTGATTAAAAAGTTTGTTTACTTTGGGTTGAGTTCTGGGTAGAAAAGTCTCCCTCAAAAATTTATAACCATAGGTCTTCGACTCTCATGATTATAGAGTTTAGATTAATACTACTGCTTACTCCTGGAGCCCTTCAAATTAAGAAATTACAATAAAATTAATTCTAGGCTACTGATATACCCATTGTTGTTGTTTAGTTGCTAAGTTGCATCCAACTTTTGCAGCTCTATGGACTATAGACTGCCAGGCTCCTCTGTCCATGGGATTGCCCAGGCAAGAATATTAGAATGAGCTGCCATTTCCTTCTCCAGGGGATCTTCCCAATTCAGGGATCAAACCCGCATCTCCTGCATTGGCAGGCAGATTCTTTACCACTAAGCCACCAGGGAAGGCTACTGATATACTTAGGACACCTCAAAGAGAAACATACAAAACTTTTCTGAAGAAATACACTTTACCAGACTGTCCAGAAAGATACAGATTAAACCTCACTGAAAATGAGCTTAAAAATACAAAATTATAAGACATGCATGAAAATAAGCTACTATGAATTAGAGTCAGAATATACACTAAATTGTAAGATACAGCCCTAAGAATTTTATATAACAACATTCTAATAGAGATTATTATATAAAAATATAATCTTACTAGAGTAATTTAAAAATCCAAATTCTGTTTTAAAAATTGAGAAACTCTTAAAAAGAGAAAAAGTTATTTCAAAAATCAAATTTCAAGAAAAATACACTCACTAAAATTTTTAACAATCATAGCTAAAGAGACCGTTCATGAACTGGAAGATAGCTCTGAAACAATTACAGAGAATGCAGTTATAATTACAGATCCTGTTTTGCCTAGGACTTTCTTGGTTTTAGTACTGAAAATCCTACATCCTGGGAAATCCTTCAGTCCTGAACAAACTGGGTGCTTGGTCACCCTAGTTAACAGATGCAAAGAAGAGAACAAGAAGGGCCAAATAGGAATTCCAAGATAAAAGTCTATTAAGAATGGGAGAGAAGAAACACCTGAAGAGATATCAATGTGAATTTTCCAGAATTGATGGATATGTGTTCTAAAAATAGCAGAATAAGAATTTTAAGATTCAGGGATCATAGATACTAAGAAAAATTAAAAGAAATAGACACATCATAATGAAACTACAGAACATCAAAAACAAAGGGTAGAGAACAAGATGGCAGAGGAGTAGGTGGACGTGGAGTACATCTCTCTCCACAATTACATCAGGAATACACCTTCAGACACAGAAGTGAATCCAGAACACCAGCTGAGAGCAGACAGGAGTACCTGACCAGTGGAAAAGAATATATAGAAGCACACAAAACATAGTACGACAAAGGAACTAGGGGGAAAAATAGGAGTGTTAGCAGGACTGGACCTGCCTTCAGTGGTTGGGGGAACTGAGGCAGGGGTCCCATTCCCACATCAGGGCAATTGTCTGAGTGAGAGGAGAAACATTTAAGGCTGAGAGTGAAACAGCTGATTTGTGGCAGCCTAAATGGAATGAGAATCAGACAGTCCTTGACGCAGCCATGCAGACCCCGGACAGGGACACAAGTCCCCAGGAAGGCACAGCAGCTGGGAGCTGGAATTTAGGAATTGTGGAGCAATCCCAGGGTGAGGGCTGCTGTTGACTGTGGAGAGCTGGATTGAGGGGATGTGAAGGAGGAGATAGTGCCAGGCAGCCATGGAAGCAAGGCGATACTGCTGAGTCATGCATACGGGGTGGAGCCATCACCATAGCCCTCTCTCCCCACACGCCAGCGCCAGCATCAGCAGCTGAACAATAGAGAGACTGGCCCATCAAACACCTGACACACTGAACTACAGAGTAGGACCCCACCCAGGGTGCCCCTGTAAGTGCCTGATGCACCAATCTACAGAGTTGACCCAAGTCAGGGGCACCCCTTTATGTACCTAATGCGCCAAACAACAGAGAAGGACACAGGCAAAGGAGCCTGCTAAGTGAACAGGCAGAGCTATGGGGAAAGACTGGCCAAAGAGGTCTTCTAAAGGACGCTTACAAGAGGCTCAAAAAAAGACTCTGATAAGGCCATAGCTCCTGTCATGGAGGCAGTCCGTGTGCCTGCACACTTGGCACCACCAGGGTCCCCTGAAGCCAAGCAGTTGCACCACTTCCATACTCAACACTCAGTGGGGAGAAGCTGCCACAGGCAAAAAAACTTGCATCTATGCACACAGGATTGCTTCAGTGGTGTCCGACTCTTTGTGACCTGTAGACTGTGGCCAGCCCGGCTTCTCTGTCAGGGATAGGGGTTCTCCAGGCAAGAATACTGGAGCGTATTGGCCAGTACTGGTTGCCATACCCTTCTAGAGCACTCTATTTCCTGCTGCCCTAGCTGCCAACTCCCCTAAGTACTTGGTGCTGCCAGAACCCCTGAGACCCAAGCGGCTGCACCACCTCCACACCTGGCCCTTACCAGATCAAGTCCTCCAGGGCATGCTCAGGAGCAAACCCCAGTGGATGACCCACAGGCAGGGGTGGAAATAAAACCACAATTGAAACCCAGGGGCAGTGTGGCTAAGGAAGAAGACCCAAAACCTTCCCACCAGCTGTATAAGCTGCAGATTAAATCCACACAATCAACTAGGCAGACTCTGTGTCTATGGAATATATAAAAGGTCATTGAGAGCTCCCACAAAAGAAAATGCACTAGTTTTGATAGCTGTGGACATTAGAGGCAAGAACACACAGGAGAAGGACCAGATTAGAATCGGAGCTGCCGCCACAGCAGGTCCAGAGATAAGAACAGTGTTGGATGGCATCCTAGGGAGGTAAGGTGGACTGTGACTGCCAGCGAGGTGAAGGACTCTGACAGCAGTTACTCAAGAAAAGCATTTATTATTCTTATGTTTTGACTTGTTCTGTAGATTCTTTTGGATTTTTTTCCCCTCCCCCCCACCGCGCCCTTGTAGTTGTTGATTTTATTGACACTATGAAATCCAATTAAGCTATTGAGCTTTTTTTTTTTTTTACCCCTCAATCACATTTTTTATTGTTGTTTTAAATCTCTGCCTCTACTTGGGCTTTTGAAACTCGGTGGAGTTTTCCTTTCTCTTTTTTTATTTTTAATTTTCTAAACCTATTATTATTTTTTCTACATTTATTTCTTTGATTTTTGTACTGTCCTTTTCCCCTTGCTGTTAATCTTTAATGTATATAAATCTTTATCTACGTCTATTTAACTTTCCATATCTATTTTTTCTTTATTTTCTTTCTCTTCATTCTGCTCAACATATTTGGTAGTTTTATTTTCATTGCTTCCCTGGTGGCTCAGACGGTAAAGCGTCTGCTCGCAATGCAGGAGAGCCAGGTTCAATCCCTGGGTCGGGAAGATCCCTGGAGAAGTAAATGGCAACCCACTCCAGTACTCTTGCCTGGGAAATTCCATGGACTGAGGAGCCTGAGTGGGCAACAGCCCATGGGGTCTCAAAGAGTCGGACACGACTGAGCGACGTCACTTCTTTATTCCCCAATCGGCACCTTGCTTTAGTTTTGTTTTGCAGTTTGTGCTTTAGTTAGTTTTGTTCTGGTAGATATAATTTTTGGTTCGTTTGCCAGGTCAATCTATTGTACTTTGTTTTTGTTGGACTGTTTTAATTTTGCTTATGGGTATATATGTATATGTGTATATTCAGTCACACTTTTTATTGTTGTTATCAACCTCTGCCTCTATGTTGGGTTTTGCAGTTCTGTGGAGTTTCCTTTTTTTTTTTTTCCTTTTCTCTTTCTTCTTCCGTTTTTTTATTTCTCTTTTTCATAATTTTAATTTTTTAAACCTATTATATTTTTTCTACAATTATTCCTTTGTTTGCCTTTCCTACTGTTCCTTTCCCCTTGCAGTAAATCTTTAATGTACATAAATCTCCTTCATCTATCTCTATTTAACTGTGCATATCTATTGTTTCTTTCTTGTCTTTCTTTCCTTTCCTCTCAACATATTTGTTAGTTTTGTTTTCACTGCTTTATTCCCCACTTGGCACCTTGCTTTAGTTTTGTTTTCTAGTTTGTGCTTTAGTTAGTTTTGTTCTTAAGTGGTAAATATAATTTTTGATTTCCTTTGATCGCCGGGTCAATCTACTGTACTTTATTTTTGTTGGGCTGTTTTGACTTTGCTCATGGGTGTATATGTATATGTGTATATTCTATTATTTTAATTATTATTTGCCTGATTTTGTAACTGCCATTTGGGGTTCATCTTTGGTTTCTCATTTTTGGATATTTGTTTCAATCTCACTTAATGCCATAACAAACTGCTTATGGAATCTTCATTCCTAATCAGAGATCAAGCCCTGAACCTTTGGAGTGGGAGCACTGACTCCAAGACCCTAGACTACCAGAGAACTAACCCTAGAGAGTATCAAATAGTGAGAACTCACACAAAGAAAACCACTTGAAACTAGACCCAGCATCACCCAACCACCAGTAGCACCCTGTGCAGGACGCCTCATCTAAACAACAAATAAAACAAAAATACAAACCCAATCATCAGCAGCCAGGATCACCACCTCACTCAGCCCTGCCCATCCGAGGAAAAACAAACAAACACTCAGCACAAATCTCACCCTATATGAAGCTTACACAAACCACTGGACCAACCTTAGAAGGGTGGAAACCCAAAGGAAGCAAGAGTTCAACCTTCTTCAAGGAAAGGATTCAACTTTCCATGAAGCTTGGGAAAAGGAGACCTCAAACACAATAAGTTTTTTAAAAAATTAATGAAAAGGCAGAGAAATACTACACAAATGAAGGAACAAACTAGAAACACAGAAATCCAAATAAATGAAGAGGAAATAGGCAAACTACCTGAAAAAGGATTCAGAATAATGATAGTAAAGATGATCAAAAACCTTGAAAACAAAATGGAGAAAATGCAATGATCAATTAACAAAGACCGAGAAGAATTAAAGAATAAACATACAAACAACACAGTTACTGAAATTAAAAATAGTCTAGAAGGAATCAGTAACAGACTCTCTGAAGCAGAAGAACAAATCAGTGAGCTGGAAGATAAAATGGTGGAAATAACTTCTGAAGAGTAGAATAAAGTAAAAAGAATGAAAAGAACTGAGGATAGTCTCAGAGACCTCTGGGACAATATCAAATGCACCAACATTTGAATTATAGGGGTCCCAGAAGAAAAAGAGAAAAAGAAAGAGTATGAGAAAATCTTTGAAGAGATTATAGTTGAAAATTTCTCCAACATGGAAAAGGAAATAGACAATCAAGTCCAAGAGACACCAAGAGTCCCATACACAATAAATCCAAGGAGAAACATGCCAAGGCACATAGTAATCAAACTAACAAAGACTAAACACAAAGAAATAATATTAAAAGCAGCCAAGGAGAAGAAACAAGTAACATACAAGGGAAACCCCATATGCTTAACAGCTGATCTTTCAGCAGAAACTCTGCAGGCCAGAAGGGAATGGCATGATATATTTAAAGAACTGAAAGGGAAAAATCTATAACCAAGATTACTGTACCTGGCAAGGATCTCATTCAAAATTGATGGAGAAATAAAAAGCTTTTCAGACAAGCAAAAGTTAGAGAATTCAGTACCACCAAACCAGCTTTACAATAAATGTTAAAGGGACTTATATACTCAAGAAATACAAAGGAAGAAAAAGATCTGCAAACTCAACCCCAAACAATTAAGAAAATGGCAATAGTACTGTATATATCAATAATTACTTTAAATGTAAATGGATTAAATGCTCCAACTAAAAGACACAGACTGGCTGAATGGATACAAAAACAAGACCCATACATATGCTGTCTACAAGAAACCTACTTCAGACCTAAAGACACATGTAGACTGAAAGTGAGAGGATGGAAAAATATATTCCATGCCAATGGGAAGCAAAAGAAAGCTGGAGTAGCAATCTTCATATCAGACAAAATAGACCTTAGAATAAAGATTACAAGAGATAAGGAAGGACACTACATAATGATCAAAGGATCAATCCAAGAGGAAGGCATAACAATTATAAATATCTATGCACCCAACATAGAAGAACATCAATACAAAAGACTCTTGAAATCATAAATTTTAAATTACATGTACTGCTTGCATTATAATTCTGTTGGATAGCACTGTTCTAGAGCATAAATAAATGAAAAAGAAATGAAAGAAACAATAGTAAAGATTAATAAAACTGAAAGCGGGTTCTTTGAGAAGATAAACAAAATTGACAAACCTTTAGTCAGACTCATCAAGAAAAAAAGAGAGAAGAATCAAATCAACAAAATTAGAAATGAAAAAGGAGAGGTTACAACAGACAATGCAGAAATACAAAGGATTATAAGAGACTATTATGAACAACTACATGGCAATAAAATGGATAACCTGGAAGAAATGGATAGGTTCTTAGAAAAGTTCAAACTTCCAAGACCGAACCAAGAATAAATAGAAATTATAAACAACCTAATTACAAGCACTGAAATTGAAGGTGTGATAAAAAAAAAATCTCCCAAAAAGCAAAAGCCAAGGATCAGATGGCTTCACAGGAGAATTCTATCAAGCATTTAGAGAAGAGCTAATGCCTATCCTTCTAAAATTCTTTGAAAAAATTAACAGAGGAAGGAACACTTCCAAACTCATTCTACAAGGCCACCATCACCCTGATACCAAAACCAGAGAAAGACAACACACAAAAAAGAAAACTACAGGCCAATATCACTGATGAACATAAATGCAAAAATCCTCAACAAAATTTTAGTAAACATAATTCAGCAGCACATCAAAAAGCTCATACACCATGATCGAGGTGGGTTTTTCCAGGGATGCAAGATCCTTCAATATACACAAATCAATCAATTTGATACACCATATTAACAAGTTGAAAGATAAAAGCCATATGGTAATCTCAATAGATGCAGAAAAAGCCTTTGACAAAATTCAGCACCCATTTATGATCAAAACTGTACAAAAAATGGGCATAGAAGGAACCTACCTTGACATAGTAAAGGCCATATATGATAAGCCTACAGCAAACATTCTCAATGGTGAAAAACTGAAAGCATTCCCCCTAAGATCAGGAACAAGTCAAGGTGTCCACTTTCACCACTGTTATTCAACATAGCTCTGGAAGTCCTAGGTACAACAATTGGAGAAGAAAAAGAAATAAAAGTAATCCAGATTGGAAAAGAAGAAGTAAAGCTCTCACTGTTTGCAGATGACATAATACTGTACATAGAAAACCCTAAAGATAGTATCAGAAAATTACTAGAGCTAATCAGTGAATTTAGCAAAGTTTCAGGATACAAAATCAATACCCAAAAATCACTTGCAGTTCTATATACTAACAATGAAAAATCAGAAACAGAAATTAAGGAATCAATCCCATTTGCCATTGCAACAAAAAGAATTAAATATCTAGGAATAAACTTACCTAAGGAGACAAAGAACTGTACACAGAAAATTATAAGACACTGATGAAAGAAATCAAATGACATAAATGGATGGAGAGATATTCTTTGTTCCTGGGTAGGAAGAATCAATATTGTGAAAATGACTATGCTACCAAATGGAATCTACAGATTCAATGCAATCCCTATCAAATTACCAATGGCATTTTCCACAGAACTAGAACAAATAATTTCACAATTCATATGGAAACACAAAAGACCCAGAATAGCCAAAGCAGTCTTGAGAAGAAGAATGGAGCTAGAGGAATCAACCTTCCTGACTTCAGATTATACTGCAAAGCTACAGCCATCAAGACAGTATGGTACTGGCACAAAAACAGAAATATAGACCAATGGAATAACACAGAAAGCCCAGAAATAAACTGATGCACCTATGGGTACCTTAGAATATACAATGGGGTAAAGACAACATCTTGAATAAATGGTACTGGGAAAACTGGACAGCTACATGTAAAAGAATGAAATTAGAACACTTCCTAACACCATACACAAAGATAAACTCAAAATGGATTAAACACCTAAATGTAAGTCCAGAAACTATAAAACTCTTAGAGGAACACATAGTTGGAACACTTGATGACATAAATCAAAGCAAGATCCTCTATGATCCACCTCCTAGGGTAACAGAAATAAAAACAAAAGTAAACAAGTGGGACCTGATTAAACTGAAAAGCTTTTGCACATCAAAGGAAACTGTAAGCAAGGTGAAAAGACAACCCTCAGAATGGGAGAAAATAATAGCAAATGAAACAACTGACAAAGGATTAATTTCCAAAATATACAAGCAGCTCATACAACTCAATACCAGAAAAACAAACAACCCAATCAAAAAGTGGGAAAAAGACTTAAACAGGCATTTCTCCAAAGAAGACAAACAAATGACTAACAAACACATGAAAAGATACTCAACATCGCTCGTTATTATAGAAATGCAAATCAAACCTACAATGAGATCTCACTTCACACGGGTCAGAATGGCCATCATCAAAAAGTCTACAAACAATAAACGCTGGAGAGGTGTGGAGAAAAGGGAGTGCTCTTGCACTGTTGGTGAGAATGTAAATTGATACAGCCACTATGGAAGATAGTATGGATATACCTTAAAAAAAAAAAAAAAGGAATAAAACCATCATATGACCCAGCAATCCCACTCCCAGGCATATACCCTGAGTGAAGCTGCTCAGTCATGTCCGACTCTTTGCAACCCCATGGACTGTAGCCTACCACGCTCCTCTGTCCATGAAATTTTCCAGGCAAGAGTACTGGAGTGGGTTGCAGTTTCCTTCTCCAGAGGATCTTCCCGACCCAGGGATTGAACCTGGGCCCTCCCGCATTGTAGGCAGATGCTTTACCATCTGAGCCACCAGGGAAGTCCATACACTGAGGAAACCAAAATTGAAATAGACACATGTATCCCATTCCATTGCAGCACTATTTACAACATCTAGAACATGGAAACAACCTAGACGTCCATCAACAGATGAATGGATAAAGAAGTTGTGGTACATATACACAATGGAATATTACTCACCCGTGAAAAGGAACACAATTGAGTCAGTTCTAATGAGGTGGATGAACCTAGAGCCTATTATAGAGAGTGAAGTAAGTCAGAAAGAGAAAGATAAATATCATATTCTAACACATACATAAGGAATCTAGAAAAATCGTATGGAATTTATTTACAGGGCAACAATGGAGAAACAGGCATAGAGAATAGACTTATAGACATGGGGAGAGGGAAGGAGAGGGTGAAATGTATGGAAAGAGTAACATGGAAACTAACATTACCATATGTAAAATAGATAGCCAAGGGGAATTTGCTATATGGCTCAGGAAACACAAACAGGGATTCTGTATCAACCTAGAGGGGTGGGATGGGGAGGGAAACTGGAGGGAGGTTCAAAAGGGAGGGGATATATGTATATCTATGGCTGATTCATGTTGAGGTTTGACAGAAAACAGCAAAATTCTGTAAAGCAATTATCCTTCATTAAATAATAAATTAATTTAAAAAAGGGGGCGGGTAACTCCTCTTGATGAAAGTGAAAGAGGAGAATGAAAAATTTGGCTTAAAGCTCAACATTCAGAAAACTAAGATGATGGCATCTGGTCCCATCACTTCATGGGAAATAGATGGGGAAACAGTGGAAACAGTGTCAGACTTTATTTTGGGGGGCTCCAAAATCACTGCTGATGGTGATTTCAGCCATGAAATTAAAAGATGCTTACTCCTTGGAAGGAAGGTTATGGCCAACCTAGATAGCATATTTAAAAGCAGAGACATTACTTTGCCAACAAAAGTCCATCTAGTCAAGGCTATGGTTTTTCCAGTGGTCATGTATGGATGTGAGAGTTGGACAGTGAAAGCTGAGTGCTGAAGAATTGATGCTTTTGAACTGTGGTGTTGGAGAAGACTCTTGAGAGTCCCTTGGACTGCAAGAAGGTCCAACCAGTCCATCCTAAAGGAGATCAGTCCTGGGTGTTCACTGGAGGGACTGATGTTGAAGCTGAAACTCCAATACTTTGGCCACCTCATGCAAAGAGTTAACTCATTGGAAAAGACCCTAATGCTGGGAAGGATTGGGGGCAGGAGGAGAAGGGGAGGACAGAGGATGAGATGATTGGATGGCATCACTGACTCGATGGACATGGGTTTGGGTAAACTCCGGGATTTGGTGATGGACAGGGAGGCCTGGCGTGCTGCAATTCATGGGGTTGCAAAGAGTCGGACACGACTGAGCGACTGAACTGAACTGAACTCAGAATTACCATAAAGAATAAGCAGATGACTTACAAAGAAATAAAATGTAGACTGGCAGGAGATAGTATAAATATTAAGTAAAAGTCAATACAATAGGCAATACCCCCATCCCCACCATATGAAAGGCTATTTTCACATCAGCTAGTACAAAGGAAGGCCACATCCCTGCTTGTGACCCAGCCTCACAGTGCATCCTGCCACACCCCAGACCAAGTTTGCCTCATCAACAGAGAGCAAGAGACAGGGGCATCTATGTGCTTGCTGATTGTCTCTGCCACAGTGGCTGGTGTTCACCTTTAGCCTTTTCGTACAACAAAGGGAAATCTACCACAACCAATGTTGAAAAGGGAGCTGAAACCAGAATGGTAGGGAAGTATCAGAGGCTACTCTAAGGGATTTGCCAATGAAGGGAACCCAGAGCCTCTTGACTAAAAGCAATGTAGGAGATTGGAGAAGAAACCTGGACAAAAGAATGAAGACTTAGAACTGAGGCCTTTACGAACATTAGCCAAGATCTTAGAAGGGCTATAGTGAGAGGATTAGAAAGAAAATCTCTGCTGAGAAAAAGAGCCACAAAGAAAAGCTGCCTCTCACAGGTCTTATTATGTATGGGCTGAGGGAGAACATATTTTTACTTGATGGATTCCTAAGCACAAATCTGCCCACACTGGGTTTGGTGTTTACATTAATTTGTGTGGTCTAGGAAAGTTTGTGCCAAATATTTCTAGCTCAATAATGCCCCAGGGCATCTGGCAGAAGCAAAGGCAAATCCTCACTAGAAAAATGTACCTTCAATTCAGGTTTTGCCATGTTCATTTCTACTATTAAATATATATGAAAGTGTGTGTGTTTTACTGATCTGTTAATAGCTCTTCTGATGAGTATTATGGAACTTCATTATTCAAGCAGTTCAATGTATCATTAGTGCTAAAGTTAAATTCCTTTTAGAATTCAATAGTTGACAGCCTTGCTCAGGTATACAGTCCTGAATTTTCCTGCTCCATGGTTTGTAAGGGCATTATATGATGTTCAATAAACTCCCTTATTTGTGACAATCAATGTTTGACATTCTATAAGATTAAGTCACTTGGTATACAGCTAGATTTTAATCAAATTACAGCTCCTTGGATCTTTAATTATATATTTACCAAGCCATATATAGCCAATCCTTCCAAAAGCCTTCTTTTATTCAAAATTATAACCTTTTTAGTGTTTCCTCAACAACTATTTGTCATTATTGTTCAGTCACTAAGTCGTGTTCAACTCTTTGCAACCCCATGAACTGCAGTACATCAGGCTTCTCTGTCCATCACTATCTCCCTGAGTTTGCTCAAACTCATGTACATTAAGTCAGTGATGCCATCCAACTATTTCATCCTCTGTTGTCCCCTTCTCCTCTTGCCCTCAATTTTTTCCCAGCATAAGGGTCTTTTCCAATGAGTCAGCTCTTCGCATCAGGTTTCTTCCAACAGAAGTTGTCAAAATTGTTGAAGTTCTTTTAAAAAATTATATTCTTATCCCCCCTTTAATTCTTAGTACAGTATGATTTGTGTGATAAATTACTTAATGTCTTTGTGATTAGAGAAAGAGAAGGAAGGAGGAATTCAGAGTATAGGTGCAAGTAGAGAGAGTTGTTGTTTTGAGTGTTCAGAGTTAGCTCAGATCCTGAAAGGTTTTGGAACTGTAAACCAAATGTCCCTAGGCCAATATCACCTATATCACCTGAGGGTACCGTCAACTTTCATAACAACTTTCATAGCATCTTTCCAATCTCTCTCTCCACCTCAAGTCATTCTGGGAGCCCGGTGGGGGCAAGGAATTGAATATATTCAAGAGCCCATGCTCTGCTTCTTTTACACTCCATCTCCTCTGTACGTCCTCTGTTTCTGCAAACTCATGTGGGTCCCCCAGACTCCACACGGGTGCTTCCTGTGCTCCTCAGGAAGGAAGCTGACCTACCTAGGGTGCTGTCTCTTATAGAAAAGCATCTGAAGTGTCACAGTGACACCTTCTATTCTCCCTACATTGAATCTAGGCTCTTCAGATGCAGAAATGGGGACAATGACCTTTCCACAGGGATTAGTCTTGGCCCCTGAGTACTGAGCAGGCCTGGATAACCAGAAGTCACCTTCTCCTCTCCATCTCATTGTTGCTTTGGTCCCTGACCCCAAACATGGAAAGGACTTCTTTACTCTCCATTCATATCACTTGGTAAAGTGATGAATGCATCCCAGTTTATCTAGCTATAAAACATTTCTTTATTCATTTAAAAAAACATCAGTGTAGCATCTGTTCCATGCAGGGTGCTATGCTGGGAGCTGTGGCAGCCACAGTGGAGAATTAGAGGCAGGTGGCTCAGGCAGTAAAGAATCCGCCTGCAACACAGGAGGCCTGGGTTCAATCCTTGGGTTGGGAAGATCCCCTGGAGAAGGGCATGGCAACCCATTCCAGTACTCTTGCCTGGAGAATTCCATGGACAGAGGAGCCTGGCGGGCTGCAGTCCATGGTGTCGCAAAGAGTTGGACATGACTGAGCAACTAAGCATAGCACACAGCACTCAGGTATGAGATTGACATGTTTCCATCTGAAACCAATGACCAAGGAGTTCAGGTATGACATCTTCTTTTGAAGATTCTCATCAATGCTAATATCAACCCTGTTATGTTCTGAAATTTGACCTTTAAAAATCTGACTTAGGACAATGGGAGGCTAAGCCAAATAAAGAAAAGCCTGTATTGCTTCCAAAGGTTAATGAATGATGGTGACGTTTATTATTCAGAAAGATGAATAAACATTCAAAGCAGTTTAAATTGAATACCTGTCTGTCCATGAGGAGCCATCATCTCCTGGTGTCTAAGCTACTACCAAGTCGATAAAAACTTCTGGAGGCTGGGTTAATTCTTTCAATAAGTTCCTGCCTCAAACCCTAAATGGCTACAACTGGAAGAACATGGCTCCCCTAATGAGCATACCTTGTCATGTCATGTGGTGACAGATAACAAGATAGATGTCCGGTGATGGAAGATGACAAGAGATCTGCATCACTGCAGACAAATGATTCATATCAGAATGGACACCTGACCAACTGATTGTCGAGAGGAACTTGTCATAATGCTGACACCTAGAAGAGAGACACTTACTACCACAGGGAGAAAAAAAACATGACAGAAGTAGTTTCCTACTGTGTGGAAATGTATACCAGATGGATACATTTACCATGACAAAAAAGTGAAATCTTCTACATCCTGGATTTCTCTTCCAGCTCTGAAACTGTGAGTTCTATATCCAGATTTGGATACTTTAGACCTGTGCTGTTCAATAGAGTACCCACTGGCCACATGTGGCTACTGAGCTCTGGTCGTGCAGCTACTCTGAACTGAGATGTCTGTAAATTTAAACTGTGCATCATATCTCAAAAGCATCTTAAAAATAAGTAATGTAAAACATCTCATCAATATTGTAAAATAGTAATCCTATGTTGAAATCATAATATTTTTGATGTTTTGGGTTAAATCAAATGTTTTTTAAAAATAACCTGTTTCTTTTTCATTTTTAAATATGGCTGTTAGAAAATTTTAAATTACATTTACTGCTTGCATTATAATTCTGTTGGATAGCACTGTTTTAGACATAACTTTATTTATTGTATTTAGAGATAACAACATGGCCCTGGCCCTTTTGTGTTTAGATAAGATGCCCACTAACACCACCTCCAACAGGATTGTTCTCACAAACAAATGTCATTGTGCTTACTGTTCTATGAAGCAAAAACATAGTTGCACTAGATAAGGCCAACGTTTTATCATTGCACTGAATTCAAAAGAAGGCTCACCACGAAAAAGCCTACAATACAAGTCCACTTACAAACAAGTTTACATTTTTTACAGCCCACTAACGACAGACCTTACCATACTGTGGCTATGAAAGCTAGTGTAAACAGCTAAATAGGTAAAGGCTAGAGCTGATCCCAACAAGATCCTATGGTCACTGAGAACTGATATGTGAAAGAAAAATCCTATGGAAATAAATAGAATATATTTGTGAACTTCTAGAGTTGAAAGACTGAATGACAAGGTCAACGGCACTGACAATACCTTTGTTATAGATGGAATTGTGTCTCTCACCCCACCCCAAATTCATACTGAGCCTTCTCTCCTAGTGTGACTATATACAAAGATCTTTAAGGAGGTAATTAAAGCTAAACAAGGTAGTAAGAAGGGGCCCTGGGTTTCACTACTGATATCTTAGTGGTAAATAATACACCTGCCAGGTGCAGGAGACACAGGTTTGATCCCTGGTCCAGGAAGATCCGGCATGTCACAGAGCAACTCTGCCTGATTCTCCAGGCAAGAATATTGGAGTGGGTTGCCATGCCCTCCAGGGGATCTTTCTGATCCAGGGGTTGAACTCACGTCTCTTATGTCTCCTACATTGGTAGGCAGGTTCTTTACCACTAGTGCCACATGGGAAGCCCTAACTATGCCTATGTGCCACAACTATTGTCAGCAACACAGTCAAAGACTCAAGAATGGTAAATCTCTTGCTCCTGAGACTATTTTGAAAATTTCAAATTCTGCAAAAATACCTGTTGCAGAATTTGTATCTCTACTGTTGTATTAGTATCTATATGTTCCAAAGGACCTTTATAAATTTTTTTATGAGAAAGTGAACACCTCAGAAATTTCAAGAAAAGCAGAAAGTTTTAGCTGTAGAAGTCATTCTAATGAATATCAAAGAGATTTTTACTTTATTGTTTTATTTAGTTTTCAAACCAGTCCTTAATTTAATATATCTTCACCTAAGTAGTTCTCACTAATAAGCTGCTGCTGCTGCTAAGTCGCTTCAGTCGTGTCCGACTCTGTGTGACCCCATAGATGGCAGCCCACCAGGCTCCACCGTCCCTGGGATTCTCTAGGCAAGAACACTGGAGTGGGTTGCCATGTCCTTCTCCAATGCGTGAAAGTGAAAAGTGAAAGTGAAGTCGCTCAGTCATCTCCGACTCCTAGTGACCCCATGGACTGCAGCCTACCAGGCTCCTCCAACCATGGGATTTTCCAGGCAAGAGTACTGGAGTGGGGTCTCACTAATAAGAATATGCTCTAAAACCAAGCCATTATCTATACTAAATTAATGCAATGGAGCATTTATTTTAGTTCTAGAAAGGTTGGTATCGAACAATTCTGACATTAAGAATCATGATGTATGTATGTCCAACTCTTTGTTTCCCTATGGATTGTAGCCTGCCAGATACCTCTGTCCAGGGTGTTTTCCAGGAAAGAATACTGGAGTGAGTTGCCATTTTCTCCTCTAGCGGATCTTTCTAAAAATCATGTATGCTACTGTGTGTTCTTACTTGCTCAGTCATGTCTCTTTGAGACCCCGTGGACAAAAATCATGTATGGACCTTGTTAAAAAGACAGATTTTAGTTTCCTTCCCCTGGGGATTTTGACCTGGGAGGTGTCTGGGGTGGGGTTACCTTTATGTTTAAAATACACCCAGGGGATATTGACCTAGGCAGTCCCTAGATCACAGTTTGAGAAACATTATTGTAGGTTTCAAGAAGATCTGAAGAGAAATTTATCCTAAATTTAAATGGAAACATACTTAATGTTACTCACTTGTTACCATGAGTATAATTATACTTTGAGATGAATGTGAACCCTCATTTTTTCACTCTCAGTTATATTCTTAACAATGGCAATTTTGATGAAAAGTTTAGATGTGTTAACTTCATTTACTATTTCACACACAAACTATGTGCTAAAAATCATGTCAACACCCCATCTGAAGGGGCATTTTTTAAAAGTTGTAAAGAACATTTGCATTCCACAATAATTCTGATCTAAAATGAAAAATGAAAAGAGAAATATATTCATTCATACAAATCTTTATTAGTGATGACATTCAGTGAAATGTATTCACTTAAGCAATGAACAGTATGAAAAGGCAAAAAGATAGGACACTGAAAGATGAACTCCCCAGGTCGGTAGGTGCCCAATATGCTACTGAAGATCAGTGGAGATATAACTCCAGAAAGAATGATGGGATGGAGCCAAAGCGAAAACAATACCCAGCTGTGGATGTGACTAGTGACAGAAGCAAAATCCAATGCTGTAAAAAGCAATATTGCATAGGAACCTGGAATGTTAGGTCCATGAATCAAGGCTAATTGGAAGTGGTCGAACAGAAGATGGCAAGAGTGAATGTCGACATTCTAGGAATCAGCGAACTAAGATGGACTGGAACGGGTGAATTTACCTCAGATGACCATTATATCTACTACTGAGGGCAGGAATCCCTTAGAAGAAATGGAGTAGCCATCATGGTCAACAAAAGAGTCCGAAATACAGTACTTGGATGCAATCTCAAAAACGACAGAATGATCTCTGTTTGTTTCAAGGCAAATCATTCAATATCACGGTAATCCAAGTCTATGCCCCGACCAGTAACGCAGAAGAAGCTGAAGTTGAATGGTTCTATGAAGACCTACAAGACCTTTTAGAACTAACACCCAAAAAAGATGTCCTTTTCATTATAGGGGACTGGAATGCAAAAGTAGGAAGTCAGGAAACATCGGCGTAACAGGCAAATTTGGCCTTGGAGTACAGAATGATGCAGGGCAAAGGCTAATAGAGTTTTGCCAAGAGAACACACTGGTCATAGCAAACACCCTCTTCCAACAACACAAGAGAACACTCTACACATGGACATCACCAGATGGTCAACACCGAAATCAGATTGATTATGTTCTTTGCAGCCAAAGATGGAGAAGCTCTATACAGTCAGCAAAAACAAGACCAGGAGCAGACTGTGGCTCAGATCATGAGCTCCTTATTGCCAAATTCAGATTTAAATTGAAGAAATTAGGGAAAACCACTAGACCATTCAGGTATGACCTAAATCAAATCCCTTATGATTATACAGTGGAAGTGACAAGTAGGTTTAAGGGACTAGATTTGATAGAGTGCCTGATGAACTATGGACAGAGGTTCATGACATTGTACAGGAGACAGGGATCAAGACCATCCCCATGGAAAAGAAATGCAAAAAAGCAAAATGGCTGTCTGAGGAGGCCTTACAAAGAGCTGGGAAAAGATGGGAAGTGAAAAGCAAAGGAGAAAAGGAAAGATATTCCCATCTGAATGCAGAGTTCCAAAGAATAGCAAGGCGAGATAAAAAAAGCCTTCCTCAGCGATCAATGCAAAGAAATAGAGGAAAACAACAGATTGGGAAAGACTAGAGATCTCTTCAAGAAAATTAGAGATACCAAGCGAACATTGCATGCAAAGATGGGCTCGATAAAGGACAGAAATGGTATGGACCTAACAGAAGCAGAAGATATCAAGCAGAGATGGCAAGAATGCACAGAACTGTACAAAAAAAGATCTTCACGACCCAGATAATCACGATGGTGTGATCACTCACCTAGAGCCAGACATCCTGGAATGTGAAGTCAAGTGGGCCTTAGAAAGCATCACTATGAACAAAGCTAGTGGAGGTGATGGAATTCCAGTTCAGCTATTTCAAATCCTCAAAGATGATGCTGTGAAAGTGCTACACACGATATGTCAGCAAATTTGGAAAACTCAGCAGTGGCCACAGGACTGGAAAAGGTCAGTTTTCATTCCAATCCCAAAGAAAGGCAATGCCAAAGAATGCTCAAACTACCGCACAATTGCACTCATCTCACATGCTAGTAAAGTAATGCTCAAAATTCTCCAAGCCAGGCTTCAGCAATACGTGAACTGTGAACTTCCAGATGTTCAAGCTGGTTTTAGAAAAGGCAGAGGAACCAGAGATCAAATTGCCAATATCCACTGGATCATCAAAAAAGCAAGAGAGTTCCAGAAAAACATCTATTTCTGCTTTATTGACTATGCCAAAGCCTTTGACTGTGTGGATCACAATAAACTGTGGAAAATTCTGAAAGAGATGGGAATACCAGACCATCTGACTTCTCCTCTTCAGAAACCTGTATGCAGGTCAGGAAGCAACAGTTAGAACTGGACATGGAACAACAGACTATTTCCAAATAGGAAAAGGAGTACGTCAAGGCTGTATATTGTCACCCTGATTATTTAACTTATATGCAGAGTACATCATCAGAAACACTGGGCTGGAAGAAACACAAGCTGGAATCAAGATTGCAGGGAGAAATATCAATAACCTCAGATATGCAGATGACACCACCCTTATGGCAGAAAGTGAAGAAGAACTAAAGAGCCTCTTGATGAAAGTGAAAGAGGAGAGTGAAAAAGTTGGCTTAAAGCTCAACGCTCAGGAAACTAAGATCATGGCATCTGGTCCCATCACTTCATGGGAAGTAGATGGGGAAACAGTGGAAACAGTGTCAGACTTTATTTTGGGGGGCTCCAAAATCACTGCTGATGGTGATTGCAGCCATGAAATTAAAAGACGCTTACTCCTTGGAAGGAAGGTTATGACCAACCTAGATAGCATATTTAAAAGCAGAGACATTACTTTGTCAACAAAAGTCCGTCTAGTCAAGGCTATGGTTTTTCCAGTGGTCATGTATGGATGTGAGAGTCGGACGATGAAGAAAGCTGAGCACCAAAGAATTGATGCTTTTGAACTGTGGTGTTGGAGAAGACTCTTGAGAGTCCCTTGGACAGCAAGGAGATCCAACCAGTCCATCCTAAAGGAGATCAGTCCTGGGTGTTCATTGGAAGGACTGATGTTGAAGCTGAAACCAATACTTCGGCCACCTCATGCAAAGAATTGACTCATTGGAAAAGACCCTAATGCTGGGAAGGATTGGGGGCAAGAGGAGAAGGGGACGACGGAGGATGAGATTATTGGATGGCATCACCGACTCGATGGACGTGAGTTTGGGTAATCTCCGGGAGTTGGTGATGGACAGGGAGGCCTGGCGTGCTGCAAGTCATGGGGTCGCAAAGAGTCAGACACAACTGAGCGACTGAACTGAACTGAAGCAACGCATACATGTGTGAGATACTGTGCTCGCACAGTGAGAGAGACAAAGATGCATTCGAGAAAGAACTGTCCTCAAGAGGTTTACAATCTATTAAGAGAGATGAGATATAGACACAGATACTAATGCCGAAGATAAGATGTGCTATATCATAGGAAGCACAAATTGAACATGGTAAGAATTGAGGAGAAGGTATATTCAGCATAGGGGTTTTCCGGGTGGCAACAGTGGTAAAGAACCCACCTAACAATGCAGGAGACATAAGAGACGTGGGTTTGACCTCTGAGTCGGGAAGATCCCCTGGAAGAGGACATGGCAACCCAATCCAGTATTCTTGCCCAAAGAACTCCATTGACAGAGGGGCCTGGCTATGTCCATAGGGTCGCAAAGAGTCAGACACAACTGAAGCATCTTAGTATGCACATATCAGCATGACTGCCAGAAAGCCTGGATGCGGGAAATGGCAGAGGTGAATCAAGAGAGGTGGACAAGGGCAAGATCGTTAAGAGTCTTGTGTGCTAAACTAGGGTTCATCCTGAGAGCTATGGGGAACATTTGTAGATTGTAACGCAAGGGGTGGCATGCGTTCACTCTCTTCTTAATTACTGAACACTTGCTGTATATCTAGCACTGAGTAATATTGCTAACCAAAGTCACCTGCAGAACTTTTAAACATCTCTGAGTCCAGGCTCCACCCAGACTTACCCAATCAGAACTTGTAATACCAGGCTGGATGAATCACAAGCTGGAATCAAGATTGCTGCAAGAAACATCAACAACCTTGGTCAGATATACAGATGATACCACTCTAATGGCAGAAAGTGAAGCAGAACAAAAGAACCTCTTGATGGGGGTGAAAGAGGAGAATGGAAAAGCAGGCGAGAAATTCAGCATTAAAAAAAGTAAGATCATGGCATCCTGTCCCATCACTTTGTGGCCAATAGAAGCGGACAAAGTGGAAGCAGTAACAGATTTTATTTTCTTGAGCTCCAAGATCACTGCAGATGATGACTGCAGCCGTGAAATTAAAAGATACTTGCTCCTTGGAAGGAAAGCTATGGCAAACCTAGACAGTGTATTAAAAAGCAGAGAAATCACTCTGCCAGCAAAGGTCAGTATAGTCAAAGCTATTGTCTTTCTAGTAGTCAAGTATGGATGTGAGAGTTGGACCATAAAGAAGGCTGAGCACCAAAGAATGGATGCTTTTGAATTGTGGTGCTAGAGAAGACTTCAGGGTCCCTGGACTACAAGGAGATAAAACCAGGCAATACTAAAGGAAATCAACCCTGAATATTCATTGGAAGGACTGATGTTGAAGCTGAAGCTCTAACACTTTGGTCACCTGATGCAAAGAGCTGACTTTTTAGAAAAGATTCTGAATCTGGGAAAGATTGAAGGCAAGAGGAGAAGCAGGTAGCAGAGGATGAGATGGTTAGATAGCATCACCAACTCAGTGGACACGAATTTGAGTGGACTCTGGGACATAGTGGAGGACAGAGGAGCCTGGCATGCTGCAGTCCATGGGGTTGCAAAGAGTTGGACATAACTTAGCGACTCAACAACAACAGGGTTGCTGAACAGTATTACTGTGTCATTTAAAATCTCTCCCAGTGATTTTGAGGCATAGCCAAGTTAAGCAACCACCATTGAAGGGTGTATTTAAATGTATATATTTGAAAACCTCTTTGCCTTAATGTGTCTTCACAGGGAGAGAATTTGAGCAAAGGAACTGAATTAGTGACAAAATCACTTACATGGTAAATGGTGCTGAAATCAATAGGAAAGAAGCAGCAATAGAAAAGCTGGACCAGTGAAATGGGTGGTGGTGGGGGGGTGTCAACTGATTGGGTCGCTTCATTCTTAAACAAGGGGAAGATGCTCTGAAAATTTTATTTTAGAAAATCATTTTGTCTGTGATGTCCAGAATAGAAGAAGAAACTGGAGGCAGAGACACCAAATAGAGCTGAACATAGTAATCCAAGCATAGGATTATGGCAGATGGCTGAGGTGACGGCTGGAGGGATGGAGAAAAGTGGGGGAAGCTGAGTGACAGTGCTGGGAAACTGCCACATGGCTGGTAACATGTGTCACTAGTAAGAAAAGAGAAAAACACAAAGAGTGGGGGAGGAAAACAAGGCAGGAGAGAGAGAGTGGATGAGATAATGAAGAAACTTGCATGGTAAGAAGAGATCGCTGCATCTAGAAATGTGAACTGCTAGTTGTTTGTATGGAACCTAGAATATAAAGTATTTGAAATCGTACTGAAAATTGCTATTTTGTAGATGGAAATCTTAAGTGTAACATGACCAATATTCTGAAATGTCAGGTGAAAGTGGCAATTTGTTTTGTGACTCAGATTTGAAGTTTATTGTTGGAATTATGTTTTAAAATACATAACAAATCTGCAGTCTTATTTCTAGTTTATTTTTAAATTATTAGTATAAATTTACTATTTGTAGTATATGTTTACTTTTTTTTTCCTTGAAAACTCCATCTCTCATACTAACATTTCCTCTCTGTTCCCTTACTGTTTCCTTTGTTGAGGTGTTTCTCCTCGTGTCCATGCTTTGCCCAGAAATCAGTTATGATAACAAGGGTGAAAAGGGAGTAAGAAGCCTCTTGCCTGGGCCTCCTGCCAGGGACAGAGACACTTGCTCTCTGGTGCTTCCTGTGCACAAAGGACACTCAGGTTTTAAACTGAAGGCTTGAAAGAAAACGAGGCCGTGTACATGCGTGCAGGCTGTGCACTACATGGTTCTGGAGTGCTGTTCACCTCTGTAGGTTTGTATATTCAATTTCTGGCAGATGGAAATCAAGAACTTGATTCCATCACTCAGACACTGTATAGGCTAGCAACAATGCGCAAGGAAATCCTCTTCGTTCAGTGTTTCTCAAACAATTGTCTTGGGACTAACTCTTGATACTTTTTCACAATTCCTTTACGAACTGACTTAAAAAATTTTGTATCTCACTTTAAACTACTGAGGTGAACCTTGGCATCTGCACTGTGTGTGTCTGTGTGTGTGTGTGTGTGTGTGTGTGTGTGTTTATTTCTTCTTGGAATCTGCATTTTTAAACTCCCATCAGGCAATTTCCACATTCTTTTTTTTTTTAATTAAAAAAAGGTTTTTTTGGCTGCTCTGGATCTTTGTTGGGCTTTGTTGGCACACAAGTTTCTCTGTTGTGGCATTCAGGCTCAGGAGTTGTGACTTGAGGGCTCTGGAGCTCGGGCTCAGTAGTTGTGGTGTGGGTTTAATTGCCCCATGGCTTGTGGGATCTTAGTTCCCCAACCAGGGATTGAACCTTTATCCCTTGCATTGGAAGGTGTATTCTTATCCACTGGACCACCAGAAAAGTCCCCTACATTCTATTTAAAAACAACTTTTCAATTACTTGGCAGATGACCTCATTTTCCCCCAACCCATCAAAATGGCATGAAGAAGTACCTATATTTTAAACCACTTTACTATTAAAAAAAACAGCACACCAGTTTTTAACTGCCCTTCCATTTTAGAATTAAAAATGAGATAAAAATACAGATACAGATGATGAGAGGTTAAATGTCAGAGATACAAAAAGATGCCTCAAAATAGTGTAGGAAATGCCATATTAGGTCATATGTTTGAGCTGCCCAACCCAAAACGTCATCTGTGTCCTGAAAGTTTTGTTGAGCTTTAAGTGGCCCACTCAGTAACAGCATATACCAAAGATAGCCTGGTGCATTGTATTCTTGATCTTTTGACCTATCATTCAAGACCTCAAAAACAATCACAGATATTGAGATATCAAATATTGCAACTTGATAGAAATGGAAAATTACCCAGGTTGGAGAGCCAAGATGAGTTGAATACCATTAGCCAGCTGTTTTCCCCTGAGCAGCATCAGCTTCCATCTTACCTAGACTCACTCTCAGCTTCTTGGCTTCCATCCAAGTCCATAGTTTGGCCAGGAACATCTAAAACAAGAAAGTGCACTGCAGGGACCTGGTGAAAGGGAAGCATCTAACACAGCATCATCTGGACAGTGATGATACTGCATCTTCCATGTGCTTCATGATTCCTTTCAAGATTCAGATCCTGACTTCCACAAGCGTTCATCCTGTGACATGTGGATATATTGATAAGCCCTGACTTTTTTTGGGGGGGGGGTGGCCTAAATAAGAGCACAACCACCCCCACCCCCCAAAACCAGGTGTTTTTGACCCTTGCTTTACAAGGAGATGCAGACTTAGGTGCTGTTCACATTGAAGGTCACTATGTGTCTTGCACAAGCTGGCTGAGATAGCAACAGTACACCTGACATCCCTCATTATGGTGCCTGGCCCTTCTCCCTCCCACTTTTGCTCACACACTGGTCTCATCTGGAATATAGAATAAAGGATTGGCTTCTCTTTGAATAAACCCTCTGGTTCCCTACTTGGCTTCCCTGGTGGGAAGACCTCCATCTAGAATGACTTGGTAGGCCTTCTAGTGTGAGTACCCACTCAGGATTCCACAGTCTACCCAGGCTGCTGCTGCTCAAATCTTAAGCAAATTCTCCAGTGGACAAACACACCACCCTTATCTACTTATCAGGCCCCTTTCTTGCTGGGTTTATCTGCTCTTAGACATGACACTGGATGCTGTCTCTGAAACAGGAAGTAGGTGCCACCAGAAACCAAATCTGCAGGCACCTTGATCTCAGACTCCCTAGCCTCCAAAACTGTGAGAAGTAAATGTCTGTTGTTTACTAGCCACTCAGGCTATGGTGGTGGTGTTATAGCATCCTGAACAGACTAAGACAGATGGTCAAAGCAAAGAATAGACAAAATTAATGTGAGAGGAGGGGTAGAATTGGAAGCAAGGAGATCCAATAGGATGTGAAAGCAACTGAGGCAGTGAGTTAAGAAAGTGGCAGTGGGAATAGGTAGCCACTTTTAAAAAGAAGACCCCAAGGATGTGTCCCCATGCCGCATAAGAAATACCTTTCAGAGTAGACCTCAACCCTCTCCTGAGTTTTCACCTAGCCTTACACTCTGTGTTCTCATCACTTGTTCTCGATGTCTTCAGCACCAATCCTTTGCCTTTGTACACGTATCCCTCTCACTTTGGATTTGATCCCAGACACTCCTCCTCTGCTCCACTGACCTCTGACTCTTTCTATCACTACAGTTTACATCAGTCTCCCTGCCTCACATCTGGTGGAACATCCTCTCTAGCACTAGCTCAGGCTACTACAGAATTCTCTCTAGGTTTGTACTGGTTTCAAAAACACAACTATTGCCCGACAGTTTGGTCAGTCAGGAAGAAGATAAGACATTAAGAGGGAGGATATGGTCCTGGGGTTTAGGACCTGGAGTCGAGGATTGGTTAAATGGGATTTCTCTGTAGTGAGGTAGAAAAGTGAGGAAAAGCCCCTAGTCTGGAAGGTAAGGTGAGGCTATCACTTTTCACATTCAAATTAGAGGTGACAATGGGACAGTGGGCTTCCCTGGTGGCTCAGATAGTAGAGAATCTGCCTGCAATGCAGGAGACCCAGGTTCAATCCCTGGGTCAGTAAGATCCCCTGGAGAAAGGGAGATGGGCTAGGTGGGCTACAGTCCATAAGATCGCAAAGAGTAGGACACTACTGAGCAACTAACAGCACAACACTATGGGACATATAAGTGGGAATGTCTGATGTGCAGTCTAACAGGTTGGGTAGTAACTAAGGAGAGAGGTCAAGACCAGAGTCACAGCATATAGACACACAGGCCACGTACTGCATAATTCGAGGGAGTGGCATTCACATGGACTAGGGGGTACGTGACAACCCTGGAGTTGTATAAAGCTGAAGTCTTGTTCAGGGCAGGGAATCAACACACAGCCTGTGGAGGAAATAGATGAAGTCATAACACGATAAGACTAAAGACATAATAAGACAACAAACCAGGAGGAGATCACAGAGCTAAGATTGCACTTTGGGGGAAATTTAAGGGCAAAGATAAACTCTAGCTCTGTCATTTCAATATATACAAAGTAGAAAATTGATAATGACCCTCTCAGGAGTGATAGAGAACAAAAGTGCAATTATAATGAAAGAAAGAAGTGTTAAATGGTAAAAATAATGAAGAAAAAGGATTGTGAGCATTAAAAGCAAAAGGGTCAAGTAACAATTATTTCGAAGAAAGCATTAGTCACTCAGTCATGTCTGACTGTTTGAGACCCCATGGACTGTAGCCTGCCAGGCTCCTCTCCATGGAATTCTCCAGGCAAGAATACTGGAGTGGGTAACCATTCCCTTCTCCAGGGGATCTTCCTGACCCTGGGATGGAACATAGGTCTCCAGAATTGCAGGCAGTTTCTTTACTGCCTGAATCACCAGGGAAGTATAAAGAAAGATAAGACCTGTATATAGTGTTGCTTGAAGACTGAAAATGCAGGAGACTGAAGAAATTGACAGAATGGGATTCCAGAGAAGACAAGTTAGTCTTGAAAAGGGAGAGAGACCAGCATTTAGAGGCAAGGAGTAGGAAAGATGGGAAAATTCGTGTCTGAGCTCCTGGCCTTTAGGAAATACAAATTAAAAGAGCAATCATCTCAAAGTAGACACAGGCTTTACTAGATTTTTTTTTTTTGTATTTTTGTTATGTTATAGAAATAAAATATACTCAGTACAGAAAATTTGGAAAAATTTTGGAAATGTGGAAAAAAATAACTGAAGTTCTAGGAAACAAAGATAACTACTAGAATGTATTAGACAATTGGGTGATATTTTCTTCACGTGTTAACAGTAGCACCTCTAGCTATCATTTAGCTTTCATAAAGCTCACATTTAAATTTAACTTAATATTTCAAGTGGCTATGCTAATATCCTTAAACATTTCTAGCATTTTTGCTTCTAATTTTTTGCTATTTCATAAATAAAACTGAAATGAACAACTTTGCACATAAAATGTATCCTATATTTAGAATCAGTTTCAAAAGATAGAACCCTGAATGTTTAACTATGAAATGAATGACTTAGTGTAATTGTGAACATCTTTAAGGCTTTTGACACTTCTTATACCATTTTAAATTTTACTAGTAATGGATAAGAATACATTTTTCTAAACCCTTGCCAGAATTAATCCTTAACAAAAATAACAAAGACTTTGTTAATTTGAAGATGAAAAAGCAGTAGCTTATTATATGACATTTCTTCTACTACTGGTAAGGCCTGAATAATTTTAAATTTTTCATATTGTTTTTTCTACTTTGTGCATGTTTATTTTTGTCTTTTGTACATTTATTTTTGGAGTCATAGTGTTTTTTAGTTTTAGGAGTTATTTACATAATGAAGATATGTAATGTTCCCATTTTTTACTTCTTTACTACATTTTAACTTTATTGGTTTTATAAAAGTATTAATTAAAATAACTTTTCTTATTATTATAAAAAGTACTATGTATTCTGACACTGCTTCTTCTTCAGTCTCTCTTTAATCAAATAAACTCCCCCATCTGCTTCAGTTGGTCAGAGTTGGTCAGAGATGCTGTCTGTGGCCTGCAACAAAGAACTCTAATAAAACCCAGCAATAATCAATTAAGGAGTGCAATAAAAAGAAGCTGATATATGTTAGCAACCAGAACCATAAACTATCTAGGAATAAACTTACGAGCAAACAACCTAGACCTCCAGGAAGAAAACTATAAATAGGAAAAAGCCTGAATGGAAGAATTCTTTCTGGTGAGACAAACTGACTGTTATGAAGACGTCAATATGCCTTCAAATGCTCGTATAAATTCAAGGCCATTCCAATGGGATTATTTGGAGATGACAATTTGGTGCAGATGCAGAAAAAATAATACAGAAGAGCAGCCAGAATCCTTTTGAAAATTACAGCCTAAGGTAAGGTAGTGGTTGATTCAGCACCTTGTTTGTGCTTAGGGCAGAACAGACAAGTAGAATGGAAGAGTCTGGAGATAAACCTGGGTAAATATGGGGAAAAAATTAATTCTTTGTATGTCTTTATTTAGTTAATTAATTTATTTATTTTTGGTTCCACTGGGCCTTCAATGCTGGGCGCTGTCTTCCTCTAGTTGCAGTGAGCTAGGGCTGCTCTTTGGTGTGGTGTACAGGCTTCTCATTGCAGTGACTTCTCTTGACGTGGAGCACAGGCTCTAGGGGTGCTTGGGCTTCAGTAGTTGCAGCATATGGACTCAGTATTTGTAGCATGTGGGCTTTATTGCTCCACAGCACGTGGAATCCTCCAAGACCAGGGATTGAATCTGGGCTTCCGTGGTAGCTCAGTTAGTAAAGAATCAGCCTGCAATGCAGGACACCTAGGTTCAATCCCTGGGTGGGAAAGATCCCCTGGAGAAGGAAATGGCAACTGACTCCAGTATTCTTGTTTGGAAAATCCCAAGGCAGAGGGGCCTGGCAGACTACAATCCAAGAATCCTCAAAGACCAGGGATTGCATTGTCAAATGGATTCTTATCCACAGTACCACCAGGAATGCCCTGGGAAAAAAATATGATAAAAGTGGCATTTCAGATCAACAGGGGAAAAGCATGGGTTATTCAATAAATCATATTTTGGAATAGTTACCTCATAATTTCTAAGGCACCTCACTCTGCTAGTTTTCCCCCACCTTGCTGGGCTGCTCTTTTTCTGTTTCATTGATTGGCTTCTATTTTTCCATCTAAATGCACCAAACCTTGAACATGGAATTACTATTTTCTTTTTTAGATCTGGCTTATCTAGGAATGGGCTTTAAATGCCAGCTCTCTACCAATGAGTTCTAAATTACTCTCTGTAGTTGTTACCCAGCTCCTAAACCCTAGCATCATACATTAAACTGCCTGGTGATGGTTTAGTTGCTAAGGCATGTCCGACTCTTTGCGACCTCATGGATTGTAGCCTGCCAGGCTCCTCTGTCCATGGGATTTTCTCGACAAGAATACTGGAGTGGGTTGCCATTTCCTTTTCCAGGGGATCTTCCCCACCCAGGGATTGAACCTGGGTCTCCTACATTGCAGGTGAATTCTTTTCTAACTGAGCTACTAGGGAAGCCCCAATAAACTGCCCACTTGATATAAAATTTAGTATTTCTAATCCAGAACAGGTAATTCTCCTTCCACTCCCACCTTCCCACCACTACCACCACCAAACATATATAGCCATTCCTAGATTATAGCTTCCCTAATATTTCTTTAGTAAATAATGCCGCTATCCCCCAAGGTGCATAATCCAAAAACCTAAGTCATCTTTGATTTTCTGATCTCTGATTTCTCTGATTTTTCCTTCAACTTCAAACACTCAACTCTACCAAACTCCAAAATTCACATCCATAGGCTTTGCTCAAGAGAAATTAAAAATGGGTGTGTAAGAATATGAGCCCTGGAATCAAGCTATTTGGGTTCAGATCCTGGTTCTAAAATTGACCAATTATATAACTTTGGGTAACCTACCTACACTTTGTCAAGTTGTCATATGTAAACAAGTGTTAGTCGCTCAGTCATGTCTGACTCTTTGCAACCCCATGGACTGTAGCCTGCAAAGATCTTCTGTCCAAGGCAAGAATACTGGAATGGGTAGATATTTCCTTCTCCAGGGGATTTTCCTGACCTAGGAATTGAACCTGGGTCTCCTGCATTGCAGGCAAATTGTTTACTATCTGAGCCACCAGGGAAGACCAATGTAAAATAAGGATGATGACATTATCTGATTCATAGGGTAATAGTGAGATTAATAAGTTGTTAAGAAATTAGGACAGTATCTAATGCCCATTATGTGTTCAATAAAGGTCAATTATTATTTGTCTTTAAAATATATCTCAAATCTTCTAATTCACTTCATATAACTGTGTACCTCCTGACTTCAAGCCACCATCATCCCTTTTAACTGATCTTCCCACTTTATTGCCCTACTGCAATTCATTCTCCACACTGTAGTCAAGGGACACTTAAAAATAAAAGGTGGATCAGATGTTCTCCTGTTTAATAATTCTCAGTGTCTTCTTGAACATGATCAGGAAGTTCAAGAATGAATTAGCCCTGACCTAGCTCTCTGCCTCATCTGGTAATATTGTTCATCTCAACCCCTTCACTCCATCCACAGGGGTTTCACTCTGATGCTTGAATACAAGCTTGCTTTGGACTCAGAGCTTTTGCCTGAGCTTGCTGTTCTGACAAGAACATTTTTTTCTTAGCTCTTCCAATGACTAGATCTTCATCATTAAGATGGTAAAGGTACCATCTCAGCAGAACTTTCCCTGACCATAGTATCTAACAAAGCTCTGTTATTCTCCATCATATCATCCTGCTTTGTCTCTTCATAGCACTTCTAGATATCCAAAATTACCATGTTTAGTTGTTTAATTTTTCATTGAATCTCTTCACCATGTAAACTGTATGAGAACAAAGACTTTGGCTTTTTTTTTTTTTTACAATTGTATTTACAATGCTTAGAATGGTGTATGACACTTCTCAGATGTTTAATAGTTTATTGGATAAATTTTAATGAATTGGTGAATTACTGAATGAATTTTAAAAAATAGGCCACTGGATCTTCACTTTACAGTTTATATAAATGTAAACTTCCAATTGATTAACTCTATAAACATAAAAATAATAATAACCGTATTAAGGAAAAACACATAAATAGTTTTATGGTCTTGGAGTAGGAATAATCTTTCGGAACAAGAAAAGAATACTGTGAAGCCATAGAAGAAAAAATTGACCAGTTTGGTTGCATAAAAGCTGGAAAACTTTGCACAGCTAAAGACACAATGAGCAGCTAAGTGGACAAATAGGCTAAGAGAAAGTATCTAAAATATGAAAGCCCTTATAAGTGTAAATGCAAAATCCTCAACAAAATACTAGCAAACCAAATTTGGCAATATATAAAATGGTTTATACACTATAACTAAATGGAATTTACCCTAGGAATACAATGCTAGCTTAATATATGAAAATTATTCAATGTAACACATCATATTAATAAATAATTAACAAAAACCATATATTCAACTCAACGAACATAGAAAAGTGTTTGACAAATCCTACATAACATTCATTATTATTTTTAAACCTATTAACAAACTTGGAACAGAAGAAAATTTCCTCAACCAGACTAAAGGGTATCTACAAAAACATCCACAGCAAAATACCTCTTTATAGTGAAAGATTGAACACTTTCCCGCTGTGATCAGGAGCAAGGCAAGAATGTCTACATTTACCTCTTCTATCTAACACAGTATTGAACATTCTAGTCAGTGAAGTCAGGCAAGCAAAAGAAATAAAAGGCATCAAGGTGGAAAAATAAGAAGTAAAACTATCTCTGATGCAAATGAAATGTTCTTGTACGGAAGAAAACCCTAAGAAATCCTCTAAAAGCGTACTGAAAAGAGTGCAGCAAAGTCACAGGATACAAGATCAACATACAAAAATCAATTTCTTGTCTATACATTAGCAATGAACTATACAAAAATGAAATTTTTGCAAATCCTTGGCAAATCCTAATCTACTTAATGTCTCTGTGGGTTTGCCTATTCTGTATATTTCATATAAATGGAATTATATTTTAGGTAGGTTTTGTGTATGTGTGTGTGTGTGTGTGACTGACTTCTCTGACTTGGCATGGTGTTTCCAAGATTCTTCCATCTTGTAGCATGAATCAGTTCTTCATTGTTTTTTTATTGTTGAATAATATTCTATTGTATAGATATGCCACATTTGTTTATCCATTCATTAGGTGATGGTTATTTGGGTTTCCCCCCACTTTTTGGCTATTATTAGCAATGCAGTTATGAACACTCATGTACGGGTTTTTGTGTGGACATGTTTTCAACTCTGTTATATTTATACCTCTAAGTAGGATTTCTGGGTCATGTGGTAACTATATATTTAAACTTGTAAAGAACTGTCAACCTGTTATCCAAAGTGACTGTACCATTTTACATTTCCACTGGTGCTATATGAGGGTTTCAATTTTACTATATCCTCACAATGCTTATTACTATCTGTTTTCTTAATGGCCATCCTAGTGAGTATAAAGTGATCTCTCATTGTGGTTTTGATTATATTTTCACATGGCTAATGATGTTGAGAAGCTTTTCATCTGTTTATTGATCATTTCAAAGTCTTCTTTTGAGAAATATCTATTCATATTCTTTGTCCCTTTTTAAGTTGTCCCTTTTTTGTTGTTGTTGTGAGTTCTTTATATCTTCTTAAAAGATTTATGATCTGCTAACATTTCCCATGGGTTGTTTTTTCACTTTCTTGATGGTGCCCTCTGAAGCACAAAACTTAATTTTTATTAAGTCCATTCCAGATCCACTAGATATCTCTTCAAGAAAATCAGAGATACAAAGGGAACATTTCATGCAAAGATGGGAACAATAAAGGCTAGAAATGGTATGGACCTAACAGAAACAGAAGATATCAAGAAGAGGTGGCAAGAATACACAGAAGAACTATAAAAAAAATCTTCATTACCCAGATAACCACGATAGTGTGATCACACATCATGGTGTGATGTTGCTGTGAAAGTGTTGCACTCAATATGCCAGCAAATTTGGAAAACTCAGCAGTGGCCACAGAACTGCCAAAGATCAGTTTTCATTCCAATCCCAAAGAAAGGCAGTGCCAAAGAATGTTCAAACAACTGCAAATTGCAGTCATCTCACACACTAGCAAAGTAATGCTCAAAATTCTCGAAGCAAGGCATCAACAGTAAGTGAACCAAGAACTTCCAGATGTTCAAGTTGGATTTAGAAAAGGCAGAGGAACCACAGATCAAATAGCCAACATCATTGGATCATCGAAAAAGCAAGAGAGTTCCAGAGAAACATCTACTTCTGCTTTATTCACTACACCAAAGCCTTTGACTGTGTGGATTACAACAAACTGTGGAACATTCTTCAAGAAATGGGAGTACCAGACCACCTTATCTGCTTGCTGAGAAATCTGTATGCAGGTCAAGAAGCAACAGTTAGGACCAGATGTGGAACGACAGACTTGTTCCAAATTGGGAAAGAAGTGTGTCAAGGTTGTATATTGTCACCCTGCTTATTTAAATTCTAGGCAGAGTACATCAGGAAAAATACTGGACTGGATGAAGCACAAGCTGGAATCAAGATTGCTGGGAGAAATATCAATAACCTCAGATATGCAGATGACACTATCCTTTTGGTAGAAAGCAGAGAGAAACTAAAGAGCCTCTTGATGAAAGTGAAAGAGGAGAGTGAAAAAGCTGGCTTAAAACTCAACATTCAAAAAACGAAAATCATGGCATCCAGTCCCATCACCTCATGGCGAATAGACAGGGAAACAATGGAAACAGTGACAGACTTTCTTTTCTTGGGCTCCGAAATCACTGTGGATGGTAACTGCAGCCATGAAATTAAAATACACTTGCTCCTTGGAAGAAAAGTTATGACCAACCTAGACAGCATATTAAAAAGCAGAGATATTACTTTGCCAACAAAGGTCCAGACTACTGGTTTTTCCAGTAGTCATGTAAGGATGTGAGAGTTGGACCATAAAGAAAGCTGAACACCAAAAAATTCATGCTTTTGGTGTTGGAGAAGACTCTTGAGAGTCCCTTGGAGTGCAAAGAGATCAAACCAGTCAATTGTAAAGGAAATCATAAATGGAAAGACTGATGCTGAAGCTGAAGCTCCAAAACTTAGGCCAACTGATGCAAAGAACTGACTCATTGGAAAAGACTCTGATGCTGGGAAAGATTGAAAACAGGAGAAGGGGGCGACAGAGGATGAGATGGTTGGATGGCATCACCGACTCAACAGACATGAGTTTGAGCCAGCTCCAGGAGTTGGTGATGGACAGGGAGGCCTGGTGTGCTGCAGTTCACGGGATTGCAAAGAGTCAGACACAGCTGAGTGACTGAACTGAACTGAACTGAGGTCCATTCAATCTTTTTTTTTTCCTTTGTAGATTGTGCTTTTGGTGTCATATCTAGGAAACCATTATCTAATCCAAGGCCTCAGGATTATTTTTTTAATTTGTTTATATTTTAATTGAAGGATAATTGCTTTAGAGAATTTTCTTGTTTTCTGTCAAACCCCAGCATGAATCAGCCATAGGTATACATACATCCCCTCCCATCTCCCTCTCCATCCCACCCCTCTAGGTTGATACAGAGTCCCTGTTTGAGTTTCCTGAGCCATACAGTAAATTCCCCTTGGCTATCTATTTTACATATGGTAGTGTAAGTTTTCATGTTACTCTTTCCATACATCTCACCCTCTCCTTCCCATTCCCCATGTTCATAAGTCTATTCTCTATGTCTGTTTCTTCATTGCTGCCCTGTAAATAAATTCTTCAATACCATTTTTCTAAATTCCATATATATGTGTTAGAATACAAAGTTTATCTTTCTTTTTCTGAGTTACTTCACTCTATATAATAGGTTTTAGGTTCATCCACCTCATTAGAAGTGACTCAAATGTGTTCTTTTTATGGCTGAGTAATATTCCATTGTGTATATGTACCACAGCTTATTTATCCATTCATCTGTCGATAGATATCTAGGTTGCTTCCATGTTCTAGCTGTTGTAAATAGTGTTGCAAAGAATAATGGGATACATGTGTCTTTTTCAATTTTGGTTTCCCCAGGGTGTATGCCTAAGAGTGGGATTGCTGGGTCATATGGTGGTTTTATTCCTAGTTTTTTAAGGAATGCCCATACCATATTCCATAGTGGCTGTATTGATTTACATTCCTCTCAACAGCACAAGAGCGTTCCCTTTACACCACACCCTCTCCAGCATTTATTTTTTGTAGACTTTTTGTTGATGGCCATTCTGACTGGTGTGAGATGAAACCTCGTTGTACTTTTGATTTGAATTTCTCTAATAATGAGCAATTTTGAAGATTATTTCATGTATTTGTTAGCCATCTGTATGTCTTCTTTGGAGAAATATCTGTTTAGATCTTTTTGCCACTTTTTGATTGGATTATTTCTTTTTCTGGTATTGAGTTGTATGAGTTGCTCATATATTTTGGAAATTAAACTTTTGTCAGTTGTTTCATTTGCTGTTATTTTCTCACATTTGAGGGTTGTGTTTTCACTTTGCATATAGTTTCCTTTACTGTGCAAAAACTTTTAAGTTTAATCAGGTCCCACTTGTTTACTTTTGTTTTTATTTCTGTTATTCTAGAAGGTGGGTCATAGAGGATCTTGCTTTGATTTATGTCATCAAGTGTTCTGCCTATATGTTCTAAGAGTTTTATAGTTTCTGGTCTTACATTTAGGTGTTTAATCCATTTTGAGTTTATCTTTGTGTATGGTGTTAGGAAGTGTTCTAATTTCATTCTTTTACATGTAGCTGTCCAGTTTTCCCAGTACCATTTATTCAAGATGTTGTCTTTACCCCATTGTATATTCTTGCCTCCTTTGTCAAAAATAAGGTACCCATAGGTGCATGGGTTTATTTATCTTTTTTGTATAGTTCTTCTGTGTATTATTGCCACCTCTTCTTAATATCTTCTGCTTCTGTTAGGTCCATACCATTTCTGTCCTTTATTGTGCCCATCTTTGCATGAAATAGTCCCTTGTTATCTCTTATTTTGTTGAAGGGATCTCTAGTATTTCCCATTCTATTGTTTTCGTCTATTTCTTTGCACTGATCACTGAGGAAGGTTTTCTTATCTCTCCTTGCTATTCTTTGGAATTCTGCGTTCAAATGGGTATATCTTTCCTTGTCTCTTTTCCTTTTCACTTCTCTTCTTTTCACAGCTATTTGTAAGGCCTTCTTAGACAGCTATTTTGCTTTTTTTGCATTTCTTTTTCTTGGGGATGGTCTTGATCCCTGTCTCCTGTACAATGTCATGAACCTCCATCCCTAGTTCTTTAGGCGTTCTGTCTATCAGATCTAATCCCTTGAATCTATTTCTCACTCCCACTGTATAATCATAAGGGATTTGATTTAGGTCATACCTGATGGTATAGTGGTTTTCCCTACTTTCTTGAATTTAAGTCTGAATTTGGCAATAAGGAGCTCATGATCTGAGCCACAGTCAGCTCCCAGTCTTGTTTTTGTTGACTGTATAGAGCTTCTCCATCTTTGGCTGCAAAGAATATAATCAATCTGATTTTGGTGTTGACCATCTGATGAAGTCCATGTGTATAGTCTTCTCTTGTGTTGTTGGAAGAGGGTGTTTGCTATGACTGGTGGGTTCTCTTGGCAAAACTCTATTAGCCTTTGCCCTGCTTCATTCTGTACTCCAAGGCCAAATTTGCCTCTTGCTCCAGGTGTTTCTTGACTTCCTACTTTTGCATTCCAGTCCCTTATAATGAAAAGGACATCTTTTGGGGGTGTTAGTTCTAACAGGTCTTGTAGGTCTTCATAGAACTGCTCAACTTCAGCTTCTTTAGCATTACTGGTTGGGTCACAGACTTGGATTAATGTGATATTGAATGGTTTTCCTTGGAAACGAATGGAGATCATTCCATCATTTTTGTGATTGCATCCAAGTACTGCATTTTGGACTCTTTTGTTGACTGTGATGGCTACTCCATTTCTTCTAAAGGATTCTTGCCCACAGCAGTATATATAATGGTGATCTGAGTTAAATTCACTCATTCCAGTCCATTTTAGTTCGTTGATTCCTAATATGTCAACGTTCACTCTTGCCATCTCCTGTTTGACCACTTCCAATTTACCTTGATTCATGGACCTACCATTCCAGGTTCCTATCCAACATTGCTCTTTACAGCATTGGACTTTGCTTCTAAATCACCAGTCACATCCACAGTTGGGTGTTGTTTTTGCTTTGGCTCTATCTCTTCACTAGATATTGGCCTGTAGTTATTTTTGTGTGTGTGTTCTCTTTGTCTGGTTTTGGTATCAGGGTGGTGGTGGCCTCGTAGAATGAGTTTGGAAGTGTTCCTTCCTCTGCAATTTTTTAAAAGAGTTTTAGAAGGATAGCCATTAGCTCTTCTCTAAATGCTTGATAGAATTCTCCTGTGAAGCCATCTAGTCCTTGGCTTTTGTTTTTTGGAAGATTTTTGATCACAGCTTCCATTTCAGTGCTTGTAATTAGGTTGTTTATAATTTCTATATCTTCCTGGTTCAGTCTTCAGAAATTGAACTTTTCTGAGATCTATCTATTTCTTCCAGGTTATCCATTTTATTGCCATGTAGTTGTTCATAATAGTCTCTTATAATCCTTTGTACTTCTGCATTGTCTGTTGTAACCTCTCTTTTTCATTTCTAATTTTGTTGATTTGATTCTTCTCCTTTTTTCCCTTGATAAATGTGGCTAAAGATTTGTCAATTTTGTTTATCTTCTCAAAGAACCAGCTGTTTTATTAATCTTTACTATCGTTTCTTTTATTTTTTTTTTTCATTTATTTCTGCTCGGATCTTTATTATTTCTTTCCTTCTACTAATTTCTGGATGTTTTTTTTTTCTTTTTCCAGTTGTTTTAGCTGTAAATTTGGGTTATTTATTCGATGTTTCTCTTGTTTCTTGAGGTAGGATCGTATTGCTATAAGCTTCCCTCTTACAACTGCTTTTGCTGCATCCTGTAGGTTTTCAGTTGTCATGTTTTCATTGTCATTTGTTTCTAGAAATTTCTTTATTTCCCTTTTGATTTCTTCAGTAACCTGTTAGTTATTTAGACATGTATTGTTTAATCTCCATGTGTTTGTGTTTTTTACAGTTTTTTTTTTCTTGTAATTGATATCTAGTCTCATACAATTGTGGTCAGAGAAGATGCTTGATAGGATTTCAATTTTGTTAAATTTACTGAGGTTTGATTTGTGACCCAAGATGTGGTCTATCCTGGAGAATGTTCCATGTGCACTTGAGAAGAAGGTGTATTCTTCTGCATTTGGATGGCATGTCCTGAAGATATCAATGAGATCCATCTCACCTGATGTATCATTTAAGACTTGTGTTTCCTTGTTAATTTTCTGTTTTGATGATCTGTCCATTGGTGTGTGTGGAGTGTTAAAGTCTCCTACTATTATTGTGTTACTGTCAATTTCTCCTTTTATGTCTGTTAGTGTTTGTCTAATGTATTGAGGTGTATAGATATTTACAATTGTTATGATTTCCTCTTGGATTGATCCCTTGATCATTATGTAGTACCCTTCCTTATCTCTTGTAATCTTCTTTATTTTAAGGTCTACTTTGTCTGATATGAAGATTGCTACTCCAGCTTTCTTTTGCTTCCCAATGGCATGGAATATATTTTTCCATCCTCTCACTTTCAGTCTATATGTGTCTTTAGGTCTGAAGTAGGTTTCTTGTAGACAGCATATGTATGGGTCTTGTTTTTGTATCCATTCAGCCAGTCTGTGTCTTTTAGTTGGAGCATTTAATCCATTTACATTTAAAGTAATTATTGATATATATGGTACTATTGCCATTTTCTTAATTGTTTGGGGTTGAGTTTGCAGATCTTTTTCTTCTTTTGTATTTCTTGAGTATATAAGTCCCTTTAACATTTATTGTAAAGCTGGTTTGGTGGTACTGAATTCTCTAACTTTTGCTTGTCTGAAAAGCTTTTTATTTCTCCATCAATTTTGAATGAGATCCTTGCCAGGTACAGTAATCTTGGTTGTAGATTCTTCCCTTTCCGTTCCTTAAATATATCGTGCCATTCCCTTCTGGGCTGCAGAGTTTCTGCTGAAAGATCAGCTGTTAAGCATATAGGATTTCCCTTGTATGTTACTTTATGCTTCTCCCTGGCTGCTTTTAATATTCTTTCTTTGTGTTTAGTCTTTGTTAGTTTGATTACTATGTGTCTTGGCATGTTTCTCCTTGGGTTTATCTTGTATGGGACGATTTGATCCAGTGGTTTGTGTAAGCTTTATATAGGGTGAGATTTGTGCTGTTTTTGTTTGTTTGTTTGTTTGTTTTTCCTCTGACGGGCAAGCCTGAGTGAGGTGGTGATCCTGTCTGCTGATGACTGGGTTTGTATTTTTGTTTTGTTTGTTGTTTAGATGAGGTGTACTGCACAGGGTGCTACTGGTGGTTGGGTGCTGTACAGTCTTGCATTCAAGTGGTTTCCTTTGTGTGAGTTCTTACTATTTGATACTCCCTAGGGTTAGTTCTCCGGTAGTCTAGGGTCTTGGAGTCAGTGCTTCCACTCCAGAGGCTCAGGGCTTGATCTCTGGTCAAGAAGGAACATTCCACAGGTGGTTTGTTATTGCATTAAGTGAGAATAAAACAAATACCCAAAAACGAGTAACCAAAGATGAACCCCAGACAAACAGCAGTTACAAAATCAGGCAAATAATAATTAAAATAATGAAATATACACACATACATATATTTACACCCATGAACAAAGTCAAAACCATCCAGCAAAAATAAAGTACAGTAGATAGACCCAGTAAACAAAGGAAATCAAAAATTTATATTTACCACTTAAGAACAAAACTAACTAAAGCACAAACTGGAAAAAAAACCTAAAGCAAGGTGCCAAGTAGGGAATTAAGCAATGAAAGTAAAACTAGAGAAGAAAGGAAAGAAAGAAGGAATAGATATGCAAATGTAAATAGAGGTAGATGAAGAAGATTTATATACATTAAAGATTAACTGCAAGGGGAAAGGAACAGTAGGAAAGGCAAACAAAGGAATATATGTAGAAAGAATATAATTGGTCTAAAAAATTAAAAGAAAGAGAAAAGAAAAAATAAAAACAGGAAGAAGAAAGAAAAAAGAAAAAAAGGGAAAACTCCACAGAAATGCAAAAGCCCAACACAGAGGCAGAGGTTTATAACAGCAATAAAACATGTGACTGAGAAAAAATAAAGAAGCTCAAAAGTTTAATTAGATTTCATAGTGCCAATAAAATCGACAACTACAACAGAGGGGGGAAAAGGGTGGGGGGGAGGAAAAAAATCCAAAAGAATGTACAGAGCAAGTCAAAATATAAGAATAATAAATGTTTTTCTTGAGTCACGGCTGTCAGAGTCCTTTCCCTCACCGGGAGTCACAGTCCACCTCACGTCCCTAGGATGCCCTCCAACACTGTGCTGGTCTCTGGACCTGCTGAGGGGGCAGCTCAGATTCTAATCCGGTTCTACTCATGTGTGTTCTTGCCTCCAATGTCCACAACAATCAGAACTAGTGCTTTTTCTTTTGTGGGAGCTCTCAGTGTCCTTTTATATATTCCATAGACACAGAGTCTGCCTAGTTGATCGTGTGGATTTAATCTGCCACTTGTACAGCTGGTGGGAAGGTTTTGGGTCTTTTTCCTTAACTACACTGTTCTTGGGTTTCAGTTGTGGTTTTATTTCTAACTCTGTATGTGGGTTGTCCACTGGGGTTTGCCCCTGAGGCTGCCCTGAAGGACTTGGGTCTGCCCCAGTGTGGGTCAGGTGTGGAGGGTTGCAGGGGTTCTGGCAGCACTAGGTACTCAGAGGAGTTGGCAGCTAGGGCAGCAGGAAATATAGTGCTTTAGAAGGGTATGGAAACCAGAATTGGCCAATATGCTCCAGTATTCTTGGCTGGAGAAACCCCCTGACAGAGAAACCTGGCAGGCCACAGTCCACAAGGTTGCAAAGAGCTGGACACGACCAAGGCGACCTGCATACATAGTTGCAAGAATTTTTTGCCTGTGGCAGCTCATGGCTGAGCGTGAAGGTGGCGCAGCTACTTGGCTTGCAGGGACCCTGGCGGCAGCAAGTGTGCAGGGACACTGGACTGCCTCTATGGCAGGAGTTATGGCCCTATCAGAGTCTTTTTTTGAGCCTCTTGTAGCTGGTGATCGGAAGGCATCTTTGGCCAGTCTTTCTCTGTAGCTCAGCCCGTTCAGGCACTTAGAAGGCTCCCTTGCCTGGGGCCCTTCTCTGTTGTTTGGCATGTCAGGCACATAGATTGGCCCCCTGGCTGGGGTCCTACTCTGTAGATCTGTGGGTCAGGCACTTAAAGGGGCACCCTGAGTGGAGTCCTACTCTGTTGTTTGGCACATCAGTCACTTAAAGGAGCACCCTGGCTGGGGTCCTACTCTGTAGTTCAGTGCATCAGGCGTTTGATGGGCCAGCATCTCTGTTGTTCAGATGCCATGCTGCTGTGTGGGGAGAGAGAGACTCTAGTGATGCCTCCACCCCCTACTACTCAGCAGTATTGCCTTGCTTCCATGGCTGCCTGGCTTTCCTCCACAGGTATTTCCCCCCACAGTCTCCTCCCTCATATCCCCCCAATCCATCTCTCCACAGTCAACAGCAGCCCTTGGCCTGGGATTGCTCCACAATCCCTAAACTCCCAGCTGCTGCACCTTCTAGGGGACCTGCGTCCCTGTCCAGGGTATGTATGGCTGCAGCAAGGACTGTCTGATTCTCATTCCATTTAGGCTGCCACAAATCAGCTGTTTCACTCTCAGCCTTAAATGTTTCTCCTCTGACTCAGACAATTGCCCTGATGTGGGAATGGGACCCCTGCCTCAGTTCCCCCACCCGCTGAGGGCAGGTCCAATCCTACTAACACTCTTGTTTTTCCCCCTAGTTCCTTCGTCCTACTGAGTTTTGCGTGGTTCTATATATTCTTTTTTGCTGGCCAGGTACTACCACTATCTGCTCTCAGTTCTGCATGCACTTTTTTGTCTGAAGGTGTATTCCTGATGTATCCATGGAGAGAGATATACTCCATGTCCACCTACTCCTCTGCCATCTTGTTCCCCTCATTCCAAGGCCTCAAGATTTATTCCTATGTTTTTTCTAAGAGTTTTATAGTTTTTGCTCTTACACATAGGTCTATAACCCATTTGGTGTTAAATTTTGTGTATGGTGTGAGGTAGGGGTCATTTTGTTCTTGCATGTGATATCTAGTTGTCTAAGCACCTTTTGTTGAAAAGATTTTTTCTTTTTTTTTTTTAAGTTTGAGTAGCATTTCCATCTTTTATTTATTTATTTTTTATTTTTATTTTTTTTAACTTTACAATATTGTATTTGTTTTCCCATACATTGACATGAATCCACCATGGGTGTACATGTTTTCCCCTTCCAGAATCCCCCTTCCACCTCCCAAAGAACTAAACAGACACTTCTCCAAAGAAGACATATAGATGGCTAACAAACACATGAAAAAGATGCTCAACATCATTCATTATCAGAGAAATGCAAATCAAAACCACAATGAGGTACCATTTCATGCCCGTCAGAATGGCTGCTATCCAAAAGACTACAAGCAATAAATGCTGGAGAGGGTGTGGAGAAAAGGGAACCCTCTTACACTGTTGGTGGGAATGCAAACTAGTACAGCCACTATAGAGAACAGTGTGGAGATTCCTCAAAAAACTGGAAATAGAACTGCCATATGACCCAGCAATCCCACTGCTGGGCATACACACTGAGGAAACCAGAATTGAAAGACACACGCGTACCCCAATGTTCATCGCAGCACTGTTTATAAGACTTTTTCTTCATTGAACTATTTTAGAACTCTTGTTGGAAAAAAAAAACTCTAAAAGTATGATACTTTGTTCTAATAAAAAGTGACAGGATGACAACTTTGGCCTCTTGGCAATTTTTTGATATGCTGTTGAAGTGTTGTTGCAGATGTCAACAATATCCATAGATGGTTTTCATGCAGAGAAAATTCTAATCTTATAACTCATCAAAACGAAATGAGATTTCAAATGGGACTCTCAGTTTCACATGAGAGCTTCAAGGCAATAAGTGCCTTTGTGCAAACTGGCAAAAAAGCAACCCCACTGATTAGGTGAGTTACAGTAAAGTGCCCTCTGGCACGTTGTGTTGCTAGAGGACGAAAGACTGTAATTCTACATTCACTCATCCCTTTAGCTCGATATCCTTGTGTAGGGTACAAACTGAATAATCATTTGCAGCAATTTTGACTTTCATCTACAGCAACATTCCAAAGTGAATTTTGAGGATACCTGAGAAGTACTTCCAAAAAGAGTTTCCAGGTGTCCAGAGAGAGGAGATAGTTGTACTGAGAGTCTAATGCTCTAAAAACTAGGTAAGATGGGAGATACTTCTTCTTCTTCACCTCAAACATGAGAGGGCCTGTTTTGCAACCACTCAGAATGCATTCTATGTGTTCCCTAGCATGGGGACTGCATGTCTGACACATGCCGAAAAAGTAAAAACTGACTCAAGCTTCAAGCTACATTTAGCCACAATGCGGAGGGGAATAACAATAATGTAGCTGGTATCTTAGTGTTTTGTGGACCAGGTTAAGTTATAAAAGAGCAAAATGAGCTAGAGTTATCTAAGGTTCTGCCCAGAAGGACCACACAAAGTGTGAGGAGACCTCAGCATAAAGAGGTGCAAGTTTTCTGCTAGATACTCAAGGAGGGTAATGTAGGCGTCAGAAAAGACCACTTTGAGAAGATACATTTCTTTCTTTCAAAGGACTTTCCAGGTGAGAGACACCCAGTGATATCGGAATCTCAAAAAAAAAAAATTATAGATGAACCCATGAGGGAAAAATCAGCTTAAACATTCACCAAGTCTGAAGAGTGTCAACACATCAGGAATCAAGTAAACCTTTGCCTGTTTCCTTCTGTTTTGCTTTTTTCTCTCACTCACATCCCAACTCTACTGAGATCAGAAGTCACAGTTAGTGAGCGCTAGGGAAGAAAAGGCAGAGTCAGAAGTGAAGAAGCCAACTTCTCCCTATTTCCCACTGGAGGCCCAAAGTGGGAAATGATGCCGAGCTTCAAATTAATGTGTTTTTTTAATTTTTATTTATTTATTTGGTTGTGCTGGGTTTTCATTGCTCTGATGGTTTTTCTCTATTGGAGCAAGCAGGAGCTACTCTCTAGTTGCAGTGCACAAGCTGCTCTTCATGGTGGCTTTTCTTGTGAAGAATAGGATCTAGGGCTCACAGGCTTCAGTAGCTGTGGCTCCTGGGCTCTAGAGCGCAGGCTCAATAGTTGTGGCACACAGGCTAAGTTGCTCTGCAGCAGGTGGGATCTTCCTGACCAGAGATCAAACCCATGTCTCCTACATTGGCAGGTGGATTCTTTACCACTGAGAAACCAGAGAAACCCCTCAAATTAATGTTTTAAATCTTTAACTATTACACAGAACTAGGCATTAATTAGTAGCATAAGTCTATTTAAATTGTAAGTGTCCAAAGACCTTTTGTTAGCTAAGCATATATATACAGTTATCTACCTACTTACTTACATAATAGTGCCTTCCACAGACAAGGCAGAGGAAAAACTAGTTGCACAGAGTGGTTTGAATAGGCAGTATAAGGGGAGGGGAAAGAGTAAAGTTGTGCCAGTTATTCAATGTCATTCCTGAACTATCAAAATCAATAAACTACAATATGAAGAGTACCATGTCTCTTTAAATCACAAGATGTCATTTTAAGAATCTCTGTGAAAATAACTTTGATTCCCCTCAAACAATACTTTGAGTAGTTCCCTAAAGAAATAACTGTACTGTAATTTGGGCACTGATAGCTGTAACACGATTTAAACATGACTTCACTTTTTTGTCTTAATACTATTCCACCCACTGCATCCTTCTGCGTGTTGTTTTGATGATCCTGTCACTTTGGGTTCTTTGAGCTCAGTTTTAAGGTGCCAACAATGAATGAAATGAACTCAGCATTGGGATATATTTTCAAGAATTCTCCATGTACTTTGGAACTATTCTATATAATTCCATCATACTTGATTATAACATGAATAGAAACAAAAAAGCTAATCATGACACAGAAGCAACTTCATGTCAAATCACGTCCATGAATGAATTTAGTAAACTCTGAATTTGCTTAGCCTGTTTGAACATCCATAAAGGGGACTTAGCAACAACAGTCTTTCCACATGCCAGGTGAAACCCTCAGAGGGAATAAGCCTCAGTTTAATAATGAAAGAGACGGGAAAGAGCTGATAATTATTCTGTCTAAACAGTGTTTTTGCGGCCTAACATTGATTGTGTCTTGAAATCTCCTTTGGGAATGGAACAGGCAGCTTTTCCTTAGCTTTCACAAACCTCATGCAAATTATTTGAACATTTTTGCAATTATTTTCCTGAAACTGAGTTTTGGCACAATGCCTAGAAACACTAAAAAGTGACATCACACCGCACCCAGAGATGCGGGTTCCAAAAAATTCTCTGGGGAGCCTTACAACTGTCTTGGAGGCCAATTTCCATATCACCATGTAAACATGGGTGTCTATCAGTACTTTTGCCTTTAGAGAGCCTCCAGATAAGGACGCCACCAGTAAGCAAATGTTTAGGCAATTTAATTCTAGTTATCTTCCTATAACTTGACTGTATATGCAGTTTCTTTTAATGTCTTTTCTAACTATCTGTGTTAAAAATATTTCTGTTGGCACTTTCTTACACCCTTGATGTATCTATGACCATCCCTGTTTAATGTTAACCACAGAAAGAAACCTGCTCCCTTTTTTCTCTACCCCAGACATTATATCTGGTTATTCATAAGGATAATTTTATAATTCATGCAGATGACTGGCCTAAAAATGATGACCCTCTTTTGTACTATTACTTCATGCTGAGGACAAAGAGGATACAGGAAAATTACTCCTTGGCCCAGGAAGTTTATTAAAATGCTAAATGAAGATCTGGCGGCAGCTCAAAGAACTTTAAATAACCTTGTGGTGGAAAACCTCCAAAACCTCTTTTTGCTGTCAGCTTAAACTAGGCTGGCTGTGACAAAGAGTAAGAAAATAAGTAGTTTCAAGAGTGCAAAAACACATCTATTTTTAAAAGGTTGGTCCATCCAATGGTTGCAGGCAATGTGACACAGCCTCTGAAGCAGGATGACAATAATTTATCATACAGTGGTTTTGCAGTGTTCACAGCCAGTCCCGAGCAGTTTCCACCTGTCAGGCATGGACCAAGTTGGGCAGAAGGAAGTGTAATTATACCATGGTCAATGCAGTTTTCTCTTTTGTTAGTGCAAAACATGCCACAGACACTTACTGTGAATAACGTTCTTGCGGCTAAAGTCCCATGAAATCAAAACACAAAATTATGTGAAATAGATTGGAAATTGCTACTCCAATTAATTCCACTCTAGTACCTGGGGGCTCTAGCTCCATATGTGGTTTTGGCTCTGCATTGCTGTGCTGGATCCTTCAACATTCAACGAGTAGCAGACTCCCTAAAGATAAGCATCTTCAGGGCAAAATTATTGAGTCATGGTATCTGTAATGACTACTGAGGCATCTGAAGCCTGTATTAGAGTTTTCAGGAACCCCATAGGAATGGTAACACCAAGCATACAAATTGAACACAATGAGAAACCCTTTAATAGGGTCCCAGGGAAAACAAAAGAGGTAGATCTCCACAGCCTCAGAAGAACCAACAGGAGGCAGGCAAGTTCTTCCACAGCCTCATCTGGACCACCTGTGCCCTCTCTTTCCAGCCTGACTTCCTCACACAAGGATGCACAACCTCACCAAACACAGCCTGTGCCCATGGCCTTTTTCCCAGTCCCTGAGGTTGTCCTCACTGGGAGTCCCTGGGCTCCATATATAGCTATTCTGCCAACCCCACCCCTATAACCAAGCTCCCTGGGCCCAACCTTAGTCAGGAATGACCCTGGAGAAGGGAATGGCTACCCAACCCAGTATTCTTGCCTGGAGAATTCCATGGACAGAGGAGCCTGGCGGGCTGCAGTCCATAAGGTCGCACAGAGTGGGACACAACTAAGGAGCAAGCACTTTCACTTTCAAGGAAATTGAGCCTGGAATTCAATGTCTGCTTTAGTTCTGACACCCAGACTTGGAAGACCTGTTCTCACCTTATTCACCGGTCTTGTAACTGCTGTGTTTCTTCTTTGGTTCAGTTAGTTCAGTCGCTCAGTGTGTCCGACTCTTTGCAACCCCATGGACTGCAGCACGCCAGGCCTCCCTCTCCATCACCAACTCCCGGAGCTTACTCAAACTCATATCCATTGAGTCAGTGACACCATCCAACCATCATCCTCTGTTGTCCCCTTCTCCTGCCTTCAATCTTTCCCAGAATCAGAGTCTTGTAACTGCTGTGTTTCTTCTCTTTGGTAATTTACCTATTATGGGTCCTTCTAGAACTAAAGCTCACCTTGATCCTATTTTTCAGTCCCCTGGCTCCTCCTGAATCTCAGGCAAAAGGCTGGAACTCTCAATCCCTGATCGTTCCTTTAGCATCAAACCGCAAGCTGGCAGCCTTCTGCTAGACTACAACCAGGTCAGATGCAGACTACTTTTCCTCTTGGGTTGGACTCACTTCCAGCTTCCACAGCTGGGCCTGTGCCCCGGCTGCCTGCTTCAGCCTCTCAGGAGAGGCAATTCCTTAACCTGCCTTTTCCAGTCAATCTTGCCTCACTCAAGTTATCTCTAGGTCATCTCAGATGGTGCCTCAAGATATGAAGGCTGGAATTCAAGAGGCTGACTTCTTCCTGATGAGTGCTAACTGAAGCTAGAAAAATAATTCTGATATCTCTGTATTAAGATGCTTCTTCCTTTGTAACTGCCACGCTCTTCAAGCTTTATTTAGGATGGTTAATGTCACATATTTGGCACTAGTGGTAAAGAATCCACCAGTCAATGCAGGAGACCCAAGAGTCATGGGTTTGATCCCTGGGTGGGAAAGATCCTCTGGAGGAGGGAATGGCAATTTCCCATTCCTGGGAAATCCCATGGGTAGAGGAACCTGGAGGGCTATTGTCCATGGGGTTGCAAAGAGTTAGACATGACTGAGCACACACACAATATCAATAAGCTATTTACTGATTAAATTAAAATTTTACTTACAGAGTCATTGAAAGTCTTAATTTTGAAAAATACTTCATGTTTTAGGAAAATAAACCATGACTTCATGTGTGAGGGACAAGCAGGATACAGAGCTGTATAAAGCTGTATGAGCTCATTGTAGCAGACATCATGTGGGATTTTGGCCTCTCAGCATCTCAACTCCCTGCCCAAGTTTGGGGAATTTCCCACCATGTGATTCTTCACATGCTGTGAAGTTCTCCTACCATTAGAGAGGCAAGAATTAAGAACCTTTCCGTCACTGTTCCCAGACGACTAGGGCCAGCACATGGACTTGATCAAACACCCACCCATCCAGACTTGGAACTGGGAACCAGTAACCCACAGAAGCAAGGACAGTAGAAACTCCATCTCATTAGTGAAGGTGACACAGTTTCTAGGGTAGCAGGGCTGGCAGGGTGGGCAGAATCAACATCAGCATCTGGGCCCATGGTGTCAGAAGTACCAGCTTCAATTAAAGTCTTCAGTGTGGGAACCTCACTAAAATTATTTCATGGTATCATCCATCTTCTGGTTCTGGTTTTTTAGCCATTCTTTGTCATTTTTACTCTACCTCTTTACCAAGACTGGTTTTCCAGGCTTTTCAGTGAATTTCTGAGCTATCAAATATCTTTTCAACAAATTCTTTTCTACTTAAAGAAGTGACAGCTCTTTCAGTTGCTTACAGCTAAGAATTCTGACTAATATGTGTGCTTAGTTGCTCAGTCGTGCCCGGCTCTTTACGGCCCAACTGACTGTAGCCTGGCAGGCTTCTCCGTCCATGGGGATTCTCCAGGCAAGAATACTGGAGTGGGTTGCCATGCCCTCTTCCAGTGGATTTTCCCAACCCAGGGATTGAATCCAGGTCTCCTGTGTTCCAGGAGGATTCTTTACCGTCTGAGCCACAAGGGAAGCCCGAGAATACTGGAGTGGGTAGCTTATTCCTTCTCCAGGGGATCTTCCTGACCCAGGACTCGAACCAGGGTCTCCTGCATTGCAGGTGGATTCTTTACCAGCTGAGCTACCAGGGAAGCCCTCTGACTTGTATATCAATGTTATTTAAAATGCAAAGATAAAAGACTCACTGTATACTCAATGTTAATAATGGTTGTCCTTAGGTGTGTATGATCACAGATCTTTTTAATTTTCTTCTTTTTTCTTAGGGGCATTTTCTAAAAATTTTAGCAAAAATAGTATTACCTTAGTAGTCATAAAAGAAGTTAAAACTTGGTATTTCTTTGCACCTCTGATCTTAATTGTTGGAAAACAATTAACTTGATTACTCAAGTGGAGTCTATTTTTGTTCTATCAAAATAAGGTACATGGTCACTTCAACCTTGGTCTGGGCAAGTTGTAGGTATTTTGGTAGCAGAAAATGCCAATATATTTTGTAAAAAAGGATCCCTGTGACCAGTCTTACCTTTCACTCCTGATCTAAACATATTTTTTATTTGTTTTAGAATTAGTCCTTCGAAGGGTGGCCTGAGAAGACTGGACTATTTATGTTTAGGGAAACTTAACACAATCCAAAGCAATATGTAATTTCTTTGTATCACTCATCTTTATAAATGTGTGCAAGCACAGGAATGCTGCTCTTACGATTCTTTGTTGGTTTCTCTTAAATAGGTTTTCCAACAGTTTTGTGAATAGTATGAGTAATGGTCTAAAATACTAGAATATTGAACCTATCAGCCAGCTGCATAAACCTATTTATGCAGTTGGCTGAGTGGCCACCAGCAAAGATGTGAGGAACACAGAGGAAAATGTATCCTTCCTTAGAACAAAGTGTCCTTCCTTAGAACAAAATCCCAGCTACCAAAAGAAAACAAAGACCATCACTGATAAGAAGCAATGATAGTCTTGTTTCTTTCTGTAAGAGCGCATGGAGCTTTTCAGTATCCTAGCCTCCCAGTGGGAGACTGCCTGCTTTTGACCATGGGTGAGAGATCAAAGTTACATGAGATAAGAGTCTCCTGTCCCTCTATCAATGCCACTGAGAAAGCACTCAAGGGAATTGTGAATCTGAACTAGTTGTGATCACTGAGTTGCTGCAACCCTCAGTGTAGAGATCCCATTGATCACACCAGCTAAAGCAGTGAAGCAGTAAAGTGTAGTGAAATAGAAAGAGCGTGACATGTAATCAACAGACTTGATGTCACAGGCCAGGCCAAGCATCCATCGCTGATTGCATGAGTTACTTGACCTCTCTGAGCCTCAGTTTCACCACAGAACAAAGATAAAGGAAACATCTCATGGTGTTAAAGGAAATAATGCATGTAAAACTCAGAGTCCAGTTTCTCGTTTATAATGGGTACTCAGTAAATGGAAGATCTCTTCCATCCATGACCCCTGCCCCCATTATTTTTCTGGAAAATTCTTTATATTTTGAAAAGACTGAGTGCAAATAAAATTTTTGCAAAGATAGTTATTTTTGTCAAATCTCTCAAATCTGGTAAAAAGCTAAAGTCACTTTCTAATTACTTTTTGGAAAGAGACATCTTGCCCCGAACCATGAAAAATTGTTGATAAAGGGAAACATTTTCAATTAGCTGAGTGAATGATCTATGTCATTTGCATGTGGCAAATGGATTGTCATTTAACACGTAAGAATCAACATGAAAATTCAAGGGAAAAGGTATTAGAGCTCATGAGACTGTATGGTGTAAAAAAGGATTGACATTTGCCTGGTGAGCATGCTAAGCTTCAATAGATAATCACCACTTTCTTCTGTTCATTGAATAAGGGAAACACTCCATATGGAGCAAAATGCTTTCATAAACTGTTTAGGTGTGGTAAATCAGCTTGGACATTAAGATACAGCTTCCCATGTCTTTCCAAATAGTATTTTTTTCTTGCCAGTGTGTAAATTAGACTCCAGTCTCTCAGAAGGTGATCCAAGAATAGAAGTACAGAAAAGGAAACTCAAACTGGAGAATACTCTCTGTCCAAAAAAAAATCAATAATTTTGCTACTGAGAAATTGCTACCATCCTTATCCAGGAAGAGGTGGAAAGGTCAGACCAAGTTAACTTGTGTGATAAATGAGTTTATAAAGTAGTCTGTATCAGGAGACTAATTTAATTGACTCCTTTAAGTATGATAATATACTACACTTCCTACAATTTTTTTTTTCCTGTATTAAAATCTTGAAATTAAGCTGAGTGTAAGGCACATCATGTCCACTTTCATGGGACAAGCAGTACCAACTGCTGCTGGAGCATAAAAGCACTAATTATTATTATTACCAATACCTATCCCCAAATATTTTTTGAATGAGATACTTTTTCTTCATGACATTTTAGACAATTCCAAGTCATACAAGGACAAAGGAAATATTTTTGTTTTACTACCTACCCCCCTCCTCGACCCTGAACACTTGGAACCTCGCTAACTGTCCCGTATTGTTGCTCCCATATTAAAATTAAATAGATATATGTTAAGGACTTTTGACCATATAGATTTATAAACACCTTAAAAGTGCATTCTCAAGTTTAAAACCCAATTTCTTTCATCGCATCTAGTTGTGTGTTACCGATGTAGTTCATATTCCACTGGCTGTCACTTTCTCCTTTAGGAGAGAGAGAAGTTATTTGGAAGATGATGGATGTCAATTTTAAACAAAATTTTACACATTTCCTACCACTTTTATAAGAATAACTGGTATTCATGTTGATGTATGGCAGAAGCCATCACAATACAAATGATGTATGTCAATTAGATTTATGTCAGTTAGTAAGTGTCCTCTAATTAAATTTTTTTTAAAAAAGAGAAAAGGAATAATTGGCAAATGAAACACAGTGGATTAGAAAGACAGTTGAAAACATTAAAGAAAATGCAATCCAGGTACCTGTACCTCCTAGAATATTAAGAGAAGGAATAGTCAGAGCAAGATTATATCCTCATGAAGTTCTCACGAAGAATTGTGTTGGTGCACTCAGTAAATGGCCCTGAGCTTAGAACCTGCAAATCTAACTCTATACATAAGGGAAACAGAGAAAAGCAAGAAGGAAAAATCCAGTGCAGTATTAGATCTTGTTTGCTGGTGATCATTGATAGAGTTGGTAATAGGTGTTATACAAAAAAACATTAAAAAAATGTCAAGTTCAACTAAGGTTAGGAAACACTGTATTTAACAGAGTGAAACAATTTTTTTATTTTTCTCTCCCTCTCCCCACCCCCGTTTGTTTTTTAACTTGAATAATCCCCTAAACCTCTAATAAGCTAAGGTACACAGAAATCTTCAAAAGGGTAACAATAATAATAGAATTTTTCTTGTGCAAGAAAAAGTTAAGTTTCCATATTAAAACAGGTAGCCTGCTGAACACTTCCCTGAATTTTCCAAGTTTTCTGTAGTGAACCCTGTATTAAACTTTTCATCAGGGAAAAACAAAAAACTCTCTCCTTTCCTAACCCTTATATTCAGTCCAACAGTAAGCCTTATCCACTCTGCTTCTGAAGTATACCCTGAATCTAACTTCATACTCTCTCCCAAGGTCACAACCACAGGTGAAGCCCCCACCTTCCTTTTCCTGAATTAAGGCAACATCCCCAATAAGTGGTCACTGCCATCAGCCTGGCCAACCTTCAGTCCATCTGAGTCCTCCACAGAGCAAACAGATGGACGAGTCTTTCTGAAATATAAAATTTCCCCTGCTTGAAACCCTCCAAAGGCCTCTCTCTGAACCAGAATAAAATCCAGACTCCTGCTCTTGGTCCCCAGAGCTCTACCTGACCTGGCACCTGTCTGTCCTCTAGCTCTCACAGGTCACCCCGCTCCCTGACTCCTGTGCTCTAATCACTGTCTCCACACAAACCAAGCCCATCTCACATGTGGGACCTTTGTTCCTGCTGTCTTCTGCTAAGGATACACTTGTCTGGGATCCTCACCTGACTTTCTCGTTTTCTTCTTTGCAGATCTCAACTCACACGGCCACCTTCTCAGAGAACTTTTCCCTGACTTCCCCAAATTAGCTAAAGTGCGCCCCCTCCCCCCATCTATTTAATCCTCTTCGTGAACACTTATTACAGCCTGGGGTGATTATGTTTATCTCTCTGCATACTTGTCAAGTCTTTCTTTACTAGAATATAATCTCCTTGAGACAAAGGACCTTTTCTCAGCTATGTGTCCACAGAGCTTAGAATGAAACATAGCACATAGTAGATGCTTACTACATCTTTGAAAGAAGAAATTCTGGGAAAAGGACATTTATTGTCCTGCATATGACACAGTGCTAATTATCTGATTCTCTGTATAGACTTGTCAACTATATGTCACCTTCATCTTTACAGAAAGAGAAACTAAGACAAAGAAACGTTAAGCAACATGTCCAGCTCTTATAGCGAACTCCTGTAGGTTGACCAACAATAACTGGGGAGAAGATAACTACTTAAAAATTTTGCTTCATGGTTCCCCAAATTTCAGCAGTATAAACTCCCCAACTCTTAATAACTACTACCGCAACAAAACCTAGTTTCTCTCTTTCTTGTTATTGCAAAATATATTGATATTTCATTTATCAGGCACTTGACTATTCTAAATAAGTGAATAGTCATTATTTTCAGATAATGTAAGTTTATCAGTTACATTTCAAAACTTCATGTAATTACGTTAAGATGTTTCTGTATATTTTAACACTGCACAGACTCATAAAGCTGACCCTGCATCAAACCTCATATTGTGCTTTAAACATAATAAACTCATAGCATTTGATAGTGAAGGGTGAGCAGGGTATCCAGTTGTGTGTAACTACATTAATTGAGTTATGTGTTAAGCACTGTTTTAGCAATTATTAATCCACCCTCATGAGTTCTTCAGTAAAAAACAGAACAATAGTTTGGTGTAATATAAAGAACTTTATAATTTTAATATAGTTCTTACAGAACCAATAGGTATATATATATATATATATAGTGCAAGCATGTTTGTATATTATGTATGTATATATATTTAATATATATAAACATACACTATATATGTACTTATACATACATATTATGTTATATATGTATTTACACACAAATGCACACACAGACACATACTTGCATATGAAGAGATTTATTTTAAGGAATTGGGTCACAATATTATTGTGATTCTGGGGTCTGGCCTATAGGCTGGACACGTGGGTGGGATTTCTAGTCTTGAGACAGAATTCTTTCTTCTTCAGGAAACCTCAGATTTTGCTTTTAAGACTTATGGTATTGAGGTCTACTCACATTATCAAGGGTCATCTCTTTTACTTAAAGTCAACTCTAAATGGTAATCACATGTGCAAAATACCTTCATATCAACACATAGACGAGTGTTTGATTGAACAGTTGGGTATACCCTAGCAAAACAGAACCATAAAATTCACTGTCACACACCTCAAGAACAAAACAATAGACAACTCAATTTTTAAAAGGAAAAATTACTTGAATATACATTTCTTCAAAGAAGGTACACAAGTGTCCAATAAGAACATGAAAAGATGCTTAATATTGTCAGTCATCAAGGAATGAAAATCAAAACACCAGTAAGGTGATTCACCTTATTTCACTTTATAGCTTTGAGGATGACCGTAATAATAATAATAATTTTTTTAATGGAAAACAACAAGTACTGGAGAGGATGTGGAAGAACTGAACTCTCATACAGTGCTTTGGGAATGTAAAATGGTACAGCTTCTATGACAAACAGTTTGGCAACTTCTCAATAAGTTATACATAAAATCACCACATGACCCAGCAATTCTGCTTCCAAACATATACCTAAAAGAACTGAAAACAGGTGTTAAAATAAAAATCTGTATACAAATGTTCAGAGCAACTCTATTCACAATAGCTGATAGGTGGAAACAACCCAAACGTCCCTTGAAAGGTGAATGTCTAAACAAATGTGATATATCCATACAGTGGAACATTATTCAGCTACTTAAAAAGACATACTAATACATGGTACAACATAGGTAAACCTTGAAAACATCATGCTAAGTGAAATAAACCAGACAAAAAAGGTCACATGTTATATGATTCCATTCACACGAAATATCCAGAATAAGCAAAGTCACAGAGACAAAAAGTAGATTAGTAATTGCATAGAGCTGAAAAGATGAGGGTTTGAAGACTGACTGTAGTGAGTTTACTGTTTCATTTTGCGGTGATGAAAATACTGTGATATTACATAGAGGTGACAGTTGCACAACAATGTATAACCACTTAAAGGATTGAATTTTATAATATGAGAATTACATTTCAGTAAAGCTGTTATAAAAGAGTCAAAGGCCTAAATGTTGTGCAAGTCATTTTGACGTTTTGGGGAATTTAGGGGCCAGGGCCTTTTTTTTTTTCTACTCAACTTCTGGGTCCTACACATAGGTAAGTTGACTGATGTAACTGCAAAAGGGTGGTCCAGGTAAAGGAGCTGTTTCAGAATAAAAGTGGGAAAATTTGAAGGCACAGGGGAAGAGGAGAACAGTTCCTTTTGATGGAGTCCTTGTCTCTGCTCCATTAACTCCTGTAATGCCCTCAGAGCTGCCTCTTGACCTTTCCAGGTCCTAGAATTCAGTTTGAGAAACTCTGGTCAAAGCCATTTGATAGAGCCAAGATAATGTATATCAGTGCCTCATATTTAACCTGAAGGACTCTAACAGGTCATCTGAAAGTATTAGAGACTTCCCAGGTGGCGCTAGTGGTAATGAACCCGCCTGCCAATGCAGGAGATATGAGACATGGATTGGATCCCTGGGTCAGGAAGATCCCCTGGAGGAAGGCATGGCAACCCATTCCAGTATGCTTGCCTGGAGAACCCCATGGACAGAGGAATCTGGTGGGTTACAGTCCATAGGGTCGCAAAGAGTCGAACACAACTGAAGTGACTGAGCACACATCCGTGAAAGTATTAGAAAGGGGCTAGGGTTTACATTCTGGTCAGAGACTTAGTGATGCATACAGACATATTGAAGGAATCAAATTTCCTAGACTCGTTAAACTTATTTGTAGTTAAATATTTCAGTCTTATACTTTAAAATAAAACAACTTGCAGTCATTCACAAGCTTCAGAGAGGAACTTTAATGAACTGAAACCCACTGATAAAGCTAGAGACTCATAGCTTATGATGAAAGAGAAGAGATTCAAAAAGCGACTTATTCCAGGGAAGAACTCAGAGAAGACCATTGCTGATCATGAGCCTAAGCTTCTACACCAAAAGGAAGCTCAAGGGGAGAGACCCACGTCACCAAGAAAAGAGGTATCACTGGGAAACATCCTCTTTCAAGTAAAGAGGTTTACTTCTACTGTCGCAGAGAAAGAGTTGCTTTTGATACAGGGACATTTTAAATTATGTAATATAAAATAGTAACATCTTTGCGAACAAAATGGAGTGAATGGAGATTCTGAAATTGCTTCTGAATTTATCGAGAATATCAATTTCAAAGCTGGTATGTTATGAATTTTTAGAAATTGTTTAGTTGCTAAGTCATGTCCAGCTCTTTGTGACCCCCATGGACTGTAGCCCACAGGATCCTCTGTCCCTGGGATTTCCCAGGCAAGAATACTGGAGTGGGTTGCCATTTCCTTCTCCAGGGGAGCATCCCAACTCAGGGATCAAACCTGTGTCTCCTGCTTGGCAAGTGAATTCTTTACTACTCAGCCACCTGGGAAGCCCTTTTAGAAATTGGATTTTGCTATCACCTTTGTCACTAGCAAAGCCCACTGGAGTCCTGGGGAAAATAAGATGGCATCTAGGCGATAAGATATAAGGTCTAACCACTTCTTTTGTTTTTAGTCTAGCTTTGCTTGCTTATAGGGGGCCCTGCAGAGGCCTTGCACCTAAGACATGAGATTAGAGTTCCCAACACAGAGATGTTGCACCTGGCACTGAGATCTGGGGTGCCTTTCACAACACACTCGCCCCCACCGGACTCTACCCATCCCTCCACAGATGAACCCACAGGTAAAACAGTCCCACCAACAGCCTGTCTCGGAGAGTGGGAGCTCCCACGTCTTCATTTTTTGATTGAAGAGCAAAACTTTCTTTGCTTCTGAACCAAATTTGGTCTCCTTCTATTAGCACAAACAACACCAGGCAGAAGAACCCTATAAGGGTCCTTCCCCCACTCTGGAACGTCAGTAACACTCTATGTTGCGACTTTTAGCTGATAACTAGAAATACTTGTCCTTTTGGGTCATGATTAGGCTGGGATTAAAGCTTTGAATCACACCAGATCTTCAGAAGTCCCTCCTTCTTGAAATGCTACTGTCCTGTACCTTGAAGAAGAGACTGATTATGGGAATTCCTCATTCTTTGAAATAATGAGAGAGGAAGTTCCACAGAGACTCTTTAATCAAATGCCGTCAGGACAGAGAGTTGGTTGGTTAGAGGTAGATGTTAGTTAAAGAGATGAATCATAAAAATGTCATGGATATATACATTAAATTTGTATTTTTATTTCAGTTCAGTTCAGTTCAGTCACTCAGTCAGGTCCGACTCTTGGCAACCCCATGGACTGCAGCACGCCAAGCCTCCCTGTCCATCACTGACACTTCCAGAGTTTACTCAAACTCGTGCCCATTGAGTCGGTGATGCCATCCAACCATCTTATCCTCTGTCGTCCCCTTCTCCTCCTGTCTTCAATCTTTCCCAGCATCAGAGTCTTTTCAAATGAGTCAGTTCTTCGCATCAGGTGGCCCAAGTATTGGAGTTTCAGCTTCAACATCAGTCCTTCCAATAAACACTCAGGACTGATTTCCTTTAGGATGGACTGGTTGTATCTCCTTGCAGTCCAAGGGACTCTCAAGAGTCTTCTCCAACACCACAGTTCAAAAGCATCAAAAAAGCATTTTTATTTATTTACTTACCTTTGGTTTTCCTGGGTCGTTATTGTTGCATGCAGGCTTTCTCTATTTGCCGTGAGCGGGACAGGGAGTGGTAAGGGGTGAGTGGATGACTACTCTGTTGCGATCTTCTTATTGTGGTGGCTTCTCTTGTTGCAGAGTGCAGGCTCTAGGGTTGTGGGCTTCAGTAGTTGCACGTGGCCAAGTAGTTGCCCCTTGGCATGTGGAATCTTCCCAGCCCAGGAATCAAACCCATTTCCACTGCATTGGCAGGCAGATTCCTATACACTGTGCCCTCAAATTTGTATTTTAAATTAAAATAGCTGCATTCTTTTGCTAAGCTTTTGATACAAAGCTTTTTTCTTTGAATGTTGGTCAGTTCATTGGAGTTCTACCTCATCTTTCATGCATAAGCTACACCCCTAATATATCCTGTGCTATTTCCAATTATAATTTCTTTAAAAGGAAGCAAAAACTTAAAGACACCTGTTAGACAAACTGAGTGCAGAATGCATCTAGATTTTTATAATTTTTTCCCACCTTACCCATTGCCTAATAACTTACTTTTGTTGAATATTTTCAAAAATTTCAACCAAGTTTTCATAGAAACAACTTCTGTTTTTCGTGTTCACATTTCATTTTTTATGTAATATTTAATTATTAATAATGGTGACACATTTAACTGGCATGAAGTAGTCTGAGGAACAAATAAACTGAGTCTTGGTAAGTATGGATTTCAGCTGATGGTGCAGTGGTTCTACAGAGTGACCTATGGCTGTGAGTGCTCAGGTGCTCTGAAAGTGAGTCAGTTTATTTCCCTGCAGTATTGGTCAGACTCTCAGCAATGTGTCTCAGGGCCAACTGGAGCTTCTCTATACCACCACTTTGGCCACCCAATGTGAAGAGCCGACTCATTGGAAAGGACCCTGATGCTGAGAAAGATTGAGGGCAGGAGGAGAAGGCGGTGACAACGGATGAGATTGTTGGCTGCATCACCAAGTCAATGGACGTGAATTTGAGCAAACTCCAAGAGATAGTGAAGGATAGGGGAGCCTGGCCTGCTACAGTCCATGGGGTCACAAAGAATCAGATACGATTTAGCAACTGTACAACAACTACACCACAAGCTCTGTGCTGCCCAGTGCCTCCCTTTTTTTTTACTGCTGGCAGTTTCTTTGCAAGCCCAGGGCCCTCTTTCCTCAAACAGCTTAGCTATTGCTGCTGCTGCTAAGTCACTTCAGTCGTGTCCAACTCTGTGTGACCCCATAGACGGCAGCCCACCAGGCTCCGCCGACCCTGGGATTCTCCAGGCAAGAACACTGGAGTGGGTTGCATTTCCTTCTCCAATGCATGAAAGTGAAAAGTGAAAGCGAAGTTGCTCAGTCATGCCCGACTCTTCATGACCTCATGGACTGCAGCCTACCAGGCTCCTCTGTCCATGGGATTTTCCAGGCAAGAGTACTGGAGTGGGTTGCCATTGCCTTCTCCTAGTGGCCAATTCAGTGCTCAGTGCCTCCTTAGCTCCAAGGTCCACAGGATGTCTGAAAGCATAGACTGGTCATCATCACAATGTTGTGATGCAGTTTTGCATGCCCAGAGTTTATTTTATAGTCTTTGGTTGGTTTGGCAACATAGTTCTGTGACCTAGAGGAAACTATTTCTGAAACCTGAATGTTAGGTCCAGATGATAAGGCTAGCCCAGAGCAGTTTTTGTCACCATGTAAAGTAATTTGGTCTTATAATGAAATAGTAGGAGCACAAAATGCAGTGAAAGCCCCTTTTTGGTGCTCCCTCAGCCTAGCTGACTTCACATCCTGGACAGCTGACCTTCATTACCAACCTAGTGCATTTATTTCCCTTGGTGGAACAAGGAAAGATGGATTACATTCACTGAATCATGGCAAACAATACTATCTCATATCTTTGTTGACACTCGCATCATTTAAATATGAAAGGGAAAAGTCAATTTGCAGAGTATTATGTGACAGAATATATGGTCCCAACCATGCTTTAACCCACACTTGGAGCCACCTGTTCCACAGAATACTAGCTTCCCTCCCATTCCTTTTCTAATCACCTTGCTGATTAGCTACCCTGAATTTTCTTTTGGAAGGGGTGCAGAGAGAGGACAGGGGAGTGGGCAGATACATTGTGCAAGGTTTAATGTGAGCATTCAGGGAAAGGGAATTCAAGAGGACCAGGAAATTCTTGAGAACCACCAACATTAAGAATGGAATGAGGTTTCAAAATGATGTGTATATAATAGGAAAGAGATTAGAAGTAAATAGCAATTACACATGTCAGAATCTCAGAGGAGGAAAAACAGACTCAGAAAATATATAGGAAATACTGGGTTGGCCAAAAAATTCGTTCAAATTTTTCCGTAACATGGAAAAACATGAACTTTTTGGTCAATCAAATAGTTAAACCAATAAACCAAGGGCTGCTAGGTTGAAGGTGATCGGGTCAGTGGGTCCTGAGTGCCCCAGGATGCACTTGCAACAGAAAGAGAGCAGCTTCCGGGTCACAGGTCAGGGTTCCGGGTCCTCTTTCCACATTTTCCCTTTGCCATCTTTATCAAACCTTTTTCAAATTACAGCATGATTTCATTTACATTGGTTTTGTGCTCTTGTCTGCCTCTCATGTTACCAGAGAATAGTCCTCCCAATTGCTTAAATAACTGTCCCTCTTTTTGTTTTTGCTTTGACACTGATATTTATTTTATTTCATTTTATTTTTTATTTATTTACTTTCATTGAAGGATAATTGCTTTACAGAATTTTGCTGTTTTCTGTCAAACCTCAGCATGAATCAGCCATAGATATACATATATCCCCTCCCTTTTGAAACTCCCTCCCATCTCCTTCCCCATCCTACCCCTCTAGGTTGAAGGTTGATACAGAGCCTCTGTTTGAGTTTCCTGAGCCATACAGCAAATTACCGTTGGCTATCTATTTGTAACATGGAAACTTACATTACCATATATTTGTTCCTCTTAAGGACAAAGTTTCTTTTTCTGCATCTTTGTAATACTAACTACAAACTCCGTAGCCCCAGTGCTCCTAGCAGTAACCCAGTGAACGTTCCACTTTGTCCCTGTGTGAAATCCCCCCAGGAACGCCTCTTTACAGATACTTCTCTCCTAGCCCAACTCTAGCTAGATTCACTCAAGCCTCATCAGCCCACAGACCTCTATTACATAGTCGAGTGAAGTCATCTCCAGTCTCTATTCTGGTCTTTTGCTGTTGTTCAGTTGCTAAGTCGCATTTGACATTCTTGTGACCCCATGGGCTATATCCCACCAGGCTCCTCTGTTCTTATACACCTGCACATTCTCCATTAATTGTATAACAATATAATAATATAACACATAGCAAAAATATATATAATACATAGCAACTGTTAGCTCCTCCCTCCCTAGCTTCTAGGAGTCTTGTCACCCACACACCTCATGATATGTATGGTTCTGTTGGTAACTTATGGAGAAGGGTCACTGCATACAATGACAGCATCTCAACAGAGACACCCCTTTTACACACCTCTTCCCAAACCCCAAGTGTCTCCTCCTGCTGACAGCTGCCACAAGGCCCCTTCTCAGACTATCCTGAGGGTACCCAGGTTACTTCTGGTTCTGTCTCTTGGTTATGCAGAGCAGCTCTCTTTCCTTTTTTTTTTAATTGATCTCTCTACTTATCTATTTAATTATTTTTGGCTGTGCTCAGGTTTCTCTAGTTGTGGTGAGCAAGCGCTTCTCTTCGTTGCAGTGCACAGACTTCTCATGGTGGCTTCTCTTGTTGTGCTCTAGTTACATGGGCTCACCCCTATGGCATGTGGAATCTTCCTGGACCAGGGATCGAACCCACGTCCCTTGCACTAGTGGGTGGATTCTTAACCACTGGACCACCACCAGGAAAGTTCAGTTCAGTTCAGTCACTCAGTTGTGTCCAACTCTTTGCAACCCCATGGACTGCAGCACGCCAGGCCTCCCTGTCCATCACCAACACCAACTCCCAGGGTTTACTCAAACTTATGTCCATTGAGTCGGGGATGGCATCCAACCATGTTATCCTCCATCATCCCCTTCTCTTCCTTCCTTCAATCTTTCCCAGTATCAGGGTCGTTTCAAATAAGTCAGCTCTTCGCATCAGGTGGCCAAAGTATTCGAGTTTCAGCTTCAACATCAGACCTTCCAATGAATATTCAGGACTGATTTCCTTTAGGATGGACTGGTTTGATCTCCTTGCTGTCCAAGGGAATCTCAAGAGTCTTCTCCAACACCACAGTTCAAAAGCATCAATTCTTCGGTGCTCAGCTTTCTTCATAGTCCAACTCTCACATCCATAGATGACTACTGGAAAAACCATAGCCTTGACTAGACGGACCTTTGTTGGCAAAGTAATGTCTCTGCGTTTTAATATGCTGTCTAGGTTGGTCATAACTTTTCTTCAAAGGAGTAAGCGTCTTTTTATTTCATGGCTGCAGTCACCATCTGCAATGATTTTAGAGCCCCCAAAAATAAAGTCTGACACTGTTTCCACTGTTTCCCCATCTATTTCCCATGAAGTGATGGGACCAGATACCATGATCTTAGATTTCTGAATGTTGAGCTTTAAGCCAACTTTTTTACTCTCCTCTTTCACTTTCATAAACAGGTTCTTCAGTTCTTCTTTACTTTCTGCCATAAGGGTGGTGTCATCTGCATATCTGAGGTTATTGATATTTCTCCTGGAAATCTTGATTCCAGCTTGTGCTTCATCCAGCCCAGCATTTTGCATGATGTACTCTGCATATAAGTTAAATACACAGAGTAAGATGGCAATATTCAGCCTTAACGTACTCCTTTCCCAATTTGGAACCAGTCTGTTTTTCCATGTCTAGCTCTAACTGTTGCTTCCTGACCTGCATACAGATTTTTCAGGAGGCAGGTAAGGTGGTCTGGTATTCTCATCTCTTTAAGAATTTTCCAGTTTGTTGTGATCTACACAGTGAAAGGCTTTAGCATAGTCAATGAAGCAGAATTCAAGATGGTGGAGTAAAAAACTCATACAATAGCAAAGTATTATTTCATAGATATTACTTAGGATGCTAAAATAGTGACTTAATTGAAAGGATTATTAAGTAAATCATAATGAGGTAGAACTCATATGGCAGAAATTGTGAAAGTGTCATGTACATGGAGAACGAGTGAGCTAATGACTGGGTGTGCTTCTATGAATATTTTTTTATATATAGTTTTTTAAATTAAAGAGTGCTATATTTTCACCATACATAGAAAAATTTTAAATTTCATAAAAATAGGAAGAAGAAGATAAAATTATTGACAAACCGTCACTGAGCAATTAGCATTGACATCTTGCATAGTGTCTTCCTATCTTCTCTTGGGCTTGCTCATGTTTGCTTTTTCTCCCTTAGTCTTTCTCTCTTCTTTAATCATTGTATTTTTAAAATTGGGAACATACTGTGCATACATATTTACTGTTTTTAATTTTTTAAAACACTTTACCATGCTGTTAAGTGGTCTAAAGACTATTTTAATGGTTTAATAACATTTCAGCCAAGAACAGTAGATAAGAGCATATGGGCCAGTTTGCCTGATTTCAAACCCTGTCTCTGCCTTGGGTAGTTTATTTAACTGCCCTGTGCTTTCATTTTCCCATAAGTGATATGGCAATGCTGCTGCTGCTGCTAAGTCGCTTCAGTCATGTCCGACTCTGTGTGACCCCGTAGACGGCAGCCCACCAGGCTCCGCCGTCCCTGGGATTCTCCAGGCAAGCGCGCTGGAGTGGGTTGCCATTTCCTTCTCCAGTGCATGAAAGGGAAAAGTGAAAGTGAAGTCGGTCAGTCGTGTCTGACTCTTCGCGACCCCATGGACTGCAGCCTACCAGGCTCCTCCGTCCGTGGGATTTTCCAGGCAAGAGTCCTGGAGTGGGGTGCCATTGCCTTCTCCAATATGGCAATAGTAGCACCTAACTCATACAATTAGACTAAATGAGATAAAATACTTAGAACTCAGCCTGCCTGGCACATAGCAAGAACTTCAAATGTTCAGACATTATTATCCCACATGTATTATCATATTTAAAGCCCTCACTTATTTTTTGTTGTTTTATGTTCTTTAGAATATTTGTGATTCCTATAGGACCTGATTCTAGGGTCAGAAAATCCTTGTAGGTGAAGCAACAGTTTATATGTTCAGTAATTCCCATGGACGGTCTGCTTTGGCTCTTTGGTATTCACTTTTATCCTAATGCTTTTGTTGCTGTTGTTCAAAATGCCTTCCCATTCTAGACTACTAACATCTGGCTCAAACAAATATGACCATTCACTCATGACAGAGGCAGCAATCACAGTTCTTATTCCTTTGCTCCTAAGACTAGAGGACACAGCCAATATAGGTAGGGATTATTCTCTTAAATAAGATTTGTTGTCTGCATCTTCTGTTTTTTACTACCGCCAAAGGAAGTTCTTAGTTTGAAGAAGAAGAGAATTACTACACACAAACTTGGCCAATCTGCTGAAGAGATGAAAGTATCTTAATCAACCCTATTGGTGGAAAGTCACTCTTAGATCTCTGTTGTTGTATACAACAACCTTGTTGTCTGTGTATACTTTCTGATCTTGTTGTTTTGACTGTATCTTAAGAGTTTCCCTTAATATGAAGGCTCTCTTTCTTATATGTGGATCTTGGTAACAGGACTGTTTTGTGAGATGCACGTAGAAAATGTCTACAACTTTCTTCAGTTCAGTTCAGTCGTTCTGTCATGTCCAACTCTTCGTGACCCCATGGACTGCAGCACACCAGGCTTCCCTATCCATCACCAACTCCCAGAGCTTGCTCAAACTCATGTCCATTGAGTTAGTGATGCCATCCAACCATCTCATCCTCTGTCGTCCCCTTCCCCTTCTCTTCTTGCCTTCAATCTTCCCCAGCTTCAGAATCTATTCCAGTGAGTCAGTTCTTCGCCTCAGGTGGCCAAAGTATTAGCGTTTCAGCTTCAGCATCAGTCCTTCCAATGAATATTCAGGACTGAATTCCTTTAGGATTAACTGGTTGGATCTCTTTGCAGTCCAACAGACTCTCAAGAATCTTCTCCAACACCACAGTTCAAAAGCATCAATATTTCAGCACTCAGCTTTCTTGATGGTCCAACTCTCACATCCATACATGACTACTGGAAAAACCATAGTTTTGACTAGACAGACCTTTGTTGACAAGGTAATGTCTCTGCTTTTTAATATGCTGTCTAGGTTGTCATAGCTTTTCTTCCAAGGAGCAAGTGTCTTTTAATTTCATAGCTGCAGTCACCATCTGCAGTAATTGTGGAGTGTAAGAAAATAAAGTCTCTCACTGTTTCAATTGTTTTCTCATCTATTTGCCATGAAGTGATGGGACCGGATGCCATTATCTAAATTTTTTTAATGTTGAGTTTTAAGCCAGCTTCTTCACTCTCTTCTTTTACGCTTATCAAGAGGCTCTTTAGTTCCTCTTTGCTTTCTGCCATAAAAGTGGTGTCATCTGAATGTCTGAGGTTATTGATAACTTAAACAAACTTTCTTAAAGAGACCAACGTTTCCAGTGATGATATCTTTGCCCTGGCCACAGTTGCATCTTGTGATTCTGTTGTGCTTGAGTTGCAGGGACCACTCTATTGCTTTTGCTCTGTGGAATCTCCCTTGGGAAAATTCACCGTAGCAAGTTCTTCCTCCATTTGGCCTTTTGACCTGTTTAGTCAGAAAACTTCTGTTGAACTTTTGAGTTTTAACTGGCTCAGTACAGACTTGTGTCACATGACTGCCATCTACCTTATTTTCTCTGGTAATTGTCATGCCAACTTTTTGGCCTGTTTATTTTTCCTAACAGTCTCAGTGATGTGTACGTGCATGCTAAGTTGCTTCAGCTGTGTCCACCTCCTTGTGATGCTATGGACCATAGCCTGCCAGGCTCTTCTGTCCATGGGATTCTCCAGACAAGAACAGTGGAGTGGGTTGCTGTGCCCTCCTCTAGGGGATCTTCTGCACTCAGGGATTGAATGCACGTCTCCTGAATTGTACTTCAGGTTTAAGTATTGCATCAGGCATTTGGTGGGTAGCTTAATATTCCACGTAGTTAGTGGGAATTCGAGTAGGAGTCCCTGAGGCCCTGTCAGGAGGTTTGCTCTTTGCTATGTCTTCTTCCACTATCAAGTTTCACTAATATCTTTACTGTGCAAGAAGGAAGTCTTTGGTTCTTCATGTTCTGCTGTGGTGGTGGTTTAGTCGCTAAGTTGTGTCTGACTCTTTGAGACTCCCATGGACTATAGCCCATTAGGCTCTTCTGCGGCTCTGTCTTACTTGGGATTTCCCAAGTAATTGAACTAGGGTCTCCTGCATTACAAGCAGACTTTTTTTGCCACTTGAGCCACTAGGGAAGCATATGATCTACCACAAGTGGTAGCTATGGGAGAGACTGCATGTCATAAAGCAAACCTATAACTGGATGACAGACAGGACAATTGTGCAATTTGCACTGAATGATCCAACATTGCCCAAATCTGTGTAATAGCAAATTAGGAGGAACAGTACCTAGATTGTAGATATACATTGATTTCTCTCAGCTTTTATTTTGAAAAATTATAAACCTATAGAAAGTTTTCAAGTACAACAAAGATCCATATAACCTTTATAGAGATTCCCTAATTATTTTGTCACATTTTATTTCTCTCTGTCTCATTATATGCTTTTATATATCCACACATAAATATAAACATTGTTATTATTGTTTTGTTGACAATTTACCCCTGAGAATAAGGATGTTCTCTTGCATAACCACAAAACCGGAAATTTGACATTGATATGATAACATTATGTACTATACAGGCCATGTTCAAATTTCCTCAATTGTCCCTTTAGTCACTTTTAACTTACATCATTTCCCAGCCTTTTTATTTTTGGCAACATTGATTTACATATTTTGTTGTTGATGACATTGTTGTTTTACAGACTGCTTCTCAATTTGCGTTGGTCTGATTGCCGTCTTATAATTAGATTCTGGCTAAACTGGGACTTGGGGAATTGAAGCAGGACTACTACACAGATGACTTTGTGTGCAGCAAATAGGGACCTACCTCCTGGTGCCAGCTCGTACCTCACTGGTGGTGCTCCATGTGGTCTATTGGTGAAGATAGACCGTATTTCACCATATTTCTCCATTGTTAAGGGTATATTTTCCTTTTGTAGTAAACGAGAATCTATCAGGTGAAATTATCTGAACATCCCATTCCCCAATTTTCTCTCATCCAAATATTTTAGCATCCATGATAATTTTTGACTGAATAATTGTAATTACTATGGTGATTTTAAAATGATAATTTATTATTTTTTCTACATTTATTAATTGGAACTTTTTTTTTGCTAGAGAAGAGCCTTCCCTTTTCCCCTCTCTTAGATTTATTTCCTATGCATATGAAGTCATAGATATTTTAAACATTTAATGCGTTTTGTCAATTCCTGTCATTATTCATTCTAATGCTTGAATTATTCCAAATTTGGACAATAGGAACCCCTTCAAGTTGGTAGATATGCTTTTGAAGAAGACGCTACTGAAAGTCTGGATTTTGGGCAATTACATTCAAACAAGAAGATGGCATAAGGAGGTAAATCACATTAGCTCTGTGATTAATACTCCATATGTATTATTTCACTAATTCTTAGAAGAGCCTATAAAATAAGAACTATCTGCATTTTTAGGAGTTTAAAAATTCTGTAATTAATATAAGTGCCCTGATATATAGAAATTACAGCACAGATGGACATTCAGGGTAGAACACTCAAGAATATCAACAGCATATAAATGGAAGCTCACAACAAGGCCAGAACCAACGTTTCCTTTCTCCACACCTGAGAAAAATACCTTTGCTTTTGGTATGTGTATGTCTGTATGTGTTTAACCATTTCTTTAGTGATGTTTATTTAGAATCACATAGTGTATTTTGGGTAGTTAAATACACATAAACTAACTGCTTAGCTAACTTTATACAGTAGCAACTTTCAACCACTTCCAGTTAACTAACTTGCAAGATTCAGAGATGCTCTCCATTCCCTCTATGGACTCAATTTTCTGATATGCACAACAGGCTGAGCACATGAGGGCAGTAACTACTCTTCAGTATATCCGGTTCCCACTTCTGCCGTGGTTTACTAACCAAGAGCTCATTGTATTTTTTTCCCAAGCCTGTTTGGGTTAATTAGAATTGTGATTATAGTATTTTCTTTAATTAAATTAAGCATATTTTAATTAAATATTATGAAAATCAACAAACTAGGATAGCAAAAAATGAGAGTAATTGTTATCCTGAAAATTAAGTTGAATGCTTTGAAAAGTCTTAATAACCCCAAATCACTATATATATAGTTAAAAGTCAGCAAAAAAAAAAAACGTTTAAAAGACCACAGTAGGAATCCTTAAAGTCCCAACAAGTTCTAGACTCAGACTGCCTCAGAAATATCTGCTTTACTTTAAATAAACTGAAACTAGAAATAATTGCATTATGGATGTGATTTATGCAAGAAAGTCTTTAAAATACAGATCTACACTTAGTGGGGAAAAAAGACCTTGACTCTACATCAAAATATTGCCTAAGCATATTTTGTCATTGTATTTTTTAGGATTTGGGACTTTAACCAAATTTTTTGATTAATTGACACGGTATTGCTCTGATCAAATAAGAGTTGTATACTATAAAGTTCTCAACCCACAAGGATTTAAGTCATTCTTAATTAAGTTTTATATGTCTTTAACAAAATATCCAGTTAAAAAACCATTTTAGGTACTGTTAAAAGTCTGTACATGGACTACAAACCCAACTAACCCCTGCAGCCTAGCTTCTGGTGCCCACAATAGACAAACAGGGCAAACAGTCCCCTGGTAAGAGGATGTTTAAACAGGGTTTATGTATGCTGAACATAACCCAGTGGAAAATACTCTGGAACTTTATATGCTACCTATATATCATGTTACATGGTGCACATTAGTGATAGGTTAAAGTCTCTTGAATTTCTGTGTTTCTAGAATGGCAATCACTTCTTTTATATCTTGCTAAACTCCTAACGCTATCTTTGCTTCTCGTAAATAAGAACGCAAAAAAAAAATATCTAAGAGATTATTATATAATGGTGCAATGTTGCAAAGGCAAGGATTCCATAGCCTATGGACTGGGTGCACCATCCTTAGCTTTAGTCCTTTCCTATTCCAAGTTCAAGCTTTTATTTAGCCTCTGGCTTGGACTGGTATTTTACCACCAATCTAGAGCAGGGCAAAACTGTTGCTATTCATCTAGTAGGTGAACTTAAAATGTATTTTTTAAATTTTTATTTAGTTTATTTTAAATTCTCATAAAAAATATTTGTGGCTAATGATGACTTTTTCTCTCACTTCTGAAAATATTCAGGAGCTCAAATGACTCTTAAATAGCCAAGACAGAGGCCACATTCAGCATCTAGATTGTCCCTGGGGGAGTGAGAGGAACGTACCTAAATGCCCCCTACCACACTCTGCTCTCTAAGTTAATCTGTAGTACAGTACCAATCTCTCCCCCTGGGCTGGAGAACTAGCCTCGCTCTTTCAGCAGGCGACTCTGACTGAGTACAAAAGCCTGGGCATCAGAGCGTGAACAGAGCCGTGTCATGTCACATCATGTCACATCCATCCACTTCCATGGAGCCTCACTGTTGACTGAACGGCGTCCAGCCTGCAGGCTGACATCCAAGTCCAGAGACTCCATTACTGCCGCTCACCTTCCAGCTTTAGTCCAGCTACTCCCACGTACATACAGACTGCCCCAGCAAAACAGGAAACTCTCCTCTCAAGTCCTGTCTTTCCCTGAACTGTTTTCCCCACTCGGCTCATAACAGTCTCATCACTACCTATGGAAATTTTCTGCATCCATCAAGGCCTCAAGGTTCTAGGTCACATATTGCTTTTCCTTGAAGCCTTCCTTGATTTATCTAACCCATGGTCTTCTCCCGCTCCTTTGAAACTTTCGGGCACTGAACATATTCTGTGTCATCCACTATCATTTTTTACTTTACCTCCTATGGTCTTTGGGAGGAGGCACTAGATTTTCCTCAGTTTACATTTCCTGCTGTATGTTACCCAGTCAGCACCGTAAACACAGAAGGTATTTAACCTCTAAGTAAATATTTGATAGATTTTAGATCAATTGTCCAAGTTCTTGATTCCATAACCAAGTAGTGAAATGCTGGAAGAGTTTAGGAAAAATTTTTAGGAGGTAAAGGTACATAGATTTGGAATGAAAATATTCTTCTACAAACCATGAAATTCTCTGAGCTGAAAAATAACGCTTAAAATTCAGATAGAATAGCTGACTTCCAGAGATATTCCTTTATGTATGCTATAAATAGATTCAGTGTTTTTTCCAAGGCAATTTTTTATTTATTGAACTCTAGAAAATACATTGCTTCTCTTCTTTTTTCTTGACACTTTTCAATTCTTGTCTTCAATATTTTTGACTCATACTATTATATTAATTAATTATTAAAATGCCAATAGTTGTAAAAAAAATGACTTAAGATTGTCTATTTTTTTTTTTTTGGCATTAAATGGTCAAACACACAATCCTAAAGATTGATACTTCAAATAAATACAGGGAACTACTCCTTATATAGAAGACATTTCTATAATTTATTTTTGATACATTCTATAATGATATATCTATTTCTGCCTTGCTTTTCTGCCACAGAGTTGGGTGGCAGGCAGCTGAACAAGCACTAAAGAACTTTCTCTATTAACTTTATTCTGCTGTTCAGGATGAATTGTGACATTGACAACATTATGTATCATGCAGCATCCACCCCACCACCCCCTTGATTTTTTCTAGTACTTTTTTCCCTAGGGGCTGAGAGGCATTTCAAGGCGTCTTCAGTGCATTAAATATACGTGTGTGGTCTGACTAAAGTTTCAGGATGGTATATACTAATGATCTCATTCCAGATTCTGGCTTCATTTTTATCTCTGGGTATTCTATGGTCAGCTAGACCATGATCAGCCAGATACATTCTCAATTTCACTCATCTTGCTTATTTGCCGAAGGGTTTGGGCTTTCCTGGTGGCTCAGTGGTAAAGCATCCACCTGCCAATGCAGGAGGCATAGGTTCGATCCCTGGGTCAGGAAGATCCCCTGGAGGAGGAAATGGCAACTGACTCCAGTATCTTGCCTGGCAGGCTACAGTCCATGGGGTGGCAAAGAGTCAGACGTGTCTCAGGGACTAAACAACAACAACAATGATCATAGAAGAAGATCCTGTCACATACTTTTAGACAAGTGACTAGAAGTTCTGAATGATATGTAACAGGTGATCAGTATTTCTTTAGGGTAATGCCTCCTTCGTATAAATATGGGAAACTAAGTCTTAAATCCCTCTCTTTTGTCATCTTAGGGTTTTCAGAGCCCTCATATAATACAAAGGACTTTGCACTATTCTTTCTGCCTAAAATTATCTTCCTACAGATATCCACATGTCTTACTCTCCCCTTCTTCAGATCTTTGCTCAAATGTCCCCTTCCTTCCCAATGGGAGTTACAATATATATGGAGTGAAGTGGTCACCCAATTGCAAAGAACATATCTATTTTCTTTATGTGCTTTTGTTTTCTCCACAGAACTTTTTACCACTCAGTGATTATATACATATATCTGTTTATAGCCTGCCCCCTCCTTAAAGCTACATGGGGGTAAGAATCTTTGATTATGTATTAATAGCTCAATGATCTTCAGCCCCTAGAAAGTGCTTGGAATATGACAGTACTCAATAAATATTTGCTTGATGAAAATGAGTGTATTTAGTCTTTATCCCCCTTTGCTTATTTTTCCAGTCATCTTTTCAAAACATAAACCTGATCATGTTACTCCCATGCTTATAAACTTTCACTAGCTTCCCATTACCTACAGAATACAATTCAAATGCCCTAGCTTGACATGCAGAGCCCCAGTCACTCTCTCCAGTCTCTGCTCTTCGCACTTAACCCCTCAGCAGCGTCCAAATCTGGCCTGCTCCTCACATCTCTATGCTTTCATGCACGTTGTTCTTTTCACTTACAGTGTCCTTCCCATTTTTCTCCCTGGGCAACTCCTGACCATTCATAAGGACCCAGTTGAAATTGGGGCTCCCGTGTGAAACTTTTTTTCTTCATCCTAGGCTCCTACTCTTATTACAGTACATGGGGTTACAGTTATTTGTGCATTTATATTCTTCTACTAAATTGTGATATAGACTTTGTCTTCCTTAGTCCTGATAATTAATGAGACGATGCATGTAAAGCCTGGCGTAGTAGTTAGGACACAGTTGGTGTATAATCTCCCTTCCTTCCTTTCTTCCTGACAAACTTTCTTTCCTTCTTCAAAACTGGGTCTGCTCAAGTTGTGACATATAAACTCTTCAAATACTGGAAACATTTTATAATAATCTTTGAACCCTAGTAAGTTCTATAGAGACTGACACTTTGCAAGAATTTTTAATGGAATGATGGATGGATGGTTGGATGGGCAGATGGATGGACCACCATAGGCTAAAGTTTTAGATCCTTTCCTAAGGCATCCCTTCCCTTTTTTGTTGAAATACTACTTTTGTGAAAAACTGATTAACTACCATTCTTTCTTGCATGTACAATTATCCCCCAATTGCTCAATGAGATGATTTCACATATTTGGGGGCTGAAATGAAAGTTGCTCAGTCGTGTCCAACTCTTTGCCCCATGGACTTTAGCCTGAAAGGCTCCTCTCTGTCCATGGAATTCTCCAGGCCATAATACTGGAGTAGGTAGCCTTTCCCTTCTCCAGGGATCTTCCCAACCCAGGGATCTAACCCAGGTCTCCCGCATAGCAGGCAGACTCTTTACCAACTGAGCCGCCAGGGAATGGTATCACCATTTAAGGGATACAAATGGTTAATTGCAGACCCAAGTGATTAACATTGGACACCCAAAACTCATGTGTAAAAAAAAAATAAATAAAAGGTTCGTCTGAGGCCAGACTGAAAATCTGGACAAAAAAGACACTGTGTACAAAGCAGCAGCTTACAATTCTTCAACTTCTAAAGGTATTATTCAGTCTTCAGGGAATAAACAATGAGCAAAAAAAAGTTAGAGCTGAATGCACTGGAAATTGTTTCTTACTTGATTCAGAAAAAGAATTAAAAAGACTTGATGTAGAATAGAGCAATTTTATCAAGGCAGAGGACACTGTGGAAGAAAGGTCACAGAATGCAGCTGAATACACAGGGACAGCAATAAATCACGTTAGCGATCAACATACCCAGTGTTCTATGCCCACCAGCAGTGGCCTGTGTTTGAAAGAAAAGTGTAAATTCCTCATTCAGCACTAAGTTTTGCAATCCTGTGCTGTATTTCTTTACAAGCCCTTCCAGGGATCAGAATATGACCTGATAAATAGCTCCATTTTATTTTTGTTATTAAATACATAGGGTGGGAGAAGCAACAGCGTTTGCAGTGAAGGATCAAGCAACAACAGCCTTCTGTGTAGTGGCTTCAAGTGACTTCATGTAGTCCCATTGTCCCTGCACTTCCTTTATTTTGGAAATCTCATCTATCACTACTTGACTCACCCAAGCCAACTCTTAAATGACTCTTACTCCAATACTTTGAACACTGAACTCACTCTCTCTATCCACAGAGTTCTCTTCTCTCATTCCTTCCCTCCTGCTGAATCTAACTATGTCAGGACCTCTAAGGCTTTACCTTGGAAAGACAATAAGGTGTTTGTGGCAAAGAATGCCAGTTTTCATGTATAGTGTCATATGTGAAGCGGAACACCATTCCATGTTCTATGCATGGGACGGATGCTCAGGGATGGAGCGTTGGGATGACACAGAGGGATGGGAAGGGGAGGGAGGTGGGAGGAGGGTTCGGGAGGGGGAGCACATGTGAACCCATGGCTGATTCATGTCAATGTATGGCAAAAACTACTACAATATTGTAAAGTAATTAGCCCCCAACTAAAATAAATAAATAAATAAATAAATAAATAAAAGAATGCCAGTTTTCCTCCAATATTTCCTCCTTTGTCCTCAAAATAATAGAAGTCTACATTTTGTCACGCTACATAGCTGCTCACATTTCCTTGCTTTCCTTGCAACAAGCTGTGGCCTTATGACTATGCTCTATTTGTTGGATGGGAGTAGAAGTGACATAAGCACTTATTTCCTTAAAAAGAAAGGTTATTTCCTTAGACAGAAAGAGTGTGCCATTTTGCTAACTAGAATGTGGACATAGTGGTGAGCTGTTCTGAACCATGTGATTGAGGGCAATGCAATAAGATAAAGAGACTCTGGGTCTCTAGTAACTTCTCAAAGCAGAGATGCCTGCTACCTCAGTCTGTGATATGAGAAAGAAATAACTTTTGTAGTGTTTAAGCCACTCTTATTTTGGATTTCTGTCAAAGCAGCCAAAACTATACCATAACTTGCACAGCATTTCACAAAGTGATCTGCCCACCAGCCGTGTTTTTCCATCATTGTTTCACAACTTCTTCCATAACCATCAGTTCAGTTCAGTTCAGTTCAATCGCTCAGTCGTGCCCGACTCTTTGCGACCCCATGGACTGCAGCACGCCAGGCCTCCCTGTCCATCACTAACTCCCAGAGTCCACCCAAACTCATGTCCATCAAGTCAGTGATGCCATCCAACCATCTCATCCTCTGTCGTCCCCTTCTCCTCCTGCTCTCAATCTTTCCCAGCATCAGGGTCTTTTCAAATGAGTCAGCTCTTCGCATCAGGTGGCCAAAGGATTGGAGTTTCAGCTTCAACATCAGTCCTTCCAATGAAAACCCAGGACTGATCTCCTTTAGGATGGACTGGTTGGATCTCCTTGCAGTCCAAGGGAATCTCAAGAGTCTTCTCCAACACCACAGTTCACAAGCATCAATTCTTCGGCGCTCAGCTTTCTTCACCGTCCAACTCTCACATCCATACATGACCATTGGAAAAACCATATCCTTGACTAGAAGGAGCTTTGTTGGCAAAGTAATGTCTCTGCTTTTTAATATGCTGTCTAGGTTTGTCATAACTTTCCTTCCAAGGAGTGTCTTTTAATTTCATGGCTGCAATCACCATCTACAGTGATTTTAGAGCCCAGAAAAATAAAGTCAGCCACTGTTTCCACTGTTTCCCCGTCTATTTGCCATCAAGTGATGGGGCCGGATGCCATGATCTTAGTTTCCGAATGTTGAGCTTTAAGCCAACTTTTTCACTCTCCTCTTTCACTTTCATCACGAGGCTCTTTAGTTCTTCTTCACTATCTGCCATAAGGGTGGTGTCATCTGCATATCTGAGGTTATTGATATGTCTCCCGGCAATCTTGATTCCAGCTTGTGCTTCCTCCAGCCCAGCATTTCTCATGATGTACTCTGCATATAAGTTAAATAAGCAGCCATCAACGGTTCTCAACTTTAGTTTGGTATTATAACACCTGAGACTTCTTTAAATATCTTGATACTCAGGGCTTACTGAAGACCAATGATCTAATAATTTCTGGGAGACACCTCAGAATCAAATTTTTTTGAGGTTTCCCAAATGATTCCAAATGTATAGTCAAAGTTTAGAAGATGGTTTAGATGATCTGCTGATATCTTGAGAAGTGAAAGAGTTCATTCCTAGCCTGAAGTTGGAAGAAAGAAAAGAAATAGTAGAAAGTAAATTAAAAAAAAATGATAACCCCTTATATCTCTTGCTTCAGAACTTGACAGAGCTATCCATTTTCTTGTTTGAATTTTGAAAACTCTCAGCTTACCACAGTGGCCATTTTTGAATATAACTAGGAAATACATTCCAAACAATGTTCTGATGATAGTTTTATTTTCAAATTTTTATTATTTTCATGACTCTGACTTCTTTCATGACAATATAGAGTTGAACCATACAATTAATATCTTGTAGAATTTGACACAGATCAAAAACGGGAACCACCAGAAAGGACCAGTAACCAAGATCCACTGTCAAAAAAAAGGGAAAATTCACCCTAAGGAGTATCTTAGGCACTTGGGAGAAATTTTTCACTCAAATGTTTGAAACACAGAGACCACCTCTCAGTAAGACAATAGGTCCCCAGGCTTGGGTGTGTGCTCAATTGCTAAGTCAACTGCAGCCCACCAGGCTCCTCCATCCTTGGGATTCTCCAGGCAAGAATACTGGAGTGGGTTGCCATTTCCTTCTTGAGGGGATCTTCCTGACCCAAGGATCAAACCCAAGTCTCTTTCACTTCCTGCATTGCAGGTGGATTCTTTACCCTGAGATAGCAGGGAACCCCCCTGACCCCCGGCCTTGAGAGATCTATAAACTGGGAAACAGAGAGAAAGAGACTGAAAAAAAAAGAAAAGAAAATGGGGTGGGGGTGCAATACTGAGAAAGATGGCAAGGTGAGGGGAGAGAGACAGACAGACTGGCAGAGAGATAGATGTTATAACTCTTGAGGGGCCATTAAGGTTCAATTCCCTTACCACATACGTCTCCCTGCATTCACTCAGCTCCTGTAAATGACTTTTCTGATTTACAGGGCAGGGGAGGGGCTATTCATTTCCTGTGTATTATTCCATTACTTACTAATATCTGAAACCAGACTGAAAGATGGAGTAAACTGAACGGGAGGAGAGCGAAGTTGTAATTGTATTAATTTATTCCTTTGGATTTTTTTTTGCCAATGTGTTCATTTTATCTGATGTCTGGTATGACAAAAATGCTGTTATAATTTATTAAAATTGTAAGGGAGGAAAAAGCAAGCTTTAGTGCCAAAACCAATAAGCCCTAAGATGGATCACTTTTTAAAATTTAGTATGGATTCAAAGTCTGAACTAATATGCATTGCATATTGTCATCGCCTTTCTAGGCTGTCCTCAGATAATGTTCCTTCTGAAACTAATGTTCCTTCTCAGAGGATATTCAATGGGATGATGAGGTGTTGTGTCTCTGGCTAGAACCAGTAGGAATTGAAGAGATAGTACTTATAAAAAAGCAATTTGTCATAACTTAGATCCAGCTTTATCAAAACAGGGAATTACGTAAAGACAGCTATCAGCAAGATACAACATGAACAGAGGGCAAATTGTACAGCCCTCATCTGAGTTAGCAGGTGGGAGTTGATTCTTAAGTGACTTGCTCCTGCTAATACAATTAATAACTAGAAGAACTTGCATTTAGATCAAAGCCTATGTTCTTTCCACAATACCACATTATGGAATACAGTCACTAGGATAGCTCTGAGGCTCTTGCTTTCAGTCATCAGCACAAATATTCCCAGATCTCATGATGTATTATTAGTATATTATATCAAGCTTTGTAGAACTTAAAAATAGGTAATATATCTGCCATACCCATAATAAACTGCTAGCCTAATGTAAGTTTTGATAGAAAATGAAAATGAAAATGTAAGTCACTCAGTTGTGTCCAACTCTTCGAGACTCCATGGGCTGTAGCCTCTGTCCACAGAATTCTCCAGGCATGAATTGACTTACAACAAATTTTGCAAAGTCCTAAAAGGGCACTAGGTTGATATCTGAGGCATTCCTTCACTTGGGACTACCATAGTAATTTTTCTTGCTGATTATTACTACTTACATCACATTAGAAGTCCATCTAGGGCAAAGACTCTATATTTTCTGTTTCTGTCCAACTCAGTGCCTGCCACATAGTGGGCACCCCATAATATTTATCAAATCAATAGTGAGTTATTGATCTGCTCATTCATAGACACAGAAACACTTTCATAGTTTCTCTCTTAAGCACATTAGTCTATCATCTCAGAAACTTGCTTTGGAGATCCAACGCTCTCTGCTCTCTGCAGTTTAGGAAAGAAACATTGTAAGTTGCAACAAGGTGAAGTTTCCTCACTCTTTGTCCTTCCTGAACTGGTGGAAATATCTAAAAACGGGAGGAAAGCAATTAGTTTTTTCAGTGGTAATGGTAGTTTCTAGAAATAGCTTATCCATCTTCCATTGGGAACTGTCGCCTTTCTAATCACTTCTCTCCTCATGCTGGATTAGTTTAGAAACATTACAGCCAGAGCTCAGTGCACGCCTTTGGTTTTTTAATATCGCAACCACATCACCACAGGTAGTGAAGGAAAACAGCTATATTGAGGAGAGTCATACACCTATTAGACTGTCAAAAAAGTGAAAATTATAGCTCAGAAAATCTTAATTTTCTGTGAAAGTTAAAAACATGTTAAGAGAATCTGTGCTCCTGATATTTTTAAAACATGCTTCCATTCTCATGGATCTTAATTGCTCTAATAAAGGAAAGAAGCTCATAACTGGAATCCAAAACATTTGTGAATTATCACTGTGCAGCTGAGTTTGTTCTAGTGGGGAAAACAACCACTTCAAGAAATTGGATTTTATTTTTTTAATAGTCTATTCAAATTCATTTTGGTAGTCAAATACATTTTAGGATTAAGGAAGGATAAAATGATCACTGACAATTTTCAGGTACTAAAATACTGGTTAACTAGAAATCCAGAGCACTCAGAGAAACTAAAATATAGGCCATTCCATGGCCCAGGAAACCATGGCTACAGTCCCCGGAATGTTAGGGGACTCTTATTATTAATTGTAATATGCAAAACCCTGAGGAAAATGTATGCTGTTATTAATCTGATCTCAATCAATATTTATAATTCCCTGGGAAGACATTCTTGAGAAGGAATAGAGCTGTGAAAATAAATTTCTTACTACATAGAAATATGGATTGGATAGGTTTCTAGCCATGTCAGACTCCCACTAAGTGAGTGTGGGTAGTTCGTAGAAACCTAAAATTGCTTGTTTTTTTAAATTTCATCCTACAGTGTCTATTTTATTTCTCTTCATTTTGAAATAGCCAGGTAGCATACTGGCAAAATCAAGGAGAAGGCTGCTGATTTCAAAGACAGCGAAAGAGAGGATTTTATTCAATTTGATCTGCATCTTTGTCTGTAGAAACATGTTTGTTGCATTTATGTAAAGAACCAATTTAAATAAAATATATGAAATGCATATAATCCAGAACATCATACTAATATTGACTATTAGCACTTAATTAGCTACAGGGGAAAATTCAATTACCATTTGAATGAATAAGGCCTGGTTACCAATTTTTTAAAATATGTATGTTTTAACACTGGAATCCTTTTCCCTAGTTCAAATTTTTAAGCAGAACCACAAAATGTAAGACACTCAAAAGTAGTGGATACTAGCTTAAGAAGATGAGAAACAATCAATGCACCCTTCCAAGGGAGTGCTAACATGCCTCCAGAGACCCTTCAAGCCCCTAGACAGACAGGCTTGAAAATCACTGGGAAAATAACTTGACCTCAAAACCAGGCTCTAGATCTGGCTGGATCAGCAGAGTTATACAATGTTGGAAAAGTGATTTTGCCCTTTTGGGCCTCAATTCCCTCACTAATAGACTGAATGATCTCTAAGAGTCCTTCTTGTGCCAATATTTTATTCTGATTTCTAATATAACTATTCACATAAAGACTTTGCAAAGAAATCTATTGGGAATAAAATATGAAGAAAGGCACCCATGGTTTACATTAGCATTAAAAGCATGTTGTTTTGAAATATGATGTACTTATTTACTCTTGAAAAATATAATAAAAACACATTCAAACCCTCAGGGTCACATTTCTTGATCTGCAATCATTGTATTCCATCTCCAACTTAAACCATAGCACATCAGTATACATCAGAGGAAACATTTGTTACCTCACATGTCTGCAACCCTCTATATTTTAAGGTCCTTAAGATTACATATGTAATATTTTCAATTTCCTTGGCAGGTGTCTCATTTTTACCCGGAAGAGTTGCCATTATTACTCTATATGAATAATATGTGATTTGGTCAGTGGTATTTGCTTGGTTAGGTTACAGTATAGTTAAATATATATTTTATTCTAAAAACTGTACACTCACCATACAGTATTCTTCACAAGTTGATTTTTTGTTTCCCTGCACAGCTGTTTTATATTATGCAAGTGTGTTGTGCAGTATTTGGCATATAAATAAATATCCAGGTATACCTGGTATAATCAGAAATGCTGTGAGTGCTGAGGAAGTTGTATGGGAAATACTGAAGTGATTGCCCAGGCTGGGCAGAAAATAAATACAGTTGTAAGGGACTGGTGGACTCAATGGGGAGGAAGAAAAGTGTCCAGGGATTTTATATCCAGATGTTGTTCAAGAGCAATGAGAAGGGAGGAAGGGATGGTCTAAGGCAAGAAAACTGAAAGTCTAGATCTCAGAGGCAGAGAAGACCTGAGCTATGAGTTCCAGGTACAGACACAGAGGTGCATTGTTGAAGGAGAGTAAGGGAAAGGATGCCTGAAGTCAAGAGAAGGTGAAGGCTTACAAGCTGAATATCTCTGTCTTGCCCTCAAATTCATGTGTTGACCATAGAATGTACAGCATTAAGGGTGCAACTAATGTAAACTATGAACTTTGGGTGATTATTATGTGTTAGGATAGGTTCATTGATTGTAACAAGTACATCACTCTGTTGTGGGATGTTGATAACGGAGGAAGTTATGTATGTGAGGGGGCAGGGCCTATATGGGACCCTGTATTTTCTGTCCACTTTTGCTGTGAACCTAAAACTTATCTAAAAAATTAAAGTCTAGCTTTTAAAGTGAAAAAAAAAGTATATGTTGAAATCCTAATACTTATGTGATAGTATTAGGAGGTGGGGCCTTTGGGAGGTGATTAGGTCATAAAGGCAGAGCCTTGGGTTTTGAACGAGATTCAGTTAAGTCGCTCAGTCAGGTCCAACTCTTTGCGACCCCATGGACTGCAGCATGCCAGGCTTCCCTGTCCTTCACCATCTCCTGGAGCTTGCTCAAACTCATGTCCGTTGAGTCAGTGATGCCATCCAACCATCTCATCCTGTGTTGTCCCTTTCTTCTCCTGCTTTCCCTCTTTCCCAGAATCAGGATCTTTTCCAATGAGTCAGTTCTTCGCATCAGGTGGCCAAAGTATTGGAGCTTCAGCTTCAGCATCAGTCCTTCCAATGAATATTCAGGGCTGATTTCCTTTAGGATGGACTGGTTGGATCTCCTTGCAGTTTAAGGGACTCTCAAGAGTCTTCTCCAACACCACAGTTCAAAAGCATCAATTCTTTGATTTGAAAGAGATTAATATCCTTATAAAAGAGAACTGAGAGAGATCCCTTCCCTTCCCTCATGTGAGAATACAGTGAAGGCTCGTACTTAAGAGCCAGAAAGAGAGCTCTTATTGGGCCATGCCCATGTTGGCATCTGAGCTTGGACTTCTCAGCCTCCAGAACTGTGAGAAGTAAATTTCTATTGTTTATAAGCTCCCCAGTCTGGGTGGTATTTTATTACAACAGCCTGAACAAACTAAGATAGGGAGGACATTGTCAATCATCAGGTAGGACCTAAAACAACTGAGGCAGAACTTAAGCGAGCCACACATGAACGTGTTGCTTCCCAGGATCACTCCTGCATAACCTAAAGTATTCAAGTGCCATCCAGATGGCCCAGTAGGATGGGTTTCCCACATCACGTGGGAGGTTGAAGGGATAATTTCCACAACTCTTTCTCATTACTAAAATTCTGTTATTTCCACCAGGAAAAAACAATAACATTAGTTTGATCTTGCACAAGTCATAAGCATTTAAAGTTAGGAGTCACAATGATTCAGGGTATATTTGATAGTGAACTAAAGATATGAATGAGCTGTTAAAAGGGGAGAATTTTAAAGATCTTAAAGTCCTCCTTCTTCATTACACAAAGGAGAAAATTGAGGCCCAGGGAAAGCATGTGATTTGCTTAAGGGGATGAGACAAGTTTGACTACTCTGGACTATAGATGAATCTCTATTTTCTACTATACTGTTCTTCTTTTAAGCCATTTGAATTTTGTGCTGATTTGCGAATTGGAGATAATAGATGCCATTAGGTGGCCAGATCTGTATGAACAAAGAGAACTGCAGATTTGAAACAACTCTGCAGATAATTCTGTTTCCTAAGATGCTAAAAATGTTTTAATGAAAATATCCAGATAATTGAAACCTGACCACTGTATTTTAAAGTATTTTTTTAAAAAATAATTACCTTATTCACCATTTCACTTTACTAAATACTCAATAAATGGAGACATTGGTCTCATCTCTGTGAGGTTCTTACAAAAAATGATTCACTTGAGAAGTGTACCCAAAAAAAAGAGAGACAAAAGTGATCAAACTGCACATCACCAATAATGAAACTACTTTCTCATGCTCTGTATTAAGAAGGAAGCATCTCTTATGCAGTATTCTTCCCCAAAATGCTTAACCTGAATCCAACCAAAAGGCAATAATCTAATATATTATGGGACATTTTACAAAATTATGTGTCTGGAGTCTTCAGAAATATCAATGTTGTGAAAGATTTTTAAGAAGCCGAGGGACTGTTTTAGAGAAAAGAAGACTAAGACATAACAACCAAATGTAATGCAAGAGTCTTGATAAGATCCAGGTGAGAAAAAAAGCTAAATCAGCTTTGGGACAATTAGAGAAGTTTGAATGTACACTTTGTATTAGATCATGTCATTGTATTAATGCTAAATTTCTTGAGTATGACAATGATATTGTGGCTGTGTAAAAGAAACTGTCCATAGGAAATGCATGCTGAGGGATCAAGGGGTAGTGTGGTGTTTCCAACTTATTTTCAGACTCTTCAGTCATAAAAAGTGTGGTGTTTTCCTGTTGGGGAGAGGAAAAAGGGAAGGAGAGACAGTGTGTATGGGAAAATGTTAACGGTTGGTGATTTTAGGTGAAAGGTATAATGAGTTTTCACCATATTTAAAATTTTTCAAAATAAAAAGTTAGCAGGGAAAGCTGAAAGTTTTGTGAGTTGTTTTCCTTCATACAAAATATACCATAGGAAATGAATAAAATGGGAACTGTTATACCTTGTCCAGTAAATTATTACTTGCCCAGGGCAAGCATCTATTAACAAGGCTATTATGAAGCACTTTATAACTCTTGAATAAAATGCTAAATAAATGACAGTTGAGTTTTATGTGTTTCCTAAGGGAGTCTGTCTGTCTCTAGTTATTTAGGAGTTCAACTTTAGTAACCACCCATTTCAGAAATGATGTACATCATATAATCCATGTTCTAGAATTGCAGAACACCAAAAGGGCTTCCCAGGTGGCGCTAGTGATAAAGCACCCGCTTGCCAATGCAGGAGACATAAGAGACATGGGTTCGATCCCTGGGTTGGGAAGATCCCCTGGAGGAAGACATGACAACCCAGTCCAGTATTCTTGCCTGGAGAAATCGATGGATAGAGGAGCCTGGCAGGCTACGGTCCATAGGGTCATACAGAGTCGGACGTGACTGAAATGACTTAACTCGCATGCATGCAAGGGTCCTTAGTCACAACTAATCAGAGGCAATGAATGTGGCTTTTTCTTTCCTCTTCAAAATCCTGCCTTACCCAAGTTGATCTATATTTAGCAAATAGCACATATTTCCCCCCTAAACTGTAGAGTTTCCCCATCTAACTAGAGAAAGAGGAATCTAGCAGCCAGCATGCATCATTCTGTGTGTGTGTGTGTGTATGTGTGTGTGTCCATCCTAAACAAAAGAAGGGATACTAATATGCTTGGTGTGTAACAGGGATTAGGAGCTGACCATGGAGGTTTTCCAGAGAACGTGATACCTGCTGAGCTAGTGGTAGGTGGAAAGGGTAAAAGGATTTTGCAAAAAGTGGCAGCAGGATGAACAAAAGCAGCTGCTGGCTAATCAGTTCATCCAAAATATAAAACAAGATGTAATGTGTGCAGAATATCTGAGGGTTTTTCCTCCCCTCCTCCCATAATTCCTGATGTTTTGCCTTTGTTCGTTGACAACAATCTAATGACTGTTTCTCTCATATATGAGTCAAATATTTCTGTGCAGATAACTAACTAAATATTTCTGAGTTATTCTTTGACAAGAATTAATCATGATTGGTTTAGAATAGACAAATCAAGACTCATCCTTTGGATCTGGGACAGAAACTGAAGCCAGTTGCCTCAAGCACATACCCTTAGAGCATCACGTGGATACCTGAGCAAAACTGGAATTCTGTTAGCAGGGAAGAAGTCAGGGAGAATGTTTGTCAGGCAAGTGGCCATCAGCATCTGCTCTAAGTGGGGAATCTATTCAGTAAATGTTTTAGGAGACCAACGAAGTGTTGGGTCAGGTCAAGTGAGGTGAAGGTCAGAAGACAAACATGGGCTTGTACCTCTGGGAAATTGTAGTACTATAAACAGAGACAGAGACTATAGCAGGGAAAGCAAATTTGGAAGTAAGATAATAAGTTCTGTTTTTACTAGGTTGAATTTGAGATGCCCTTGGAACGTCAAGATGTAAATACACAGCAAACATTTGAAGTTACAGGTAGGACACTGGATTAAGTAAACATAGATTTGAGAGTCACTGGCATACAGTAAAAATGAAAACTATGGAGTAGTTAGAGTACAGAAGGAGAATGTAGCATGAGAAAAGCAGGGGACAGAAGAGAGATAAGGAAGAGTGGTTTTAGGGGGGCTGGGAGAGAGCTGTCCCATCTTGGAACCTAGATAGAGAGCTTGAGAAGTGAAGTGACAGACACTGTCAAAAGTGAAAGAGTGGTCCATTTACCTATGGTCTAAAGATACCTTTTACAGTCATGTTTCTAATGTCTTAGGAAAGTTTTTGATTGGCTCACATTGGGTCCAATACCTTCTCCTGAACCAATCACTATGGCCAAAAGGATACAGTCATCCACCCAAACCACAGACATGAGAATGGTGAATGAGGAGGGTGGTGGCGATTACCAGAATAAAAGGGGAATGGATGCTAAGCAGGTAACAAAATATGTTCACTGCCAAGGTCATTTGCTGAAGGCAAGTGTACTAGTAGTTGAGTAAAAGACTTGTGAAGAATAGAGATTTGAAATATTCCTTAAAAAGTATATGCAAGTTTAACTTTGCTAAATAAGAAGATTGACGGAAACATTAAGAATCCAACTGAGGTTGTCTAAGTCAGTACAGACAAGAGTTTATCCAAAAGTGCTTGACTACTCACGGATAAACAAAAGCAATAATACTATGCATATGTGAAGAATTGCTTTAAAGAGTGCATGCACTGACTCGTTTAATCTTCACAACAACTCCATGAGAGAGGTGTAAGGATCAAATTGTGTATGAGTAGAGGAGATGATCATGGCATTGAGTCTTCATTGATGGATACAGTAAAAATAGAAGGTAATGAGGCGATCAAGCCTCTGTGAAAGCTAAGATGGAAGTGGGGCTGAAGGGAGGTCAGTGAATAGGTAGGGTGAGAAGTTGAGGCTCTGAGGGTCTCTGTGAGGTTGATTGGGGTTGGGAGTGAGACTTGGAAAGAAAGATTGTACTCAGAGAGCAGAATGTTGAAGTTTGAGATTTTAGGAGGATTTCAGATTCATTTCTGATTGACTTTCATTCCTATCTCTAATATCCAAGAATAGAGTCTAAAAAGTTATCTAGACCAGAGTTTCTGGTTGAGTTCAAGCTTTATTTATTTATTTGGTCATGCCATACAGCTTAGAGCTTCCCAGATAGTGCCAGTGGTAAACAATCTGCCTGCCAGTGCAGGAGACATAAGAGACTTGGTTTCGATCCCTGGGTTGGGAGGACATGGTAATCCACTCCAATATTCTTGCCAGGAGAATCCCATGGACAGAGGGGACTGGTGGGCTATGGTCCATGGGGTTGCAAAGAGTCGCAGATGACCTAGTGTCTGAGCACACAGCTTGTGGAATCTTAGTTCCCCAACCAGGGATTAAACCCAGAACCACAGCAGTGAAAGCATGGAGTCCTAACCACCGGGCCACCAAGGAATTTCTGAGTTTGAGCTTTAGATGAGTCATCTTGAGCAACAAATTTAACTATTCTGATGCTTTTGTTTCTTCAGCTACAAACTAGAGACAATAACTGCCTACCTCATATGTTATGTAAAAATCAGGTGAATTGATGAACAGAAGGCAACTAACTACATTGTGGTATATCTGGTATATAGTAGATGCTCAATCTACTTCACATATTCACTGTTATTTTTACATTAACATCATCCTTGTCATCATCACTGTAATTAGCTTATATATAGTTAAGAGAAGCTTTAAACAAGCCATGAGAGCAACATTCACTGTCCCATTCATCAGGTGTTCTTAAGATTCAAACAGCATCAGAAACACAAGAGGGACTCAATGAATGGATGTGGAACCCAAGTTATCCACTGTCTTCCATTTCAGGGGTAACCGACCTCTAATATCTTTGGGGGGAAAAGTTTTTTTCTTACATCACTAAGTAAGTATTTAATGACACCCACTTTGCATCTGGTGCTATTTGAAGACTTGGGATTATAATGGTGCAAAAACAGCTCTCATGGAGCTTCTGACCACAGGGGAAGCAGACATAAATTAAATTATCTTACAAGTAAATATAAACCCATAACTACAATACATGCTACTAAGAAGCAGCAATCATGAGAAGACTGACCTAGTCAGGGAAAATTTCCCCATGTAAATGATGATGGAGTTGAGGATGAGAAATAGTTCATTTGACAAAATGAGAATGGAAAAGCTTCCTAGGTAAAGGGAACAGCATATGCAATCTTTGTTAGTACCATGTCAAGAATAAGACTTGTATGGCTGGAGCAAGAGACACAGAGAGTCTCTTGTGCTGGATACTGCTGGTTAGGAAGGTCATAGTAACAGGATTAGGACCCAGAATCTTCACTCATTCTACCATTAGACACCATTTTTCTTGACAAGGTGCATGTCTTAGCCAAAGAGAAATAAGAAAAGGCTTTAATTCACCTCATTCTCTCCCTTAATTCTTCATTCACCACTAGCCCAAGACTGCTGTGAAGAGTAGAATTTTATAGAAAGCTTGAGAATAAGAGAGGGGGAAATATGGCACAGAATAAAGGGACAACTGAAAATTGAGTAACAGATCCTATTGGACTTAAAATGTTCCAAGGTCATCTTTTATTCCACTCTTTAGCTAGGATGCTAAACTAAGGCCATCTACTCTGTGGTTCTTCCCCTAACAATGCATTCATGGCCACCATTCCTGCTGGTGTTTGTTCTCTTTAACCCATGCAAGGTCAGGTTCTTAAGCATGACTTCCACCACTACAGATGAAAGCAGAGAGTATGTACATTCATGAAGTCAGGTCCATTTCTTCAAGTTCATTTCTTCCATCACAACAAATGACCAAGAACTCCTATGACAGCCCACTGAAAAACAGTCAGGGGACTTTGTACAATCAATTTCCTTTAATAATAATAATAATAAAACCCTGCATCACATCACTTAAAATTTTTACTTAACAAGCAGTTACATAGCACTTGAACTGTGACATCAACTGCAATAGTTGTGCTGACATACACACAGATGTGTAAATCATGGTCCTTGGCTTGGAAGGGTTCACAAGATAAATCACTTCAATGAAACATCTTGTGACAGTGCTCTGAGTGGTAACTGTGTTTTGTGGGAGTACAGAGGAGAGTAATTCTCTCTGGGGAAGCAGGATGGAGGGACTTCACACAGAAGGTAGCATTCAAGACATGGCCTTGAAGAATGAAATGGAGCAATCCAGGAAGAGAGAAAAAAATGATATATTCCAGCACAGAGAACAGGAGGTGGGAAGGCATGTTAGAGAGTGTTAGAAAGTCTGTCTGGGGAGATGAACCAGGCAAGGTAGACAGACTTTATGGCCTTAATAAAGCAATGAGGTAACCAAATCAATTTCTGAAAATGGATTTCAAAGCTCTGGAGATGCCATAGCTGCTTTAAGAAATTTTCCTTAGATGTTGTATACATTAGTCAAGAAAAATTCAGCCAGTCATTTTGAGTGTTTAGAAATGACTTTTAGATTTTGTCAGACTGGCACTAGATAAACCAGCAAGATATTTCTAGCCCTGTGGCTTATTCATCGCCTGGGTATTGTGGTCCTCAATCAGAGCACTGGGTAATGACCAGGAAATGACTTTCTTATACAAAATAAGAATGAAGTAGGTGTGCAGGCCTAATAAGATGTAACCATGAAGCTGATTCAGAAGATCCAGTCAATTACTGGTATCTCTATGTGGATTTTCCACTATTTGGTTTACTTCCTGGTAATGGTAGGAGCAACCATTTATTGGGTGACTATTATGTGTCAGGAACTTTATTTATGCTAATATATAACCCTCACACCTTCTTAAAATAGGTTTTGCCCCTATGGTAGCCACAAAAAAAAACTACATTTTATAGCGATAAAGTGGTTGCCCAGGACAGAGTCATTAGAAGTCAGGACTATAATACCACACGGTTATGGCTTGAAACCTGACTCTGCCACTCATCCTGACCTTGGGAAAGTTGTCTGACCTCTCTAAAGTCAAGTTTCCCCTTCTGTAAAGTGGGGCTACTATATTTAAGCACTTTAGAAAAGCGGGTAGCATACTTTTTTTTACTGTTATGATTATTAATGGCCAGATTAGAACCTCTCAGTAATCTTCCTCCACCAGGTATTAATTAATAAAAAATTTGCCCTAGATGAAAGCAACTAGGAAGGAAAAATGTGCTGCAAAACGATTACAGCGCTTTCAAAAACAATAGAGAAATGACTTCAGATGAGGTCTTATATTTACCTTCATGTTTTAGGATCATGGAAGGATGGCATTATTCTTAAGCTACATGGCTATAGCTCTCAAAATTCGGCATATATATAAATCACTCGTGAAATTTTTATTGAAACGTCAAGATTCCTCAACACACTCTTTGAGTTGTCTACTGAGTTTTAGTGTCATGTCTTACTTAGAAAAAAAGTCTGTTTTTGTTTTTTATTTCTGCTAATTATATGAGCCACAAGCTGCAACTCCCTGCTATTAACCTGAAGCCCACTTGGATTTCTGCAAACCCAAAGCTTCATTCTCTTTCTTGTTCTCTTGGCTCTAACACAATGCCTGGATTCTCCAGGGTCCAGAATTCTTTAATAAAACTCAGAACTATTTTGCCTTCTTCCAGGTATAGGCAAGTGGGACTTACCAACTTTTAGCTCTTAAGAAATAGCTGCAGGGGTTTAACATATAAAAATAGGAGTTAATTATGCAACAGGAGGAGGACTGATCATACTCTTTGATTTTCCTTTTCTTATAAACAGGGTAAGCACTAAATAAGAGGCTAAGAAAATTTTGCTCTTTGCCTTACCCTTTCAAAAATTCTTCTTGAGATAAATCTGGGGCAAGGAAGTTCTAACATTTTACAGAAATTATAACGCATCAGAACTCACTCTCAGAGGACAGTACAAAGCCCAGACAAAGTTGGCCTGGGAGGCCTAAGTTGATGAAGAGTTTCTCCCCAGAGGCCTGTATTGCCTCTGTGCCATCCTGTGCTGAATTTTATGCACTGCACTCACCCTGTATCCAACCCCACCTCTCCCAGCCCCCTAGGCAGGAGGAAACCCGAAATCTGCTCTGCCCTAGGTTGCCACTGACAACTGGAAACTCCAGGCCAGGAGACAGCCTCCTGGGCAGCCCGTTTTTGCTCTTTCCCAATCTGTTCAACTCAGTTTCCTGTTGGCAGGAGTGTTCTTTTCGTGCCAGCTTTAAACCACTGAGTGCCCTGGGCATGGGCCCGGGCTCTGGAGCTGAGCCCAGTACTTGGCCTGGTGGTTGGCCCACCGCCCAGGAGTTGTCAAGTGTCTGCACCGGGTATCTGTCCCTTCAGCAGCCTGTCCTCCAATCTTCTCCTTGAAACAGTGGGATGAGAAACATCCATTCTTGTCATTTTTCCAAGCCTACCCAAGCTTTCCAAACTTCTTCGTGCCCTTGTTGAGGCAATGGGCCCAGTGTGGTTGCAAGCCCTGGTTAGATGAGAAGGGAGGGCACCGGGACTTTTAAAGGCATTCAGGGATTCCTTCGGAGCCCTCTAACGATCATGAAACATTTTAAAGGGACTTTGGGTCCTAGGCTGTGAAAGCTTCAGGAACCAGAACCTGAATGCAACCTCAGCTTATTGGCCTCTTCTAGAACTTCTCCCAAACTTAAGATCCTTGATTAAATATAACCTTTTGGAAGAAGGGAGGAAAAAAAAAGTTGGCTAATTTTAGCCTTAAAGAGCTTGTGTGCAAGGCTAAATCTGTCAAACTGTGCCCCCAGGATGTTGTACAGCCATTAAACAACTGCCTTCTGGGCACTCCAGCCAGGCCCAGTGAGGCACACTACAAGGGATGGCTTAGAGGAAGAGAAGAGTCAAGTGTGTGGGATGAGAAGGAACCAGTGACTTGGAAAAAAAACCGACAAGAACCAGAGTTGAGGCTGGAGGATCCTGCTACGTAGGGATTCCCATATCAGGCTCCTGAGCACAGAGATTTATGCCATATTTAAATCTCCAAAGTTGAATGGGTTCAGAAAACTGTAGGAAAGTAAACATACTATTCAGCCACTAGGTGGGTGGTCATCACATATGTTACATATCTAAAAATTTAAGTCAGAACAGCTTGAACCTTTCCATATCTAATTCCCAATAGTAGTTTTGAACTGGGTTTGAACTGTTTATAAACAAAACCAAGGCTGTTTCTTTCTTCCAAAAAGAAGGCAGTTTTCTTTCAATATATATATATTTTTAAAAATGTTATTTCCAAAATCTTAAACAAGAAAGCCAGGTATTTTTCTAATTCAGGATTCTTGGTTTCCATATGTAAACAGAAAGTCTGGTTTTTAGAAAGCAAGTTTAGTTTGCAGAATATGCATTTATACCTTCTACAAATTTGCGGGAAAAAAGGAATAATGTATCAAAAAATATGTTGCCAATTACATGACAAATGTAATTGCCATGATGATTCTGACTATAGCCACAGCCAAAAAAACATTCTAAATTTTAAACCTACAGTCTAGTTGATAGCTGCTTTTCCACATCTACTCATTATACTACAAGTCACAGAGTAAATGGTCATTTAGAGCATTATTTATCAAATTCCCACGTTCACAATGATGTGGAGCTACTTTCCACATTCCACTTTTAAAAAGTCACTAAAAATTCTTTAGGTCACAGGAGTAAAATTAAACATCCTGCCATGGATAATGGTAAGTGAAATTGCAGTCTGTGGTCCTGGGTGTAAAGATTAGCTTCACTCCAAAGCATTTCCAAATCAAATAAGTTTACATGGTAAACTTTTAAAAAATATTCCTTATGGACAAAGAAATTCCATAACAACTTTAGGGAAAAATGCACTTTAATGCCGTATTAAGCAGTTAGAAATATTTTTTACCCATAAAACTATAATTATTACCAAGGGTTTACTAACCCATTTAGGATTTTAGAATCTTTACTGTCTAATCTTAGCATACAGTACTTTTTGGCTAAACACATAAACTCATTATAATATCAACACAGAATTTTTTACAGCAGCAGCAGCACTTCTAAACATGTAAAAACATGTCACAGATTATAAAACAGCAATTGATTTCAAGTGCAAAGTAATCTCAGATTAAAACTGGCATCAGGTTCTAATAAGCATTCACCTTCCAAACAGCACTAGAGATTGGACTGGTTATTAAAAACAAAGGGAAATAGGAGGACACTAAAGTATACTGTTGGGTGTGTATTTTTATATACACACATATATTAATAGAAAATAAATACATATACATTTTTGTTCATAGAAAATTACAACTAGCCCTATGGGAAGCAGGAACATCTCTCTTTCTCTCTTAGAATTGCTTTCATTTTGACCCAAATTTGCTGGCTTACTTGAAATGATTTTGCCTTTCTCATTATAAATTCATTTGAAGTAAAACTGTGGAATCTTGAAATTTAGAGCATCAAAAATTATTTATCTTCAGGGAATGGATTCTGCCATAATTAATTTTATATCCTGTTTCTCTTCTTTTGTCATTCATTTGGTGTTAAATTTCCCAAATTTAGTCTAATGCCAACCAGTGATCTGCCTGGGAAAGCTACCTTGGCAGGCAGATGTCCAGATCAAAAAATAGCCTATTTTTATGGTAGAAATATACACAAACATGTACACACCATACAAAATAACGTTGAAATGGGTGAGGTCACTTGATTGACATCCATTTGTCACTTTCATTGGAAAATGTCATGGGCAGCTTCCACTATGCTTAGATAAATTTAGATGAATGGAGGTGCTAACTAATGATGCCATTATCTATGTAGCAAATATAAATGAAGGCCTGAAAATCCTGAGTCATTCATGAGAGCCACTTAAATGACAGAGGAGGGGAACTTAGGAAAATTAAAACAAAATGTCTTGAGGTGGCAAATTAATAAAAAAGTAATATTCAGATATGTAAAAGATAAAATATGCTTAGCTTTTGGAAGGAGATCCAGTGAAGTCCAGTAAACAGGGCCAAGTCTTATGAATTGTAAAAATTGCATTATGTACAATCTTTTTAGCAATAAAAATTATTTTAACCATCAATAACTGAGGGTTGTTATTTTAGGAGAATGAAGTCAATACATTTGTTTTCCTGAGGCAGGCAGGGGCAGTATTGTGCTATTCGTGAACTTCATTAATATTCATTAATTTTAAAAGCAGTTTGGTTAGCTTTGGCAATTGTCTATCAGATTTTATGCTTTTAAATAAAAATAATTACAAGAACTTCATTATTTAAAAATGTAATTAGCATAAAGTTTAAAACCTACATTTTCACTAGAGGATGTTATTCATTGGATGGTGTACATTTTTCGGAAGGGTCTGTTTTAATTGAATTCCTGGGATAAAATTCTAAAAATCATAGTGACTAAAATAACCTAAATGTAACCAAAAGTAAACTGAGAATAATTTTTTTTCAAATGTTCGAATTAATTTCCACTTTAAAGAGTATCATAGGTGACCCAATTAGCTCTGTAAACGAATTCTGTTGTTTGACATTCTTAAGCATTTCACAGCAGACTGTTTTCACCCGTCCACCACCTTAGATCCCCAAAGATCTCAGCACACATTTAGTGATATTTACCTTATGAAGTAACTAAATCCAGAAGAGCATTGAGCTCACATCACTGTAAAAAGAAATTGTTTCCTCATGCTTGCTGCTCCCATTCCGGGACTAGAAGCTGAAAACTCTGAAAATTATCCTTGTGCAACTAGGAAATTGTGGACAGAAATGCAAAATAGTTTTATTTGTATATAAGCCCAGCCATAGAAACCATAAAAACCTTGCTCTGCAAAAAAGTCCTCCAGCCTTTGTAAATCAGGCTTTTTACACCATGACAGATTAACAACCAGGGCAAAAAATTCATGCACGTGGAGTTGGAAATGGAATCCTCCACACGTCCTTCTTGATTCATGTCCACACTGAGGTACAACAATGTTGAGTAGTACTTTGTGGATTATAAGAAAATAAATAAATAAAAATTAAAGTACCACCCAAAGAAAAGAAGTTTGAATAATTCAGGGAGATTTTTGAGGCATGGCCAACAGGGAAAATTCACTGTAGTGAATAGCTAAACTTTTAAGAAAACACATTTCTTTGTGTGTGATTTTATTTTTTAATTTTTTTTAGGACTGGCTGCTCTAGAAATGTATTTGAATCAGTTTGACTTGTGTTTGTCAAAAGTAACTCCCAGTGGCAGAGAAACACCTCAGTTCTTTATGTTTTATTTTTAGCTTTTTGCTTTTGTTTTGTGTTTAAGGTAAGCTAGCCCTTTGGGACTAGCACAGGTTTTTCTGTTTAGGGTAGTTTGAAAAATAGGAGAGATCGTCTTGCTTCTTGTCATCAAAGATAGGTGACTGTAGATATAATTTTTCTAAAAACATGGTTAATAACAGACTACCAGCAAGAGTAAATCGAGTACCTGGCTCCCTAAATGGATTAAATCAGCCACTCTGCAATACCATACTGGACAATGGGTAATATTCTCTATAGAGGTGTTTATCCACTCAGACTTATTGTTGAAGAATACAGAAAAATTTTGCTGCATCCACAAGTGGATAGATTTCCAATTCAAGAGGGCAGGCTTTGGGCTGCCGCTTGCTTTAGGGACATTGAACCCTCTCAGTTGCCCATACCTGACTTGACTTGACATACAGCAGCACCCTCCCTGGGATCTCGCCTGTCTTTATATCTAGTTTGGGAGGAGTGTGGCCTCCCAAACTAGACATAAAGTTAATATCAGTGTCCGAGGTTCCAACTCCTCCCCCAAAACCCATGGGCCCCAAGGGGCACTAATTCATGAGTGCCTAGGGTCAAAACTCAAGTCAGGCCTTGTCCTCTCCGGCCCGAGTAGGATTGGCTGTACCCGGATAAAACCACGAGATGGAAAGGGTTAATCATAATCCTCTTCCTCCTCTCTGACAGAGCCGGGAGTGTCTCAGCGGGGGAGCAACTGGAAACCACAAACACCCAAACCCAGGAGCAACTCAAACTAAACCTGGCGACCTGGCTTAGGGAAAGGAGTTAAGTTTAGACCAAACGGTTTTATCAAGGTAGCAGAAAAGGTGCTACATCCCTGCCCTCAAATCGCAAGGATTTCTTTGATGTTGCAGTTGAAGCCTCAAAAATACATTTTATGACCCTAATGCCCTTTATTCCCAAAGACCCCAAGAGGTGTTTGTAGAAACGTCATGCAGGCGTACAGAGCACAGTGGGAGTGAAGAAAACCCCCGCGGTACATTCCTGGCCACCTGGTCCAGGTAACCTTTGCTGCGGGGTCGGGGCCGCCAAGCAACCTTCGTCCCATGTCAGGGCATACTCCAAACCCACCGCAGCCAAGAGGTTGCAGGACCCATCCACCCGCCCCGGCCCGGCCCCCGCCTCCCAGCCCCAACCTCCCGCAAGCCCTCCGCAGTCCCTTCCCCACTCCTCACCCGGGGGGGCGTCCCTGATCGCCCCCCACCCCGAAACCTACCGGCGCTCTGAGCGCCCACCAGCAAATTCCTACCAGCCCCAGCCTTCCAGGAAAGCAAAAGCAAAAAAAAAAAAAAAAGACCATGACATCACGGGCAGATTTATTTGGGTTTGTTTGTTTGCTTGTTGGCTCGATTAAATACTCGTGGAAGGTGAACGTACCCCACACAGGAGAAGTTTGATGTTGACAAACTTCTGGTGGCAGCGAGACAGTGTCAGCACAACTTCCGGGATAATGAGAGCTGCTTTGCAGGGAGCGCGGCAGCGGCGGCGGGAGGCGGCCGCCGGACGGAACAGCAAATGCTATTCAGCCCGAGCAGTTTCAAGCCGCCCGAGCTGGGGAATTACTGTAGTAGAGCTACGGCTCTTACCACCGGCGCTGGATCTGGGCGCGCGTTAGGGGGGGAAGCTGCAGGCACAGGGCGCCGAGAGGGGAGCTTTCAAGTTACTTTGCTCCACCCCTGCACCCGGCAGAGGGTGGCAGGCTGCATGGTAACTGCCAGCATCTTGGTCCCTGCTCGTTTGGGCGGCCGCCCTGGAACCAACCAACTTTCCTCTCCCCCAAAACTCCCTCTTTGTTTCAAATAGGACTCTCCAAAATTTATTCTTGGGAAGACTGACAGCCGGGGTCAAGAAACAGCTGTTGAAGTTAATGTTTCTTCCTCCCACTTCGTCTGATGGTTGTGCCCTGCCAAGACAAAGTGAGAGGCACTGCCTGGTGGCTTCTTTCAACAGACGAGCATTTAGCCAAAAAAAAAAAAAAGTGGGGGAGAGTGTGGGGGGGGATATTTTCCTGCTTAACATACAATCTGATCAGAAATGCAACAGCATGTGCCTTTCAACTTGTGCTGATTACTTGCTGAAAAGATGCTGCAGCTTTTAGTTTTGAACACTTTTAGCATTGGGGGGGCAGGGATGGCGGGAGAGGTGGTGGACACTTTCCGTGTTTTGGTAAAGGGGCAAAAATGTTAAACCTTCCTCCCTCTGACCCACCTCACCCCCTCTAAGAAAGATAGAATGGCCTGGGGGAGGGAGGAAAGAGTTACATTCCTTTGCAAGGTTTAATTCACATTTCAAATTTCATATCATGATGCAGAACAAGGACTGGCCTAGAGCTAGGCAAATTGTTTTTATTTGGAGGCCTAGGCCAACCGGGACCTTGCTGCCAGCTCTTGGTAGCTTTCTCCAGATTAGGCCCGTCTCCTCTCCAGTGCCCCAACCCAACTCCTTTACCCAGAGGGCATGCTCTGGGACAAGCTATCTTGTTTTTTTCTGCTTTCTTCAGGGTGAAGGTTGGTTTTAGCACAACCCTTCCTCTGTTCCCTGTGCAGTTTAGGGTGCCCTGCGGGTCTGCCTGAGTCTCCATCTCCTGACTGAGCCCTCCACACGTGGTCTGTCTCTGCAGTGGGAGTGGGGGATTGGCAACTCAAGTCTTTCCTCATCAGAGAAATTAACCACTCTTCCAAGTGCCCCATTGCCCTTTGGGAACACTCTGCTCACTTGGTCTCTCTCAGACACAGTCATATGAAGACATAAAAGGCCTTCCTACTCCACCACCAGGTTAGCCTGTCACCGCATCGCAATGCAGTGCCATCACAAAGTGATTGCATCAGACCCAAGGATATTTTAGGAAGCTCTCAAGCTGGGTCCAACCAGCCTTCTGTGCAGGAATCAGGGCCACACTGCCAAAATAAGGGCTGCGGAGATGCTGGACAGGTGGCAGTGATGCCCTCTCTATTCTCAGTTCAATTCCCCACTTTCTATCCCATCCCTCCCCCACCTCACCCCCCAGCCCCAACCCCAGCCAGCCTGAAGCACTCAGTGGCTGCCCCACCTCTCTCTGTGCCTAGCTCCCAGAGGCCACCACCTTTTTCTCCCCCGTGTGTCTCTTTGCAGTGTGCCGGTCCACCTTCTGCTGTATTTCCTGTTTTTCTGCCTATCGTGGTCACTCACCGAGACCTTAAGTAGCATTTGTTCTTATTAACTGAATCATCTGAATTACTCTCAGAGTTGCCCTGGCTGCTGCATGGCATCAGGCACCACCCTCAGCAAGTGCCCACTTCTCTGAGTCCTACACCTTTCAAAGGCTTCTTTGTGTGGAAATGTAACCTCAGGGCAAAGTCGGCCCAGCTCCAGGAAAGGCACATTATCCTGCTACAGGGAATTACTGTGTTGGGGCAGACCTCAGGGTTCCTCCTTCGCTGGCTACCTGGCATCCTCCCAGCGACAATGCTTTCTTCCTCTGCATGCGTGCTAAGTTGCTTCAGTCGTGTTCAACTGTCTGGAGACGCTATGGACTGAGGCCCGCCAGGCTTCTCTGTCCATGGGATTCTCCAGGCAAGAATACTGGAGTGGGTTGCCACGCTCTTTTCCAGGGAATCTTCCTAACCCAGGGATCGAACATGCATCTCTTATGTCTCCTGCATTGGTGGGTGGGTTCTTTGCCACTAGCACCACCTGGGAAGCCCTTTCTAAGTAGAATTTTTTGTGGGGGGACTTTGGCGGATTGGGAATACTGTAAGAAGAGACCTGTAGCAGCTGTCCAGGGAACTCGACATGCAGTCAGAGGAATCAGATGTTCTTCCTTCAGTGGGTGGGTCTCTAAATGTATCCACTCCTGAAGCCCTCAAGCACCCACGGGGTCAGGGCGCCCACTGGTAAGGTAGCTGTCTTGGAGCTAATGATACTCTTCCCGATGCCTTCGTATCACTTAGAGGAGCTGATCTGTTTATGCAGGTGTTGGGTTAGACAAATTACTCCAAAAAGCAAAGGTGAAAAGATAACACAATCTTAATTTATCATGCAGGATTAAAGTCAGATTTAAATCAAGTAGAATTATTAAGGGATTTAGAGCTAGTGTCTCTTTCCAAAGGAAAAAAGGGCCTAAAGAATCCTCTTTGTTGAAGGGTCTAGAGGTCAAGAATATAGCTTCTTATATTTGAAGAGTTATTTTCTCTCTGCCTTTTAAATGTTCACATATATTTCCGTCAAATAGAACAGTAATAGGAAATTCAGGTGTGTATGATAAGGCCTTAACTGTTCCATGTGCCGTTGTTTTAGTTGCTCAAGTTGTTTCCAACTCTTGTGACCCCATGGGCTGTAGCCTGCCAGGCTCTTCTGTCTGTGGGATTTCCCAGGCAAGAATACTGGAGTGGGTTCCTGCTCCAGGAGATCTTCCTGACCTAGGGATCAAACCCTGGTCTCCCATACTGGCAGGCAGATTCTTTATTGCTGAGCCACCAGGGAAGTCTCACTGTTCCATATAGACAGGTGCAAAAAAGAAGAGATGAAGACGTGCACTTATTTTGACAGAGGACTTCTTGTAGGAACAGGGGCTGTGCCTGGATTATGGATCAAGTGAGTTATATTAAATAATTGGTTAGAGAAGATGGGTTTCCCCAGTGGCTCAGATGGTAAAGAATCTGCCTGCAATGAAGGAGACCCAGGTTCAATCCCTGAGTCAGGAAGATCCCCTGGAGAAGGGAATGGCTACCCACTCCAGTATTCTTGCCTGGAGAATTCCATAGACAGAGGAGCCTAGCACAGTTTCACACTTAGAGAAGATGAATTTGGGATCAGGGAGAGGTTAAGTAAGACACAAGTACAATTCACATGGAATCTTGTTTGAGATGTGGGCATTCAGTCCCATAGCCCCAGGAGCTGGAGTTACTAGTTCAGAGAGGTTAACACGTGCTTTTAGTCAATGTTTCTGAAAATGTATTCTCACAGAGTCAAGAACACGAACAGCAAAGGAAATGGAAACAAGATGTCTTTACATAGTATTTGAGATTACAGAATATAGACAGAAATAAAAATACACATGCAATTATTTTCCCCTTTCCCTTTCATTCTAAATCTAGGCAAGAGTTTAATTTAGGATTAAAAGTCTCTGTATGGATTCTCTTCTAACTTCCCCTCCAGTTATCCCATCCACATTCCAGTTCTGGTTTTGGGCAGAACTGCAATTGTCCTTTGTAGGGAATTGCAGGAACTCCTGTGCTGGTTTTCTAATGTGGGAAAATGTCGACTGGGGAGGCAAAGACCACCAAACTAGTTTCATTATGAACCAAGGTACACTAAATCCAGTCCTTCAGTGGTGGGCGACCAGCCTAACACACTCTTCCTCTACAGAGCTCATTAAAATGTTACTTACATTTCACAGTATGGTCTCAATCCAAAAGTTGGAATTTTATCTCGGCAAATAGAAAAAGAATACTCTTGTGCTATCTGGGCCTGAAAAGTTTTAATTTCTTCTGTGGACCTGCTGGTGACTAGTAAAATAAGGTCTGTATTACTTGAGAGTGAGCATTTCAGTTCAGAGAAGTTGGCAAGGAAGTAAACAACAGATGAAAAAAACCCAACCCAAGGCCACAAAATCAGACTTATCAGCCAAATAGATTTTAACTTTTACCTTCCTCGTAAAAGTGAATTTATTGTTTGCCAAAAGTACAAAATCAACAACTCTGAAGAAGGCATGTTTCATACTTTGGTCTCCAACCTACAGCAAAGGTGATGACTTTTCATAACTACACCACCTTAGAACTCTCATTCATGTGGCCAAAATTATTCCAGATCAAAAATAATATCATAAATCCCAGACACTTTCAGGTGAACCAAACTGTCTGGATTCTAACTTCAACCAACTAAATTTAATTAACATTTTAACGATTTGTTTCTGGCATTGTTCATGCTTCATAAAGAGTCACTCACTTTATTTTGATTCAGGGCAACAAGGCTAAACAAGTGATTCTGAAAAATGGATCACTTCCAGGTCTGAAAATTAAATTTCCTTGAGTTCTTCTGAGGCAGCAAAGATTCTTCAGAATCTACAGGCCCAACTGTATGATGCTACCACCTTCCCAGGATAACCATTAAGAATTGCAGCTAGAACCAGTTATGAGAATAGTTTTTTGCAAAAGCAGAGACTATCTCTCCGATGGCAATAGGCCAGACATCTAAGACCTCTGGAGATGCTTGACATCTTGCATCACAATCACATCTTGCATCACAATCAAATCCTGGATAGGGTATTCTCGTCTGAGTTTCACTGACTACCAGTAAGGGGCATGTATAGAATAATAAGTGATTCGAGTCTTAGTGCCCGAGTTAGAACTTAACATGCCTGATAGCATTCCCTGGAAAAGGGTATGGGGACTGTGTATCAAAGGTAGCATCAGCTCTTCACCTGTGAACAGCCCGATGATACCTGGCTGGGAAACACCTTAATAATGTGGTTTGTAAAATTCTGGCATTATTGCGATTAATATATGGGACTCTCAGCTGAAAACAATGAGCCTTTTCTCAGCTGAAAATGGTGAACAACAAGGTCAACCACAGAGGATTATTTTTTTAAAGCACAATTTAGGGGAAAGAGAGTTTTGTTGCCAAATAGCCATCTCAGAAGGAAATGGCAACCCCCGCCCCGCCCTCCTTCCCCCAACACAGAGCCATCTCAGAGCCCAGAAGTTACATAGTATTTTTGTTTTCCAAAGGTGTTTGTCCCTAAAAGATCATAGCAATATAATATTTTCTTCCTTTTTTTTCTTAACCAACAGGTGAAACCAGAAGTTGTCTTTCCATATCTGTTCAAAGAAATAACATGCCAGTCTGAGGAGAAATACACAGGGGGTCTTCAAATTTAGAAGCAAACTTGATGGACCTAGAGGTTATCCCACTAAGTGAAGTAAGTCAGACAAAGAAATACAAATATCATATGATATCACTTATATGTGAAATCTAATTTTTAAAATGATACAAATGAACTTATTTACAAAACAGGCTCACAGATATTGAAAACAAACTTATGGTTACCATAGAACTGTGGTGGGGAGGGCTAAATCAGGAGTTTGGGATGAATGTGCACATACTACTATATCTGTGATAGATTATCAACAAGGACTTAATGTATAGCACAGGGAACTCTACTTAATATAATGTGATAACCTATATGAGGGAAAAAAATCTAAAAAGAATTAATATATATATGTGTATACACATATATATGGGCTTCTCTGGTGGCTCAGATGGTAAAAAATCTGCCTGCAATGCGGGAGGCCTGGGTTCCATCCCTGGGTTGGGAAGATTCCCTGGAGGAAGGCATGGCAACCCACTCCAGTATTCTTGCCTGGAGAATCCCCATGGACAGAGGAGCCTGGAGGGCTACAGTCCATGGGCGTGCAAAGAGTCGGACACGACTGATTTTATATATATGTACACTAAGCACTATATATATATATATATATATATATATATATAAATGAAACACTTTGCTGTATACCTGAACACTGAAATCAACTATACTCCAATTAAATTTTAAAAAATAAAAGTATACCAAGAGGCCTTCAATGTCATGCATCTAATTTATAACATAATCTAAATATAAATATAATCATGGAATTATCTAAATCTAATCACACCAATTAATAAATGCCCTCACTTTTCATCACTACACTAGCAGTTGACTTTCTTTTCAGGGACATTTTTCACAAAGAAACAAAGCTATTATCTTTTGGCAGTATTTATTGCAGATGTAACAAATAAAGAGAACCATAAGACTTTGCTTGAGCTGCGACTACCAGGTGGATGGCTGGGCCCACTCACTGGTGAAGTGATTTGCTCTGAGACAGTCATGTTTGGGATTCTGATGCTTCTCTCAGCAAATCTGCAACTTATTTTTTTCATAGAACTTTGGGGTTGTTGGTAAGTCATTGCAATATTTAATGCCAAGTCCTTACCTTCTCAGAGATAAAGAAGGCAAAGAAGGAAAGAAAGAATGTGTAGCTTATTATCCACAAGTTATTTTCCTGTTGTTCAGGATGTCGAGAACATTTTTTAGAAATTTTTCAAGGCAATGACTCCCGGGCATTTTCCATAAAAGGGGTATTTTCGTATTTCATGTACTGTCCCAAGAGTGGGTGTAAGAAGCAGTTTGTTTTCACCCTGCAACAAGAAAAGTGACCTAAATAATTTGTCTTGCATTTCATAATGACCACAGTAGTGAACTGAAATCTTTTTTCCTTATATTTGGTTCTTCTGTGATACAATTTTGCAAGCTAATTCATAATACACTTTGCCTAAAAGGTTAAGTGATTTTTTTTCTTTTAAAAATATACACTGTTTAAAGGTTCTTTAACTCTTCCAGAATGGGTCATAAATCCAACCTAAACTCTAACGATAAGAGGCTTCCCTGGTGGCTCAGACAGTAAAGAATCTGCCTGCAAAGCAGGAGACCTGGGTTTAATCCCTGGGTTTGGAAGATCCCCTGGAGAAGGGAATGGCTACCCGCTCCCGTATTCTTGCCTGGAAAATCCCATGGACAGAGGAGCCTGGTGGGGTTCATGGGGTCGCAAAGAGTTGGACACACCTGAGCAACTAACACTTCACTTTCAAAATCTAATGACAGTTAAGTTGTACTTTCCTTGTATTTCAAAGTGTTCTACAGAAAAAGTTGGTATAATTTAGTGGTAACCAGCATGGCACACTACACTATCACTCTAGGTTATGTCATATAGCACACAGAAAGCACTTTCATTCTAGATATTGAAGATGCCATACAAAGTGAGTCTGTATTTCAGGTATCTCAATGGCAACTGTTTAAAAAGTGTTTTGTTGCAGCTGAATTCAGAACCCAAAGCACTTCTAATTATCCACTGCTTAGGCAGAATACAGGCAGAAGAGAAACTATTACTGTGTTTTGTGCTTCAAGTCTGCCCTAAAGGGGTTATTTCCAGGAGTGAAAAGGAAGACGGAGTCTACAGAAATCTTGGCAAACTCGTATCCAGAAAGACTACAGAGATTTCATGGATCTTGCTGTTGTTTGCCAGGAGGTATTACCTTTCTCCAAATTCCATTCATGCAGCTGGTTGCCTCTTTTCTCCTGGGGTAATACTTCACAGTAAATACACACATCAGTTAGCACCATGCTGAACATTTCTTCCTTCCAGGTGACGATTAGCCTACAATGAGGAAGGAGTGGGTCAGAAAAATTAAGAGTGCAAGCTCAACTGTCATAGTGCTGGGTTCAAATCCTGATTCTGTCTTAGCAGCAGTGTAACCCTGAATCAGTCTTAAGCCTGCAATGAGGAAGGAGTGGGTCAGAAAAATTAAGAGTGCAAGCTCAACTGTCATAGTGCTGGGTTCAAATCCTGATTCTGTCTTAGCAGCAGTGTAACCCTGAATCAGTCTTAAATTCCTCGTTCATAAAATAGGCAGAAGATGGAAAAGAAATACATATACATTGTTTACCATCTCACTTCATTAGTATTCCCATCAAATGCACCTCTGAAGCTCTCACAAGATCTTGATGGAGCTCTAACTAACCTTTGGATTAATCTGTGAATTTCCCTTCCCATGGAGGTTAAGGATTGCATTATTCTCTAAAAGTTAATATTTTACAGTCAGTGTAATATCTTACACTCTCATCTAGTATCTGACCTATTGAAACCAAAGTAGAAGCAAAGACTCAGAAGTCAGAGAGACAGTTTCTCAGTTGTCCCATCATATCGCCGCATGCTGTTGCTCAGACCACAGTCACTGATGACCAAGTGCTGTTGCCAACCTCATTCACTGAGCAGCTTCTCACCTTTCAGCTAGACTGTGAGCTTTCTGAGGACAGGTTCCAGCAGTCTCATAGGTCCTTGTATCCCTCTGGGCACTAAATGTAATACAGTACCTTGAAAATAACAGATTCTCGGCCAATGTTTGCGGTTTGGTTATTTTGAGAAAGAGTTCTGGGGTGTTTATAGCAAAACAAAGTTCATATTGAAGAATCTTATTATGCACTTTCAAAACAGGCCTATAGAAGCTCTTGCTAGGAAAACCCAGTTTGGACACTAATGTAATAACAGCCCATTTCTCTTTCCTTTTTCTTTTTTTTATTCTGGCCCTATTAGTTTAAAATATCTTTAATTTTTTTTTTTGAAAGTGTAATAAGTACTCATTAAAAATAAGGCTTCCTAGATTGCTTTCTCCATTTTCCACACACCTATTGGAAAACAACTGCTAATATTTTGCACTATATTCTTCCAGGTTGTTTTATTTATTTATGTTTTTGATGCATATACTAACATTTATTGTTATTTCATAGAAACGGTTACACAGTTCATTGACTTTTGGAACTTGCTTTTTTCATTTAACAATGCATTGTAAACATTCCTCCATGTCAACACACATTTCATTCTTAGAGCTGCATGATACAAGTTTCTTGTGATCCAACTATTCATCACCATTATCTGAATCCCTGTAGTGGCTAAGTTGTGTAGGAAAGCAGAAATTGGTCCTAACAGGAAGATATCCACTAATGAACTGGCCACTTACTAAATTAGCCCCCACTCAAATAGCCCTCCCAATTTAATACCAGCATTTATTCCCATTCAGCCAGTCAATTTTGCTGATTGTAGATGTTGTAAACATCCAACAATATGATGTAAATAAAATGCATTTCAGTTGCTATGTAAAATTGCTAATCTTGCAAAAGATGCAAGATTTTATGAAGTCTTTGAAAGTGATTCTGGAGAACTGTTCCATAACCAAATGAGTATCCGGCAGTGCTGGACCAGTTAACAATTAAAGATGAGAAAAACAACAAGGATGATAAGAGGATAAATTCTTCAAAAGAAAAATTATTTGAATATCAAAGGATTAAGATAGGCTCTTGGGAAAATTGATGAAGCCCTCACATCTTTTTTCAAAATGACCTTTGTATGATTCTGCTATAAAAGTCAGTGTGAAGTGAAGGGTGTCAAAATTTGCTATCACGTAATTTTGCTAGAAAAATTATTCCCTTCACCAAATCAACACTTGATTTATCCTTTGTTTATTCTAAAAATTAGAGCATTGTTGCAATTAGAGTTGTGATATGTATATCTTCAAAGATAAATCATATTTAAAGATAAGATAATCTTTAAATTTTTCAAAACAAAGTTTCAATCATACCTTTTTTTTATTCTTCATTTTATAATGCCCAACCCTATTTATTATTTTTACAGCTTTCATCAGCCATATTATGGCAAACAGAAGCAACAGACGCTGAAAATAAGGCTTCTAATAGACTAATCAGATTCCCTAGTTCTCTCTCCATGAGGCATTTAGAAGCAGGACTGGCCACTTTGCAAGAAGTAAAGCCCCAGGGTGGCTGGATAATTCACAGGAGGGAACAGGCCTTAAGAAAGAAGACAGTCAGTGGACTTCCTCTGGCACGAATCTGGCACATCGGTATTTGGGTCTAATGTAATTTGAAAAAAATAAGAAAGATGTAACCTTATTTGTGTCCAAACTGGTAAAGCAAGTTATACCAGTGGGTATATTAGGATTTATTTTTAGCAGTTACCTACTGACTGATATTTGGGTTCTTTCCAATTTTTTGCTACTATAAGCCATGTGGCAATGAACAACAGTGTACACATATATTTTGGTGCACTAGTATAAGCATCTCTGTAAGAAAAATTCCTAGAAGTGAAATTCCTGGTGTTGGCAAAAGGTATATTAAAAATATTAACAGACTTTAGCAAATTGTCCTACCATTTAATGCCATCTACAGTACCGGAGAAAGCCTGTTTCTCTGCACCCTTCACAAAGAGACTACTATCACTTTTTGCCAATCAGATTGCAAAAACATGCTACGTCCGTTGTTGTTTTCATTTTCAATAATGTAAATTCTTGATGTGCAAGATAAACTTTGCTTACTGCCTGCTTAGAATCTTTAGAAAGAGCCTCATTATAGATTCTGGAAAATCTGCATGAGAGATGCAGGGGGGGATCATCTCACCCCTGGTGGTGGACAAAAGCTAAAAAATGAGCATGGCATGCATTCATCTGTTTTTTAAAAAAATCCCTCTTTGAAACTATTATACTTGCTGCTCACAAAGGGTAACGTGTTTATAGTCAGTAGTAGAAGATGGAGATAATTTTTTGCAAATTCCTGTGTTCAGGACTGTCAGTTCCTTTAAAATATGTGAACAGGTAAAAGGTCAGTATATCCTGAAACTAGACACCTGATATCATCCAAGCTCATACACTTTCCATTAGGATTTTGGGCAAAGAAAGTGGCAGGGTTCTAAGTGATAATTTCTTACATATTTGGAGGGCCTAAAAAAGAAGCAAAAAATATCCACTGGAGTATGCATTTGTTACAACCCATCAAATGGTACATTAAGGCATGTGGATTTCACTGTGTACACATTTTTTATAAAAAAGAAACCATAGAGTCCTCAAAACATTAAACATAGAGTTACCACTTGATCCAGCAATTCTACTTCTATGAATATTCCTAAAAGAAATGAAAGCAGGAACTTAGATATCTGTACACTCATGCTCATAGCAGCATTATTCACAATAGGAAAAAGGTGGAAGAAACCAAATGCCCACGGATAGATGAATCAATAAACAAAATGTGCTATGTACATACAACAAAATATATTATTCACCCTGTAGCAGGAATTACATTCTGACACATGCTACCATATGGGTTAACTTCGAAGACATTATACTAAGTGAAATAAGCCAGTCACAAAAAGACAAATAGTATATGATTCCACTTACATGGGTACCTTCAATAGTTAAATTCACAGAGGTAGAAAGTAGAATGGTGGTTGCAGGGGCTGGTGGGAGGGGAGAGTGGAGATTTAGTGTCTAATGGGTAGAGAGTTACAGTTGGGGAAAACGAAAACTTCTGGAGACGGATGTGGTGATGATTTACACGCCAAGGTGAACGTACTGCATGTTTCCAGACTGTATACTTATATATGATTCAAACGATAATTGTTATGTTATGGATATATTAACACACTAAAAACATGTTTTTAAAACCCACAAACAAATACTGAACTCTAATGATATTCATGCTGAAGTGTTTGGAGGTAAAATGTACTGATGTCTGTAAGTTATTTTGAAAGGTATCAAGGTATCAAGAAATGAAGATGAGGATTTCCCTGGTGACCCAGGGATAAGAATCCGCCTATCAATGCCCAGGACATGGGTTTGATCCTTGGTCCAGGTAGATTGCACATGCCACAGAGCAACTGGGCTCGTGTGCCACAACTCCTGAGCCTGTGTGCCACAACTCCTGAAACCCACACACCTAGAGCATGTGCTCTGCAACAAGAGAAGCCACCATAATGAGAAGCCCACGCACCACAACTGGAGAGAGTAGCCTCCACTCAACTGCAACTAGAGAAAGCCTGTGCAAAAGCAAGGAAGACCCAGTGCAGCAAAAAGAAATAAAATTTTTTAAAAAAAGAAATGAAGATGAATTGATAGATTGAATATGTGATAAGTATAGCAAATGTAAATTGCAGAATCTAGATGGTAAATATATAGGTATTGACTGCCATTCTTCCAACTTTTCTGTATGTTTGGAAGTTGTTTATTTTTTTTAACAGACTTCTCTCTTTTGTTTTTTATGGTTTTATTTATTTCTTTTTGGCTCTGCTGGGTCTTTGTTGCTGTGCAGGCTTTTCTTTAGTTGTGGTGAGTGGAGACTACTCTCTAGTTGCAACGTGCAGTCTTCTCCTTGTGGAGGCTTTACTTGTTGCGTGCAGAGCATGGGCTCTACAGCGAGGGCTCAGTAGTTGTGGCGGATGGACTTGGTTGCTCTGCTGCACAGGGGATCTTCCCAGACCAGGGATCGAACCCATGTCTCCTGCATTGGCAGGCAGATTCTTTACTGCTGAGCCACAAGGGAATCTCTGAAAGTTTTCTTAATAAAATGTTGGGGGGAAATGATTTAGGCTAAGAAAATTAAGCTAGCAAATGAAAGATTCTTTTTACCACAAATTCGCATTTTGCTTTTGTTAATTATGGAATAATTTTGCCATGGAGAGATCTTCAAGCAGAGTTAAAGAAATAGGACTGATTTTATTGTTTGTTTTTAATAATGGTCAGACAGAAACACTTATTAAGCAAGTATGGGACAGGTATTGATTCACAAGTGACTCCATGTTATTAAAAAAGAACTCAATATCACCAAAGTTGATAAGCATCTCCATATATCAAAGGCAAGGGTCATGGTTCAGCTTTTTCTTCCGTTTGTAGGATTTGAGCATGTGCAGAGGGAAAGAATCCCAGCCTACTTGGTCAAATGGAAAAGATGACATAAATAGATGGGCTATGATGCCATGCAACTCTACAGTGTTTGAGAGACTGAGGTCCTTCTCATAAATAAATATCAGCCCATTGCAGAAGCATAGTAGATTATAAATAGCAGCTCTTCATCTCCTCATAGAAACATTTTAGAGAGCTCTACATTCCTTTTCTTCAGTTCATTAAAAAGTAAACAGAGATATGGCCTTCATTTCTGGGATCTCTACATTGCAGGCACGCTGAGGCAGTTTTTATAATTATAGAAGCATGTGATCATCCTACCCCAGTAACACTCTCATTGCATTGAAGTAAACATCCCAAGTTTCAGAGGTGCAAACTCAGAGCCTGCAGGGGCAGAGGGGGTCACCCCAATGAGTAACACAGGCCAGTCCATGGAGGAATTGTGACCTTCTGGAGAACGCTCACCCTGACTAAAGAGAAATCCATGACTCAGTGCCAGCCAACTAGCACGAGGTAGGCAGATGCATCAGTTTTTTAAGAGCAGCCTGAAATATGTATATACATATATCTATTTGGGTTTTCCTGGTGGCTCAGCAGTAAAGAATCCACCTGCAATGCAGGAGACTCAGGTTTGATCCTTGGGTCAGGAAGATGCCCTGGAGAAGGAAATGGCAACTCATTCCAGTATTCTTGCCTGGAGAATCCCATGGACAGAGGAGCCTAGTGGGCTACAGTTCACAGAATCACAAGAGTCGGTCACGACTTAGCAACTAAACCACAAACACCACGTTTATTTATTTATTTATACATATATATATTTTTGCTGCACCACTGGCATGTCTTAGTTCCCCAACCAGAGATTGAACCTCTGCCCCATGTAGTGGAAGGGCAGAGCCTTAACCATTAGACCACCTGGGAAGCCCTTGAAATCCATCTTCCAAAATTAAATGCAGGCAGAAAATTCACTGTTTTCAACAACACTATATGGGTCAAACAAAACACTTTTTTCACTTCTGAGGTCTATAGGTTGGCTCCCCATGTGCAAACCTCTAACGTCTGTGTACAAGATAGGATAGAATCAGACACGATTGAGCGACTAACACTTCCGCCTTTCAATTTATTTTCATGTTATAATCCCCATTATGTGTTTGAAACTAGAAAAATATTTTCTCCATAGGATGATAGCTGTCATTCAATTAGTGCTGCCTCTGGATCTTTCACTGTCTCAGGCCCCTTATATATTTCACTTTTTAAATTTTTACATTATTCTCCCAACTTTACAGATAGGAAAGAATGGGTCCAAAACAGTTGCATGACTTGCCAAGCCGGTAAGTATCAGAGTAGGCAATCAAAATCACACGAGCAGCAAGGCTCTAAGCCCAGCTGTTCTTAATTCTTCATCACCACAGTGCCTACGATCCAGTGTTTCATGACATTGTACAGGAGACAGGGATCAAGACCATCCCCATGGAAAAGAAATGCAAAAAAGCAAAATGGCTGTCTGAGGAGGCTTTACAAAGAGCTGGGAAAAGAAGAGAAGCAAAAAGCAAAGGAGAAAAGGTAAGATATTCCCATCTGAATGCCGAGTTCCAAAGAATAGCAAGGAGAGATAAGAAAGCCTTCCTCAGCGATCAATGCGAAGAAATAGAGGAAAACAACAGATTGGGAAAGACTAGATATCTCTTCAAGAAAATTAGAGATACCAAGGGAACATTTCATGCAAAGATGGGCTCAATAAAGGACAGAAATGGTATGGACCTAACAGAAGCAGAAGATATTAAGAAGAGATGGCAAGAATACACAGAAGAACTGTACAAAAAAGATCTTCACTACCCAGATAATCACAATGGTGTGATCACTCACCTAGAGCCAGACATCCTGGAATGTGAAGTCAAGTGGTCCTTAGAAAGCATCACTACAAAGAAAGCTAGTGGAGGTGATGGAATTCCAGTTGAGCTATTTCAAATCCTCAAAGATGATGCTGTGAAAATGCTGCACTCAATATGCCAGAAAATTTGGAAAACTCAGCAGTGGCCACAGGACTGGAAAAGGTCAGTTTTCATCCCAATCCCAAAGAAAGGCAATGCCAAAGAATGCTCAAACTACAGCACAATTGCACTCATCTCACACACTCGTAAAGTAATGCACAAAACTCTCCAAGCCAGGCTTCAGCAATACGTGAACCGTGAACTTCCAGATGTTCAAGCTGGTTTTAGAAAAGACAGAGGAACCAGAGATAAAATTGCCAACATCCGCTGGATCATCGAAAAAGCAAGAGAGTTCCAGAAAAACATCTATTTCTGCTTTATTGACTATGCCAAAGCCTTTGACTGTGTGGATCACAATAAACTGTGGAAAATTCTGAAACAGATGGGAATACCAGACCATCTGACCTGTCTCTTGAGAAACCTGTATGCATGTCAGGAAGCAACAGTTAGAACTGGACATGGAACAACAGACTGGTTCCAAATAGGAAAAGGAGTACGTCAAGGCTGTATATTGTCACCCTGCTTATTTAACTTCAATGCAGAGTACATCATGAGAAACGCTGGGCTGGAAGAAACACAAGCTGGAATCAAGATTGCTGGGAGAAATATCAATAACCTCAGATATGCAGATGACACCACCCTTACGGCAGAAAGTGAAGAACTAAAGAGCCTCTTGATGAAAGTGAGAGAGGAGAGTGAAAAAGTTGGCTTAAAGCTCAACAGTCAGAAAACTAAGATCATGGCATCTGGTCCCATCACTTCATGGGAAATAGATGGGGAAACAGTGGAAACAGTGTCAGACTTTATTTTGGGGGGCTCCGAAATCACTGCAGATGGTGATTGCAGCCATGAAATTAAAAGACGCTTACTCCTTGGAAGGAAAGTTATGACCAACCTAGATAGCATATTAAAAAGCAGAGACATTACTTTGCCAACAAAGGTCTGTCTAGTCAAGGCTATGGTTTTTCCAGTAGTCATGTATGGATGTGAGAGTTGGACTATAAAGAAAGCTGAGCGCCGTAGAATTGATGCTTTTGAACTGTGGTGTTGGAGAAGACTCTTGAGAGTCCCTTGGACTGCAAGGAGATCCAACCAGTCCATCCTAAAGGAGATCAGTCCTGGGTGTTCATTGGAAGGACTGATGTTGAAGCTGAAACTCCAACACTTTGGCCACCTCATGCGAAGAGTTGACTCATTGGAAAAGACCCTAATGCTGTGAAGGATTAGGGGCGGGAGGAGAAGGGGATGACAGAGGATGAGATGGCTGGATGGCATCACCGACTCGATGGACATGAGTTTGGGTAAACTCTGGGAGTTGGTGATGGACAGGGAGGCCTGGCGTGCTGTGATTCATGGGGTCGCAAAGAGTCGGACACAACTGAGGGACTGAACTGAACTGAACTGAAGGCAGTCAGAACAGGCTGCAAAGATCAATACTACCTAACCATAATGTACTTGAAGAACTATATTCTTAATAACTCGACTACCAACAGAACCCATCCTCAGGTATGATTGCACTTATTTTTCTTTTTCTTTAAACTTCGCCTGCTTTTATGTAGGAAAAATACGTTTAATTACCCAGGTGATGCACAGACGCATTCTCAGTGTGAAATATCCAAATAACACAGCAGCCGACAAGGAAGGAAGGAAAATTCCCCTTGGCTTTCTTCTCCAACCCTGGTCCCACTCCTCCCTTATCTCTGCCTCTAACACTGTTAATAGTATGGCTTGTCTCTTCCAGACTTTTCTTATGCATTTGTATACATATATGTACATATATAAATATGCATAGAGCTACGTTTCTATGGTAAAGACATTCAGAATTCCACCTTGGGATGTCAGACACTTCTCTGTTGCAGCCCTGGCAACTTCCCCTGCTCCAAGTCAAGGTTGGGAGGGCCTGGCATGGGGTGGGGAGGGAGATGCCTGTATTAGTGATCTCTCGCTACATAACAAACCACCCCACAATTTATCAGCACAAAACGAGTGTTTATTATCTCACAGCTTCTGAGAGTCAGGAATCTGGAAGCAGTTTAGCAGGATGGTTCCAGCACAGGGTCTCTCATGAGGCAGCATTCAAGATGTCAACTGGGGCTGCAGTCATTTTGAGGGTTCACTGGGGTTGGAAGATTCACTCCTAGTTCCACTCACTGAAGGGTTATTTGCTTCAGAAGGCCTCGGTTTTTCGTTGCCCATTGGCAGGAAGCCAAAGTTTCTTGCCATTAGGTCCACTCCATGGGGCTGTTTGAGTGTTCTTGTGGTGTAGCAGCTAGTTTTCCCCAGAGTGAGCACGCTACGATTTACAAGAGAGGACAAGAAAGAAGTTGCAGTATCTGTTAGGACCTGGTCTTGGAAGCCACAGACCATCACTTCCACCCAATTCCATTCATTAGAAGCCAGTCTCTACATTTGGCCTGCTCTTAAGGGGATGGGGTTCAGGTTCTACCTTTTGAAGAAAGGAATGTCAAAGAATTCGTGGACATATTTTCAAACCATCTCAAGGGCCATTTTGTGTGGGAAGATAAAGGGATCAAGACAGAACCTTCTGTGTAACAGGGAGGAGGGGAGAGGTGCAGAGATAATGAGAAAGCAGGAGGGCAGGAGGAGGAATAGCATGGCTGGCAATCCTGGCTGCACATTAGAGTCACCTGGGGAAATTTCAGGAGTCCTCCTGCCCTGGGCCCCACTACAGATCAATTAAATCCATATTTCTGGGATGCAGGCCCAGGTATCAGTACCGTTTAACAGCTCTCCAAGAGCAGCCTGAGTTGCAAACCACGTAGGAGCAGAGGTGCCGGAGTCTAGCTGAGACTGGGCTCCAGTCCAAACGATGCCAGTTAAGTAGCTGTGTGATTTTAGGAAAGTTCATTAGCTTTTCTGTACCTCATCTGTAAAATGGGGATATTAATAGTACTTCCTCACGGGGCTGTCGTGAGGATCACTTGAGTTAATAATCCATGTAAGTTGCTTTGAACAGTTCCATGCACAGTAAATGCTGGGCACATGTTACTATTGTGATTCTTAGCAGCATTTGCTGGACTTTTCCTCCTGCCCCCTCCCCCTTTTGGAGTGCCTAAGCCCAGAGAGGAGTGTAGCTTTCTGTGCTCTATCCTCCTTCCTTTCCCTTGAGAGGAAGGTACAGAGATGCTTCAGCATCCTGCTCGGTCTCTGAAAGCCCTGCTGGCCCTCAGGTAAGCTAGGGAGCTGAGTTGTTGCCTGTTACCTCCAGGTAAGCTGGGGAGCTGAGCTTTCCTACTGAGATGGTGGACGTGGCCACAGAAGGACTTCCTGCCTCTCAGGAGTTAGTAGGAGAAAGGAGCCCTCTGGGGTGGGAAAGGAAGGGAAACTCCACTGTGTCTCACTGGGAATTGATAGACAACCTGTAATTAATACATGTCACGGGAGTGGATCCGCACACATGCCTAGCAATTCCTTCAAGAAGCCTTTCCTGATGGCTATTTCTCTGAAAGCCTATAATACCAACGTGTTCCCTAAATTAACAGCTGCCATTTATTTATTTACTGTCTGTGTTTTCTTTCCTTCACACAGTAAGTTCTTTTAGAGGCAAGAACTGTGTCTTCTGGGAGAAGTGTCAGTAAATGGAGGGAGGGGGAAATGAGGAAGGAAAAGAGATGTCTTGTTTGGATTATAGATGCTTCTTTAAGCTTTAGAAGCTTATGCGTGTGTAGTTGGAAATGTACTCTGTTTCTTTAACTCTTCTTTCCTCCCTCCACCCCACACTACTATTCCCCTGAAACACACCTTCCTCTAGCCACCATTTTCATGGAAAAATGGCATGAGTGTTCTTTCTCCTGCTTTTACAGCCAGGTTAATAAATTGCCATGATTATAGGGTATTCCCAGCTGATATTGATGAGGCAGGTACAGAAATAAGTTAATGGGTTAGTTCCAATAAAAAATGTTTCTCAAGCATAAAAGCCCTACTCTGTAGGAAAGTAGATTTAGTTTTTTCCAGTCTGCTGGGATAGATGGTGTGGGGTGGGGGATAAAGAATAAAATAATTAAACTATAAACTAAACTAAACAACGAGAGGATTGTTGATGGAAGGCCTACAAAATTTTCTCCCTGCTCTCCAACATTAGTGGTGGTTGTTTAGTTGCTAAGTCGTGCCCAACTCTTGTGACCCCATGGACTGCAACCTGCCAGGCTCCTCTGTCTATTAAAATAGTAATAATTTGAATAAACTGTATCCTCATTAGCTACCTTAAAAAAAAAATCCCTCTAATTCTGCAAGTTTGTAATTTGGATCTTAAGAGTTAAAAATCATTTTAATGAAATGTATCAAGCAAAAACAGAGTTAAACCCCTTGCTGTTTGTTAAGTGTGCTTTTATAATATGTGTGAATGACAAAGGATAACATGGTATTAATAGTTAAAACTATGACAGTAAAGGGCTAATTTCAGTAGCACTTGGTCTTGGTTTTATAATAAAGAGATGAAATATCATGGCTAAAATTTCTGAGGAGGTGAGACCTGATCTTGTGAATACTAGTGGAATCAATACTTACCATCTTGTTAGCAAGCAACTAGATGCTAGAAAGAGGTCACTCTAGATTCTGATTTCTCCTGAGTCCATTCATTTCTGCCAATGCCAGGAATCCAGAATTTTACGTCTTATAAACTAGAAATAAAATCAGCCCTAAACCTACAAATTATTTCAGAGAAATATGGCCTGGATGGTTAAGGTTATAATAACTGTTACTTACATAAATAGCTGATTTTATTGGTCTGGTTAAATGATTCCCACATGCCCTTCTGAAACTTTCTGCAGTCATTCTTCATTGACTGCCATCTCAGCTATTTGAGAATTAAAAAATGATGTACTCAAGGCTTCCTCACCAATGAGCTCAGCCAATAAGCCAACAGGGGGTTCAGTGGTCACCACTGACCTTCCCAGGAAAGCTACCAGACTGAACATAGAGGAAACATGGCACAGAGACGCTGCGGTAAAATTCAAGAGACTAAAATTAACTCAGTGAGCCTGCCTGGTCGCTAAACACTGAATACATTTAAGTGCTATTTTGACAAGAGAGCATGGCGGCTTTTTAAGAATTTCATTTTTAAAACTCTAGTACAATTTTGTTCTTCTAACAGCATCATCTTGTGCCTGTGTTTGTTCCCAGTGAGGTCATTATTAAGTGAATTGAATTATTGTTCTGTTCAAATGACCTGTGAATTCAACAACGTGAGCCGAGCTCCAGCAAGAAATGTTTTATGTATTATTGGGAGATGGCCATCTGTGGCACACACCGGGCCTCCCAACATGCAGAAATGTGGGGAGATAGTTTATGTTCAGTCTTATCTATGATCAGAATTCCATTTGTAAGCTTTTTTTCATCCACTTGTCAACACTGTTCACTATAGCAACACTGAAAATGGCCAGAAATGAACAGATTTATCAGAGCAATGTGAGGTCAGACTGTATGTTTCAATTACTGTATATTGGATTTTTATCATGCATTTTAAATTTTGTTCATAAAAATAGGAACAATGTAGTAATAAAAATGGAAGTAGTTTTCTTTGATCAACTTCCAGTTATTATGTGTTACAAAGTGAACAAGCTAGATTGCATGATTTTTATTAGATAATATGTCTCACATTATACATGTATATTTTAAACATAACATTGGTTTTTCATGCCAAGAAACATGGATTAATTTTTTCAAGCCTGAAGAATACTGTTCTTCCCTTTCTTGCATATATAATGGAACAGCATGGCAATATGTAAAGTTAAATTTTAAAATTGCAGATTATATTTAAACCACACCCTCCCAACCTTTTCATATCTTTTTCAAGTAAACTGTTGGTAATACTAGAGGCATGTCAGGCCAAATGAATGATTTTCACTAGGTAAATACACCCAGATATTCTGTATTACAGAGTGAAATGATTTGAGGTATCTCTTCTGGCTTTTTTTTTTTTTTTTTGATAGTTGGTGCTGCATTTAAACCTCAGGTAGCAGTTGGCGTCTCTTTATAATGAAATCTAAAATCTTAAAGTGAAAGAGGACTTTGACAAGCAATTTTCTTCCCTTCTTATTTTCCTCCCTGCTTTCTTTCTTTCTTCATTCCTCTCTTTCTTTTTTAAAAACAAAGACCTTCTAAATAGTATAGTGTTCACTTTGCACACATAGCTGTCCAATTAAAATATATTCTGATTTTAATTTCATCTATAAGTGGGGAGTGTTTGTTAGGGAAATGACTAGGATCAGCAAACAGGTCAAGAGATAAGCTTTGTTCACAGATGTATCCCGGGAGTCACATTGCATTCACTCACCTCCAAAGTATCCTAATGAAAATGAGGATGATGATGATGATGATGATGTAGCAATGATAGCTGGTACTCAATGAATGCTTTGTGCCTGGAGCTGGGATAAGTGTTTCACAGGCATTGTCTAATTTGCTGTTCACAATAATCCTATGAAAGCAGATAATGCCACCTTTAGATGAGGAAATGGAGGCTTCAGAAGCTAAGAAACTAGCCCAAGGTCCCCTACGAGAACCCCATCCTCGGTCTGAGTGAGCTCTCAGTGTGTGACCTGTCTTTGAGAGTTGATGGAAATAGTAGGCAATGTGGGACCATCCCTAGTTTCCCCAGTCGGTAGTGGGATGCAAGCCAAGCAGAGGCCATGGCTTTGCTGGGGCTGTGAGAGGCCTCAAACTTCTGATCTGGAAAGCACTCACCCTGGGCTCGCCGTTTTTTCTGGGACCTAATGCACCTGGCTCTAGCACAGATCACTTCATCAAGTCCTTGCTCTGTGTCATACCCACCTCTCTGGTATACTTTTGGTTTCCTGGTACAATTAGTGTTTTAAGTTTTTTTTTTAATTAAGTATAATTGCTTTGCAATGTTGTGTTAGTTTCCGCTGTACAACAAAGTGAACCAGCTATATATATACATATATCATGCAAATGTTGATTTAGTGTTTGATTTTTCATATTGTGACTCTTCATTCTTGGTGTTCTGGAACACTTCTCCTACAATGGGCACAATGGAGTGTCTGCTTCATCCTGAATTCCCCAGGTTTGGTTATGGTTGTTCAGAGGACACCCTGATGGGACCAGAGATGGTGCCTCATCCACCCGTGACCTGGAATAAGGGGCTCTGCCCAGTAGGAACAGCCATGTCACTAGCTGATGTCCTGGGATTTGGACTGAAAAGTGGGAGAGTATTGATCAGAGAGGAGTAACCGGAGAATGGAACAGACCCTCTGAGAAGCAGAGTTGACATGGGGGGGAGACCAGGAGAGAGACACCTAGAGAGTAGCTGGCCCTGACCTGTCTCCTTGTTTTGGTGGCTTTCCACTTCCCATCTCCACATATGTGTCCTTATACTCAGGGAGGTCTGAGTGAGGCTGTTTCTTGTAGCTACAAGAACCTGACAGCCCATGTGAACATCCCACCAATGCCTTCCCAAGGCTTCTTTCTTCTGCCTCTGTCTTTGGTGGTTTGATTACAAGAGGGATGGTAGTCATAATTCTTTGCAAGTGACAGAAACACAACTAAAATTACTTGAAGCAAACAAGCAGGGGTGAGTGGAGAAATGAGAGCAGCATGGAAGTTAGAAAGGTACTGATAGAGACCACAGAACTGAAGAAATTGTTGCAGAACTCACATAGCTCTGAGCCCTTAGTGTCTAGAGGCAGAGACCTGTTGCTGCCATGGTTCTCTCCTGCTCCTTCTTTTTGGCTTTTGTCTTCTTCATTCTCTTGCATGTTCTACATGGTGGAGGGTACAGCTGACAGCAGCTCTCCGTCACATTCTTACAGCTCTGTGACCAAAAATGAATGAGAACTTTCTTCAGCAGTAAACTTAACGAATTCCCAAGGAAGAACTCTGACTGGCTAGGCTCTCGTCGTGTTCCAAAGGAATATTTGCCAAGGGAAGGTCACGCATCCCTGTGGCCCTGGGATATAATGGTTGATGTGATTTTAAGCCCACCAGAAATATACGCTTGGAGAGTGAGTAGGGAAGTTCCCCAAGGAGACAGGAACACCTCTCTGTGCAGACAGAACCCTTGTATCGATGACAAGAGGTGTAGTGATACAACTTTGCTTTATCCTCCACAAAGGAGCAGAAAAGCAAACGGGCTTTTTGTCTGATTTCCCAAGGTTCTCGTACAGACTTCTTCCACACTTCCTGCTCATACCACAAATCTATGGCTCATCTCAGGGATTAGAATCATTACCTAAGACATTCACTCACCTCCACTTGGTAGTCATCCTCACCATCAAGTCCAGCAATGAATTAGGAGTCCCCTGAATACTACAGTAGAGATTCTTTTCTTCACACTATGAGCTCTTACAGTAGGATGCCTAGACCAGCAGCATCACCATCACCTGAATATCTGTTGGAAATGCACATTTTTCAGACTTTATCCAAGATGTGCTGAACCAGAGACTCTGGGTATGGGGCCCAGGAATCTGTTTTAACAAATCCTTTGGGTGATTCTGAAGCAGGTTAAAGTTTAAGAATTTCAGTAGCCCCTTGTTTAGATGACCTCTCCAAAACATCCCTGAGGGAAAACGGTTGGGTCCGGGGATGTTGGCTTATCATCCCGTGTCTCTGAGTGTTCACTTTGTGGGGCCACCATGCACTACGCCACCATGCATCCATCCATTGCCACTTGTATCACCCTCCCAGATAGATCCCAAAGACAGTCTGAAGGATAAGGAGGATAGATGAAGCCATTCTGTAGGGTGCTTTTATATGGCTTGTTCATAGTAAGGCATTCCTGCACTGAGAATGTTTAATCCCCTGTGCAGGCACAAGCACACACACCTAAACTATACAGCGGGCACCCAGTGTCAGCTGCACAGCTCCTTGTGCACCCTGCTAGAGGCTTTCAGGTGGTTCTTGGAGGAACCTCATCTTTCCCGTGCACCCAGTGGGAAACCTTGCTTAAGAAACCTCATGGGCTTAAAGAGGAAAACTGAGCCCCAAGGGTTTTCCTGCCCTGTTTTCCTTTTTATATTATTAGAAGTCTGAGACTGTGTTTTTCCTACATTGTGCTTGTCATTATAGTATCTTGTAAGGGCTGTGCACACAGAAGGTGTGGAGATGACAGACTCTCATGCCTCCCACAGTTCTTGCTTCAAACCATCAGCACTGGTTTCTGGTCCGTTTATTCAGAAATAGATATTTTCTTTGCATACCCAGAAGTTCTTAACATTAAAATATCCCACTTTACTACTCAACAAAATAAAGTGTTCTGAAGATTTGGAAAAAAAGCTTTATATTTAGAATGGGAAATCATCAATAGGTAACATATAGATCCTTGTTTTGGACAAGTTAAATTATTCAAAAACCAAAAATCATAAATCTTAAGAATAAGCAAATTTTATTTTTTTTCCTTAGAATCTTCTGGGCATAATCATGTAATCCACAGCTTCACCTTTGGGCTGAAACTGCTTCTGTCAGGAAGGAGTTTTCATCTCAGAGTAAAAGGATTTGCAAGCAAGGTTTTATAACAGAAGTGCCATCTCAGCCTTATTGGTGGGATTGCAAAGTGATAATTTAATTTAATTACATGATAATTTAATATTCCATGTTTCTCTGCAAGTACTTGGAGGACAGTGTTTGGAGTGGCAGCTAGGTCTTTGACAGTGTAGTTTTATTAGTGGAAGGTGAGGTTGTACCTGCAACTACTTCGTAGATTTTTTTTTTTAATCTCAATCTCTGAAAACAGCTCATGTGAAAAAATAATTTTACATGAAATAACATTCTTTGTCAAGGTTATTCATTTGCATTCTTATAAACAGAGTAGGACTCCCAGAGAATAGTGGAGTATTTATTTGCCTGACCAATGACTCAAGCTTTCTTCTCTAAATTAGGAAGAAGAGACAGCCCCTTCCTCATTCCTTAGTTATACCACCAGTCCCCAACCCAAGCCCTGGAAACTGCCTAGAAATCTGTTGTGTTGGCTTCTTCCATAATTCGGGGAGTAAAAGACAGATAGGACTTATGCCAGATTTCACTTTGTAGTGAATTATTTAAAATTGTTTAAAAGGATAAATATGCTGGAAATTAAATGTGACAGACTGTTAAAAATCGCCCAAGGCAATTTTTAGAAATCTTCAGATTTCTTTTCTGCTACCTTGGGTAAGGAAAAATGGTGATGCTGATAACAAAGAGAGGAAAGTCAGAAGGAAAATTTAACTTGTTAAGAGAAGGCTGAATTTACTTCCCACTGGTGAATTTACGTGGTAATGTTACCATGGTAGTGTAACCCAGTATAGTGGGCAGTGTGGTGTGCTACCCAGATTCCATGGACAGGACCAAGGCACTTACCCCACAGCTGTTAGAGTGTTGTGGTTTTTGTTGTTCAGTCTCCAAGTCATGTCCGACTCTTTGCAACCCCATGGACTGCAGCATGCAAGGCCTCCCTGTCCTTCACCGTCGCCCAGAGTTTCCTCATGTCCATTAAATAGGTGATGCTATCCAACCATCTCATCCTCTGTTGTCCCCTTCTCCTTCTCCTTACCTGCTGATGATTCACAGCCGAGTCCCTCTCCAGGAATTGCCCATAGCCAAAAGGTGCTTTCTTGCTCCAAGTTATGTATCCTTCACAAGGGACAGCCCACATCCAGTGACTGGTTGATGAGGTTGTACCGAGTCCTGGCTCCCTAGCCTCAGTTTGGGTCCTCTCTGAGGGTCCATCCACCTTCAGATTCCCAGAAGGATGGGCTGAAATCATGCTCCTCCTGCACCAACAGTTCAACTTCTCCTTCTGCCCAGTCCTGCTTTTCTCACCCATTTTTACAAGCATCGCTTTCCAAAGAACATCCTCATAAAATTATTACACACGTATCTTCATGTTTGTCTGTTTTCCAAGGAGTCAAATCTAAGATACGAAACAAAGAAACTAAACAAAGATGTAAATATGGAGCAGGAAGAAGCTGTAGAAGGAGTTACTTCATCATGACTTCAATCTTAATCTTTTTTTTATTTTTAATTTTTTTAGGTTATAAGCTTTGAATTTGTAGTATCCCTCAAGGCTGATTTGATGGATTAAGTTAATAACACCAGTATAATCAATTAGTCAAGTATTTACTAAGTACCCATAAGATAACTAGTTTCTGACTCTATTAATGTACAGTTTGTTTATAACATAACCTATTGGCATTACTCAGATGATTATGAGTTTTGAGGTTAACAAGATCAGTTTTTAAAACTGCATAGAAAATAAGACCAAGTAATGTCAAGGGCTTAAAAGTGAGTTACCGACCCAGTGTGGACTTCATCTAATAGTTTCCTGTAAGCAGCCAGAGTCGCACACAACCAGCTCCTCATGAAATCTATTAAAAAACATACTCTTTTTGTTTTTTAATCACCTAAAGAAACAAAGTCTCAGCTCAAAGTCCTCTGTGTAATGGTTATACCCCACGTGATCCAGACAGGTAGCTCGGTTTTATAGATAATATTGTGAGAACCATGCAGGCAAGAGCCCGAGTGTAGTATCTTTCATCTCTGTGCCTCTTCCTCATTATCACTCGTCCCAGGGCAGCAAGAGCTGCTCTGATGTTCTGCTGTTACCTCCAGTGGGGAGAGCCCAAAGCGCTGGCCTGGCTGGACTTGGGGAGACCACAGCATTGATGCCCAAAGCAGACAACCTACAGAATGGCTTCTGTGAATCATCTCATTTTTGCAAGCCCAGCTCTTCTGGTTCTGCTCACTTTCCAGTGATATCGTGCAAGCTTGGTTGGGTTTGGGAACCCAGAAAAATAGCCAATTATCCCAATGTTTTATTGATTTGGGGGAGGTATTTAATTATTTATTTTAAAATTATTGTAGTATAGTTGATTTATCATGGTGTGTTACTTGCAAGTGTACAGCAAAGTGATTCAGCTGTACATATACATATATCCATTCTTTTTCAGATTCTTTTCCCATCTCGGTTATTACAGAATATTGGGTGAAGTTCCCTGAACTTCCCTGGTGGCTCAGCTGATAAAGAATTTGCCTGCAATGTGGAAGACCTGGATTTGATCCCTGGGTTGGGAAGATCCCCTGAAGAAGGGAACAGCTACCCACTCCAGTATTCTGGCCTGGAAAATTCCATGGACTGTAAAGTCCATGGGGTTGCAAAGAGTCGGACACGACTGAGCGACTTCACTTTCACTTTTCCCTTTCATGCACTGGAGAAGGAAATGGCAACTCACTCCAGTGTTCTTGCCTGGAGAATCCCAGGGACGGCGGAGCCTAGTGGGCTGCCGTCTATGGGATCGCACAGAGTTGGACACGACTGAAGCGACTTAGCAGCAGCAGCAGTAGTGCGTGTGTGTGTTAATTCCAAGTTTCTAATGTCCCAATGTCTTAAAATGCTGAAGAATCACACATTTCCTAGACCCCTCATTATTTCAACTCTGGGGCCTCCAGAATCCCTGATGTTTCCTTTATATGACGCAATATCTCTCAGTCATGAGAAGCCACATGTGCTAGAATTCTGCAGGGGAAGACAGTGTACAGGAAGATGAATTTTAGCAGTTTCTCTCTCTCTTTCTGTAATTTGATATTAAAATAGTGATTTAACATTTTAATGTGGCATAGTTGACAGTGCAGTTTTGTGCAATGAAAAGATAATTGCTATAACATTTTAAAATATTTCATTACGGCATTTTTAATAATAAAACAGTAAAGTGCTTTTGCATTTTAGACTCAGCCTAAACTTTAATAATCATTCTTATTCGAATGACAGGATGTGGAGCACTTGAATGTTTTACATATATCCGTGAATGATTTAGGAGAACTATGAAATGATACTAAATTTGAAGACTACAGTTTAGTGTATGAGAGAAAAAACCCTAATGACTTCACAGGAGAAATATTTATTGGCATATCATGTTACCTTTGTTTGTAGCATAATGGTCTCAGAGGGACCAAGTGAGATTGTTTTGATGGTAAATTTATTACGTAGTTTTCAGGGGGCTGGGCCTGAGGGATCTTGTTGAAAAGGGTTTTGTGATCCCAGAAGCTATAAGGAACTTTGGCCTCTCACAGAGAGTCTCCACAGAGTGAACCCTTGTCCTTGGAGAACCAAAACAGACGCTGCTGCAGGGAGCAAATGTTTCAAGTCGGTGTCAGCTCACCAAGGAAGGGAGCAAACAGCACATATTTCACTTCTGTCAAAAGTGCAGTATTTCCTTTCAGAGAGCAACCGCAAAGCGTTCTTTGTTTCTTCTCATTAGAAGCTCAGGCTTGAATATAGAGCCACTTCAGCTGGAACTCTGGCTCTAGTATTTGCTGCCTGCTTGGCCTTACCAATTTACCTGACCCTCCTGAGCCCATTTCCTCGTCTGCAAAACTATCCTAGGACTTACCTCACAGCGTTGTAATGAGGACTAAATGAGCTGAGGGACATGTGGCCCTCAGGTCCAAACACAGTGCCTTCACACATGCTGAACACTCCAGCCATGGTGGCCATTATGATCACAGTCGACCCTTGAACCATGCAAGGGTTGGAAATTACAGACAGCCCTCCTAGTACATAGTTCCTCCTGATAACAGATTCAATCAACCACAGATCAGGCAGTACTGTAATATTTACTATTTTAAAAATCTGCCTGTAAGTAGACCCATGCATTTCAAACCCATGTTGTTCAAGGGTCAACAGTACTATAAGTAACTTCTTTAAAAAAACAATTGAAGTATAGGTGATTTACAATGTTTTGTTAATTTCTGCTGTATAGCAAAGTGATTCAGTTATATACATATATATATACACACACACATATATATATGTTCTTTTTTTAATATCCTTTTCCATTATGGTTTATTCGTAGTGTATTGAATACAGTTTCCTGTGCCATATTGTGGGGCCTTGTTTATCCATCCTGTATATAATAGCTTACAGCTGCTAACCCCAACCTCCCTTTCCATACTTCCCCAACCCCCTCCTCCAGTAACTCTTTTTTAAGGCCCTGTTTTGTCAGCCTGTATATGGGAAGGATCCACAAGGGCATGACTTGTGAAACAGAATCTGTTTCACTTTAATTCCTCCATCTCCAGGTTCACCCCCAAAAAAGGACCTGCATGAGGCCAGAAGCGCATGCTGTCTCCTGTGACCATTGCACACCATGAGGGTCTAGATGAGCCAGCTTACGACAGAGTCCCCAAGATGGCAGGGGGCCTTGCAGGGACCCCAGAGAGGCAGTCTGGGCAAGGGGGCACAATGACTGTGTGCAGACTTCACCAAAGGAGAAAATGCCACACTGCCAACTGCACTTGCAAGAATTTGCCAGGCTCCTTTTCTCTGCAGCTCTTTTCCACCCCTTGACACCCCTCTGTAAGCTTAGCCTCACCCCAGGTCTGTGACCAATCTTGTTCTTATTCATAGGAAACAAGAGTAAGAAAAACATTGGTGATTCCATGTCAGGACCACCTATCGCTTCTTTGGCTTTATCTGTGCCAGTTCTAGTAAAGATAATATGAACAATAACAACTAATATTTTTAACACTTACTCTGTACTAGTCCTGTTCTAAGCATTTTACTTTTTCCACCTGCTTCTCACAAAAGCCTTATGAGGTAGGCATTGTTATTTTCCTCATTTTGTAGATGAGGAAACTGTAGTGCAGAGAGGCTAGGTAACTTGATCAAAGTCACACAGTTATTAAGTGACAGAATGGAGATTTGAGCCTAGACTGGCTGGCTGTACAGGCCAGGCACTTAACCACTTCCCCCTCATAAGCTTCTCTTCATTCCTCCGTCTCAGGCCCCAGCTTGTTCTCCCATTCTAAAAAGCAAGACTCCAACTTGTTCTGTCTGCCTGAGTGCTGTGGTGATGAGCTGCCTGGGTTCTTAGGTCCTCACTACTGAGTCCTCAAGAGTTGCAGCCCTGTCCCTGAGTCCTAGGCCAGTTGCTTCCACTCAGTTTTTGGCCTCCCTCGTCCCTGCTCAGGATGCTGCCTAATGCCTGTCTTAGAACATTCCAGATACTACCTTTTTGGCCAGGTTCCTTCCATCCCCCACGGGGACTTTGATCTCCAAGCCCCTTGCTCACCTACACTGGACAGCCCACATCCAGGCTCTAGCGACTCCAGGCATGGTTTCGACTACAATGGTCCAAGCTCCACTCCTGAGGGTGACTTGCTGGGGCTTTTCTCTGCAAGGAGGGCCCTGGCCATGATTTTCATACCTGCTAATTCTTCCCTCTCCTTCCACTGCTGAGTCTGGAAGAGGCGTTTATAGGGAGCCAGCATGAGAGCTTTCTCAGGGTACCCTGAGTGAGCAGAGAATCCTCCAGAAGTTCCTCTAGACTAAGCATTACTGGTCTGTCCAACATGCGTAGACAGGCTTCTAACAGTATAGACAAGAAGACAGGCGATGTCTAAGCCCTTCAAAGACCAGTTAAAAGTATTCAATCTCCATCTTCCTTGGAGTAGGAGAGGGGAACTTAGACTTTCTGTATGAAAATGACAGACACTTTTCTATTTAACGTCCTAAGACATCAAAATGTCAAGTGTCCCATGATGTTTTTCCAGGCCAATTGAAACTGAGTAATAATATACCCTTAAAGCAGTAGGAGAGTTAGGAGACTCCTTAGCCATGAAAGCACATATTTGATGAACAGGTCAGAAAAACTCCCCTGTCTGAAAGACAGAATGTTAAACATTTTGAGAGGCGGTGGATTCCCAACCTAGGAGGTGACAGGGCCACCACTTAAGATAATTAGCCTCCAGAGCAGGACCACACATGTCTCAGGGTCAAGGATGTCTCTGACACTGGAGGAGGCCCTGGGACATCAGAGCTGCCTACGGACTCAAAGAATAGTCTACAAAACCCTGGCTACATGCACAAGAAGTCCTTGAAAGGAAAACTGCAGCCCTGCTTGGTTCAACAGGGAGAGTGTAGAAAGTCGGATAGGGTGAAGGTCAGAGCAGAGTTGTTAAGATCAGAAATCATAAAGGAAGATATTTTCAGATTATTTTCACCCCCAAAATTAAATTCTCTGTAAAGCTAAGAGCTTTAATGAACAAGTTAAAAGTTAAAACAGCAAGCTGGTGATAGAGGCCCCTCTCTTTCTATCTCTGTTTCTCTGCCTAGCCTCTGACTTCCTTGTTCATGGAATTCTCCACTGTGTGACTCCAGGTAAGACATAGGACCCTTTTTCCACCTCAGGAGATGAAAACGCCCCCTATTCACTCTCTCAGCTCCCTGGCAACTAGGAAGCAGGCTGTGACAGAGGCATACCAACAAGACACTCTGAATCAGGGACAGAGAACAGCCCACTCCAGGGACAGCAGGGGCAAGGGTGCCAGAGTGTCTTTCAGCATCTCATGTCAGTAAGGCAGAGTCCTCACCAGTCATTCCTGAGTTTAGTTTGGGCGGTTCTCTGCCCAGTCTCCCTTAATGCTGCTCTATTTTCACTGACCAGTTTCCTAGCTTTTCAAATGATTCTGTGATCTAATAAATATCCTTTCAAAATATTCATTTTCTGCTGGAATGAGCCAATCAACTTTCTGTTGCATGCATCCAAGAACCCCTGACAATACACTGGGAAACCTACTTACAGCATTTTACAGTTTGAAGCAAAATACCCCCCAATACAAATGGGTCTAACGAATTCAATAAGGAAAGATGCATATTCCAATAGAAAACAGAACAAAGGACATGAATAGACAATGCAGTCACAAGGAAATAAACACAGATAAAGATATTTTAGCCAATAAACATAGAAAAAGACTTTGCCCTCACATGCCCAAAATGCAAAATTTTTAAATATTGTTGAGAAATCATTCTTTCCATATTTTTCCTAAAACCCCCCAAATTAAGAGTGCTAATATTCAAATGTGGTGAGCTTGTAGGGAACAAGTTGTTATTGGGAGTCTAAAATGACATACCCCTTTTAGTGGGAGGGGACCTGATACTGTGTATCAAAATTTAAAGTGTTCCTTTTGGCCCAGAAGTTTTTCTTGAAGGAATTTATTTATTCTGAGAAAAGGGCTGTGCCCCATGAATGGTGTCTTAGAATACAGAGTTCATGTAGTACAAAGTAAATTCATAGTTCAAAGTCATTTCAAAATAACACACCCTTTACTTGTTTGTGTCAAACAGCTTGGAAAGGATGAGCTCCCAGAATTATATAGTAGATCCCTTTTCATCCTCTCCCCTCACTTCTTTGGAAGTGTGAACCTCAAATACTCTGCCCCAAAGTTCTCTTCCTACCTGAGCCCCAGGAAGCTCTCCTCTCTCCTTTGGACAGAGAAGATCAAGAATGTGTGTTCCTTTAGGGCACAGGACCCAGGGAGGCTGAAATTATCAGGGAGGTAAAGAATGGGAACCTTCACCAATGATAATCCTTGTTTTCATCTTATCTATAACTCAGTAGAGAAGGAGTCTGAGACACATCTCAGTCCCTACTAACCTCCCCTCTCCCTCTGCTCCAGCCACCCTGATTTCTTGCTGTTCCTCAGGCCTTGCCCTTGCGATTACTCTGGCCACACTGAAATTCAAAATAGATAAATAGGGCTCGACCTCCCATCCCATCCAAGTCTTTGCTGAGATGTCACCTTATCAATGAGATCTTCCCTGGGCATCCTATTTAAGATTGCAATGTGCAGCTTCTTAATACATCCTATCCTCTTCAGTCCAGTTCAGTCATTCAGTCGTGTCCAACTCTTTGCGACCCCGTAGACTGCATCACGCCAGGCTTCCCTGTCCATCACCAACTCCTGGAGTTTACTCAAACTCATGTCCGTCGCGTTGCTGATGCCATCCAACCATCTTATGCTCTGTCGTCCCCTTCTCCTCCTGCCCTCAATCTTTCCCAGCATCAAGGTCTTTTCCAGTGAGTCGGTTCTTCACATCAGGTGGCCAAAGTATTGGAGTTTCAGCTTCAGCATCAGTCCTTCCAATGAATATTCAGGACTGATTTCCTTTAGGATGGACTGGTTGGCTCTCCTTGCTGTCCAAAGGACTCTCAAGACTCTTCTCCAACACCACAGTTCAAAACCATCAATTCTTGGCACTCAGATTTCTTTACATTCCAACTCTCACACACATACATGACTACTGGAAGGATTCTCCAGGCAAGAACACTGGAGTGGGTTGCCACTTCCTTCTCCAATGCATGAAAGTGAAAAGTGAAAGTGAAGTCGCTCAGTTGTGTCCGACTCTTCGGTACCGCATGGACTACAGCCTACCAGGCTCCTCCGTCTATGGGATTTTCCAGGCAAGAGTACTGGAGTGGGTTGCCATTGCCTTCTCATAGCTTTGACTAGATGGACCTTTGTTGGTAAAGTAGTGTCTCTGCTTTTTAATATGCTGTCTAGGTTGGTCATGGCTTTTCTTCCAAGGAGCAAGCATCTTTTAATTTCATGGCTGCAGTAACCATCTGCAGTGATTTTGGAGCCCAAAAATATAGTCTCTCACTGTTTCCATTGTTTCCCCATCTATTTGCCATGAAGTGGTGAGACCAGATGCCATGATCTTAGTTTTCTGAATGTTGAGCTTTAAGCCAACTTTTTCACTCTCCTCTTTCACTTTCATCAAGAGGCTCTTTAGTTCTTCGCTTTCTGCCATAAGGGTGGTGTCATCTGAGTATCTGAGGTTATTGATATTTCTCCCAACAATCTTGATTCCAGCTTGTGCTTCATCCAGCCTGGCATTTCGCATGATGTACTCTGCATATAAGTTAAATAAACAGGGTGACAATATACAGCCTTGATATACTCCTTTCCCAATTTGGAACCAGTCTGTTCTTCCATGTCCAATTCTAACTGTTGTTTCTTGACCTGCATACAGATTTCTCAGGAGGCAGGTCAGGTGGTCTGGTGTTCCCATCTCTTTCAGAATTTTCCACAGTTTGTTGTGAGTCACACAGTTAAAGGCTTGGGCGTAGTCAATAAAACAAAAGTAGATGTTTTTCTGGAACTCTCTTGCTTTTTCGATGATCCAGCAGATGTTGGCAATTTGATTATTTTTCTCCATGGCACTTACCGTCACCTAAAATTCTACACCTTTTCCTTACTCATTCATTACCCATGTTCCTCCTTCCCTACTAGATTATAAACTTCATGAGGGAGGAATTTTTGCCTGTTTTGTTCACTGCTTTATCCCCAGTGCCTGGAAGAGAAGCTGATACACAATAGATGCTCAAAAAATATTTGTTAATGCAAAAATACCTTTGTTATCTTTATAGTAAGGAAAAGCAAAACACACTGAGTATTTTATAAAATTGTAGATTTGTTAAATATATTACACCATGTTCACACAATGGATTGCTTAGTATACTGTGGTAGGCACAACAATATTTTATTTGGATAATAAGATATTCTGATAGTACAATATCAAGTCTTAAATCTCAGACCTGTAAATGTAACCTTAAATGGAAAAAAGATCTTACAGTTACTATTAAATTAAGGAATGTGAGGAGGGGTTTTCTAAGATTAGTAGATTGCTCCTAAATGCTACCACATTAAATACCTTTTTTTTTTAAACAGTTTATTTTTTATTGAACTATAGTTAATGTTCAATGCTGCTTTACTTTCTGTTGTATCACTTTGTATACAGCAAAGTTATTCAGGTATAAATATACATATATATATTCTTTTCCATTATAGTTTATACAAGATACTGAATATAGTTCCCTGTGCTATACAGTAGAACTTTATTGTTCATTTATTTTATGTACGGTAGTTTGTATATGCTAATCCCAAACTCCTAATTTATTCCTCCTTCCTCTTTCCCCTTTGGTAACCATGATTTTTTTTTCTATGAATGAGAATCTGTTTCTGTTTTATAAATAATTTCATTCATATCATATTTTAGGTTTCACTTATAAGTGGTATCATGTAATACTCGTCTTTCTCTCTCTGATTTATTTCACTCACTATGATAAACTCTAGGTTCATCCATGTTGCTGAAAATGTCATTATTTCATTCTTTTTTTTGGCTGAGCGGTATTCCATTGTACGTACATATAACATTTTTTATTTATTTATTTTTTAATTGGAGTAGAATTGCTTCGCAGATTCTATTAGTTTCTGCTGTGCAACAACATATATACCACATTTTCTTCATCCACTCATCTGATGAACATTTACATTGTTTCCATGTCTTGGCTATTGTGAATAATGCTGGTATGAACTCTGGAGTGCATGTATATTTTCAAATTAGAATTTTCTTCACGTATATGTCTAGGAGTGAGATTGCAGGATCATATGGTAACTCTATTTTTTTAGTTTTTTTAAGGACCCTCATACTGTTTTCCATTGTGGCTGCACCAATTTACATTCCCATCAGCTGAGTAGGAGAGTTCCCTTTTCTCCACACCCTCTCTAGCACTTAAGATTTGTGGATTTTTTGGATGATGGCTATTCTGACTGGTGTGAAGTGATACCTCAATATAGCTTTGATTTGCATTTTTCTGATACTTAGTGACATTGAACATCTTTTTATGTACTTATATTGACCACCTGTATGTCTTCTTTGGAAAAATGTCTATTTAGGTCTTTTGCACATGTTTTGAATAGTTGTTTGCTGTTGTTGTTGTTATTGAGTTGTCTGAGCTGTTTGTATATTTTGGAAATTAAGCTCTTATTGGTTGTATCATTTGCAAATATTTTCTTCCATCCACAGGTTGTCTTTCATTTTGTTTTAGCTTCCTTTGCTGTGCAAAAGCTTTTAAGTTTTCTTAGGCTCTATTTATTTATTTTTGCTTTTATACCTATTGCCTTGGGAGACTGACCTAAGAAAATACCGGTATGATTCATGTGAGAGAATGTTTTGCCTGTGTTCTCCTCTAGGAGTTTTATGGTGTCACATCTTGTATATACGTATTTAAGCCATTTCAAGTTTATTTTTGTGTACGATATGAGGGAGTGTTCTAACTTTATTGATTTACATGTAGCTGTCCACCTTTCCCAACACCACTTGCTAAAGAGATTGCCTTTTTTCCATTATATATTCTTGTCTCCTTTGTCGGAAATTAATCAACTGTAGATATGTGGGTCACTCAGAGTATCTTCATAAGAGAGGGGCAGAGTGAGAATTAAGATACACATGGAGGAGGAGGTTAACACGAAGATGAAGCAGAGAGAGACTTGAAGGTTAGAATGATGTGGCCACCAGTCAAGGAATGCCAGCAGAAGCTGTCATCCCAGTGATACTGATTTCAGGCCTGGCATTCAGAACTGTAAGAGGATAAATTTCTATTGCTTTGAGTTCCCAAGTTTGTGGTGACTTGTTAGAGCAGCCATGGGAAACTACTACAGACTCCTGACTTTTAGATTAGAAAAGGAAAGATATACCCATCTGAATGCAGAGTTCCAACAAATAGCAAGGAGAGATAAGAAAGCCTTTTTAAGTGAACAATGCAAAGAAATAGAGGAAAACAATAGAATGGGAAAAACTAGAGATCTCTTCAAGAAAATTAGAGATACCAAGGGAACGTTTCATGAAAAGATGGGCTCAGGAAAGGACAGAAATGCTATGGACCTAACAGAAGCAAAAGATATTAAGAAGAGATGGCAAGGTTTAGATTACTATCTTGGAATAACCTGTGAATGAAATTTTCTTTCCCAATAGAGACACCTCGTGTCAAAAATGACTCAATTCCTTTAATTTTTTATTAAACTTTTTGAGATAATTGTCACTTCACATGCAGCAGTGAGTACACAGGGGAGCATCTGCCCTGGTGATCGTCCTGGCTGTTTGTTTGCCTTCTCTCATCCCACCTGAAAGAATTTTACTTATTTCAGCCTCCTGAGGGTAAAACTCTAGGGTTCCACTTGGCTTTTGCTGGTGCGAGTATCACTGGAGCCCTAGTTCTTTGGTCGTTTGCTAGAATAGAGCAGTTATTGTCTACAAGTTTTCTTTCTTTCCTGGTGGCCCCTCTCCTTCCCGTTTTTCTAGAGAATGCAGACTTTTTTTTTTTTTTTTGAGTTTTCTTCACCTGTAGTCATTTGGCATTTCTGGGTTGCTGACCTCTTCAGTTCTAAGTGTGAGAAAGATGAGCCAAATGGCAACCCAGAGCATTAACCACTGCATCACTTCTCAGATCCTGAGGGCCCTGTTAAGTTCACCTCTTCTCTCTGCCTTCCAGAGTCTTCTTATGTTTGTTTTACATATATAATGTCCCAGGTTTTTTTCCCTGTATTTAGTGGGAGGAATAGGGGAAAGTATGTCTGCTCCATCTTCCCAAAAGTGGAAATTTCTCAATATTTTTAAGTAGGTACACATTCTGTTTTATCTGGGATTTTCTACCTATGGGAAGGGGCTTACCTGGTCAGTGGTAAAGAATCCGCCTGCCAATGCAGGAGACTTGAGTTCAATCCCTGGGTCAGGAAGATCCTCTGGAGAAGGAAATGGCAACCCACTCCAGTATCCTTGCCTGGGGAATCCTTTTGGACAGAGGAGGCTAATGGCCTACGGTCCATAGGGTTGCAAAAGGGTTGGACACTACTTAGTGACTAAACAACAACCACCACCAACTATGGGAAGAACAAAGGAATAGACTATTTGGAAAGCTCCAAAAAGCAGAGGAAGCTACTCTTCTTAAGGTTTCTGGTTCTAAAGTCATGCTGACCCTTTCTTAATCCTTAGATGCCTAGTTTCCTTATATAACATTAGGCTTTGCACATGTTTTTAGCTATTTCTTGTAAGCTCAGTTCTGCTCTGAAGTCTTTGGTAAAGACAGCATCTTATACTTTTTTTTCCTAACTGGTTAACCATTGAGGTGTCTAATAATTGTTGATTGAATACATAGAAAGAATATCTGGTACAGATCAAGCTGCATGGGAATATTAGAGAAGTGTGCAGGAAAAAAAAAAAAAAAAAACACCATGTTCTCAAGGGCCTTAAAGTTAGCACAGAATGAATTACCCTGGCATACCTTTTATGTCGAGTCCGCCAACTTGATTGCATATGACAGAAATGAAAAGGTTGCTCACTCTGTGGGATATAGAACCTAACTCCTCATTTTAACATATGGTATTCTGGACTCTTGTAAGTTTACTGGTGCTTGAGGGAGATGAAAGCTGGCAGATTCTATAGATTCATTTGCTCACAAATTTCTTTTCGGATTTTTTTCTAGAAAAGGGTAAATAGTCTATGATATCTGGAATCGGCAACTTTTAAAAGTAAGCTCTCCACCACACAGTGAGGCATGTAGGCTTACCCGTACCTTAGTCCCATAGAGTACTTCTGAATAGGCCTGGGAAAAACCAGGCCAGAGGAACCTGTATACAAGCCTTGTATCTGTATCTTATCTTGCAGACTGAATTCTTTCAAGCAGTAACTGACTGTTTTAAGAGGCTGTCAGCAGTGGACAGAGGTGGTCAATGGGTGGGAAACCACTATTACTCCTGAAATAATATAGCAGCTTCTTTCTGAATACCAGCACCCTATGGACAACTTTCTTACTCTGATTCTTTGAGGCTGAATTGTCTTATCTGCTTAGGCTTTAATGCGAATGGACAGAGGGACGAAATTATCTTTTCTTCTGGAATGCAGACAGTGCCAGGGCTGGGGACATTTTGTTTTAACTTTGACTCTCCCTTGACTTTTCTATAAAATGTTTAACCTCTTTGCATCTTCTCATTGGGATGTCATAAAAATTACCTCCTCACTTGAATGTTGTACATGAGACATAGATATCAGTAGAGATTTTTTTGATGTGAGGTACACTCATGAGAAGAGTATTGTCCTTGGGTTTCTAAACTATAAAGTTTAATCTTCACTCCCCAGTGTCTGAGCCCTTGGTTGATTAATTCACATAAAATCTTCACACTTTCAATGGTTTTCTCCTTTTCATTCCCAATCCAAATCTCAAGGACAATATACAGAAATTAATTTTTGAGTTAGAATGGGAGAAATTGTGTTAAATTCCTTCAGAGAATTCATGTGGAGTTAAATGTATTATTTGCCGGCTCTACTGTGCTTTTGCTAGCAGTTGTCCTTGCCATCTTTATTTTAATGCTTTAGTCTGCTTTTGCAGCAACTATTTTCATTTAGATTTTCTAGTATTTTACAATAATGTTTAGTAGAAGGGGGACATGGCCAGTGTACAGAGAGAGTTTACCTAGTTTGATAAACATTGTTGAGTGGGTTGAATTTTCACCATTGATGCCTGGAATGTGGTGCTTCTCCCTGACTGATGTTAAGAGACACATTTGTGATACTAATTCATACAGTTAACTCGTAATGAGAGCAGAATCTTTTGGAACTTCCCTGGCAGTCCAATGGTTAAGACTGCACTTACAATGCAAAGGGTGCAGGTTCAGTCCCTGGCTGGGAAACTAAGATCGCATGTGCTGTGCAGCCAAAAAGTTAAAGTAAATAAATAAATTTGATAGCAAAATCTTTGGTTCCTCAGACTGAAGAGCACGTTTAAAGTTGTGATGAATCTGAAAGACAATCATCCCCTGTTTTTCTTTTGAAAGTTTGATTTACATCACTTCTCTTTTATGAAAGACCTATTTTAGTACCTGTTTTCATGAACCAAAAGAGAATTTTCAGTTTTATTTAAAAAGGTAATTGCTTCTTTGCTTCACATCATTCCAGCTTATGAAAGATTTCTTAGGAATGCTCTACTTTCACAAAGAGGAGAAACCTCTATGTAAAAACTTGGTACTTTTACAGCCCTGATCCCCAAATTCTGATCTTGACGGTTTTTGGATGAATTCTGACTTGTACATCTCTATGTGCCCCCAGGGCATTATGGGGGAAAAATGAAAAGATGAATATGAAAGTAATTTGGTAGCTCTAAGGGTAGTTTCACGTTGTACTCTTATGCTCTCTGAAATCATTGTCATCGCCATCACCACACCACCTTCCCCAGTGTCTTGGTGCTTTCAACTATTGCAAACTCATTTTCTTTCCTCTCTGATTCAGTCAGTTCAAAATTCTCTCTGAGTAATCTTCTCTCCCATCAATCACTCCAGGCTTCTTCTTCTTCAAACCTCTCCTCTGTCTTCCAGATTAAGCAACCTCACATCTTCTAAAAGATTCATTTTCTCCTCTAAGGTTCTTTCCTTAACCATCAACAATCGCAGAAACGCCCAGTGTCAGTGGTGACTGATGACAGGAGCTATCACTCTCCCTGATGTCTGTGGGCCTCTGCCTTTCATATCTTCCATTCTTCTCAGCATAAATGCCCCCTGTTTGAATTGACAGTTGCTGAAGGGCACTGGCCTCCCTCATCTAATTCGTTATCGGTACCATCATTGCTATTTATGGGTGAAGCAGGGTAGACATTAACATCATGTTCTTGTTCCAGAAAGATGGCACTGGGGACAACCTTCCTAGGCTGCCCGCTGGAGTTTGTTTTACTGAGTTAAAGGAGAATGGGAGTGAGCCATCACCCGCACTCTCCTGTATCCTCTTGTCCCTAGGCATACAGCTGAGAAACAAGTATTGTAGTTTCTTCTATCACCCCGGAATAGTGTTTTCCTTCAGCTTCTTTCTATAGCCCTTTCTGTACCTTTCAGCTTCTGGTATGTCCAAGTACCCCATTTTCAGAAAGTGGCTGGTTCCAACTTTTGATGTCTGAATGACAGTCTAACCAGTAGGTGCCTACATAAAAATGTTTGTTTTTTATAGAGTTGAAGCTTATTTAAATGTATCAATTCGGAGAGTTTCCCTCAAGACTTTTTGACTATATCCTTTCTGTCCAAATTGTAACTGCTATTTATTGCATAGTCTCTATGTACCAGGCTCTATGCCAGGTCCCATGTTCATATATATATATATATATGTGTGTGTGTGTGTGTGTGTGTGTGTGTGTGTGTGTGTGTGTGTATACACACACATATAGATGTCTTACAATGATCTTGCTTTTTATACAATCTCTATTTTATGGTAGAGGAAATTTGGCATCGAAGAAGTTAAGAAATTTGCCCTAGGAAGCAATACTAGCAAATGACAAAGCCCAGATTCACATCAAGGCTGCCTTTTCCACCAAACCACTGTGGGGGCCTTTTTCTCTACCCAAATTTAGTGCCCCATACTACAAAAAACTTCTTTACTTTTCTCTAATTTTTTGACTCCTAAAGTTTTTGTAAAGAAAGAAAGAAGAAATTTGCCTAACTAAATTAATTTATGTTATGATATTGATGACTCTTATCCTTAAAAGAATTTGTCAAGTTAAGATAATTATTAATTTGTGGAAGATGTGGGAAAATGATCTTGGCTGGGTCCCTTTCTATCCTTACTTAGCTCAACTCACCAAAAAGCACTCTCACCAACACATGCATATATTCATGCATACAACGCCCACCCCCACCCCCCTTGGAGACTAAAAGGTTGACAACTTGAAGCTTGCTTTGGGCTGACCCCATGTTTAACCAATTGAGCTAAGTGGCTCACTTAGTGTTGACAAACTAAGACCTGAGCTCTGGCTTGTATATGGGATTCAATGTTTATTTTAATATTAGTCTACTCAAAACAGCTACTGGCCTTTCCAATTAGCCAGAGAATATAAGACATTTTATGTTCAGTACTTCAAGTTTAACCACCAGAGAGAAATTATTTGAAAAGAGAATTGCTAAGGCACCTGACAGAGGAGGCACTACATCAATATACAGTCTTTTTCTGTCTCTCTTTGAATTTCTTTCTCTTTCTCTGATGCTTACCAGTCCCCACTGAAGTCCCCTATTGAAAATTTTGAATCATTTTTGTTAACTGTATATAATTAAATATCTAATCATATCCCTAAGTCTCTTTGAAAAATGTTTTATTTTAGATTCTACAAGGAACACATAATTACAGGCTCACTTATATTAAAAAAACAAAAACCCTAAAACAATACAGGAATATAAAGAGTAGAAAACTAAAAATTCTTTATCATCTTCATGCCTGTTTCATTTCTTGCCTCCAAATATCAGTATGTATAATTTGCTGTATAGATGTCTGGACCTTTTTCTACCATTTACATACAGTTAATTTATATGCATATGTATTTTTAAAAAATTATTATGTGTCTGAGTCCGTACTTAATATAATCTGAGGTTTACTTTGTTTCATGTACCAGGGACGCTTGCATGTTCTCAGTCCATTCCTTTAATCCCTTCAACTTCAGTTTCTCATTTTTGCTATAAGAAGCTTAAGCTCACATTGGACTGGCTTTTGAAAATCAATTGTGCCTAGCTTTTTGCAACTCATTTTTCAAATGTCAGGTTGGTAGCGTAAAGTTGGCCATGGTGGACATATTTAAACATGAATATTGGCAAATACTACAAGCCAAGGCTCCTCTAGGCCAGTAAGCTAACCCAACCCCCTGACCTTCGCGGCATGTCTAGCTGGAGCCCCTCCCTTTCACTTCTGGCACACCCTACATCATTACTCAAATTTAATTTTGGTTCTTCCCTTCCACTGCATCTCTTCCCCTTCCTCACCATCCTTCCTGAGAAAGAAGTAATCAGGGTGTACATTAGTCTATACAGGCAGTAGATTAAACTGGAAAACAGGGCTCAGTGTCCCATTAAACAATGTAAGTCACATCCACGTGAGCATCTTGGACTGATTTCCTCCCCTATAGTTAAGCATTTACCACCACACCACTGCTTACATGGTAAGCTGTTGTGAAGATTCAGTTAAATGAATTGTACCTGGCACATAATAGGTATTCAACAATACGTTAATTCCTTTCCTTGTTTACGTAAAGAAGCTTCAGTTCAGAATGGTTTAGTGACTTGCTTCAGGTTGCACAGCTGGTTACTGGCAGAGCAGGACCTGGGACCTCTGACTCACAGCAAGGGTGGTTCCCTAAAACAAGTGATTCTCAAAGTGTGATCCGAGGAGCCCTGGGCCAGTCTTCCCTTTTTCAGCTACATATTCATATGAGGCTAGGTTTTCTTCATACATTTTAATTAAAACAGCATAGCGCAGGTTAAATGCAGACACAGGTATGAGAATCCTAACAAATTCTATTAAGCCAGGCATTAAAGAGAAATGCACAGATGTAAATGAGTGATACATTTCTCACCAATTATTTTATTTTGAAAAACAACTATTTTTTAATTACAAATATATTATGCTAACATTTGTTTGCCTTATTATTTTGAGTGAAACTCATAAATATATATTTAACTATCTCATCTTTATGTCTGATATGATCCATATATTTCTTTAAAGCATAGTATCTAGAGATATTACCTATAGAAAAAAAACTTCTTTTACTTCTTAATATTTAAGAGTATAAAAGGGTCCTGAAACCAAAAAAATCTGAGAACTATATTATATTTGAAAGCATCTTGCCCTCCAATACTTTACAGTGTTTCTGTGTGTCAAATAGGGAGAAGGAATTATAACCATGAGCAATCTTTAAACTCTTGAAGAACTTAAAATGTGCTAGAACAAAGCATTTTGAATCTGGGAATTTTTAAAGAGTGCCTGAGTTGAAAAACAGTTGGATTAAAGTTGGTGTGTTGAGGAAGGTTCACTCTGGCCTCAGCAGTTGTCATGGTTAATTTTACCTGTAAACTTGGCTAGATCACCAGGTGGCTGGGTCAAACATTATTCTGGATATTTCTGTGAGGGTCTAAATTGCTGGGTGAAATTTACAGTTTTGTTTTTGTCCGTGCTGTGCAGCAGGTGAGATCTTAGTTCCCCAACCAGGGGGGAACCCACACCCATACCCCCTGCAGTGGAAGCGTGGAGTCTTAACCACTGAACTGCCAGGGAAGGCCTCCTGAAATTTACGTTTAAATTGCTGGACATTGAGTAAAGCAGGTCACCCTCCATAATGTGGGTGGGCTTCATCCAACTAGTTGAAGGCTTAAATGGAACAAAAGACTGATCTCCCTGAACAAGAAGGAATTCTGCCAACAGACAGCCTTCAACTGTAGCATCAGCTATTTTCTGGATCTCTAGCTTGCCGAACCACCCTACAGATTTTGGACTTGCCAGCTTTCATAATCCTGTGAACCAACTGTTTAAAACAAATCTCAATTCACTCTCTCCCTCCCACCCTCCTTCTTTGGTTCTGTTTTTCCTCTGGAGAATCGTGATCATCATAGCCGTAAAGTTGGGGCCAGACCTGGGTGGGGGGGGCGGTGTTTGAGGCCTTTTAGTTTCTATTAGGTGAGTAGTAGAAAATCACTGCAGATGGTGACTGCAGCCATGAAATTAAAAGATGCTTGTTCCTTGGAAGAAAAGCTGTGACAAAGCTGTTGTTGAGTCGCTCAGTGGTGTCTCTTTGTGACCCCATGGACTGCAGCACACCAGGCTTCTTTGTCCTTCACTATCTCCCATACTTTTCTCAAACTCATGTCCATTGTGTCAACTATGCCATCCAACCATTTCATCTTCTGCTGCCCCCTTCTCCTCCTGCCCTCAATCTTTCCCAGCATCAGAGTCTTTTTCAATAAGTCAGCCCTTCACATCAGGTGGCCAAAGTATTGAAGCTTCAGCTTCAGCATCTGTCCTTCCAATGAATATTCAGGGTTGATTTCCTTTAGGATTGACTGTTTTGATCCCCTTGCTGTCCAAAGGACTCTCAAGAGTCTTCTCCATCACCATAATTTGAAAGCATCAGTTCTTCAGTGCTCAGCCTTCTGTGTGGTCCAACTCTCACATCTGTACATGACTACCAGAAAAGCCATAGCTTTGACCATATGGACTTTATTGGTAAAATGATGTCTTTGCTTTTTAATACACAGTCTAGATTGGTCATAGCTTTTCTTCCAAGGAGCAAGCATCTTTTAATTTTATGACTGCAGTCAAGAGCATATTAAAAAACAAAGACATCACTTTTCTGACAAAGGTCCATATAGTGAAAGCTGTAGTCATGTATGGATGTGAGAGTTGGATCATAAAGAAAGCTGAGTGCTGAAGAATTGATGTTTTTGAACTGTGATGCTGGTTAAGCCTGTTGAGAGTCCATTGGACTGCAAGGAGATCCAACCAGTCAATCCTAAAGAAATCAACTCTGAATATTCATTGGAAGGACTGATGCTGAAGCTGATGTTCCAATACTTTGGCCACCTGATAAGAAGAGCTGACTCATTGGAAAAGACCCTGATGCTGGGAAAAATTGAGGTCAGGAGGATAACAGTGCAGCAAAGGATGAGGTGGTTAAATGGAATCACTGACTCAATGGAGCAAACTCCAGGAGACAGTGGAAGACAGAGGAGCCAAGTATGCTGCAGTCTTTGGAGTCGCAGAATCAGACATGACTTAGTGACTGAACAAGCAAGTAAGCTTCTGTCCTTGGAAGGTGGAGGCATCTTTCTCTACCTCATTTGCTTCAGGGCCAGGTCAAAGGGTCTTTAGCTGAGGATGGCATGCCCTATGGGCAGGCCAGACTATAGGCCCTATTCCCCTTTCTGTTCCTTACCTGCTGTGCCACACTCAGGGGTTAGATTAAGGTTCCTTTAGGTCCCTTGATTCTATTGGAAATTTCTTTAGGGGAAAAATATGTGTGAGTGTGTGTTTGTGTATATATTTCCACAGAAACATTTCAATGAGAATAGGTTGGAGTGTCAATTATGATACATGCTATCAGAATCTTCTGAGGGTGGTTGAGGATTTGGTTGTGAAAGGCGCATATAGGCAACCACATGCTCAGTGAGAAGATTGTCACCAGGCTCTGAATGAGGGAGCAGGGAAGACAGACAGAGGGCTCAGGTCCAGACATTTCACCACGCTCATGTTTGCTTAGGGTTGTCTGTGTCCATGCAGTTGTAATTCAGTATTTGTTTATCTTTAAAGCTAGGCATGTTGGAACTAGTTTCCTGGGGGATTCATCAGTTGAGGTATCTTAGACCTTTGGCCATGGGCCATAAAATGCACTTGACCTGAGTACGATATAAATACCTTCCACTCCATTGATGTATTGATTTGTTTTCGTTTTGCTGTCTCTATGTACCATAGCATCCATATCACAGCCTACGTTCCCGGAGGACAAGGGCTGGCTTAGAGAAACTCTCTCAGCAAATAAGTGCCCGAAGAGGGAACACCTTCATGTTTATCCAGTACCTCAAATGTGATAGGCATTTAAATGTTAAACTTATCTGATCTTCACCACACTTAATAGGTAAAGGAACTGAGCCTTGAATTAATTCTACATGTAATGTGGAATGTTATTTTAAAAGCATTTTCTGCTGTCTGTCCCCATCTTGGTAAGTTAGGGGTTTACTGTTGGTCAGTTTGTCTCTTTGAAGCTCTAATTCCATCGAAACCACGCACTGAGATGGAGACTCGCAGCCTAAGGAAGGAGGGTGGAACATGAGTGAGAGAAGGAAATAAAAAGGGAGGGGAGAGTGGACATAAAACCTCTTCAAACTGGAAACTGAAAAATGCTGAGTAGTGTTGAATGTACAATTTCCACCTTTTTTCCTACTTCTGAGTGGGAATAGGAATTGGAAAATAAGTTATCAGTATTTTTCAAACTTCTTTGATCACCACATACAATAAACAATGCACCTAACACTGCAACCGGTAAACACAGGAGTGTGTATACACCACTCCCCACATACACATACACACACACCCCCATCACATACACATCACACACATCTAAAACAAGCTTCATGGAAAATGCTTATACTCTGTTCTATTCCTGTTTTAAAAACGTATTTGTTGGGCCCATAAATTGATTTCATGACCCATTAATGGTTGCCAATCTTAGAAAAACACAGAGCTATAGAAAACTTGTTTTTTGACCCACTGAAGTAGTTTGCTCAAGGTCATGTAGTGTAAAGCGATGGTTGGATGGCCTCACCGACTAGATGGACATGAGTTTGAGCAAGTTCCAGGAGTTGGTGAAGGAGAGGGAAGCCTGGCGTGCTGCAGTCCATGGGGTTGCAAAGAGTCGGACACAACTGAGCGACTGAACTGAACTGATATAGTATAAATGGTGGATCTGGGGTTTACCCCACACTTATTACGCTGAGCATGAAGGAGCCCCAGGAAGGAGAAGCCCCACCCATCAATCAGAGGTGCCCAAGATACAACCAGTCTTCATCTCTCAGACTTTCCCAGTTCAGGTAGGATACACACTTTCTCCCCCTACTACCGGGATCCCATCTGCTTTCAGCTACAAAATGTTTCTTCCTAGACAACTTGTGGAACTACGGGGCTGCAGGCAAAAATCTGAAGAACTTTGAGAATTATCAAAGAGAATAAAAGAAAAGGCCATTTCCCCCACTGTAAGGGGAACTCCCTATGCAGGTGTAGCTTGTTCAGGAGAAAACTACACCATAATAATGCACCATGTTCAGGGAGGAAAGGAGGTAAACAATCCTCTTCCCTCTGGGTCTGTTCCATTCTAATCCTCCCCCTGGCCAGGCCAGAGTCCATCAGGAGGAGGATGAGAGCTCTGAGGCAGGGCCATAGAGAGCCATTCTCCCTCTGCTGACTTGCCACCACCCCACTACCCGCCCAGTCTGCTGTATCTCCTCCTTGTTTCTTTCACATTTTTCCCCTCTTCAGTTTTACTTTGGGGTTACTTAAAATATTGAAGGGAAAACAAAAAACCCAAAGCCTCTCTTTCCAAGAGGCAGGTAAGTGATAATTTTTCTTTGGAGAAAGACTGGTTGCCCAGGAATCTGGCTTCCCAAGCAGCTCCTTTGACGGAGTTGAAGTTTTTTATCTGTAATACAAGCACCCCTTTCCTTTTGGAGGGTTTCTAGAATGTGACGATCCCTTTGGGGAAGACCTAGAATAAAACTGGTCTGACATGCCCCTCATTCTTCCAGGTGTTTGTCTGCCCCACTACCTCTCTTTGATTCCTTTCATTCCTCCTGCTGGGCCAGGGAAGGGGGTTGGTGGGATGAAGCGGTCAGCTCCTGATCGCCCAGCCCTGGGGGACCTGGCCTCTGCCTCAGTTATTTCCTCTTTCAGGCTCTCAGCTCTAGTCACTCTGGTCTTCTTGCCGTTCTGGGAACAAAACCAGCTCCTTCCTGCCTCTGAGCCATTACATAAACTATTTCTCTTCCTGTAAAGCTCTTTCCTTGATTTTTCCCATAGTTCATTCTGTCTCTTCCTTTGGGGCTCAGCTTAGAGACCACATTCATAGGGAGATTTTCTTCAATCATATCCTTTAAAGTCGGTCCCCTTTGTGTTTTTCTATCTTAGCCCTTGGTTTCTCTCATGATACCAACCACAATTTGTTCATAGTTTACTTAATTGTCTTTGTTTCTGCTTCCTCTACCATAATGAAAGTGTCCAAAAGGCATCATCAATCCTACAGAGTAGACAGTGTGCCCCTCCCCCTTGTACATTAAGAAATCTCATTTGTCTTATGATTAAGACACTGTTGGCAACCTTCAACAAAGTAAGTTCTTTGCCAGGCCCTTCTTGCTTCTCCCCACTAAAATTATTCATTCATTCATTCACTCACTCATCCAGTCAACAGATAACGTATTGAGCATCCACGGAGTTATTTTGCCCTAGATCCTGTGACACAGTGATGAACAAGGCAGTACTTGCTCACTTCACTCTGTGTAACAGCAGGCAGGAGGGATCATTCTCAAGTGCATTTCTGTGCTAAAAGTCTTCATTGGTTTCCAGATGCCCTCTGGATGAAATATGAGCCCTTCAGTATGGAGAGCAGAGTGTCCCTCCATGACCTGGCCCCTTCTTCCTCCCCATATCTTTGGTGCTCCTGCCCTAGGCTCTGTTGGGTAACTAACTACAGAAGGTCCTCTGGAGGGCAGGCAGGTAGCAACAACAAAGTTCCCTTGAGTTTTCATTTTCTGTTCTCTCTCTCTCTCTCTCTCTCTCTCTCTCTCTCTCTCTCTCACACACACACACACACACACACACACACACACACACACAGAGCAGCCTGGGACAATCACAGCCATGGCTTCTGGGTTCTCTTAGAGAATCGCAGTAGGTGTATTTCTCTGCTGGTTGGTCAGACAGGTTTTGCCCCTACCTGCTGGGTTGTGGGCTTTTACTAATTGAGATCTCAGTCCCAGTGCAGCAGGTCAGGGCTTGCGCTGCCCCTGTGACTTGAGGATAGATCTCCATAGAGAAGCCCCATTTTTCCAGGTCATATTGTGGCTGGTGGTGTCAACAATGGCATGAACTGTGCACGCTCAAGGATGTTAAATGTCTGACAAGTGCTACAAAAGAGGTTGTCAGGAGGTACAAATCTAAGAGCTTTGTATCAAGGAGCTTTTCCTTGATACAAAGGCAGTAGCTTGGATTCCTACCTTATTAGAAGGGCCAGAGAGGAGGGAATTGAAGTCTTCGCAATTTGTAAATATTTATTTCTCACTTTCAAGTTCACCTCTCTTCTGGATTGCTGCTATACACTCTTATAAAACTTCCCCTTTTTCATTTTTTGTGCTACTTAGGGTTTGTTTATTTTTTTTCCCTTGGGGGAGTACCATGAACAAAAGGAATTTTTTTCAGTTTTTCTGGAAACTTTCATTGGCTTGTCTTCTAAATGCTTTATGCTTCAGCTTCTTCATCTATAAAACTGGAAATTAGGAAAATTAATGAAACTGTCTCTTACAAATTGTCTTATAGGATAGGTGCCATGCGTGTAATATGCTATGGAATGATAGCATTTTGTTGGTGTTTATATTGATAAACATAATTGAATTTTCCATTAATTGGAACTAATCCTTTCTATAAGGAAAAATCTTTCCAGTTAAATCACTGGTGTGTGACCTTTGTTTGGCTGAACCCTTCTTTTGCTTTACTTCTAATAGAATGGGTTCCTACTCTATTTTGGGGCTTCCCTCATAGCTCAGTCAGTTAAGAATCTGCCTGCAATGCATGAGACCCAGGTTTGATTCCTGGGTCGGGAAGATCCCCTGGAGAAGGGAATGGCAACCCATTCCAGTATTCTTGCCTGGAAAATCCCATGGACAGAGGAGCCTGGCAGGCTACAGTTTATGGAGTCGCAAGAGTTGGACATGAATTAGTGACTAAACCACTCTATTTTTGGTAAATTCTTAATTTGAAGTTTCCTTTGGCCAGTTTCAGTGAAGAAGTCTCACCTTATATGTAGTCTGTCTAAACACTGTTATTTGTATTAGAAAATGTTCTTTGATATTATACGTCTTCTGATTATTGAAAGTCACTTTACAGCTGAAGGTTAATAACAATGTTTATTCAAGGTAAGGCTACTATGTGCTTTAAGATTTTAAAGCAAAGGCAAATAAGCTTTCATTAAACCACTATTTTAATAGATCATATCTTATTTTTGTCTTGGATTCATAATGTTCCTTCTCTTTAAGAATTAAAACTATTTTGAACACTACGAGCCCCAAATAGTAATGAACTATAAAGCTATTTATACTTTTAGTTTTGTCCTCAGTAAATGTTCACCTGGTTCTAACACTGACCAATATTTTATTGCTATTTTCCCACTTATAATAAGCCTTTTAACCCTTGTATAATCTTTTCATTCCTTGAAAGGTAAAAAAATTTCCAACATTCCTAGACGTGCCTTGAATCTAAATCTCAGTTGCTTCTAAACAGCATTCATCGCTGAAGTCATATACATGATATTATATAAGTGGGACTATCATCTTGTCCCTAAGTGGTACCAATACAATTAGCAGCCACAGAGGAGGGCCAGAGTATGGCCTCACCTCCTGCGATCTTTTACTAACTTAGAGTTTGGGATATTTTGAATTTGAACCGTTTGGCTTTGGATCTAGACAATTCATTGCAGTCAGAATCACCCTCACTCATTTCTTCTGACTCAAGAAGACAAAAAAACTCTAGATTATCCTTCCCCCATCCTAAACGACAGGGTTCCAAATAAAGCAGGGAGAGGTGCTGTTCTGTGAAACTCTTTCTGCTCCCTAGACACCTTGCTGGTGGTGGTTTAATCTCTCAAGTTGTGTCCTACTCTTGCAATCCCATGGACTGTAGCCTGCCAGGCTCCACTGTTCATGGGATTTCCCAGGCAAGAATACTGGAGTGGGTTGCCATTTCCTTCTCCAGGGGAGAAGGATACCATGCTGAATAGATTAAAATCCTGTGGGTGGGTTTCAAGATGGCTCTTAGGATACAGAGTATGTAACTGTCAATTAGAAAGTTTAAAAAAAAAAAAAAAGCAACCCGTCCTGTGAATCTCTGGGCCTGGTACAAACTTGAACTGGGTCGTCTCAGATGTCTCTAAATTAATGTGGTTGTTTAAACACCCTAAACTAAATCAGTTTTCATGCCTCAAATAATCTGCCTACAAATCTTTATGGCTGGAATGCTGTAGAATCAGGCAATGCTCTGAATGGCCCATAATCAGATAAAGTTCCTTGTCTCCTTGATGGATACTTTTGGAAATATGTGGGCCTGAGGTTAACTCATATGAAGTGTTTAGACTGATAGGAGACTTGTAAATGTCTAACATATTAGTGTCTACTTTCTTTCTTCCACAGGGATTTGGAGTATGAGAAAGCTAGGGAAAATATGGCAGGAACATGACCAATAGACTCCAGGTCAGGCCATAGTATTCAGCATCATTTTCCTCTTCAAGAGTAGCATCACAACTCTTCTGCCTAAAGGGACCCCAATATCAAATCTGTGCTAGCTGCCACCCAACTGTGCTGCATTAGATGGGGGAGGAAGAACAGTACTGATTCTGAAACTGCCCCAGTGCAAAGCCTGGGTGATGATGATCAAAGTTCTTGCCAAAAAAAAAGTCTTAACGATCGTTGAAAAATGGGAAATTTTTAGCAGTAAGCCATCTGAGAAGCAAAAAGAATTGTGTAAATTGTTACAGTTGTCTACTAACAAAGCTTTCTGTGTAGTCCTGACAGTCACCCTCAAGTCACTTATAAATACTGATGGTGTGAGCTAAACTGAAAGTTTCTCAGTCATGTCCGACTCTTTGTGACCCCATGGACTATAGCCCGCCCCCTAGTTCCTCTGTTCATGGGATTTTCCAAGCAAGAATACGGGAGTGGGTTGCCATTCCCTTCTCCAGGGGATCTTCCCAACCCAGGGATGAAACCCAGGTCTACTGTATTGCACGCAGATTCTTTACCATCTGAGCCACCAGGGCTATAATCTATTTAAAACCAAAACAGTAGTCAGTCTTGTAAAATTTACTTAAGTTTTTAGAAGGAAGATCAAGGAAGGTTTTACCCTGCGCATGATACACTCTCATAAACCCTCTTTTTATTCAGCAGTGCATCTCTGTCCACGTCTCTCTGGCATGCGACTTAGACCCACACCACAGTAGACCTTCTTTTATTTTCTGCTCTTCCCCCCACTACAGTGTATTACTGTAATGTAATACTCAGCCTTCCAAACCCCACCCCTCCTCCCTCAGTCTCTTAAAACTGCTTTATGCATAGCCATTTCAACAGACTTCTCCACTTTCTCCAAACTTGCCTAGTCACACGCAGGAAAATAAACTCTTTCAAAGTAACCTTGAGTTATGTATGCTTATGGGATAGGCTGGGATTGGTTTATCTCCTCAAGATGTAACCAAGTGAGTAGGCTTGTGGAATCCTCTCTCTCAAGAAAGAAAGACAGATCTACAGACAATTCAGGACTACTGGTACCTTCACACTATTGGCTCTGAGGAGCCCAACTTGTTTAAAAGTGCAAAGAAAGATGCAGAAGATGTATACTTTAAAAAAAATGTGTAATAAATGTTCCCCTTGTCATCTTTGAGCTTCCCAAATCATGAAACTTTTTACACAAAAGCATTATCAAAGTAGACCTAATGAAGATTTAGTAGTGTAGACAGAGGAAAGAGTTTTTAATCACACACCACAGAGGAGACAACTTAATAAAGCCCCCATTTGTGCATTTTCCTTCAAAGTCCCTTTGTAGGTGGGCAGACTGTTGGAATCTTCTTTGACCCCTTCCTCCAAGAAGCCCTTGGTCTTGCACCTGCCTGCTCCCCTTTCCTTTATTAGGCACAAAGCCTGGACCCCGGCACAAGCCTTCCTCTTACACCACAGCAGGCTTATTAGAGTGTTCACAGCAGAGCAAGCCTCTTCCTACAAAGGAATTCTCACACCAGCTGGCAAGAAGATAGTATTTTCTTCATTTGTTACCTACCCTCTATTACTTAAAAGGCAATATTGTGTTTGTTGAGTTTCATCATATAGATTCAGATTCATCTCTTCAATAGATTATTACTGAGAGTCTTTTTATCTGCCAGGCAATGGGCCAGAAGCTGGAGCTACAGCAATGAGCAAGACCCAGTACCTACCCTCAAAGAGCTTACTGTCTAGTAGGAAAGAAGGACAAGAAAAACACATTTCAACTCAAAAGTGCCAAGTGTGATATTAAGGGATGTATTGGTTACTAGGGGTATACTTTCAAGAGTCACCCCACCCCTTCTTGAGAAAGGAAAGTCCAAGGAAGCTTTGCAAGGAAAGTGCTAGGGAGGAATCGGAGGGTAGAGACAGCTTTCCAGTAAAGAAACAACGGTGAAACTGGAGCCCATTATACAGAGTGAAGTGAGCCAGAAAGAAAAGCACCAATACAGTATACTAATGCATGTATATGGAATTTGAAAGATGGTAATGGTAACCCTATATGTGAGACAGAATAAGAGACACAGATGCATAGAACAGTCCTGTGGACTCTGAGGGAGAAGGTGAGGGTGGGACGTTCTGGGACAATAACACTGAAACATGTATATTGTCATATGTGAAGCGGAACACCATTCCATGTTCTATGCATGGGACGGATGCTCAGGGATGGAGCGTTGGGATGACCCAGAGGGATGGGAAGGGGAGGGAGGTGGGAGGAGGGTTCGGGAGGGGGAGCACATGTGAACCCATGGCTGATTCATGTCAATGTATGGCACAAACTACTACAATATTGTAAAGTAATTAGCCCCCAACTAAAATAAATAAGTAAAAATAAATAAATAAAAATAAAAGCAATGAGACAAAGGGCAAAAAAAAAAAAAAAAAAAGAAAGAAACAACGGGTCCAAGACCCTGAGGGGAGAAAGAACACAGTCTGTCCCAGGCTGGGACAGTGCAGTATGGTTGCAGCATACAGTATAAAGAGTGAGGAGGGGAACAGAGGAAAAACGTGAAGCTTGAGAATGAAGCATGGCTGATCATATACAACTTGTCATGCCACACTGAGGAGTTTGAGTTTGGTCATTTTGCCTGAAATTAGGAGGAGAGATTTTGAACAGGCAGGCTGCATATTTTGATTACTTTAGGGAAAAATACTCATTGGATGAAATATAAGCCAAACCAAAGCATAGGTGTGATAACTGCTGTTTGAATTGTGTACAAAGTGCTGTGAGAGGCTGGGTACTCCCATGGCTGATGTGGGCACTAGAACAGGTGGTCTGGGGAGTGAGGAGACACTTCAGCAGTGCAAATACCCCACCTCCTAAACATATTGGTTTTATTCCAATGCACATCCTTTAATACTTGAGAACTTTGAAGACAGTATTGCTCAAATATCTTTAAAGTCCTAGTCCTATTTATTATTTATCTGAAGCTCCTGGTGGCTTTCTTTTTTTGTCAGGGATATGAATCTGGAAGAATATTAGAGCCCAAATGATAATGTCCTTAAATAAATTATTATAAAATTTTTAACTTTGAGGAAAATCACCAACTACAATAATAATTTTAGTAGTTGTAATCTAATTTTAGTGTTATTTCCTAACTAATCTACAAAATCCCCAAATCCTACAAAAATGTCGAAGAATGAGTTTGCATGATCATTTATTTCTTTTTTTGAAAGACAATAGCTTCTCTTCTCTAATGACAGCAATATAACAAAAAAGTTTGAATCTAGGAAGAGATTTGAGCATGTAGAAAAAGAAAATACTTTTGATAGATGTCAGATTTTAGCTTGTCAACAAAAAATTGTTAGAAATAAAAACTAAATAATGTTGAACACTTGCTATGTGCCAAATGTGATTTTTGCATTTAGTGATTTAATACTTAAAATAGTTCTATGAACTATATACTAGTAGTACCATCATCCCCATTTCACTAATTAGGAAGCAGAGGTTCAGAAAAGTCATGCAACTTGCCTAAAGCCATATAGTTTATTAAGTAGGACAGCTGGGATTTGAACTGTCTCCTGAGGTTATGTTTTATTTCTTGTTCCCATAATCCCTTTTCTTAGAGATCTTGGGGTATCTTAGCTCCTCCTTTTGGGCTGGATATTGGATACCAGCTTGGCAAAAGGCTAGAATATAAACATGTGTAAACAAAGACTAGTAGAGAAAGGATAACTTGTACTTAATAATCCAATAATTCCTTCAGCAATTCAAGATTTTAATTTTAATTAACCTCCAGAGTCTTCCATCCTCTCAAGATCACCATCGTCTTTATCAAAACCTATGGGGTATGGCCCGAAATTATTTATCTTTCCTAGATTTATGATTCCATCCTATTGAATTATTTTCGATTCTCATCAACCTGTGGACCATTATTAATTAAGCAGGACTGAACACCTCTCCCAACATGAATTGTTGGGACTATAACTTCTCATAGTGCAAGGAGTATATAGTGTGTGGGGAAAAGAGGCTCTTATTTTGCATTCTAGCCCTATCATTTACTAGCTGTTTATGCTTAGAGAAATTAAACTTCCAAGAGCTCCTGTTTACTCATCTGTAAAATGGGGATCATAAGACCTACCTTGCAGTGTTCTTGAGCATTTGACTAGTTAACATCTGCAGGTATCTATCACGCATTTGACAAAAGCAGCTTTATTTGTAGTGAAATGTACTTTCTCTAATGCTACACACATTAAACTAATACAATAGGTTTCTCTTCTCTGGCAGAGTTTGTTCACAGATATTTCCTGTTTCATACATAGTATTATATGAATATATGAAACCTTTCTGAATAAACGTCTGATTAAAAGAATGACTAATGATTCTGGTCATGATGATTAGAGGGTAGGGTTTACTGGCTCCAACTGCCATCTATTAAATGTGTCTATCAGAATCAGATGCCCACTTGGCTCTATTTCACGTTCAGAACTAGGTGGTTTTTTAGTAGAATGTCATTCGCTGGAATCCTGGCGGTCTCAGTCAGTTCACTGTTGGCTTGAACTCATGCCACAGGCTTAACAGTGATATCTGCCTATACAGCTCAGGAAACGGGTTGGTTTTTAGGCACAATGCCAGGAGTCTGAATATAACACACATTTGAACTCAGACAAATGACAAGTTTATCCCCTTGTTTGTTGGTTTATGGGTTGATTGATTTTTACAACATAAGGGTTCTCTCAGGATCAGCCAGACCTCCCTCCCTGGCAATCTGGGGAACTAGTGAATATTCCTGCCCAGGCAAGTGGGACCTGGAAGACCTAGAAGACTTGGTGACTCCCTCTCCTTTAGATATAATTCACATTCCATAAAATGCATCATTTCAAGTACACAATTTCATGGGTATTAGTATATTCTCAAGGTTGTACAACTATCATCACTAGACATAGTGATTCTTACTTTTCCAAATACATATACCTGATGGAGAAACAAAATTTCTCCTTAATAGCTATTTACCTTTAAATAAGTTGCTGGTGCAAAAAAAAAAAAAAAATCCAGAATTCTGTTTGCTGTGTTCTGCTCTTCAGGTCACTTTAGTTTGCATATTAATGTGAGTTCATTAATATGAATTACAAGCATATTCCTTTTTATTTAGATGTCTCTTCCACTTCCAGTGATGAAAGAAATGATTGTGAAACACATAGAGCCTACATGTTTAATTCTTTTCTTCATGAGTATGCACAGCATATACCCAGAAAAATATCCTTCCAGAGTGTAACACTCAAGCTCTCCCCAATTCCATTACCTTCTAATATTGTCTTGTCTTGTCAGGTAGAAGTATAAGTACTCATGTTGCTCCCTTGTTTTAGTGATCCCACTCACATTTGGTTTTCACATTTAAAATTTTTTATTTTCAGTGTAGGCACTATGGCATTACCTTTTTCAAATGAAGATATTTGGAAGAATAGACAAAACATGCTGTGGTTTGCATATAAAAATAATACTATAGACCAACCATATTCAAGTAGAATTGTTTTCCACTGGTAATAAAGGATGTATGTCAATAGTATGATCACAAATTTAGGGAAATATAAATATCCCAGGTCAGATGATTACCAGCCAGTTAATGCCACTGTAAACAGCATTATGGTGACACAACTAGCCCTTCTGTTGTTGGATGATAATAAGTTGCTTACTTTTTGAAGGAGGCATCAAAGATGAAAAAAGAGCCTAAAAGATTTCATATGACCGGCTACAGTTTCACACTCAATTCCTTCAAATAGTGATAAAAATGGTGATGAAAAATGAAGACTATGCTAATTTCAATTCAACCATTCTAGTAGCGCCATTGCTGTAGACCAGGAAAATCAGTCTAATCCACTATATAACCAATATTGGCTTTCACATTCTATTGTAAATTGTGCACTCATTCTAGTGTTTCTTAGGCATCTACTGTGTATGGAACGTTGTGTTGGGGACTATTTTGTTAAGGACCTTGTGATCCAGTAGAAGAGCCCAAGTACTTTCATATAACAAAGTTGTAGTTACAAGGTCAAATTCCATTATAACAGAATTGACATAACATCCAAATTATTTTATTTCACTAGAATTTTATGGTAGTGAATATGCTTGAATAAGTAAGTTGCTGGCTCAGGCTGAGAATTTTTTTATAATAGTGAAGTATTCATTATGGTGATATTTATTGTAAGGAGATCTGAACTGTAATATAATACAATTACAAGCATAAATATAATTATGAGTGTGTAAGTGCTGAGGGAATACAGGAGAGGAGATTAATTATAGACAGGTGGTTCTAGGACTCCTCCAAGGGCTTCTGATTGATTCAGGGGGAGATCCTGGTCCTCTCTAGACCTCTCTTTGCTCTCAAGGGACTCTCCTCCACTAAGGGCTTATGATGCAGAAGGTAGGTTCTTGGCATCTGCCCCCAAATCAGAAGGATCTTTTGGCTCCAGCTCTTAAAAGTCTCATCTTATTCCTTTAAAATAACTAACATTACCAGAAAATACTCTATTATCCATTAAAGAACTTACCTTGAGACTTCTGATGATGGAAGTTTTCCCAATTTTGAAAAATAGCTTTTCAAGATGAAGTCACATGCAGATGACTGGGGTCAAACCCCCAAACTCTGTTAAGGTGAGGCATGCTTAATGATGGACTCCATAAGTTATAAATGTTAATGGGTCCTGATTTAGCCCTCACTGGGGCACCATGGTCACCCTCACCTGAAAGGTCATGCATGAGATCTTATATCCATTAGAGCAGTATGTAACCACTCCATATCTCCTTGTCCTCCCACATACCTACACACTTCCCAGTCTTATATAGTTGATGAGAGACTTTCCTAACATTAATCAGTGGGTGAACCACTGGATGTAAGATTTGTTTTACAGTAAGTTATTTGAATAGATACAAACATTTTGACCATCACTGATGCTACAGATACTTTCACAACTAACTGCGAAATAATGATAGCAAGAGGTTTTTCCTGGCTACTCTTAGCATTCTTTGCCTCAGGGAGTAGCAATTAGATGTTCCTGCATGACCTTATCTAGACTGTCCTTGGTCTTGGGGTTATTTTAATGTATGGATACAACCATGAATAACAAGCTGAAACAAAATTAGTCAAAGCCCAAGAAAGGAGAATTTGGGGGAGCTTTAATTCTAGAAGTACTATAATCAGATATATCCTGCTGACCATCGACTGTCAGGAACATTGAGTCCCAACTTCAGCTTGGTGATGACTGACTCTGCAATCCCAGGTGAGTCCCTTAAACCCTCTGCTCCTCAGTTTCCCCACTCGTTTTATCTCCCTTTAACATGTATGTGAAGATATTGCCGAAAAAGACTTTAAAATGATCCATTTTCAAGCATCTGAGTGGGAAATCATTTCATAGGCTCAAAAAAAGAAACTTTTTTGGAAAGCAAACTTCAAGTCTGGGTTGACTGGACAGCAGTACCAAATTACAGTCTGTTGCCATACAGGGTTAGGAACCAGCAGTTAAGCAGAAGTTAAGTTCCAAGAATCTGCATTGTTAAAGTGCCAGCAAGCAAAAGGTAGTTTGTCATGTTTCTAAACCACTGGTAAGATAGGAGCAGGCTGAAGCAGGCAGCTAGGAAAACTGTAGGCAAGATGTAACAGAACCCCGAGGTTAAAAAGAGGAGGTAAGGGTGAAGTGGGATCTCTGGCTCAACAAAGTGGTTAATTGTCATCACATGATTCACCTATGTTTATTTCTTAAATCTTCACCCTGGATTGAGGTGGATAAGGGGCCTCTTTTTTAGCTACAGAGGACTATTAACAGCAAGTAAGAGGAAAGAAAGAAAAGGAAAAAAATGAATGAAAGAGAAGGATTGTGAGTATTTGCATTATCCAAAGTGATCAACAATCGATTCTTTCAAGGCTGCCAGAACCACATTTCACCATTATTTTCCAGCTCCCAGCTACCAGCACAAACTCCCTATCCGAGGAGGCTCAGAGCAGCTATCCAGACGACAGAGAAGAAAGCTGCTGGCTAGAGCTGGCACACCTTCCAGACGCAGACAGCCAACAGGGCATCTCACCCTGAAGGTGTCTGTGTGATTACACAAAACCTTCACTTGGTCATTTTTTAGGTGTTTTAATAATGCTGATGCAAAATAAGAGTAAAATTACAGGTGCCAGTTCCCAGAGTAGAATGCTGATAAACAACTTACCATTTTGCAGTGGCTGGTCACATCTGGAGCCTTTTGGGATGCAAAAGTACTGGAAGGATTATTGCAAAACTTAAAGACACTTTTGCTGCCATTACTTTGTTTTTAACCTAAATTAGTGAGGGGTTTGGGGGGGGCTCGAGGGGGAGTGCTCTTTTAGAGAGTCATGATGCTCTTATATCATAAACTTATTTAAACACTAATCAGATAGCAAATGGAAAAGGGAGTTAGGTTTTAGAGTAGTTGCTTGAAAACTTTTCTAAATTGACTTTAAATAGTCAGAGACGGGTAAAAAAAAACTATGGACTAGTGGATTATGATTTATTAATTTTGGTATGCTATCAAATTTCTCAATTTAAATAACCTGTTTAAACTTGATTTGTCATTGTTGATACCTCTCCTTTGGATGTTTAATTAGCATATAATGTACACAACGTAAGAATAATAATATAAATAGAAGTGCTTTGTTCCTATTCTTTATGAAAGTCTGGTTTTCCATAACCACAAAATAATATTAACAGAAGAATATAATTAGAATATTAGGATATAGCTGATATTATAAACACATTTAATAAAGCTTTTCTTTTAGAATATAAATATTTTTCTATATTTTCTATCCACTGTCAGGTTATTTGGGCCTGGCACCAAGACTAGACATCGATGGATGGAGAGAGGCTAGAGACAGTACCTTTAGAAAAGTATTTGTTATTCTTGCATGTTTTCTTGTCAGGTTGCTTAAGGAATAATTATTCACGTGTGAAACCAGGAGTACATGGTCCTCTTGCTCTCTATTTGTGCCCCTCCTTTGAAAACATGCAATTTAAACCTTAGACTGTAAACTGATCATAGTCACCGAAGTCTGGTTTCCAGAATATTATTTGCTGTATCTATTACATGCAGAATCAGACATTTTTATGAATGCATATGGTTTTCTACTGTGTTACATGGACGTACAGGGCTGGAGAGATCTGAAATGATTTGGTTAGACTCATCGCCATCCCCTAGAAATCATTTCTTATGATATCGTGTACTACATTTCTCACAGGACTTCCTTGTCAAGAATATTCCTCTCCTAAGCTAAATAATGACTTATGGGCTTAATAGATTTTATTACTGAATACCGAAGCAGTGTGCCCAGTGGGTGAAGCTTTCTATCTTTCTTCATGCAAATGAGCAGATACGCTTAACAAGTCAATCTTGGGTTTATGCAACGAACAAAACCGCTCTGTTGGCTGGGTCCTGCTAGTACATGTAGGCACATGCACACACTGTCTTGGACATGTATTAGCATCACATGTTACTGCACGGAAAAAATAATTTGTTGACCGAAATATGCATATCTGAATTAAAATCCCTTCTGCTTGAAGTCTGATTGTAAGCCTTACGTGTTTTTTCTTTTTAAAAATAATGTAAGAAACTTTCTGGCTGACTGGACCAGGAAATCAAAAAGAGCTTGTTTTCCTTCTAGTTTCCACACTCTGATTATTAATTTGGAGTTACGTTATATAGTTTGTTATTACAAAAATTAGGAGTTACACGGTGAGTGAGGGGAAGGAGGAGACAAACATTTGTTGAGTAACTGATATTTACTCTTCCCATAAATTACCTCATTTATTCCTAACAACAAACTGAAAGGGAAATATTGTTATTCTTAATGTATAGATGAGGAAACAGAGGCTAAGAGAAGTTAAATAACTTAACCAAATTTATAAATCTCAGATTTAGAGGAGCCAGAACTTCCATCTGAGACTACTTTTAAAATTCGTGTTATTTTTATTATTCTGTGATGCCTTCTGTGAATTCTGAAGTTTCATTAAGGGAGGACTAAAAGGGAGAGAATTAATTTGGAGGGTTACACCTCATATTGTTGAATTACATTTTCAAATCTAGTTAGTAAATTATGTTCTGCAACTTGAACCTGTTCTTGAATCTTCCATGTTGCAGTCTGCATTTTATAGCTGGAAAAACATATCTTGAAAGAGTTTCATCTTGGTAGCTGCAAAGGACAGTTGGGAACTTTTGCTTTTGGTACAATAAAATCTTCAAATTTTTTGCTGTTCTTGGTAATGACCTTTCAATTGCAGTATTAATGTCTTAGCTAAAGTTCTACTCGTTGCCAGGAAGAGAAAGCCACTCAAGGGGAATCTATTGTGAGGTTAAAACGGGCCATCTTCTGGTCATCCTAGGGGAAAAAAAATCAATGTTCAGCCCATATGCTGGATTGAGAATGAAACCAGGTACTTCCTTTGTCACCCCTGTGAGCATGCAATTTACGGTTTTTGCTTCTTTCTGTATATCTACTTCATTCTTCAGCATTCTCTGCCTATGCATCAGCATGCTCATGGCTGAAAACGGTCACCATAGATCCCAATTCCTAATGATCCCAGATTGCCATCTAAGGACACTCTTGAGTCTCTTTAATTTTGAGAGATCTGATTCCTCACCACCATTTGTGTCCTTGATCAGGTGTCCACCAGTGTCACCGAGAAGGGAGGCACAAATGTGATTGCTATGCCTACCTCCTTAGGAAGGGTTAGCATATGGGCAATTGGGCAGTTTCTAGAGAAAATGGCTCTGGGTGAAGCAAGTATTACTAACACATCTCTAATCATAAATGAAAAGTATGTGAATATGACTTTATAGTTTGGGGAATATTTTCATATAGTCTCCTTTGATCTGGAGTTATCTATCCCCACCTTACACCTAAGGAAGCTGTGGCCAACTGACTGAATGATTTGGTGACAGTCATCTGACAAAGAAAATGGAAGACCCAAAACTAGATACCAAAGCCCCTTGGCCTTTCTACCATATATAGGCTGTCTCTTTGTCCACCGAAATGGACACAAGTTTTGGAAGAAGGTTGGTGTGGTGGTAGTTTTGTATCTACAGTTTAATTCACAATTAGCACTCGTGGATGAACTTGCTAATTTGAAACCACAGCCATTTTTAGCTTCCTTTCATGATTCCGCATTTTGATGTTGTACCTAATGGTCAGTACTGTACTCCCCTGGAAGCTTATGAATACATTTTTCTTGTATTTATATGGTACAAACTAGTAGGAATTACGGATACCATGAAAAGAATAAGTTGAATGATTATTTTCGGTTATTCAATAACTGTAGTTCAATTTTATACAAGTAATAGAATATGCCTTTGAAATGCCATGTGACACTTTTGTGGAGTTGGAATTTTGGCTAAGGGTTTGTGAAGCTGGAATTTTGGCTAAGGGAGGCACAGGTTCCCAAAAGGTGGGGATATCCTTAAAATGAATGAAAAAAATGAGCCCTTAGTCAGACCTACACCCAGGCACATTTGTGCCAGTTTTTTTCAATGACTCCTGAACCTCAAACCAAAAATCAAGGGAAAAAATTGAATAAAAATGCTTGGAGTTATCCTGTTTGCCCACAGATAATTTCCCTGTGCTAAATACTATTAATTTTTTCCAAAATCTAGAGGAGCGATAACATTTTCAAGATGAAAGGATTTCAAGATTCCTATCCTCAAAAACAGACTAGTACTGTGGACAAATTGAAATGCATCAAGATATAAAATATTTCTTTATTTCATCCCTAATGAACATATATCTTCTGGCAATGGCCACCATGGCAAGAAATGAATGGCAACTTTTCATGCAAGAGCATTACAAATAAATTCCTGTAGTGCTTTCAGTATCTGGAAAAGTCTCTAGAAATGGACCTTAAATGGTTACCCAGTTCACGTTCAGATATCAAAGAATTCAGCAAAATAGAAACCGTTTAAATATTAAACATCAAATTTTCCTTCTTTCAAAGGACTAATAACTTAGCAATAAAAATTGTCTTTGAATCTTGCCATCACAAGGTCTCAGTCAGGCAGTGGATTTTAAATAAAAATTTTCAAGCAGGTCCTATTTAAGTAAAATTCACAGCTGAGCAAAGAGAAACGAATTAGTCGCCTGCCCCAAACTCACCTTGAACAGACAATAGTCCACCTCCTTTGCAGTCCAAGCTCCTCCTCTGTGGAGCTGCCTGCAAAGCGAAAGCACCCAGGATCTATGCTGTCAGGGAAATGCATCTGCTCAGAGGCAAGGCACTAATCAAGTTCTCCTGCAGCTGCTGACCTATCCCGCAACACTGTAAGAAGAAAGATGCAGCCATGAAAGAGGAGCCGACGGTGGAAAAGGAATAAGAGGGAAGGGAAACAATAAAGGAGGAATCCCTGAGCTTGAGAATAATGGGATACCCCGACACTAAAAATCCCTTTGCCCACAGTGATGAGGGAATATTTCATTAAGATGTGCTCAAAGAGACTCACCCATGTAGAGGGAGAAGCCAAGGGCAAAATGACTCGCTGGGGTTGTTTCTGGGGAGGACCTGGAGCCCAAGTGTCAGTTCCCAGATGGTAGCTCTGTTACTGGACCAAGAAGGGAGGTAGAGCCCAGTCAAAAGTAACAGAAGGTGTCATATCCTGGGAGGGGGAGAACTTGGAAATGCAACATAGTTTTTCTGTACTTGTGTTCCCCTGAAGAATATTGATTCTACTTTGTTCTCAAGAGAACACTCATAGAGAAGGAACCATGATGTCATAGAATCTTGAAGCTAAAAATAACCTGAGGCCTTCTAATCAAACCAGAGACAAGGCATGGGAGATTCAGGAAGATCCAAGAGTTTCCCCAAGGTCACACACAAATTAGGGGCAGGAAGCTAGAAAGAACCAGTCAATTTCTCCTAGATCTCAGGACAGTGCTTTTGGAGTTCTAGTAAATTTTCCACACTTCTGAAGCCCTATTAGCAATAGAGACACTTCACTTCAATAAGTAGGCTAAAATGAAACACTATGGGGAAGGGGTGTGTGTGTGTTAGTCGCTCAGTTGTGTCCGACTCTTTGTGACCCCATGGACTGTAGCCCGCCAGGGTCCTCTATCCATGGGATTCTCCAGGCGAGAATACTGGCGTGGGTTGCCATTCCCTCCTCCGGGGGATCTTCCAGACCCAGAAATTGAACCCAGGTCTCCTACATTGCAGGAAGATTCTTCACCATCTGAGCCACCAGGGAAACACAAAAACTGGTTTTTATAACTAATAACTTCCATAGGAAATATGACATCTATTAACCTATGAAATACATTGTGGTTCTGCAAATAATGAGGTAGATGTATCCCAGTGGAAGTCTGGGATAATTTTCCAGATATTGTCACCAACTGGGTTAGGTGTTATATAGCATGGATTGACCGGAGAAGGCAATGGCACCCCACTCCAGTACTCTTGCCTGGAAAATCCCATGGATGGAGGAGCCTGGTAGGCTGCAGTCCATGGGGTCGATAAGAGTCGGACACGACTGAGCGACTTCACTTTCACTTTTCCCTTTCATGGACTGGAGAAGGAAATGACAACCCACTCCAGTATTCTTGCCTGGAGAATCCCAGGGATGGCAGAGCCTGCTGGGCTGCCATCTGTGGGGTCGCACAGAGTCGGACACGACTGAGGTGACTTAGCAGTAGCAGCATGGATTGACATTTGAACTAGTAGATGTCTACAACAAAAACAAGGAATTTAGAGAATCTAAGTAGCATTGTAGACAGTGCCATTTCTTCCAAAGCACTCACTTTATTCTCCTTGATTAATGCATACAAAAATTGTAGGCAATGTAAGAAATCAAGAAAGGAGTGATTTGTCTGGAGTAGTTTGCATTTTGAAAGCCTCTCCTCTCGAAGGTTTTTAGGCAACCATCTCATGTTTTCATCTCCTGAAGAACGAGTGAATCACAGTAGAAGCAATGACCCTTTTTTTCTTTAAACACAAGTCAAGGGTTCATTTAATTTGTTACTTAAAAAAATAATCACTAAGATGTTACAGTGGATTCAAAGAAAATTCACAATACCACACGTGTGTGTGTATGTGTGTGCTCAGTCACTCAGTAGTGTCTGCTTCTGTGACCCCATGGTCTGTAGCCTGCCAGGCTCGTCTGTCCATGGGATTTCCCAGGCAAGAATAATGGAGTGGGTTTCCATTTCCTCCTCCAAGGGATCTTCCTGACCCAGGGATGGAACCCACATCTCCTGCATTGGCAGGCCTATTTTTTACTACTGCACTACCAGGGAAACCCCCCACACATAATGTGGTCAAATAATGTATGTTGAAATAAATTTTAAAACAAATGTAAAAAACAGGAAAAATGGGCTAATAGCCACAGGTAAATATTGTAATTGATCGCACTGCCAGATACAGTTTGGGCTTTTATCATCAAGAATTACATTTTTATTAATTTTCTACAAGTCATAGTTTGAAAGTGAAAGTGAAAGTCACTCAGTCGTGTCTGACTCTATGTGACCCCAGGACTATACAGTCCATGGAATTCTCTAGGTCAGAATACTGGAGTGGGTAGCCTTTCCCTTCTCCAAGGGATCTTCCCACCCCAGGAATCGAACCGGAGTTTCCTGCATTGCAGGAGGATTCTTTACCAACTGAACTATGAGGGAAGCCCAAGTCATAGTTTACAGTAGTTCAAAGACAACAAAAAGTGAGAGATTCCAGAGAATCAGATAACTGAGAAGGATACGTCAGATGAATATGACTTGTTTTCAATTAAAGACACCCAGTGATCATTTGGTCCCTTAAAATTTTTTCATGATTTTACCTACAATTCACATTTTATAGATTAAGAAATTTAGAGAGATAATAGCCTAAACTGGATCCCTCGGCAATAGAACTTAAATGACAATCAAGATCTGTCTAATTCCAGGGACACTTCTCTTAAACTAAAGGGCAGTAGCTCTCAACTAGGGGTGAGGGTATGTCTCAAGGAATATTTGGCAATGCCTGGAGACAATTTTGGTAGCTGTAATTTGGCGGTTCTGGCTTCTCATGAGTAGAAGCTATGGATATTACTAAATATCACGCAATACATTGCACAGCCCTCTGCAACAAAGAAACCATCTCTAGGAAAATATCTACTATTAAAAGGTAATATTTCCTCTGGATGTATGTAGGTTATAAGTGACTGAGAACCTACATGCCAAGGCCACTATTAAAAAGCAAAAAGCACTCTTTTCAGAGGATCATCTACTTAAGAATCCTCCACTGGTGTGTAAATCATCAAAGAATTGAAAGGGCTAAGAGCAACAGGTAAAATTCAATGAGAACTTGTAGTAACTGGCACAGTACAAACACTGACTAATGTTCCTACAGGCACTGCTTAAGGTATAGAGGGTAATACCAGGGAACGTATTCAATTGGCAGTCTTTATTATGAAACTTACTTGCATTTGGAAAGAAAGATAAATGACAAGTGTATATTTCAGTATTTAATGCAGCATAAGCTAGATTCTGTCATATACTTAAATGTTCTTTTAATATGTACTGTATGCTAAATGCAATGCTAGGTGAAGAGATACATGAAAATAGAAGTTTACGAACTAGTGGGGAAGATGCACATAAAAAATTATAATGCAGCATGATTATTCCAGGTTCCTAAGGGAAAGCAAGCAAGGTTACAGAGGAGTGAGGGAAGGCAACTCAGAGAATACAGGCTGAACCCACTCCAGTATCATTGCCTGGAAAATCTCAGGAAACAGGAAGCTGGTGGGCTGCAGTCCATGGGGTCGCGAAGAGCTGGGCATGACTGACCAACTAACACTTACTAGGAGAACAGGAGTAGAGGAAGAGGGGATTCTGGGCAGATTGTTGTTGCTGTTTAGCCACTAAGTCGTATCCAGCTCTTTGCGACCCCATGGACTGCAGCACACCAGGCTTCCCTGTCCATTTTAGAGGCATGAACAGGGGAGGGAGTGCTGTGCTCTGAGAGCATAAGTAAAAGGGTGGGAGGGGCAAGATAATTCATATAAGATGACAATAGACAGGTAGGTCTGACAAGGAAGAGCCTCCTAACTGAGTTGTTTCCAGCTTTTCAGCTATGATGACTAAAGCTGCTAGGAATATGTTCACTGGGGTCACAAAGAGTCGGACACGACTGAGTGACTGAACTGAACTGAACTGAACTGAATATGGCACAAGTCTTTTCTGAACACATTTTTAAATTTTTCTCTTGGATAAATGCTTATGAGTGGGATTGCTGGATCACAGAGTAAATATGCATTTAACTTTATAAGAAGTAATGCAAAGTTTCAGAGAGATTGTACCATTCCATATACTATACTCACCAGCAGTTATGAGAATTCTTGCTACTCTACACCCTTGCCAATATTGGATGTTATCAATCTTTAAGATTTTTAAGTCATTTTAGTGAATGCATGGTGGCACATCAGTGATTTAATTGGCATTTTCTTGATGATTAATGAATTGAACATATTTTAATGTACTTATTGGCTATTTATATGTCATCCTTTGTGACATTTCCAAGTCTTTTGCCCATTTTTAAAGTATGCTTGTCTTTTAATCATTAAGTTATAGACATACTTTATGTATTTTGGGTGTAAGTGTTTTGCCTAATCTATGCGTTAAGAATATTTTCTTCCACTCTGCAGATGGCTTACTTATTTTCTTAACAGTGTCTTTTGATGGGCAGAGATGTTTTGACTTTGATAAAAGTCCAATTGATCAATATTCTCTTTTATGATTAGGACTTTCTCTGTCCAGTCGAAGAAAATCATTGCCTACTCTTCATCATAAAAAATTTCTCCTAGTTCCTCTTAAATGTTTTATAGTTTTAGCTTTTATATTTAAGTCTATGGATACATCTTAAGCTAATGTTTTGTGTTTGCACTTTTTTTGCACAGACGGTGATCCAGTTCTCACAGAACTGTTTACTGAATAAAACCATCCTTTCAACCCCGCTGAATTTTTCTGTCACCTTTGTTGAAAGTCTTTTTACCCTTCAAACGAGAGTCTATTTCCAGACTGCTCTATTTTGTTTCATTGATTTATCTGCCTGTTCTTTTGTCAATACTATTCCGTTTTGATTATTGCTTTACATTTTGAAATCAGGTAGATTAGGATTAAGTCTTCCAACATTGTTTTTTTTTCCCAAAATTGCTTTTGTTCTTCTAGCTGCTTTGTTTTTCCACATGTATTATTGGAATCAATAATACCTCTCAAGATTTTGATTTGGCTAGCATTGACTTTATAGAACACTTTGGAGAGAATTGACTTTTTGACAATAGTGAGTATATCAACCCATGGTCATGTTTATCTCTATTTAAGTGTTTGTTTGTTTTTTTCTTCAAACCTTTCAGCAATACTGTATATTTTTTCAGCACAGAAATCTTGTAATTCTTTTATTATGAAATTATACCTAAATATTTACAAAGTTTTTGAATCTTATATTAAATTTCATTTTTCAATCCAATTTGCTTTATTAAGAAGTGAAAAATCCTCATTGTTTTCTCATTTTGGAAAATATATAGAGAAGGAAGTATCAGTTATAATATTACCATCTATAGATAATTATTATTAGCATCTTGGTGAATATTCAACATCTTGTTTATATGCATACCTACATATATGTATTTTAAAAGTATAAATTGAGAATCTGTCCTTTAAAAATTAAATCTAACTAACACCAGTATAATTCAAGAAGCATTAAAAGGGAACCTTCCATTGAATTGTCTTTCTAGAATCCCTATACACTTTCATTGTTTGGAGATCAGAACACATTTCCTCCAAAGAGATAATATTCAAATAACCGGTTATTAACTCACAGAGAAAAACCCTACTTAACCCATAATGGTTTTTAGCCCTCTGACCTGTACCTTTTTCCAAACCTATTTCTTTAAGGGAGCACAATCTCCACATGTTTATTCCCTACATAAGCTTTGGATCTCTTAAAACCTTATAAGGAGAGAGACGCAAGATGGAGCTGGTGCAATAGGATGGAGAAGTCTTACCACAAGGCTGGGGTCCTTCAGGGAATCTGTACCAGTGTTGACTCTGAGGTTCTTTTCTGTGAGCTTTAGAAGTCAGGTGGGCTCTACTGCTTCTGGCTTGTATGGAAACTAGTTTTAGTCTGCAGTTTTATTCACCCATTTGAGAGTTGAGGCTGTCTGACTGTTGACTTTTTAAAAGATCATACAGTGGAAGTGAGAAATAGATTTAAGGGACTAGATGTGATAGACAATGCCTGATGAACTATGGATGGAAGTTCGTGACATTGTACGGGAGACAGGGAGCAAGACCATCCCCAAGAAAAAGAAATGCAAAGAAGCAAAATGGCTGTCTAAGGAGGCCTTACAAATAGCTGGGAAAAGAAGAGAAGCGAAGAGAAAGGAGAAAAGGAAAGATATACCCATTTGAATGCAGAGTTCCAAAGAATAGCAAGGAGAGATAAGAAAGCCTTCCTCAGTGATCAATGCAAAGAAATAGAGGGAAACAATAGAACAGGAAAGGCTAGAGATCTCTTCAAGAAAATTAGAGATACCAAGGGAATATTTCATGCAAAGATGGGCTCAATGAAGGACAGAAACGGTATGGACCTAACAGAAGCAGAAGATATTAAGAAGAGGTGGCAAGAATGCACAGAAGAACTGTACAAAAAAAAGATCTTCACGACCCAGATAATCATGATGGTGTGATCACTCACCTAGAGTCAGACATCCTGGAATGTGAAGTCAAGTGGGCCTTAGAAATCATCACTACGAACAAAACTAGTGGAGGTGATGGAATTCCAGTTGAGCTATTTCAAATCCTGAAAGATGATGCTGTGAAAGTGCTATACTCAATATTTCAACAAATTTGGAAAACTCAGCAGTGGCCACAGGACTGGAAAAGGTCAGTTTTCATTCCAATCCCAAAGAAAGGCAATGCCAAAGAATGCTCAAACTACCGCACAATTGCACTCATCTCACACGCTAGTAAAGTAATGCTCAAAATTCTCCAAGCCAGGCTTCAACAATATGTGAACTGTGAACTTCCAGATATTCAAGCTGGTTTTAGAAAAGGCAGAGGAACCAGAGATCAAATTGCCAACATCTGCTGGATCATCAAAAAAGCAAGAGAGTTCCAGAAAAATATCTCTTTCTGCTTTATTGACTATGCAGAGCCCTTGACTTTGTGGATCACAATAACTGAGAAAAATTCTGAAAGAGATGGGAATACCAGACCACCTGACCTGCCTACTGAGAAATCTGTATGCAGGTCAGGAAGCAACAGTTAGAACTGGACATGGAACAACAGACTGGTTTGAAATAGGAAAAGGAGTATGTCAAGGCTGTATATTGTCACCTTACTTATTTAACTTATATGCAGAGTACATCATGACAAATGCTGGGCTGGAAGAAGCACAAGCTGGAATCAAGATTGCTGGGAGAAATATCAATAACCTCAGATATGCAGATGACACCACCCTTATGGCAGAAAGTGAAGAAGAACTAAAGAGCCTTTTGATAAAGTGAGAGAGGAGAGTGAAAAAGTTTGCTTAAAGCTCAACGTTAACAAAATTAAGATCATGGCATCTGGTCCCATCACTTCATGGGAAATAGATGGGGAAACAGTGGAAACAGTAGCAGACTTTATTTTTCTGGGCTCCAAAATCACTGCAGATGGTGATTGCAGCCATGAAATTAAAAGACGCTTACTCCTTGGAAGGAAAGTTATGACCAACCTAGACAGCATATTAAAAAGCAGAGACATTACTTTGCCAACAAAGGTCTGTCTAGTCAAGGCAATGGTTTTTCCAGTAGTCATGTATGGATGTGAGAGTTGGACTATAAAGAAAGCTGAGCGCCAAAGAATTGATGCTTTGGAACTGTGATGTTGGAGAAGACTCTTGAGAGTCCCTTGGACTGCAAGGAGATCCAACCAGTCCATCCTAAAGGAGATCAGTCTTGAATATTCATTGGAAGGACTGATGTTGAAGCCAAAACTCCAATACTTTGGCCACCTGATGAGAAGAACTGATGTATTTGAAAAGACCCTGATGCTGGGAAAGATTGAAGGCGGGAGGAGAAGGGTACGACAGAGGATGAGATGGTTGGATGGCATCACCAACTCAACGGACATGAGTTTGGGTAAACTCCAGGAGTTGGTGATGGACAGGGAGACCTGACGTGCTGCAGTCCATGGGGTCACAAAGAGTTGGACACGACTGGGTGACTGAACTGAACTGAATAGTAGCATCGGTTTACCTGTATTAACATTCATTAAAGCTGCATTACATCCTCAAAGTAATTCTACGAGGCTGAAATTCAGGATATCTGATCTCAGGATTACCACGTTACCCAAGAAACATGGCCCAGTAACCAAAAGGTCATCTCAAAATAATTTAAATGCTTGCCTCTCCTAAACACTGCGCTGTCAATACATAATCCACAAAATATTTGTTTTAAATCTCCTTTTGCTTTCCCGTTGGCTTCATCCCCTGGAGGAGGGCATGACAACTCAATCCGGTATTCTTGCCTGGAGAATTCCATGGACAGAGGAGCCTGGCAGGCTACAGTCTATGGGGTGGAAGAGAGTCAGACAATAGCTGAGCAACTAACACACTGGCTTCATCCTATAGCTTTTCGAGAATTTCCTTCTCTAAACCTCGAAATCATTTTTCCTAGCCATACCCCATGCACATTTTTTTTTTCTTCTCCTCCCATCCCCTTTCTCCTAATGCTGCATTCCCTAAGCTCAAAGGAGCATCCTCACAATGGCAGAACCCTTCCTGAATAGATGGGGGTTTGAGGAGGTAGGAGGGGGTTAAGGGAAATGCTCAGAAGGCGTCCACATATCTACTTCCATCATATCCCCTTGAGCTAAGTTCCTAAGTCAGGAAGAACCAGTGTGACTGGAAAGATGCCTGGGAGTTCCTAGAGGCTAGGGAAAGATAAGGATGGATTTTAATTCTTACATGTAAAGATAGGAGATATGTGAGAAGGTACTCTAGAAGCAAGTCATTTTCAGGAACTTTTCTTCCTATTTCCTTTGAGCCTCCCTTATTAAACTGTCAGACAAATTGGCTCAGTCCTGTGCTCAACGGGGACCCACATTTGGACATTCTGGGGAGCCACAGGTCAGGAGGGAGCTGTCGAGCAGTGCAAAACAGGGAAGCTCGACTGGTGGCTGTCCATGCTGTGTTGATCTTTTGGTCTGATACTTGTTTTTAGTTTCACTTTCTTTTAATTATAGTCTCTCCATATCTGACCTGAACAGCACCATTCTTCTGGTTTGTTAGTTCATTTTAATGATAGCAGCATATTATCATTAGAGTGCCTTCTCAGGTCACACTGTATTACTGAGAGCAGATTGTTAATTAAATGGTAATGTTTTCTGAGTTTGGAAGTAATTCCTAAAGTTAATAGTTATTAGTTACCTTGAAATTGTGAAGAAAAAAAAAAAAAAAAAAGAATCATCAGTATATACAGTGAGTGCATAATTAGCAAGCTGCCCTCCAGGAAGCAGATCACATCACTTTCTGTCCAAAAGGAGCAGCTCTGCTGATGAGGCACTGACATAGTTAAGAGAAACCATGAATCACAAGGGGCCGGGAAAATGGTGCTGCCCGGCTCACACTCAGAAGCAGCATAATTTATGAAGCACTGAGGACAGTGGGAGGTAGGCTGTCAGAAATGCTAAGTTCTCTGTGGAATTATTACATTCCCGTTGAAAGATTGGATGTCATTGAAACGAGGTAATCTGGAGAAGCTTGGAGGTTCTGTGCAATTGGGAAAAGCGCAAAGACACTTGGAAAGGAAGCCAAATTTCTTCAGCTTTTTTCCCGCTGGAAATCACACCCAAGGTCTTATGAAAACAGACTTTCTTTTCAAGCATCAGGAGGAAATACTTCAAGAAGGACACCCATGGCACATGCAAACTTCTGGACCCGCCAGTCCCAGAGTGGTCAGAGCTATGCAGAGATTGCATTGACTCTGCCTTTAAGATCTGTATTTTCTTTATTCCTTGGCACACTTTTCAATTATTTAAGATCAGGTACTGTCCATGGGTTCGAGGGAAAGGCAGAATGTAAAAACCAACAGTATGTGTTGATGACTTCAGAAAACTTATGATCAGTTATTACTTTTATTATTCCTTATGACAAACAGTCATTTCTAACATTTATTATTGGCTGCTCACTAAAGTGCTGAAGACAGTGTTGAGTCCTTTGTGTGGGTCATTTTAGTTAGTTCTGCTATTAATAAAGCACCACCTTCAGTTTAGAGATGGAGAAGGCTTAGAGAGGCCAAGTAACTTGCTCAAGATTACACAATTTATCACAATTTATTAGAGGTGGAGCCTTATATTCCAGTCATTTCCTTTAGCTATTATAAAGGTATCAAGTTTTAATCCAATAAAAAGATTAAAATGACTAAATCTACTTGACATTTTGGAAGGGAATATGATTCACCTTGAAGAAGAATGCTTTGAATTTTGGCATAGCAGACTGACTATTTCTTTTTGTCAAGTCATTTTTATACAGTTCCTGTCTGGTCTATAATGACTCCATGGCATGTACTCCCTGAATATAGAAGAAATCAGTCTACTGTTAACCCTTCATTGGAATGTTTCCTCAACAAGTGAGAAAATTTATTCAACTTTGAAAAGTGGTATCTGCAAACTATTATTCCAAAACCACCTCATACTACTTTCAACCCCTTTTTCCCCTACTTGTTCATACACTCAGCTTGTCCATTAGAATTTGGATCATAAAGAGATTTCTTTTAATGGGCTATATAATTTTCTGTCAAGCACTCATTTATTTCCTTGGAGGTCAATTGCATTTACCATCCATTTCTATAAGGGTAGGTAGTCCTAGTTCTGAGGTATTTATAAGAAATTTTATAATGTTTCCTATGGCAACAGATGATTAGCTTATTGCTTCAAATCATTTAAAATGATAATCTGCCAAAACAAAGGTAAATAATTTTGTTTACTATCTGGTCATTGAAAGGTCTAGGATAACTTGGTTGGCTGTTTGAAGTAACCTTTTACTCCTCACTTTTTGCATCAGGCAGCCACCTAGTCAGAAAATTGATTTCCAGAAACAGGAATGGCCACAGAGCAATTTTAGCTGAATTTTTGGGGTAAACAATGCCATTTCCTGAGTGCAAAGTGATTGGACTTCAAAATGAACCATCAAGCCCACAGGCAAGCTTAGTACAGCAAGCAGGCCTGGTTTCCAGGCTAGGAGTTAAGCTTTTCTCCTCTGATTCAAATATCAGAAATAAGCCTTTCCCATTTATGTGTGCTACCAGAATAAATAGAGGTCCCTCACAAAGGAAGCCCTTTGATTCAGCACAGCTCAACAGATGGTGATGGGGACGTATTGTGGGATTCTGGAAAGAGAGCAGGCTTCAGGCCCACCAGGGCTGGATTCAAATCCTAGCCTTAGTTGTACCGCCTGAGAGAATGGTTTATCTGCTTCAAGGCTCTTTCTTTGCCTGGAAATTAAAGATACTGATATCTCCATTGGCAGGGTGTTTTAAGGACTAGAAATAATACACATGTGATCTGAACCATGTTCCTATCTTGGAGAAGAAATAGCAGCTAGGAGCAGTTAGAAGCAAACAATATCCTTTACTTGGGTTTCTCAGATCACAGTGAAGGAGGTCCTATTAGTCATCTACAATGGCATTCCCTAAAATAAATTCCCCACTGTCCTCCCCAAAGTCTTGCCTTCATAGGGCTATCCTTTCTTTCTCGCCCTCTTCCTCCCACCTCATTAGTTCTGTTTCTCTGGCTCCCAGTCTGTTAATTCAGTATCACAAATGTCCTGGAATCAGGCAAAAGTCTTTGATTTCTCTCAGAGTGCAGAGACTAGAAGCTGTGGGCAAAAGCCAGCATTCTCTTTAGAGAGCAGCAGGGATGTAGCTAGGGTTGTGAACACACACTATGAAGAGGTTTGCTCTGTCTCACACATATAACGCTCATTTCCATGCCTGAAACCTAGTAGGTGCTCAATAAAAAGATTCTCCATTAAGGATTATCTAAATGTGCCAGATACTTATCTCATGAATATGAGGTTTAGAGTAAGACAAGATCCCTGCTTCAAGGAGTGCAGAGTATCGAAGTCATTCTTGAATTTTGGTGACTGTTTCAGTGGCTACATCATCACTAAACCAATGAACATGCACTAGATTATTTCCATCAAATATCCTAAGCTAGTAAAACATCTCCATGGTGCAAATGACTAATTAATATATTGGTTGTATTCCGTAGAACTAATTTCAAAATGACCAAGCAATACTTCTTTAAAAAACAAAACCAAACAACAAAACAAAACCCACCAAAAACAAGTTATTTAAAGTATACATTTACTAATTTTATCCTTAACAAAAAATGCTAAATATCTGTGGGCTGTATGATAACTGGAATACTATCAATGGACAAAAATTTTATCATGGCTTTTTATCAATTATGTCATCAAATCTTGGATTAGAACAATAAACACACATTATTTTATTCATTCCTTGCTTAATTCTTTCATCTTCTATAACTGTCACCCTATTCTAGCCTTAAATTAGCTGTGGAATCTAACGTCAGCTACTTATTAACTGCATTTTGCAGCATATTATGTAACCTCTCAAAGTTTCACTTTTAACATCTGTTAAATGGGGTTAAATTTGAGAGTGTCTACCTCTTGAGATCTGTTGTAAGGATTCAATGAAATAATGTATTTTTAGCATCTAACCCAATCAGGCACGTTGTGGCCAATACTTAACAAATAGTTATTATTATTGTTGCTGCTATGGTCATGGTTGTTTATTACTATTGTCATACCAGTGAATTATAGGACCTGGGCTATATGAGGTACAAACAGGAAATAGCTTTATTTTTAAATTTCATTGCCTTTAAACATGTTCTGTCTTATCTCCCTTTCCTGCCCCTGGGTGACACTTCGGACAGATTCTGTGTACTTTCCTGTTACTTTAGGATATTAGACAACAGTCTCATTTTCAAAATGTAAAAGGTATAGTCCAATCTAAAGCAAAACTGCCTTTTGCCTCCTCCCAGCTCAGGCCTGCCAGGGGGCCCACAGATCAGTGGAGGGGGCAACACAGCATCTGTTCCTTAGCTCTCTTTGCTTCTGTCACCCGTTTATGGCTCCTTCATACTGGTGGGGGTGGAAGGGCTGGAGGCAACCAGAAGGGATGGTAGCTGCTCCTCCTTGTACTTCTTCCTTGATTCTCTCATGACAGTTCTCTCAAATGGCCTCAGTCACAGTAACTGTCCAAAGCTGGCCCTTTACTTTAAGGAAAGTTTTCATGGGTGTTTCTGGGTTCTCATCACTCCAGCCCTCTGCTGTCAAGAATGTCAAACTCTGCTGTCAAGAATGTCAAACACTGCTCTGATCTCCCAAGAAAGTGATTCTTGGGCTCAGCGTACTGCCATGGACCCCAGCTACCTCCCATGCTATTTGGCTTATGGGAAATTTACCCCCCTTTCCCATCACGTTTTAGAAGCCATGCTCTCCCATGGCTATTCTCTCTGCCCCTGTCCACCTCTAGGTGAGAAGCAGGCGTCAGCCTCTCTTTTCCCCAAACTCCAGCAAATATGCAATTTGAGAAGAGAGACAAATCGTAGGCCTTTCCACTTCTACCTCAGATTCTTCCCATAATGATTCACTAATGCAGATGGTGATTGCAGCTATGAAATTAAAAGATGCTTACTCCTTGGAAGGAAAGTTATGACCAACCTAGACAGCATATTAAAAAGCAGAGACATTACTTTGCCAACAAAAATCTGTCTAGTCAAGGCTATGGTTTTTCCAGTGGTCGTGTATGGTTGTGAGAGTTGGACTGTAAAGAAAGCTGAGCACCTCAGAATTGATGCTTTTGAACTGTGGTGTTGGAGAAGACTCTTGAGAGTCCCTTGGACTACAAGGAGATCCAACCAGTCCATCCTAAAGGAGGTCAGTCCTGGTTGTTCATTGGAAGGACTGATGTTGAAGGTGAAACTCCAATACTTTGGCCACCTGATGCAAAGAACTTATCTCCCTTATTTCCCTCTCATTTGAAAAGACCCTGATGCTGGGAAAGATTGAGGGCAGGAGGAGAAGGGGACGACAGAGGATGAGATGGTTGGATGGTATCATTGACTCGATGGACATGGGTTTGGGTGGACTCCGGGAGTTGGTGATGGACAGGGAGGCCTGGCGTGCTGTGATTCATGGGGTCGCAAAGAGTTGGACGTGACTGAGTGACTGAACTGAACTGAACTGAACTTCTCTTATGCAGGAGGGAAGCATAATTGAATGGACACTCAAAGAACCAGTTAGCAGGTCCAGGCTGGATGTGTTTAGCAACTGTCTTTACAACATGTGGCCTCCCATTGCCCATTGTCCTTGGCCAGGGTGCTTTGGCGGAAACTCTGAGACAACAGGAAAGGTCCCATCCAGCATCCTGTTACATTTTTATTACACTTGTACTTTTACAACTGTCTCCTAATTGGTTTTCCTGCCACCTATCGCCCACTGTTTCATTTCATCCCATACCTAACTGCTAGATTAATCTTTCTCAAAAGACACTGGTCTTGTCATATTTTTCTTTTTAGTCCATCACTGTGGCTTCTGCAGGTTGGCTACCATCCCAACAACCCTTTCAAAGAGAAAAGGAAAAGCCCAGGGTCCCCAGATTGAATGTGATCCCAGGAGAGTAAGCCAGCTAGGACAGTAGCAGAGTTTCTGGGAGTCCCCAAAGCTCCTGTGACACTGGTTTGCTTCTAACTGCTTATTATGTCAAATAAACCCCCCAGCTACAAACATAAACTCCTCTAATTCAATGAGGTATTTACACTGTGATCAGCAACCCCTGAGGCACTAGAAAGAATGTTTTTAATATACAATTCCAGCTTTATCATTTTATCAAAATCCTCTAAATTTTGAGGAGTGACCCACTGGCTGAACATTACCGGATCATTTAGAGTTGATTTCTCCAAGAGCTGCATGCTCTGTCTACACCAAAAAAGTGCCAAGTATTTTGGAATTTTGGAACCCAGAGAAAATCTAATTCAATGTTTTTGTTTTACATGTGACAAAATGGTGACTCGGAGAGACGGTGGCTTTGCCCAAAGTCACCAGGCCATTTAAAGCTCAACCAGAATCGGTAGCCAGGTCTCCTGAGCCCCACAGTCAGGCCAGTTTCACCTCCCAGGGGACAGCATGCCAGTTAGTTTCAGTTCTTTGTAAACCACTGTCCAGTTAGTCCCTGCATTGCAGAAGGTCACCCACCTGTAATGGAAAGGGAATGTTCTTTCTAAAATTAGCATTAAAGCCTTCTCTGATAGCATGTAGGGAGAAGAAAATGATTACTATTAAAAAGAAATAAAATGAACATTGGATTCAGAATTTGTCTCTGAAGACGCTGATGGATCTTTTTGGTAATGAAAGGGAAGGCCCAGGACACATCCCGGGTGGAGAAGGCTGAGACAAAACAAGCTGATTTGCTTTAAATAATAAAATAAGGGGAACTTTCCATTTCTAGTGAGAACTGGGAGGAAGGTGTTTTGAGAGGCCAAGCACTTGGAAAAGAGAGAATAAGGGGAATTAAAGATACCTGGAGATGGGGAGAATGAGCAGACCAGAGGGGGAAGTTGCTAAAAAGAAATTCCTGGTAGCCAAAACTTTAGAAGCAAAGAAGTTTTGTATTTGATTTTAAGTACTTTTCTATACTATACTGTACTATGATCACCCTTCATGATCCACAAATCTTCAGTAAAATTTCATTATACATAATAATGAGGGTCAGAGGAGCCTGGAACGAAGGGAAGTGGGGCAAGGAACAAAATCATGGAAGAGCCTGACTGCTAGGATGCCGTGGTGAGCAGAATAATAGCCCCCAAAAGTGTTCTAATCCCACCTGTGAGTGTTAATCAACATGGCCACAGAGGATTAAGGTTACTAATCAATAGATAAGGAGAGTCTCTAATGCTTGGGTCTACCCCTTCTTCTCTCAGCTTTATCCCTGCTTCCTAGTCTTGGTTTGTTTGGCTACGGGAGTGTCTACAGTAGCAGAATTTGAGGAAGAACAGAGAGGCAGGCAAGAAAAATCCCCAAGTTAGCTGCTTTCTTATTATATGGACCATTCTGGTGCCCCCAGCCCCATTGTCCTGGTCTCATCTCAGTGTTCCCAGGGATCATTCCCATCCTTGACTGTTCTGTTCCTTATCCTTCAATGTCTGACCCTGCTCTGTGTCCCAACATCCATCACTGATTTGAAGCCCAGACTGATGTCACAGGAATCATCACCAGTATCTGTCTTACTTTCAGGGTAACACCCAGTCTCAGAGTGGCAGAGGTGCTCCTAACATTGCACATGGCAACTCAACATCTTTTCCTACAGCAGTAATTTTCAGAATGTGTTTTGGGGAGCTCTAGTTTTGGGTGTTAATATCTGTTACTCAATAAAAGGGTTTCAAAGTCAAAGAAGGTTGATGAATTCTCAATGGAACAATTTTAAGCAGTTTTCTTTCCTGCAGAACTTCTTAAAGCCTTTAATATGCAAATGTACATTATGAACCCTCTGAGTGGGATATGATATGATATGCATGGTTTTCCAAACTTATTTGACCTTGAAATTTCTTCTTGAAACTTTCTTGAGAGAATATTCTTCTGTGAAAAGTATTTTGTCTAAATGTAATATATTTAGCTTTTGTGGCTCAGGCATAGGTTCTTGTGAGTTGACACAGATAAAGGCATTGTTTTTCTGCTAGGACAGTGCATTCTAGGTTCTACAACTACATTTTTGGAAGCCAGTAGTTAATGAAGTGGAAAACTATATGTAAGACCCTTCCAGCTAAGAACTAGGTGCTTACTCAGAAAGCAGAGCTGATGACCACGTAGAAAGCACCTTGGATCATAAGTCAGAAAAGTTGGTATCTAGTTCCAATTTTACCACTGTTAGCTGGAGATTCCTGAGCAACCCTCAACATTTCATCCTCAGTTTCTGCAAAATGGAGTGCTTAATTGGTTGTATGTCTTCCCTGATGCCTCAGATGATAAAGAATCCACCTGCAATGCAGGAGACCTGGGTTCCATCCATGGGTTGGGAAGATCCGCTGGAGGAGGGCATGGCAACCCACCCTGGTATCCTTGCCTGGAGAATCCCATGGACAGAGGAGCCTGGAAGGCTACAGTCTATGGGATTGCAAAGAGTTAGACATGACAGAGCAACTAACACTGAATGGTAACATTAAAACAAAAATAACACCTGCTTAAAATATTTCACAGGAATTTCAGGAGTTTCTAATGAGATGATGGCATGAAATCACTTTAGAAACAATAAGGCTTTTTTTCATAACTGTATGTAAAAATACCATATTATTTCTTAATTAACTTGGTTTTATAATAGGAACAAGGATTCAAACCCATAGATAACCTTCAAACCTTATTTACTTATTTTTTTGCAAAACATTTCAATCTAGATTATTTTCCCCAACACTGGTAATAAAGAATAACTCACAAATTACAATTTTAGTTTTCTCTTTCTAAATCTTCTCTCTGGTGGAAGAACAGTGTAGTGGCCAAGACAAAGATGCAATCAAGAGAGCAAAGTAGAAGCTGGACATTTAATAAACTGGATAAGATAGGTCATTGTCACATCTGAGCTTCCATTGGGGTCTGTTTGATTTGGAAACAGTGCCACTGGGGGCAAATTCCATCCTCAGATTTTCAGGCAAGTTTGGATCCAGTTATTAGCTACAGTTAATATTCCCATTGTCAAAAGCTGAGATAATAACTCTGATTGAAAGTGAAAGTCGCTCAGTCATGTCTGACGCTTTGCAACCCCATGGAATTCTCCAGGCCAGAATACTGAAGGGGGTAGCCTTTCTTTTCTCCAGGGGATCTTCCCAACCCCAGGGATCAAACTCAGGTCTCCCACATTGCAGGCGGATTCTTTACCAGCTGAGCCACAAGGGAAGCCCAAGAATACTGGAGTGGGTAGCCTATCTCTTCTCCAGGAGATCTTCCCGACCCAGGAATGGAACTGAGGTCTCCTGCATTGCAGGCAGATTCTTTACCAACTGAGCTATGAGGGAGGCCCATAACTCTGGTTGACAAAGCCTAAAATGTTATCTGGGACACCAGATACCAGATCAGCAGAAAATATCGCTCACCATACTTCTCCATTGTCCGTCTCATGTGATGGACAGATGGGAGCACGCCAGTGCACCATGGGTAACAGCAACATGAATCTGTTTCTGAGCCCAGGACAGTAGTTATCTATTAAGCTATGACACAGCATTCTGGGTATTTATTCTTGTATAATATTCAACTTCTTTGGTTTAGGAACTGACTTAGAAGAGGGGGACTGTAGGTAACCTGTCAAAAAGTATCACTTACCTGGTAGATTCTGGTATGTCGAGCTTGGGTAAGATGTTGAATTTAATTCCTTGGTGTATTTGTTTGAAAATGGAACATTTACCAGAAGTGGATGTGTCATACTGACATGTGTATTTTTAAAGCAATCTCCATTGTTTATTATTTTAATGGTAGAAGTCATGGATGATTCCAGGATGGTTAATTATACAGATAAGTATGGGTAAGGAAGGGCACTGCCTTATAGTCATATATGTATTTGAACTTAGTGGCTACTTAAAGAAGGGGGATTTCTCTTTGGTTATCACATATTAGCATCTAATTTAGAGACATTTTCTTTAGATAGTTTGGTTGCTTTCTCGCACCAGAAACTGTACTTTGAATATTCCTTTCTTTTGTTATTTTATCATATGATGTGAAGACAGTAACATCTTATGAATAAGTATGGTTTACACAAGACTTTTTCCAAATTGTTTCATTTGTATATTATTATCTTTATTTGTTACCTATCTTATTTAAACAAAGAGTCGCAAAACATGTCCCACAAATTCAGTAATCTGAATACATGGTGAACCACTTGTTTGCCATTTCATAGGCACAATTACTCTTGATTTTACCCAGAGTAATTCAGTGTTAAAAGAAGAACAGAACCTGGTACCCCTTATTTCTCTGCTGTAGGTTCTACTTTGACTCTTAGCACATGGCACCCATTTTAGGTATTATATTGACTTTTTCAACAGTGGTTTAATTAGCACATGTTGTTTGCTGCGGTTGAAAAAGGGGGTGTTAATAAAACAGAAACAAGATACAGACGAGTTGAGGGAAACAGGTGATTTCATCTTTCAAAGAACATTCTGTAGAAGGAAGCTTCTGGGTGCTCATTAAGAACACAAGCTTCCATACATGCGTGGAAGAATGGGGAGCAAGAGGAATTTCAATGACTTTTTCATGAAATCTGACCCAGAGTTGAACAAAGAGAATTCTAAAACTTTTGCATATGCCATTTTTAGGAGGGGGTGGGGCAGACATCCATCTTTTCCCCCTTTCTCTGGTATTTCTTCAACAAAAAGAATTACTGAAATTGGACTTGTTCAGGTTTTTATAAATCAAGATGTCAGCAAACACAAGCACTAGTCTAGTTACAACAAGAGACTGTAGCTTACAGAGTGAAATGAACCCTGTTTTTTTTAAGCTCTACAAAGAACACATTGTTTATTCTTGTGTAAAAAAACGTCATATAAAGAAGCTCTCTGTCAGGTACTCCTATTTGTATTTAGTTGTTTCATAACTCAATTACACTGTTCCCCTCTGTCTAATAATTAGCATATGCATAATAACAAGCCTTGAAATCCTGTTCTTTTCCCGACTGTGTGTCAGTTACATTTCCAAATTGTTCCGGAGAACGGGCTGTGCCTGAGTAGGTGAGCCTCCCTGCTGGTCTGGCAGCTTGCCCCGGTGAAGGAGTTGAGGGTCAGCTCTTGGAGAAAGGCCCATCCAGAGGCTTGAGCAGGGACTTCCTGCCATCTGGAACAGTCTGGAGCACCAGGAGTGATGTCAGCAAGACGCACTCAAGTGTCTCCTCTCCAGCTCCCCCTGGGAAGACCAGTATGTCACCCAGTTCCTTGACTGGGGAGACTGCCCAGGCACTCCCAGTCACTTGAGCTCTGTATTTTTGTTGCCTTTCATGCTGAGGTTTTTGTGGCCACTTACCACCTTTTGAATACGCTTCCTATGTTTGAGGAATTCCCCACAGTCTGAGTCCTACCTCCCCATTTTATAAGCCCCAGTTGCACTTTCCCAGCTTCTCTTGTAGCAAGAGCCCAAATCTGGGACGCAGGCTCAACCAGTCCCACTTGCTGGAGGAGAGGTGGTTTTGGAAGAGAACAGTGAGAGAGGGAGTAGGTGCCTCACAGAATCCATTTTCTGGAAAAAGTGGCAGTGGAGGCTCTGGCTTTGGAGGAGGACATGCGGAAGTTTCAGCACATGGTGTCCAGTGCTAAGCCTTCACTGAGATGAAGGACTTAGGGCCTCATGGGTCTTCCTGTGGCAGTTGTGATGGATGCTGTGCCTAAAACCACGATCTTCTTTGCAATAATGATACAAAAAAAAAGACACCTAATGTTCATTAGATACGTACACTCTGAAAATCAAAGCATCAAAGTGTTTAACTCGATTTGTTGAAATTTTTAAAAGTTATTAAGATGATTACTTTTTAAAAATTTTTACTGAAATATAGTTGACTTATAGTGTAGTTTTAATTTCTGTACAGCAAAGTGGTTTGGTTATACATATATATGTGTTCATTTTTGTATTCTTTTCCATTATGGTTTAATCACAGGATATTGAATAGTTTCCTGTGCTATACAGTAGGACCTTGTAGTTATCCATTCTGCATATAATAGTTTACATCTGCTCATCCCCAAATCCCAATCCTTTCCTCCCCTACCTCCCCCACTCCTTGGCAACCACAAGTCTGTTCTCCATATCTGTGAGTCTGTTTCTGTTTCATAAATATGTTCATTTGTGTCATATTTTAGATTCCACATATAAGTGACATCGTATAGTATTTGTCTTTCTCTTTATGACTTACTTCCCTTAGTATGATCATATCTAGGTCTATCTATGTTGTGGCAAATGGTATGATTTCATGCTTTTTATGGCTGAGTAATAGTCCATTGCATATATATGCTACATCTTCTTTATCCATTCATAAGATATACTTTAAAGTGCATTATTTTATGTAGGTAATAATATATCTTGTGATAAATAAACTCAAAGACCAAAACATTAGTGGGAAACCGATGTGACATGATTACTCTTCAGATATTTTAGGGGTACATGTAAGTTTATATTTACTTTGGATATTATCATTTACCCATTTTTGAGCTAACTTCTCCCTCTTTTTCCACTCTAGTCTCACATCTATATTATTGCACTAATCTGATTTTGAGGGGTAAAAAGAAGTTCTTTGGTACATGCAAGGCATCTAGGTAGGAATGTAGAACTCCATTAGTTGGATTGGGGAAAAGGGTTACAATAAGACTATACTAAACCTATGTGAAAAAAGGAGCAGAATACCCAATCCAAATCAGTGAAAAATAATTTTTTTAAGTAAATGCTATTTTATTATTTTACAAATAAATTGTATAGTATGAGAAAAAAATGATATTAAGTGAATTTGTTTAAAAATTACAAGTTATTATTGGTGCATGGTAGTGAATCACGACCACCCTTGACATTATGCAAATAATAGCTGGTCCCAAAATTTGAAGGTATGCCTGGAGAATATTATAGGCCGTTTCTTTTCAGAGAAAAAAAATCATCAAATGTTTTCTTAGCCATAATGACACACTGTATTACTGTAACATTACAAATTTATGGAATCTTAATCAATGAGTTTTAGCCATAGAGATAAATTCTGAGGGATGAGGATTTATGAACTCAGTATATAGTACTAAGTTACAGGAGTGACAGTTAAAGATCTTCACTATTTTCTGTGCCTTGCTCTCCCGTGATATTGAAAAAGACTGATATTTTGAGCTTTGATGAGCCATTGTTTCTCTCATTCTATTGAGTTTTAAATTTCTCTGATTCCATCGTGTACCTCATTCCATGATGTCCACATGATAGTATATCTGTTATGAGTACTATCCAATTATCAGTGATTCAAACAAAGAGAATTTAAATGTTTTGGAAGAGGTCCTTCAGATGAGAATGTAGCTGACTGGATGGAGAAAGGAAAACACAGTTTTCTCCTATGCTCCAAAACGCTCTACGCTACTTTCTACTATTCCTTCTAGTTCTATGAAGCTGCTTGTCTGTTTGTGTGTTGTATTATTTCTGTGATTTTCACCATACACATGAAAAGGAAAAGAACAATCAATATCTTTTCTTCCTGCTTTTCTTCTAATTCCCACTGCTATTTTATTATTTATAACTGATTTTAAACTCAGTTTTGGATTATTTTCTGAACACCATTTTGATATTTCTATAATTCTGAATATAGCATTTCTAAGGGTAAGAGATCTAAGCATGTGACTGGAGTGGTGTGGATTTGGTTCTGCTGAAGCCAGGAAGGCAGTCTGGACACTCTGATGGATAGTATTTGCTCCAGAGAACTCCACCAGACTGGTTGAAGCATGATCAGGCCTATACTGGGCTTGACTTCTTCATAGGAGAGTGGCTTTGCTTGCCTAAACTGTGATAACAGCTATGCAAATAAATATTTTGATTATTCATTTAGAAGAAAAGATTATTTGATGATTCTCTTGAAGTATATGTAAGCTTATTACGAGGAGGAGGAAATTTTTTCCCATTGTTATTGCTAATTCAATGAGGGAAAGTACATTGTATCAATAGTTAAAAATAAGAAAGACTTTCCTCAGTGGAATTAAGGTATACTGTGGGGATTCCCACTTTGCAGAGGTGACTCGATGACATCAAAATCCCTGTTTTCACCTTTGAATCTATGAAATTCGAAATGATGTCATTGCAGTGACCAACTGCCACCCATGAAGAGGCTGTTGAATTGGGCATTACGTTCTGCAGTCACTGCCTTCAGGTAAGAGTCAGAGGGTACCTGCTGTGAGTGTAGGACTGTCTTAGGCTCTGCTGAAGAATCACGGCATTATTGCGTGTATCTCACTGGGGAGACAACAGGAAAAGCTAAGTTCTAGTAAAAGATAGCTTTTTCTTATACATGAGACAGATTACAAGCGCAGAGAATGGCTTTCAAAGGAATTAGGAACCAGAGTAAGGCCATTCAGGACAAAGGGAACAGCACGTAAAGCGATGGAGTGCTGACAGAGGTGCCAGGTCATTTTGTGTATGGTTTCAGACAATGTAGGGCATTGACAAGCTCTATTGAGGAATAAAACATTCATAAACATTTCACTAAGCACCAAGCCCTATGCGGACCCCTGTGCATTTTCTCATTCAGTCCTCATAATAACTCTAACATACAGTTAGAAACATCATCTTGGTTTGCTGTTGATAAAATAAAGGCATAGAGTGGTTAAGTGAGTTGCCTAAGACGACACAGCTAGCAATTGATGGAGCAGGGAATTCAAACTCAGGTTGTCAGAATTTAGCTACTGGGACTAAAATTTAATTCCAGAAACATTAGTTATCATTTCCTAAAGGCAAAGCACAAACTAAGGTAGGAACTGTAGGGTTTGAGAGTAGCAAAATGTCTTCAAAAGTATATTCTCCCTAATCAAGCTCAACATGTAGGTCTTCTGTAAATGTCTGTGAATTATAAGTCTATTTTCAAGGAGTATATACTCTGGTAGGGAAGACAGACATGTATACGTAACTACAATGCACAGAAGGCTACAGGTACTGATGGATCAGATTGGATAAATCTGAGGGGGAGAGAAAGTTATCCTATAAAAGGAATTGAGTTTTTGAGCAGGAGAGTGAAGTGATGAAAACTTATTACTGAAAACTTAATCTGCTGACTTGTGCTCCTTGTTTCCTTATTGTCAGCAACATTAAGCCACTTGGAACTCCAAGCAAGTTAGATACATGGTATAGAAAAGAGGAGGAAATATTTCTCCCTCTCATGTCCTGCTCACCAAAATTCTGCTAAATTGGCTTAGATGCTGGAATAATAAATTGGAGTAAAAGCTGAAGCATAAAATCTGAAGACATGCTGATGCTTTTTGTTCAATCACTATTGTTCCTAAGAATATAAGGAGCCCCCAGGCTGTAGGGGTTGGGTAGAGGCCTGGAAAGATTATTTGTTGCAAATGTCCAAGATATAATTTGTTGCAAATTAGGATATAAGGAACTAAAGAGCCTCTTGATGAGAGTGAAAGAGAAGAGTAAAAAAGCTGGCTTAAAAGTCAACATTCAAAAAACAAAGATCATGGCATCAGGTCCCATCACTTCATGGCAAATAGATGGGGAAACAATGAAAACAGTGGCAGACTTTCTTTTCTTGGGCTCCAAAATCACTGCAGATGGTGACTGCAGCCATGAAATTAAAAGACGCTTGCTCCCTGGAAGAAAAGCTATAACCAACCCGTCATATTAAAAAGCAGGGACATTTTTTTTTGCCGGCAAAAGTCTGTCTAGTCAAAGCTATGGTTTTTCCAGTAGTCATGTATGAATGTGAGAGTTGGACTATAAAGAAGGCTGAGTGCTGAAGAATTGATGCTTTTGAACTGTGGTGATGGAGAAGACTCTTGAGAGTCCCTTGGACTGCAAGGAGATCCAACCAGTCTATCCTAAAGGAAATCAGTTCTGAATATTCATTGGAAGGACTAATGCTGAAGCAGAAGCTCCAATACTTTGGCCACCTGATGAAAAGAACTGACTCATTGGAAAAGACCCTGATGCTGGGAAAGATTGAGGGCAGGAAGAGAAGGCGACAACAGAGGGTGAGATGGTTGGATGGCATCAGCAGATCGATGGACATGAATTTGAGTAAGCTCTGGGAGTTGGTGATGGACAGGGAAGCTTGGCGTACTGCAGTCCATGGGGTCACACAGTCGAACACGACTGAATGACTGAACTGAACTGAGGATATACGTTCATTCACGTTTGATCATTTTAGTTATCCGTTCATGCAATGGGTCTGTCATTCAATGACTACAGTTGACCCTTGAACAACATGGATATGAACTGTGTGGGTATACTCATACAGTACTGCATAATTCAAGGCTGGTTGAATTCATGGATGTGGATCCTCAGGTATGGAGGAACCAAGTATATGGAAGGAACCAAGTATATGGAGGTTATATGCAAATTTTTGACTGCCTGGAGGGCCAGTACCCCTAACCCACCTGTTGTTTAGGTTCAACTGTATTTGTTCATTGAGTGCCACTGGGTACTTGGTACTGTTCTAAGTCTTGGAACACAGCAGAGTCTAGTCTAAGAAGTACAATAAGACAGCTGTCCTCATGGAGTATGCAAGCCAACAGGGTTATTCATACCATAAACATTTCAGATAGTGACATGTGACACTGAAGAAACCAAAGCAGAGCAACAGGATGAAGAGCGACAGGATGGAGGAGTAAGGACTTTAAAAAGGAATCTCAGTAAACCTCTCTGACATTCCTGCAGACTTGAGTAATGAAGAGCCAGCCATACAAAGATCAGAGGGAAGAGCATTCCAGGCAGAGGAAACAGCCAGGACAGAGGCCCTGAGGTTGGAAGTTAGAGGAAGAGGCAGCAAGATCATGGGCTTTTGCTATTAGCCACATTCAGAACTTTGAAAAGCATATCTGAAATACTTCTTCAAATACTATGTCAATGAAATATTTTAACAATTAGCAATTCAATGATTCTCATTATTAACGTTGTTCTTAATAACCATTTAAAATACTCCAGCTGAAAAAAATGGATTTTTTAAAAAATTAACTTGAATACAAACTGACAAATAACAAAAAAGAAATAAAAATCATAGATAATGGGGGAATTCAAAATATGGATGAAAGGTTTCAGAAGATGAGCTTGAGAAGGGGGAGGGGTGATAGTGAGGATTGGAAATTAAAAGCTGAAAATCATGTACTATTTATTAATTTAATAAATCTGTCTTGATGTCAATGTAATCGAATGCTGTCACAAAATAATGGTCTCCTGCTGCTACATAAATGTTGAGACCAAGCTCTGATGTTTATTTTCAAGACAGGAGACATTGATCCTTCACTAATAGAATATTACAAGTTTATTTCTATTATGCTAAGTAACCGAGTTGATTTCATTGTTGGATTTGATGGATGTTGGTGCTGTCATAGTTGAGAATGGTCTGGGGCTAGGAGGCCAAGAGGATGAGTATTTTTTCTTACCTAATTAGGCATCCTTGGATTTCATTTTAATATAAGATCAATAAAAGAAAACTTTAGGGATATTTAGCCTCTAGGATCTTTCTTCTGATGCCCCAGAGATTGAGACTCTTTGGCACATGATTATTCTGTCCTGAAATGAAGAGACTCTAGAGCCAGACAGTGAGTGAGTTGGATGGGGGCCCCACCCAACTGGAAAGGCAACAGGAAAAGTGATGAGAGGAAAAGACAGCTACAACAATAGAAGGAGGAAGTGAAGCCAAAAAAACAAGAGAAGAAGGAAAAGTAACAGTGAACTACAACAATTCACCAGGAAAGGAAAACCACACAGGGGTAAAAAAAACAACAAAACCCAAAGGGAATTGCAATCGGCTGATTTAGATGCGGGGGGCAAGTTTTTGACCATTTCCAGAGGTAGGGCACATATTTACAGTGATCAATGAACGGATGTCAATGGAACCCAGTGATTCAGGTTTCCCTTTTCCTAAGCAGAATGTGAGTTAAAATGAAGACCTTGGTTTTGGGTTTCATCTTCCAAAGATCACACAGCCACCTAGTTCTGAGAAATGTGGCTGATATTTCTCAGAGGAATGAACAAAGTGAAGATTGGAAATAAGACGTGAACTGACCAATTTAGTCAGAGTAAGGAGAATACTCATCTCTTTTAAACATAAAAAAATAGATTCATGCCACATCATTTTTCCCTTTAATAACCTATAGTGAGCCAAAGGATTTACTTTGCAACAGTCAAAATGGGAGGAAATGATGTATTTGATAAAAGGGTGTAATAAAGCAGGGTGTGGCTTGGTGTTTTTGATTTTACCTAATCAGGGGGTTAGCTGTAAGAACAGAATTCAGTGCTGCTTACCATGCAGAAGCAAGGTCCCGTAAGCCCTGCTTGAGTGGCCCCACCTATATTTAATCCAATCTGAATTCATAGAGAGGCTTGCCCTTCTAGAATCATGGTGCATGAAAGAGTAAATGCTTTGAGGTAGAGCACTGCATGAGATACTCTATATAAAGCACTTAGATAGTACCTGGCAAGAGCTTGATAAATATTAGTGTTGTTGTTAATACATGAGAAGTCTGTAGTGTGGTCTGCAAGAACTGAAATTCTTGCATGGTGAACCATATAACATTGCCAAGTCAACCATATTTGACTTGCAAATATAGCAGTTTCATGTATTTCAATCTAATGTGTTCCCATGAAACTTGCCGATCTCTCTCACCTTTTGTGCTTTTGTCAGGGGTTAAGGGGTGAAGAGAGGGAAGAGGAAAGAGAGGAAGAACGGGGAAAAGAAGGAGTGGGAAGATGGGAGTTTACATGGGAGAGCCTTGTGAAGAACCTGCACTGACAGGAAGCTGAAGTGATGAGATGTAGCCCCGTTCCCCGCCACCCCTCCCACAGCCCTTTAGTGAACTCGCCAGGTTTTTAGAAAATTCCTGAGACATGGATGTGTCTCCTCATTCCACAAATGATAAATGCTCCTTTAAAACACCCAGACCATAGAGTAGAACTGACAGCTCCTAAAAGGACACAGTGCCGAGGCAAAAACAAACGAAGCAGTACAAGAACGTTGCCGTACTTGCGGAACTCTTTCAGAGGAGTGGCAGCAAGTGCCCAGGGCTGGGTTCTTCCATGACCACCCTTCTCCATAGACTACCACATCCATTACCAGAGTGACCTCTTCGTCTGCCTCCCTCCTAGAAATGGGACCAGGCTGAAAAGCCAGGCAAACAGACATGGTGCTTGTGAAGCCTCTAATTTCTGGGCACCTCTGCACCAAATATTGTATTAAAGAAAAACATTCCAGAGGTCACTATCCTTAGTCAAAACTCTCGTTAACAAAGCAACATAGCCCTAAGTAGTGTCCACAGGCCTGTGGACCCTGATAAAATTTCTCCTCAAAGAACTAAAACCCCATGAGTGTTACAGGATAGGAGGCACACTCAGAGGAGCAGTAACAGACCGTAAGACAAAAATGTATTCTTCCTTAAATTTCTTAACACTGGCCCTCCAAACCACAGACAGCTTGGGTCTGAGAAGTTGGGTGAGGCTAACGGGGATTGCCTTGTAGTAGTCAATAGCTCAGCACCATGTGGTAGGGACCCTTCTCTCTTCTGCATCAAATATTTAGGTCCAAAGAAAAAGGCCTGAGGAGTTTTGAAAGATGATAATGGGATTATAACATTATTTATCTGTTGAGGAATCTGGTTTGTACAGGTATAATCTAATGATGATGCTAGCAGGTAGCAATTACTACCACAGAATATGTATAAATCTTCAGGAACTTACTGCAATATATAGGATAGAGTCCAGCTGGTTTCAAACACTTTTTGAATACCCCTAAAATAAAACATTAAAGTGTCCTCTATATCTCTGGGAAGTATACATGACCCTGATAAGACTGTTTATTCCTTATGACTGACTGTTGGCAATGACAATACTCAGCATTTATCTTAAGCAGATTTTTAACACTATTTCAAGGTAAATAAAATATCATAGTGATGTATTTGTCATCTTCCTTTTTTTTTTGCCACACTTGGTCGAGGAGATCCAGTAATGTTGGAAAATTATGAAAAGCAAATGTAGTGCTATTTTTTTCTCCTATGTTTCCACTCCCAACAGAAGGAAATGACACTGCCTGAAATGTTGTACAGCTTCCCTCTTGAGACTGGGGCTTTTGTCAACTCCAAGAGTGCAAATACATCACATTGGCATAACCTTAGTAGGTGAAAAATCGTTGTGAAGATTTAGGAATGCACTAAAAAAATATAGTAATACTTTTGAATAAGGAACACTCTTTGGCACACTTCCTATTACATAACTTTCAACATTTAATGACAAAAATCCAGCCAGTGAACGCTGCAACACTTGGAATTTGTTTTGCAAAATGTGCTAAAGTGTAAGAAATTGCCATACATGGTAGCCCTGTTTTTTTTTTTTTTAATTTTTATTCGTCTTTAGCTTACGCACAATTCTTTGAACCAGAATTATTCCAAGTTCCTAAACTGCAAATTCTTGACAGTGTTAGAAAAACTAGGCACTCTAGAGAAGGAACTATTTAGAAGTGGTAGCTTTGCACACTGTCTCTCCTAACTCATTGGTAAGTGTTTATATCTAAATTGGGATTTTAAAAATCTAGGGCAATAGGTTAGGAAAACAGTCATTGCCTCGGATTAACTAATGTTAAACCAATAGCAGTGTGTCAAATGGTGTTAATATGAGGCCCCATTTTACTTATTATTCTGGTATGAGAGACCATGTTGCGTAGTACATTATAGTTATAATGACTCCATTCATTCCATTACTTTGGTACATGGCATGTGAACAGTTTGTGAATATGAGCATGCTGGTCTCTTCTGCTTAGGAGTGAAGTTTCAAACAGTAGTCTGAGTGACAAACATCTCAGAGCTTGCTCACATTCCTCTGTGGAATAGTCACTTCTGAGAGAAAGAGGTGCGGCTTCATGGTCTGGGAACCAGACTGTCAGCCAGGAACACAGAGTTCTCATCTTGGAACTAGTACTGTTTTCTCTATGGAGCAGATAATGCTAATGAATTTTTCTTAGGACTCAGTTTACCAGGTTTAGAAAGCTGGTCAGGAAAATCTAATTAACTGGCGTATATTCTGCTAAATGACTTCATATGAAAAGTGATATGCATGTAAGTAGGGAGATGTTATTTTCATAAACGAATGAGTTCTATAAAACAAACAATAGAACAGTTTTGTCCTTCAGAAAAATTATCCCCCCAACAAGAAAATCCATTTTTGTGTATAAATAGTTTAAATTTTCTAAATAAATATTTTCTACACTAAATGTTTTTCTTTTTTAATACACCAAGTATTTTATGTGATGGAAATAATTAAATTCATGATTAGCTTCCATTTAAACATAAAGTGATAGTCTCTTTGTTCTGTGTATTAATAGCAAAGGGAAATCTTTTCTAAAGTTCCATGCACTGTAAGAATACAGACATTATTAACCTCAATGTTTTAGAGAAAAACTAGAATCTAAGAAATGTATAGTCAATCTAGAGCTTCAGTAGGGTGGTATAATAAACTGCCTGTTTTAAAATGATAAAGACTTCCAAGAATAAGATGCAGGTTCCAGAAACAGAAAATTGTGCATATGTGCCCAAATAAAACGGGAGGGAAAAAAGACCTAATGATTGACTAACTCTGGTGTTCTATATCTGACAGAATAAAGTTTTTTTTAAAAAAATCAACTTCAAATGCAAATACTCCATTCTGATGGCTCAGCTGATCAGCATTCCCCTACTCTAAATCTAGCCACCCCCCACCCAAATTAATCAGCCTTATATATGAGGTTAAAAAACCTCCAAACTTCTAAAAAATAAATTGAGATTCTTTACAGTAGGAATCTTTAAGTGTCCTATTTCTTCACCCTTGTAAAAAAGGAAAACAAGCAAAACATGGGTCTTCAATTCTGTGTCTGTGATCTCAAATTTGGCTCTGAATATGTGTTTCAAATATCATTAATTAGAATATTGGCCCCGTGAGATACAGTTGCTGATGCAAAGAACACTCTGTACTCAAAATAATTTGAACAAGGGCAAAGAAGCATTTTATTTACATGTGTAAACATTAAGAGAAAAATAAAACAGAGATGATGGTTCAGGTAGCTGCTTAGATATTTTAAAGATAATTGATTTGATTACTTCAGCTGTATGGTTATGAGATAGAGTAACAGTCATGTTTTCACTTTGTGTATTTGTTGCATGATAATATTCTTGTAAAGGTAACTCTGACATTAACTTGGCAAGTTCTGAACTAAGACCTTTTGGCATTTCATTATTTCCAGATACTAAGACCAAATTGCTTTGAATCCCATACCCCACTGTGCAGATCTATAATTTATTTATTTTGTAAATATCAGAAAACATGCCGTTATTCAAAAGACTCTTCCATGTAACAAATCTGGGTAAAGACCAATCAAATTAATAACTTACAGCAATAAACAGCAAACAGCCCTTCTTGTTTTCTTCCTTCATTTTCCTTTCTCTTTAGGAAATAGCAAATTAAACCATGGCTATTTGTGGTCTTGCACTATAAGAACACATGTAGTCATATATTTTCATCCTATTAACAAATCTATTAGCTCAATGGATAAAAAGTAAAGTCCACTGTAAAGATGTTTTAGTGTCTTACATGGGGAGGGTCATCTCCTTTGTAGAGCCACAGCCTAAAAATCTTTCTCTGAAAGATGGTGCCTATTGGCTGGCTGTAAATGGGTACTGACAGCAAAGTTCAACAGCCCTGGGGCTTACAAAAATATACAGATGCCTGGGTCCATCCCCAAAGTTTCTGATTTACTTAGTCTGGGCTGGGGTTCCAGATCTGGTATTTAAAAACAAACGAACAACAAGAAAAAAGTTCTAAGGCAATTCTAATGTGTCGTGACTGAGAATTAGAGAGGATCCCAAGACCAGTGCAAAGATAATATAGAACTTAGTTAATAGTACAAAGCCCACTCTTGGTTTTAAATGGAAACCTTACTTTATTTCAGGTGTGGGCAGCAGCTGCCAGAGTTCCCTCCTTGACAGCATTCTCTAAGCAATACCTAATAGGGAATGTTCTATGGGTGATGGAGACTAATAATTTTCTGAGTTAAAGCTACTGGAAGTAGATTAAACTGAACAGCAAATTACACAGCACCAAACTTGAAGGTAGAGTTTGTAAACAGTGACAGCCTGATAGACATTTGGGCATTTTGAACAAAAGTTCGTTAAAAGAGGGAGGTTATTACTCCTCCTGTTAGGGGAAGCACACTGATTGAAACCGCCCACCCTGGCCAGGCACCATAGTAACTATTTGCATGAGTTGTTTTACCACAGGAGGTCCTGGTAAGGAACATGGAACTAATAAGCCACCACCAACCGGAAGAGTTCGGGAAAGGTCAAAAGGAGACACATGTGCGACCACCTCCCAGAATCCTTCTCTCTGGCATCCATCTTGGCTGAACAAGGCGTGCACCACGAGGACTCTGAGTCAGAATGATTGGCTAAAGACAACCTGGAAACTAATCCAATCACCTAAATCGGAGACTAGGAGCCACGTGGCAGAGCTATTCTCCTGGGTTCCCTTACCCTACTGCTCTCCACCTGGGTGCCCTTTCCCAATAAAATCTCTTGCTTTGTCAGCACATGTGTCTCCTCCGACAATTCATTTCCAAGTGTTAGACAAGAGCCCAGTTTCTGGCCCTGGAAGGGGTCCCCCTTTCTGCAACACTTCCAAGTACCTCAGAGCTCAAGAATGTCCTGTCCCCACCACTGCAAGTTATTGTAAACAGAGAGAAGAATTTTGACTAAGAAAGGGTAAATTACCTCTTTTGAAAATCAACTTAAGCCAATGTGACTTTTTTGACTTTATCTTCACTTCTATTGGCTGAATTTTTGTCCTTTTAATAAAAGCATGCTTATTTTTCTTGTATCCTTTTGTATTAGTCAATCCTCTACTGTTATTGTCATCTTTTGCTATCATATTCTACAGCTACTTCATTTAATCTTGTTATTTTTTTTACACTTTACCTTTTCCATTTTTTTTTCGTTTTAACATAGCAGGTCCCTTCTCTTCATTTTTCCCAGTGTTTGATTTATGTTTGGTTGCCAGCACCTTTTCTGATTCTTTCATTTTTACTAACTGCCTTCCTTAACCTTCTGTTGATGTCATATTCCTATCACTTGCTGTCAATGCCCACACAAGCCCATTTCTTTCCATTCCATCTATCTCCTAATCTCCATATACATTTTTATGATCCTACTACTAAAAGTTTAAAGCTGCATGTGAGGAAAAGAAAGGTACCTTTCTCCATTTGAATGCTATTTCCTCTCCCCTCCCATTTTCTTGATGTTTTCCCCTATCTGACCCCCAACTGCACCCCACTTCCCCTGTCATTCCCTATTTGATGCCCATCTCTTCTTTTTAACCTTGTTTGCACTCTGTCTCATTTTACATCCAAGGAGCTCCACAAGATAAAGGATGGAGTTCAGTTGGGAGCCAGGTTGTGTTTGTTTTCAGAAACTTTTTTGCCTTTACTGAAATGGGATTGGGGCCTGGGATCCATGAATATTCTTGGGCAGCCTTTCAGCTCTGGCAAACGCTTTGTACACCTTGGAGCACGGCTGGGGCCTATTCTGATGGACAAAGACAGGGATGTTTGTAAAAGCCTTCTACGGTCCTTTCCACTCCAAAGGTCAGGATGAGTTGGCATCAACGCCCAAGGCTGGAAAGGCAGGACAGGTGGGGATACCCGGGTCCCTTTTCTGCAGTAGGTCTGGCGTGTCGCGGGGCCCTGATCTTAGGAGGACAAGGTGGGGGCCACTGAGGCCCCCAGGAGTCACTGGGCCACCTTTGGGAGGCAGGCCCGAGCCTGAGCGCTCCCCTGGGCTGCAGGGCGCGGCCCCAGGAGCCAGGCGACGCCACCCCAGCGGCGCCAAAGGCCGGAGGCACAGTCCCTCCCCAGAGGGAAGGCGAGTCGCTCCCGGTCGCTCAGCCAGAAGGTCGAGGGAAAAGTGCGCGTGTCCCCCGCCAGCCGGCCCTCTGGGAGCTGGGCGGGGGCGACACCGCAGGAAGTAGGGCCGAGGACCGCAGAGATCAATCCTGGGTACCGGCGCGGGGTCACAGGCAGGAGAGGAGCGGGAGAAAGGGGCTGGTGGGGGGGCTCCCCAGGGCGGCTGGGGCCGTAGATCTGCCTGTGTACTCGGCGGGCGCCCCGAAGTCTGGGGCCGCGGCGGCTCCGGCTCCGCCAGCTCCTGCCAGAAACTCCAGGCCGCACTTTCCCCTCCTCCCGGCGCCTTCTCTCCAGTGAGGAGCCGAGCGCGGGCGGCGCGGGGGGAGGGGCGGCGGCGGAGGGAACAGCCAGTTGTTTAAAATCCTTCTAGAGCAGTTTCTAATTCCCCCCTTGCGCCGGGGTTCGGAGGGGGGAGGGGGGGAGAGGAGCGGGTGGAGGGAGGAGAGCGGAGAGGGAAGGAGGGAGGGAACCCGGGAGGGAGGGAAGGAGGGAGGAGACTGCCGCTTAGGCTGTAGCCGCCGCCGCGCGCTTCGGCAGGCCGGAGCGGGGTGGGGTGGGGGGAGGCCTGTCAGTCTCGTGCGTTGCCTGGGCGAAGGGGGCGGAGCTTTGGCGTGGGGCGGCCAATAGTGGGGGTGGCTGCGTGGGTCGCCATGGGGACGGGGCTGTTCCCGGGGAGGCTGTGATGGGTTGACAGGTGCGTGACAGTGGGAGCTGCTCTCGGCACAAGCATGTACGGCAAAGGCAAGAGTAACAGCAGCGCCGTCCCGTCCGACAGCCAGGCCCGGGAGAAGTAAGTGTCTCCGCTTCTCACCCACCTCCGCCTTCTCACGCGCGCACACACACACACACGCACGCACTCGCACACTCTCTCGGAGACACCCAGACACACAGACACTCTCTGCCGGGGGAGAGCCGGGGGGTGGGCTGGCAGGGGGAGGGGTGCGCGAGGTGGGGGGCGTGCGGTGCGGGGAGCGGCTGTTTCCCAGGAGGGGCTCGCGCGGGGCTGGCGGCCGTGGGGGTCTGGCGGGCGGGAGGGAGCGAGTGTGTCGGGGGGCGGCGGCGGTGCTGGTGGCGGGGATGGAAACTTGTTTAGGTGATTGAGGGAAATAACCCGCGGGTTCACCTCCGCGCAAAGTAACTTTAGAGCTGGGGTCCGGGGCTGCGGGGAGCGGAGAGCCTCGGGGGGTAGAGGGTTGGGCGAGAGGGTCAGCTGCGTGGAGGAGGGCACGCGGAGGGAATGTGGGTGTTCGGTGGGGGCGGGCCGGGGTCGAGGCGGGCAGCTCGAGGGGCGCCGCGGCGGGGGGCTCGGGCGCCGGGGCCGGGTGCGCCTGGCGAGGCGAAGGAAGCGGGGCCGGGCGCGCGGCGGGCGGAAGCCGGGCGTGGAGCGGCCGAGCGGGGCCCCGCTGGGGCGCGGAGACGCGCGCGGGGCGCGGAGGGCGTGTGCGGGGCGTGGGCCGGGTGGGCGTCGGGGTTTTCCTGGTCCGGAGGAGGGACGCCGCATTCGCAGCGCCGCGCGGAGCCCGGGGCAGGGGGCGCCAGGGACGCCGCTGAAGTTTGGGAGTCAAAGGACCGAGTTCCCGGGGAGGAAAAGTGTGCTGGCGAGAAGCGGGAGCTGCTGGGGTAGGCTGGCTTTTCTGCCGCTCGCAGTCGACCCAACTCGGCGGCGGCGGCTGGAGAACTTTTTTTTTTTTGGATACTTGCAGCCTCCCAAACGTAGAGGGCTGTGGCGGTCGGGGCGGCGAGCGGGGGGTCGCGGGGCGCAGAGGAGTAGCGGTGGGGGCCGCGGCCGCTGGCGCGAGGAGGGCTGTCTGCGGTGGGGAGCGGGCAGTGGTCCGAACCCGGACTTGCAGGAAGGGTCGAAGCGTGGAGACGGGGAGGAGTTAGTTGTTTGGTCGGTGTGGCGAGGAGATACAGGTGTTAAACTCCGGTGGGAGCCCAGGGGAGGCTGGCGAGAAGAGCCCCTCCCGGCCTGGGATGCCACCGTCACGGCACGCTGCGAAGCAGGGTTGTTTGCTTCTATTCTTATGTGCTTGTAACGGTGATTTGGTTGTTACTAAAAATGAGAGTGCATAGTGACTGTGACCACTGAGGAAGAACCCCTCTTTTCTGTGCAGCCGCTCTTACAGTGATTCCCACTAACCACCTCCATTCTGAGGATGAGGCGTATCCCTGTCATTGGACGCGCTCTGCCCTTCCGAGGACTTCAGACTGGGGAAAAGTCTGAGAGCATCTCTCAAAAGCTACTTTAGTCACCTTGCACAAGGAAATAGCTGCGTAAATAAAAACCGAATGTGCAAAAACTACCGTGTTTCCCTTCTAGTTTTAGGCAGTTAGTAGTAGTCTTCTGAAAGTTTCTTGTGCCCTAGGGTTGGAAACATTTCCTAATCTTCGTGTTGGCAGCAATAAACGCAATTCCTATAGGATTTAGGGGCGGCAGGCCTTGGCGTATCAAAACAAACCAAAAAAAGATACTCCTCCCTACCCCCCGCCCCGAGGTATTTTCTGAGCTGTATTCAGCATCTTGTTGGCTGTGACAAGGAGTATGTAAAAGATTTAGCATTATAGGTTGGTTAAGAAATAGCAAGTTACTGGAATTGAAGTTTTGAGATAGCCTAATTTGTGTGCATTTATCATTTAATGGCAATATATCTGAGAAAATAGAAACATATAGGGAAGATGTTTTAATGATTACAGAGTATTTGGATTTCATATTTTTGGGAGTGAAGGAATTGAAATGTGTATTGAGGTATATCTTATTTTCAGGGTGGTTGAATTTGAGAATCAGATTTTGGGTTTTACTTGAACTTCCAGGAATGGCTGAATTTAATCTGTATTATGATAACTTTGTAAAAAAAATTAAAAGCATCTAACATAATAATGAAGAAGTTGAACCTGGTGTGTCTTAAGTCCTTTCTAGCTCTAATTCTGTGGTTATGTCATGAAAACAAATGATTGCCATTTTGCTGTCAAGTCTGCCAAACTGAACACCAAGTAACATCTACACTTGTAAGCCAGGTGGTGAGAGTTCTGCTAGATGGTGCTATTTGATTTAAATAAATTTCTTCCATTCGTTATAATTGGCAGCAGGAATCCTGGATTGCTTTGCCTTACGAACTAAATATAGGTAAAGAGGCCACTTTTGGAGAATTGACAATGACCATTCTGAGTTAACTGTTGTTGCGTTAATTTCTAGGCGAATGTTGTTTGAATCTAAGACAAACATTGAGGTAGATTCTGTTTGATGCAGTAAGTTTCATTTTGCTAGAAGAGTTGATCTGATTACTCATTTTTTGCCCTTTATGTGTACTTGGGACTTTAATGGCACTATTCCACAGTAACCTACTGACTTCTGAAGATAGGTATCTTGAAGTTGTCTTTAAAATGGATATCACCAGATTAAAAAAATTTTTTTTTAAGGAGGCAGACCTCAAAAATTGCCCGAGTGCAGAATGTTCTGTAACTGACCGTAAAAGTCACAGAAATAATGTTTTTCAGTAATGAATATGTAAACATTTTACTACAATAAAAACATTCTGAAAAATGAGTCATCATTAAAAATAATGGCATGCAAATAAAATAAAAATACTGGTTTTATAATCCATCAAGAAATACGTTTTCTCATGAGTTCATAGAGGAGAGCAGACAGGCCCTTATTTACATCTTTGCTTTCTCTTTCCTTAAGTCACTATATGGGATACTTGAAATTAATTTGTAGATTTTACGCAGGTTCTATATTTTCACTATACATTTCTGAACATAAAAATGACTGGAGTCAGGTTAATTACTGATTTCGTTGTTTTAAAAGCCAGTCGGATCAAGTCTATACAGAAGTTTGGATTAGGTTTAATTATAGACAGGGTGATTGAAAACCCTTGAAGGGAGGAGGGATGTTTGTGTAGAAATTTAAATTCTGATCCTGTTAGGTCATTTCCCCCTTTAGCAGGCTTTCTTTGTAACATTGTACTGCAGTCTTAATTGCAATTAAGTAACTATGCAATTGATTGTTTAATATCTGCCTTCCTCTAAAATGTAAGTTTCTTGAGGGCAAGGGATAATACTTCAGATTTCTTCTCTGAGTTGTTCTTGACATTAAGAATAGTGTCTTCAAATGTCAAAAGCACCAACTAAATACTGTTGAATAAATGAAGATGTTAGACTCAAGGGCATTTTTTCAATGTGAAAAACTTTTTTTTCAGTGACCTCCAAAATAAGGACTTTGGAAGTTTGAATTCCATATTCTCTAGCTTAGGGGTATTTAAAAAATAACTGATAACAACAAAAGAGTAATCATCATTTAAATTGTCATTCTGTGTGTAAGTCACTGTGTTCTGCACTTTATTTTTTTTTAATTCTCCCAACAATTCTGCAAGATACTGATTTTTTTTTTTCTCCATTAAAGAAATAAGACAACTCTTGACTAGTTAAGTGACTTAGCCCAGGAATACGCTACTAGCTGGTTTTCTAACAAAGATAGCTCTGCTTAAAATCTGTAGTTGAAGATGAAAGATAAATTTTTTTCACTATCCTAGTTTGCCTTCTTGATTTAGGGTAGATTTCTACGGATTTAGGAAACAGCTTTACATAATCAGATATAACAGACTTTAAATATTTGATCAAATATGTAGTCTTTATCATTGGTGCAGCTGATGCTGATACCCTCCATTTTGACAGATTGCAGACATGTGTGTGGTGTGGGGAAGACAGAAACTTTAGGAGGGAAAGTTGAAAGCCTAAAATAATGAAAAATCCTTGTTTCTTGAGATTTTTTCCTTCTGGAACTTTTGTGTGATCACTTAAGTTTTAAAATTAGACATTGTAGTGAACAAGCTCTGTATGAAATGTTGCTGAATTTTAGACCACTCTGAATATGCCACGCTGCCACGGAGAGTACCTAGCACCTGCAAATAGATGAGTGTGATACTACTTTTTGTTAAACTGATTTCATCTTTAAAATTATGTGATAGCACAGAAAGATGAATGTGTTATAAAACAACATTGAACAAAGATACATATAGTAAATAGTGACATTAAGTTAAACTTGTCAGAAACTATAGAAATCTGTACATTTGACCAGGCGCTCTGAAAAGTAACTTTGGTTTTTAAGCTATGAAAACAACATAAACTCATTTTTAAGTGGTTAAAATCTAATGATTAATGATCATTTAAATATGATTTCATATAGACTGTCATGATTATACATGAAATAGAATTTAGTCGAATGAATTTTTGAAATTTGGAAAAAACAATAAATATTACTCAATATAAGAGTGTTGGTAGATACTAGCATCAGCATGACCTCTTTTTTGTTATTAAGTTGCCCCCCCTAAAAATGGTAAACTTTTCTTCTTCCTTCCTTCCTTTTTTTCCTGAAGGAAATAAGGCAAGTGAAGTAATACAGATCTCATCAGAAACTTGATTGAGAAGCAGTTAATGCATTTAACACAATTCAAGATTTCTAAAACTAATGAAGGAATACCTTTATGGGGATTACATTTTCTATGCAATATTCAATTGACTCTTCCCTTCTCAATCCCCAGGATGTTTCCTCCAAAGTAACTTGTATCTAATATGTCAGCTCTGCTTACTTTTGACTGATCTCCTTTCCATTAATTTAGAAGTATCCAAAAAATGATTTTTTTTGAAGGAACAAATCTAAAGAAAAAAGTGTAAGATGTTGAGAGTTAACTTTTAGTATTGATTATTTAGAGGTTTGTTACTCTTAGAAATAGTAATAATGTTGAAATTATTTTTTCAGAGCTGTGAAAGAAAAAAAAAAAACAGGTTTATTTCCACACCCTACAGCCAATTTGCCGTATAAAACCAATTTAGGATGAAAAAAATTAAGCTTTAGTTACTTTGCAGTAGTGAACTAAATGCATCTTACATCCTCAGTTACTATTAGAAAATAGAATTATTTTGTTTTAAAATTGACACATACACTGTAGGCAAGGGTTGGAATACCATACTGAGGTTGCTCTTTATTAACACTCCACCCTAATAGTTTAGAATTAGAAGTAAAATTTGGGGAATTTAGAATGTTCTCTTTTTCGTAGAGATCACAACTGTTACATTAATGTTGGGACATAGGATAAAGGCTTAATGTATTAGACTTAAAAGAGAGGAAACTACTTAGAATGTTTAATTTAAAATATGTATTGAAGATTATTTTATTCTGGAATATGTGGGAATATTCCCTGTTATTGTGTATACTTTATTGCTTTGACCGTTGGTATGGGAAGGATAGAAAATATTTGTGTACCAGTGACATATTGTTGGTTAGTCAACCTCTGTAAACATGCTAAGATGTTACTTTATTAATAACTTACTGCTTATCAAAGAAAGGCCTTAAAATAGCACTAGAGCAATAGAATAAGATATATTTTGAAATCTGAAAAGAGTTTGGAATTAAAAGTAAGTGGTTATATTTGGATTTAAAAATTTGCTTATCAGATTTTGTATATGTTTTACATATATAACATCTATTAATGTAACATATATACAACTTAACATGACTTGGACTGTGAGTTATTTGACTGTAATACCCCGTGTATACGCTAAAGAGTGATCCGAAAGGTGGTCTGCCAAGATTTATATCCTACTTGTTTTCAATAGTACAGAAATAGTAGAGGCTATTCTTCCCTGAACTATATATCTTAGTCACTGTGTGAGATGTTGAAAAACAGGTAGAAAAATGTTCCAACCAGGGAAGAATAGTGTTTTTCCAGATAACTTTTAATAGCTGTACAAGTTGCTCAAATTTTATTGGTCATAATGGGCAACTGGTAATTTTTGTCAGAGTGGGTTAGTAAAGATTTTTGAGAAGTGATGCAAATAATGTTTTTGTAATATTGATAGAACCAAAAATTTATCTGGGCTCACAAGAGCCTGGGCATTTCCAGGCAGTGAAGGAATTAATATTTGTTCTTTGTTCCTCTTTAAAAGAGACACTTCAGTTGGTGTCACTTCTTTAGTAATGACAAAACCTCCTTCATATTTTACTTTAAGAATTTTGATTATTCTGTTTCATGTAGGACCCATACCACTTTCCAATAGTAACGAGCCATCATAACATTTTAGGTCACAATTCAGTGGGAGTGAGCTTGAACCAATGACCTGGAAATCTCTTATTTTTGATCTTCTGTGTTAATTTTGCTTCATGGCATATCAAACAAGTAGTTGAGCACAGAAAAGAAATGTAGAAACTGATGTATAACACTTTTTTTTAAAGAAGAATTTTTTTGTAATTGTATACGTAACACAGATTTAGTTACTAACATATTATAGATTTGTAGTTAGTGTAATCTACTTCCCTAGTGGCTCACATGGTAAAGAATCTGCCTGTGATGCAGGAGACCCAGGTTCCATTCCTGGGTCAGGAAGATCCCCTGGCGAGGGGAATGGCTACCCACTCCTATATTCTTACCTGGAGAATTTCATGGACAGAGGAGCCTGGCAAGCTACAGTCAATGGGGTTGCATAGAGTTGGACACAACTGAGCAACTAACACAACACAAGCCATCTTAAAATACTGATGAAATGTTTGTGAAGTTAAGAATAGTAGATGAAAATTTTTACTTAGCTCTGTGTAAGTTAAGGGAGGAGTTAAGGCCAAAAACAGGGTCTCAACTGAAATTAATATGATTATCTTTCTTTAGTGATCTGATATTTGCCTTGATTATTCTTCTTTTTACCTACTTCAAACTTGAGAAAAAAACAAAAGCTTCTTTACTAATATTAAAAAGTAAAGAAGGTGAATGAGTTATCCTGTTAAAAATGATTTTATTTAAACAGGATTAAAATGATTTTTTTCTGTAAAATAACAAAATCCCAAATACTACATAAAGCGTTTGTGGAATTTTGTCATAGAAAGTTGAATGTTAAAAGTAACAGTAACAGCAGATGCTATCATTTGGGTATTTTGTTTATATTTGCCACTTTACTTGGGACTTTTCAGGTGGTACAGTGGTAGAGAATCTGACTGCCAAGCGTGAGTTGGGGGTTTGACCCCTGGGTGGGGAAGATTCCCTGAAGAAGGAAATTGCCTGGAGAATTTCATGGACAGAAGAGCCTGGCAAGCTTCAGTCCGTGGGGTCACAAAGAGCTGGACATGACTTAGCGGCTGTGCACTTTAGTTGCATTGTCTTATTTAATCTCAAGAATCCTCTAGACTGTAGGTACTGCTTTCTGTTAATGTTCCAGGAGAAACAAGAGACTTAAGCGATTAGTGTGCTTTTGGTGGCAGGTATCAAAACAAGAGATAGAAAATGGCTTAATTGGTCAGGGCTTCAGAGTAATTCTCACATAACTCAACAGGATGTCTAGAAGAGGTAGTTTCTGAGTTGATGTAGAAACTCAAGAACACCAAGAGATCAGCTTCTCTGCCATCTTCATGGTTTCCCTCCCGTGATGCAGCATCCCTGCGTCAGGTTCCCAGAGTCACTTCCTTATACAACCAAGTATAAAGGCAGGAGAAAGGGCAAGGTTTTTCCTTTATGTCTCATTAATCAGAGAGAAAAGCTTCTTCTTGAGGTGCTTAGCAGATGTCTTCGTATGCCTTATTGAAGAAAACTGAGTTCCCTCCCCTAAACCAGTTACTGGCAACGGTAGTGGGATAACCATAACTGACTTAAATCAGTCACCCTCCAGGCTGGGAACATTTCTCCCTTGTATCTGAGCTACCTAAACACAGCTGGAGGTCTTTGGCAAGGAAGATGTATCTTGAAGATATGGAGAGAAAGAAATAGGTCCTTGCCTTATGGAACTTACTTTCAAGTTTGAAAGAGAAGCATATGATAATAAACAAGTACATATTGGGAGATCTGATGGAATAATCTGAATGACTCTTTTGGCTAACCCAATATATACAGTAGGCAAGTTCAGATAGAAGTGCTAAAAAGGTAATAAAGTAGTGTAATTGTAATATAGAGAATGACTGCGAGGCTACGTTAGATTGGGTAGTTCAGGGGAGACCTGAGTAAGCAGAGACCTGAGTACTATTGAAAGAGTCAGTCATGAGAAGATTTGAGGTTAGAGCATTTTAAACAGGCTAAACTACCTTTGAGGTAACCTCTCAGCATCAGCATAATTGCTCAAGGATATATAAAATATGAGTCAAAATTGGGATGAGAAGCTGTGCTTCCTAGAGTCTGGTTTTAGTTTTTATTGAGCAGTTGAGTGGCGAGTTTAGTTTATGTGGAGTTTCCTAAATAATAAGGTTGCCCATCTCTGATCTTCTAAACCCCAGGGATGTAGTTGTTCCTAATGAAGGAAGTGGAACATCTGGCTTTTATAATATTGTTGAAGGCAGAAACATTTAAGATTTATTGAACACCTAAGGCCTGTTGGCTTGAGAAAGGATGGTACAACTGGATAGTTATTTCTCATAAATTTCCCATATTGGATAAGACCCCCTTACTGTGCTTCATAGCAACCTCTATTTTTCCTTTTTCATGTTGTCACAAATTTGTGGATCATTGTGTAATGTTTTGTTTAATGTCTCATCTGGTTAGGTTGGAAGTTCCCTGATGAGAAAGAACCATGGGTATTGTCTTCACCACTGTAGTCTTATTGCTTAGCACAGTGCTTGGAGTTCTGATTAGATATTTGTGGAATTAATGGATCAAGGATGTAACTGGTTATAAATATATCACAACAGGATATCACTATATTTAGCTCATTTTCTCCCCAATATTTCTAATCTTTAGAATCAGGGTTAGTATGTAGTTCCTAAAGAAGAGTTTTCTCTAATATAGGCGTTTAGAGTCTTCTGTGGGTTTCAGAACTACAGGAGATTACCTAGTTGTATCAGTGTGAAATACATGTACATTTTTAATATGAATTTTTGATAGAAGAATCTTTTTGTGTTTCAGCAAATTAATAATATAAATGGAATTATACTTTAGAGTTTCAAGGCATTTTAATGTGCTTTATTTAAATCTCTCAATAATTCTATGAGGTAGGTGATAATTCCCATTGACTGTAGAGCTTTGCACATGGAAATTGACTTACCCAACTGCGGTGATACAGGTAATACGTGGCAGAGCTTAGTCATACTTAGATTTTTTTGTTTCCTAGGTCAGTGTTTGTTTCATTGTACTACAGCTTCCTCTTTTAAAATAAGAGATTCACATATATTTTAAGAAAGCTTAAGTATGGATTTGATGTGATAGAGAATTGTGGACTAGAAAATAGTTAAAAGTTTATGTCAATACTTTTAAGTGAATATGTCATTACTTTAAGTGAAAAATATTGTTAGAACCTTCTATAATTACTTTGGACGTAGTTTTTAGGAAGCTATTACAGGCTTTTCAATAAAAATTTTTTCCCCTTGAATTAAACTGAGGGACTGATAATATTATTCTTTCTTTTAGACATGTTGTAATAAATAAAAAAATCCAAGGCTTACCTGGTGGCTCAGATGGTAAAGAATCCGACTTCCGTGTGGGAGACTGAGGTTCGATCCCTGGGTTGGGAGGATCCCCTGGAGAAGGGAATGGCAACCCACTCCCGTATTCTGGCCTGGAGAATTCCATGGACAGAGGAGTCGCGGGGGCTACAGTCCATGGGGTTGCAAAGAGTCGGACACAACTGAGCGACTTCCACACAATGAAAAAATTTCAATGAGGTTTTTTTTTTTTTTTTTTCCATAAAATACATTACATTTACACGATATACATATGTGTATGTATATACAGGGTATTAAGCACATTCACATTGTTGTGCAGGATCATCACCAACCCTCCCTAGAACTTTTTCTTTTTCCCAAACTGAACCATTGTATTCTTTAAATAATAATTTCCCATTTCTCCTTTCCCCCAACCCCTGGCCGTCACCCTCTGTCACAATGAATTTGACTCTTCTAGATACTTTGGTGGTGGTTTAGTCACTAAGTCGTGTCCGACTCTGGTGGTTTAGTCGCCAGGTCATGTCTGACCCTGCGACCCCATGGACTGTAGTGCCCCAGGCTCCTCTGTCCACGGGGATTCTCCAGGCAAGGATCCTGGAGTGGGTTGCCATGCCCTCTTCCAGGGGATCTTCCCAACCCAGGGATTGAACCCAGGTCTCCCGCATTGCAGGCAGATTCCTTACCAACTGAGCCAAAGTATAATTATGCAATGTTTGTCTTTTTGTATCTGGCTTTTTATTTGCTTGCTGAATCCATTCATTAGCTTCCTAAAGTTGATACCAAGCCCCATTTTACATAAGGGGAAGCTGAGTCTCACTGAGGTTATACACTTTGTCCAAGGCCAGGTAGTAAATTGCATAGTATGGATTCAGACCCAGGTTTCTGAGCCCACTGCTGATTTTAAACATCTTGCCTCAGCGTGTTTTTTTGCCTCGTATGGGAGAAAAATAATAGGAGTCACGACGGTAGTGAGTGGGAGGGGACTGCGTGGACAGTCCTCTTCACACATCATTTCTACCTGGGGTTGGGTGCATTGAAGAAGAAAGAGGTTAAGGAAGAAGGTTAAAACATGTTACAGCTGCTAAAAAGGTGGGCAGAGTTAAGCTACCCAAAGTGCTCCTTCCACACATAGCTCCAAATTTGTTAGCTGGTATCTGAGATTTAACAACTTGGATACAGTGCTTCTCAGAGAGGACGATGCCAATGAAGAGTTCAGGTTATAATTTCAGGTAGAGCTGTTTCTCCATTCTTTCTGTATCTAGAGGCAAAGTAATCTGGAATGAATTACTTTACTTGGTAAATTTTAGAGACAGAAATAAATAGAAGAATATGTAATGTGTAGAAAAAATGCTTTCTCCTCTAATTATGAGTTTCTTTGCATTCTCTCTTCTAACCAGCATATGGCCTGTTGGTTTTTTGTTTGTTTGTTTTTGGACTAGGGCAACTGGAAGGTTCCATGTGGTCTAGGAGCAATAGTACAACCATATTGAGTCTATTACATAGTCATTTCTATAATACTGATTATTGGAGAAAATAGAAACAGTCCCTTTGTTTCACTTTTTCACAGTGTCATGTCTTATTTGTCATTAAAATTGGATTAAAATTATGTGATGATTACACTCTTATCAGTGCATTTAAGCAATAGCTGTTATTAGGAAGCTAGTAAAGGTCTATCAATAAGCATTTTTCCCCTAGAATTAAACTGAGGAACTGATACTATTATTCTTTCATTTAGAAGTATTGCAATGAAAAAAACTTCAGTGAGGATTTTTTGTTTTTACCATAAAATGCATACATTTACACAATATATATGTATGTGTGTATATACTGGGAATAGTTTTCAGGTAGAAGTTCATCTTGGGAAATGACTTACTAATTCATTTTTAATTCAGATTGTTACTTGGTCAGTTTTGCAAGTGAATTGGATTCAGGACCAAAAAGATTACAGTATAGGCAAGTTTTTAACTAAAACTTTAAATGATGTTTCCATTTCTTGTCTTTGTGTTTTTTTCACCAGCACCTTGGATTTGTACTATGATAGGCTAAATAATGGCAACTCAAAGATGGCCACATCCTAACCCTTAGAACATGTGACTGTGTTACCTAGGAAATGAACTTTGCAGATATGACTAAGTTCAGGATCTTGGATGAAGGATCTTGAGATGGGTTACTTCCTCCCTAGATGATCTGCATGAGCTCAGTGGGTCCTTGTAAGAGAGAGACTAGAGGTAGGCAAGGCCGTGTGGTGACAGAAGCAGAGAGAGATTGGGAATGCTGCAGGATTTGAAGGGAAAGGGTAAGACCAGCAGCCAAGGAACACAGTCATCCTTAACAAGCTAGACAAGGCAAAAAATGGATTCTAGGCCCTTTAGAAGAAACAGAGCCCTGCCAGCACCTTGATTTTAGTACTTCTGATCTCCAGTATAGAATATGATAAATTTGTGTAGCTTCAAGCCATTAAATTTATAGGAATCTGTTACACACTCTCTCTCTCTTAGTCGCTAAGTTGTGTCTGACTCTTGCGACCCCCTGTACTGTAGCCTGCTATACTCCTCTGTTCATGGGATTCTCCAGGCAGGAATACTGGAGTGAGTTGCCATTTCCTTCTCCAGGGGATCTTCCCGACCCAGGAATCAAACCCAGGTCTCTCCTACATTACAGGCAGATTCTTTACTGACTGAGCTATGAGGGAAGCTAGCTATAGGAAACAATACACAATTCTTGCACTCACAGAAGAATCTACTGTGACCATATTAAGCTGGCAGTACCAAGCTATGTCCAGGGTGAGGCTTGGGCATACTTTTGTTTGTTTGTTTTGGATTGAGGAATAGTTAATAGAAAATTTGAGGTTTTTGTTTTGTTTTCCAGTTTTTGAGATATTATTGACATGCAGTATGGATAAGTTTAAGGTGTGTATTGTGATTGTTGGATATATGTATATATTGCAAAATGATTTTCATAATAAAGTTAGTTAATGCCAAAAAATGATGTTGATGCTTTTCTGTAAGAAGGGGAATCATTAACAAGTGAGTCCATGATATAGCAATCACTGGCTAAAATGCTGCTAGTTAGTAATATTTCTGTGTTAGTATTAGATCCCCAGTAGGATAGCTCCCTTAAAAGAACATGTGAAGAGAGAGTTTATTGAAGGTATGTGCACGATTAAAACTCACTAGGGATGGATTAACACCCAGGGGTTAGGAACAAGAGAAGCTTTTCCCCTCTTGGGTCTGAAGGGAAAAGAGAGAGGGCAGTTACCAAAATCTGATGAAGGGCTCCTGTCCTGGAGCTGCGGTTTTATGATGGGGACCACAGCCACGGTCAAACCCACTGTAAACAGAGGCTGGGGTCCTGGGGAGGGGCTCTTCTTTCTGCTCCTGCCCTCTGATCAGTCGATGCCTCCTCTCTGTAGAGCCCAACCTGGAACCATCGGGCAAGGGAGTGGAGGTGATGCACTCGGTAGAGATCAGCCTTCCTGGTTACAGCAGGGCCTATGGAGAATACCCAGGACGGTGTTCAAGTTTTAAATTTTTATAGATTTGAAGTAAGTCTTCCAGTTCTTAGTATACAATGCCCTGACAAAATAGAGCTCTTTAAAAAATTGGGTTTGGTCAAAATAGCACGTAAAATTAATTTTTAGAACCTGTTTAAGGACTTTATGATACTAAAAATTGGCATACATTTTATGAGATAGGATAATATTCCTTCTGCTTTCTGCTATTTCTCATTCCTTTATTCACTTAAATGCTCACTGTTTCCCCTAGGTCAGTCTCTGTTGAGCCCTCTTCTGTCAGATCTGAATAACAGCAGTCTCTGCCCACTAGGACTCACTGTCAGGGAGACTCGCTACCGGTGGTCACCAGTCTGGATAGCACACACTGTCATGGCTATGCAGAGATCTGTGGAAGTTTCGCAAAAGGACATTGCATCCGGCCAGAAGTTGTGACACACCCAGGAGATATTTCCAAGAGGATGTTTATTAAATGAGAAATAAGCATTAGCCAAATTGGGAGAGGGGACAAGTAGAGTATTTTAGGGAGAGAGAGAAATATGTACAGAAACATAGCGGCATTACAGAATACGGTGCATTCTGTGAACTGCAAGCTAGTTGCAGTTGTGGAATATGGGCTTGGCTGTTCCACAGCATGTGGGATCTTCCCAGACCAGGGGCCCATGTGTCCTGCATTGGCGGGCGGATTCTTTACCACTGAGCCACCTGGATGTGCTGTTGAGGAATACTCTAGCAAGTTAAACAGGAACTGTTTCATTTGCTTAATTTTATTTTTTATATAATTTGAAAGGTTACTTTTCATTTTAAGTTATTACGAAGCATTGGTTATATTCCCTGGGTTGTATAATACATCCTTGTAGCCTTACACCCGGTAGTCTGTACCTCCCACTCCCCAACCCCTATATGCCCTTCCCACACCCTCCCCACTGGTAACCACTAGTGTGTTCTCTGTATCCAACAGGAACTATTTCAAGAACAAAATTCAATGACAACTTGATCCGGGAAATGAGCAATTATATATATATGTATACACACATATATATATATTTTAAATTTTACTTATTTACTTCTGGCTGTGCTGGGTCTTCATTGCTACATGCTTAGTTGGACAAGTGGGATTTGTCAATGATTCCTGCATTGGCAGGTGTATTCTTACCACTGAGCCACTAGAGAAGCCCTGAAATAAGTGATTTTAAACAGAAAAGTTACACCATCTGAGGTACATTTTAGAATAATTATTCTGGAAGTAGTATGGAGGCTGGGATAAAGGGGGAGAAGATTTTGGGAAGCTATTGTAATAAGTTAGCTGCTGTAATAATACACCTCAATTTCCAAGATGCTTTTCAGACCTAGAAATGGAGAGCTTTAGGGGGAATTTGGATGTGTCATTCTTGAGCTGGTTGGGGGTTGCGGGGACAGGTGTCTAGGCTAGAGGTGCAGAATTGAGAAAGTATGGGGAAACAGAAATAACATTTGTAAGCATAAGCTACCCATGTTTCAAGCGTTGGGCCGGGCAACTTATTTATATTTTATTTCATTCTCTGCAGTGCTGTGAAGTAGATGTTATCATCTCGTCCATCTCCATTTTAATGATGTGGAAACTAAGGCTTTAATAGGATACGTGACTTAGCTAACTCACACATGTCAGACCTGGAATCTAAACTTTCTCTATCAAAGTAAAATAGTCAGTCATACAGAAAAGCGTACGTATCGTAAGTGTATAGCATGATGAATTTTTACTAAACACAGCAGTGTTAACGAAGCACCCATATCAAGACAAAGAACATTACCAGCATTCTGGAAGTTTGACACGTTGTACTCTCCTGTTAAAAGTTTGACTTTTAACAGCATATATTCATTCTGTCTCTTTCACCCGTTATATATGGCACATTTTTGTGTATTGAAGCCATAAGTTGGATGGGAATGAAGTAACTTTTCATGGAATTGTCCAGGGAGAAAGTGTGAAGGGATCAGAGCTGGAACTTTAGGGACACTTTGAAGGATAGGTTGAAGAAAAGTTTTGAGATTGCAACTGAGAGAGCGAACAGTAGAGGGCTATGAGGGGAAACTCCTAAGGAACTGGCATCACAGAAGTCAAGGAAGAGAACTTTTGAGAACAGAAGCATGAGATACTGTGATAGAGGATAGAGAGGAATGAGGAGGTTAGACAGGGTGAATATTTAGAATAACAGATCATCAGCTGTGACCTTAGGGGGAGCAGCTTCATTGGAGTGGAGGTCGCCCATTTGTGTCTGACTCTTTGCGACCCCATGGGATTCTCTAGGCCAGAATACTGGAGTGGGTAGCCTTTCCCTTCTCCAGGGGATCTTCCCAACCCAGGGATTGAACCCAGGTCTCCAGCAATGCAGGTGGATTCCTTACCAGCTGAGCCACCAGGGAATACACCCAAGCAAACAGGCAGTGTTTTAATGGCTTGGGTGTAAGGCAAGAAGGGGCTTCCCTGGTGGCTCAGTGGTAAAGAATGCACCTGCCAACACAGGACTTGCAGGTTTGATCCCTGGGTCGGGAAGATCCCCTGGAGAAGGAAATAGCAACCCACTCCAGTATTTTTGTCTGGGAAACCCCATGGATAGAGGAGCCTGGTGGGCTACAGTCCATGAGGTCACAGAAGAGCTGGACACGATGTCGAGACTAAACAACAATCAGGCAAGAAAGTGGAGACATTAAATGTGGATAGCCTTCATTTGAGAAAGGAAGCATAGAGAAGACTGAAGAGAATATTGATTTTCTAACTGGGTAATTTTACATGGAGGGTGGGGGGAAGTATTATTTGGGAAACACTATTTGGTTTTATTATCTCATAAAGAAGTTTTGTCGGTTGCTTTGAACTACTTTTTTATTAAAAGATGACAAAGCTAAAATTCTCTAGGGGATATCGAAGGGTAAGAAGAAAGGTAAAGTGAGTGTAGTTTTAGTGGATGGGCTTAGAAAGTGAATTTTTAAAAATAATTTTTAGGATGCGGTGAGATTCTTTGGTGGGGTTACATTGCTAGCTTTTGTCAGCTGATTTTTAACAGCCTTTTTAAATCTTAGGAGATTGAAATGAAAGGAACATTTTCAAGTGATGATTGGGAAATGACCATGGGATAGTTTAAGAGCTTAATAGCTGCCTGTAAGGCTACCAGTCAGTTCACTGTTAGCCTTAAAGCAAAAGTTTGATGGGAAAGTATTTTTTAAAATCTCTGGTTAGCATATTCTAACTCCTCCCTGTAGAGGATCTCTACATTTCCTTTTTGGATTCCCAAGTGGCTCAGTGGTAAAGAATCTGTCTGCCCAGCAAGAGGCGTGGGTTCTATCCATGAGTGGGGAAGATCCCCTGGGGAAGGAAATGACAACCCACTCCATTATTCTGGCCTGGAAAATCCCGTGGACAGAGGAGCCTGGCAGGCTGTGGTCCACGGGGGTTGCAAAGAGTTGGGCATGACTTAGTGACTAAACAATGTTTCCTTTCTACTATTAAAATTGGTAAAAGGGACAAACAAGAATACTTGAGTAAAACCCTTGTTTACAGTGCCCAATAGTACTCTTTAAAATACTTCTTAGTATTTAAGTAATAAATATTCAAGGTTAAAAATGCAGGTAAGCAAAATGAAGAAAATAAAAATAATCATATAACATTCCTCATTTTTCTCTACATACATACATGTAAATTTTTAATATTATTTAATAAGAAAAGCATCAAAGTTACTTGACTAAAAAGTACCCTTTTAAATAAGAGGGTGCCTGTGCATGTGTACGAAGTTGTTTCAGTCGTGTCCGACTCTTTGTGACCCTATGGACTGTAGCCTGCCAGGCTCCTCTGTCAGTGGGATTCTCCAGGCAAGAATACTGGAGTGGGTTGCCCTTTCCTCCCCAGGGGATCTTTACCCAGGGATCGAACTTGTGTTGCTGGCATCTAACTGTATTGACAGGTGGGTTCTTTACCACTAGCGCCACCTGGGAAGCCCCATTTGTGAGCATTTATCATTTTCCAGTCCTCAGTAAATCTCTTCTTCAAAAACAGAAGGTTAAAATAAAGCTTTAAAATTACTTACTGTTTTCATTTATAAAATTCACTTATTCAGAGTTCTGCTCTGTGCCAGGTGTTGTGCTAGACGATGGGGTACACCAAGGGGTCAGATACACCCTGCCGGAGAAGTTAGCAGGGCTTTTGGCATAGGGAGCAGGTTGTGCTTTGGAGAAGTGTAGAAGTGAGAGGGACTCTCACCCTTTCTAGAAACAGAAAGTTCAGTAGTGCTTTGGTTGTGTCTTTGGTGGGGAGGGGTGATCTTTGAAAAGGTGGTGGAGGCTCAGTTCAGTTCAGTCGCTCAGTCGTGTCTGACTCTTTGCGACCCCATGAATTGCAGCACGCCAGGCCTCTCTGTCCATCACCAACTCCCGGAGTCCACCCAAACCCATGTCCATCGAGTCAGTGATGCCATCCAACCATCTCATCCTATGTCGTCCCCTTCTCCTCCTGCCCCCAATCCTACCCAGCAGCAGGGTCTTTTCCAATGAGTCAACTCTTCGCATGAGGTGGCCAAAGTTTTGGAGTTTCAGCTTCAACATCAGTCCTTCCAATGAACACCCAGGATTGATCTCCTTTAGGATGGATTGATTGGATCTCCTTGCAGTCCAAGGGACTCTCAAGAGTCTTCTCCAACACCACAGTTCAAAAGCATCATTTCTGCGGCACTCAGCTTTCTTCACCATCCAACTCTCACATCCATACATGACCACTGGAAAAACCATAGCCTTGACTAGACGGACTTTTGTTGGCAAAGTAATGTCTCTGCTTTTAAATATGCTATCTAGGTTGGTCATAACCTTCCTTCCAAGGAGTAAGCGTCTTTTAATTTCATGGCTGCAGTCACCATCTGCAGTGATTTTGGAGCCCAGAAAAATAAAGTCTGACTCTGTTTCCACTGTTTCCCCATCTATTTCCCATGAAGTGATGGGACCAGATGCCACGATCTTAGTTTTCTGAACGTTGAGCTTTAAGCCAACTTTTTCACTCTCCTCTTTCGCTTTCATCAAGAGGCTCTTTAGTTCTTCTTCGCTTTCTGCCATAAGGGTGGTGTCGTCTGCATATCTGAGGCTACAGAGATAAAAAAGCCTAGTTTTTTTCTTTCTTTTTACTAATTTTATTTCCTAAAAATCTTTTAATCTTGATTCTGAAACATTATCTTTCTCCTATATTCCCCATAAAATTGAAATGTTGACAAGTCCAGTCTCTTGTCCTATAGAATGACTCAAATTCACTTTGTTTGGTTGTTTCTTTGAGGTGTTTTCCTGTTCTCCATATCACCTCTAAATGGGATGTTGGATTTAGAGAGTTGTATAGATTCTGAAAGCCACACTAAGTTCTGAATTCATCCTGAGGCTACTTGGGGTTCAGACCGGGAAGTGCCTTTGGTCAGAATTTACTTTCTACCGTCTTGAAAATAGAACACAGGTCATCTGAGATGTTTAAAAACAAAAATGTCCACCTGATTTTACCCAGATGTGATACGAAAGCACAAATGGATTGATAAATATGTTTTATTATTTGTAACAGGATAAGCTTAAGCACATAGGAAAACAAATGGATATATAAAAATGATATAAAATACAGTTTGTTATTGGTGTTCTGTTTACGTATATTACTTTTTCATGATAAAATTTGTAACATCTTTGCCTTGTCAATAGAGAAGTTTACAAAATATGTTGTCAATTATCATTTGTAGATTAGTAACATCAATTATTTAGTTATTTAAGAGTATATTTGAATTTAAAAAATTTAAGAGTATAAGAATTAGTTCTATGTAACATATCATTAATAACATATTTGCCTTTTATGTAAATCTCCTGACTGCTTCATTAGTGCTTTGAAATGTATTTGACATGTTTGTTATTTATTTTTTTTGTTATATAGTTATAAAAGATACAACAAATTAAGATTTGTCAGTATATATTTAATATAATTGCAGATCCATATGAAATGAAAGTTTACAACCATTGCTGTTGTAAGCAAAATTCTTAAATAGTTTCATTTGATCATTAATTTAGTATGCTTATATTCATTTAAAATCAGCAGTGAGGAGCATGTGTAGGTCAATTTGAGTTTTCTCTTGGGAACTTGAATAAAGTGGCATTTATTTGAAAAATCTTCCATTAAGGGCAATGGTCTTGATACCAGTTGTAAGATAGCCAGTTACTGATCGGAGAGGCAGTGATGGTACTGGCTTAAGAATGTAGCATACCATCTTTAAATATTTTCCTTATAAATACTTCTTAATATAGAAAAATCTTTCTATTTAATAGATTCATGCGACTCTTTCTAAGTCCATTTCCTGTGCTGGTTGGTCGTCTGAATGGTGGGTACTGAAAATTTGTTGAGGTTGTGGTTGTACTTCTCATCTCTTTGGCTTGTTCTCCTGGCAAGGCTGGGAACTTTAAGAACTGTATATGTGTTGTATTGATAGTAGCCTGCTGTCATTTAAAGTAGAGGGAAGGAGATATTTTTATCAGACTGCAGCCGGAAACCAAGATGAAAAATACCTTGTAGTTGGTTTACCAGCCCTTTAAAATATAAAGTCTTGCTTAGAGATATCCTGCTATGTTTTCTGTTTTACCATATTTTTTCTTATTGTTAATATGTAAGTAATGTAACAAATTAAACAGTGACCTTTTTATCCATATATTTAAAAAATTGTAAAAGGCGGAGAATCAGATACAGGTTGGTGTTACTTTTCTGCATCACCTACCACTTCATTTAAGTAGCTTTAATTAAAAGAAAGGATTTAACTCTATTCTAATCAGAAAATGTTATCTTTTTGTCCATTTACTTTGAATGAATAGGTATTTATGATACAACATGCACATTTCTGATAGTCTCGTTAGCTAATACATTTGCTTTTTTTTCCTCCAGATAATTGCAAGACTGATGATGTTTATAATTTTTCAGACTTCTTTTACAGGGTAGAGAACAAGTTTTAAATGTGTAGAAATTCAGCTAGTTGAAACAAGTACTGTTTAGTATTCAGGGCTCTATGTAGACAAAAATAGCCAGGCTTATGGGAGATCTTTCAGTTTCCTAAATTATATTGCTATAGGCAAATACTGTCTAGTGTATGATGTTTGGTCAGATCAAGGTGAGTTATACAGAAAGAAAAAAGGAATCAGTAAAATCTAGGTTAATAATTTCCTACATTGCCTAATAGATACGATCGGTCAGCAGAGTTGGGGGACTGAAGGACAATTCTTGAGCCTGTTTAATTTTGAGTAATTCAATTTTGGTAGATTCTAATAAATTCAAATTATGTGTTACATATCACTTATCGTGCAGATACTTCAGTTTGAAGTCTAATAAGCTTCCATCCGTGTGGCTGTAGTGGCTGTCTCTGATCCTTCTCTTCCAGCTGTTGATGTGTGATGAGAATCCCTACAATCGTAATTTAGTGTGACTAAGGAAGACTCATTTTTCTGATGCTTGAAAGTCATGGGCGCCCTCTCTATTTCTTCTGTTTATTACCATATGACTAGTTCTCTTCTCTGGCTGACTTCCAAGTTATATTTTTCATTCAGTGAAATCCTGAAATTATTGGGGCCTTCATATTTTTTTCTGTTGATGACTGATAGCATTTGATCTTGCTGATTGACATTAAAAGAAGCTTAATAAGACCTTGATTGTTGGGGGATTCTGGGCATATTTATTTTGCCTGATGAAGAAGTCTACAGTTTTAACAATTAATTAAAATATTTCAGATATTTAAATCTTTTGAATTTATCCTAGTTGGAGAATTTTAAATTTAGAATTGCTTTCTCAGATCTCTTTCCTTCCAATGATGAGAGAATTATTCATGTAAAATGTATAAAGGTCGAAGTTGAATGTTTCTTGAGTGTGCTCTTTTTCTAATTGTCTAAAATATTAAGGTACCACTTAACCAGCAATGGATCAGGCTACTAAAATAGTGAAGTGGGGAGGGGGAATGATGGTGGAGTGTCTGGCTGTTTTTTTTTTTTGTTGTTGTTGTTGTTGTTAATGTTTATTAGAGCAAAAGATACTTTATTGTAGTGATAGGTGCATCTATACAAAACTCAATTTCGCCTATAGTCAAGATTTCTTTCCTCTATGTGAACCACTCAAAGTAACCAAGCTACAAAAAGTTGTATACCACAGATAAAAGCCGCATTCCGACTGCTTGTTGTACTTATTTATTTGCATATGTAATTTATTGTATCTGTAAAAAGGGAAGTTCTTATAAAAAGCAACAAAACAGGAAAAACAAGCAAATAGTCATTTCTTCTGGTAGATTATCATTCAGAACTTAGTTTAAAAAATTAAGTTTTAGAGGTTCTATTTAATCTTGGTAGAATTTTGATAGGAAGTTGAACATGTGAAAGCGAAACTATTTAAAACATTTAAAATGTTATTTGCAAGATGTTTAGAGTAAATTTGCAGAGTGCATTGGCATTACTCTTATTGCATGTGTTGCAGTCTGGGCTGTAAATTATTATTACTTTCTTCCATAAAGACCAGTGGTTTTTAATATATGTTTAAAGTATTTATCCATACTATGGATCATGGATTACCACATTATTTTGGAAAAATGAGTATGATAGTTTCCATATTTAGAAACTAAGAAAAAAGATTTAAGGAAACAGTTGAAGAATCTGATGGTTTAACATCATACACCATTAATTTTTGCATATTTAATTTCTGAAATCCATTTATATTATGTTTCTGATTGAGTAGGTTCTTCTACTTTAGATGTAGCATTTTAAGTATTACTATAAAGACTTTCTAATTCACAGAAGTGAATGATATCACAGACAACCTTGATTTGAGGTAAGACATTAAATCAAAGAACATCTTTTGAATCCAATTTTAAGACCTTAAAATCTGATGCTCCAGTGCATTGCAGTGTTAAAAACGCAAAAGATTTTGTTTTCCTGACATGATAATTGAAGATAGAACTTTTCATTTCTCCATGTAAATTGATTTTATAATTACAAGAAAGTTCCAGTTCAGGTTTTTTATCTTAGCACTTTCTCAAGTTATACAGAGCCAACAGGGAGAAGAGAAGCTAAGTTTTGGGAATTATCCCTCCCAAATAATCTACAAATAAATGGTTCATTGTTCTTATGGAAAAAGAAAGGGATTCCTTTTAACTTGGATGACATCTCTCCTGTAGATGTGTTGAAATCTGGAAGTTGAAAAAAAATCATATTAATTGAACTCTATTCGGATAAAGTAATTGACTTTCTATTTTTTAAGGTTCCTTACTGGAATGGTTACTGGAACACTTGAAATGGATAAGCACTTTTGCTTGAAGCTTATGTAGGCAGCCAGGAAATCTTTCTCCCTTAGTTGGCATAAGCTAAGATACTTTTCCATAGGATATTGCCAAAGATTCATTTGGCTTGGCAGTCACATGGATTTGTGATTACTTCTTGAGAGCAATAATTCTGCTCCATGAAAATATTAGTTGTTAGTCTTTAAATCCCTGGTCATCTAAAAAAGGTAAAGGGTTAATATATCGTTTCTTAATCAATTATTAACATATTTGAACCAACTAAGGAACCGCCTAAGCAACACAGGATATTAAATTAGTGGTTTCATTCATTATCTTGCAATACCAACACGGTGGACATTATCCTCTTTTGTTAGACAAGGAATCTGAGACAAAAGTAGTTAGAAACCTAAGGTCATACATTTTAGTGTTTATAAAATCCATATTTGAACCTGTTTTTTTCCATTGAACATTTATTTTCAAATGAGTGTAGAGTTTCAGTTTTGCCAGATGAAAATTTCTGGAGATCTGTTGCACAGCAATGTGAATATACTTGACACTACTGACCTTCACAGTTAGAACAGGTTCCCAGGTGGCTCAGAAGGTAAAGCATCTGCCTACAATGTGGGAGATCAGGGTTCAATATCTGGGTCAGGAAGATCTCCTGGAGAAGGAAACGGCAACACACTCCAGTATTCTTGCCTAGAAAATCCCATGGACAGAGGAACCTTGTAGGCTACAGTCCATGGGGTCGCAAAGAGTTGGACATGATTGAGTGACTTTACTTCTAAAACAGGTTAAGATAGTAAATTTTATGTTATGTGCTTTTTATTAGAATAACAATACTATTAGAAGTGATTTTAGGGGAATTTACTTATTAAATAGATTTTTTAGTGATGATAACAGGTAAGATGTTCATCATTTTGGTTCATTTCTTATCTAAAATGAATCTGCTGAAATTTTACCACTTAGGAGGAACCTCAGTTTCTACTTAGATTTGGATTGAGCTATATAAAAAGTCTAGTTTTGTTTTTTTTTAATTAACAGAAGGTTATATTTCTTGAAAAAATCTAGTCAGTGTTGTAAAGTTAAATGATAAGATATAAATCAGAATTATGTACCATAGAATAAGTGTATTTCAGTATATCACTCTATATGAGCAGTCTGCTTTTCAATAGAGATAAAACTCAAGGCTGCAGATTTTTAGTTACAGATGTTTTTGACTATGCAGAATTTCTTTTAAAAATACAATGTCTTTTAAAAAGAAAATAATTTATTTCAAGATTCTTTCAAAAATAATGTTTATTTTTAAAAATACAACATCTCTGGAAGTTCCCTTACGGTCCAGTGGTTAGGACTCTGGACTTTTTACTGCTGAGGGCCCACATTCAATCCCTGATCAGGAGGTAAGATCCCGCAAGCTGCACAGCACAGACAGAAAAAAATAAAACCAACAACATCTCAATTAAAAAACAACCAACTACTGGAAAAAGATAGTGTTTTTCCTGTGTCTCTCACATGTCTGTGAGAAATTTTATTTTATGCACATATATTTTGTTAAATTGTTACTCTTTATTTTGTCTTTTAGATTAAAGTGAGATTAATAATATGAGCCAATTGTTTAGAATTAGGTATTTTAAATTATGAGATTTAGTTTTTTTCTCCATCAATATATGTAACTATCTATTTGTTTTGACAGTAAATATAGAGGATTGAGTAAATAATACTCCACAGTTCGTGGCATAGTATCATCTTTTTCATGTCAGGCCTCTCTGTTGTTTAATTCACTATCATTAATTTTTTCACTCATTCACGGATGCCTGTCTACTTGTATTCCCCATTTCTGCAACCTCCAGCCCAAAGGAAACCATCTCTCTAAGAGAGATAAATTCAGGTCTATCTAACTGTATGTATAAATCTCTCTCTCTCTATATATATATATATAGATACACACACACAAGAACAAGTATAACCTAATTCAGTGATTTGTAAAAAGTAAATAAGTTTAACATGTTGAAACCATTGAGAAATCTGAGAGTATGTTACTTACTCTTAACTCATTGACTTTTTAAATTCAATAAGTAATTAAAAGATAAACTTCATTTTCCATTAAGCACCAAATTTAGTTATTGTTTGCAATTGCTTGTGGCATTGCGTAGGGCCTCAAATGTAGTAGGGATTCAATAAATGTTTATTCCCTTTGATGCCCCAGTTACCAGTTTGTAAATTGGCTTGGTCATTTGCAAAAGTTAGTTCATTCTTGGGGCCCTTAATATTTCAATATGACTGGGACATCAGACAAGCAATCTGAATTGATTACAAAAGCAGTAAAAGATGTAGTGTTAGTTTACAATTTAGTAGGTGACAATATTCCCCTCAATATTAGTGCTTTTGATTCACACTGTTCTGTGTGGTATGTCAGGTTTATCTCCGTTTTAATAAAGGAGAGCTTGCGACTGAAGAGGTTAAGTAGCTTGTATAAGGTGACTTTGTTACAAAGTCATCCTCAGGACAAGGACTGCAATCCTTTGACTTCTAGGCCAATGTTCTTAATAGTGTTGTTGTTCAGTCGCTAAGTCATGTCTGACTCTTTGTGACTCTGGGGACTGCAGTATGCCAGGCTGCTCTGTCCTTTACTGTCTCCTGGAGTTTGCTCAAATTCGTGTCCACTGAGTTGATACCATCCAACCATCTCATCCTCTGTTGCCCCCTTCTCCTCCTGCCCTTAGTCTTTCCCAGATCAGGTTCTTTTCCAATGAGTCGACTCTTCACATCAGGTGGCTAAGATATTGGAGCTTAAGCAACAGTCCTTCCAATGAGTATTGAGGGTGATTTCCTTTAAGATTGACTGGTTTGATCTCCTTGCAGTCCAATGGACTCTCAAGAGTCTTCCTCAGCACCACAGTTAGAAAGCATCAGTTCTTCGGTGCTCAGCTTTCTTCATATATATCTTGTTAATTGTGTATCCATGTTTTCAAACACTTCCAGAAAGAACTGAAGGAGGTAACATCATATTAAATGAGACCCCTTTAGAGTAGCTCCAGTATCAATGTTTCTAGATAGTGGAGTAACAAGAAATGTTTTGTTTTTTTTAGTTGCTATTCCTTTTAGCAAAATTTAGAAAATCATTGCTGTGTATCATTGCTGCTGCTTTTCTTTTGGGATGCAAACTCTAGGTCAAATTAGTCAATGTTTACTCTACAAAAGAATGAGAAAAAAAGTGGGTATCACTTTGGGTAGTGTGGACATTTTAACAGTCTTAATGTTTCTGATCCATGAGCGTGGATCTCTTTCCATTTATTGTGTTTTCAATTTTTTTCATCACTGTCTTTCAGTTTACAGATCTCTTACTTCGTTAACTTTATTCCTAAATATTTTATTCTTTTGATACTATTATAAATGGGATGTAAAAATGTTGCTGTCATAGTTCATTATTAGTAGACAGAAGTGATTTTTGTGTATTGATTTGGTATCCTGCAGCTTTACTGAATTGAGTGAGTAAATGTTGAATACATGATAAGTTATCAAGAGTCAATTAATTTACATTCACTGTTCTCTGAGAAGAGTCTCAAAATATATACATTTGATGAATATTTCCATAGGAATGATTTTGTCTTGGTGTATACTATTAGTTGGGCTTAAGGGATGTTGTACCAGATTTTTCATGTGATTTCTTTAATACCCACAGCAATGTTGTGAAGATAGTAGTATGTCCCCACTTCATAGGTGATGAAACAGACAGTTGTCACTTGCTCATAGCTAGTAAGTAGTGAGATTTGAGCCTAAGTGTTTCTGTGGCTAAAGTCAGCAAGACTCTGCTGCTGCTTCAGTTAATTTCACTCTATTTTGCTGCTTGCTAAATGAATGCTTAAGTTGTCTGGAAAATGCACTTCTGATGAACACTTACCCTTCCCAATGATATTGGATAAATGAGGTGCTACTGTAATAGGGGCTAATTGAGTGGCTCAGAGAGTAAGTGCAAAAGACATTAAAGAAGGAAAAGGTGTGTGCTGACGTCATGAGGGAGACTTGTTGGAATAGCTGTGGAACTTCATTCAGTTAGTGCTGCGCAAGTGTTCAGAATACTGGACCCTGTAGGACATAGGGGAAATAAGTAGGTACTGTCAAGGAGAGGAGAGGTATTTCAGTTTGGAGAAAGTGCTTAGAGATGTTCTCTGTATCTTGAAAGACATAAGGACTAGTGTGACTGGAAGAGAGGATTTAGAATTTTAAAAAAAGGATATTTTCGAAAGAGTGGATGAAGGTGATTGGGGGCAGTATATAGTCTATAAAGAAGTTAATTCTTTTCTGTGGTTGCCGAGAACAGTGGCACTGTGGCATGACGCAGTACTTCAGGAAGTTGAGTTTGGTAGCAGTGTGCAGGTTTTATGTTAGAATGGTGCAGCGTTGGTAGTGCAGTGAGTAGGAGTGGCAGTTCTGGCCCTGGGCTTGAATTCCACCTCTTCTTTTTGCTGGGTTATGAGCTTGGAATGTTATTTCACTTCTTTCCTTCAGTTTCTCATCTGTGAAATGGAAATTGAACAGTAGTACCTTTTGCTGAATTCTGGAGTCAGATTCAATGGGTCCAAGGTGTGGGCGGGAAGACCCCTTCCCCAAGTCAGATCCTCTGATCCTAGAGAACTTTGTGTTTGCTCCACATTTCCTTTCTTGACCTCAGGTGAAAAAAATTGAATTGAACTCGTCAGATAATGGCACACTGTCAGCTTTGACAAGTATGCCCCTCCTCTCTTATTTTATTTTATTTGAAACAACTCTCATTTAGTCCCAATTTTGATTCTCATTCTTTCCCTCCAAAGACATCCATGCTAATGTTTTTGAGTATGTTCAGTCAGTTCAGTTCAGTCGCTCACTCATGTCCAACTCTGCAGCCCCATGGGCTACAGCATGCCAGGCTTCCCTGTCCATCACCAGCTCCCAGAGCTTGCTCAAATTCATGTCCAACAAGTTGGTGATGCTATCCAGCCGTCTCATCCTCTGTTGTCCCCTTCTCCTCCTGCCTTCAGTCTTTCCCAGCATCAGGGTCTTTTCCATTGAGTCACCTCTTTGCATCAGGTGCAAGGTATTGGAGCTTCAGCTTCAACATCAGTCCTTCCAATGAATATTCAGGACTGATTTCCTTTAGGATGGACTGGTTGGATCTGCTTGCAGTCCAAGGGACTCTCAAGAGTCTTCTCCAACACCACAGTTCAAAAGCATCAATTCTTCAGCACTCGGCTTATGGTCCAACTCTCACATCCATACATGACTCCTGGAAAAACCATAGCTTTGACTGGATGGACTTGTGTCAGCACAGTAATCTGTTTTTTAGTATGCTGTCTAGGGTGGTCATAGCTTTTCTTCCAAAGAGCAAGCATCTTTTAATTTCATGGCTGTAGTCACCATCTGCAGTGATTTTGGAGCCCCCCAAAATAAAGTCTGTCACTGTTTCCACTGTTTCCCCATTTGTTTGCCGTGAAGTAATGGGACCAGATGCCATAATCTGATTTTTTGAATGTTGAATTTTAAGCCAGCTTTTTCACTCTTCTCTTTCACTTTCATCAAGGGGCTCTTTAGTTCCTCTTTGCTTTCTGCCATTAGAGTAGTATCATCTGCATATCTGAGATTATTGACATTTCTCCTGGCAGTCTTTATTCAAGCTTGTGGTTCATCCAGCCCAGCATTTCTCCTGATGTACTCTGCATATAAGTTAAATAAGCAGGGTGACAATATACAGCCCTGATGTACTCCTTTAACAATTTGGAACCAGTGCATTGTTCCATGTCCAGTTCTAACTGTTGCTTCTTGACCTGCATACAGGTTTCTCAGGAGACAGGTAAGGTGGTCTGATACTCCCATCTGTTTAAGAATTTTCCACAGTTTGTTGATCCACACAGTCAAAGGCTTTGGTGTAGTCAATAAAGCAGAATTAGATGTTTTTATGGAATTTTCTTGCTTTTTATATGATCCAGTGGATGTTGGCAATTTGATCTCTGGTTCCTCTGCCTTTTCTAAATCCAGCTTGAACATCTGGAGGTTCTTGGTTCACATCCTGTTGTAAGCCTTACTTGGAGAATTTTGAGCATTACTTTGCTAGCATGTGAGATGAGTGCACTTGTGCGGTAGTTTGAGCATTCTTTGGTGTTGCCTTTCTTTGGGATTGGAATGAAAACTGACCTTTTCCAGTCCTATGGCCACTGCTGAGTTTTCCAAATTTGCTGGCATATTGAGTGCAGCACTTTCACAGCATCATCTTTTAGGATTTGAAAGAGCTCAACTGGAAGTCCATCATCATCATCTCTGGTAGCTTTGTTTGTAGTGATGCTTTCTAAGGCCCACTCGCCTTCACGCTCCAGGATGCCTGGCTCTAGGTGAGTGATCACACCATCGTAGTTATCTGGGTCATGAAGATGTTTTTTGTACAGTTCTTCTGTGTAGTCTTTCCACCTCTTCTTAATATCTTCTTCTGTTAGGTTCATACCATTTCTGTCCTTTATTGTGCCGATCTTTGCATGAAATGTTCCTTTGGTATCTCTAATTTTCTTGAAGAGATCTCTAGTCTTTCCCATTCTATTTTTTCCTCTGTTTCTTTGCATTGATCACTGAGGAAGGCTTTCTTATCTCTCATTACTATTCTTTGGAACTCTTGCATTCAGACAGGTGTATCTTTCCTTTTCTCCTTTGCCTTTCACTTCTCTTCTTTCCTCAGCTATTTGTAAGGCCTCCTCAGAAAACCATTTTGCCTTTTTGTATTTCTTTTTCTTAGGGATGGTCTTGATCACTGCCTCCTCCTGTACAGTGTCATGAACCTCCGTCCATAGTTCTTCAGGCACTCTTGTCTCTCAGATCTAATCCCTTGAATCCTTTTGTCACTTCCACTGTCTAATTGTAAGGGACTTGATTTAGGTCATGCCTGAATGGTCTAGTGGTTTTCCCTACTTTCTTCAATTTCAGTCTGAATTTGGCAATAAGGAGTTCATGATCTGAGCCACAGTTAGCTCCCAGTCTTGTTTTTGGTGACTGTATACAGCTTCTCCATCTTTGGCTGCAAAGAATACAATGAATCTGACTTTGGTATTGACCATCTGGTGATGTCCATGTGTAGAATCATCTCTTGTGTTGTTGGAAGAGGGTGTTTGCTATGACCAGTGTATTCTCTTGGTAAAACTCCTGTTAGCCTTTGCCCTGCTTCATTTTGTACTCCAAGGCCAAATTTGCCTGTTACTCTAGGTATCTCTTGACTTCCTACTTTTACTTTCCAGTCCCCTTTGATAAAAACGACAGCTTTTTTTTTGGTGTTAGTTCTAGACGGTCTTGTAGGTTATCATAGAACTGTTCAACTTCAGCTTCTTTGGCCTTATTGGTTAGGGCATAGACTTGGATTACTGTGATTTTTGAATGGTTTACCTTGGAAACGAACAGAGATCATTGTCATTTTTGAGATTGCACCCAAGTACTGCATTTCAGACTCATCGTTTCAGAGAAAAGATGACTTGTCTCATCTTCTCCTGCAAGAACTCCAAAATTGCAACTTGCTGCTGAACAACCATTGACAGGAGAGTGTTTGATCCCACCAAGAAAAGTTACCCCATGGGCAAAGGAGAAGCCCCAACAAGATGGTTGGAGGGGCGAAATCGGATTTAGAATCCAACCCCATACCAGCTAGAGATGCTTGGATGGCTAAAACAAACCCTTATGCACGCCAGGATCCAGAGACCTCACAGAGACTGAACCAGACCTGCTTTTGAGTGTTTTGAATATGTGTGTATCTTTAAAAAATATATTGGTGTTTTATGCACACGTATGTTTTTCATTTATATAAATGGTATTCTGCTACAGTGGTGGTGGTTTTAGATCTTTTCACTCAACACTCTAATCATACCTTTTATGCAACTCTGATTTCCATTTTCATACATGTCTTTTTTTTAAATTTAATTTTTAATGTATTTAAACACATTTTGAGCATACTTTCTCTGTACAATTTTTAAAAGAATTAAAGTGGAATAGCTTTTTTTTTTTTTTTTTTACTTTTTATGCTATATTGGAGTATAGTTGATTAACACTGTTGTGTTAGTTTCAGGTGTACAGCAGAGTGACTCAGTTATACATTTATCTGTTTCTTTTCAAATTCTTTTCACATTTAGGTTGTTGCATAATATTGAGCAGAGGTCCTTGTCAGTTATCCATTTTAAATATAGCAATGTGTGATGCACATGTCAACCCCAAACTCCCTAACTGTCCTTCCCCTCGCTCCTTCCCCCAACCGTAAGTTCAGTTTTTCAGTTTGTGAATCTGTTTCTGTCTTGTCAATAAGTTAATTTTACCATTTTTTTAGACTCCACATTTAAGCAATATCATACCATATTTCTCTTTCTGTGTCTGACTTCACCCAGTATGGTGATCTCTAGGTTCATCCATGTCGTCTTAAGGGCTTTTGGGAGAGCTCTGATTTTCCAGGGCAAGATCTCTGGATCTTGGAGTGTACACACTCTTCGTTTCACTGGGTACTGCCCGCTGGCTTTCCAGAGTGGCTTACCTCTACAGTCTAGCCCGCAGTGCATGAGGGCTCCCTCTCCCTCCACTTCTGCTGACACTTGGTGGTCTTGCACATATTTTTGTGGGTCTGATATTTGTAACGTGGTATATATCATTACTTAAATTTTCCTTTCTCTGATTATTAGTGAGGTTGGTTATCTTTTCATGTATTTGTTAGTCTTCTGTTCTTGCTGTTTCTTCTGCCGAGAAAACTCTTTCTTACTTGCTTGGCTCACCCACTTAATTCAGATCTCTGCTTAAATATCAAACCCTTGACCATTTTATAGAGAAGAGTACTCTTCATCACCCTGTGTCTTTGTTATGTTTTATCTTTCTTCCTAGTGCTTATCACAAGACATAGTATGTTAACTTTATTATTCATTTATTTATTTCTCCTGCTCACGTTCCTTGAAGGCAGGTGTGTTTATCTGTGCTGTACACACCTGTAACCCTAGCACTTAAAAAAAGTAGGTACTCATAAATATATGCTGAGTGAATAAATGTCAATTTGCTACTTATATCGTTTGCCTATTTCCTCTACTTAGCAAGAATTCTTTGAATATTCTAGACATTAACACTTGTTGACTTTAGACACTGTAATATAATCCATTCCACTGTTTGCTTGTTGTCTGGGTTGGGAGAGTTCTCCAGAAGTTAAGAAAAATATTTGGAAATATTTTTAGATCTTGTTATTCTTAAGTCTGATCTAGAAGAATTAAATAGCTGACTTATTTTGTTTCTGTGACCACCCATCCCATCAAGTAGTTTTTTGTAGTATCCATCCAGACTAGTAGCTCGCAGATTTTAGGTCTTCTACAATTGTGACTATTTTCTGAAGTTTCTGAAAATGGTATTAAGCTGGGTGGTTGATAAATATACTAGAGAATGTGGAACCGAGCCTGTATGTGTATCTGGGGTACTTTTTCCCTAAAACCACTGTTCTACCCAATATTTTGTTTTGTTATGATTAGGTTAATTAGCAGGCATGCCTGTGATTGTGAAAACAATATAGCAAAAAGAAAACTCCTGGTTACCGATGTTATTTGTGTGTGTTTTACACAGATCTAGTTTTACTTTTGCATGAAATAATCAAGCAGCATGTATAACAAACAGTTCAACAGCGAAATGCATTGTACCAGTTAAAAAAAAAGTGAGTAGAGATTTAAGTTTTCCTATGGCTAATCATCTGCTGGACTGAACTGTGGTTATAGCCAAATTGTGAATTCGAAGAGTGCATGACTGATGGCATTGTAAAGTACAGCAAAAGTTTTGTTCAGAAGCTTAGCAACAGAGGAGAGGGGAGATGCCTTGATATGTATCTAGTCAGCTTTCTTGCCTTTTTTCTAGACGATGATAAATACTAGTGATGTCTTTGAAATCCTAAGGCATTATTTTTGTGTTCTTTTTGTTGAAATTTTATGCAAACATCTAAACAGTAGCTAACAGTTGAGCTTGTAAAGCTTAACGTGTATGCTTTTATAGCACCTGAAGCTTACTGTTCTGAATGATTCTGACAGCAGTAGTGTGCCTTCTTCAGAAGCTGTAACAAAGGCTATGCCATCATTTGGATGGGTTGTGATACAGGTTTCAAATTGTGATATAAAAAATAGTCAACATGAGACTAAGGGAAGACCATTTGAAGTGACTGCTCTGATATATTTTCCACCAACACGTGGTTGTGGTGATACAAGGTGGAGATGGGCTTGATAGCGCTTCAAGGAGGGCTCTTAGTTTAGGAAAACTCGTTGGCTAAGAACATGCCATGAGACCAGAGATTATGAAGCAGGTGCAGCCTAGTTGAACTCTGAGCCCAGAAATACAATGTAGGTGCATTAATCATATTTTTTATTTTCTGTGTTTTATGATACCTAGATATCTTGGAACCTTGCTGACTGGGGTCAGATTGCCCGTCCCAGCACTAGCTGATTCCTAGAGATAGCTAGAATTTCTCGAGATAGCAGTCCTCTGGGAGTGTGCCTTGCATTTACAAACCCACTAACCGAGAGCCCTTACTCACCACCTTTATTGAGCTCCTTCAGGCTAACCTGCCATGCCTTGGCCCTAACAGCACCCAAGGGCCAGGTTGCAGCCAAACAGTAGTAGCCCCTGTGGCCGAGAGGCTGCTGAAATGATTCAGACTTGCCAATCCCGGGTGATTTACCCTGCCCTCCCTTGAGTTTCCTGGGAAAACCACAGTAAAGACTTGTGCCCATGTCTTCCCCTTGTTCTTCTGCCTCCTGACCCACCTGGTATTTCCCCCTGTAGCCCCGTGTCGCGCAGCCTGCCCGCCTGCCCACTTGCCCTCTTTAAGAACTGAGAGTAACAAACTCTTCTTTGAAAGGCAGTTGTATCCATTCCCATCATCTTACTAAACCCGATGAAAACCAATCCTGCGTACCTTTTAAAACGTGGGCCCAGCTCTCTCCTGGAGTCCCCTTAGCTGCTCTGGTGGAGCCTCAATTCAGTTTCATGATCAGGGTAAGTAGAAAGATCCTGGGTGCCTGTGGAGTCCCCTCTGTTAGTGCAAGGAGTCTGTTCTTCATCTTTCCTCCCTGTCCCCCTTCAATGTGGACATCGAGAAGACCATGGAGGGCATGTCTTTTGAGAAGTAATGAGCTTGGTTGGATGAGGGTGGTAATCCGTTCTTTGGGAAGGGCCTTAGCTTTCCTTGGGGAAGTTGGGGGATGTAATGGGGGGGAGAGGAGGGGTGTGGTGGCTGGAAGTCCTGAAGAAGGGAGCTGGATAACCTCAGAGGAAAGCCAGCAGCAGCTGTCACCGCTGCAGAAGGCATAGGGCCAGATCCCCCAGACTGCTGTTGCTCCAGACCTGAGGCAGCCCGTGGGCTTCTGTAGCAAGAAGTTATTATCATACTCTGGCAACCTGTGGCGGCCTCATTTGGATCCTAATTTATAAACATGGATGCTTCAGTGGAAACACTGTAGGAGTAAACATAACAGATGTTTACTGGAGAAAAGATGAATTATGTGATTCTGGCAAAAATATCTTCCATGTTTTTTTATTAGAAATGTAAGTGGAGGAAAAATAGAGAAAAATCACGGATTTAGTGTTCATTAAGTATCAGTTGTATTTTAAGTGAGAGATTTATTTAAGGGGTTATAGCAATTTCTAGATTAGAAATGGTCTTAGAAGTTTACATTAGAGTTTCTGTGGCCCAAAGTGCTTTTATGTGTTAATAAAGCTGCAGTCTTATTTGTGATGCAATTACTTGTGGCTGCGTATTAGGGAAGACCCTAATCAGTGCATTTTTTATGTAGGTTCCCTTAAGAATTTAGTCTCATTGAATATTGACAGATTCTCTTTTCATGTGTGGCACTCCTGGGAGTATATGAAGTGCAAAATTTATATTCTTGCCACAATTGTGTTAATAAGTTTAACTAATGTAGAGCCTCAGTTCGATGAAGCTGTGCAACCTTCGGCTTCCACCAACTTCCTGATTTCTGAAGTCTCAGTTGCTTTCCTCTGAATGTAGAGAATATTTCCACTTGGGTTTTCTAGCAGAGCCTGAGCTCTGCTGATGGTATGAGGCTGAGTGGTAGTTACTGGATGACCTGGTGAGAGCTAGCGTACTTTACCTGCTTTCAAAGCTAATCCATGTCTGTTTTCTTTTCTTTTTTTTAATCACTGCTATCTTTTATTTTTGTCAGTTTTTGTGTAGGTTTTTCTTTGCTAGTCTGCCACTTAAGATCTACTCTTTCCAGTTAGACCTCTGTCTCTGCACATTAGTTAAATTATTGCCACAGTGAAAAACCCTGGTAGTTTCTTCCCCCATCTACTACTTCTTATGTAAATTCCTAAAAAATATTTCCCTGTAGATAATGTGTCACTATGAGCTTTTCTTGTCTCCTTTCCCTGCCTTTATCAGAAGTATAATTTCTTAGTTATTTGATTAATGCCTGGAAAGGTGTGAAAAGTGTTATCAAAAAGAAAAACTTTAAAATAATGAAAGAGCCTGCTTAACTTCCACAGGGTGGTACAAAAGAATTCTCAGGGGCCTATAAGATTAGGATTCAATCTAGAGGTCTCTGTGACTCATTTACGACTCAGCAGAGGTACCAGGATGCTGTAGCTGTACGTTGATGACTTTTTTATGTGGAGAGACCACCACAACACATGCTCCATTTGCTGGTTCTGGCACCTTTTAGGTGGGTTTTGTGAGTTATTTGGGTGTGGGTTTTAGATCTTATTACTGGAGAGAGAGGAGAAGGCAATGGCGCCCCACTCCAGTACTCTTGCCTGGAAAATCCCACGGACGGAGGAGCCTGGTGGGCTGCAGTCCATGGGGTTGGTAGGAGTCGGACACGACTGAGCGACTTCACTTTCACTTTTCCCTTTCACGCACTGGAGCAGGACATGGCAGCCCACTCCAGTGTTCTTGCCTGGAGAACCCCAGGGACGGGGGAGCCTGGTGGGCTGCCGTCTATGGGGTCGCACAGAGTCGGACGCAACTGAAGCGACTTAGCAACTTAGCAGCAGCATTGGAGAGAGAATATACTGGAAAATTCTTCTATTTTAAGGATAAGAATAAAAAAGAGAAATGAAAAGTTAAATAGAATCATGAAGTTTATTTGATTGGGGACAAAATAGTTGAACCAGTAAAACAGTATAAATAAGCAGGCAGAAAATATTGACGTGTATAATAAGTTGAGTTCTGTGGGGAATGTAGATTTTCATGTATTATACTTGTTTTAAATAAGTTGGTGTTCAGTCACTAAGTGACCCCATGGACTGCAGCATGCCAGGCTTCCCTGTCCTTCACTATCTCTTGGAGTTTGCTCAAACTCTTGTCCATTGAGTCAGTGATGCCATGGGTGGTAAAGAAGAAATGGCAGTGTCATTCCATGGTTTAAATGTCATATTTAAACCATTTGGTCCCAGAGGTTGGTGAATTGCTGTGACGTGGGTTAGTAGGTCTGGGATTTGATTTCACTCTACTTATAAGTGGCTGTTACTGTTTCATGACTGCTGGTAGAAGACACAAGACTCCTTGCCCCTAAGTCCCTGGAGGTGATACAGTGTGGTACACTTGGGTGCTGTATATGTAGTGAGTTGCTGCTGAGGAACATGGATGGGGACTCTGCTGCTTTCATAGTAACCAAGACTGCTGTTTATCCTGGAGGGTGATATTACCTCATCCCTCAAGGTTGCTCACTGCAGACATACTCCTGAGAAATGACCATGGTTCAGAGTGGTCAGGATCTTGTATTTCTGGCATTCCCAGCAAGACATATAGGGCTGTGAGAGATCCATTGAGAAGTGTCTCCAAAAGGTTGTATTGAGTCAACCTATTTTCTTAAGTTTCAGAACCATGAATATAGTATTTAAAGGATAATTAACTGAAGGACATTTTAAAATGGAAAATTCTTCCACTCAGAGTCAAACCGTATATTTATTTAATTATGCAAAAGTTAGAAAATTTTATACCAAACTTTATATTACCAATGATGTTAGGCAGTCATGCTGCAAATATTTGGGGGGGGGGGCTTACTGTTTAATAGACTCAGGAAATTCAAAGATTAAACAACATGTAGCACTTTTGTGTACTGAGCATAGAATGGAGGGGCAGACAGGTAAATTCTGTTATAGGGTAGTAAATGCTGTGATGCCTAGGATGCTGTGGAAATAAGAAGAAGGGCGCCCAGCTCTGCCTGGGATGAGGTGGTCAGGAAAAGTCTTCTGGGAGAAGCCTATCTTTAAGTCAAGTCTTAAAGTTCAGTTCAGTTGCCAGTTGTGTCTGACTCTGCGACCCCATGAACCACAGCATGCCAGGCCTCCTGTCCGTCACCAAGAGTTTACCCAAACTCATGTCCATTGAATCGGTGATACCATCCAACAATTTCATCCTCTGTTGTCCCCTTCTCCTCCCGCCTTCACTCTTTCCCAGCATCAGGGTCTTTTTCAGTGTGTCTGCTCTTTGCATCAGGTGGCCAAAGTATTGGAGCTTCAGCTTCAGCATCAGTCCTTCCAATGAATATTCAGCATTGATTTCCTTTAGGATTGACTGGTTTGATCTCCTTGCAGTCCAAGGGACTCTCAAGACTTTTCTCCAGCCCCACAATTGGAAAGCATCAGTTCTTGGGTGCTCAGCCTTCTTTATGATTCAACTCTCACATCTGTTAATGACTACTGGAAAAACAGCTTTGTACGTACCTCTGTCAGCAAGGCGATGTCTCTGCCTTTTACTATGCTGTCCAAGTTTGTCATAGCTTTTTTTCCAAGGAGCAAGCATCTTTTAATTTCGTGGCTGCAGTCACCATCTGCAGTAATTTTGGAGCCTGAGAAAATAAAAGTCTGTTATTGTTTCCATTTTTACCCCATCTATTTGCCATGAAGTGGTGGGACCGGATGCCATCATCTTAGTTTTTTGAATGTTGAATTTTAAGCTAGCTTTTTCACTCTCTTCTTTCACCTTCATCAAAATGCTCTTTAGTTTCTCTTCACTTTCTGTCATTAGAGTGGTATCATTTGCATATCTGAGGTTATTTACATTTCTCCTAGCAATCTTGATTCCAGCTTGTGATTCATCCAGCCCTGCATTTTGCATGGTGTATTCTACATATAAGTTAAATAAGTGGGGTGACAATATACAGCCTTGACATACTCCTTTCCCAGTTTTGAACCAGTTTGTTGTTCCATGGTCTAGTTCCAACTGTTGATTCTTGACCTGCCTACAGGTTTCTCAGTGGCTGTCTACTGTTTATAAAGCACTGTGGTAGGCCCTGAGGAACCAGCATTGCACAGAAGTTGTTCCTATGTAGGTTACATTTTCATGGGACACAGACTTTTAACAGAAAAAATACAAATTATTTTATTAAAGTGCTGCCTGTCTTAGATTTCACAGCTCCCGTGTTGCCCAACTGCGGGAGACATTGTTTACATAGAATAAAGTGAGTAGCTTTAAGGTCTTGTTCAGAATCAGTAGGGGTCAGCCAAGGTAGGAGTTGTGGAGATGTGGAGAGAATTGTTTCAGGCATAGGAAACAGCATGTGCCAAGCCCTCCAGGCAAGAGACTTACTGGTAAATTCAAAGAACAAAAAGACTAGTGTGGTCGGACCATAGGGAACCAGAGGGAGAGTAGAATGAAATGAAGCTGGAGAAATTGGCAGGGGCCTGATTATTCAGGACCTCGTAGGCAGGAAAGCACTTTGGAGTTTATTCTATAACAGTAAGCTATTGAAAACTTTCAAGGAGGGTGCTGTGAGATTAGATTTGTGTTTTTAGAAGATTCTGATTAGATTCTGTTAGAGAATGCGTGAAAGGGGGAAGAAATAGAGTCTGGGAGATCAACTAGGACTCTAGGCTGGTGGGTAATGATGGTTTAGACTGGGTTGTAGTAGTGGAGATGGATGGAAATGGATACATTCAAGTTATTTTAAAGGTTGAATTAACGAAACTCTGTGATTGTCATTTATCTTGTTACTGTGTTGTTAGCGAGTTATCCAGAGTGAGGAAAGGAAACGGGGGATGAAATCCTGCAGGACACTAATGTTTCTGGGGGAGACTGGGGAGAGAAGAGACCCGAGGGTCTAGAGAGAGGAAGGAAGTCAGGAAAGATACCACAATTTAAGTGATGGAAGTTTGAGAAAGCAGACCTTTGTTAACCATTTGTTTGCTGAAGAGTAAATAGGAAAATGGTTAAATATGTGATGCTGAAGGATAAAGTGGAATAGTATAGTGTTTTAAAGGAGTATTTAAGGACATAAAATATGTTAAGGATATAATTTTAAGAATTATGTACATTTGCATATCCTGCATGAACCGCAGTTTTAAAAAAGTCTACTTACGTAAGTGTGGAGAAGGAAATGGTAAACCACACCAGTATTCTTTCTTGTAGAATCCCATAAACAGAGGAGCCTGGCAGGCTACAGTTCATGAGGTCGCCAAGAGTCAGACACGACTGAGCATGCACACACACTTAACGTAAGTGTGTGTTTATGTAGCACAATATTCAAAGGCAGTTGTTGAGTCGTGAAGTCATGTCTGGCTCTGCCACTCCATGGACTACCGCACGTCAGGCTTCCCTGTCCTTCACTGTTTCCTGAAGTTTGCTCAGATTCACGCCCATTGAGTTGGCGATGCTGTCTAACATCTCATCCCCTTCATCCTCTTCTCTTTTTGCTTTCAATCTCTCCCAGCATCAGGGTCTTTTCTAATGAGTCAGCTCTTCACATCAGGCAGCCAAAGTATTGGAGCTTCAGCTTCAGCATCAGTCCTTCCAATGAATATTCAAGGTTGGTTTCTTTCAGGATTGACTGGTTTGATCTTGCGGTCCAAGAGACTCTCAAGAGTCTTCTCCAGCACCACAATTTAAAAGCATCAGTTCTTTAGCACGGAGCCTTCTTTACGGTCCAACTCTCACATCCATACATGACTACTGGAAAGACAATAGCTTTGACTCTATGGACCTTTGTCAGAAAGGTGATGTCTCTGCTTTTTAACATGCTGTCTAGGTGTGTCATAGCTTTCCTTCTGAGGAACAAGTGTCTTTTAATTTCATGGCTGTAATCGCTGTCTGCAGTGATTTGGGAGCCCAAAGGCAGTACAGCAGTATATTAATAATAGTTTTATTTGGATGGCAAGATTACTTTACTCTTAGTCTCTGCAATTTTCATTTTGTATGAACATGTATTAAAATTATGATTAGGAAAATTATTTTTTATTTTGATCTAATTTTATCAGTGTTTTATAAACACAGTGTTTAATGAGTGCCAAATAGTTCTATGAGGCTTGTAATGGCCAACTACATTGTCTACCATCACGCTTTTCTCATTTTCTGTTTCTTAGGGATAACTACCTTCAACAATTTTTAGCTGATTGTTTGCTACTTATTGTTCTGTCTCTAAATAACAAACTTACATTGCTGCTACTTGATTTTTTTTAGACGCTGTTAGACTTCCCACAGTTGAAGATGAAAATTTTGTTCTCTTGATTGTCCTCTTTCTCCGTCTGTATATACGTTTCTTTCCTTCTCATCCTCCCAGTACAGTTATTCTAATTTTGGTTAGAGCAGTATTTTATGTTTACATTATTGTAATGATACAGATGCTTTTCATAGCTCTGCCATGTAGTAGTAGTCTATGATTATTTTTTCTTTCAAATACATAGTCTTATTCCTGGAATACATTTATTTGTTAAAAGGTAGCATAGTTTTCTATATACTTATCCTTAATTTATCCTCCGATTCTACCCTGTTGATAAATATCCTCTTAATTATTTTATTAATTTTATTTTCTTGAAGATACATCTCTCGGTCTCTTTTGACTTGTTCTCATGTGTCCTGGGTATTCTTCTGGTCTTTTTCATAGTTTGTTATCCTAGACCCTTCCTTTCCCATCATGTCCATCATCCTAGAGATTTCTTTTGCTTCTTTATTGTATTGGATCCCGTTACCTGATATGCTACTTTGTTGGGTCCTCCTTTGGCGGAGCATATTCTCCAGCTGCTGCTGCTGCTAAGTCGCGTCAGTCGTGTCCGACTCTGTGAAACCACATAGACGGCAGCCCAACAGGCTCCTCTGTCCCTGGGATTCTCTAGGCAAGAACACTGGAGTGGGCTGCCATTTCCTTCTCCAATGCATGAAAGTGAAAAGTGAAAGTGAAGTCGCTCAGTCGTGTCTGACTCTTTGCTACCCCATGGACTGTAGCCTACCAGGCTCCTCTGTCCATGGGATTTTCCAGGCAAGAGTACTGGAGTGGGGTGCCATTGCCTTCTCTGACATTCTCCAGCAGCATCCTAAGTATTTGGTGGCTTCTTTTGATATAGAAAATCAGACCCAGTTTTGGGGCAGTTTTATTGAGTGAGTTCTTAATTTCACTCCCTTAATTCTCTCATTAGAATTCCTATTTTCTTCAGATGTTGTAGAAACTTGGATTGGTCTCCAATTATTTTACCTTTTCTCTTTAGTTGTTTTTCACATCTTTCTCTTTGGTTTTATTTTATGGGGAGATTTCCTCAGTTTTATCTTCCATAAAGTTTTATCTTTAATCATCTATAGATTAAAAGATTTTTCCTCTTACAGGACCTCTTTCTCTTTTTTAGTATCATCTTGTTCTTGTTTCATGGATGCTTGTTTTCTTTTGTTTCTTTGAAGATTATTGATGACAGTTTTAGGAAATTTTCTTCTCTTTGTTATCTGTTCCTTCCAAGTTATTATTTTTTATTTGCTTGCTTTGATCTCTGCGTTTCTTGCCTCAGAAGTCCTTAAATGTGTGGTGGCTCTTGGCTCATCTATTCACTTAAACAAAGAAAGTGAAGTCGCTCAGTCGTGTCCAACTCTTTGTGACCCCATGGACCGTAGCCTATCAGGCTCCTCCGTCCATGGGATTTTCCAGGCACGAATACTGGAGTGGGTTGCCATTTCCTTCTCCAGGAGATCTTCCCGACCCAGGGATAAGAGTTCTACAAAACTGACCAGTAGTTCTGTATCTCTGGATGAGGCTTGTATATTTACAAATATCAGTTTTGTAATCTACTTTTCAGGGAAAATTGGCTGTGCTGTTCAGCTGGGGAATCTCTGATGTCCATATTTTTAAATGATTTATTTTAGGCTGCTTAGATTCCCCTGAGAAGACTATTACCTGGCTGGAAGGTATAAGCCTGTCTAGTGTTTTGGAAGCCAATTTTAGGAAGGAGCATATAAACTTTGTTTAGTCCTCTCTTTCTTTTAGTGTTATGCGCCTGTTCTAAACTTGCCTTATGCCATTCAGTAATGATAAGGCCACTTTTAAAAAGATCTCCTCCAGAAAACAAACCTTTAGTGTTCTGCAGGGGTGGGGGAGGAGCATTAAGCTATCTTAAGTTTTGGAGAGATGGAGTGAGGAATTAGGAATGTAACAGCTTTTCAGGCAGATATTTAACCAGTCCTCCTGTTTATAATCCTTCTTTGTCTTTTGGAGATTCTGTCATGCTTATTGAGTTGTTTTTACTTTCCGTTTTTGTCTGTTAAGGATTCACATTTCTAGTGTCTGAAAAGACATTTACTGTAATTTTGTTATTGTTACCTTATCTAAATGCATTGTCCTTGTGCATTTAAGCCTTAAACCAAAAAAGCAAACCCCAGAAACCCTTTACCCTCATTTTGGTGTTAGAGTGTGCTTGTCAATATAAGTTCAGTCTACCACCTTAAACCATAAATCTTAATTTTTTAATTGATAGTATTGTCTCCCCCCGCCCCCTGCTTTTTAGAAAATCTGGTGAATATCCCTCTGTCTATTCACAAGTTCTGTTTCAGCTAAAATCTCATATGACTTATTCAGGCCATAATTTTGTATTTTGCATGAAGAGCTAGTGGTTAATGATAGCTTCAATATGTCATGTCTGTGATAGCAACAGTGATAATAAAAATAGCTTAAATAGCTTACAGTTGCATACTAAGTGCCAAGGACCGTCTAAGTTCTCCACTGAACGCATTTACACCTCACACCAACGTTTTGGAAAAGGTACTCTTATACCTCCCTTTTATAGATGAAGAAATAGAGATATAGAAAGGTTATGTAATTTTGCCATAGTCCATCACAACTAAACTAGGAAATGGAGGAGTAAGAATATGAATCTAGATAATCTGACTTCAGAACCCACACACTTAACTATTGTGCTGTACTGCCTCCATATGCTGTTGTGATTATTATCTCTTTTGTTTGAGATAAAGATTTAAATTTTCTCCTATCAGGCAGAATGATCAATTTATTTGTCTGCTATAATTCATATATATATGTAGGCATCATTTATCACAGAGGCTATAGATATAAAAATATTTTCCTTTCGATGATTTGTCTGAAGATACTTAAGATTTTTCTGGTATATCCTCAAAGGCTTTGGCTTCCCTTGGTGGCTCAGACGGTAAAGAATACGCATGCAGTGTGGGAGACCTGGATTCTATCCCTGGGTTGGGAAGATCCGCTGGAGAAGGAAACAGCTATCCACTCCAGTATTCTTGCCTGGAGAGTTCCACAGACAGAGGAACCTGGCAGGCTACAGTCCATGGGGTTGCCAAAGAGTCAGACACGACTGAGCGACTTGCACTTCACTTCACTTCAGAGGCTTTACTTTTTCCCTCATTATACAAATGGATATATTTCGGATGATCCTCCGTTATTGAACTTGCATTGATTCATACTTTCCAAAGACTACCTCCTGCTTCATTATGCTTTTATTTAAACATATGGTGAATTTCTGGTAAAGTGGTGAGCTGTAGGAAACTGTCTCCTTTTCGGATTTCAAACAAAGTAATTATCTCAAAGAGGAATTATCCATATTTTAGAGTATTTGGAACAGATATTTCATTGAGAATTTATTGGGCAGAATCAGTTGGCTGAGTTTAGTTGTTTGAAAACAGACTGGCTTTTTATTTCCTTTGTTTGAGTAGGAGCTGAAAGAAAGATGTTCTTAAAGATAAGCACCTAATTATTTAATTCCCTTCCTGCATCAAGTTGTGAATAAACAATTAACTTTGTAGAATTAAACTTTCTCTGTCTAGGCTTTTGCACCCTCTTAACTATTTCAGTTTATGCCTGAAAGAAAGAATAAAAGGTTTTATTTTTATAAGAGCATTAGATGTAGTCATATTCAAGTGTACATTCAAAAATATATCTCCTTGCCTTTGTTCTTTAGGATTTATTGTAATTTGTTAAATATATTAAAAATTATTATTTATTTATATAAACAAATCCTAATCAGATTTAGTTTTTTTACCTGATTAACATATTTCTGTTCTTGTTTACTTGACTGTAATGTTCTTTCTTCCCTGAATATTTTTGCTTCTTTCTTATATTCAAACATGGCTCACTTATTTGTTTTTAGAATTCATCTATCACTATTCCAACCCTGTGAGAGTGATGCTTGGAATTTCCTTAGCACTTATGCATTCATATTGTATTTGAGACACTGTTTTGTTTCTATGGAAATGTGCTTTTTAGTTTCCTTTTGGTATTATTAAGCATGAGAGGTTCTTCTCTAATTCAGGTCTTCAGTTCTGTTTCCGTCTGTTAGCCCTTCATAATATACTTTGGCTTCTAGAAAATGACCAGTAAGTATTGATACAGGAATTTCACAGAAAAATTTGACTAAATTTCATAATTATTTGGGTATTTATCATGTCATTTAAAAGCTGATCGTCATCTTTTCAGTTCTATTTCCATTTTTTAATTTACCTTTTACATCCATTATAGTTGGGCTGCTAGTTACCATTGTATCATACAGCTTTTTCTACTCATGGCAGTTAGGATCAAAAGGGAGGTTTTTTTTTTTTTCAACAAATGATTACTGAATTATTGTAGTAGAGTTTGAATTATTGTGCCAGAGTTCATTCTCAGGAAATTTTTTTCTCTAATTTAATAAAGAGTAAATTTGCTAAATTTGAGAGTACTGTGTAAGCGCTGGCTGTTCAGTTGAGTATTTGAATTGAAGTGTAAAATTAAAAGCACAAACAAAAAGTATTGCTAAGAACTTGTGTCTGCTTTTCTTCTGATGAATTTTTAACTTTTTAAATTAAAATATTGAATTAAAGAGAACCTCTGCCTCCCAAATTTACTCCTAACATATACAAAAGAATAATTCTCATAAGTGTTACACATCTGGCTATAGTGAGTTTTTAATGTTTCTTTTCATCTTACTGTTTTTATAAGTTTTTTTTTCTTTCTAAAAGAATAATGGTGTATAAAGAAACTAAAATGGACATATTTTTAAATTTTCAGAAAGGTGAAAAATCTATCTTAAATTCTTAGAAACCACAGATCATTTAGAAATCTCTTTTTTTTCTTTTTCTGTTTATGATTTAATTCCTTAAGGTCTTGGAGATCAAATTGGACATAAATATGTCAAGTCTCTAGGGTTTCTCTTTTTCTTTTTTCACATTTTCATATGTCTGTGTTTTGTATATCATGAGCTAGATTAGGATTTGTTAATAATTGTGAGTTGTAATTCAGATATTATTAAGGGATTACTGGGAACTGTGCACACAGTGGTGGAAAAAATGAAGGAAACTATGTATTGGAGAGGTTATTTGCTTAACTGCACGGTAGAAGAGAAAGCAGGAAAGAGGAAGGGGTAAAACTTGGAAAAGAAAGGTGTAAAAGAGATCAGGAGAAAAAATTCAGAGAGACTTATTTGTATAGTTGATTATGTATTTGCTTCTGTTTCCGTTTATTTAATTTGCTTGTTGTTTGCTCATTGGATTTTAAACTTCCGGAAAATGGGGGCCATTGCTTCTGCTGCCTTTGCAAGTCCTAGATCCTAGCAGTGTCAACTCAGTTATCCATCGAGAGATTATCTGCTTTGTGTTTTAGCCTTTGCAAATATAGCTTTCAAGTTCTTACTGACATAAGTAAACAAAGAGGGTGATAAAGCCTTTTTGAGTCATTGCACTGTTTCATGCTTGCTTCTACACTGTTGGGTAGTTTGGCTCTTAGATCAGACTATTCATAGTCAACCTTTAACTTTGATTCAGAATGAATTCGTTGTCTTACTTATTTTCCCCCTTAAAAAAACAAAAGCAATTTACAGTAAAAGTGTTTTTCTAGTAGATTTAATTGTCTTTAAATTGACTTTCAGTCCCTGCCTCTCCCAGTTATCCTCCACCTAGGGGTAAAGATCAACCCAGGATACTGTTCTTTTGTACTTAGTTAAAAGACCATCCTTGGATCACTGGTACTCAGCTGACTCCTAAGGACCTGGGAAATCTTTAGCCATCGAAGACAGCTTTAATTGGGAAACACAGGCCACAAATACAAAGTTGATATGAAAGGTATTTTAGTAGAATTTCCAGTATGGACTAGAACATTAATTTTCTGGTGTTCTCTTATGAAAATAAGTATCCAGTTACCTAGCTTCAACTATAATTCTCTTCCCCAGCAAAAGAGAATGAAAAAATACAAATGTAGCAAATTAAAGAAAAAAACAACAAACAACTGGTTTTTAAGGCTGCTCTAAAAAATTTGAGGGATGAAGTTCTCTATCTCTAACATTAAGCAACGATTCACAGTTAAGAAAAAACATTGAAAAGCTTTTCAATTAACTCATCAAAGTGTTGCTATATGTGTTATGTAAAGCATTGTTAATTCCAGAAAATTAAACCCTATTGTATTCAATGTACATACAAATAATTGTATCTGCTCTATTGTGCTATGTGCATAACTGTGTCATAGTTTATATGAATCTTTGTTTAATCACTTCCTATTTCCTTTGCTGTAGAGGGAGCTCCTCGAAATTAGTACTCATGTCTCTGAGCTCTGGTATCCAGTTCCTGGAATATAGCAGACATGGAACAAGTTCAGAAAAATTAATCATTATATAGTTATGAATGTTTCTGGGTGGTTTTTGTTTATTTGTTTTTTAGTGGGGATTGCTATTGTAAAAATTAATAGATAAAGAAATATTGACCAAGATATGCTTTAATTTGCACTGTATTTGATTTAGTTTTTGATTAACATCTGAAGTCATTAGTCTCTCTTCTGGGCTTTCCTGCTGGCTCAGAGGATAAAGATTCTGCCTGCAATGCAGAAGACCCAGGTTTGATCCCTGGGTCTGGAAAATCCCCTGGAGGCAGGAATGGCTACCCACTCCAGTACTCTTGCCTGGGAAATCCCATGGACAGAGGAGCCTGGAGGGCTAAAGTCCATGGGATTGCCAAGAGTTGGACACGACTGAGTGACTAACACTTTTAACTTTGTTTCTGAGGAAAAAAATGTAGGGATCATGTATACATTTTTTGTACCTTTGCTTTTTTTCTTAAGTGAATTTTAAATGTTGGGTCATAACATTTTCTATTTAATACTTTGTACTTTTCTAAGAACTGTCGTACATGTTATTAAGCCTTATCTTCACAACAACCTAAAAGAGGTATAGGTAAGGAAACTGAGGCAGAGATTTATTCCAGAAGTTACCAATTTGAAACCTAGGATTTAGGACTTTTAAATTTCTAGCTTATTGCTATTCTACATTTGCCTTACAGACACCTTTGTGTTGGTTTGATAAGGCTGCTGAAACAAAGTGTCATACAGTGAGTGGCTTAAACAACAGAAATTTCTGGTCTCACAGTTGAAGAGGCTTCAAGTCCAAAATCATACTGTTGGCAGGATTAGTTTCTTCTGGGGGCTACGAGGCAGTAGCCTGGCCAAGCCTCTTTCCATCCTCTCCCTGGGCTTCTCTACATCATCTTCCCTCTAAGCAGGTCTTTCTCCAAATTTCTTTTCATGAGGACACCAGTTACATTGGATTAGAGGCCCACCCTATTCCAATATGACCTCATCCTAACAAACTGCATCTGTAACAACCATGATTCCAAATAAGGTCACATTTAGGTACTGGGGGCTAGTATTCTAACAAATCTTTTTTGGGTGGGGACTGTTTAACCAGTAACACTTAAACCTTTCAGTAAAAGAAGGCTGACTGGCGTCAGAACTCTTTTTTTTCTTTTTCCCAGTAGCTTAAGCTTAATAGAAATTCATTTGATCTTCACTGCGCTGTTAACTCTCAGATGAAATTAGTTTAATGCCAATGGAAGGCACTTTTGACAGAACTATCCCTGTTCTGGTTCTTAGAGCTATAAAGTTATCTAATGAGTAGTTTGTGGAAATACCCCTATATATAATTTTATTTCCCTGGAATTTTCTTATGTTAGAGTACACAAAGTTAACTGAGAACCAAGCACTTCTCTTGGGACAAATCTCTAAAGTAAATCTATCTGTCACTTCATGCTCCAGCTGTTCTCTTGTGCATCTAAATGGCCCTACTTCCCTGGAGGACTTGGCAGATGATAGAAGAGTCTCTGAAGGAAATCAGGTTAATCAGACTATCAAGCAGCTAGGATTTTTTTTTTTTTTTTTAAGATTACTCCATAGATAAAATGGTGAGAAGACTTCTTGAACAGTAAGATTTAGAGGGAGACGAGTAGCTCATTAGTGTTATTTAGATGAAATCCCAATTAACTAAACCTGGTAACCAACCTTTTTAGTTTGGTAACACCCTCACCCCCACCACCACTGTATCATGCTTTAAAGGGAAGAAGTAACACGGACGCTGTTCTGGGCCACTAGACATTTTACTGGATTGCCTTTCTCTTACATGTATCATCATCATCACTCTTAGGATTGCCAGTGATTGATATTGAAGAAAATTTTAATTTTGAGGCAATGCAAAGTTTTTGGTTACACACAGGTTGGCTTTTTGTGCTTATTGCTTATTAAAGCTGGAAAGTAAACAAGTGTCTGTTAGCACAATTTCTTTCTTTTAACGTAGGCTAAACCAAAAAATGCTAGATTAGATCCACACACTTGAGTTCTTGCCCTGATTCAGTTCCCAACTGACTGAATAACCTCAGGCAAGTTACTTCACCTTTCTCAGCTTACTTTTTTATTTGCAAAATAAGAGATCTGCACATTCAGATGTGAAACTTTATTATTCTGTGAAGTAATTTGTGTACTGACTTTATGTAAGGTGTTATACAGAATTTACAGGGAAAGAAATGTTCCTTGTCTTCAGAGAGGTTACAGTATTGCTAGAAAACGATGATACATGAAAGGCTAAATGGCAGTATAAAGTAATAATATAAGCTGAAACATAATAGATGCTATGAGTGATAATGGATCGTAAGTACTATGAGTTCTGAGGTGGATGAGATAGATACCTGAAGGGTGGAATCATTGAAGATAACTGCACAGGGTTAGCGATTGAACTAATTTCGGGAAGCTGTGTTGACCTTGCATAGATGAAAGGAAAAGCACAGAGGTGGTTGTTGTTCAGTTGCCCAGACGTGTCCGACTCTTCTTGCCCCCATGGACTGCAGCACGCCAGGCCTCCCTGTCCTTCACCATCTCCCGGTGTTTGCCTAATTTCCTGTCCATTGCATCACTGATGCCATCCAGTCATCTTATCTTCTGACGCCGTTTTCTCCTTCTGCCTTCAGTCTTTCCCAGCATCAGAAGTTGACTGTTCACATGAGGTGACCAAAATATTGGAGCTTCTGCATCAGTCCTTCCAATGAATTTTCAGGGTAGATTGACTGGCTTGATCTCCTTGCTGTCCAAGGGACTCTCAAGAGTCTTCTCCAGCACCACAGTTCAAAGGCATCAGTTCTTCGGTGCTCTGCCTTCTTAACCGTTCAGCTCTCACAACTGTACATGACTGCTGGAAAGACCATAGCCTTGACTATATGGACCTTTGTTGGCAAAGTGATGTCTTTACTTTTCAAAATGATGTCTAGGTTTGTCATAGCTTTCCTGCCGAGAAGCAATCATCTTCTAATTTCATGACTGCATTCACCATTCAGTGATTTTAGAGCCCAAAAGAGGAAATCTGTTACTACTTCCACCTTTTCCTCTTCTTTTTGTCATGGAGTGATGGGGCTGGATGCTATGATCTTTTAGTTTTTTTAATATTTAATTTTAAGCTGGCTTTTTCACTCTCCTCCTTCACCCCCATCAATAGATTCTTTAGTTCCTCTTTGCTTTCTGCCATTAGAGTGGTATCATCTGCGTATCTGAGGTTGTTGATGTTTCTCCCGCCAGTCTTGATTCTTATCCAGACTGGAATTTCATGCCTGGAAATTATTAAATTAAAACTTATCAGGCCTGGAATTTCTCATGATGTGCTCATAGTATAAGTTAAATAAACAGGGAGACAGTAAATAGCCAGTCCTTTCTCAATCCTCAGCCACTCAGTTGTTCCATACAGGGTTCTAACTGGTGCTTCTTGACCCACATTCAAATTTCTCAGGAGACAGGTAAGATGATCTGGTATTCCCATCTCTCTAAGAGTTTTCCACACTTTGTTATGATCCACACAGTCAAAAGGCTTTAGTGTAGTCGATGAAACAGAGGTCGATGTTTTTCCAGAATTCCCTTGCTTTCTCTATGATGCAATGAATGTTGGCAATTTGATCTCTGGTTCCTCTGCCGTTTCTAAACCCAGCTTGGATGTCTGGAAGTTCTTGGTTCACTTAATGGTGAAGCCTAGTGTGCAAGATTTTAAAGCATGCTCTTACTAGCATCAGAGATGAGTTCATTTGTCCATTGTTTTGAACATTCTTTAGTACTGGCCTTCTTGGGAATTAGGATGAGGATCTTTTCCAGTCCTGTGGCCACTTCTAGGTTTTGTAGATTTGCTGACATGTTGACTGCAGCACTTAGATAGCATCATCTTTTAGAGTTTTAAATAGCTCTACTGGCATTCCATTGCATTCACTAGCTTTATTGACGGCAGTGCTTCCTGAGGCCTACTTGACTTCACAATCCAGAATGTTTGGCTTTGGGCGACTGACCACACCATTGTGGGTATCTGGTTCATTAAGGTCTTTTTTGTACAGTTCTTCTGTGTGTTCTTTCCATCTCTTCTTGATGTCTTCTGCCCCTTCGCCATGACAAGGCAGTGATCCGTGAAAGGGAAAGGTCAGAGGAGTACCCAGCAAAGCTGTAGAGACTGGTGCCGTAAGTAGTATTTGTTTAAGTATGATTGTGTATGAAGTACAGCACATACTAATCATTGGTGTATTTGGTTGCCTGCATGTCCAGATTGGAATGTCTTAGCACTTTTTAAAAAATATATTTTTAATTGGAGGATAATTGCTTTAAAATATTGTGATGGTTTCTGCCATACAACAGTGTGAATCAGCCATAAGTATATGTGTCCCCTCCCTCTTGAACATATGTCCCCTCCCTCTTAAGCCTCTCTCCCACCTCCCGTCCATCCCACCCACTCGGTCATCACAGAACGCCTGTCTCCTGGTGTTATACAGCAACTTCTCACTAGCTACCTATTTTACACATGGTAATATATATGTTTCAATGCTACTTTCTCAATTTGTCACACCCTCTCCTTCCCCTGCTGTGTCCAGGAATCTGTCCTCTACATCTGCATCTTTGTTCCTTAAGTTTTACTTGATAAAAAGTGTTTATGGTCAAATAATTTAAAGATTTTTCTGGTAGTTTTTCAGTATAAAAGTCAGGAATAAAATGAGGGAGCTGAAAGAAAGCTTGGCTTAGAAGAATTCTAAAGTTCAGGTCAACAATTCTAAGTAATTGGTTTTACACAGTGGTTGATTCAGTTCAGTTCAGTCGCTCAGTCGTGTCCGACTCTTTGCAACCCCATGGACTGCAGCACACCAGGCTTCCCTGTTCATCACCAACTCCCGGAGCTTGCTCAAACTCATGTCCATCGAGTTGGTGATGCCATCCAACCATCTCATCTGCTGTCATCCTCTTCTCCTGCCTTCAGTCTTTCCCAGCATCAGGGTCTTTTTCAAATGTATCAGTCCTTTCCATCAGGTGGCCAAAGTATTAGAGCTTCAATTTCAGCATCAGTCCTTCCAATGAATATTCAGGACTGATTTCTTTTAGGATGGACTGGTTTGATCTCCTTGCTGTCCAAGGGACTCTCAAGAGTCTTCTCCAACACCACAGTTCAAAAGCATCAGTTTGTCCATGCTCAACTTTCTTTATGGTCCGCTCACCTCCGTACTTGACTACTGGAAAAACCATAGCTTTGACTAGACAGACCTTTGTCAGTTGATTAGTTGAATCTAATTAAGATACATTCAATTGTCTTAGTGTGTTTATAGCTTTTAAAACCTAAAGTAGATATGTAAGCACATTTAAAATTTTTGCTTAAAAAATCAGTTGATTATTTTAACTTTCAGTTCAGTTCAGTCGCTCAGTCGTGTCCGACTCTTTGTGACCCCATGAATTGCAGCACGCCAGGCCTCTCTGTCCATCACCAACTCTTGGAGTCTACCCAAACCCATGTCCATCGAGTTGGTGATGCCATCCAACCATCTCATCCTCTGTCGTCCCCTTCTCCTCCCGCCCCCAATCCTACCCAGCATTAGGGTCTTTTCCAACGAGTCAACTCTTCGCATGAGGTGGCCAAAGTATTGGGAGTTTCAGCTTCAACATCAGTCCTTCCAATGAACACCCAGAGCTGATCTCCTTTAGGATGGACTGGTTGGATCTCCTTGCAGTCCAAGGGACTCTCAAGAGTCTTCTCCAACACCACAGTTCAAAAGCATCAATTCTACGGCACTCAGCTTTCTTCACCGTCCAACTCTCACATCCATACATGACCACTGGAAAAACCATAGCCTTGACTAGACGGACTTTTGTTGGCAAAGTAATGTCTCTGCTTTTAAATATGCTATCTAGGTTGGCCATAACCTTCCTTCCAAGGAGTAAGCGTCTTTTAATTTCATGGCTGCAATCACCATCTGCAGTGATTTTGGAGCCCCCCAAAATAAAGTCTGACACTGTTTCCACTGTTTCCCCATCTATTTCCCATGAAGTGATGGGACCAGATGCCATGATCTTAGTTTTCCGAACGTTGAGCTTTAAGCCAACTTTTTCACTCTCCTCTTTCACCTTCATCAAGAGGCTCTTTAGTTCTTCTTCACTTTCTGCCATAAGGGTGGTGTCATCCGCATATCTGAGGTTATTGATATTTCTCCCAGCAATCTTGATTCCAGCTTGTGTTTCTTCCAGCCCAGCGTTTCTCATTTAACTTTAGTTGTTCCCAGAAAATTGTGTAACGTAAATATAATTTAAATTATACTTGTGACATTTAGTATTTTAAGCACTTTTGTGAAGTAAATCTTTCTTTAGTTTGCCACTTATAATTTCTTAAGGAAGATAAGTTATTGTTATGCTTTCTGTTAGTAGATTCTTCAAGAATTTTAACAAACTAACTCTCTTTTAAAAAGCACCAGTGTTTTCAATGGAGATTAATAAGAAAATAATAGAAAGTGTGTTAAACATATTTCCAAATTTCTTTATCTCCCATAGCACCAAGCACAAGAATGTTCACATTTTTATATACTCTGTGTTATCTGTTGGATGACTGGTGGAATGGGTGTGTAAATGGATGATATATATATGTATTCAAATTTGTTTTATATACATATTTGTATGGATATACATATTTTACATATAAATATATACATATTTGTTTATACATATACATGTTTGTTTTATATATAATAGATATTTTATATCTGCATATAAAATTTTGTTATGAGTAATTTGGATGAGAGTTTTTCAAGGTGTGTACCATTGAAAATATTCTCTAAAGAAAGGTCTCTATAGCCAAATAGATTTGGAAATGTGGCATATTATGTTTTTGTCAAGAAATTGAGATTAGCACATTAAAGGTTCTAAGTGGTCCAGCAATAAAGAAACTTACTTAAGTTTGGCCTACATTTCCAAAATTGTGTGTGTCTGTTTATGTGTATGTATTTATGCATGAAAAATTTGGAAAACAGTGAGTTTGTAATACAATGTGAGTGACAGAACTAAACAGATGGTGATACGGCAGGGAAATGGGAGCTGGTAATGGTATTTCTTAAGACTGGTAGGTAACTGAGAAAACATATGTAAGCTTACAATTTTGATAGAAGTTAGTGAATAGGATAGTGAAAACCTGCCACACCCTTCACAAATTGTAATCATGCAGTCATTAATTATATACCACAGTGCAAGGACTGAGAAAGGAGAACAAAAGAGTACCAGGTGACTAAGGAGAGGCACCAGCCCTCTACCTCACTGCTTAGGTAACACAAGTACCAGTGCTGCTTTGTGCCCACAGGGGTCCTGTGAGCATTTAACAGGGCTCAGATTGCCTGGCTTTTTGCCTGGCTTGGATATTCACTCAGCGCCTCAGCTTCCAGGTTTCTGCTCACGTGTCGAAGAAACGAAAGCAACAGGAAAGCTCCATCGACATTTATTCTGATATTCTAGGTAGTAGATATTTTCAGCTCTATCTCAGTACATTTATTATACATGAAAATCGAATAAATGTAATAAGGAAACAAAATGTAGAATTTGTCTGTGGGTACAAGGGAAACCTTAGCACTCAATTCCGAATCTGTAAATTAAAAAAAAAAAAAGTATTTAAAATAAACTGAAAGGTAATCTGAAGTAAGCTGCCTTTATTAAACTCCTTTTTTAAGAGAAAGCATTAATAAGCATAATAAATCCTGTGTTTTCTATTACTAGGAAAATAACCATGAAGACTTAGACTCAATGCTTAATAATTAAGTGAGAGAAGAATTGAATTTAAATAACAGAATTTTAAAGTAATTTATTTTGGCTTTTTTCCCCTGGAAATATGTGTTGAATCTCCCTCTGGGCCTCTTAAGATAACCTGATCTGCTTCTCTCATCCCACAGAATCACTAAATGAATACTGAATTTTGTGTGTCCATCTGATGGACAGTGCAGATGATGGTGGAGGATGCTAGTGCTTTGGGAGTCCTCCTGAGCTGAAAACACGGCATGTGTCTTCTGTCATGACTGATGCATGTGTTTTGTCATGGCTTAATATCTTCAAAATAATTTGTGTTCTCAAAGCTCACTTTTAAATCTAATTTTGAAACTTCTATTAAGTTATTTAATTAATTTTTAAAAAGCTATGTAAACACTGAAGGTTCTTATAATTTAATGGGCAAACTGCTTTACCATTTAATCCTTAATTAAATATTGAACCACTTTAATAAAGTAGCTACCACACAAAGAATACGGAATAAGATATGTGGGGGGAAAAAGGAGGGTGAAAGACAAAGATCCCTCATTAAAATGACCAGTTTGTCTTTTGTAGTAAACAGTGGAGACTGGGTGTAAATATCTGTTCTTATTCCTAGTTACTGGAGCTTGAGAATGTTAAGGTTTAGACATAGCATGAGAAGTCACAGTTCTTATACTGTCCAGTAGTTCAATTGAGATTTTAATGGCAGCTTGGAGTGGGTCACAGATCTCTTAGCAGGCTAAAGGCTATGGAGATATTATGTAGCTGTTTAAGGGGACATAACGGAAAGAGGCAGAAACTAGTTCTGATCTACCTTCCTATGTCGTTGCTGTTCAATTGCTACGTCATATCGGACTCGTTGCGACCCTGTGGACTGCAGCACACCAGGCTTCCCTGTCTTTCACTCTCTCCCAGAGTTTGCTTGAACTCATGTCCATTGAGTCAGTGATGCCATCCAACCATCTCATCCTCTGCCGCCCACTTCTCTTCCTGCCCTCAATCTTTCCCAGCATCAGGGTCTTTTCTAATGAGTCAGTTCTTCGCATCACGTGGCCAAAGTATTGGAACATCAGCTTCAGCGTCAGTCCTTCCAATGCATGCTCAGGATTGATTTCCTTTAGGATTGACTGGTTTGATATACTTGCAGTCCAAGAGACTCTCCAGAATCTTCTCCAGAACCACAATTCAAAAACATCCGTTCTTCAATGCTCAGCCTTCTTTATGGTCCACTTTGCACATCTGTATATGGCTACTGGAAAAACCATAGCTTTGACTATGAGGACCTTTGTTGACTAAGTGATGTTTCTCCTTTTTAATACACTGTCTAGGGTTTGTCATACATAGCTTTTCTTCCAAGGAGCAAGCATCTTTTAATTTCATGGCTAAAGTCACTATCCACAGTGATTTTGGCACCCCCAAAAAAATAAAACCTGTTATGGTTTCCAGTTTTTCCCCATCTGTTTGCCATGAAGTGATGGGACTGAATGCCATGATCTTTTTGAATGTTTTTTGAATGTTGAGTTTTAAGCCACCTTTTTCACTCTCCTCTTTCACTTTCATCATGAGGCTCTTTAGTTCCTCTTCACTTTCTACCATAAAGGTAGTGTCATTTGCATATCTGAGGTTATTGATATTTCTCCCGACAATCTTGATTCCAGCTGTGCTTCATCCAGTCCTGCATTTCGCATGATGTGCTCTGCATTTAAGTTAAATAAGTAGGGTGACAGTATACAGCCCTCCTTTATTCCTTTGCCAATTTGTTGTTCCATGTCCGGTTCTAACTGTTGGTTCTTGACGTACATAACAAGTTTCTCAGGAGGCAGGTAATGTGGTCTGGTATTCCCATCTCTTTGAGAATTTTCCACAGTTTGTTGTGATCCACACAAAGGTAAAATAATAAAGGTAGTGACACCATTTGAATTGGCATTGGGTTGTGTGACATATGGGTTCTCCCTACTGGATTGGAGCACTTGCAGAGAATTCATGCTCAAATGTCTGGATAAAAGAGTAAATTGATAAGTTTGGTTAAAAAATAGCATTCCTGCATTTGTTCAGAACTTATTGGCATTGCATCTCGTATACTTTGTATTTTCAGAATCTTGTTTTGGGGCTTCCATTTCTTTCCTTCCATTGCTTTGCATGAAAGCCCTGTGTATGAGTGACACTGAGTAGTAGGAAGAATCAGTATTTTTTGTCCCTTCTAAATACGACAGAATCTTTTTTTTTATGAAAAAATAAATTTGACATTTATTTATTTCAAGGTTTCACTTACTAGTCTCATGTATCTTTGTTTGTAATCATCCTTATTAATGATAAGGTTAAACTTAAGTTTTAATCCTATGTGAAAGCATCAATTACTATGTAAATTGGCATTCTAAGATAAAGGGATTCAAGGTGAGATGGGTTTATGGAATGGTACATACTGTGTATCTTTAGAGATTCTACATTATGCCAAAGGCTCTGAGAGTTGCTAAGGAAGTAATTATTTTAGTCCAGGGTTTCTTTGGAGGCCAGTGATAGAATAAAGTGATGAGAATGTCTGTTGCATTACTGGTTTTGTATTTTGCTGGGCTTGTTTTGATAGGACTAAAATAAAAGGCCTTATGAGATTAACCTAATCTCACAGTTCTTTTTAATTTGAGACATCTTTAGTGGAATCATATAGCATAGTGTTTGACACATAGATGCTTAATAAAGATAAGAATTTGTTCAGATTGGTCAAGGATGGACTGTGAAATACAAAGACTTGAGGATTAGATGGGCCTAGGTAGTGTTTAGTATTTCTGTAGAGTCCTCCTTCTTTGATTGTCAACTATTGTTCTCCATTATCCCTTACCTGGTGGCTCAGATGGTAAAAATCTGCCTGCAGTGTGGAAGAGCTGAGTTCATTCCCTGGATTGAGAAGTTCCCCTGGAGGAGAGCATGGCAACCCACTCCAGTATTCTTGCCTGGAGAATCCCCTTGGACAGAGGACCCTGGCGGGCTACAGTCCACAGGGTCACAAAGAGTCAGACATGACTGAGCAACTAAGCACATTATCCCTCTGGCTTTTTCTGGCTTCACAGTTGTGGTTTAGGAGGTGGAGGATGGAGAGACTCCGGAGCTGGGAGACCCAGGATATGAGCTTTAGGAATCCTGGAATCTACCCCAGGTACTGTAATAGGGTTTCATTTAGGACTGCGTTTTCCTTTCTTTTATACTCATGATAGTCTGTGCCCTTACAGGGCCTCAGCTGAAGTTGCTGCTGGATTGGAGATAATCAGGCCAATTGAATTTATGACCATATTATTCTTCTGTTTTGCTTTAGAAATCTTGAAGTCTTGCACAACCTGGAGGATTACATTTCTGGCTGTTAAAGTCCTGCTTGAAGGAAAAGGAATCATAGTACTTTCATAATGTGGTCAAGTTCATCTATTTATCAATATATTCTGAGTGTTTACCATAATAATAATAGCTACTATTATAACCATAATGTGCTAGGCACTTTACATAGCTGATCTCTTAACTGTCACAACCACCCCAAATGGTAATTTATTGGGCAGTTCAATTTTACAGGCAAGATAGGATCTCTGAGAGATTTATATTTGTTTTGTTGTAGTTCTCCTCATATGATAGTCTGTAATTAATTTTTTAACACTTGTTTTTAAAGCCTGTAGTTAGGATTCGGTATAATATTGGAGAGTAACAATAGGGAAAGAGTCCACTTATTTCTCATCTTTTAAAACTCATCCTTGTTTTTACTCATTTACGTATTTTCATTTTTTTACGCATCCATTGTGTTAATAATCTTTGGCTTCCTCTTTTGTATCTTGCTTAGAAGTAACCCGGTGGAACAGAAAGATGCTTGCTAAGACCAAGGACTTAGTCTGTTTCCTTCATCTCCACTTTTCCCCCCACTGCTTTTCATTCCTGTGAGTTAGGCATAGGCAGGGCGATGGCAGTTACTGCAGAGATCAGGATTACTGAGGGAGGGTAAAGGCTGTGATGCTAGGGTAATCATTTTAACTCCCTGTCCTGCTGCCATCTTGGGCAAAACTAGTGGTACCAGAGAGCTGCCTGGAAGTTCTTAATGATTTTTTCAGTGGGTTTTTTTTTTTTTTTCATGATGTGGGAATTGAAGAATGGCTACCCTGAGTAGATGCAATGAGCATTCAGTAATTGTGAACAGCACTCTACCTTACATTACACCTAGCAGTTATTGATTTAGACTGTTGCAGTATTTTTCCTGTTTTGATCTTGAATCTTTCTCAGTCTCAAACTAATGCTTTACAATATGTGATGAATAAGGACTTTTTAACTAACAAAAAGTTATATTAGTTTAGTTAAACTAGTGAATGCCAGTGTCATTCAGAGTGCTTGTTAAATCAGAATTCTTTTGCTCAGTAAGCTTAAGTTATGCACTTCTTTTGCTTTATTAGGGGCTTCCCTCATAGCTCAATTGATAAATAATCTGCCTGCAATGCAGAAGACCCCGGTTCGATTCCTGGGTGGGGAAGATCTGCTGGAGAAAGGATAGGCTACCCACTCCAGTATTCTTGGGCTTCCCTTGTGGCTCAGCCTGCAATGTGGGAGACCTTAGGAAGATCCCCTGGAGAAGGGAAAGGCTACCCATTCCAGTATTCTGGCCTGGAGAATTCCAAGGACTGTATAGTCTGTGGGGTTGCAAAGAGTTGGACACAACTGAGTGGGTTTCACTTTTGCTTTATTCCTTAAACTTATTCCTAACAGACTAAAATTGTAAACATTTGTTGGACTCTATTGTCAACCATTGGGTAATTCCTTTTTTTTTTTTCCAAGTTGCACAGTGGAGATTGGTGTTTATTATTGTATCTGAACTTGGCGAAAGCATGCACAGTTGAAATAAATGCCTTTTCTCTTTCCATTCCTCTTGCTGTCCATTAATCCTTCCTTACTGCTGAAAATGAGTTATTTGTTTATAGGATAATTTTTGGTGTGTACTGTTTTACCTTTTTTATTTTGAGCTATTTTGTGCCATTTATAAAAAATAAACTAGTGTAAATTAAGAACTGTGGAAATAGGTGGAACATCTAGACAAAGGTATTTATTAAATACCTGTAGTGTAGATGGCATCATATAGTATATTAGGCCACCTGTTTTACCATTTACGTATGAAGTGGAATAATTAAGCTTAATATACTAAAAACTTTTAAAATTAATTTTGATGATCTGCTTTTTAGATTGTTATTTTATATATAAAATATTTTACTTTCTGTATATTTTCTTTGTAGTTCATTCATATTCTATGTTAGTCATAGTTGACTATTTTTTAAAAAATTTTATTGGTGTATAATTGATATGCAGTGTTGGGTTAGTTTCAGATATACGTCAAAGTGAATCTGTTATACAGTACACGTATCCACTCTTTTTAAGATAGGATGTACAACACCTGTAAAGAACTTATTTTTTAAAAGGATGTATAGATGAGATCTTAGATAAATTTTTTTAGATAATTTTACTTGAGGGGCAGATAATTTTGGCTTTATTTTTATAATGTCAGTGTTTGTTCATTTGACACATTTATCATCTTACTGTATCTTTTGGGTATGTGAGTAATTATTAGTGGATTTAAGGGATTTATACTTAACAGAATGTAATATTTTAATTCAGTGTTTTGCCTTGCCTATTTTGAGAACTGACTTTCTTCCCTAAGCGATTTTAGTCTCCAGAACATTAGACACTAGAACTGGAACCTCAGGTCTTGCTTCACTTTATTCTTCAAAATTTTCTACTAAATAGTTAAAGAAACAGAAACATTAAAAATGTTAAAGGTAGTGATCATAGCTGTTAACTGTTACATTTACCTTTTTGTGCTTTAGTTCCTGAAACAGTTGTTTCATTTCATATCATATTAATCTAATTAAAACAGAAGATCAGGCAAGTGATATTAATGAAGCATTCTATGTAAATAAATGCCAGGTTGTAAATTCCAATAAAAGCTGTCATAGACTGTTGTAATAAAAACATACCTAAGAGTATAACTATTTTAATGAATGAAAGAAGAAGTGGAACCAAACCCAGCCAATCTGGATAATTCAGTCTGAGAGAGTTTTCTACTGTGACTAGTCTTTTTTTCTTCTGCTTCTTAGCTTTATGTAGAAAAATGTTCTTAGTCCTCCATTTAATTTTTCTGGCCAGTTAAAATCAATCAACTGTTAACTTGCAATGTTACCCATGAAAGCTGACTTAATGTTTCATTTTTCAACTGGACAGACCTAATTTTTGATAGCCTGTTCTTGATAGGTAAGATTTGGGGTATGAATAAATTAAGATTATTCAAAAATGGAATCCCCACTCATCTCAGGTAACCTGAAAGATTAAAGAAGACCCCTTTCCTCTCCGTCTCTGAAATGCGCTGTAGTCTTCCTTAACTGATCATGGACTCGAGTTCATCACGGAACAGTACTCTTGTGGATGTTGGGCTTCTTCCTGTCCTCAATCTCCTCCCACCTTTTCTCCCCCCAGATAGTTGTTGAGAGATTAAAGTGTGTCAGATGGTGGGTACAAGATAAAATGCTGAACAAGGCAGTCAAGGCTCCTGCTCTTCAGCAGCTTAGTTTTATCTCCCCGTACTTCTAATTTCTTACCCTAGGATAATATGACAATAACTCTACGTGCTGTCACCAGTGTTTGGGTAGGTTGTCTTTCAAAAGATGGTTTGTGTATTGGCTTGTTTGATACAGGGAACATATCCCCAAAGAGGAAATATTATAAATTGTAATTATATTCCCAAATGGTACCCATAATATAGCTGAATTCCAGAACTAACAATATTATGGTCTCATCTTTGGGGATATAGAGTCCAGCTGTAAGTTTAAAATTCAGAGGCTGTATTTTGCTTTCCAGCAATTTTAATAGCTGAAGAATGTTCCTTCCTCCCCCACCCCAGTTTCCATATGCCTTAAACAGCAGGGGTGTTTCCATTTTCTTCCCCACCCACTGGCAGTCAGAGATTTCTTCACCAACTGTGGTAGTGATGATGGCAATAGGAGAATAAGTGTCCCCTGCAGCTGTGACAGGAAGGAGGTATGGGCTTTGGGCAGTTAGGGGGATGGGTGAAGTAGTTATGCAGGGGGACAGATGTATGAAAGATCATTCAGGAGGTAGAGAAGCTTTTGCACCTAGACGAGGAAGAATGGGAGTTCAGAGTAGATGGAGTAATAGTGGGATGGAGTCAAGATGGTGTTAAAGGGGAGTGGGGTAATGTAAATTGGATGAGTAGAACAGGAAACTGGAGGGGTGTATTTAACAATAGCTGCCCAAAAGGGAACTGGAATCTTGGCAGGCAGCCTGCCCAAGGACTTGAATTTCTCAGTTGTGGCAAATTTACAGAATTAACATTTGCAAGTCAGGTTCTGCCTGTGTGCTGTTTCTTTTTATTGACACTTCCTTTTTTTCTGTAATATCATTAAGAAATATTTACTTTTAAGCCAGGTTTTTTTTTTTTAACATTTTAATTTATTAATTAATTTATTTTTTTTGCCTTACCAAGTAGTATGAGGAATCTTAGCTTCCCACCCAGAGATTGAACCTGTGCCCCAAGCAATGGAAGTGTGGATTCTTTTTTCTTTTTTTCTTTTTGGAATCATTTTCCCTCTATTTATTAGTTAAAAATTTTAGTAGTTTAAAAAAATTTTTATTTTATTTTTAATCATTCATAGGTATACATATGTCCCTTCCCTCTTAAACCTCCCTCCACCTCCTCCCCATCCCACCTCTCTAGGTTGTCACAGAGCACTGGCTTTGGTTTCCCTGCATCATACAGCAAAGTCCCACTGGCTGTCTCTTTTACATATGGTAATGTATATGTTTCAATACTACTCTCTTAAGTCATCCCACTCTATCCCTCCCTCACTGTGACCCTAAGTTTGTTCTTTATGTCTGCATCTCCCTTGCTACCCTGCAAATAGCATCATCAGTACCATCTTTCTAGATTCCATGTATATGCATTAATATATGATACTGTCTTTCTCTTTCTGACTTACTTCACTCTTAATAATAGGCTCTAGGATCATCCACCTCATTAGAACTGACTCAAATGCCTTTTTTATAGCTGAGTAATGCTTCGTTGTGTATATATACCACAGTTTTTTTATCCATTCATGTGTCAATGGAAATCTAGGTTGGGAAGTGTGGACTCTTAACCACTGGACCACCAGGGGAGTCCTTCATTATGAAATATTTAAATGTCCATAGATCACATGGATCAGTTTAAAACCTTTTTTTTAAAATTTATTTATTTTTTTTAATTGGAGGCTAATTACAATATTGTGGTGGTTTTTGCCATACATTGACATGAATCAGCCATAGGTGTACATGTGTTCCCCATCCTGAACCTCCCTCCCACCTCCTTCCCCATCCCATCCCTCAGGGTCCTCCCAGTGCACCAGCCCTGAGCACCCTGTCTCAGGCATCAAACCTGGACTGGCGATTTACTTCACATATGATAATATACATGTTTCAATGCTGTTCTCTCAAATCATCCCACCCTCGCCTTCTCCCACGAGTCCAAAAGTCTGTTCTTTACATCCATGTCTCTTTTGCTGTCTTGCATATAGGGTCATCATTACCATCTTTCTAAATTCCATACATATGCATTAATATGCTCTATTGGTGTTTTTCTTTCTGACTTACTTCACTCTGTATAATAGGCTCCAGTTTCATCCACCTCATTAGAACAGATTCAAATGCATTCTTTTTAATAGCTGAGTGATATTCCATTGTGTATATGTACCGCAGCTTTCTCATCCATTCGTCTGCCGATAGATATCTAGGTTGCTTCCATGTCCTGGCTATTGTAAACAGTGCTGCGATGAACATTGGGGTACACGTGTCTCTTTCAATTCTGGTTTCCTCAGTGTGTATGCCCAGCAGTGGGATTGCTGGGTCCTATGGCAGTTCTATTTCCAGTTTTTTAAGGAATCTCCACACTGTTCTCCATAGTGGCTGTACTAGTTTACACTCCCTCCAACAGTGTAAGAGAGTTCCCTTTTCTCCACACCCTTTCCAGCATTGGTTGCTTGTAGACTTTTTGATAGCAGCCATTCTGATGGGCGTGAGATGGTACCCCATTGTGGTTTTGGTTTGGATTTCTCTGATAATGAGTGATGTTGAGCATCTTTTCATGTGTTTGTTAGCCATCTGTATGTCTTCTTTGGAGAAACGTCTGTTTAGTTCTTTGGCTTATTTTTTTATTAGGTCGCTTATTTTTCTGGAATTGAGCTGCAGGAGTTGCTCGTATATTTTTGAGATTAATTCTTTGTCAGTTGCTTCATTTGCTATTATTTTCTCCCATCCTGAAGGCTGTCTTTTCACCTTGCTTATAGTTTCCTTCGTTGTGCAAAAGCTTTTTAAGTTTAATTAGGTCCCATTTGTTTATTTTTGCTTTTATTTCCATTACTCTGGGAGGTGGGTTATAGGGGATCCTGCTGTGATTTATGTCATTTTGCCTATGTTTTCCTCTAGGAGTTGTGTAGTTTCTGGTCTTATGTTTAGATCTTTAATCCATTTTGAGTTTATTTTTGTGTATGGTGTTAGAAAGTGTTCTAGTTTCATTCTTTTACAAGTGGTTGACCAGCTTTCCCAGCACCACTTGTTAAAGAGATTGTCTTTTCTCCATTGTATATTCTTGCCTCCTTTGTCAAAGATAAGGTGTCCATAGGTGCGTGGATTTATCTCTGGGCTATCTATTTTGTTCCATTGATCTATGTTTCTGTCTTTGTGCCAGTACCATACTGTCTTGATGACTGTAGCTTTGTAGTATAGCCTGAAGTCAAGCAGGTTGATTCATCCAGTTCCATTTTTCTTTCTCAAGATTGCTTTGGCTATTTGAGGTTTTTTTGTATTTCCATACAAATAGTGAAATTATTTGTTCTAGGTCTCTGAAAAATACCATTGGTAGCTTGATAGGGATTGCGTTGACTCTGTAGATTGCTTTGGGTAGTATACTCATTTTCACTATATTGATTCTTCCAATCCATGAACATGGTATATTTCTTCATCTATTTGTGTCCTCTTTGATTTCTTTCATCAGTGTTTTATAGTTTTCTATATATAGATCTTTTGTTTCTTTAGGTAGATTTATTCCTAAGTGTTTTATTCTTTTCATTGCAGTGGTAAATGGTATTGTTTCCTTAATTTCTCTGTTTTCTCATTGTTGGTGTATAGGAATGCAAGGGATTTCTATGCATTAATTTTATATCCTGAAACTTTACTATATTCATTGATTAGCTCTAGTAATTTTCTGGTAGAGTCTTTAGGGTTTTCTATGTAGAGGATCATGTCATCTGCAAACAGTGAGAGTTTTACTTCTTCTTTTCCAATCTGGATTCCTTTTCTTTTTCTGCTCTGAATGCTGTGGCTAAAACTTCCAAAACTATGTTGAATAGTAGTGGTGAGAGTGGGCATCTTTGTCTTTTTCCTGACTTTAGGGGAAATGCTTTCAATTTTTCACCATTGAGGATAATGTTAAAACTGCTCTTTTTATGCATTTGAAAGTCTTTATTAAAATTGTCTTTAAGTTACCTAATCTTTGTGATCTTTTCAAAGATAAATATTATATCATTTAGCATAAATAAGAACTTAAATCCTTTAAAAGAAGAAAGCATTGTTGCAGTCATGTTAAGGGAGAAGTTTCTAGCAATAATAATCTAGTTAGCTTACATTAACTATATGTTTTTCATGTTGCCTAATTTTTACATTAAAGTCCTCAGCATATTCATCATAGTTTAAAAGATTCCTCGTCTGATAATTCCAAAACTCTTGCCATATCAAACTCTGGTTCCAGTGCTTGTTCAGTGTCTTTGAACTGTGTTTTTGTCCTTTTGTGTACCTTGTAACTTTTTGCTGAAAGGTGGACATGATGTGCTGGGTAAAAGGAACTGTAATAAGAAGGCCTTTAGTAATACAGTGGAGAGGTGAGGTGTGTATTCCACAGTCGTAGGATTGGGTCTCAGTCTTTGGTGAGCCTGTGTTCCTAGGCCATGAATTTCACCAGTGCTTCTCAGTTTTTTGTTTTGTTTGTTTCTTGTTATTGTTTTTTACCTTCTTAGGTGGGACAGGATGCCTAGAGGATGCTGGAGGTTACTTACTCCAAGTAGGTTAGTCTCTGATGGAACCCCAGCAGTTTGAGCTGTAAACTGGTTTCTCTTGAGGGCAGGCCTTTTTAAGAATAGAATGCTCTAGTGCATTTCATGTGGATGTGAGAGTTGAACCATGAATAAAGCTGAGCACCAAAGAATTGATGCTTTTGTACTGCAGTGTTGGAGAAGACTCTTGAGAGTCTCTTGGACTGCAAGGAGATCAAACCAGTCAATCCTAAAGGAAATCAGTCCTGAATATTCATTGGAAGGACTGATGTTGAAGCTGAAGCTCCAATACTTTGGCCACCTGATGTGAAGAACTGACTCACTGGAAAAGACTGTGATGCTGGGGAAGATTGAAGTCAGGAGGTGAAGGGGACGACAGAGGATAAGATGGTTGGATGGCATCACCGACTCGATGGACATGAGTTTGAGCAAGCTCTGGGAGTTGGTGATGGACAGGGAAGCCTGGTGTGCTGCAGTCCATGGAGTCTAAAGAGTTGGATGTGACTGAATGGCTGAACTGAACTGAAGTGCATTTCAGAATGGTTGTTTCCCCTAGCCCCTAGCTAGAAGCATGAGGAGATTTTTCTCTGGCATTCACTGTAAGAACCAAGTGGGCTCCTGGAAGTAAAATTCATGATTGTGTGGAGGCCCTCCATGACTGTTTTCCCCTGGTTTTTATCTCTCAAACTTGTAATACAGAGTCTCTAGCATTTTGCCGATTACAGTTCAGGTTTTCCTACTCAGGCACTGGTTTCTGGGGAGATTCCTTTTGCAGGGGTTTCCTCTGTGGTTGGTTGTATTTCTCTGTATCTGCCTATCTGCCTCTTCAGTGTTGGGGGCAGTGGTTTACTCAATGACCTCACCTCTTTTACAGATCTAAAGTTTGTTGACTTTGCAGTTTCTTCAGCTTTTTACTGTAGGATGAAGCCATTGCCAAATCTGGGCAGGCTGCGTTTGCCATGTTTTGGTATCTGGTCCTTATCATAGGTATGAGGGTCTACTGATGACCAAGGAAGCAACTGTAAGAGATTGCTTTTTTTTTTTTAATGATCTTTTGATTTCACAATGGAGAGAAGCAAGAATAAGAGAAAGGAAGACTAGTTCAAATACTATTACAGTAATCTGGGAAAGTGACAGTGAGGACATTGCCAGAGAAGATAGATATTAACCAGAGACTCTAGGCTCTAGAATACTTAATGGCTGAATTCGTATCAGGCAAGAGTAAGGAATTGAGGATGACTACCAGGTTTTTGGTTTGGACAACTAAATGGACATGTGTTATTATCTAGAGGAGGAACAGAGAGGAATGTGGCATTTAAGTTGCCTGGAGGATATTCAGGTGGTTGTGCCCAGAATACATTTGAATTAATTGACCTGGAACTTTGAGCAACTCTGAGTTAGAGAGAGGTTTGGTGGTGTCAACATGGACTATTTTCTGTTGACTGGCATAGTAGGTCTCAGGAAAATGTGTGTACTTGAGAGCAGGGCCATGAAGTAACCTTGGGGAATGCCAACATTTTAGGGGTAGGAGGGAGAAGATAAAATATGGAAGAGAACGAATAAAGAGTGATTTGATGTTTTAAGTCTGAGGGAGTTATAAATTATAAGAGTTATCAAATATACTAACAGAATAAACTAAGACAAGGATTAACCGGTGACCACATTTGACAGCACAGCAAGAGCAGTTCAGGTAGAGTTGCATGGAAATCATACAGTGGGGAGGGTGGAGAATAAGCCTGACTTAATCAGCGCATGTACTTAGGAATCGGTTAGGTTGCATATAATTGGAAACCCTAAAGAAGATTAAGATTTATTTCCTCTTAAGTAAAGAAGTCTGAAGGTTGAGAATCCAGGGCTGAAATGGCAGTTCCATGAAGCTGTCATGGGTCTATACCGCTTCTGTCTTTTTATTCTAGTGTTTTAGTAAGCTTGGGCTGCTATAATAAAGTACCATAGAGTGTCTTATGAAGAACAGAAATTTCTCAGTTCTAGAGGCTGAAAGTCCCAAGATCAAAGTGCCATCATGGTGTGTTTCAAGGGAGGATGCTTTTCCTTGTTGTAGACTTCTTCTTGTGTCCTTACATGGTGGAAAGAAAGCTAGCTAGCTCCCTGGTCTCTACATGTCAGGTACTAATCCCATTATGAAGACTACTCTCATGACCTAATTACCTCTCAAAGGCTCCACCTCTTGATACAATTATGTTGGAATTAGAGTTTTAACAAATCAAATTAGAGCTTTACCCAAAATAAATTTTTGGAGGACACAAGCATTCAGTTCATTGTATTTGGCATTCCTAAAGTGGTCTTATGGTCCAAGAGGGAGGCTGGAACTCCAGCAGTCATACCAGCCTTATAGGCTGAATGTGGGATACGGGAATGTAGAGCAATACCCTTTTGGGTAATTCTTCCAACTTAAATCTCTATCTCCTTGACCGAACTTGAGGCAGGTGAACACACCCAGCTTCAAGTGAAATAGGGGAATATTAGCTTTTAGCTGGGGCTTCCCTGATGGCTTGGATGGAAAAGAATCTGCCTGCAATGCAGGAGACCTGGGTTCGATCCTTGGATCAGGAAGATCCCCTGGAGAAGGGAATGCAACCCACTCCCTATGGAATACTGGAGAATTCCATAGACAGAGGAGCCTGGAGGGCTACAGTCCATGGGGTCACAAAGAGTCGGACATGACTGAGCGACTAACACATACTTTTTAGCTGAGGCGTAATATTGAGACAGTCTGGGACTTGGGACCCTTTGCTGCAAGTGCTCCAATGCTTGCACCTGGACAAACCTTTCCTAAAACAACAAAATACAAAGAACTATTTAAAAACAACCGCATGCATAAATAGTTGGGTCAAATTTTGGACCCAAAGATACAAAAGACCAAAAACTCTACTGTCACCTCTGAAGAACCAGGAGCAAAGACAGGGTACTGAGCATGCCCCCTGCACTCACCATCACCAGAGAGGTGGGCAGAACACCTAAGTCACCCCTCCCTCCAATGTCTGGACACACCCCTACCCTCACCCATATAAAGGACAAGCTCGCCCCCACTCAGGGAGCAAGTGTGCAGGGGAACCAGTTACTTGTTCACGCTCCCTCCTGCTACAGCAGGGGCCCCAGTAAAGCCTTGCCTGAATTTATGCAGCCTCTAGTCAATTTCTGTTGATTGGGGAAGGCCAAGAACTCTGGTTGGTATCAATATGTCCAGCTAAAAATTTGGTTTCTCACTGCTCAGAGAGACCCCGAGCAACTTAAGAGTCTGCTCTAGAAGAGGGTAAATGTGTCTGTGCACGCACATGCATGCATGTTTGAAGGAGGTGAATAGAAGCTCACTAAAAGCTCTGTAAATTTGGTTTCTCTGCTCTTTTGTAGTTTCCACCGTGTTTCTACTGACATTACTGTGGTTGATCCTAAGGGAACTATTAAAAATAGATAAATAGACTGTGTACCTGACAGTGTTTAGATCTATAAACCTTTCTGTTTTTAAACATTTAATTTTGCAGATATTTAGGGCTGTCACAGAAGGCAGGCCTTTGCTAAAATATTTTGCTTGCATTCTATAAATTATATCTTGGCATGCCAAGGAAATACTGAAATGACATAGTAATCTGGTTTAGTACCATGAACCTGTTATAAAATATTTTCTATTTAACTGGCTTTATAATTGTCAACATTAGTGTAATTTATCCTCTTCAACTGTTTTGGAATAAAATGTGTGGTTTCGAATTATAGGGTAGATTAGGTTAAAAGGATTAAACGAGTGTAGAATGTAGCAATTCTCTGCTAACATCTGGGAGAATTTGGAAAGAGTAAATATGTTTAGAAATCACATATTCTTCTAGATAAGAATTTTATTGTGATATGCTTCTTTCCACTTATTGATTGGAACTCTGCGTGCTCTGATTTTACCCGTCAAACCAACGTACACGGAGTCAGTTGACTCATCTTTAACTTGTGTGGCTAGGTTTTCCCCCTAAGTACAGATAGCATGCTGTTATCTTCCATTTTTGGTTTGGAAACCTTGGACCATAGAGCCACATGATCTGTAGGAACCACACAGACTTAGCCTATAGAGAAACAGTTAATCTGCTTCGTGTTTGAGCAGAGGAGCAGGATGGTGGGAGTGGTGGTTGTACAAGCAGTTGTCTTAGGTTGACTTGGACAGGTAAACGTGTCACGTTTCTATCTTTCACTTGGTAACAGAGTGATATTTCCTGGAGAGTATAATTTCTTCATCAAAGGTATTGACTTAGGTTGTTTTGCAGTATTTTTCTAAATATAGCAGACTAAATTTTGAGTCATATATCCTAATCTAAACTCTTTTACCATATAGTTCTGTTGACCTGGAAGCCCCTCGGTTGCTCTGGGCCATATTTTAGTAATACTGGGATTAGGTAATCTTGTATTGAGTGGTATTTTAAAGTTCATCTGATCCAAACTTCTGTTTAATGAATAAAACCCGTGCAGTATCCCCAGCTTCAACCCATACTGTGCCTTTACTTTTTCAGAGATTGGACTCTCATGTTTTCCAGCCCCAAAATGATTCTTTTCCCAGCCTATAAGAATTTTGGTTAGCTCTAATAGTGACAGAAAATGTCTTTGGGATATCGAGTTGCAATTTGCCTTCTTATCACTTTTACCCATTGGTTTTAGTTCCACCCTCTTTAGCCCTGTGAAATAAGACCAATCCCTCTAATAGCTGACAACCTATTAAGGGTTTGAGCTTTCCCTTTCTTCAGGTTATGCATCACTGATACTTCCAATCATTGCTCACAACTTGTCTTTTTTTTTTTCCCCTTGTCTTTCTAGGACTTATTATCTTTCCTTTTCTAGTTCTATACTCCATTAATGCATTTAAGATAAAATTAGCTCTTTGGGCAGGGTAGTCAAATGCACTGTTAATTCATATTAAGCTTGTAGTCAGCTAAAACCTGTCTTTTAATTTGGGCTATTGTTATATTTGTCAGTTCTACAATATTTTTGCAGAGTTGTACGTTTATTTTTGTTAACTTAATCTTACCAGATTTAGTGCAGTGTTTCAGAGTACCTGTTCTTTTGAGATACTAATGTAGGAATCTGAATATGTTAGTTATCTCAGTTTTATTTTCAAATTTGATGATTATGCTGTGATTGTTTATCTAAGATCAGGGAGTTAGTTTGATTATTTGTATATTTACTTAAGGAAGTCACAGTTTCTTAGCTTACTCTTTAGCTACCCGTGGATGCTAAATGCTTCTTTGTGCAATTGACTGGAAATTGAATATCTGGAGATTAATTTAGTAGAGGTTCCTGTATTTAATCCGATTATCTCCCCTGTCTTTCTCTTTTATCTATTGATTATTTCAGCTTCTTTTGTAGAGATACACTTTAAACATTTACTTTAGATAAAAATGTAACTGGAGAATCAGAATATCTTTATCTAAATGTATAGATATGTAGGAAAAAATATCTATCTTTGATATATACCCCTTTCTGATATTTAAAAATGTGATTTCTGCTTACATTTTGGGGTAAAAAATAAGCTTTTATATTCTAAAATTAAAACCTAAATTTTAATTAGGAAATGCTATCAGTTCAGTTCAGTCACTCAGTCGTGTTCAACTCTTTGTGACCCCATGGACGGCAGCACATCCATCCATAGGAAATATCATAGGGAATCCCTTTTAGGTGAATATTTTTCTGAATTACAAATGTACATTAAAAAGCTTATTTTTTTAAAAGTTGAAAAAAATAAAAGATAACTGTGGAGGGATTCTTAATAAAATAACTGATATAAATTGCTAGTAAATAATTAAATATTTACTTTCATATGTGAATACATTTTATAAGCTATAAAATACTATAAGTTCCTATTATTACTCCATCGTGTTTTATATAATAGAGTAAAATCTTTATATTGCATAGTGATATTAGAAATCTGTCTCAATAATATTTTAGGAAACCATTTTTATTGCTTTAAGGTACATAGAGAATTTTATTTTGGCCACAGTGTTGTATATAATTTAGGTAATTCTTTCAGGCTATTATCCTTTCGTTAAACATCCTCTTTTCTTCCTGCTTATTCCATTTCCCTTAATACCTAGCTTAAGTACCATTTCCTCTGCCAGCTAAAGCCCTTTTGTCAAGAGTCACTTACAATGGTCTCTTCCTATTCTGAATTCTTGATGTTTTGTTGCCTGTGAGTCAGTCATGTGCCACTTTGTGTTTACTGATCTTATTTTTAATTATATGTTTCGTCCCATTAACAAGTGTGAAAATTCCTTGAAGACAAAATTTATATCTTCTGTTTTCTTTTTTTTTTTCTTTGGTTTAAGAGCTAGAATAATGGTAGGAGCTTACTAACTGTTGATGGTGATGAGTATTAAGTGTTTATAAAATTTCTCATGTTTCAAAATTTTTGTTTCAAATATTATTTAGAATTATCTTTATGCTACTAATTTGTAAAAATTTTTCTTAGTGTAAAGATTCATTCTTTGACCATATTGCTACAAATTCTGCTCTGGTGGGTCCTAAATTATTATTTCCTTGGTTCTCAGTACTTTACACAAGATAGATGTTTGCTTAAGAGTTGTCTAATAAAGAGATAAATAACTGGCGTGAAAGATTAAATGCTATAAATGTCTAAATATTTCAGACTAATGCTAGGAAATGAATTAAGTCATAGGGAAAAACCCTGTGGTCCTAATTATTTTATATGGAACTTAAAAAAAATAGCTCCAACTAATGATTAAAAATCAATTATCATACATTTATACCTTCTGAAAATCGGAGAGAAAGAATTATCCCATTTCTTTCCTGAGTTGGGTTTTTCCTTTGAATACATGCCCATTTCCTTCTGTGGTGTTCTGGGTCCTGTGTCTATGGGTGTATTCTTCTGAAGCATTTCTTTCCAGTTCTGCATGTGCCCTAAAGAAGTAGAGATCAGAGACATTGCTGGAATTTAAGAGAGAAATTCTTCCAGAATACCTCTAGGGAAAGTGAAAAATGAATTATAAACGCTAGCCTCAATGAATGGTGCATATTAATGTGAGTACTTGAAATTTGGCAATAACAAGGTAGGTCCAACTAAAGACATCACCAAATATGTTATAACTTGATGACTGTATGGATTTGACTGGGGTTAAGGAAATTAGAACAAGGTGAAATATATAAAAAGAATGTGCAAGAAATAATAGGGAATGTAAAGTGAGTGCTAAAGAAAAGCAAATACAAAGCAGAATAGATCTACATGCCAAAATAGTATGTGCAAAGATTAGAAGAGGAAATTAACAGAAAGACTTAAAAAAAAATAAGAATGTCACTTTAAGTTCTCCTCACTTCTCTTCATGGACTCCTTAAAGTGAAAGTGAAAGTCCCCTTAGAAGTCCTCATCGCATGGAAACATGAGGGTAGAGAAGAAGTAAGCTTAGTGACTTCAGTCCACATCAAGGAGCTTCGGTCTTTTCGTGAGGAGACCATTTGTATGAAGCAGGGAATAGATATTGAAGGATTTACAGTTCCCTAAACCTGTGGTGGATCCAAGTTACCCAAATTTGAACAGCTTCAGAAAAGAAGGTAGATCCTGAACTACAGATCTTGGACCTGGTTCTGCAATGTGGGTTGCAACCGTCTGGCATATGACCTGTGGGACACCAAGGAAATGATGTTTAATGAGAAGAAACTTCTACCTATACCTATAGCTTCTGCTGTGTGCACTCTTTAAAAAACAGAAATAAGGAGAGATTTTTTAAATTTAATTTTTATTTTATATTGGAGTGCAGTTGATTTACAATGTTGTATTAGTTTCAAGTGAATGGTAAAATGATTCAGTTATATGGTACATATACACATATCCATTCTTTTTCAGATGCTTTTCCCATATAGATTATCACATAATATCAAGTAGAGTGTCCTGTGTTATACAGTAGGTCCTTGTTGAATATTTTTGTATATACTAGTGTGTATATGTTAGTACCAAACTTCTAATTTATCCCTACCTGCCATGTTTCCCTTTTGGTAACTATAAGTTTGTTTTTAAAGTTTGTGAGTCTGTTTTGGTTTTGCAAATAAGTAGGAGAGAGAGAAATTTAAATGATGCAACTTATTTTCCAATAAGCTCCAATACTTTGGCCACCTGATTTGAAGAGCTGGCTCATTGGAAAAGACCCTGATGCTGGGAAAGATTGAGGGCAGGAGGAGAAGGAGACGACGGAGGATGAGATGGTTGGATGGCATCACCGACTCAATGGACATGAGTTTGAGCAAACTCTGGGAGATAGTGAAGGACAGGGAAGCCTGGTGTGCCGCAGTCCATGGGGTCACAAAGAGTCGGACACAACTTAGTGACTGAACAACAACAACTTTTTTTCAGTTTTACAATGAACTTTTGCATGAGATAAAAAAGAAAAAAAAATGATAAAGCCAGGAAGAAATTCTGAGTAGGTTATTTTCAGTGCTTAGTATTAAGCGGAATAACATTAGACTGCTTTTAAATGTTTTCCACTCATCTTAATTTCCTGGGATATATAATTTATTTAGAAAGAAGGTAGTTTCTTGGCTATTAACTTATGATTAGAATAAACTATTACTATTTGTTTGTACTTGAGGAAAATGTTACACATAGACAATAAAATAAGCTTGGGGAAGGAAACATGAGCTCATGGCTAAGTTTTAAAATTATTTTCTCTTGATTATAGAAAGTTTGGCAAGTACAGATCAATAGAGAGAAGGAAGTAAGACCCTCCATTACCTATTGTCACTGCTTTAAGAAATACGTTTTTTAGAAGGGCAGTTCTAGGTTCATAGCAACATTGAGCAGAAAGTACCCAGATTTCCAGTATACCCCCTGCCCTCACTGTCCCATGTCATTCACCAACCTGAAAGTTATTTAATATCTCTGTCTTGATACCTGGTATTACTTTTAAAAATATTTTTCTTTACTTAAAGCTGCTTTCTAGCCAAATTAATCAGGCTACATAAAAGCTTATTTGGGTTGTCAGCATAGTTAGGGTAAGTCTGCTGTTCCTCTAGTTTAGTCCTGTCCCTGAAGTGTGGCCCATGGGTCTCTACTGAATGCTGTTAGAATTCATTGTGAGCAGGTCTTGGTGTTTCCCCTGTGGTTTCTCAGCCCTCTGTGAGCAACAGCTCTTCACCAGGCTTGGTGGCGTCTCACCTTAGCCAGGGGCGATGGGACCCCTATGCAGACTGCTGGAGTAGTTTCACTGTGTAAGCCGCTCCTGTTCGATCCTCTGAGACTTCAAGGTTAGACAAGTGTTAAGTAGCTGCTAGTATTCTGGGTGGATATAAAAGAAAATCTACTCTCTATAAGGATAACACAACCAGACAGAACCTTGTATATCAGGCTATGTAATGCAAGATTCCGTAAGCATGTGGGAGTCTGAGTATAACGTATAATCTTCAAGCTGGATTGAAATGGAGTACTATTATCAAGTATAGTCAGTACTGTAATTCCAGTGTATCTGTCTGAGCTCTAAGACTGGATGGAAAATTTTACTACATTTTACAAATAACTGTATTTCCACAAACTCTTGATTAGTTTTAAGTTTCTTATTTTTATGTCTTACTTAGCCTTTTTATTTTCCCCTTTGATTTTAATTCATGAACTTGCCTGTCTGCACAAGGCAAGTGTTTTTATTTCTAAGCACACCAAATCGTTTAATTCCAAATTCATACTCCCAAGCATTACTTGTCTATCATTTATGACATCAATGAAACATCAGCAAAGTGATTATTTTTTATGCCCAGCTATCCATTTAATAATTTTTAAATCTTTCATTCTTTTCCTGTCAGTCTTAACTGATGCAATTATCTCTGCCCCGGAACATTTAATTCTCGGTTTAGTATCTTCAATATCTTTATGTATATGAGGTATCTGTTTCTCTCAAACTGATACTGAGAATATAGAAAAATACTTTTTAAGTGTATTTAAAACAAAGGCTGGATATTAATATTTTGTGTGGTTGCATAGACATTCTGTTTTGACACGCTAAACCTGTTTTTTCACTTCACTGTTAACGATGAAGAACTTTACAAAGACAATGTTAGAAACAGATTTCTAATTTTTCACACCTCCTTAGCACCAGGTTGTAAGCTCTGTTGAAAATTTGATCAGGCTGATCTAGTTTCATTGCTAAACTACTTAAAATCCCATGAGCAGTCTCTCGGAGACTGCCAAATGCTCCTTGCTACTTGTTAGCTAGCTGTGATCCAGCTAACTCTTGGCTTTTTATCACTTAGGAGACACATTTGGATACTGATACGTGTCATTAGTCAACACTGGAATTATACAGTGCATCAGGAGTAAGAGAATTCTATTTTCTAGATCCAACATGACTTTTTAGAAACAGAAACTTATATTGGAGTATAGTTGAAACTAACAAACATTTTAAATCAGGTATATAAAAAGTGATTCAGTTACATGTATGCATTGTCTAGTCTTTTTCAAATTCTTTTCCCAATTAGTTGTTACATGATATTGAGCTTAGTTCCCTGCGCTATACAGTAAGTCCTTGTTGGTTATTCATTTTAAATATAGTAGTGGGTAGGAATCTAGATCCAACATGACTTTTTATAGTCCATTAGGAAAACTTGGGCTTCCCAGATGGTGCTGGTAGTAATGGACCCAATTGCCAGTGCAGGAGACATAAGAGACGTGGGTTTGATCCTTGGGTCGGGAAGATTCACTGGAGGAGGGCATGGCCGTCTACTCCAGTATTCTTTCCCGGAGAATCTCCTGGACAGAGAAACCTGGTGGGCTGTACAGTCAATGGGGTCACAAAGAGTCGGACATGACTAAAGCGACCTAGCATGCATGCATGCACAGGAGAACTTAATTCTATTCTAATTTCTCTGAGGCTTCTCTGGTTAATGACGTGGGGATTTGACATGGTTAATGACAAAAGATGGGGAGTGGATTTTGAATGTCCAGTTTGCAGCACATACTACTCACCTGCGCTAAATGTAACAGCTAGACTGTTCTGTATAAAATAGCCCTCTTCTAACCCTCTACAGTCATTTTATTGTTTATTTTTTAACCTTGATTTATTTCCTTTAAGGAAATAGGTTGTTGTCTTTTGAGGATTTGTTTCATTAAAAATAACAAAACAACAAATATCACCCACAACTTGATGGACTAATTTGTTTCTTTAAAAAAAATTATCCTTTGAATATAGAGATTAGGAATCACTGTGAAGAAATTGTTTGGGCAACATTCATGTTGTTATAGTATTTTATTGAGAGGCTGAATCTTAAGGATGGTAAGAGGGTGCTAATGCTGATGCTAAGGAGATTCCTCATGCTTCCCCTTTTATTGCTTTGATTAGAGGAAACCAGAAGATTCTGTTAATGCCTTATGCCTGGTCTAAGAGAATCATTCCTTCATTAAAAATTATGTATTGGGCACTTACTTCTTTATGCGCTGGAGGTAGAGATAAATGAAACAAAATGTGTTATAGTAGGTTAATTTCAATAGAAATTAGGAACAGCTGTTTTTTGAAGTTATTCTCTTACCTCTACCCCTGCATATATAGGTGAATTAACCAAAAGAATTTTAAGAGTACAAATGGGGATTCATTACTTTGAAGGCTTTATGTTTACTTGTATCTTTTTTCTCCTTGCTAAACATAAGATGGTGAAATACTAACAAAATCAGTTTTCATCTCTGAAATTTGGGATGGTTTTCTCATATTAAATGGCTACTTTCTCTTGAGGGCTTCCCAGGTGGCACAAGTATGATAGAGACTCTGCCTGCCAGTGCAGGAGATACAAGAGACACAGGTTCGATCCCTGGATTGGAAAGATCACCTGGGGAAGGAAATGACAACTCATTCCAGTATTTCTTGCTTGGAAGATTCCATGGACAGAATAACCTGGTGGACTACAGTCCACGGGGTTGCAAAGAGTTGGATATGACTGAGTGCACGCGTGCGTGCGCGCGCGTGCACACACACACACTTTATCTTGCTTTTCACCTTCAACGTTAACATCTTTTTGGAATATTAAAAGAATCGCATGCAAAAGACAGGTAGTGGATAGTAGACCTGCTTGTGAAAAGTCAATATAGGATACTGTGGCCAGGCTGACAGACATATGTGTTTATTGGCCGTTGGACTTTTCATTGTATGAGCTCTTACCTAATGATGTTTATATACATAGTTTATGACTCTGTCTGCCACACAGGAATATTGTGGGGGCATGATTAAATATTATCCAAGAGTGGCACACATTCCCAAAACATTTTATAAACATTAAACCGTTGTTATAACTAGCATGTATAACGTAAAGAAACTTGTGATGAATCCTGCTCACCAGATTAAAAATTCTATGAATAAAACAGTCATATCCATCCGAACTATTCTGTAAATTCAGCTCAAACACATTAGGCCATTTTTATTGACTGTTTTGTGAAATAATGATTTGTTCTATAGAGATATATCATACATAGATATTGACATACATACATATATACATATATACTTACTGCCAAATTGGTTTTGAAAACTGTACCAGTTTATTGCCATCAGTAGTATTTGAATATCCATTTTCTTACATACTATTTAAGTGAGAATATAAATCCCATTGTTGCTTTAATATGTATTTGTTTGATTCCCAGTAATGTTTAATGTTTTCCATGTTTTAAAATTAGCTGTGATGTTTGTTATTGCTTCTGCCCATTTTCTATGAAGTTTAGAATTTTGATTTTCATATTATTAACAGTTATTTCTACATGTAGAGTTTAATCAAAAGTATCTAAATGTGTCACCCCTTCTCTGCTCTCCCCACCCCCTCAGAAAGTGAAAATTGCTCAGTTGCATTTTGCGATTCTTTGCGACCGCATGGACTGTATGAATTCTTTAGGCCAGAATACTGGATCTTCCCAACCCAGGGATCAAACCCAGGTCTCCCTCATTGCAGGTGGATTCTTTCCCAGCTGAGCCAGAAGGGAAGCCCAAGAATACTGGAGTGGGTAGACTATCCCTTCTCCGGCAGATCTTCCCAACCCAGGAATGGAACTGGGGTCTCCTGCATTGCAGGTGGATTCTTTACCAACCGAGCTATCAGGGAAGCCCCAGAAAACCTGACCAAAATTAAATCAGACAGCAAACTGGGGAAAAAATGTTTGCAGAAAACATCAGCAGTTTAATATTTTTATCTAGCCACAGATCTTGGGTCTTTATTTAACATGAATGGCTCAAAGTTTGATCTTTTACTGGAGACCCAAAGCTAACATTATGATTATTAATTATGATTAACAATGATATGTATGTAATAATGACAGTGCTATTACAAGAGTTGTTCTCAGGCCTTCTGAAGGAGGCATGGGGGTGTTTGCGCCTAGTCTAATTAGACCATACTGGTTTACATACTGGTTTTATGCTTTATTTATTGTTTCCGCCACATCCATATTAGTTGCTCATCATCTGTTTCTTCTGATAGTTATTGATGTTTTCACCAGTAGCTATGACTCAAATTTCCTTCTACTCTGTTTCTAAATGTAGTATGGTATATTTGTGTATATACATTCTCACACTTTTAACAATGAATTATGAACATTTCTTCATTTCATTAAACATCTTCAAAAATATATTTTCCCATCACCTGTGGGTATATACTGTCTCCCTATGGGTCATATATCCATTTTTCTCAGTCCATTATTGCTTTTTAGTTTTATTTGGTTCTTTTTGAGGGATCGTCAGAGTTTTAACATCTTTTTGTATTTTTTTTTCATTTTTATATATCTTTAATTCCCTTCTAATTATATATTTTGTGACTCATAAAAAAATCTATTTTTGTTAGAATTATGTACCAAATAAAATATGAGTGGAATTACCCCCTTTCCTTCTGTAAACAGATTAAAAAGTTAAATTGTAGACTGGTGCACCCCAACTTACTAGAGATTTGAATCCATGAAGCCTAGTTGAAATAGATTTCAGTCCATCAGAATTGGAGGTTGATAGAATTTGAATCATGAAGTTTTGTCAGTACCTTTTCTGTTCTGCTTCCTATGGCACCATGAGTGTATATGTGTGTAACTTGCAGACAGGGAACTGAATGTGCATCACATTTGTAGGTGATATGTAATTAGTGTTTTGAAGGCAGTACAAAGTGGGCTCAGGCTTTAGCTGTTTTCAGTGTTCCTCCATTTGTAACCTGTCTTTGCTCTTAATTTTAAAGTGTAGTGCCTGCAGTAACCAGGGAGTAAAGAAGGTCTTGAGCTATTTCAGATTTGGGTCTCTCTCTAGAGTTGCTGGTCAAATGATTTTGTTAACTCAGTCATTGATATCTATTTGAAATTTAGAATGAAATGAAGATAAAGATCTAGGATCTGTGAACCTTTGATATACTTTTTTGTTATATATGATCCATGAACCTTTGATATACTATTTTGTTAATCAGTGTTTAAAAAAAAAAAGTGTGTCTGCTTTTTGAAACCAAACTCTTAACTGCATGATTACTAATTTTGTTTTCTATGTAATTGGATTACATTATAAGCCACCGGGGCTTCCCTGGTGGCTCAGACAGTGAAGAATTTGGCTGCAAAGTGGGAGACTTGGGTTCGATCCCTGGGTTGGGAAGATCCCCTGGAGTAGGGAATGACAACCCATTCTAGTATTCTTGCCTAGAGAATTCCATGGACAGAGGAGCCTGAAGGGCTACAGTCCATGGGGTCATAAAGGGTCAGACATGACCGAGTGACTGACAGCTTTCACTTTTTAATTTCATGAGCCACTAGATTAAATAGCCACTCTGTGCTTTTTCAAAAGTAGGTAGATTTCTTAAAGATCTTAAAAAGGAAAAGGAACATGTTAATATGACAGTGTACGCATTTAAAATATTGGTACATTCAGTATTTACCTGTAGATTTTCACTGTTGAGTAGAAATTGAATCTGAATAAAGTGTGTGATGATCTCATGTCGCTGGGTGAGGGACCAAGCTGTGATGCATGTGCATGGATGGACAGGTGTCCCTCTCCACCCCCCTGGAACCATTTGTCTTCATACACATTAATTTATTACAGGACTTTTCCCTCAGAACCTTCTGAAGGTTCTTATATCTGGTGACCCTAATGCCTCTGTAGGGAGCTAATGGGAATCCACAGTATCTGTACCTGAAGGTAAAACAAATACTTCTGTCACTGTGGCTCCTAGTGGTCCTTCAGGAGCAAGAGGGAGGCTCGAAAGGAATGGCAAATGTGGGAGCGACTGTGGCATTGGTGACTTGGTAATATAATATGTGACATAATTAGCTGAAACTGTTGGAATCATCGTTACTGTTTGCTGTGCTCTCCAATCCTTTCAACAGCACTGCGAGGAAAGTATCCTTCCCATTTTGCAAATGAGGAAACTGAGAAATTATGTTTCCTTGAAAGTGAGCACAGGTACTATAAACAGATGGAGAAGAGGAATTTAACACCGGACATGGTCAAGTTAAGAGAGAACCGTCTTGCTAGAAATTTCAAACTGATTTGGAGAAGCTGGTTTGTAGCTTGGTAGAGAGGATAGGATTAAAGAGATGGGTTTGGAAAATCCTATGCACAGAGGCGGGCTTTTCAGGTGGCTCTAGTGGTAAAGAACCCACCTGCCAGTGCAGGTGTGACACGCGGGTTTGATCCCTGAGTCAGGAAGATCCCCTGAGTAGGGCATGGCAGCCGACTCCAGGATTCCTGCCTGGAGAATCCCCATGGACAGAGGAGCCTGGCGGGCTGTAGTCCATGGGGTCGCAGAGTTGGACACCATGACGGAAGTGACTTAGCATGCATGCACAGAGATGGTAGTTAAAATTTGGAGATTTGCTAGTGATGTATTTCACAGTCACCATGGCAGTGGAGTTGATTAATTGTTCACCTGTGTGATGCTCCCTGCCACTCTTCCCAGAGCACAGGTCCTGACTGCCTGGGAAGCATTCATTTTGTTCCAGGCAGGTGATAGAACGTTAGGATACGTTAGGCGGCATTGTAGGTAGATTTTCTCAGCCCTGTCCTGTTTTATCACCCTGTTGATAAAAAATATGATGTGCTGCTACAGCTGAGGTTTGAAGGATAGGAGGACAGGCGCACGCCTTGGAAGATGCTTCAGAATCTTTAGTTCTATAGCTTGAAACCTCTTTCATTGATTCTCTGCCCCCACCAATACATCTTTTAGAATCACTGTCCTGGACTCATTGAAAGAGGGGGGGAGATTGTTGCTTTAAATTCTACTTATAAAGAGATACGCTTTTTGTTACCTAATTAATTGGGGGACACATATAAGAAATATGTTATCTTCTTTAATATTACAAAGAAAAGATTCCAAGGAAGTGGCTTGCTCAACTTTAAGGAACGGTTTGTATTGCAAGGACACAGCTAAGTCGAGCTCTGGCCTTGACTGTTCTGCGGTCTGTTCTCTTACCTCATCCCCACCCCTGGATCCACCACCGTGCCCCTGCTTCACAGTGCCTCTCACTTTCAGCTTCTCCAAGCCTGGAGGAACGTCCTTACCGTTGAGCCCTTGACTTGGATCTGGCTTTCTCGTCTAGCCTTCACCGCTGGTTTGGCTCTAGGCCCAAGATTTTACAACCCACAAGGAATAACATGAGGCTCTAGGGCAATAGCAGGAGGGCCATGATGCCCCTGGTAGGCAATTTTGAGGGTTTGGTCTCTCCAGGAGAAATTCACAGATATTTTCTCTTTCAAGGTGAAACCTGCCATCATGGTCAGGGCATCATGTGATAGGGCTGGAAGCAGTTAGTAGAGGGACAGGGTATGTGGAATATGTGTGTTTGAAGAATGTGTGACAAGAATCACCTGTGGGGTTTGTTTGTTTGAAACTACAGGAACATTTCAATTCCCATATCCCCTATGATGTATGTTGGGTATGAACCTTCCCCACGGAGCATGTGACCTGTGCCTCAGCTGGGTTAGGGCAGAAGACAAGTTGAGAAGCACCGACCTAGGAAATGGCATTCAACTTGAAGAGAATAGGTGTTTCTAAATTATAGTTGTATACTCACTGTCAACAACATACTTTTCATCTATGAGTAAATTTAACATGTATCTATTCATGGTGCTTAGTAACTACAGAATGATTCTTATCTTAAGTGTTTGACAGTTTTGGAATGGAGAAATAATTAAATGGACAGAGCACTGATTATATACAGGCTCTCCCTTTTCATAACAAGTACATGTTATGTTTTCATAAACATGAAGAAAATACTCACTTTTGCAAATGCCACCAGTCTTTAACAATCATAAATTCACTTGGCAAGATAAATGGTGTAGCTGTACAGAATTGTGGTTATTGTTACATTGTTTTGTTTACTGTAAACCTGGCTCAATATTGGTAAATACAGTGTAGCAGAAACTGAAGTGTTTTGAGCTATCTGGGCATTGGTCCAAGATATCATTAAAAATACTGCCTCAGACTAATTTGGGTTTATGAATAATATTTTGTTAACAGCTTAACTAAAATTGAGCACATGGTCTAGCTTAAAATTCTGAATCCACAAGTTAATGAGAGTACTATAAGTGGATAGTGCATACTTAATATTCTATATTTGAGTGATAAATTTATTTGTACTTTTGTGTTAACCTTTAAGTTGTAAGTCCCCAAAAGCCTAATATAATCTAGTATCTTTAAAGTTTATTTGATGCTGTGATTTGCAGTTAATTTGAGTTTCTTATAAACTAAAATATTGCTGGTTTAACAATAACATCTAAAGAATAAGGATAAAGTGCTGAACAAATATTACAATGGATGTTCAACGTTTATTTTGACATATGGATGTGTAAACAGCTGGAATATATAATAACATTCACTAAGAAGATGGAAGGATATAGTGTAGTTGTAAAAGTCCAATTATTTATTATACTAATAATTATACCTTAACATAGGTTATGGGAATTATTAATGTTTGGTTTTAAATTAATAATTCATATTAGGTACAAAAGAGAATTTAGGGTATGATAAATTAGATGATACAAGACAAAAAAAAATCCTTATTTAGGTGTTTCTCACCAACGATATACTGTGTTGTATTCTTTTGTGTCCTGTTTTAATTCAAGTTCTTTCTGAACATACATGTGTAAACTTCCATTGAAAAGATGTTGGAAGAGTTGATTTTCTGTCACTGTTAGTGTGAAAAATATTTTCGTAATGAAAAGGTGTATGCATTGTTTCAAGAATGAATTTTAAATATACCTCTTCTCAATAAATATTTTATTCTTTTCCCAGGTTAGCACTCTACGTATATGAGTATCTGCTCCATGTAGGAGCTCAGAAATCGGCCCAAACATTTTTATCAGAGGTATGTTATGTATATTTTCTGTATTGTATTTTGATATCCTTTATAAGTGAATGAAAAATGTAATGTAACAGTTACTTGAAAATAGTGAATGTTCAATTATCCAAATGCATAATGTAGTCTTTGTAGATCATTGGAAGCATTTGCAGTATCCCAAAATGCCATTTCTGTGCAAATAAGTTCCTACTCAACTTTCTAGCCATTTTTCCCCCCTTAGGAATAGAAACTAATATTAACCTCAACAACGATAATCAAGAAAGCAGATTTGCTTTAAGAAAAAAAGGCAAACACCGTCATACCTCTAGTTTTAGAAATATTTTATTTTGGCATTATTCACCGTTTTGGAAAATGTGTTTTTTTTATTTTGTATAGATAATAGTGGGTTGATGACTGAACTTAAGTTAGAAAAGATTTTGATAATCTTGCTTCAAGTTCTTGTTTCTATTTTTCTCCACAATTTTTAAACCTTAAATTTGAACTTTCATGCAGTGTTACCTTTTCTTCTTCAAGTGATATAATAATGAGGCAGAGGAGGACTTTATTGAGTTATATTATGTGTGAGCATATTATCTATAGTTCTTCTAAGAAATTTGCAAGGCATATGGTATTATTTCTGATTTACTGATAAGAACTATAGGACTCAGGGAGTTTATATAACTAGTTTTTGGTCACACAGATTAGTAAGTTATTGAACTAGAATTCAAACCTTAGGTCCATGTTAATTCCAAAGCCCCTGGTTTCCCCTCTGTATCTGTGCTGTCCAGTATGATAGCCACTGGCCAGATATGGCTTTTTGAGCACTTGAAATATGACTGATCCAATTGAGAAATGCTGTAAGTATGAAGTTACACACTGGATTTTGAAGACTTGATGTGGACAAAAGAATACAAAATATCCATAATTTAAAAAATTTGATCACATTGAAAGGATAATATTTTGGATATATTAGGTAAAATAAAATTGCTAACATTATTTTTCTTTTTCTATTTTAAAAGTAGTTACTAGAAAATTTTAAATTATATCTGTGGCCCTCATTTGTGGCCTGTGTTTCTGTGTCTGTGGGACAGTGCTGATCAAAATTACGTTGTCCCTAGTGATCTCATTAGTTTGCCTCTACCAGATCAGGGACATGACAGGCCACTCCTTGACCAGAGTCCCTGCCTGAGGTACAGCCTTCTTGAGATTCACTCTCCTCCAACAAGCATACAAGTAAACAAACACACATATCCCCCCCAATCTAATTAATCTAATTAATTACTATATGTGAACCACTGGGGCCTATTTGCAAGTAAGAAAACTGAGAGGTATGGTCAGAACGTAAGTCAATTGTTTTACCATAGAAGGAATATATGCAGTGTAATAAAAATATGATTTCAAAGTACATTTAAATCAAAACAGAAGTTTAATGTATCTATCTCTGATTAAATCATAAATTAGAAGACTTTGGTCTATAACCTTTCTGAGTCACATTCACTGTTTGATGTTACAAAGGAAGCAACTGATATTGCAAACAGGATACTTTTAATAATTATATTCTTAATCACTGCCAACTTATATTTAAAAGAAACTAAAGTCAGTTACGGAGATTTTAAACTTTTGTTTTAATGCAGTTGAAAACTTGATGAAAGGAGTTACTGATCACTTTTCCTAGATAAAGAACTGTTTTGAATTGACTCAACTTTCTGAGTCTGTTTTTTCTTACCAACATTAATAATCATTTCATCAAAAAAAAAAAATGTTGCTAACTTATTTAAGGGAGTTCAAATATTTGGATTCAAATAAGTTATGTAGATTGAGCAGATAACTAGATACAGTACTGATGCTTCTGAACTCAATGGAAAAGGGAAATACAACTTTTTCTAGTGCTATTTGGTAAAAATAAAATTATCATTTCAGGAGAGATTTGCACATTTTTAAACAAGTATTTACCATGATTTTATTTTCTCTGGCTGCATCTGGAATACAAAACTGAGGATTTCTCCATATCAGTCTGGTTTGATTTCACAAGAGGAATCAGTTAAGCTGAAAATAATCTCCTGTCACCAGGAAGATATACAGTATTACTGGACTTTGGAGATTGAGTGTATGTGATTCCCAGGATAGTTACATGTAAACCATTGATCATAAAGCAATAGTATATATTTTTGTGGGTACATATTAACGTGAAGTAAAGTAAAAGGTCTGAAAGAATATACATTCCACACTAGTAGTTTGTGGGAGTGGGGATGTTAAAGTAATCAAAAAGGAAGTTTTTATCCTGCAATAAAAAATATTTGTAAGATTTTTTAAAACCAGTCAGTCAGTTCAATCACTCAGTTGTGTCCGACTCTTTGTGACCCCATGAACAGCAGCATGCCAGGCCTCCCTGTCCATCACCAACTCCCGGAGTTTACCCAAACTCATGTCCATTGAGTCGGTTATGCTATCCAACCATCTCATCCTCTGTCGTCCCCTTCTCCTCCTGCCCTCAATCTTTCCCAGCATCAGGGTCTTTTCAAATGAGTCAGCTCTTCACATCAGGTGGCCAAAGTATTGGAGTTTCAGCTTCAACATCAGTCCTTCCAGTGAACACCCAGGACTGATCTGCTTTAGGATGGACTGGTTAGATCTCCTTGCATTCCAAGGGACTCTCAAGAGTCTTCTCCAACACCACAGTGAAAAGCATCAATTCTTCAAAACAAGAAATACACACAAACACACACACATATATATATTTGTATAGTTAAAATTATCTTGATTTTAAAATGAAAGTTTGGAGGTAGATTTGTAATCTACCTGAGTAGATTACACTGCTGAGTACACCCTAGAGTTCTAGACACAGTCATCCCTCCATATACACTGGGGATCAGTTCCAGGAGCCCCTCCTCCCCCGTGGATGCCAAAATCCACAGATGATCAGGTCCCTTGTGTAAAACAGCACAGTGTTTGCATATAACCTACACTCATTTTTGCATGTATTTTAAATCATCTCTAGATTATTTATAATACCTAATACAGTGCAAATGCTGTGTAATAGTTCTAAATACAATGTAAATGATATGTAAATAGTTGCCCATTGTGAGCAATTTCAAGTTTGACTTTTTGAAACTTTCTGGAAGATTTTTTTCCAAGCATTTTCTACCCATGGTTGTTTGTGGATGTGGAACCTGCAGATAAGGACCATTGACTATAATTTCAGTTGGTAAAATTTCAATAGCTTGCTATATTATCCTCCTTCATGCTGTAAGTTTCCATCATACCAGCTGCTTGTGTTTGTCTATACATACCAGAAGGCGTCTCTCATCTGGGCTTTACTCAGTACTATTCCCTGCCTAAAATCTCCTCCCCTTCTCTCCTTGACTAGCTCAGAGGTAGCTTTCTCTAGGAAAGCTTTCTCAGGGCTCCACCTCTCCATGCTGATAGTGCATTCTTAATATGAAAGCCTTTGCCTATTCTGCCAAGAAGCTTGGACTTATCTTTTTGGCCAAAGGGAGCTTTTATTCTTTTAAGTAAAAGAATAGCATCATTAGCTTTGTACTGCAGTGTCTGTATGGAGGGCAGAACCCATCCTCTTAAACTATGGACAGTGTGATCTTTTACAGCTTTGCACCCCATTTAGCATTGCTTTCTCTCTCTTACTTTCACTTAGATCATCTGGAAAATTTAAAACTGCTTGTTGAATGGGACTTCCCAGGTGGTACTATTTTACCATTTTACCTAAATTCTTACGCTATACCAGATTTTTACCTAATTCAAGTACTGTTAAACAGGGAGCTTAAAAAATAAGGAGACTTACTTATTTGAATTGGATATTTGTGGTAAAAAGGAAGTGACTGAAGTGGCACCAATTACTCAAGTATTCACTCTGGTTCAAGGTGAAGTAGAATGCTTCTTCCAGTTTCGGCTTTCTCCCTCAGGATGAGTGAGGATATGGATGACTATGACGTTAGTGAGCCCTTGTCAGCCAGGATTTTCTGTGCTGGGGCACCTCTTCCATTTTGAGTGGGTTTGCCTTCTGGACTAAGTTGTGAGAAGGTGAAGTTGGAACTCCAGGCATCATCTGAGCAAGTAAGATGTGAATCTCAGCTTCTAAGTTCTCACTTGGGCTTAGCCTTTCTGATCGTGCCCTTAGCTTAGCCTGTTGGAAATTGGACTGCTTTTGGTAGCTTTGGTTATCAGTCAAAATAGTAGGGCACTCATTAGTCCAGCACTTTTTTTCCTAGTTAAAAGAAATAGCATTGGACTAACAATAGAATTTAAAACATTAGTCTAGCCAGGTTGTGTTGACCAGCTCACTGTTACCTCTGATTCAACATAGATTCCAAACCATGCCTGAATCCTAAATGTTACTTTGGGCTCATTAAAAACTATCTTTTTGCTGGATTATATTGTTTCATTATAGATAATTCTTGTTTATTCCTGAAATTTTGCACGGCATTTGTGCCTCAGAATGAGGCAAGTAAAATTAAGAATTAAGAGTGTTGCAGAGATACAAGTTTTCTCTTCTTAAAAATTTTACATTGTTTATACTATATTACTAACCCTTATTTGCCATAAATTAGCCAGTAAGGTAGCCGGAAATAGAAGCTTAAAAACATCTAATGGATGGCTTCTTCAGATTTTGTTAGGAATGCTAAATTATTGAACTCTATAGATTCCAAAATTCTGTTCTGTTTATTTTTTCATCTATATGAAGAGAGGAAATAATAATAGTGATTTCCTTACATCTTTCTTGAACTTTAACTTGGAAGCAACATAGTATAGTGGGTCAGAGCAATGACTGTGTGGCTACACTGCTGGATTTGAATTGTAGTCTAAATCTTATTTACTTATTCCATTTTCTCAATTATGAAAAAAAGATAATCATAATAGTACTTTGAAGTTGTGCTAAGATTTAAATGAATTAGTACATATGAAATGAGTTGAAAGACCTCGCATGTGCTAAGTGCTCAAAAGTGCTAATTTGAAAATTCTTAACCAGTTCTTTTCTATCTTGTGTAGTTTATTTCTTTAAAAATAAAACTGTAAAAGGGGATGCGAAGGTTAGATAGCATCACCAATTCAATGGGCATGAATCTGAGCAAACTCCAGGAGATACTGAAGGACAGGGGAGCCTGGTGTTCTGCAGTCCATGGGCTTTCAAAGAGTCGGACACGACTTAGCGACTGAACAGCAATAATATACATATGTAGCCTGTGTGCCATATGTGCCATATAGCTCCAAGTGTCTGTCACCTGGATAGCCCACAACCTACCTTCCTATTTCCTAGGGTTACCTTTTCTACCAAAATGACTCCAACTCAAACCCTAATATGACAGATTGTCTCAGGTCCTCTTTAATATCTCTGGGGCTTACAAGGAGGGGGAAGGTTCTTATGTTTCACTTGCTATACTTTCTTTTTATTTATTTATTTATTTTTTAAACTTTATAATATTGTATTGGTTTTGCTATACATTGACATGAATCCGCCATGGGTGTACATGTATTCCCCTTCCAGAACCCCCCTCCCACCCCCCTCCCCATCCCATCCTCCGGGTCATCCTGGTGCACCAGCCCCGAGCACCCTGTGTTCACTTGCTGTAACTTCTTGCCCTCACTCTGTATTGCAGCCCCGCCACTCTTCCGTATGGCTGATACCTTTTCTTTGCCGGAGCTTTCCTGTTGCCTTCATAGCCTAAAGCCCCACTAACGCATTGCTCTTGTGGATGAAGGATTCTTACTGAAAGTTAGGGAAAAACTGAAGACTATTAAGCATTGATTAAGTACAGTACAAGCAAGAACATTGACTCAGATATTAGATACCACTACCCTTACGTTCTTTGGTCTTCTTGCATCATTATGCCCTTTCAAGAAGACATCGACTTGGGAAAAGATGGTAAGAGAAAAGATTGAGAGAAAAGATGAGGCACAGGTTTTTGACTAAATTATAACTTTAGCAGGACATCAGAGCTTTATTTCTCATAAGACTCATTAAGTACCATTTCTTATTTTTCATGAACCAAAAAAGATATATTGATCACCTGAAATTTTCAGATAAAAGGTAGCATAGATTTAAAAAAATTTTTGAATGTTACTGCTTAGGAGAATTCAAGTTAGGGTCTGGCTTCCATTTATATAACATGTTCAGGTTCATTGTTTATGTTTAGACTTCATAAATTTAAGTTGGTTAATTCTTGGAGTTTCACTTTTTAGCTCTTAAAATGGCTATCACATACATAATTTTCTAATCTTTAGAGAATTTCTCTGGTTTTTGAGAGCAAATTACTTTTTTACATCAAAGTTTTCATTGATTTGTATTTTGTGTGCATAAAGCACTCTAAAAGTGCTGTCAGTTCCAGTGATTTTAATTATGCTTAAGTTTTACATCTCTTCCTTAAAGAAGGTTTTCTTGTTTTAACATTTAAAATCACTTTATGAGTTTTTATTTTAAAATATTTTTGTTTTTTATCTGTTGGGATAACTTCTTCCATAGTAGGTGATGGAAAGAATTCTTTGCATCAGTCAGTATTTATAGTTGTTTGCTTCCTAGTAGTGGTAAGGGCCAATAGGCACATTTTACTGATTGGGGTATTGTTAAATTATTTTTTAGTTATTTAAAAAACTAAAACCTATACTTATATATAAGGGTTGTTTGTTCTTGAAGCTGGATCACCTTAGCTAAAATTATAGCTGCTTACAGTTTGTCTGTTCTCTGTATCCTCCTTCACTGCTTTATTTTCCTCCATAGCATTTGTTACCTTCTACTTCTAGTGTAAATGCAGTCTTTTGGGGGGGGGGGATGGGGCAGGGGCGTTTGTTTGTTATATTCTGTTTTCCCTACTGAGCTTCTCTTTAATGGTGACGAATCCACCTGCAGTGAAGGAAATGTGGGTTCGATTCCTGGGTCAGAAAGATCCTGTGGAGAAGGAAATGACCACCCACTCCAGTATTCTTGCCTGGGAAATCCCATGGACAGAGGTGCTTGGCAGGCTAGTCCATGGGGTCACAAAGAGACACGACTTAGTGACTAAACAGCAGCAATCCTTCATGCTAAAATGTAATCTCCTTGAATGCAAAGATTTTCATCTTTTCTTAATGCTGTCCAGTGCTTAGAAAAGGCACTGTATAAATACACACTCCGCTTTGCAATTTTTAAATTTAATTTGTAAAAAGCATTTAATCAGAACTTTTAATTTTGAAAATATTGACCTTGTTTTAAATTTTTATTATAGGGAACTTCAACTCAATATCACCATCTTTTAAAATTCTTACATATGCCTTCTTAGTTCCATCCCCTCAAATCAGAAACTTATTCAAAAATTCAATCATTGAAGTTTAATTTGGAGTCTGTACATATCAAGTCCAAGTTCTTGCAAGTGTCTGGGTTAGTGGTGATAGTTGATTTCTATATTGGTGTTAATAATTGTGATTTTCATGTGCCTTAGGATCCTGAAATACCTTCTGAAATTCTGGCACAGTGGGAAGCAAATTCAGGAAAATAATGGTGGCATCTTCTCTCAGACTATTCAGTCAGCAAATTATAATATAAAATGAGTATTTGTAAAACTTGGATAAAGAATAATATGAAAATGATTAAAGTCCTGTATATTATCTTAATATTTTAAATAGGAAAATATTGCTTTGTCGTATGTGTGGGGAAAGTATTATTAGGAGTGTTTAATATCTATTTTATTCATTTTAGATAAGATGGGAAAAGAACATCACGTTGGGGGAGCCACCAGGATTCTTACATTCTTGGTGGTGGTAAGTATCTTTTATTCCATTTTCATTAGATTGATGATGCATTTCACTAGGCTTGCACGTACCTGTGTATGGTTTCATGCTTCTCTTTTATTACTTTTTCATTTTCTGCAATTATTTTCTGAAAGGTAGCACTTATAAAAATAAAAAAAACAAGCTCAAAACCAGTATAAAGTAGTTAACTTAAAGATACTGCTATTAAGTCAAGATGGAATTGTGACCAATGTGGAATCTTCAGCTGTAAGTATGAGTTTGTATTAGTCAACTCTGGTTACCATAAGAAAGTACCATAGACTGGGTGGCTTAAACAGCAGAAATTAATTTTCTCACAGTTCTGGAGGCCAGAAGTCCCGAGTTCAATCTGCCAAGCATGGTCTGTTGCTAATGGGAACTCTCTTCCTGGCTTGTAGATAGCTGCCTTCTTACTGTGTCCTCACATGGATATAGAGAGAGAGCGCACACATAACAGAATGAGAGAGAGGGGCAGAGCAAGCACATGCTAACTAACTGACTGGCTCTCTGGTGGCTGGTTTTGTAAGGGCACTAATTGCATCATGAGGGCCCCACCCTTGTGACTTCATCTAAACCTGAAGATACTGAAGGTGGTGGTGGTTGTGGTGAATTTTTAGAATAGTCTAAAAAAGTTTGAAATAGTTCTGGATAGATTCAGAGATAGAACTGCCTAGGAATGTACACACAAATGGTCAGTCCATATTAAAGGCTCAGTGGATACCAGAACTTATAAATTTTATTGCAGCACCAGTACACCCAGGTTTGTGACTTTTCTGCAGCAGCAGTTATTAGTCTAGTTATTCAAATGGACAAGCTAAGCTTTTTCTTTTCTTCTTTTAAAAAAATTTCTTCACTTAGGAGCATTTCCTGTTCAGTACGTTATACACTCAACTCTCAGCATCATACTTAAAAGGAAAAAACAAAAATAAAAGTTCTCTTCTAGCGCCGTGGATGTGGTTTCCTTGGTCTGTTACTTAATGCCATCATCTTTTTAATCTCTCTCCTGAAAATGTGCTTTACTAGACGTTCCATGGTGAATGGAACCGCACTTGGTCAGTTATGATTGTGGGTTTCCCTTGTTAGTCTCAAATACGTATGGCAGGAACAGGTGCGGTCCTTTGGTTCAGAGTTGTTCCTGTATTTGGAATAACGGTTCATTGCAGTTAAGCACTATTGTTGTGCTGTTTTCCTAGGGCTTAAGACTGATGTCTTGTAACATAATGTTTTAAAAGTCAGTTTTTCGTTTTACATAAGCTGTTTTTATGATATCTAGATCTAGACTATAAATGCTTAACTGCTGAATGTAATTGAGGTTCCCCACTTATCGACACCCTTATATTTTATATGTTTCCTATTATGTCTATAAAGTGACACAAGAAACCGCGTTAGAGGCCTGTCCTATTGGATTAGTGGGCTAACAAAATGAAGATTTGAAGTTTTTCATTATAGAATTAATTCTGTTTCTTGCACCCATTTCTCTTTTACTCCCTTCCTCGTGAATCTAACCTATCCTCTTAACTGTAGATGGTTGATAATAATTCACTGAATACTTTGGCTTTTTGCTTCTGTCAGACTTCAGTTTTTTGGTCTTTTTTATCAGTAGGTGCAGCTCTTAAATCTGCTATTGCTCTTCCTTTTTCTGTGGCTCTTAGATTCAGGCGAGCTCTTTCTCTGTGGTTTTGGTATTTTAAGTAATTTTTACTTAGTTATAGATATCAAAGAAATTGTAAATAAAGGGCACATAAATATTTTAGGCCATATTTATTTTCATTTAAGTCTAGCACATGCAAAAGGTACACTATTTTCAGTGTTTTTAATGTTCTTCCCTAAAACTACTAAATGTACCTTTTGAGGTGCCTGCTTTATTGATATAAATGAGTGATTCTTAATGATTTTGAAGTCATGGGGTCCTCTGAGAACTGATGAAAAGCTAAGGATCCCCTCTTTCAGGACATTGCCCAAATCCTAAGCTTTTCTGATCATTATGTGTAGCTAACCATGACTATGGGCCTTAAGTGCAGCAGGGTCCTGACTTTTTTTTCCCCAGTTGTTTCAAAGATCTCTTTGTGGTGTTTTTTCAAAATTAATACTTTATTTTTTAGAGTAGTTTTCAGTCCACAACAAAATTGAGAAGGTAGAGATTTCCCATATAACTCCTGCTTCCACAATGTATAGCCTCCCCATAATCAACATTCCCCACCAGAGTGGTACCCTTGTTGTAACTGATGAACCTACATTAACACACTATAATTACTCCAAGTCCATAATTTACATTACAGTTCATTCCTGGTGTTGTACATTCTGTGGTCTTGAGCAAATGTATAATGACATGCAGCCACAATTATAGTAATAAACAGCGTAACAAGTAAGAGCAGGGCCTGGGGTTGGGACTCGGGGGAAGGTCAACATTTAAGTGTAAACAGATAAAGAGGAGCCTCAAAAGAAAATACTTAGAGAGCAAGGAGGGTAATCGGAAAGAATAATATATGGAAACTAGAAAAGGTGTTCAAAGGAGAGAGTAAATCCTGCAGTAGGTATGTTAAAAAAAGTTTTCCTTAATTGGGAACTGAGGTTTTCTTAGGTCTTCTTGGGGAGAACAGTTTCAGTGGAATAGTGAACATGAAATTTAGGAGACTGTTATGTTCCATTTTTCCAGCTCAGGGTTATGAAGAAGAGTTGAAGTATGTGGTGATATGTGTAGTAGTTTCAGGATTAACAACACAGAACAGGACCTAGGATTTTTGTATTTTTATTTTTAGAATAGATTTCAGCATGTATACAGATGGAGGTAAAAAGAGTAGGGGAGTTTGAGTATGCTGAAAGAGAATAAACATGAACAAAAATGCAGAATAAATTACGGGAGAAATGAGGGGCAGAGGCCTTGGCGAGGAGAGAAATTTCTCCCTTTAGTATGGCTTAGGGGCAAGTGTGTGAGTTTACTTTGTGAAACTGTTTTCTTGTTCCTAACATGATGTCCCTTGTGGTTTCTTTCCTCTCAGTTTGTATCATGCCCAGCACTGGTGTAATTTTTATGCCTCCCTCCCGTGTTCATTACACTCACTGTGATCAGATCCGTCTTGAAAACGTGTTGCCTGTTAATATGCTTTAATAAAAGTTCCCAGCTCTCTTCCATGAATTTCAGGGATACAAATGCCAAGGAACTTCTTCCCCCTGAAATTAATGTCCTTTTCTATTTGTATAATTTAAAAATACACACTTTTTAAAACTTCCTATTTAAACTTTTAATGGAAGAGACTTTTAATTTTATATGTAAAAACCTTTTGAAATAACTTCGGGCTCATGTATTTATATCCTGTAATTAAATATGTGTAACATTGTAGAAAAAATGAACCAATAACTAAGGTTATCATAAGAATCCAGTCTCTGTCACCTGGCAGTGGGAAAGTCAAAGTTTGCAGCATGCTAGCACTCTGACGATCTTAGAATCTAATAATGACATCAGGTGTAGCTAGGAAAAACCAAATATCCATGTGAAAATAATTGTGTTAGAATTAGTCAGCAGGCTTACTAGAATGGTATATAATATTTATAAGTTGCAGACTACTTGTTACTCATCTTGTATGTCTTGCCTGTAATAGGCATTGCATAGCTAATTATTTATTTGAATTTGTTAAACTAAACATCAATATAAGACAATGTAGGCAACAAGTAGGATAGAAAGAGAAGTATAATCACAGTAAGAAGGGAATAAATAGTGTTAGCAAGAAAGAAAGTAAACAACAGAAGTGGTCAGACTGTATGGAAAAAGTGAAATGTGTTGGAGAGTAGGGAAGGAATGTGGAATCCAAAGGAAATTTGGTGGGAAGACTTTGTAAAAAAAAAAAAAAAACACACAACAACAACTTGGAATTTTCCACTAAATACAAAGGATTGGAAAGGAAATTGAGACAAATTTTGCTTTGTTAATAAGAAGACTTTTTTTGACCATAATCTCTATGAGTCTTTTCTAGAATATTTTTAATACCTGTATGCTGTTTTAAAAATAATTTAGGGACTTCCCTAGCAGTCCAGTGGTTAAGACTTCACCTTGTCTCCATTATTGTAGAACAGTGTATTTCTTCTTTGGGTAAATGTCTTTAAAAGGATATATTTCTTTACCTTTATTCAAGAAAATAATGTATATTTTTTATACATCTAATAATGGATTATTAGAAACACTATACATAAAGTTATGCTACTTTAGTAATTTGTTTTATTATCCTTATTCTGGCTCTTATAAAATTTTGACCACTTACTAAATCCATAAAGAGAAACATTGTCATAATATTGCATATAATATTCTGTGATTAAATACAGTTTAAAGACAGCCATTATAAAATTTTAGTTTTAAGAACTTAGAAGCTCCTTAAGAACATGAAAATAAGTATAATTGCAATACACGATAATTCATAACACCCCTGATCCAGGTGGAAAACCTTAAGCTGTATCCTTTCTGTGTATAATTTAATTATTATACTTTTTATCCCAAACGGGATATAGGAAAGCCAAGCACAACTTTAAACTGCTTGCATTCTAGTTCAGGAATTGAAATTATTTGAATTAATTTGGTCTTTATTGTTTGCTTTGTATTTCTTGCTTATTGTAGAAATTTAAAAGGAAATAAATGTCAGTACTTAATCTTTCATATATTTTGCCTCTCTAAGAGTAATCTTATTTTACTGAATTAATTGTTATAATGCCCAGAGACTGTTTTATCCTAGCTCAGGAGAGAGATCCATATGAAATGAGACTTCAAAGGTCAAAACAAAGAGACCAGTTTGATTTACCAAGCTTTATTGTGCCATTGTTAGCTGTCCCCTCAGCCCAATGACCTGCCTTAACAATATGTATGCGTTTCAAGTTTTTGTGCAAGCTAATTATAGTGTTGGTTATATTATTAGTAATATGTTTACTGTAAGACCCTGTGCTTATTTTATACAATTTAATTTTCTCAACAGCCCCATTTTATAGAGGAGAAAATTGTTTCTTGTTTAAACAAATTGAGCTAGTAGGTGGAAGGGCCAGCTTCTATCTCAGATATGTCCTATTCCTAAACTTATGCCATTAACCATTTGGCTTAGCAAACTTTTCAATTCTCTAGAGAGGGAGATGTACAGTAAAAACATATTTGTTGATCATTAAAACTGCTTTTGTTTATCACTAGAACTTTCATGCATTTGTTTTCTTGATTTTAATCCCTGTTCATGTTCATTGTTAATTTTATGAAACATGATTGGGGCTATGTGTTTTGTAAGCAGTATAATTATTTTTCCCAACCAGTTCTGTTTTGCTTTTATTGCTCTTGAATAGGAAGAAAAAAAGAAAGTGTGAATTTTTAATTTTCAAAATGACCAACCTATCTTGGTAATTACAAAGGAAAACCAGAGGATATTTTAAGAAAATATATTTATTTGGCAGGTGTGACCTAATGGTTAGGGTATTGGCCTGAGGATTGGACAATAAAATTATGTTGACAAAGTGAATTTCACTTTTAAAAGTAAAGTTACTTTATTCCTTAATGATTAAGTTGGTATTAAAAAAATCTTTTATTCTTCATGGGAAAGTTGTAAAAAGTGTTATAATTATTTCAATCAAATGTTTAAGTCATTCTTAAGATAATTAAGAATGACAGTTTTAATTTTTTTATTGTCATTTAGAAAAATCTCAAGCATTTCTGAATGATGGCTAGGTTATACCTATTACTACAAGAAGAGCCTTCTCTGAATTTAAATCTTTCAAATAAATGTTTGTCCTAAAGAAGAAAACACATGTTGTGTAAGGAATATTTGTCTTCTGTTTTTGGAATTGTGCTCTCTCATTTGACATTATATGATTTTCTTAATGTTTCTATAATTACTTTTTTAGTGTATTTTGGGATCTCTACTGTGCAGCTCCAGAAAGACGGGAAACATGTGAACATTCAAGTGAAGCAAAAGCCTTCCATGATTACGTAAGTTTCTATACAGTTTTACTAAGCTATATTGTCAGTTTTCTTTATAACCACTGTTCTTGAAAAATATATTGGCCCATCCATTTTTTTCCTTTGGTACTTAAGGAATTATTGGTTTTTTCTTGGGAAATAGGCTTATCACTTTAAAACTGAAACAGAAATGGATGTGTAAGTCTTGTTGAAGAAGCTTAGGGTAAGAGAGTAGTCCTAACTTCAAGCTGTTAGAGGTGTTTCTTACCTTTAAGTGTGCCTGATTTGTGTAATTGCTTATTTATAAAAATTAAGTAGTAATTATTCCACAAAAAAGTCATAAAAGTTCTTCTTCTGCATTTCCATTTAAAAATATATAGAAGTATTACATTATTCTTTTTACAACTTTGAGTTACATTATCATAAGGCTAAATATCCACTCACTGAATTCAGTTCCATAAGTAAATTTATTGTGAATTAAAGGAAAGACAAGATAAAAGAGCAAAAAAGTCTAGACAAAAAATGAAAATATGAGCTTTTTTTTTTTAAGTTCTTCAGGGCAGTGGACTATTCTTGACTAGCTGATGTATAGTGAGTGTTTTTTCAGACGAATTATAAATGTGATTTTAGAGAGTTGATGGCACAAGGAAGTAGAATTGTGAAAGAAAGGTGGGGGGCAGGGGGAGTAGATTTTCTTCAGGGAAAAGTGGCGTTTAATAATGGCAAGACTGTTTTGTTTTGTTTTTAAAATTTATTTATTTGGCTGCACTGTACCGGGTCTCAGTTTCAGAACCACAGGATCCTCAATCTTCACTGTGGTATGTGCAATCCCTTAGTTACATCATGCTAAATCTTAGTTGTGGGATATGGGATCTAGTTCCCTGACAAGGGATCGAACCTGGGCCTGCTGCATAGAGCGTTCAGAATCTTATCCTCTGGACCACCTGGGAAGTTTCAGTGAGACTGTGCTTTAAAGGGGCTGGGGAAACACTGTTTGCAGAACTGACCATAAGACATGCAGACTGAGTTTGGGATGGAGGAAAACCAGTTTCCTCGGTTTAGAGGAAGTGGAATTAGGCCTGGAGCCTGAGGAAATACCGATTTTAAGTACCTAAAAATTTACTGGAGGGATGCATGTTTCGTTGGTGAAAGGGTGGCATCATTCTGTGTAAATACCCTTTAAAACCAGAACCAGGCCTCGAAAAGGAACTTGTTCTTCCCAAGGAAGTACTTCAGCCTTAGACTAAAGAGTGGGAATAGCCAGAATTATAATGCCAAACATAGCACAGGGAAGAGTATGCAGACTTCAGTGAAAATCTCGGGCATCTGAAAGGGACTGTGTAATACTTTAAACGGGTACTAAACTGATTAAAGTGAGACTGCTTGTGATTACGTCATCGGATATTGATTGTACTCATAAAGCTTGCTGTGTGCTAAACACTAGCTCTTGGGGACAAGGTGAGTGAAAGGGATGCTGCTGCGTATAAAGAAAAAGCACAGAAAAGGCAGGTAAGACAGGGCCCAGGACACGGCGTTTATTTGAACAATCTGATTCTCCTTTTTCACCCTTGGGTAATGGCTGTAAAGGAAAACAGAGACCCAACCATGAAGAGTGTGAAGATTCTGGCTAGAGTAAGATACACATCTGTCTCTTAAATCAAGAAAGACATGCGTAGATTTGGCCTGCCCTTAATGGGATAAATTTTTAAAATAACCACTAATTTTGACAACTAGATGGCGTTAGAGAGTACCAGTGTTCTGCTGTAAATGACACACAGTGTTTATGGATCTACATCTTAAAAAATCAATTATATAAGCATGTTTCAAAATCCCATTGTATGGAAAGATGCAACCATCTATTCACCATGGAGATCTTAAAAGGAACACTGAACTAATTAGTATCTCCTTCTCGGAAGCATCAGATAAATCACCATCGTCATTGCCTTAGCCATTATCATCGTAATCATTTTGCATTCATAAGGCATTTTTTCAATATTTCAGAGAGGACTCACACCTGTTAACTTTAGAAGCCCACTTAAATATTTCAAGGTTTTTGAAAACAAGCAATGACCAAGGTAGGAGTGAAATTAGAGTAGATTTTATAGGAAGAATAACTCCTCCTCATTTAATTTGGTCCTAAGAAAATGTAGTTTAGAAAAAATTCAGTATTTGGATTTTGCAATTTGTTATCAGCACATGTTTTATCAGGTGTTTCATAATTTTATCTTAAACATTAGTTTTAAGAGATTTGATTTCTTAGATGGAATTTTTATTATACCTTTTTAAGTCAATTTATTTTTAATGGTAATACATCTAAATTTTTTTTAAATGAAGGTTACTGTAAAGATAGAGTTCGGCTTATGTAATTTTATATTGCAATTGGATTTTTAGAAATGTTTGTTTCGTGTAGCACACTTTTATGGTAATTTTTGTGAGTGGGATTTCCTAAATTCTTAATAGTAGACAATTTCTGAATGATCAACATGATTCATGTTTAAGGTGTAGATGAAGTTTGAAAGACTCAGGGTAGAAATAGGAAACAGGAACAAACAGCTTTTGGTAAAATTCTGTCATGTTATATTGTTATATTAGAGTCCATTGGGAACCATTTTAGAAGAGTGATTAACATATATACCCACTGAATTCCAAGGTAGTTCTCAAAAAAAAAACATTCTTAAAAATATTTTGTTTATTAGCTGCGTCTTTAGAATAAAAAAATACTTGCATGTGTAAATTCTGATACATTTAAAAGGTCCTGTTACTTTATAGTCTTCATTTATCTATGAGATTGAATGGGTGATGAAAGAATAAACTACTTTTTAAAAAGAAATAGTGGAGGCATAATAAGGTAAATTATGAATAATCCTTTTAATTAAAAAATAAGCTAAAATGTTAAAAGTGGTTATCTTTTGACATTAGGATTATGCGTGATTTTTATTTTTATCTATGTATTTCTGTATTTTCAAGTATCTATAGTTAATTTTATATTCAAGAAAGTTACTTTAAAGCAGATTAAATTTCACCTTACAGTGAGTTCTAATCTTCTAAAAGTAGAAAATAAAAACCAGTAAATTTGAAGTGGTCATATGTTTTCATGTCATCACTTTATATTCATAAGCATATGTAGTACTTCCCATTAAAAACTTTATTTTTGGTAAATACGCATACTAAAAGAGAGATAGGTAAAGTGAATAGATGTTATTTTGAGCCATTCTATAATTTCTAATAACTTTTTTTGATAATAATTATCCCAGAAACATTTTTTTGACTTTTGGTTTTTTAACTTTTTTTGATTTGTTTTCTAACCATTGCCTGTTTAAGAATATGGATTTTTGTCATTGTATCATTTTATTTGCAAAGTGATTATAGATGCAGTGTTAATTAATATCTTTTTCTTTAAAAAAAAAACACCCTGTTCATACTTATGGTGAGAAAAAAAAAAGAGAGGAAGCATTTAAATGAGTAAAATTTTTATCTTGTTGCATTTATATTTTAAAATACATTATTTACAATCTGTATAGAGTACCAACTGTAAAATAAGTATACCTTTAGAAATCAGTAGTTAATAGTGTGTAGGAATGTGCTTTTGGATGACAAAGCTGTAAAAAACACAAGAAAATGATCACTGTACTTGTCAGGACAATGAGAGGTAGAGAGAGGCTCTGGTTGAAGTGGGGCTTGTGGCTGGGGCTTCTGAGATGGTGGTGGTTACTTTACAATAACCACATGTTTGCTTTATAAAATTACATAGTGCCACCGATTTATTTTGTATGGCTTCTTATACTTTTTATTTTAAAGTAACAAGATTTTAGATCAGTTATCATAATTAACTTTAGGAAAAGAATGAGCACCGTCATTTCTGATGTGTTTCCAGGCGTTGCTATAGTTCATCCTTGAGAACTGATGGAGAAAATGTAGGGATGGTGTCCACATAAACCTGTGTTTGCTTCTTCTCTTCTGTGACAGATTCTGTGAAGTGTGTCTACCTGTTGATCTTTCTAGAGGGGAGTACAGAATAAGATCAGAAATGTTGGAGGAAAATTTAGTAATTAAGAACTTATTTTGTAAGAAAAGAGAGATTTTACTTTTTAGGATGATTATTTTGGAGATAACTTCCTTGGCCTGTCAGCCTGTTATTTTTAACCTAAGTGAAAACCAGGTTTATCTAAACACAAAATTATTTTTATATTCATACAATATTATCATTGAAAAGTAAACCATCATTTCAAGTGATTAGAAGTAATACCTGCTATCTTGTAAAGTTTATTGGACTAGCTTCCCTTTTCTCCCCATTAGTTTGTTTTTATTTCACTCTGAAATCTCAAGCAATGCTTTCATGTGGAGCTAATTAATGTTTACTGAATTATTTTTCCTGCTACAGCTTAATGTAGAATTTTTATTTAATAATTTATTTCTGCTTTCATTTATTTCCAAAGTATTTAGCAAAAATGTCAGTGTGTGCTACTAAACTTTTAACTAAAAACATACACAGAGATTATAATTTTAGTTCTTTGGTATGGATGTTTTCTCTACATTTGAAAAGAATTATGTTACAAGAAATAAGTGAATCAAAGCAGGTAGCAGAGGCTTTATAATCTTGGGAGGCATGGCTCTAGGGAATGTAGTGGTGAACAAAACAGATATAGTTTCCACACTCATGGCAAAAGAGACCTTCTCTCAAGAATTTTGAAGTATCAAATTGTAAAATATTTGTAGAGATAGCATTATATTGCTAGATTCATCAAAATTTATAGATATGTAAGAATAGGGAGGGAAATAGAATATGGAGAATAAGTACACATAACTTTTGATATGTATTCAGTTTTGGTATATAATAGACATAATTAGTAAATGCTCAGATAGATGAATAGTCTCACATTGGACCATAATTCTCCTGAACAGTACATGTAAACTAGAATTCTTGATAGGCTAGGAACAAATAAAGTTATATTTTAAATCCGTTAAGATAACTAAAAACTGTCAAAACGGTGATTATATTTGTAGTTATCTAGTATGAATAGATGATTCCTTAATTGTCCTAAAACAAAGATCAAGCCAAAATATACTTGTCAGTCAATACTGGTAGTTGTTCAGCTCAACGGGTAGGGACACACAGGTTCCTCGTCTGCAGAGACAGAGGGCTAACTGTACCATGCCTTTTTTTTTTTTTTTTTTTTAATTTATTTATTTTATGCCAGGGACTTGAGCATGTGTGGATTTGGTATCTGTCAGGATCTTGGAACCACTTCCCCACAGATACCAAAGGACCACTGTAATGAGATTCATTTTTTGCTGTATTCTTTTTAAAAGTTTTTTAAAAACTTTTTATATTGCCTTGGAGTATAGCTGATTAACAAACAGCGTTGTAATGGTTTCAGGTGAACAGGGAAGGGGCACAGCCTTGTCCCTTCTATATATCTATACACATATAGATGTATCCATTTTCTCCAAACTCCCCTCCCATCCAGCTGCCACATAACGTTGAGTAGAGTTCTAGGTGCTATATAGGAGGTGGTTGTTGGTTATCCATTTTAAGTATAGCAGTGTGTACATGTCCATCCCAAACTCCATAACTGTCCCCCCCCTCCCCCCCGGCAATCTTAAGTCTTGAGTCTCTCTCTGTTTTGTAAGTTCGTTTGTATCATTTCTTTTTAGATTCCATATATAAAGGAAGTCATATGATATTTCTCCTTCTCTGTCCGACTTAATTCACTCAGTATCACACTCTCTAGGTCCACCCATGTTGCTGCAAATTTTTGCCTTATTCTTATCTGCCATATTATTTCTGCTTTTGTTTTCATTTCCTGGAGGATTAAGTTTAATTTCTCTTGCCAAATATAAGTGGTATAAACCAGTTTATATTCTTCATGGCACAACATAAGTTGATTATTTTGTTCTTTTTTTGTGCGAGCTATGTTGATTTGAAGAATTATATTCACGACTTTACCTGTGAGATGTGTGTCTTATCAACATGTCCTTGGGCATAGGATGGCTTCTGGTGGGCATCTAAGCACTGCTAAGAGCGATCAGATGTTCTCCCTGTTACTTTTGATCCTGAGATATCCTGTAGGGCAATATGTTACTTCAGCCATTCAGTGGTAAACTTGCGTAACGGGAGACAATCAGGGAAACTGTAAACGCATTGGGGAAGAATTCTACTTTACCTCATCTCTTACAATAATTTACAGCATTATATAGACATACAGGGCGCTGGCGGCTCAGTTGGTAAAGAATCTGCTTGCAGTGCAAGAGACCCAGGTTCGATTCCTGGGTCAGGGAGATCCTATGGAGAAGGAAATGGCAGCAGCTCACTCCAGTATTCTTGCCTGGGAAATGCTATGGACAGAGGAGCCTGGCAGGCTATAGTTCATGGGGTCACAAGAGTCAGAGATGACTTAGCGACTAAAACACCATATAGGCATAAAATCAAAAAGAGGTAAGTGAAGAAGTTAATATGGAAAAGAGGTAAAACAGCAGAGCAGATGTGACTTCATAGTTTGTTTCACTGCGAAAAATAATGTATTGTTTCAAAGTATGTTGTTTCATGGATTCATCTTAGGCCCTTTTCCTCCCACTGATGTGATTTTATTAAAGTCTAATTTCTGGTGAATGTGGAAAAATGAAGATGGAAAGGCCTTAATTAACTGTTTTTGAGGCAGGTGTTGCACTGCCTGTGATTATGTTGCCAATAGCGTCATAACATAAATGACAGAAATATGATGATACTCTTTCAAAAGAAGCATGCATATCAAACTTTCTATTAGAGATTTGAAACTCATAAATTTATTTTAGAGATTTTGAAAAACTGGCGGATGTTGAAACAATGCTAGGTATGTTTAAGGAATGGTAAGAAGAGCTGTTTGACCAGAGTAGAAAAATCAAACTCAAGGTCAATGCTTTGCTAACAGATGGTAACATTTTAAAACTGTGAGTCATCTTTTTCAGTGGTTTCATGCTGGGTTCCCTGGACTTCAGGGTGCAGTGGAAGGACCATTGAAGGTGCCTAGGAGCAAGAGTGAGAGAATCCTGCCAGAAGGTCCTTGGCTTCCTCTGTGTTACCGGAGTAGCTCAGTTTTCACCTGTTCCTAGTTTCTTATAGTTTTTCTTTCTTACTCAGTGGAGCTCCAATTTAACTAGTTACTTATGCTATAAATGAATCTTCTTTTATTTTTATTGGTATATAGCTAATTTACAATGTTGTGTTCCTGCTGTATAGCAGTGTGAATCAGCTATATGTATACATATATCACTTTTTTTTTTTTTATCCTTCCCATTCAGGTCACTTTAGAGCATTGAGTAGAGTTTCCTGTTCTATTTGGTGTTTTCTCATTACTTATCTATTTTATGCATAGTACCAATGGTGTATATATATCAATCCCAGTCTCCTAATTCGTCCCACTCCATCTCCTTTCCTCTCTTCGTGTACATGTTTGTTCTCTATGTCTATGTCTCTATTTCTGTTTTGCAAATAAGACCTATACCATTTTTCTAGATTGTAAATATATGTGTTAATGTGCAATATTTGTCTTTCTCTTTCTGACCTACTCTGTATGACAGTCTCTAGGTCCATCCACGTCTTTGCAAATGACCCAGTTTTGCTCCTTTTTTATGGCCGAGTAATGTTCCATTGAATATATGTACCATTTCTTCTTTATCCATTCCTCTGTTGATGGGCATTTAGGTTGCTTCCATGTCTTGGGCTTTCCCAGTGGCTCAGTGGTAAAGAATCCGCCTGCAATGCAGGAGACATGGGTTTGATCCCTGGGTTGGGAAGATTCCCTGGAGGAGAACATGGCAACCCACTCCAGTATTCTTGCCTGGAGAATCCCATGGAAAGAGGAGCCTAGTGGGCTACAGTCAGTAGGGTTGCAAAGAGTTGAACCTGACTGAGCACATATGTCTTCTTGGCTATTGTAAATAGTGCTGCAGTGAACAGTGAGGTACATATGTCCTTTTGAATTATGGTTTTTTCTTGGTATGTGCCCAGTAGTGGGATTGCTGGGTCATACGGTAGATCTGTTTTTAGGTTTTTAAGCAACCTGCATACTGTTCTCCACAGTGGCTATATCAATTTACTTTCCCACCAACAGTATAAGAGGATTCCCTTTTCTCCACACCCTCTCTAGTGTTTCTTGTTTATAGAGATTTTTTGATGATGGCCATTCTGACCAGTATGAGGTGATACTTCATTGTAGTTTTAATTTGCATTTCAATAATAATTTGGAGAAGAAAATGGCAACCCACTCCAGTATTCTTGCTTGGAAAATCCTATGGACAGAGGAGGCTGGTGGGCTACAGTCCATGGGGGTCTCAAGAGTAGGACATGATTTAGTGACTAAACCCATAATAATTAGCAATGTTGAACATCTTTTTATGTGTTTGTTGGCCATCTGTATGTCTTTTTTGTATAAATGTCTGTTTAAGTATTCTGCCTACTTTTTGATTGGGTTGTTTGCTTTATTAATATTGAGTTTCATGGGCTGTTTGTATATTTTGGAGATTAATCCTTTGTTAGTTGCTTTGTTTGCAAATGTTTTCTCCCATTCTGAGGCTTATCTTTTCACCTTTAAATGAATCTTCTTTTAATCTCCTTTTTTAGTCAAAAACTTTAAAAAAAGGTTGAAAACTGGTTATTTGGCCTGACCTAGTTATTTTACTATTTATAATACATAAAAAACTTGGTACATACCCAGAGATGACATCTTTTACTCAGTTGTGTCTGAATCTTCGCGACCCCATGGACTGCAGCATTCCAGGCTTCCCTGTCGATCACCATCTCCTAAGCTTGCTCAAACTCATGTCCATCAAGTTAGTGATGCCATCCAACCATCTCAACCTCTGTCATTCCCTTCTCCTTCTGCCTTCAATCTTTTCCAGCATCAGGGTCTTTAGAGACATAAAGGATATGATATGCCATTGTTTAAAAATGGAGTGAGGTTTAGCTGGGAAAACTCAGGTTTTCCAGATTTTCATTGAGTACTTTTTCAACTGTTCTGGATGAAAGTTTTGTTCTGTCTGTACTCGAGTCATTTTTTAAAGCATATTCAGAAAATAGTAAATTCTATTTTAGGACAGTTAATCTGAGGGCATGTGTAAGAGGAGCTGAATAAGGGAAAGGGCTAATGGCAAAGACTGTGAGGAGGCTATCCTAATAGTCTTGATGTCAGCTGAAAAGCCCTTGAATGAGGGTGGTGGCAAATGAAATGGAAAATTAAGAATGAAAATGAAGAATTAAAAAGTTGAGATTGTCTAGTTGTAAGCATTGAGGAAGAAAGAAATTTTTAAAATAATTTGTAAAATTATTTTAAAATAACATGACTAATGAACTGAGACTTGTGATACTGTTATCAGAAATCTGAAATTTGGAAGGAAGAAAGAAGGTTCAGTTATAAATGTGAGTTAAATTAATGAGGGAATAAGGGTAAAAAAAGAATAGAGTCCTGATGGTAGAAATTTGGAAAGAAATACCTTTAGGGGGTGACAGAAAGGAAGAGGCTAGCATTAAAATGGGAAAAATACGATACAGTGAGAGGTAGACACTTATCACACCAGCCAGTCAGGCTTAGGTGGCTTGAGTGGTGTGTACTTTAACACAGTGAATTCACCAGATCTGTTCCCTGTTGCTGGATGTGTCCAGTGTGAACTCTCTATCCTAGAGCAGCTAATACAATGTGTTGGTGTTAAGGTACTATCTTGGGTTCCTAAGATATTCAAAAGTTGTTTATGGTTTTTGAAGCAAGACTCAAGGCTCCTACTATGTCAAATGCCTGGATGATTTTTATAGGCTACAATTTCGTTTTAGAAACCAGTCTTGTATTGTGAAGGGGAGAAAGTAGATTCAAGTTTGGAGAACTAAGTGGACTTAAATGATCCATAGCTTCTTCCGGAAGTTTTCTAAACTTAGATTAATTGGTAGGGAAACCCCAATATATTAGCCTTCCTTCTTTGTTGGCAACTTTGCTTTAGTAAACATGTGTTGACTTGCCTGTTAAATAAAGATCAGTAAAAATTCTCATACCTTAGGGAGGTAAGCATACATGAAGACTATAAAAGTCCATCACATTCAATTTGGTGGTCTAGTGGCTTGTACTTAATTAGTACTCAGTATTTGATGAAAGAATATGCATTCTTCAGGCATGCTATTTCTTTTTTTTTTATTTTTTGGCTCTGCTGGATCTTTGTTGCTTTGCACGGGCTTTCTCTAGTTGTACCCAGTGGAGGCTACTCTTGTTGCAGTGTGTGGACTTCTCATTGCGGTGGCTTCTCTTGTTGGGGAGCACATTCTCTAGGTGTGTGGGCTTCAGTAGTTGCAGCACACAGGCTCTAGAGCACAGACTCAGTAGTTGTGGCTCATAGGCTTAGTTGCTCTGCAGCATGTGGAATCTTCCTGGATCAGGGATCAAACCCATGTCTCTTGCATTAGCAGGAGGACTCCTATCCACTGCACCACTAGGGAACTCCTAGCATCTGTTTCTAAACTAAGTGTCCCAACTTCTGTGGAAACTTTGTACTGCTACTCATATGTGATCCATTTGATATTCTTTCTTTCCTTTGATAATTACCCTGTTTATCACCTTATCCCTCTTCCTGATCATCATTGTTTCTTTGTCAGCCCTAAGAGAGAGATGAAGAAAGAAAATGAAGAAAAATATTTCAGAGCTGAAATTATAATTTTTTATAATGGATGAAAGCTCAAATGCATAAAGGGAATGGGGAAACGTCTTTAGATATCAAGAAATAACTCCTTTATTGCTTACAATAGTATATCTTAATTTAATGTGTATTAGAAATTATGGGCATAATTTCCATATGCATTTTTCATCAACACGTAACCACATAACCAGACTAACTTCCTCTTTGCTCTAACCTGCAATATCTCCATGAAGAAACATTGGAAACTTGTTGTAAGTTAAATCTGGAGACCTGTTCCGTCACAGGCCACCTGCCTGCACACTCTTCTGTCTTTTCCAGACCTTGTGTATAACCTTTGACTTTTTCTTCCCATTTTCCTTTGTCAATTTTTTTCTCCGCACAGTGCCTGCCCTCTTTCTTTATGTCTAGAATTTTGATTTTATTCACTACAGAGACATACAGGAAGTAACAAAACAGACAGCAGGGAGTTTGCAGACTTTGGAATCTTAGCAAGATTTTTGTTTGACATATAAATGGAACTTACCTGGTTTTACCTCCAAGACCACATTCCTGATTATTTATTTATTTATTTAAGGAGTTGGAAAAGTGGAGTGGGTAGGGGTATTTTAAATCTCTTATTTGGGAATTATTCTCCTCTCTTGACTGAATGAGAGCTCATTCTTCTTCAAGTTCAGAACAAGGATTGAGCTGGCACTACTGCCTGGTTCTTTAGAACTTGTGGTATCCTTGGAAACCTCTCCCTTTCCAAGAGGTCTCTCGGAAAGGGCAGAATAAATAAGGATGGTACTTTCCTAGATGACCCTCAAAGGTTCTCCTCCTGTGTCTTCTGCTGCCTTTTAATGCTGAATTTTCCATCATCTCGTCTACTTTCTGGGATTTTCAGGTTAATGCTACCTTTGCGAGTAACTAAGCCTTTGTGTTCTTAATGCGTGTTGAGGCTTGCCAGTGAGATTTAACATCAAGCGTTACTGTGAGGGAAGCTTTCTGCTCTTTGTTACTGTAGCCCCTTTTAGTTCCTTTTAGCCCGTTCCTGTAGATTCTTATATCAAAATTGCGCATCCAGTTGGATCATCTACAGAGTTCTTCTGTCTTATCTGAGAAATGTTCCTTTCTAGAACAAAAATGATTGGTTCTGTTGCTCAGGGACCCACTTGCTCAGATCAGTTTTTCAGATACTATCTGAATAAACTCTCAGCCTCCTTTCTCAAATTTAAATTCTGTTGAACAGTGGTCAACTTTAACAGTTTCCATCAGAGGGAAAAGATAGGCTTTCATCTTATAATATCCTTGCTTCTGCCTTTGTAAGCTCTCCTGTCATTCAGGATAAAAGTCACATTCTGCCTCTTTAGTGAGGACTTTCCTAATTACTGTGACCTTAGTAAATTGTCCACTTTATCAATTTAAAATATGAGGTTGCCTTATTTTGTAAATTCCACATATAAGTGATATCATACAGTATTTGTCTTTCTCTGTCTGACTTATTTCACTTAACGTAATACCCTCCAAGTCCATCTATATTGTTGCAAATGACACGATCTCATTCTTTTTTATGGCTGAGTTATATACCGTAACTTCCATAATATTGTATATCAACTACATTAAAAGATAAAATATAAGATTGTGTATCAGTTCTATAACCAATTTGCTTTTCACTTAGACAATGTGATTAAAATATTTTGCCTTTCTTCTTTTTTAAAAAAATTTTCATGGCGTTAAAGTAATAGCAAGATTGAATGGAAATGAAAAAATTATCTCAGTAGTTTTCTTTAAAATAATAAAAAAAACCCAGAAGGATTGTTTCCCCTTAGTTTAGGAAGTTTAAGGAGTGATAATTGTATACAGTTTTCTGTAATTTAAATGTATATGTAATTTTCATGGGCTGTTAGTGTCTGTCAGGAATAAACAGCACCCCATGTTTTCCTTATTCATATCAGAAGACTCAATTCAGTTCAGTTCAGTCGCTCAGTTGTGTCCAGCTCTTTGCGACCCCTTGGACTGCAGCACACCAGGCTTCCCTTTCCCGTCACCAACTCCAGAGCTTGCTCAAACTCATGTCCATCGAGTTGGCGATGCCATCCAACCATCTCATCCTCTGTCATCCTCTTCTCCTGCCTTCAATCTTTCCCAGCTTCAGGGTCTTTTCCAATGAGTCAGTTCTTTGCATTAAGTGGCCAAGGTATTGGAGTTTCAGCTTCAGCATCAGTCCTTCCAGTGAATATTCAGGACCTATTTCCTTTATGATTGACTGGTTGGATCTCCTTGCCGTCCAAGGGACTCTCAAGAGTCTTCTCCAACACCACAGTTCAGAAGCATCAATTCAGTGCTCAGCTTTCTTTATGGTCCAACTCTCACATCCATAGCTTTCCATACAGGAAAAACAATAGCTTTGACTAGATGGACCTTTGTCAGCAAAGTAATGTCTCTGCTTTTTAACCTGCTGTCTAGGTTGGTCATAGCTTTTCTTCCAAGGAGCAGGTGTCTTTTCATTTCATGGCTGCAATCACCATCTGCAGAGATTTTTGGAGCCCCTAAAAATAAAGTCTGTCCCTGTTCCCATTGTTTCTCTATCTATTTGCCATGAAGTGATGGAGCTAGATGCCATGATCTTAATTTTCTGAGTGTTGAGTTTTAAGCCACTTTTTTCACTGTCCTCTTTCACTTTCATCAAGAGGCTCTTTAGTTCTTTGTTTTCTACCATAAGGGTGGTGTCATCTGCGTATCTGAGGTTTTTGATATTTCTCCCGGCAATCTTGATTCCAGCTTGTGCTTCATCCCAGCCCAGCATTTCTCATGATACACTCTGCATATAAGTTAAATAAGCAGGGTGACAATATACAGCCTCGACGTACTCCTCTCCCGATTTGGAACCAGTCTGTTGTTCCATGTCCAGTTCTAACTGTTGCTTCCTGACCTGCATACAGGTTTCTCAGGAGGCAGGTCAGGTGGTCTGGTGTTCCCATCTCTTTCAGAATTTTCCACAGTTTATTATGATCCACCAAGTCCAAGGCTTTGGCACGGTCTAGACAAGCAATAAAGGGAGGTACTTAGAGAACTAGGGTTGATTAATTTAAACAAAACTTTAGGGATTTTTTTGGTTCAACTGTGATTTCTGTAAAACTTCACTCATTTTTACTAATAATGGGAGTTAGTTAGAAATCTAAGAAATGAATAATAGATCTTGTCCGTAAATATTTGTAGAGGAAAAAGTGTGCATGTTTTCCCCTTGAGTAAATGTAATAAGTAGGTAGTTACTTAACTTGCTGTGTGGCGCTGCTCTCCCTGTCTCTCTCTCGGAGAGAGTCAGTGAATTGAATCAGAGTTAAATTCAGTAGGGTAAATAGTAATTCATTTTAAACTTTTATTTCTGTAAATTTTATTTTAAAAGGAGTTTTTTTTTTTAATGAATCATGCTGAGGATCAACGTTTAAAATAAAGAGTAAGAAATATAAAATTCTGCTTAATAAAATAAATTTTCCATGCTTCAGCTCTGTATAATGAACCAGAAAGGAAGAATGAGAAATAAGACCCTAATATTTAGGGAAGTTCTGAAAATCAGAGATTAATTTATATATTGGACAAGTGATCTAATGAAAACAAAAACTCTTCAATTTAGACATGTAGTTAAACACTGTTCAGATTTATTAAAAAATAATTTAACTTCTTATCTCATGAGTTCTTGGTATCTCTTTACTTCATTTTAAGTGGAGGAAGAAATTCTCTTTAATAAAACTGGTCCAAAATATTAAAAGTAAATTTATATCATATTGAAATCTTGAAGGAATTGCCATGAGATTTCTCAAATAATATTTTCATTTTCAGTGGAAAATAACATGTATCTTTTAACACTTTACATGGTCAATGATGTCATTAAAAAAATCTGATCATCAGTGCCCATCTGTTAAGATTTATTTAGTTTTGTCTTATAATCAAAGCATTTGATTTTGAAGGCCTTTGTTGCCATTTTATCTGGGGTTAACCTTGTGACCGCATTGAGCTTAGTCTGCTTATTAAAGATGTAAGCAAGATTTTGCAAGCTGGTTTACCATGTTTTTTTCTGACAGACATTTAGAATTTAATTTTAGCTGTTTGGATCTTTATAGCTGAGGTCCAGGTATCTGAGTCTGAACACATAGCCATTTCTGCTACTCACAGCCCAAGGTCCTGAATTGCAGAACGCACAAGCGTTAATAATAAATAAAAAGTGTTATTTATTTATTTATTGGCTACTGAGTTTGGTTTGTTGTACAGCAGTAGATAAATGAAGTGAAAGTGTTAGTCGCTCGGTCGTGTCCACCTCTTTGTGACTCCATGGACTGTAGCTTGACAGGCTCCTCTGTCCATGGGATTTCCCAGGCAAGAATACTAGAGTAGGTTGCCATTCCCTTCTCCAGGGGATCTTCTCCACCCAGGGATGGAACAGCAGGAGATAATCAGAATGCAATTTGATATGTTCTGATACAGAATGCTGCTGTAGCAAAAGCTGGAAAGTACATGGAAGCAGCCAGTGGGTGAAACCTGGAAGGGATTCTTGGTGATGGCTGGCAAGGACTTGAAAGAGGGTGACGACAACATGATTTGAAGCTCAAAAAAGGCCTTGATTATCTAGTGGCAGAAAGTTAAGCAAAACTGTCACCCAGGGTATCATGGAAAATAGGAAATGTACTTAGTGAACTGATAGATCTGGCAAAGGAGATTTCCAGGCAGAATGTCTAAAGTGTTGTCAACTGTTTCTTTTAGCTATATCTCATGAGATATGAATGGAGGAAAATGAGCTAAAAAAATGAATTCTTGTTTTCAGCAATTAGGAGGAAATGTAAAGGGTTCTCAAAGTAAGAAGGGGCCTCAAAACAAAGATCACATCCAGAATGAAGTTAGGAAAATGTGGTCTCAAGGCAGAAATGAAACTAAGGGGCAACTATAATGTCTTTAAAATCTCAAGAAAGATTTGACGTAGTCCTCATGGACTCTTTCAGACACACAAAAAGCCCCCCAAGTATCTTTGAGGGCTTGCCTCCTGTTTCCTGTCTGTTAAACAAAAGGGCTTCTAAGAATCCATGGGCTTTCTCCTACAGCAGCCTCACAAAGAGCCCAAGGTTGAGAAGGACTTATTTCAAAGCGATCTGTGTTATGGCTTTTGCCTGAATGAATGGATTCATAAATAGATTCAAAAGAAGCCTATAAAATTTTAAAAAGATTTATATCAGCCTAGACTTGGAATGAAGCAACACAAAATGAAGAGACTTTTAGGTCCCTGTAGGCAGGAAGAAAGCTGAGAGGTTTTACAAACACGGGCTTATTTTTTATGGAAGAGGAAATGTGACTCAGATGATACAATCAAGAGAGCAGAACCCAGAACACAGAGAAATACTCCCACTGAATGGGACCCGGGTCTCATGAAGGTACTGGTTACATGGACCCTGCTAGATATTAGAATTATTATAGACCAGTGACATTTACATGCCTCCTAAACTCTACTTCCTCTCCTACCTTTTTGAATGGAAATCTGTTGTGATTATCGTGGCCTGGAAAACTGGATATTTTGGATGTGTGAGAGGTAAAGAACTAGTCTCTTCAGTCCACAGGTCTTTGTATTGAGAAGAATTGTACTCAAGATGCAGTACCCAAGAACACCATTTGAATCTTGACCTGATTTAGATGATTAACTCCTGAATTTTGAACTATTGCTGTAATTATGAAGCAATATCTGAGGATTGTGGGGAAGGGAGTGAGTGTGTCTTGTGTTGGAATGTGAATTATGAAAATTGGGTGGATTGTGCCAGATTGAGTTTTTTAAACTTTTGAGATAATTATAGATTCACATGCACTTGTAAGAAATACAGATACATTTGTATTATTGTATATTCCATGTACCCTTAGTTTCCCCTGATGGTAACATCTTGCAAAATGCTAGTACAAGAACTAGGTTTGATATTCAGCAGAATACCTGTAACCAGTCAGTACTTTGATCAGCCCCTAGTCCCTCACTGGAAGTACTCTGTGTCTTCTAGTCTTTGGATTCCAACATCTTGATAGAATCCACCAATCTAATTCAGATTTCCCCAGTTTTACTTGTACTTGTGTGTGTGTGTGTGTGTGTGTGTGTGTGTGTGTGTATGTATGGGGTCTTGAAGAGTCAGACATGACTTAGCAGCAGCAGCAGTGTGTGTGTATCTAGTTTTGTGTGAGTTTTATCATTTGTAGGTTCCTGTATCCACCACCATAGTCAAGATACACAACCGGAAGAATTCCTCCTGTTGCTCTTGTCTAGCCACACCTCCCTCCCCAGTCTGTTTCTGATCCTGCCAGATGGATTTGTTACAGCATTAGCTCATGTTATAAATCCAGACACCCTTTGAAAAATGAATACATATTATATATAGGATCATCTTATTAAATTGGATCTATGGAAATTATCAACAGAGGCCTCAATTTAGAAATACATAAGGTTGATTTTTCCAAGTTCAGAATTTATCTGTTAATGAAATAACTATTGTATCAATAAAGACTACTTTAATTGCACTTACTGTTTTTCACTACTATCCAGAGATGGCTTAAAACAGTGATATAAGTGCTTCATTTGCATGTGGTCAGTTGCATAGATAGATTGTACAACAGTGTAAGGACTTTGCTTTTGTATTTAAAAAGATGTATACCCTACATAGTGATATTTTTATTGTCTATTGTTCAGTGTATTCAGTCAAAGGTAACCAAGTATGAAGAGTTATAAAGAAAGCATTCCTAAAGGAAAGAATTGCCTTTCTGTGCTACATTAATATCTATTCTACTGTACTGTTTTGTTGCTATGGTAAGAAATACAGGCAAAGTACGTTGTAAGGAATTTAGTGTTGTCCTTTAAATTTTTTTGATTATCAAATTATTTGTTTTTTCCCTCCCTTTTTTCCTGTCTTATGTACTCACCTTTTCCTTACAGTTTTTTCTATGATTATTTATAACAATGCCACAAGTATTATGAAACATTGGTGTGAATTTTATTTTTTAATTAAGATATGTTCAGGATCTTTAGCTTTGTAGAGCTTTAGTGTATGATATGCATTATGTGTGACCCACAGAAATTTCTAAAATTATTATTATTTGTGATTTATTTTATTTTCAGCATCTATCTACATCTTTTATTTTTAAAAAGGCAGTTAGACCATCTCAAGCCACTCTTTTATTTTACTCCTTCTTTAATTAAAATTTTATTTATTGACCTTGCCAGACAAAAGTCTAGATCTTGAAGGGACAGAAATAAAACAAGAGTCCCAGCCCTTAAGGAGTTTCTAACAGAAGAGACTAGTTGACGATGATTATAATAAAATGAGCTCTGACAGAAAAATAAGCCCAGAATTCTTACCTGGAGAATCCCATGAACAGAGAAGTCTGGTGGGCTGTGGTCCACGGGGTCGCAGAGAGTCAGACACGACTGAAGTGGCTTAGCACCCACGCACTGTGGAAACATTCAGGTCGTGGGCTTTAAACTTAGCCTTCACAAGTGGGAGAAGGCTTCCAGGAGGAGGAGGAGGAGGTTGGGATTCGTTAGGCTTCTCTGTGAGTGCAGGAAAATTGAGGTCCTAACCCTGTCTGTATCCCCACGACCTCTCTTCTAATTGCCAGAGTAGAGTGGGCCCTCAGTCGGTATTTGATGACTGTTGAAAAGCAGAGATGTCGAACTGCATTTTGACAGAGAGCTTTGGAATGAGTTGAATGAAAAATTAACTGACAGAAGGTTGTTCTAGACAGAGGGAGCAGCGTGTGCACAGACTTTTGTCCTGGTAAAAACCCTCTCCTGAGGCAGTCGTTCCCAGGCTCCATTCCCCCCACGTCCCTCCCCCCTTCTCCCCATCTGCCCCTTCTCTCTCCCTCCTCCCTGCCTCACTGGCCCTCTCCCTCCCCTCCCCTCCTCCCTTCTTTTCCTCTCTCTCCCCCTGTGGAATCCACAGACTCTGCCCGCTGCCTATTGTTCTAAGCACACAGCTGTGAGGGTTCCTCTGACTTCTCCCAGAAGTTAGATAACAAAATACATAATATCTTCAAAATCGCTATGCAAAGGCCTTTTGGTTTAGAAAAATGTGCTTGTTTTTGTTAGAGTTGGTTTTTTTTTTTTTGAAGAATAAGGTCAAAAATAGAAACTTGTCCTTTTCAGCCCTAAAGAAAGTAAAAATGATGTGATTGGACTCACCACTGAGCTTTTTACCTAATGATGTACAGAACCTGTGATTGCCTATTATCATTAGCCTACAACTTCAGGCCTGGGGAAGAAAAGAGATGTGGCATTCTTCATTTTTCCCTCCCTCCAGAGAATTGTCCTACTGGTAGAGGCTAAATTTCAGGTACCAGGTTTCAGGTACTCTCTTTATTGTACATTCCCAAATGCCACCCCTGCTGTACGGTTCTGGACTTCTTAAGACTGTTACTTTCCTCAGAAGAGTAAGAGCATGTTACTGCTTAGTATCACATATGTCTGGAGAATAAAGGCAGAGTCTGATTTCTTTGCATTTTTGGTGGGACAGGAGTAATGATTTTAGTTATTAAGAATCAAGGTAGGGTTTGGCCCAGAAGGGAGCCTCTCAAATTTTGATAAATCATAAACCAATACAGAAGTAAAACTAAGCATGCAATCTTAAGAGATTTCTTGTAGCTTGATATGACTAGAACAAAAGGTGTAAGGGGGAATGCTGAGAGATGAGACTGGATCGGTAGAAAGGGACCAGATCAGAGAGAATTTTGAAGACACAGTTAAGAAGTTATGATTTTCTCTGAGGGCAAATTGCAGCTGGTGGGAATTTTTGCTTTACAGAGGGAAAAACATTGATCAGATTTGTGTTTTTTTAAAAAGTCCACTCAAGTGTCAATATGGAGGAAACAAAGGTCAAGGTAGGGATATGTATGTAGATCTTTATTCTACTTCTTGTGTCTGTGTAACTAAATTACCCCCCAAATAATGGTGTAAAGCAAACTTACGGGTCCTTGGTTGAAGAGTTTGGAAAGGACATATAGTAGGCATGACTTGTCTGTGCTCCATGACATTTGATGCTTCTTTCAAAATTACTGCTCCATTGTCTTGTGTATGCTAAGTTATGATGAGATGTTTATTGTAACTCCAATCATCGTTCCTCTGTGTGTAATATGTCTTTTTATTTCTGGATGCCTTCAAGATTTTCTCGTTATCTTGGGATTTGAATGTATGTGTCTATGTAGGATGTTTATCCTCTTGATATTTTCTGGGCAGATTGGATCTATGTTTTGTTGTCTTTTATCAGCTTTGAAAAATTCTCATTTATACTTTTCAAGTATTTTTTCCATCCTTGCTTTTTCTCTTCTTGTAGATATGTTAAACTGATATTGTCCCATAGCTCTAAAATCATCTGTTCCCTTTTTTATTTCTTTTTTCTTTGTGTTTCAGTTTGAGTACTTTTTATTGACTTACTTTGAGGTTCACTGATGCTTTCTTCATTGTTGAGTTTACTGATGAATTTGTCAAAGGCAATCCTCATCTCTATTACTAGGGTTTTTATTTCTGGCATTTTAATTTGATTGTCTTACCTAATTTCCATCTTTTTTCTATTGAAATTTTCCATTCATTCATGCTTGTGGTCCATCTTTGCCACTAGAGCCTCTGACACATTAATCTTAGATGTTTAAAAGTTTCTGCCTAATAATTCTAATAATGTTGTATCAATATTTATTTCTATCTCTTTGTTGATGGAAAGTGTGTCTTTTTTATTCTTTTTTTGTGTATCTTGTATTTTTTTTTTTTTTTTTGGTTGAAAGCTAGACATCTTGTATAGGATAATAGAGGCTAAGGTAAATTTTATTCATGCTGCAAAATGACAGATCTCTTCTTTTTGTAGTCCTTTCAAGCATGGGGAGAGCAGTTAGGTTAATCTAATCAGGGACTGAGCTGGACTTGGATTTTGATTTTGCTTTGGTGTCAGTGTACCACAGATCAAATTTCTCTAGCATTGCTTTGTGCTCAGGATGGAGGCTGGTTTGCTCAGGAGTTTTATTCAGTATCTAGTCTGCCCTTAGCTCTAAGTCCCCTGTTTGTTTCTGAGCTTTGAAGAGGGTTTTACTATCTGGCACCTCCTCTAGAAGTTGACCGCGTTGCCTGTTACTAGATGCTTGCCAGCCTGGTAGTAGTGGACAGAGGATGGCGGCTCTGTTGCTCTGATTCAGCCTGTTAGGCAGGAGTTGTTTCCCTGGATCTCAAGAGTCTCACACTATGAGCAGTCCTGTCCTGTCCCAGTGGTAGAGGATTGCTAGTAGTCTTGGTTCAGAATTTTTTTCTACCCCTTCTCCACGGTGGCAAGTTTTTCCCCCTGTTCTTTTCCTTCATCTTTAATGGGTTTTCGCCTGTGCCCTGAGGGCCGTAGGTTTTTGTTGTTTCTTAGGGGAAAAGTGAAAGTGAAGTCGCTCAATCATGTCTGACTCTTCGTGACCCCATGGACTGTAGCTAGGCTCCTCTGTCCGCGGGATTTTCGAGGCAAGAATGCTGGAGTGGGCTGCCATTTCCTTCTCCAGGGGATCTTCCTGACCCAGGGATCAAACCCAGGTCTCCTGCATAGTAGGCAGACACTTTACCATCTGAGCCACCAGGGAAGTCACCTTTTTTAGGGGGGAGGTGACTAAAGGGAGCCTTGCGCTTCACCCCCTCCCCCAGCCCCACAATAGCTGCCTTTCCTCTCCTCCAGGTCTGCTACAGGAGGGAGTCTCTCTAGTCTCTTGCTTTCTCTTAGTTTTTCTTGTGAGCACCTTGTGAGGTATGTGGAGAAGAGTCTGTGACTAGATGAGCTTTCCCGTGACATTTCTGGATCTCAGAGATTCTGCATTCTCATGCTAGTTCACACTCAGCCTTTAGCAATTTAGAAATTTTAGCTGGGTCCTTTCCAGCTTGTATTCCCTCTGGTCTCCGCTTCAGGTTATCTGGTGTCCATATCATGTTTCTCCTCAGAGGTATCTGTCTGTGTTCAGATGAGCTCTCTGATGGGTTCAAGGAAATTGACAGTTTTGTAGATTAACTGCCTTTTTTATTGTAAGGTTGGAAATGATGCTGTTTCCAGCTTTCTACATCTTATGTAGAAAACATATGAGCAGGTCCCTCAATATATAATCACGTGGTTCATCTGTGTTGCTTATGCTCCTGGGTTACACATTTGAGCTGAAAGGTACACAATTTCTGCTTTGATTTTTCTCTCTGATAAATTCTTCTAAAATTTCTGGCTAGAGCCTGATAGTTCTTTCCAACTGTTTCCTGTTCACCCCCATTACGTCTCTAAGGCAACTTCTGAGAAACACATTTTGAAATATATTGGTGGGGGAAGGAGATCCCAGTTTTAAGAATTAGAGAAATATGGGTCTAGTGTTAGTTCTTCTTTTAGAATCAATTCATCTAGAATCAATCAGTCATTTAGCTGAGTATCCTTTTTTCACTTTCAAAAGAGGTTTTTAACACCTTTGTTCCTTTTACAGAGTTGCTGTAAGACTGAGCTGAGATGTTGTGTATAAATGATCTCTGAAAAATGTAAAACTCTATACAAATTATGATTTTATTATTACCTTTCCCTATATACTCTTCACCCATGAGTGCATTTATTTTTACCAAGATTAAGTGGACCAGCTATAATCTATCTGACTTCCTGTTTTTGATTTATTTAAAGAACTTTTTATTATTGGTTTAAAGACTCTTGGTAAGGGCTTGAATTGTTTTTTGATTTATCTCACTTCTCATGCTCTGCTTCATAGACTTCCCTGTTTTTCTTTTGTGGTCAGAATTTTCTTATCTCAACGTACGCCCCTTTAGCTTTAAAGATCTTTTTGTTTTGTTTGTTTTACTTTATTAGTTGCCCATGTAACAGTTTGTTTGCTCCTATTTGATATTTTTAAAGTTCTGGTTTTTTGATATGTGACCTTCCATTTCGTATCTGTTCCTAACATGTTGTTGTGAAGTTTTTAGGCATCTTGTCAGTAAGCTTTTTTTTTTTTTTTTAAGTCTTTTCTCTGAAAAGGCTGTCTCATTTATCCATAGTTTTTTGAAATGTTAGTGACTCCATACTGTTTTATGAGAAAGTTGAGCTTGATAAACAAGTTTTTACTAAGTCCTCACCCACATGTACTTCCGATGTCAATTGTTGCTCTTCACTGCATTTAGCAATGGAGATACTCTGCACCAACATGGCAGCAAGGACATAATGACTGGACTCAGGGTCTCCACCTACCACCTCTTCCTTCTTTATAGAAATGTTATATTCCAAGTTTCCTCCCTTTCCCCCCTTTACTCTGGACCCGTTTCCCAAGTCACATCTCAGTTTATTCTGTTTCAAGCAGTATTTTTTCCCCTCTTATGTATATATTGACATCTTATTGAACTTTTTCTTCTAAACATGGTTTCGTTATTATTAATCTTCCTCTTTTGCTCATTCCTTTATATACAGAGAATCAAACAACCCTAATCAGAAATTAGAAGACTCAGAATAATGTTACTAGTTTATTTGTGTTAAGGATGAAGTATTCATACATTTAGTGGAAATGAGATGAAAACATAGTAACAGCCTGTATTGGGTTACTGTACTAAGACCACTTGAAAATCCCGTGATTTTCTAAAAGGATTCACAGAGCCCAGTGTTTAGGCATATTCACTGCTATGAGTAATTCCAAAAGATATAGGGGTTTCCCTGGTGGTTCAGTGGTGAAGAAGCCTCCTGCCAATGCAGGAGATATGGGTTTGACCCCTGTTCCAGGAAGATCTCGCCTGGCATGGAGCAACTAAGCCTTTGCCCCACAGTTGTTGAGCCTGTGCTCTGGAGCCCGCAAGCCGCAGCTACTGAGCCCTTACACCACAACTACTGAAGCTTGTGTGCCCTAGAACCTCTTCTCTGCAACAGAGAAGCTGCCACAAGGAGAACCTGGTGCGCTACAGCTAGAGAAAAGCCCACAGGTAGCAACAGACAGTCAGCACGTGTGCAAAGTCACTTCAGTGTGGCCAACTCTTTGCAACTCAATGGGCTGTAGCCTGCCAGGCTCCTCTGTCTATGGGATTCTCCAGGCAAGAATACTGGAGTGGGTTGTCGTGCCCTCCTCCAGGGGATCTTCCCAACCTAGGGATCGAACCCACGTCTCTTATGTCTCCTGCATTGGCAGACAGGTTCTTTATCACCAGCACCACCTCCCCTTCCTTATTCATTGCAGCATGTTTTACAGTAGCCAAGATGTGGAAGCAACCTAAGTGTCCTTCCACAGATGAATGGATCAAGATATGGTATATGTATACAGTGTACTAGTTCAGTTCAGTTCAGTCGCTCAGTCGTGTCTGACTCTTTGTGACCCCATGAATCGCAGCACGCCAGGCCTCCCTGTCCATCACCAACTCCCAGAGTTTACCCAAACTGATGTCCATCGAGTCGGTGATGCCATCCAGCCAACTCATCCTCTGTCGTCCCCTTCTTCTCCTGCCCCCAATCCTTCCCAGCATCAGGGTCTTTTCCAATGAGTCAACTCCTCGCATGAGGTGGCCAGAATATTGGAGTTTCAGCTTCAGCATCAGTTCCTTCCAATGAACACCCAGGGCTGATCTCCTTTAGGATGGACTGGTTGGATCTCCTTGCAGTCCAAGGAGACTCTCAAGAGTCTTCTCCAGCACCACAGCTCAAAAGCATCAATTCTTCGGCACTCAGCTTTCTTCACAGTCCAACTCTCACATCCGTACATGACTGCTGGAAAAACCATACTCAGCCATAAAAAAGAATTACATCTTGCTATTTGAGACATCAGTGGACCTAGAGGATGTCATGCTAAGTGAAATAAGTAAGACAGAGAAAGACAAATACTGTATGATTTCACTTATATGTGGAATCTAAAAACCAAAACAGACGAACAAATATAACAAAATAGAAACAGAATTATAGATACAGAGAACAAACAGGTGGTTACTAGAGGGGAGAAAGGGTGGAGGAGGTAAGAAACAGATGAGACAGATGATCATTTTGAAATGTATAGAAATACGAAATCACTATGTTGTGTAAGAGAAACTAATACATTGTTGTAGTTAAAAAAAAAATACCTCATAGGAAAAGAAATCAGATTTGTGGTTACCAGAGGTAAGGGGTAGGGAAGGAGGAATTGGATGTAGGTGGTCAAAAGGTACAAACTTCCAGTTATAAAGATAAATAAGTACTGAGGATGTAATGTACACCATGATAAATATAATTAGTACTGCTCTATGTTGTAAATGAAGTCCTAAGAGTACTCGTCCCAGGAAAAACTCTTCTATTTCTTTAATTTTGTTTCTGTATGAGATGCTGGATATTCACTAAACTATTGTGATAATTTCATGATGTGTATCAGTCAAATCATTATGCTGTACACCTTAAACTTATACAGTGTTCTATGTCAATTATGTCTCTATAAAACTGGAAGAAAAAAATGTAAAACCTCCACCAGGGAAGCTTGTGTGAGACTCAGTGCCTGAGGTTTTTACCGGGGGCTGGTTGTGCAGCACCTTCTCTTAGAAGGAAAACAAGTGTTCAGTATAGACCATGTTGCTTGTACAAAGAGTTTAGGCATAGTGAGTTTCCATTTTGTGAGTGGTAAGAACCCTCCCCAATCAAAGTTTCCAGAAGACATCTAGAGACCAGCCTTGCATGCAGACCTCTCTAAGGGTAGCAACCTCAAGCCTGTCTTTTTTTTTTTTTTTTTTTGGCACACTGCTTTTAGACTTTGAAGGTCCTTCCAAAAAGCATCTCAAAAGCTCCATTAAGGTCAATACAGACCTTAATTTTGCGAATTGAGCAAATGCTAACTTTTGTTATAGGCTGTTGAATGTTATGAAAATAATTTTCCGTTGGCTTTTCACCACAAATAGTATTTGTGCTGTGAATTTAAAAGGCTTTTATGAAACACCCAGAAATTTTATAGCAAGTTTTCTTACATAAAACTTTGTTGCAGGTTTCAAACAACTGATATGCGAATGAAATTTAGAAGATCTAGATTTAGGATTTTCTTATATGTGGTACACAGAGAAGAGAGAAATAGAATGGATTCCTTGGGGAAGCCTTTTAGGAGGAAAGTGGTATTGAACTGAAGCTACGGAGTGTAAATAGAGGAGGAAAGAAGAAGGCAAAGCATATGCTGGGGCAATAGAGTGGTATGACTAAGGGAAGACTGAGGATAGGGTAGGCGAGAGGGGAAGGCAAGTTATGTACTTTTGCTCTGAAGCAAATGTAGACTCAGACACTTTGTATCAGTGCTCTTAACCATATATTTTCTGCTTTTGAGGACTCTAAAACTTTCTAGAAGACTTACTTTTCTTATTTAATAGTTTATATGAGATACAAGCAGTATGTATTTGTCTCTTGTTGTTTCCTAGTTGGAAACTACTTAACTCATAGAGTTTTGAAGATTAAATATGCTGATATATGTGAAAACGCTGTGTGAAAGTATTTATGGCCATCATTTAAAAATTACATCTGTCTCATTAAGTATGCTTAATATATAATTTTTATTTTGTAGGGAATTCCTCCACAGCAATGTTATGTATCTTCCTCAGTTTGCTCGTAGCTGGTCTCCTGCTGCCTCACTGAATATTTATACCAGAAGGTTCTCTTGCTGCTAAACGTTATAGTTTTCCTGCTTTGTAGTGTAGGCTCTTAGCATTTATATAGGTACTGGTTTGGGTTTTTCTGACTCTTCATATCATAGTAGGTTCCCTACTTGGCCTTTGCTTCCTGTGTTTTCCTCTGGCATACTACTCAGTTATTTGAAAAGCAGCTTTTATAAGAATGAATCTTCTGTGCTTTGTTCCCTTGCAGTACTTTTTAAGGTTAAAATAGAATTTAAAAGGTATGTCTAGTCCAAGATAGTAAAGCTATAGCATAAAAGTTATTTCTTTGTACTAATAAGAAGTAGAAAATGTTTCAGGAGAGCCTGTTGCCTAACCTGAAGCTGCCTTGCATGTTATAATTATGTATGAATATTTATCTTAATGTGAAAAGTTAATTCTTTCAAATATAAGATACATTGTAAGAACTATTAGAAATTCAGCTAACTAATCATTGTCTACTAATACAACAAAACTCTTGGCAAACCTCTAGATGGGACATTAAACATTTTAAACCAAATATTTGAATATGTCATGTATCACTAAAAGCACCACCTAGCTATACATGAATAGCTCAGTAATTGGATGATTTATTCTCTTTTCTCCAGATTATGATGGTGTATAGTAACATTGGTAATGTTTATTAAATAACACATATCAGTGTTGTATTGACTATAATTCTCCTCTGTTTCAAACTAGTTTTTGAGCATGGAGACTACCATGATATAGTTATTGTATTAAAAAATTCAGAATAGCAAACATGTTTAGCATCTGGTGTGTTAACACTAGTTCAATGGAGAACAGCACTTGGTGAAGCTGGATTTGAAATAAGAGCTAGAAAACGACTTTGGGTGGGAATTTTAGAATGACTTAGGTATTTGTGTTAGGCAAATATGGGAAAAAATTCCATGTTCTTTTTAAAAACCAAGAAGCTGTTCTTTATTAGTAGTTTTTGTATCTGTCATCAGTAATTGAATATATCCTAAAACTGGCTGGACAGTGATGGTGGCTTAGTCGCTAAGTCATGTGTGACTCTTGCGACCCCATGGACTATATAGCCCACCAGGCTCCTCTGACCATGGAATTTTCCAGGCAAGAATCCTGGAGTGGGTTGCATTTCCTTCTCCAGGGGAATCTTCTGGACCCAGGAATCGAACCCAGGTCTCCTGCATTGCAGGTGGATTCCTGTATTGCAGGTGGATTCTTTACCGACTGAGCTACAGGAAGCCCCATGGGAAACAACATTTCTGATTGGAAATGTATAAAAATGTCTCCTTTATAAAATGCAAGAGAAACATACGTGTGATAGTACCAGTTATTTGTTTGATGTACTTTTCTGAATAGTTCCTCTGTTGCTTACTTATATTTCAGAATATATGTTCAAAGAGGATAGTAGTCTATCTGATCATATGTGTTTACTATCAAATTTCAATAATCATTATAAAACTTTTTTCACATAGATTCTTTACATGTCTTCTGTAAATGAGAAATGCATATTATAAAGGAACTCATATGGTGTAATAAAAGTTTAATACAAAACTTGAGTACATATATACCAGGTTCAGTATAAGCTGTTTCAGAAGAATGTTTTCTTTTTGTGAATTGATGAAATTACATATTGAACTAGATAGGTTTTTTAATGATTAAAATGGATTAAAAAGTCTCATCTTTGGTATCATAAATTTTTCAAAATTCAATTTCCTTAAAATAAGACTTAATTTTGTTACCTGTTTGATTTTCAGTATTTTTAAAAAGTTTATAAAGGGGAAAATAATAGCAGCTCTAGACCTCAACCCCCAACAAAGAAAGCTACTTTGGTCTCAAGAAGATGGATTTTCTTAGAACAACCAGAGCTTTAACCTAATACTTAAACAAACTGAACTTAAATTCCAAGGGATAAGCTATTTACTTTGAGACTCACTTTGAGAAGCCTTTTGAAAAACGGAGGAAAATCAAAGGCCTTAGCTCAGAAAGAATTTGATTGCTGCTGATAAAGACATTTCTATATTTTTAACCTAGTAAGCTCTAAATTTCTGAATTAAGTTTTATTTAGAATTTATAGCTGATACAACGTTGAATTAAGTTATTTTGTTTCTGAAACAATTATAAGACCTACTGCTATTTTGCGCTGGGCTTCCCAGGTGGTTCAGTGGTAAAGAATCTGCCTGTCAGTGCAGGAGATGCATGACACTCCAGGTTGATCCCTGGATCAGGAAGATCCCCTGGAGCAGCAACCCACTCCAGTATTCTTGCCTGGAAATCCCATGGACCGAGGAGCCTGGCGGGCTGTGGTCCATGGGGTCTCAAAGAGTGAAACACAGCTGAGCACAGCAGAGCACTACTGATTTTGGACTGCGTATTTTGTATGTATCCTTAAAAGGAGTCAACCAAATAGAAATTGAGGAGACAGGGCGCATAGACTTCATATGAGAACAAAACTATTCTTCTTAGCTTTTTTACAAAATGTAAAATACAGTTTATCTCCTGTACTTATATACTTCAAAAAAATCATTGTACTATGTTCAATTTTAGGCAATAAGTAGCTATAAGTGATAGATTCTCCCAGTAGAAACATTTTCCTTTATCTTCTATGGGGAGAAATCATCATTTTTCTCTCAACTGTTTATAAAAGGCTGAAATTGAATTTTTCAACTTAGTAGAGTTGCTCTTATTTTTACTGGATTTCCTTTCTTGGCTCTGAAGTTTCCTATTAACATGGTACTGCCTCTGTGAAGATTATATGGTATAAAGTAACAGATTTTTAGAGCTAAAAGTAAATTTTCGGCTCATCTAGGCATACACTTTCATTTTACGTTTAACCCCAGTGTCAGCTCAAGCCTCCTATCCATCCGTTGTCTTCTTTAGTACTGCTACATATCTTCAGGGATTATATGCTCATGGCTATTTCCAGTTTCAAATTTCTGACCTGTGGGTACTCTTGATCTCACCTGCAGCATACCTCACCACTAATTCTTTGCTCTCTTGTTTCTTACAGACCTAGGCAGTAAATGTTATGATTGAATTGCAATCAGTGGGTGCTTATCAGGTACCAGATCATTAACATTTCTACTAAAACAGGTTGATGGAGTATATATTTGACCTATAAAATCTGTACTTTTACTTAACTTTCTCCTGGGTTGCTTGCTACTCTGGAGGATAGAAAGCAGACTATTTTGTTTACCTGGTCTATAGTTTTTTCTTTCATTTTTTAGATCTGAGATCTTAAATGGTCTTCAGACCTTCATTATGAGCATAATTATATTCATTATCTTTAACCATTTATGCCTTAAAATAATGGAGGAACCAGAAACTGAGTGCAATATAATCAGCATTTGGTGTTAACATATGGTGTCATTGGGTGTCCTTGTCTTCTATTCAGGAAGTGTTTTTTTTTCTCAGCTACATGTGAGATTTTTCTTACTCACCTGTGCATAAGTTTTTTTTTTTAGTTAACATGTTTTGCTTCGTAAATACTTTGACATTGAGCAGATGTATACTTGAGGTATTGTATTAGACCTGAGATGATATTCAGATACCTATATTATTATAATATCTGTAGTAAAATATCAGTCTCTTCCATCCAGGACCAATCTACCAGGGATACACAATAATTCTAATACATACAACACAAACAACAATAAAATGTGGAGTTGTGAACATAGAATTGGGAGACTAGACACAGTGATGTTCTTTTCCCAACCAAAAAATTAGGATTTATAATCTGAAATTGAAACTAACACAGAAAACCAGTATGGATTTTGATTCTGCATTGGCTGTCTTTTGGTTGAGCTGTCATTTGTCTGTCTTCCCTGCAAGCCTTGCTCAGTAGGCACTAAGTAAATATTCATGAGCTTGAGTAGGATTTGGAATTAACACGGCTGATGGTCTTCACTGCCCACCTGAGCACTGCCAGGAGTGTGACCTAACATAGGTTCTTCACTCTTGAGGATACATCACTGACTCCCATTTCTTAGCCTACTAAGGCAGGGTCTTTTTTTCCCTCAAAGAAGTAAATTGTGTTTAATTGCTGTACAATTAGGCAGATCTCTATGAAAAAAAATTTAACAGTAGTAAATCATCGCTATAGTTTTGCTTTAGTATCTTGTATTGTAGAGACCATAATTTAATAGAACTACAGTTTTTATTCTATAGAAAAGTCTCTTTGCCCAACCTTATACCAGTCACCCTCTCCCTACACTTCAAATTTTCAAAGTGCATACCAAGAGGTACTAATTTTTTGTTTGTTTTACAAAACTTTTTTGTATGGTCTATGAAATAAGAAGCTTTCTTAGGTCATTAAATGTTATTTATAGAACATTAGCTTCTTAACTGAGGGGCTACAGGGCAAAGAAACTGAAAATTGAGTTGAGTCACTGCCAAATTAAGATCAGAAATTAAGATACAGCATCTCTTAAATTTAAAAATGGTATTTACTGGCAACTTTTTGTGAATACATCTATTGTGCAAAAAATGTCTTTCTGTAATGCATTCCTGTGAATTTAATGACCATATGCTTTAATTAATTTGAAAACCATTGCTGGCAGTTGGTCAGGACGGGAACTGGCAAAACTATTCACCAGGTAGTATCTGGGGGCTGTTTGACAGCTTCCTTTGCTGTTGTGAAAGCCTTTATCTGATTACATAATGGGTGTGTGTGTTTGTGTGCATGAGCGGCACTCATTTAAAACCAGTATATTTCCACTCTGATTGCTCCAATGGATGATGACAGGGCAGCTAAAATTAAAATTAAAAACACAATGAAGTAACCATTCTTTAAACTGTCCTTAACAAGGTCTATACATTTTAATCTCTTTTTTCTTTCTGTCAATTCCCTTCTTGTACCTTAACACCCAGAACTGCTACTTTGTCAGTTTTTCTCTTTTGTCCTCATATTTCATTTCATCATGCTTATTAACATGACTTCCCCAATCCCTCTCAAGCTTTAGTCTTACTTCACCAGCTGGTCCATTGGACATTTATACTTAGACATTGTTATCTCACTTTATATAAAGTGTTTTTAAAAGACTTAAATCCACTCCACCCAAACCTAAAAAACACGAAACTTTTTGAAAAAACAATTAGAGACTTACTATCCCCTTCTAACCTCCATAGTTCTGTTTCTGATACCATTTTTCTTCTATTTTTCAATGATTTGAAACTTTGACCCTTCCCTCTCTTTCTCTTCCAACATCCTGCAAATTATCTTTTGCTTCTGGCTACCTGTCCTTCTACCAGACTAGTACATAGTTACTAAATACTGATTTTCTGAAGTAATTCCTCTACTCACAAAGTTTAATAATTTCTTAGTACTTTCAAGAAGAAATCCAGATGTCTTTATCTGACATTCAGTTTCATGATTATCTGGTTCCATTCTCTATGTTCAGTATTAATTTTCTACTTCAGCCAAGTCTGCCTATTTTACTCCCCTGTGAATATACATTAAAGCTGTGCTCAAATCCATTACTTTTTAAACCAGCCCAGCCCTTCCTCAGTCACGAGACTTTGGAAATATCTCCCCGAGGTTTTCGAATGGTTGAACTCTTTATTCACCTGTTAAATGTAATTCATCCTTTGAGATCCTACTCTAGATATGATTTTCTTCATAAATCCTTTCTTGGTCCTTTCAGTGTCTGTACTTTTTACCCTTTATTTCCTCATATATAGCAATGGCTATTAACAAAAAATTTAATTATTGGCATAATTTGGTATCACTATATATTGATAGTTGTAAACTTTCAGTGCCCAGCACAATACCCAGTGCATTTCGTACAGACATTGAATAAATATGGAATGATTGATCATTTTGCTGTACTTACTTTGAATGGAAGACAGTGTAGTATAATCACAGAGAGCAAGCAGTGTCTTTGGAGTCAGATGGATAGATCTAGATTTTTATTCATGTTCTGCTATTGAAATGCCATGTGATCATGGACCATAAGCAGTATGTTAATGAACCTCTGCCAGGCTCATTTCCTGATCTTTAAAATGAAAAGTAAACTTCAAGTATAAAACATATACATACATGTGTATAAACATGTATATTTTTATTTAATTCAGACTGTCTCTTATTTACTTTGTGCTGATACATTGGTTTTTTTTTTATTTTGTTTTGAAAATGTTATTTTGTATTGGTGTACAGCCGATTAACAATGTTGTGATAGTTTCATGTGGACAGCAGAGGGACTCAGCCATACATTTACACGTATCCACTCTCCCCCAAACTCCCCTCCCATCCAGGCTGCCACATAACATTGAGCAGAGTTCCATGTGCCATATAGGAGGTCCTTGTTGGTTATTCATTTCAAATGTAGCAGTGCGTACATGTCTATCCCAAACTCCCTTACCATCCCTTCCCCTCAACCTTCCTCCCAGCAACCATAAGTTTGTTTTTCAAGTCCCTGAGTCTGTTTTGTAATAAGTTCATTTCTGATACATTGGTCTTTTAGAAGATTATTTTTACATTTTAGGATTGGGAACAAATTTATTGTACCAAAGTTGATTGACTGGCCCCATTTTTCATTAAGATACATGCATAGAGGAGTCTGACATGACAGAGAGGCAATGCCAGAGAAGGGTGTTGTCATCGCTTTAGGGTCTATGCCTTGCCAAACAGTGGTGGCAAGAAGTTCATTCCAGATCAGCGTGTTATTCCTTGATTGCCCCTTTGTATTTTCTTCTTCCTGCCCAGACTGGGTGAGTAGATCATGCATGGAAAAAGTGTAAGTTAGCTGTTTTTTAAGATTATGGTAATAAGTAGTTTCAAATAAATTTTTTTCTGACACATTTTGGAGTATTTCCTGGAATGTTCTCAAGTATCAGTGCCTTTAATCACTGGGGTTCATTTTATTTTGTTTGTTAATACAGGATATTGACAAGTTACATAGCTAATTTTTAAATAGATTATATTTTCATTATGTAGTATATCTTTTGGTATATTAAAATTTCCCCTCAAGTTTTCAAAGCTGAAATGTTACCCAGGCCAAGTTGCAATGACAATAAGTCATTATCATGTTGATTTTGTATTATCACAAGCATTGATGACTTTAGAAGATAGTTACTCTCAAATGGCTCTTCGTGAACATGTATAAATTGGACGTTTTTTCCAAAGGAAGTTGCATTTTATGTCTGTTTCTTTCCAGTTAGGGTCCGTGAACAGATTTTTAAACCACTCAGAAGTTAATTTATAAATATACTTACCCAGTTGTGAATCAATGGATTTGTGAATATTCTTATAAAGGCAGATTTTATTTATAATCAAAATTTCATCTGCATTAGAAGAAACACCAGTGATGTTTCTAAATAAATAAGGAGTAATGTAATGTCATCTCCTATTCTTTTAATTCTGTGAAATAACATTTCCTTCTGGTGGAATTTGGATTTATGTTATATATACTTTTGGTTAAAGCATTGTTCTTAAGTTTGTTCATAAGTAATAAATTCCAGATTTAAAATAAATGGAATTACTTATATAAATGAGTGCTAGCCTGGAAAAGAACCAGACAGGAAAGCATCATTCCTTTTGATTTTGATTTCATTATGACAAATATATTATTGGCAGGTTGGGAAGAGCTTCTAACATTGCCTATTATAAGTAATACATTAACCTTTGGAAAGGAAGTATGCTTTCTAATGTCATATTGCAGAAGAGCAGTATAAGCTGATTAATAGTATATTAAGAAAATATGTTTATCGTAAAATGCTTTTTAGTATTTCATATAACCATTTAGATTCTTGGGCTTCCCAGGTGGCTCAGTGGTTAGGAATCTGCCTGCCAATACAGGAGACATGGATTTGAACCCTGAGTCGGGAAGATTCTCTGGAGGAGGAAATGGCAACCCACTCCTATGTTCTTGCATGGGAAATCTCATGGACAGAGGAGCCTGGCAGACTACAGTCCATGGGGTCACAGAGTTGGACACGACTGAGTGACTGAGGACATTTAGATTCTTGAATTTTAGTTTGTGTACTTCAAAAAGAAAAAAAACGTTAAAAGAGAAAGAGACTGTGAGTAAGGGATTAGGGTGTCTTAGTATTTTCCTGACCTGTGGAATAGCATGCACTGGGTCTGAAGAGCTACTGCCTAAGAATAGTAGTCTAGAAAAAAGAGTAACGAAGAGATCTGTGCTTAGTAGATGTTTGCAAGAAAAAAATGGTCATAGGCACAGGTTTTTCTCTTTTCATTTTTCCTAATAGTTTTTTTCTTTTTTGGCTGCACCATGTGGTTTGTGGGATCTTAGTTTTCCCCACCAGTGATTGAACCTGGGCCCTTGGCAGTGAGAGCAGAGTCCAGTTAAATGGGGCTAAAATGTGTCTAATAGAAGTATAAGTAGGATTAAATAAGGTAATTCATTTAACATTTTACAGTGGTATATATTAAGCACTGAATAATGATAGCTGCTACTCCTACTTTTGCTATAACGTACTTCTGCTACCATTTTTTTAGCAAATATTTAGATTGCATCTTGAAAGTTAATCTCAACATGAAGCAAAAGAGGTAGAAAAAAGGATGTAATGATTTATATAGGGTTACTATTAAATTTTTTGGCTTCAGTTATGTGGAAATTGGAAATTGTATATGGGAAAAATGCAAAATGTTTCATTAGTTTAAAGACATGATTTTGCTTTCCTTCTAATTTTGTTCTTATGCTTTTCTAATTCTCTTTGTAAGCTACTACATAGGATATTTTAAATTTATTTTCCTCAGTCCTTATTATCTGTAAGCTAGTCTCTGGTGGCCACTGTTTTAAGTATGATTTCAAAGCAACCTTAAAGTGAGTATAGTAGTGTTTATGTTATATTAATACAAGATTATTCTTCTTTTGAAGAAATTATATTGTATTTCCTCCGCAAATAATTTATAACTTATTTTTTTTTATAACTTCTTAAGTAATCTTCAAATGTTGGAAAATTTTTCACTGGGAGGAATATAAATATATCATAATTGATACAAACATATAAAAATAAAAAGACTTACAATGAAAAATAAGAACAGTTTTCTTAAAGCCAGTGAGTCAATGGAAATATTCAGCCTTAAGCAACACAAGAAAGGAGCTCCGATTAGTTTAGCTGATGGTCTAACACTGGGAAGCTGAATACCCTGCTCATTAATAATAGCACCAGTAGGAGAGGGACGGTTCTCCTTACTCAGCAGAGACAAGTGTTTCTCCTGCACAAATGCCGAGAGTCAGAGACAGACAGAAGATGAGAGCGCCTCCAAACTTACAGCAAAAGCAGAAAGAAGTAATATATGACGAAATGGGTCCATATAAATGGAAAAGTTTCAGGTGAGGAGTTCCTGAGGTCATCGTGCATCTAGACATCTAGACTCCAGTCAACCCACAGTGCCTGGCTTAAGAAGGGAATCACACAAGGTCAGGGCTAGGACTTTGCCTCTGTGCCTTACAGATTTTCTTTTTCCAATCTAGTGACTGAAGTTTTGTGATTGGTGGTCAGTGACAAGTAACTCTGTACACACATCACCCACAGGATTGTCTTTAATTCCTCTCAGTTAATTCTGAGAATATTAAACCTTATTTAAAAAACCATCTTCTGGTGTTCATTAGAAACACATGAGTCGATGTGGACCCAGATACTCAGGCATGCTGGAGTTTAAGTTAGAACTCCGGTTAATATCCTGCATTAATTACCCACAGCACATCAAATGTGTCATCAAATGCCAACTAAGCTGAAGAGTAGTGGAGAATTTCAGCATATTTTTACAAGACATAGCTATGTGATCAATAAAATTATTGCATTTAGGAAACTATTTGAGAGAAGTAGTATATAGTTTAAGCTTCCCTGGGCTGGTTTGTAAGAAAACAAGAGAAGCTATCATTACAAAAACACAGAAATAAGTAAAACTTCCTTGAATTAAGTTCCACGGGAGCAAGCAAAGTCAGTAATTAAATGTTTAGTGAGATTATAGCTGACTTGTTAATTCTAGGTCACATTTATGCAGCGCCATATATAATTGTGATTTGTATTAATATATACTTTATATTTACATGCAGAAGTCATATAAGCCTTGTATAATCAATGTAAGTAGCATATTTACATGTCTTTGATAGTAACACGTCATAGGTTTATATTGTAAGAGAGTTTAATGGTATTGGTTTTATATTTTCCTCTTACTGTGTTATTGACAACATTTATCTTAAAGACTAGGGATAAGAACATATTCCCTAATTATAGCTTTCTGTGTGAATATACAAATCAGTTTGTGATTGATTTCCTAGTTCTAAAGTAGTTAGGATTCATGATCAGTGACTGAAGTTAGGAGCTCCCCAGTAATATAGAAGTACATTTTTCACTCATAAATATATCTTGGCTGTTACGATGGGCCCACAAATATCAGAGAATTAGGCTTCTCTTTTCTTGTTGCTATGCCAGCTTCAACATGCAGTTTCCATTGAGCGGTCTAGTTCTACTCAAACCAAGAAGAGGGCACACTCCTCGCTTTGAAAGGAATGACCTCGAAGTTGTACACGTCACTTATGCTCAAGTCATGTTGATCGGTACTTAGTCGTATGCCGTATGAAGCTTCAAAAGACTGGCAAATGTGGTCTTTAGCTACAGGAATATGTGTCCAATTGAAAATTTCTATAGTTTTGTAAGAAAAAGAGGTTTTTTTGGCAGGGGTGGGGCGGGGTGGGGGGGAGACTAAAAATCCAAGAAACATGAATTACCTTTTCAATGGAAAATACAGTTGTACTTATAATGATTGTATAAAAAAAAATTACGGAAAAATATGCTGGCATTTTATAATAGTTTTTCTTTCTTTACTCTTATGGTAATATTAGTTATGTTGTTCAGAAATTGGAAACTTATAATTAAACTATCTGGAAAAGCCTAGTGTTCATGTAAGTTTTCTATGCTTACATGATAGGATATAAAACATAATAAAGCTTTGCTTACTTATATCTGGTTAAGGATATAAATACATAATAAAGCTTTGCTATGGAGAATCAGGTTTTTAAAAATTAAAATAGATTTTAGGTAATATGAAATTTCTTGCAAAGGTTAGACATCTAGCTTGTGGTAGAGGCAACCATAAGCCCAGAGGCTTCTCTTGGTTGATGAAGAACACAAGACTCTGGAGCCTTAGGTTCCAATCCTCTCGCTCTATTATCTGTGTGATCTTGATACTTGAACTCTCTGTGTTTCACTTTCTCTGTTAATAAAAAAGGGATAATTATTGTACTTATCTCTAATTCTGGTTATGAGGATTGAATGAGTTAAAAGACAAAAGATGCTTAGAATCGCGTCTAACATATAGTTAGTGCCATAGGTGTTATATATACTGGTTAATATTTTAGCAAGTTAAGCTCAGATATTTCACTTGAGTAGAAAATTAGTCCAGAGTAAATAATGCGTTTGAATTTTTAAGTTTTAAGGAGACAAAGGCCATGCGACTTGGCATTGGAGACTCTCAATACGAACTAAATTCTCCACAAATTGTGTAATATTGAAATGGGCGTACTGTAATTTCTTTGGAGAGATTTAAAAATAAATCTCAGTTTCTTGTTTTACGTATAGGGAATTCAACTAGAACGTTTTTACCATCTCAGATCTGAGGTTAAGGTATGTAGTATATGCATTGAATTGATAAGTATGTAAGAAATAGAATTCTTGAACAAATTTCCCTTTTACTGATTGCTGTCTAATCACTTTAGAATGCTGTCGCAGACTCCAGCAATTATTTATTTTTTAATTTTGTTAAGCAGCTTTTGTGATCATGACTCCTGTATTTTTTAAATTATAGTTGATATACAGTGTTGTGTTAGTTTCAGGTGTACAGCACAGTGATTCAGTTATACATATGTATATGAGATATAGTTATATTATATATTTTAGATTATTTTCCCTTATAGGTGATTACAAAATATTGAGTATAGTTCCCTGTGTTGTACACTAGGTCCTTATTGGCTATCTATTTTACATATAGTAGTAAGTGAATATATGTTAATCAGCAATTATATTTTGCCTCAAAGTATACTCTGTCTGCTATTACATCAGCTTTCTTTTGGCTGATAGAAGCCACTGTATCTTTTTTCTGCCTTTCTTTTTACTTTCAAAGTTTGTACATCCTTATATTTAAGGCTTGTGACCTGTTACTAACATGTATTTGGATTTTTAAAAAAAAATCTAATCTGACAATCTTTTGTTTTTAATCACAACATTTATTCTGTGTACACTTAGTATACTTATGACACATGGGAGGTTTAATCTATCATTTAGAAATTTTTATTCTCTCCATTTTTTTTTACTTTTTTTGGTTTCATTTTGGTCTGATTATTTTTTTCTTTTTTTTTCAATTTATTTTTTTAATTGAAGGATAATTGCTTTACAGAATTTTGTTGTTTTCTGTCAAATCTCAAATGAATCAGCCATAGGTATACATATATCCCCTCCCTTTTGAACCTCCCTCCCATCTCCCTCCCCATCCCACCCCTCTAGGTTGATACAGAACCCCAGTTTGAGTTTCCTGAGCCATACAGCAAATTCCCATTGGCTATCTATTTTACATAAGGTAATGTAAGTTTCCATGTTACTCTTTCCATACATCTCATGCTCTCCTCCCCTCTTCCCATGTCCATTAGTCTATTCTCTATGTCTGTTTCTCCATTGCTGCCATGTAAATAAACTCTTTAGTACCATTTTGCTATATTCTATATATGTGTGTTAGAATATGGTATTTGTCTTTCTCTTTCTGCCTAACTTCACTCTGTATAATAGGTTCTAGCTTCATCCACCTCATTAGAATTGACTCAAATGTGTTCCTTTTTATGGCTGTATAATATTCCATTGTGTTTATATACCACAGCTTCTTTATCCATTCATCTGTCAATGACATCTAGGTTGCTTCCATGTTCCAGATGTTGTAAATAGTGCTGCAGTGAACAATGGAATACGTGTGTCTCTTTCAGTCTTGGTTTTCTCAGGGTATATGCCTAGGAGTGGAATTGCTGGGTCATATGGTGGCCTTATCCCTAGTTTTTTAAGGAATCTCCATACTGTCTTCCATAGTGGCTGTATCACTTTTCCTTCCCACCAACAGTGTGAGAGTGTTCCCTTTTCTCCACACCCTCTCCAGCATTTATTGTTTGTAGACTTTTTGATGAGGGTCATTCTGACCAGTGTGAGGTGATATCTCATTGTAGTTTTGATTTGAATTTCTCTAATAATAAGCAACGCTGAGCATCTTTTCATGTGTGTGTTAGCCATCTGTATGTCATCTTTGGAGAAAGGTCTGTTTAGATCTTTTCTTCACTTTTTGATTGGGTTGTTTGTTTTTCTGGCATTGAGTTGTATGAGCTGCTTGTATATTTTGGAAATTAATCCTTTGTCAGTTGTTTCATTTGCTGTTATTTTCTCCTTTTCTGAGGTTTGTCTTTTCAGCTTTCTTATAGTTTCCTTTGCTGTGCAAAAGCTTTTAAGTTTTAATCAAGTCCCACTTGTTTACTTTTGTTTTTATTTCCGTTACTCTAGGAGGTGGGTCTTAGAGGATCTTGCTTTGATTTATGTCATCCAGTGTTCTGCCTATGTTTTCCTCTAAGAGTTTTATAGTTTCTGGTCTTAAATTTAGGTCTTTAATCCGTTTTGAGTTTACCTTTGTGTATGGTGTTAGGAAGTGTTCTAATTTCATTCTTTTACATGTAGCTGTCCAGTTTTCCTAGCACCATTTATTCAAGAGGCTGTCTTTGCCCCCTTGTATATTCTTGCCTCCTTTGTCAAAAATAAGGTACCCGTAGGTGCATGGGTTTATTTCTGGGCTTTCTGTCTTGTTCCATTGGTCTGTATTTCTGTTTTTGTGCCAGTACCATACTGTCTTTATGACTGTAGCTTTGTAGTATAATCTGAAGTCAGGAAGGTTGATTCCTTCAGCTCCATTCTTCTTTCTCAAGACTGCTTTGGCTATTCGGGGTCTTTTGTGTTTCCATATGAATTGTTAAATTTTTTGTTCTAGTTCTGTGAAAAATGCTATTGGTGATTTGATGGGGATCACATTGAATCTGTAGATTGCATTTGGTAGTATAGTCATTTTCACAATATTGGTCTTCCTACCCAGGAATATGAAATATCTCTCCATCTGTTTATGTCATCTTTGATTTCTTTCATCAGTGTCTTATAATTTTCTGTGTACAGTTCTTTTGTCTCCTTAGGTAAGTTTATTCCTAGATATTTAATTCTTCTTGTTGCAATGGTGAATGGGATTGATTCCTTAATTTCTCTTTCTGATTTTTCATTGTTAGTATATAGAAATGCAAGTGATTTCTGGGTATTGATTTTGTATCCTGCAACTTTGCTAAATTCCTGATTAGTTCTAGGAATTTTCTGATACTATCATTAGGGTTTTCTATGTACAATATCATATCATCTGCAAACAGTGAGAGCTTTACTTCTTTTCTGATGTGGATTCCTTTTATTTCTTTTTATTCTCTGATTGCTGTAGCTAGGACTTCCAGAACTATGTTGAATAATAGTGGTGAAAATGGACACCCTTGTCTTGTTCCTGATCTTAGGAGGAATGCTTTCAGTTTTTCACCATTGAGGATAATCTTTGCTGTAGGCTTAAGAGGAGAGTGAAGAAGTTGGCTTAAAGCTCAACGTTCAGAAAACTAAGATCATGGCATCTGGTCCCATCACTTCATGGGAAATAGATGGGGAAACAGTGGAAACAGTGTCAGACTTTATTTTTGGGGGCTCCAGAATCACTGCTGATGGTGATTGCAGCCATGAAATTAAAAGACACTTACTCCTTGGAAGGAAGGTTATGGTCAACCTAGATAGCATATTTAAAAGCAGAGACATTACTTTGCCAACAAAAGTCCGTCTAGTCAAGGCTATGGTTTTTCCAGTGCTCATGTGTGGATGTGAGAGTTGGACGGTGAAGAAAGCTGAGCGCCGAAGAATTGATGCTTTTGAACCGTGGTGTTGGAGAAGACTCTTGAGAGTCCCTTGGACTGCAAGGAGATCCAATCAATCCATCCTAAAAGAGATCAGCCCTGGGTGTTCATTGGAAGGACTGATGTTGAAGCTGAAACTCCAATACTTTGGCCACCTCATGCGAAGAGTTGACTCATTGGAAAAGACCCTAATGCTGGGTAGGATTGGGGGTGGGAAGAGAAGGGGACGACAGAGGATGAGATGGTTGGATGGCATCACTGACTCGATGGACATGGGTTTGGGTAGACTCCGGGAGTTGGTGATGGACAGAGAGGCCTGGCGTGCTGCAATTCATGGGGTTGCAAAGAGTCGGACACGACTGAGCGACTGAACTGAACTATCATATATGGCCTTGACTGTGTTGAGGTAGGTTTCTTCTGTGCTCATTTTTTGAAGAGTTTTAATCATAAATGGGTGCTGGATTTTGTCAAAGGATTTTTCTGCCTCTATTGAGATTATCATATGGTTTTGATCTTTCAATTTGTTAGTATGGTGTATCACATTGATTGATTTGTGTTTATTGAAGAATCCTTGCATTCCTGGAATAAATCCAACTTGATTATAATGTATGAGCTTTTTGATGTGTTGCTGAATTCTGTTTGCTAAAATTTTGTTGAGGATTTTTGCTTCTGTGTTCATCAGTGATACTGGCCTGTAGCTTTCTTTTAGTCCTAAATATTCATTGGAAGGACTGATGCTGAAGCTGAACCTCTAATACTTTGGCCACCTGATGTGAAGAACCAACTCATTGGAAAAGACCCTGATGCTGGGAAAGATTTAAGGTGGGAGGAGAAGGGGATGACAGAGGATGAGATGGTTGGATGGCATCACTGATGCAATGGACATGAGTTTGAGTAGGCTCCAGGGGTTGGTGATGGACAGGGAGTCCTGGCGTGCTGCAGTCCATGGGGTCACAGAGAGTCAGACACTACTGCGCAACTGAACTGAACTAAACTTGTCTGGTTTGGGGATCAGGGTGATGGTTCCCTCGTAGAATGAGTTTGATAATGTTCCTCTGTAAATTTTTGAAAGAGTTTTAGAAGGACAGGCCTTAGCTCTTCTCTCAGTGTTTGATAGAATTCTCCTGTGAAGCCATCTGGTCCTGGGGTTTTGTTTTTTGGGAGATTTTTGATCACAGCTTCAATTTCAGTGCTTGTAACTGGATTGTTCATATTTTCTATTTCTTCTGGTTCAGTTTGGAAGATTGAACTTTTCTAAGAGTCTGTCCATTTCTTCCAGGTTATCCATTTTATTGCCATATAGTTGTTCATAATAGTTTCTTAAAATCCTTTGTACTTTTGCATTGTCTGTTGTAACCTCTCTTTTTCATTTCTAATTTTGTTGATTTGATTCTTCTCTCTTTTTTTTCTTGATGAGTCTGGCTAAAGGTTTGTCAGTTTTGTTTATCTTCTCAAAGAACCAGCTTTTAGTTTTATTAATCTTTACTATTGTTTCTTTCATTTCGCTTTCATTCATTTCCACTCGGATCTTTATGATTGCTTTCCTTCTACTAATTTTGGGGTCTTCTTTGTTCTTCTTTTTCCAGTTGTTATGGCTGTAAAGTTAGGTTGTATATTCGATGTTTCTGTTGTTTCTTGAGATAGGATTGTATTGCTATAACGTTCCCTGTTAGAACTGCTTTTGCTGCATCCCATAGGTTTTGAGTTGTCGTGTTTTAATTGTCATTTGTTTCTCGTAATTTTTTGATTTACCATTTGATTTCTTCAGTCACCTGTTGGTTATTTAGAAATGTGTTGTTTAATCTCCATGTGTTTGTGTTTCTACAGTTTTTTTCTTGTAATTAATAGCTAGTCTCATAGCGTTGTGGTTTCAACTATAATCTCTTCAAAAATTTTCTCATACCCTTTCTTTTTCTCTTCTTCTTAGGGGACTCCTATAATGAGAATGTTGGTGAATTCGATATTGTCCCAGAGGTCTCTGAGACTATCCTCATTTCCTTTCATTCTTTTTGCTTTATGCTGTTCTTCAGAAGATATTTCCACCATTTTATCTTCCAGCTCGCTGATGCGTTCTTCTACATCAGATATTCTGCTATTGATTCCTTCTAGAAATTTTTTAATTTTAGTAATTGTGTTGTTTGTCTCTGCATGTTTATTCTTTAATTCTTCTAGGTGTTTGTTAATTGATTCTTACATTTTCTCCATTTTGTTTTCAAGGGTTTTGATCATCTTAGCTATCATTATTCTGAATTTTTTTTCAGGTGGTTTGCCTATTTCCTCTTCATTTCTTTGGACTACTGTGTTTCTAGTTTATTCCTTAATTTGTGTAGTATTTCTCTTCCTTTTCATCATTTTTTTTTAACTTACTGTGTTTGAAGTCTCCTTTTCCCAGGTTTCAAGTTTGAATTCTTTCTTCCTTTTGGTTTCTGCCTTCCTAAGGTTGGTCCACTGGTTTGTGTGAGCTTCCTATGGGGTGAGGTTTGTGCTGAGTGTTTGTTTGTTTTTCCTCGGATGGGCAGGGCTGAGTGAGGGGGTGATCCTGGCTGCTGATGATTGGGCTTGTATTTTTGTTTTCTTTGTTGTTTAGATGAGGCGTCCTGCACAGGGTGCCACTGGTGGCTGGGTGATGCTGGGTCTTGCATTCAAGTGGTTTCCTTTGTGTGAGTTCTCACTATCTGATACTCCGTAGGGTTAGTTCTCTGGTAGTCTAGCCTCTTGGAGTCAGTGCTCCCACTCCAAAGGCTCAGGTCTTGATCTCTGGTCAGGAATGAAGATTCCACACGTGGTTTGTTATGGCATTAAGTGAGACTAAAACAAATATCCAAAAATGAGAAACCAAAGATGAACCCGAGACAAATGGCAGTTACAAAATCAGGCAAATAATAATTAAAATAATAGAATATACACATATACATATACACCCATGAGCAAAGTCAAAAGAGTCCAACAAAAATAAAGTGCAGTAGATTGACCCGGTGAACAAAGGAAATCAAAAATTTATTTACCACTTAAGAACAAAACTAACTAAAGCACAACTAGAAAGCAAAACTAAAACAAGGTGCCAAGTGGGGAATAAAGCAGTGAAAATAGAACTAACAAATATGTTGAGAGGAAAGGAAAGAAAGACAAGAAAGAAAGAACAGATATACACAGTTAAATAGAGGTAGATGAGGAAGATTTATATACATTAAAGATTAACTGCAAGGGGAAAAGAACAGTAGGAAAAGCAAACGAAGGAATAAATGTAGAAAAAATAATAGGTTTAAAAAAAAAAAAAAAAAAAAAAAAAAAGAAAACTCCCCAGAACTGCAAAAGCCCAATGTAGAGGCAGAGGTTTATAACAACAATAAAAATGTGACTGAGAAAAAAAAAGCAAAAAAAAAAAAAAAGGCTCAAAAGTTTAATTAGATTTCCTACTGACAATAAAATCGAGGGGGGATAAAAGGAAAAAAAAGAAAAAAATCCAAAAGGATCTACAGAACAAGTCAAAACATAAGAATAATAAATGCTTTTCTTGAGTCACTGCTGTTAGAGTCCTTTCCCTCCCTGGCAGTCACAGTCCACCTCACCTCCCTAGGATGCCCTTCAACGTGGTGCTGTCTCTGGACCTGCTGTGGGAGCAGCTCAGATTCTAACCTGGTCCTACTCCTGTGTGTTCTTGCCTCCAGTGTCCACAGCTATCAGAACTAGCACGTTTTCTTTTGTGGGAGCTCTCAATGACCTTTTATATATTCCATAGACACAGAGTCTGCCTAGTTGATTGTGTGGATTTAATCTGCAGCTTGTACAGCTGATGGGAAGGTTTTGGGTCTTCTTCCTTAGCCACACTTCCCCTTTGTTGCACTTGTGGTTTTATTTCCGCCCCTGCCTGTGGGTCGTCCACTGGGGTTTGCTCCTGAGGCTGCCTTGGAGGACTTGGGTTTGCCCCGGTAAGGGCCAGGTGTGGAGGTGGTGCAACTGCTTGGGTCTCAGGGGTTCTGGCAGCAGCAGCTACTCAGGGGAGTTGGCAGCTAGGGAAGCAGGAAATAAAGTGCTCTGGAAGGGTATGGCAACCAGTATTGGCCAATACGCTCCAGTGCCTGGAGAGCTCCCTTGACAGAGAAGCCTGGAGGGCTACAGTCCATAGGGTCGCACAGAATGGGACACACCGAAGCGACCCTGCGTGCATAGACGTAAGGCTTTTTTTTCCTCTGGCAGCTCAGGGCTGAGCGTAAAGGTGGTGAAGCTACTTGGCTTGTGGGGACCCTGGCAGTGCCACGTGTGCAGGGACACTGGACTGCCTCCGTGGCAGGAGTTATGGCCCTACCAGAGTCTTTTTTCGAGCTTCTTGTAGCTGGCAATCGGAAGGCCTCTTTGGCCAGTCTTTCTCCGTAGCTCCGCCAGTTTCAGGCACATAGAGGGCCCCCCGGGCTGCGCTCTGGTCTGTAGGTCGGTGCGTCAGGTACTCAAAGAGGCATCCTGGGTGCAGTCCTACTCCATAGTTTTCATGCTTTATTTCATTTAATCTTTACAGTACATGCTATAAAGTAAGTACTGTTATTGTACCTTTTACCACAGATTAGGAAACAGGTTTAAATAGTCAAGGTGCACAGTTAATGATAAAATTAATTTTTGAACCTGAGGCTGTCGAATTCTAGAAACCGGTCTTATCCAGTCAGTGCTGTATATAATAAAGTACATTTGACAACTGATAAATACATAATAATACTGAGTCTATGATTTATAATCTTGGATGTATCTGTGTTTATGACTAGGGATTCTAGTCTTTTTATTTTGAAGTTTTGTATCTCATTTCTACGTTAGCATAGAATTCTCAAACTGTCTCAGTTCATAGAGCCCTTAGTACCTGAGTATTCTTCCTGGGCCCCTTAACGCAAACAAACAATCTTAACAGTGTTGTTTATTAAGTAAATAAGTATCTGTGATCCAAGAGTTTAATACCCATTTAAAAATTTATATAAATTTATAGAAAAAAGATATTTTCATTTTAAAATAATCACAGTTACTTTCAGGGTCTGAGCACCTGTTGGGCACTGCACAACCTCTCAAATCTCGAAATCAGATCAGACACCACATGATTCATTTTCCTTTTCACATTAATTTTCACATCATCTAGCATCAGAACTGCACTAGTGTGAGCTAGTAGTTCACACAATACTCAACATTTGTGAATACTCCTGTGTTTCCCTTAAATATTGAAGATATCCCATGGTGCATGTTTGTGGATTGTGGCATTAGCATGTTTTTATCTTTAGAGGTTGCAAGTTTGAAAGAGCCCCTTAGCTCCCAGGCCCTCTGGTCTCTCAGGGGTGTGCCTTCACATTCCAGATGAGAATCCAAGCATTACAAGTATTGATACGGTGTTTGATTCTAAATAGCATTTTGTAAAGGTGATGAAATGTTAGGACATTTCAAATACTTTTGAAGAGGCTCTTTCGGTGCCTTAATAACAGCCTCCAGTACGTTTGTTTACATCTGTCTGGGGATGATGAGCAAAGGAGTCTCTTTGGCTACTCAGACAACCAGTTGCATGTACATCACTGAAGAAGTCTATGAAGCACAACAATGTACTTTCCCCAAAGCTTTAATAATTAGATGGTTGACCTTTTGTGGTACCATGGATTTGTTGAGAAGTAGGGGAAAGAGACTGTCACTGCAGCCATTTTCCTCATTCCCTGTCCCTGGGGACCTGAGTTTGGGCTACCAGGTTTTAGATGTGACAGGGATGGTAGTAGTGTACATGTTGAAATCATGTCCTGAAAACCAGTTGTGTGACATAGTCTGTGGGGATGGTATTGTCTTGTTAGTGTGGTGTTCTGACTTGCTCAAGATTAGGCGAGTTAAAAAAGGAGAAGTGCCAAAGCCAAACTTCCAGTCATGGCTGTACTTTGGATGAGCCGCTCTGTGTAAAGTGAAGGCTTTTTTATCTGATCTCTGAAGTTCTCTTCAGGGCCAGAATACATTGATTCTGTTGTTTACTTAAAGCTGTAGTCTTTACACCAGGAAGCCCTTCCTTTTCTGCTAGAATTTATTTGAAAATTTGTAAATTGAATGTAAATAAGCTACCTTCTTAATGACAACTTAAATCACCCCTCAAGACTTCTCCATGGAGCCATAATGTTTACTGACATGCTTTCTTGGATGTGGTCTTTAATTGGGAAGCACATCTTATAAGAGAATTATAGCCTCCAAATGGGATAATTCCTGTGGTTTAAAAGTTGCCACAAAGGAATTCACTGGCATGAGAAACTAAAACAGATTTATTCCTCAACACTTGTCCCCGAGGCTCTAAAAATGATTATTATAAACTCAGAACATTCCTAGAGCTACCCAGATTTATTTTCAGATTAATTGGTTATTCGGTGTTTTCCTGGAATCCCGTGAATTCATATTCCTTGTAAAGTATATATGTACCAGGCCATCAAACTGGTGAGAGAAGTAGAATGCCCTTTTCACTTTCATTAAACATCTGGTGTGATACTATATGTAGAGACTTGTAGATGATTTTTCCAAATGGATGATTTGCTTTTTCTTTGAACCTTGTATATTAAAAATATTTACTAATTTTTAAAATTTAATGTTAACTGATCAATTTCACTGAGGTAGAAGAGTTAGAAAGGGAATAAAAGTATAAAATTTTTAATTAGATGGATTGCTGTGACTACTTTGACACTGAGCTCACATTTTTTCCTAAGGCATTTTTCATTTGTAGTATCAATAGAATTTAGGTCTCTTTTGGCTTGTTAGAAATCTAATAGGAAAAGACCACTGGAAGAATTAGGAAACATCCTGCCTATAGGACTTCTTGACAAATAATATTATTAAATATTTTAGTTTATTTCATTTACTCATGGAAACCTTATTCTAATAACTAGAAAAGAAACCAAGTCTTTCATATACATAATTGAACTTACATAGTTGAATTTTTATAAAATATATAATCCAACATTAGCTAATTACATAAGTGTAGCCAAGTTTATATTTAAGTTAAAAAAATAAAGTATTAATTTAGAGTTACGACTAGAAAGCAGCTCAACAGGGAAAATATATGTGAGGGGTTTTGATAAGTTAAATGTTATACTCCAGTAGTATAAGAAGGAATTGTTCCACATTTTTTTGTTTTTGTTTTTCTACTTCTTCCTGCACACAACCTTTTAAGAAGAATGTGACTAGCCTAGATGCTATTAGAGGGCTGCAAAATGTGTTTTTGCCTCCTGCACTCCCACCCCCAAAGTCTAGCTAAGGCTACCCCCCAAAAAAATTAAAAGAAGAAACAAATCAACAAAGAAACAAAAAACAAATCTGTTAAAACCTACAAGTCAGTATGTCAAAGTTTGATTTGTGACAAAAACTAAGTAAGTGCTATCACTACTATCTTTGGCATAATTGGACAGCTATTAGGGAGACAAAAGTAGTATCATATAAAAGCTACTTAGAACCTCTCTGTTTTCCCCACAGAAGAAACTTCAAGACAAGTTCTCTAGCCTGCCTTAGGAACTTTGGAGTAGCCACTGTCTAGGATAATGTCATAAAATAATCAATTACAGGGACTCCAGTTATTTGCAGTGAAGAAGAGGGGCAAAGAACAGTTGTTAGTGGTCTTCAAAAATCCTTTAGGGCTATCATGTGAAAGGGCAGTAATTACAAAGGGCAGACGCTTCAAAGAGATAGTTTGGCTTCTCACAAAGAACTGCCTAATGGTCACATCTGTCTATGGAAGTACTCAAGTATAGGTTACAGCGGGATACGATGGATTTCATTTGGAGGAAGTGGAGAGGCAATAACCTCAGATTAATTCTGACTTTAAGATTCTGTCTGAGATCTTCCTCCGGTAATGTTAACATTGAACTGCTTTAATGATTGACAAGGTAATATTTTTCAAAACTATTCTGTAATAATTTACCCATATATTTTCTGTGGGTTACCCTTCAGGGACGTGGCATAACTTGTGAAGTGTGTTCAGTTCCAGGCTTCTCTGCTTTCTCAGCCAGATGCCTCTGAACAGCGAGCAATATGCAAACCCAGAACCACCATATGCAGCGTCTCTGATTTGGTGGCTGGTGTTCTGAGGGCATTTCTCTATAGACTCATTTCAGTGTACTGTGATCTTTTTATATTTCTCTAATTGCTTGTCAGAGGTTGGGGTAATAAAAAAAATAAACATAGTGAGTACTATTGCTCAAAGACTTGTGTCCTCTCAATGAAGTTAGTTATCAAAAGTTCTGTAATTTGCTTCATTTCAGATAACTGGAATATTTAATTTTCAAGAACTCTGATACTATTCAGATACTAGTCAGCCAGAAAATATTAATTGATCCACCGTGTTTGATTATAATATTTGTAATACCATTATAGTATTAATATTAGAGGGAACTTAACCTCTCTTCTATATATATTTGGGGAGTTATGGGTATATGAATATATATATATATATTTTGAGATCTACAGCTTCATTGAGTAAAATTGATACAAAACTCATATTTATTATATACAACTTGAAGAGTTTGGGCATGTGCATACATCTGTAATACCATCACCAAAATCAAGGTGTTAAATGTGTCTATCGCCTTCAAAAGTTTGTGTCCCTTCTTGGTAAGAACACTTAACTTGATATCTGCTTATTCTCAACAAATTAAAGCATAATACTGTATCAGTAATCGTAGGCTCTGTGTATAGCAGATCTCTAGAACTTACTCATCTTGTATGCCAGTAACTTTATAGAGCAACTTCCTGTTTTCTCTCCTTTCATCACCTGGCACCTGTTACTCTGTTTTCTACTTCTGTAAGCTTGGCTATTTTAGATTTCTCGTATAGTTCGAATTATGCAGTATTTGTCCTTCTGTGACTGACGGACTTCACTTAGCATAATGTCCTCCAGCTCCGTCCGTTTTGTCACAAATAGGCGGTTCTGCTTGTCTTTAAGGCTGGTTTGGAAATTCCCTGTTGGTCCAGTGGTTATTCTTCTGTGTATTTTTTTGTGTATCTATGGAAGTTTCTGCCTTACGGATTTTTCAGTTCACTTATTCTATACTTTGGCCTCAGAATTTCTGTGTTTTAAACAGTTTCTCTCTTTGTTTACGTTCTCATTCTGTTCGTGTTTCATTTTCCTGATTTCATCTAGTTATCTGTGTTTTCTTGTATCTCACTGAACCTCTTTAAGGTGACTGTTTGGGGGGCTTCCCTGGTGGTCCAGTGTTTATTTTTTTTTTTATTTTTATTTTTTTTCCAGATTTAGGAATAAAAATCTGCATGTTAACATGAGCCCCAGGTGATTCCTCTTCACATTACAGTTTTTTTTTTTTTATTTTTTTTTTATTTTTTTATTTTAGTTGGGGGCTAATTACTTTACAATATTGTAGTAGTTTTTGCCATACATCAACATGAATCAGCCATGGATTCACATGTGCTCCCCCTCCCAAACCTTCCTCCCACCTCCCTCCCCCTCCCATCCCTCAGTGTCATCCCAACGCTCCATCCCTGAGCATCCGTCCCACGCATAGAACATGGAATGGTGTTCTGCTTCACATATGACAATATACATGTTTCAATGTTATTGTCCCAGAACGTCCAACCCTCACCTTCTCCCTCAGAGTCCAGATGGTCCAGTGTTTAAGACACACCACACTTCCATTGCAGGGGGCATGGGTTTGATCCCTGATCAGGAAGCTAAGATCTCTTGTGTCGTGTGGCACAGCCCATAAAAAGATGATTTTTTTTTTTTTTTTGGTCAGGCCATTCGTGGATCTCCATTACTTTGGAGTATGTTGACTCTGTTCCTTTGGCAGTGCGTGTTTCCCTGCTTTTTTGTATGAACATGTCTTGCAAACTTTGCATTTGGTGTCTGTACATTTGGAGAAACTTCTTCCAGTCTTTATGGATTAGCACTGGCCAAGAAAAGGCTTTCACCCGTCAGCCCCACTAGAAGTTCTGAGAATGTCTCAGATCATTTCATGGATGTGCATATTCTACTCCCTTCCCTCCCTCCTGGGGGAGAATTCTCAGTAAACCTTCTCCCGATCCCACGGAGCTATTGGTAGCCACCTCTTCCCCAGGGCAGTGCCCTGAGATGCCGCTGGGATGTTAGGTGCATATTCCACTACTCTCCCCATTCCCTCCTTCCCACAGAGGAAGTCTCAGGATTGTGTGCCTTCTTCCAGTCCCACAGGGCCACGTAGCCAGCCCAGCTGCTGGGAACCTCCCCCAGGCCGCTGAGATCCTGGCTGGCTGCTGCGGTCCACATCTGTTGCTGGGGCCCATGCCTGTGCTGCCCTCCACACCGGCCACTGCTGAGCGCCACCTACCATCCCTCCTTGTTCTCAGCGTTCCCGGGGCATTCAGACTGTGGAGGAACGTTAGTGCTCTGGGTGAGGTGAAACGGGAGCATTTTCTCTGGGGCAGCACCCCGGGGGTCTCGGGATGTAGGATTCCCCCTTGCCGTCTCCTGTGTGAATAGAAATCACACACTGAAGGGATTTTTTTTTTCCGTGCTGAATTGTGAGTCACGGGGGACACAAGTGCAGTGAAATCGCCCTTCTTAACCATGTCACTGTAGTTAGTTCTTGGTTTTGTACTCTTTTAGGGTGCTGCATCTTCTTTGCTGCTTCTGGGGTTCTTCTCAAGGTTTTCTGGTCTGCACGGGGTTGTTAAATCAGTGTTGCTGTGTGGGGATGCAAACTGGCCCTTCCTGTTCTCCCACTCTGCTGACATCACTCTGTGTATTATGTTTTAACTGTTGGAAGCTTATGAAAACTCTAAAGTTAGGTATCTAGCCTCTGAAAAGATATTTACCCCGTCTTGTTCCTCTCCTGGGCGAGTAATGTAGCATTTAAATGGAAGACTTTGTTGTTATTATATTGCCCTTTAATAGGATGTCCTTTCTTTTTAATCAAGGTTTTCAACATTGTTAAGTCATTATAGTGTTATCTTAAAGTAATATTCTAAATTAGCTTAGACTCAACAGTGATAAAATTGAAATTATATCTGAAGTTTCAGACTTCAGGTTTTTCTAAACCGCTTTACACTGCCATGATTATTACCATAACAAGCTTTAATTTGGTGTCACTTTGAATTTAGGCCATGATGTCAAACTGTGCTAAAAGAAATTCTCTAGTGGCCAGAACTATCCAGGAACAGCTGTTGCTCTACCTGTGAGAGGATTTAGAAAAACCCTGGCAGCAAAAAGCTGTCTGATATGCCTTTTAAATTATTACTGTATTAGTGGCTGCTTATATATGTAGAAGTTGACTTTAGTTGTGGATATTTTGTGAGGATACTACTGATTTAATTCTGTGGAACAAAGTAGATTTGGCGTGACTGTATCAGCAGTGGAAGTTCTCATCACTGGAGAGCAATCAGATGTTTAGAGAAAGTCATCAGTCTAATTGTGTATTTTATTTTGTTTTGTAACATTGTGGAGTAATGGAGGACTACTTCTAGGATGTAAATTTATCTCTTATGCAAATCATTTTTAAGAATTTAACTAAAAGTAGTTACCAGCCCCCATTGCCCCATCTACCTTTGTTAAACTGTTCTCACTAAATTTAACGGTTGGACTAAGACGCAGGATACAGAGAAGAGAGTACCAGGGGATTGGGGGATGATAAAGCTGTTTCTATCTTGATTAAGGTGGCGTTTACACTGTGCTTTTCTCAGAACTCACAGAAACTTACACCAAGAAAGAGTGCATTTTACCATATGCAATTTAAGAAGAAAAATGGAGGGACTTCCCTGGAGGTCCGATGGTTAAGACTTCACCCTCTAATGCAGAGGGTGCGGGTTCATCCCTTGGTCGGGGAGCTAAGACCCCACATGCCTTGTGGCCAAAAAAACAAAACATAAACTGGAGGCAATATTATCACAAATTCAATAAGGACTTTAAAAATTGTCCACATCAGAAAAATCTTTCCAAAAAATGAAAAATACAGCAATCCTTTCTTTCTTTGGAAAATTTATTCAGTACTTTTAAAGATACTCAGTGCATTTTGGTGCCCTTTTGCCTTTCTTTTATTCTAAGACCTAGGTTAGTAACACGTGTTTAGAATTCTCAGCCATCCTCTCTTTGGCAAGATTTTGGTAGATCTTGCCTCTCTTCCTCTCCCTCTTTCTTTCCGTCGTTCCTCTCATATTTTTCTGTGTATCTTTGTTTATGATATTTTTCACACATATGTTTACATTTCTAACATAGACTCTTCCACAAGCTAGATTTTGTTAGACCATTCATGCAGGATTAATGCCCAGCTTCAAATAATGGCTTGTTATTTATAGAGGAAAAAACAATTGTCACGTGGGTACAAAGGGAAATTTTTAAATGGTTGTGTTTTTTAAAAAGCATATACATTCTATTGACTGTTTTTAAAACTTGCTTCGTATTTTAATAATGTTTTCGATGTTTGTATGTAGACAACTGTATTGTTTTCTGTCTTCCTTTTGAATGAGAACACATTTTCAGAATAAACTATGGGACAGAATAAAATTATCTTACTCTCATAAGGGTTTAGTTTACAATCTGAGCCTTTTATGCACACTGCATTAATATTATAAAAAGCTATTTAGCAGTTTATCAGAGTCTAGATTAATAAACCGAATGAAGATATATTACTCATAGCCTGTTTTTAACAAATACAGTCCCACATTTTATCTTTGTAATTTTTTTAGTTACTGTATACATGCATCCAGGAATTTTCATTTTTGTTATGGCTCTTTTGGAGCCTGATATTTTCTCCTGTGAGTTCTTACTACTAAATGATTGATGACATGGAAGTATAATTCTTAGTTGAGTATTTTTTAAGAATGAAAGCTAAGAAATATGAACATACAACCTTTTTTAGCCAGATTAAGAAAGTTGAGTATATAGGCTGGAAATATTTTTTTCTCTGAATGTGTGAGATGCTACAAATTTAAGAGTTACTAGCATAAATTTCCTTGATCATTTTTACCAAGATTTGCAATGAAATGGATATTTATTTCATTCATCAAATCCTTATAATGTGCCTCCTCCGAGGTAAGCACTGTACAGGTACTGAAGACTCCACAGTGAGGGGTATGCACTCAGTCACCCAGTCATGTCCAGCTCTGTGTGACCCCATGGACTGACAGCCTGCCAGGCCCCTCTGTCCTTGAAATTTTCCAGGCAAAAATACTTTAGGGGTTGCCATTTCCTACTGTAAGGGATCTTTGACCCAGGGACCAAACCCACATCTCCTGCATTGGCAGGTATATTTTTCTCAATGAGTTTATTATGGTCTATGAAGAGACAAAACTCAAATTATAATATGACTTGATAAATCTATAATAGAAGTATGTGCACAATGCTGTGGAACCACAAACGTATAAAATGGGAGAACAATTTTTACAACACTCAAAAACTACATCTGTATTATTTATATATTTTGGCACTTCAGAAAATCCTTGTGAGACTTTTCAAAAATTATCTTTTGATCCTAAAAATTTCAGCTCATTGTGCTTATATTTTTGTGATGTGAGGATATGAATTTATTACCGATATTAGAAATTACTTATGCTATGCTCTATGTATGTAAGAAATTTTTTTAATAGTTGCTATCACAGGATGATAACCAACGGACATTACTTCTGGTAACATGACTTTGTCTAGATTTTTTAAAAATTGGTTAATTTTAGATACCATGACACATTACTGGACTGTTTGAAAACAATAGTCCCAACTTTTTAATTTTGAAGTATATAACTAAAAGAAACTAAAGACAGTAATAAGTAGCTCCTATTTTATGGTTAAGAATCATCAAGCATTGCGAATGGAAAGGGAAATTGAGAGGAGCAGATGCACAAGAAAACTGTACATAATATTGTATCATTTTGCACATTTGACTTTGATTGGAAGTAGGTTGTGAGAATCATAGGAATTGGTTCTTTTCAGGTGCTTTTGAAATTTTAACTAGACAGGGAACACAAAAGTGTTCGAATGTTTCTTTGGCAGCAACTGGAAAGATGTTTCTAGCACTGATTTCCATGATAGGGATATGCATGTGGAGAGAGAGTGGGAGAGGAACTCTAAATTAAGAGAGCAGAACTATTTTCAAGCACCAGAGCATCCCTTTGAATATCGTTAATGAACCAAGTAGAAATATTTTTTCAACCAAATTGAAATATTTCATCAATTATAAGATGCGTTTTTTTGTAGTTGTTGTTACATTGTGATGTTCCTGTAATTGGGATACAGTTTTACAGTTGATAGTTGCACACCCATTGTTGACCACACAGCAGTCATCATGGTTGTCCTTGTAAGAATCTTGTAAGGTGATGTTTGATGCTAGAAGGAGCAAGAAACCTGGAGAGAGCTTTTGAGTACCAAAGCTTGTAAATGACTGGCTCATTCTTTAGTCCAGTTTTCTCATAACTCATATCCTTTATTTTACATGAAACTTTGATATTCTAAGATGCTGATTACAAGTTAACTCTATCTGTCTTCTGCTGGAGAATCAGTCACTGTCTGTCTGTATGAGTAACTTGGTCTTGAGAGAATCTGAATGGAGTAAGCTGCTTTGGCACAGATACTTCCTTTGGACCAATAAGCTGTGCATAGTCCTTAGGGATGACAATCTCAGGAAGAAAAAATTCTTAAAGTGGTTAGGGTAGAATAGGCAATGAAACATGTTTAATATACCATTTTAAGAAAAAGGAGTCTTATTATAAGGACTCATAAAGAGGATGGAGAACTGAATCTAGAAAGCTGTTGGATACCAAGGCAGCTCTAGGTTCTAGCTTCTCTCTCTCTCATTACCCAGCCATTGTATGCAGGCCCTCTCCTGGCAAATGTGTTCTCTACACACACAAACCCACATCCACAAATATGTTCTCTCTACGCACGCACACACCCCCTTCTTTTGCATGCATACGATCATTCACACACTACTTGTCTTTGTGTATTGGCTCTTCCTGTTGCTGCTGCTGAGCCAGTTTTCTCTTAGGTCTGAAAATACTATTCAGTCTGACTAGCTAAACAAATTACCACCACTTTTTATAAGCAGAGCTCTTCAAGCCTGACTGCCTCACAGATCACTGATTAGCCTAGACGCTGGCCGCCCCAGAGACGCTAACTACTCATTGATAATAATAGATCAACGGTGCATCACCAGTTGGGGTTGTGGCAATATAAATGAGAGGGAACTGGTGGGACTAAATCACGTGGGTTTTCTTAATAAGAACACTGTTCTTTTAAAAAGAAGTTGCTTTACATTCTCAAATCTAGAACTTTTGGGAAAACTTGGGTTTTGAGAAAAGAAGAGAAAGAGGAAAGAAAAGAAGGGAGGGACTCGTTGAATATATAGAAGCCAGCAAGGAGCTTGGCATTTTTCTGTTACTGCTAGTGCAATCAACTAAGGTAATTTAATTGACATTCCTAATTTAAGTGAGTTGCTTGAAAGAAATTTGAAGTTAGGCCTGTTTGTCCTGAAAGCCGGTGATTTTTTCCCAAAGACATCATAGCGTGTTACTTTTGTCCATTGATGATATTTTTTACCATGCGTCCTGCGTTGAGTCGGTGTGTGTTCAGTACATGAAATGAGATGGTCTTGAGAACAGAGAACATGCATGCCCTATTTTTGCATGTTAACCTGAATATGCAATAGTTTACCAATTTTATGTTATTTTAAATGTTATTTTTACCAACTAAATGGTAGAATATTGCCTTATAGTAGTAAAATCTTGAACAGTATCCAGAACTAGTTGAAATTTGGGAAGATCATGTTTTTCAACCTACAGTTATGATCAAATAGCTTAGTATTTAATATTTCTCGTCTGATTATAGTGTTTTTCCTGCTCACTCTTTATATTAATGTATAATTTAGATACAATAAAATTCATCCTTCTTCGTGCACAGTTCTGTGAGTTGTGACAAACACAAAGTAATGCCACCACCACTACAGTGGAGATATAAAGCAATTCCGTCACCTAAGTGGGGAAAACCACTAGACCATTCAGGTATGACCTAAATCAAATCCCTTATAATTATACAGTGTAAGTGAGAAATAGATTTAAGGGGCTAGATCTGATAAACAGAGTGCCTGTTAAACTATGGACAGAGGTTCCTGACATTGTACAGGAGACAGGGTCAAGACTATCCCTAAGAAAAAGAAATGCAAAAAAGCAAAGTGGCTGTCTGAGGAGGCCTTAAAAATAGCTGTGAAAAGAAGAGAAGCGAAAAGCAGAGGAGAAAAGGAAAGATATACACATTTGAATGCAGAGTTCCAAAGAATAGCAAGGAGAGATAAGAAAGCCTTCCTCAGTGATCAGTGCAAAGAAATAGAGGAAAACACAAGAATGGGAAAGACTAGAGATCTCTTCAAGAAAATTAGACATACCAAGGGAACATTTCATGCAAAGATGGGCTCAATAAAGGACAGAAATGGTATGGACCTAACAGAAGCAGAAGATATTAAGAAGAGGTGGCAAGAATACACAGAAGAACTGTACAAAAAAAGATCTTCATGACCCAGATAATCACGATGGTGTGATCACTCACCTAGAGCCAGACATCCTGGAATGTGAAGTCAAGTGGGCCTTAGGAAGCATCACTATGAACAAAGCTAGTGGAGGTAATGGAATTCCAGTTGAGCTATTTGAGATCCTCAAAGATGATGCTGTGAAAGTGCTGCACTCAATATGCCAGCAAATATGGAAGACTCAGCAGTGGCCACAGGACTGGAAAAGGTCAGTTTTCATTCCAATCCCAAAGAAAGGCAATGCCAAAGAATGCTCAAACTACTGCACAATTGCACTCATCTCACACACTAGTAGAGTAATGCTCAAAATTCTCCAAGCCAGGCTTCAGCAATACGTGAGCCATGAACTTCCAGATGTTCAAGCTGGTTTTAGAAAAGGCAGAGGGACCAGAGATCAAATTGCCAACATCCACTGGATCATCGAAAAAGCAAGAGAGTTCCAGAAAAACACCTATTTCTGCTTTATTGACTATGCCAAAGCCTTTGACTGTGTGGATCACAATAAACTGTGGAAAATTCTGAAAGAGATGGGAATACCAGACCATCTGACCTGTCTCTTGAGAAGCCTGTATGCAGGTCAGGAAGCAACAGTTAGAACTGGACATGGAACAACAGACTGGTTCCAAATAGGAAAAGGAGTACGTCAAGGCTGTATATTGTCACTCTGCTTATTTAACTTATATGCCGAGTATATCATGAGAAACGCTGGGCTGGAAGCAGCACAGCTGGAATCAAGATTGCCGGGAGAAATATCAATAACCTCAGATATACAGATGACACCACCCTTATGGCAAAAAGTGAAGAACTAAAGGGCCTCTTGATGAAAGTGAAAGAGGAGAGTGAAAAGGTTGCCTTAAAGCTCAACATTCAGAAAATTGAGATCATGGCATCCGGTCCCATCACTTCATGGCAAATAGATGGGGAAACAATGGAAACAGTGGCTGACTTTATTTTTGTGGGCTCCAAAATCACTGCAGATGGTGATTGCTGCCATGAAATTAAAAGATGCTTACTCCTTGGAAGGAAAGTTATGACCAGCTTAGACAGCATATTAAAAAGCAGAGACAGTACTTTTCAACAAAGGTCTGTCTATTCAAGGCTATGGTTTTTCCAGTAGTCATGTATGGATGTGGAAGTTGGACTATAAAGAAAGCTGAGCACCGAAGAATTGATGCTTTTGAACTGTGGTGTTGGAGAAGACTCTTGAGAGTCCCTTGGACTGCAAGAAGATCCAGCCAGTCCAATCAGTCCTAAAAGAGATCAGTCCTGGGTGTTCATTGGAAGGACTGATGTTGAAGTTGAAACTCCAATACTTTGGCCACCTGATGTGAAGGGCTGACTCATTGGAAAAGACCCTGATGCTGGGAAAGATTGAGGGCAGGAGGAGAAGGGGACGACAGAGGATGAGATGGTTGGATGGCATCACTGACTTGATGGACATGGGTTTGGGTGGACTCCGGGAGTTGGTGATGGACAGGGAGGCCTGGCGTGCTGTGGTTCATGGGGTCGCAAAGAGTCAGACATGACTGAGCCACTGAACTGAACTGAAGAAAATTACCTGTTAGCCCTTTGTAGTTCACCCATTCCCAGCCACTGGTGACCACTGATCTGTTTTCTGTCCCTATAGTTGTCTTTCTAGAATGTCATATAAATGGAATCACACAGTATGTAGCCTTTTGAGTCTGGCTTAAATCACTTAGGTAATATACTTGAGATTATTCCATAATGTTGCATGTTATTAGTAGTAGTTTGGGCATCCCTGATGGCTCAGTAGTAAAGAACCTGCCTGCCAGTGCAGAAGATGTGGGTTCGATCGCTGGGCTGGGATGATTCCCTGGAGTATGAAATGGTAACCCACTCCAGTATTCTTGCCTGAAAATCCCACAGACAGAGGTGCCTGGTAGGCTGCAGTCCATGGGGTTGCAAAGAGTTAGACATAACTGAGTGACTAAGCAACAACAACAAATTAGTAGTTTGCCCTTCTTCTAGATGAGCAGTATTCCATTGTATGAATAAACCTCAGCTTGTTTATTCATTCTTCGATTGAGAGACATGTGGGTTGTTCCAGCTTGAAGCAGTTATGAATTAAGCCAATATAAACAGAGGAGTATGGTATTTTTTTTTCTTTCTTCATTTGGATACATACCTAGGAGTGGGATTGCTGTGTTTGTTGTATGGTGCTGTGTTTGACTTTACAAGAAAGCACCAAACTGTTTTTCAAAGCGTCTGTGTTTTCCTTTCCCTCCACCAATGCATGAGAGTTCTAGTTGCTTTGTGTTTTCACTAACACTTGTTATCCTCAGGTTTTGTAGGGTTTTTTGTTCCTGTTTTTAGTCATTCTAATTGGTATGTACTGGCTTCTAACGGTGGGTTTTTTTGCATGTTATTGTTGAATAATGAGACTGATTACCTTTTCATGTGCTTGCTGAGGTGTCAAGATCTTTTACTCATTTTTAAAACGGGGTTGTTACTCTTAAGTTTTGAGAGTTCTTTATATATTCAGGATACAAAACTTTTATCAGAAATGTCCTTTGAATATATTTTCTCCCTGCTGTGGCTTGTCTTTTAATTTTCCTAATAGTGTTCCCTAAAGAACAGAGAAGTTCTCACTTTTGATGAGGTCCACTTTATCAATTTTTGCTTTGGTGTTATATTAAGAAATCCTTGTCTAGATCAAGATTCCACAGGCTTTTTTTTTCTCTGTGCTTTCTCTAAGAAGTTTTAGTTTGAGGTTTTACCTTCTTTCTGTGGCCCGTTGGGACCCATTTTGATTTTTATGTATGGCCCACAGTTTGGACTGGACCCCTGGCTTTTGGTGTATCAGTACCCACTCACTCCTGTCCCATTTGCGGAAAAGACTCTTCTTTCTTCGTTAAATTGCATTTGCATCTTGGGCTTCCCTGGTGGCTCAGACAGTAAGCGTCTGCCTACAATGCGGGAGACCCAGGTTCAGTCCCTGGGTTGGGAAGATCTCCTGGAGAAGGAAATGGCAACCCACTGCAGTATTCTTGCCTGGAAAATCCCATGGCCAGGGGAACAAAGCAATGAGGTCGCAAAGAGTTGGACACGACTGAGCGACCTCACTTGCAGTTTCAAAATCACCAGCATGTGTGGATCCACTGTTCTTTCTCCATGGCCTTGTTATCTTGTTTGCTATTCTTTATATCTTGAAATAAGATAGTATGAGACTTCCAGTTTTGTTCTTCACTTTCAAACTTTTTTGGCTATCCTGGTTCTTTTTTCATTTTTATATAAATTTTGAAGTTAGCTTTTGATTTCTACAAAGCAGTCATTTTGGGATATTGATTGGAACTATCTATAAACTGTTGAGTTTATAGATTGAGGAGAAGGGAAATAGTAACAATGTTGAGCCTTCCCTTTCTTGAGCACTGCACATTCCTCCATCTAAGTCTTCTTACATTTCTTTTATTAGTGAGTTGTAGCTTTTCAGCACACAGTTTTGATTTATAGCTAAGTATTTTTATGATTTTTATGGTATAATAAGTGCTGCTTTTAGAATCTTAATATATAATCATTCATATCCCATATATTGATTTTCTACCTTGTTAAACTACTAAATTTTAGTTTTAGTACCTGTGTTATGTTTCTTTTGGAGTTTATGTATAAACAGTGATATCTCAGACTTTCCAAAAAAGTATGTTTTAATTCATGAGATCCTTAGGACATGGTGTGGTTGTTCTTAATACAATATCATACGATTAGATGATTCTAATGACTTGTTTTTTCCCTTTTGTCCTTGGTTGTTTTAGTGTCAGTCATTTGATGCATAGACCAATTTAATCAATTATCTCTTACAGAATGCCATATCCTTATATACTTCAGATATTCATTTACATGAAAAATGACATATAGGGAAGTGAATTTTTCTTACAGTCCTGTTAATGGGGTTTGAAAGACTGGGTATCTCACTTGCTATGGACCACTAAGATAAATAATAAAAATGGAAATACAGTCTTGCTAGAATTGTACTTCTTTTTTGTACTGCTTAGTCATCATTGGTATATAAGTAAAAAAGGTCTGGGCATTTTAATCATGTTCAAGACTGCCTTCATATTTCATGTGATTTTAAAAAAAGGAGTTGTGACATTGCTTTAGTGAGTTCTCAAGACCTTAAAAATGAATCTTTAATTTGAGCAGATGATGATGAATGAGAGGCATTGACAGTGTACAATTGCTATCCAGATGCAATTCTACTCTGTAGTGCTTTATCGATTTCTTTCTTTCTGCATTGCCACAACTCAGGATTTCTTCTCACTAACATAGGGGCATTGGAAACAAAATGCAGTTCTTTCCACTCAATCTAAAAATTTTCTTACACTTAGTATTAATAGAAGAATTTTATCTAATAATTTTCTTTGCCTATTTTTGACAATATTTGTTTGTGGACGTATTTCCTAAGGCTACTGTTTTGGACGAGAAGTTTGTTGTTTAGTCACTAAGTTGTGTCCAGTCTTTTGTGACCCCGTGGACTGTAGTCCACCAGGCTCTTCCGTCCATGAGACTTCCCAGGCAAGAATACTGGAGTGGGTTGTAGTTTCCTCCTCCAGAGGATCATCCTGACCCAGGGATCGAATCTGCATCTCCTGCATTGGCAGGTGGATTCTTTACCACTGAGTCACCAGGGAAGCCTGGACTAGAAGTTATTAACTAGAATTATTTTTTTAGGGTTAACAGGTAAAAAAGCACAGACAGACTATTGTTTTTTCACATACTGCATTGCCATCATTTACTGCCATGAATAAGAAGCAAGATTTTTAAAGATACCTATAGCCACCTTTTAGAGATAATGCTCATTGTTGTTTTCTAGGTTTTAAGAGACTATTGACAATATTTTGCTTCCTTTTTCTATTCTCAGTCTCTTCATTTTCCAGTGTCATAGGAGGTTACTGTCATAAATGAGAAAAGAAACATTCTTGAGGAAGGTTTATTGGGGGACGATATTACTTGGTGTGGTTTTACTCTAGCACTTTTAGAAATTTATTTTATTAAAGTAGGTGAGAAAACTAATTTTTGAAAACATTAATTGTAGACAAAGATTTCTGGGAATTGGAGAAATCCTTTTGATCAGAAGACAGTGCTGAAGTCTGGGAAGTGAGACAATGGTCTTTAACAAAAAATCCTGTATCAATTTGTAATGGTTCTTAAAAGTTATGTAATTTCTTAAACACATTCTACTTTCAAGAGTGTTACCTATTGTAATACCTAATGAGAACAGAACTTATTTATAAAACATAGCTTTATTGTCAAGTCTGTTATAATGTATCTCTCTAAAATCTAATTATGCTGTTCTTGTCTGATGGAGTATGAAGAGAGGAAGGGATATCAGAGACCAGGGATGGAAAAATATGTACCGTGGTCGTTTTCTATTCACGTCTAGCTAGAATTATCTGCTGTTACGCCATAGTGCCTGCTTTCCCTACAAGTCAATGCTGAAGTTCTTCCAGAGAAGTGTTTTCCTTTCTTTTGACAGGGTAAGTTTAAGTTCTGGGTGTCTTTTACATTTTTCTGCACCCCTTTAACAGTAAAGAGTGTACACTCGTATCTATGTTTTGATCTAAACAGATCAGGACAGTGAACTATAAAGGTTCTCTGACTGTTATCTAGGGATGGTGTTTAAATCCAAATATAATTATTCACACTCTTAACATTTTAACACATTTAAAAAAAAAAATTGGAAATAAGAATCTAGTAGCAGCATGACTCCCATTTCTAACTAAATAGGAAGTATTATACAATTAATCATGGCACATAGTAAAAGGCTCACTTGATACACTACTGAATTCTGTTATTCAATATATTTTATTAAAGTTTATACGACAAGCAGTCTTTTTTTAAGTCACTGGTTGTGGGAACTATATATGTTAAACCACAAAATATTAATAATTGAAAGACATTGAATATTAGTTTGTTCGAGATAATTTTGCATTCTTAAAAAGCAAATTAAAAGCTTAAGTATTTTCAGTTAGTTAAGGATAAATACAACTAGACTTCTGATACCTTCTACAGTACTGTATCAGAATAAATTGTTTACTTTTTTGTGAAGGCAAGTGTTTTTACAGTCACAAGATTTTGATGGTTGCTGTATAGCAACATATTTTTATCAGTATATGGATGAATATAGGTTTAATTATTGCTAAAGTGATATACATTAAAATGGTACATTTTTGAAATACAGTTAAGTGATATTTTGATAAAAAGATAAATTAATAAGGTTTAATAACTCAGATTTTAATGCAGAAATCATTACTAGTTTGTAGTTAATCTTCAGTTTTTATAAGTGTGTATTAAAACATCTTCCTAAGCTTGCTGAATTTCTTAGATATTGCTCTGATGATTTTAGGTACCCGTCCACTTCTTAAGATATGAGATGTCCAGTTCTGACAGGTCACCAAAAGTATAGCTAGTACTGCTACTTTGTAGAATAAATCTTTTTGCTTTGACTGTTTGTTTAGTCTGGGGCCTAATATCAAAGAGGTAGAAAGGAAGAAAAGTTATCTTGGAAGAAATGAAAAGTAAAATACAAGTCAATCCAAGCTTTATAATTAAAATGTAGGATGTTATGATTAAAATGTAGGACTGTGCTAGGTGGTAGGAATAATGCATTGCTAAGTATGAATGTAGTATAGCAACAGGATGGAGAAAGAACAGTTAGAAGACAACCACAATTGCAATTTCAATGACATATGAGAGGTGATTTATTTAGGGAAAGTAAAGGATGCTATAGAAGTATACGGCAGAAAGAATGCAAAGCCTCATAATTTACAGGCCACTGGGTAGCTTATTCACAAGGCCCTGGCTAGAGTAGTGGGGAATAATTATTCCTAGACTATAGACGACTCCAGTCCCACTCATGGTATCTTAAAAGTGAGAACCGAAAGGATGAAACTGTGTCCGGGTAACTTAACCGTATCCAAGAACAAAATTCAAGAATATTTTTAGGAAAAAAAATTACCCAGTACTCAAGAAAATATAATGTCTGGTTTTAATCAGATATGACCAGGCAGTGCCAGAAGTGGGAAAACCTGACCCATAATAAGGAAAAGCAATCAAAACTAATCCATAACTGACATGGATATTAGAATTGGGAGACAGGGACATTAAGACAGTTATTATAATTTTCAGTATCTTCAAAAAGTTAGAAGGAAGCTTGAACATATTAGGTAAAAATATGGAATATGTAAAAATAACCAAAATTCTAAAGATTAAAAAGTATACTAGATAAAAAAATTAATGGCAGATTAGATATTGCAGAAGCAAAGATTTATATTGAAGACATAGCAATAGAAATTATTTGGAATGAAACACAGAGAGGGAAAAAACAGGCAAAAAAAAAAAAGAGTCAATAGAGCAGCAGTGAGCTGGGCGCCAACCTCAAGCAGTCTAGGATACTTGGAAAGGAGAGAGAAAGGAAATATATTTGCAGAAATCACTGACAAAGGTTATCCAAACTTATGAAAACTATAAACTTAGAGTTTCAGGAGTTGTAAAACACCAAATGCACATGATAATCAGATTGTTCAAAACTGAACAACTGTTCAGTTCAAAATTGAACTTTGTTCTTAGTAACAAAGAAAATCTTAAGGATTCTAGAAAATTTCTTGTCAAAAGCAATGCAAGTGAGAAGGCTATGGACATCTTCAAAGTACTAGGAGGAATCAATGTAGTATTCTATACTCAGTGAAAATATCCTTCAAAAAAAACACAAAGGCGAAATAGAGATATTTTTGAGACACACAAAAGCTGAAAGAATTAGTCACTAACAGAACTATGAGAAATGTTAATGGAAGTCCTTGAAGCAAAAGGAACATGACCCAAAAGGAAATACAGATCTATACAACTGAAGGAACAAAATCAGAAATTGTGAGTATGTGAATAAATTCACAAAATGTTTTTATTATAATTCATATCTCACTTGAAGATAAATGACTTCAGAAAAAATGTAGCGTGTGGTTTATAATATATGCACATGTATAGTGCACAACAGTGATGCAAAGGGTGGAAGGAGAGAAATGCAGCGTACTGTTATAAGGTTCTTTATGCTATACATAAAGTGCTAGCATATACATGAAGTGGTATCATAAGTATAGCTCAGATGGTACAGAGTACCTGCAAGGCGGGAGACCCGGGTTCTGTCCCTGGGTCAGGAAGACCTGCTGGAGAAGATAATGGCAACTCACTCCAGTCTTCTTGCCTGGGAGATTCCTTTGACAGAGGAGTCTGTTGGGCTACAATCCATGGGGTCGCAAACAGTCAGACACAACCAAGCTAGTAGCACACTACACTGCTACATACTATATAAATATGAATATTATAAACCCTAGAGCAACCACTAAAATAAAACAGAGTTAGAGGTAATAACTCATCAAATGAGATAAAAAAGGAATCATTAAAAAACATTCATTTAATCCAAAAGAGGGTAAAGCAGAGGAAAAGGGGAGTAAAGAGTAGATGTGACAAACAGAAGACAGCAAGATGATAGATTTAAACTTAACCATGTCAACAGTCACATTAAATAGAAACTAAACATCCCATTTTAAAAGCAGAGATTTCCAGATTGGATGAAAAAATAAGATCCAACTATACTGCCTAAAAGAAACCAACATTTAGTATAAAGAAACAAATACATTAAAAATGAAAAGAATGGAGAATACTAAACAAAGTTGGGGTGGCTATATTAATATTAGAAAAAGATTTCAAAGCAAAGAAATATAACCAAGGATATAGACATCATTTCATCTAATAAAAGGGTCAAATAAATTTTGTGACACACACACACACACACAATGGATTATTATCCACCCTTTGAAAAGGAGATCCACCATTTGCAACAACATGGATGAGTTTGGAGGACATTATGCTAAGTGAAGCCAGACGCAGAATGAAAAAGAAAAAACTGCATGATCTCACTTGTTTGTAAAATCTAACAAAGTCATACACATCAAATAAAAAAGTAGAACGGTGGTTAATAGGTGTGGGAAGATGGTGACCAGAGGGTACAAAGTTGCAGTTTTATACATGCTCTCATCATACATGCCAGAGAAGGCAATGGCACCCCACTCCAGTACTCTTTCCTGGAATATCCCGTGGACGGAGGAGCCTGGTGGGCTACAGTCCATGGGGTCGCTAAGAGTCGGACACGACTGAGCGACTTCACTTTCACTTTTCCCTTTCATGCACTGGAGAAGGAAATGGCACCCCACTCCAGTATTCTTGCCTGGAGAATCCCGGGGACGGCGGAGCCTGGTGAGCTGCCGTCTATGGGGTCGCACAGAGTCGGACACGACTGAAGCGACTTAGCAGCAGCAGCAGCAGCATACATGCACAGAAAGGTAACTGTTAATTAGCTCAATTGTAGTCATTATGTATTTCATCATGTATATCAAATCGCCATGTTGTATACCTTAAATGTATGTAATTCTTAGTTTTAAAACATTTTTAAATAGTTAAGGGGTCAATTCCTCAAAAGGATATCGTAGTCTTAAACGTTTATGCACCTATTAACAGAGCTTCAAAATACTGGAAGTAAGAACTAACAGAACTATAAAAAGAAAATAGAGGAACCTTCACACCATTCAAAACAGCCATCCTCAAAGTCTACAAACAATAAATGCTGGAGAGGGTGTGGATAAAAGAGAACCCTCCTACAGTGTTGGTGGGAATGCAAATTGGTACAGCCACTATGGAAAACAGTATGACAGTTCCTTAAAAACTAAAAATAGAACTACCATGTGATTCTACAATCCCACCCCTGGGCATATGTCTGGAGGAAACCATACTTCGAAAAGGTACGTGCACCCTTGTGTTCATAACAGCACTGTTACAAGAGCCAAGACACAGAAGCAACCTAAATGTCCATCAAGAGATGAACGGATAAAGAAGATGTGGTGTGTATATACAGCGGAATATTAGCCTTAAAAAAGAATGAAATGCCATTTGTAGCGTTATGGATGGACTTAGAGATTATCATACTAAATGAAGTAAATCAGACAAAGACAGATACCGTATGATATCACTTATATGTGGATTCTAAAAAATGATGCAAATAAACTTATTTACAGAATAGAAACAGACTCACAGACTTAGAAAACAAATTTATGGTTATCTAATGGGCAAGTGAAGAGGGGTGGGATAAATTAGGAATTGAGGATTAAAATATACACTCTACTGTTTTTGAAATAGATAATCAACAAAGACCTATGTATAGCATGGAAAACTCTACTCAGTACCCTAATAACATATGTGGGAGAAAAATCTGAAAAAGAACAGATGCGTGTATATGTTATACTAAGTCACTTTGCTGTACACCTGAAACTAACACAACATTGTAAATCAACTATACTGCAATATAAGATAAAAATTAAAAAAGAAAGAAATCCATAAGTTGTTGTTGGAGATACCCTTCTATCAATAATTGATAGAAAAAAATTGGATAGAAAATTAGTAAGAATATAAAATGTGGGAACAACACTAACTTGGCCTAATGGACCTTTATTAAACACTTTACCCATAACAGCAGAATAAATTTTCAAAAGCATGTTAAATATTTACCAAGTTAAGCAGTATCCTTAGCTAGAATCCTTTTAAAACTTAAATCTCATAAATTTAAAAGGATTCTAGTCGTACAAACTATGCTTTCTAACCAAGTGAAATTAATTTAGCAACCAGTAACAGGAAAATATTTGGAAAATTCCCAAATGCTTGAAAGTTTTTAACTATATGAAAATGAAAAGTGACATAAAAATTTGTGGATTGCCACTAAACCAATACTTACAGGAAAATCATCTGTTTATTTAGAAAAGAAGAAAGGCCTTGAATTAGTGACCTTGGTTTCAACCTCAAGCACGTAGGGGAAAAGAGGAAATAAAACCAAAGAAAGAAAACAAATAATAAAGATCAGAGTGGAAATTAACAAAATAAACAAAAATAGAGAAAACCAGTAAAACCAAAAGTTGTTCCTTGAGAAGATCAATGAAATGGATAAATCTGTAGCTAACTGGTCAGAAAATAAGACGCAGAAACCAGTATCAGGACTGAGAGAGATGGCATCATTACCAATTCTATATGTGTTAAGATAATAACAACCGTGTGCCAATAAATTCTGAAACTTAGATAAAATGGACAAATTCCTTGAAAGATACAAGTTAACCAAAGCCAACTCAAGAAGAAATTGATAATCTGAATAGCTATTAAAGAAACTGAATTTGTGTGTAAATACATTTCCACAAAACAAAATCCATATTCTAACAGATTTATCCGGAAGTCTATCGAACATTTTCAGGAAGAAATCTTGCCAACTCTACATGAACTCTTCTGGGAAAGTAAAGAAGAGAGAACACTTGCCAACTCATTCAGTGAGGCCAGCATTATCCTGCCACCAAAACGAGACAGAGGCGTTGCAGTTCAGAAGGCTAAAGACTGGTATCCCATGTGAATGTGGATGGAAAAGTTCTTGACAAAAGTTAAGTCAACAGAGTCCAACAATATAGAAAGAAGATGTATACTGTAAGCAAGTGGAGTTTGTTCTAGGAATATAAGGTTGGTTTAACACTTGAAAATCAGTCAAGGCAATGTGTGATCTAGTAAATACAGAAAAAGCATTTGAACAAATCCAACGTTCATTTTTTTATAACCCACAGCAAACTGGGAATAAAAAGTAACTTCCTCAATTTCATGGTAAAATACTGAATGTTACCCTCTACCGTCAACAATAAAGCAAGGGTATCTGTCCACTTTTACTACTTAAGTTCAACACCATAGTGAAGGTTCTAGCCAGTGGACTCAGGCAAGGAAAAAAAGGGCAAACAGAAAGGAACAGGTAAAATTGTCTTTATTTGCAGATGATGTGATGGGCTATGTAGAAAACCTGCAGTAGATGGTGAGTGGGTTGTATGACACAAAGCTGAAGAGGTAAATAGGCCATAAATAGTTTTAAAACCTGCCTACATTATGGAGTGCCAGAGTTTCAGAAGGGCAGTGCATAACCACCAGCTTTTTTCGGCATTTGTGAGATTTGCAATTAGTATATTTCGATTGCATTGTATAACTGTATTGAAGAGGGCCTTAATACACAAGGTAGAGACTTCAGGTAAAGTCTATAGAAATAATATAGATGAAAGTTGATAGTTTCCTAGACTGCAGTAGGGAAGGAGAGATGTGAACAGATTTGATGTTAGTACCTATTAAGAGGTGGAAGTGACAGGATCTTTACTGAATGTGGAAGATAGGGTAGGAGTTGGAAAGATGGAATGAGTTTTAAACGTGTAGCTTGACTTGAGATAGCCAAGTGGTGATGTACTGGAGACAGTTTATACTGGTGTCTGGTGTCTGGATCGAGAGAAAAGTCTTGATGGGAGATAATAGGCTAGAAGACACAGAATGGTAATTGAAGTCATCGGAATGAAAGAGATTGCCTAGGGAGAAGATGTCAGTAGAAAGGTGAGCTTAGGAGAGAAACCAACTTACAAAGAGACAAATATGAAAGTGAAATTAGGAAGGCTGAATTAAAGAGGTAAGAAAAAGAAGCATAGAAAACGTGTTATGCAAAGAGACATTTTCAGAAAGGAGAGAGAGGTTCACAGTGTCAAACGCTGCTGAGAGGTCTGTAATAATTAACATTTATATAGAGGTTGTTAGTTATTAGACCTCTCAGCAGCTCAGCTGGTAAAAAATATGCCTGCAGTGCGGGAGACCTGGGTTCAATCCCTGGGTTGGGAAGATCCCCTGGAGAAGGGAAAGGCTACCCACTCCAGTATTCTGGCCTGGAGAATTCCATGGACTGTATAGTCCATGAAGTTGCAGAGTTGGACACGACTGAGTGACTTTCACTTTTCATATATAGGATACTGTGGACTAAGCTCTCTTGGAAACAGGTTTGCAATGCTGTATTAATTTTTATCACAATTCTTTGAACTAGGTATTAACATATCCCAGTTTTCCAGATGCGGTAAGTGAGGTACAGAGAGGCTAAGTAACTTGCCCAAGAAAACTTGGCTAATAGAATCAAGATTTGAGCTCCGATAATTTGACTATGCAGTTTATGCTTTGACCAGCAAGATAAGTGATGAAAGTGACAGGTGGATTTAAAAATAAGGGTTTCACTGACAACTTTAGTCAGTTTTTGTGAATCAAATGGGAGCAAAAACCTATTGCAGTGGATTGAGGAATAAATGAGAAAAATGAGAAAAGGGAAGTGTAGACAATTCTTTCATGAAACTGGGGTGTGAAAAGGAGAGTAGGGCCATAGGCAAGTACTGTTTTGAGATTTAGGAAAGGCCAGACCTTCTAAGATAAGCAAATGGTAGGTTAAATGCTGATGAGAGGAAACACGTAAAGCAGGGAGGGTTGGAGAGAAAAGAGAAGGAAGGAAGGGAAAGAGGAAGACAGAGAATAAAAAGTTTTTGCGCCATGATGACAAAGCAGTAGGGAATAAGAGTCATAGCAAATATAAATGAATTGAGGGACCTTTGGAGGAGGTCCTTTTATTGTCACGTTGGGGAAGGAGGAAAGCATGGATGTGGCTGCGTATAAACTTGTACGTTTCCTGCTGTTCCAACTCCTTCGATCTCAATTTCTCTCTCTTTCATATATTTGAAACAGGGATGAAAATTCTCTGTGTCAGTAAGTTACTAACTTGGACTTCTGTTGGCTAGAGAGGAGAAGGAAGAGCATCCTTCCACTTTGCTATTGAAATACAGGTTTCTAAGACACAGAATGAGCTGGGCAAGTCTTTCTTGTACTGTTCTGGCATGGATGATTTTCAACCACTTTTGAAGAGTTCACACTTACAGTTACCAAAGGAAATGAATATACCCCTTGGTGGTATGTGCTGGGATAGATCTACATTTATAGAAAAGGTTGAGTGTAAAGATAATCTGTAAAATATTCAGCTATGGGTGATAGAGATCGTGATATGCAATATTTCCTTTCAAGCAGTCATCTAGAATACAGGGTCAGCAAACTACAGCCCTCTGCCTGTTTTTATCTTTTTTATTTTTTTTTAATTAGTTTATTTATCTATTTTTTAACTTTACAATATTGTATTGGTTTTGCCATACATTGACATGAATCCACCATGGGTGTACATGTGTTCCCCTTCCAGAACCCCCTCCTACCTTCCTCCCCATCCCATTCCTCCGGCTGATCCCGGTGCACTAGCCCCGAGCACCCTGTATCATGCATCAAACCTGGACTGGCGATTCGTTTCATGTATGATAATTTACATGCTTCAATGGCATTCTCCCATATCATCCCACCCTTGCCCTCTCCCATAGAGTCCATAATACTGTTCTATATATTTGTGTCTCCTTTGCTGTCTCGCATACGGAGTTATCTTGACCGATTTACTAAATTCCATATATATGTGTTAGTATACTGTATTGGTGTTTTTCTTTCTGGCTTACTTCACTCTGTATAATAGGCTCCAGTTTCATCTGCCTCATTAGAACTGATTCAAATGTATTCTTTTTAATGGCTGAGTAATGTTCCATTGTGTGTATGTACTACAGCTTCCTTATCCATTCGTCTGCTGATGGGCATCTAGGCTGCTTCCATGTCCTGGCTGTTATAAACAGTGCTGCGATGAACACTGGGGTACACGTGTCTCTTTCAATTCTGGTTTCCTCAGTGTGTATGCCCAGCAGTGGGATTGCTGGGTCATATGGCAGTTCTGTTTCCATTTTTTGAGGAATCTCCACACTGTTCTCCATAGTGGCTGTACTAGTTTGCATTCCCACCAACAGTGTAAGAGGGTTCCCTTTTCTCCACACCCTCTCCAGCATTTATTGCTTGTAGACTTTTGGATAGCAGCCATTCTGACTGGTGTGAAATGGTACCTCATTGTGGTTTTGATTTGCATTTCTCTGATAATGAGTGATGTTGAGCATCTTTTCATGTGTTAGCCATCTGTATGTCTTCTTTGGAGAAATGTCTGTTTAGTTCTTTGGCCCACTTTTTGATTGGGTCGTTTATTTTTCTGGAATTGAGCTGCAGGAGTTGCTTGTATATTTTTGAGATTAATTGTTTGTCTGTTGCTTCGTTTGCTATTATTGTCTCCCATCCTGAAGGCTGTCTTTTCACCTTGCTCATAGTTTCCTTTGTTGTGCAAAAGCTTTTAAGTTTAATTAGGTCCCATTTGTTTATTTTTGCTTTTATTTCCAATATTCTGGGAGGTGGGTCATAGAGGATCCTGCTGTGGTTTATGTCGGAGAGTGTTTTGCCTATGTTTTCCTCTAGGAGTTTTATAGTTTCTGGTCTTACGTTTAGATCTTTAATCCATTTTGAGTTTGTTTTTGTGTATGGTGTTAGAAAGTATTCTAGTTTCATTCTTTTACAAGTGGTTGACCAGTTTTCCCAGCACCACTTGTTAAAGAGATTGTCTTTTCTCCATTGTATATTCTTGCCTCCTTTGTCGAAGATAAGGTGTCCATAGGTACGTGGATTTATCTCTGGGCTTTCTATTTTGTTCCATTGATCTATGTTTCTGTCCTTGTGCCAGCACCATACTGTCTTGATGACTGTGGCTTTGTAGTAGAGCCTGAAGTCGGGCAGGTTGATTCCTCCAGGTCCATTCTTCTTTCTCAAGATTGCTTTGGCTGTTTGAGGGTTTTTGTATTTCCATACAAACTGTGAAATTATTTGTTCTAGTTCTGTGAAAAATACCGTTGGTAGCTTGATAGGGATTGCATTGACTCTATAGATTGCTTTGGGTAGTATACTCATTTTCACTATATTGATGCTTCTGATCCATGAACACAGTATATTTCTCCATCTATTTGTGCCTCTTTGATTTCTTTCACCAGTGTTTCATAGTTTTCTACATATAGGTCTTGTTTCTTTAGGTAGATGTATTCCTAAGTATTTTATTCTTTTTGTTGCACTGGTGAATGGAATTGTTTCCTTAACTTCTCTTTCTGTTTTCTCATTGTTAGTGTATAGGAATGCAAGGGATTTCTGTGTGTTAATTTTATATCCTGCAACTTTACTATATTCATTGATTAGCTCTAGTAATTTTCTGGTGGAGTCTTTAGGGTTTTCTATGTAGAGGATCTTGTCATCTGCAAACAGAGTTTTACTTCTTCTTTTCCAATCTGGATTCCTTTTATTTCTTTTTCTGCTCTGATTGCTGTGGCCAAAACTTCCAAACCTATGTTGAATAGTAGTGGTGAGAGTGGGCACCCTTGTCTTGTTCCTGACTTTAGGGGAAATGCTTTCTATTTTTCACCATTGAAGATAATGTTTGCTGTGGGTTTGTCATATATAGCTTTTATTATGTTGAGGTATGTTCCTTCTATTCCTGCTTTTTGGAGGGTTTTTATCATAAATAGATGTTGAATTTTGTCAAAGGCTTTCTCTGCATCTATTGAAATAATCATACGGTTTTTATTTTTCAATTTGTTAATGTGGTTGTATTACATTGCTTGGTTTGCGGATATTGAATCCTTGCATCCCTGGCGTAAAGCCCACGTAGTCATGATGTATGATCTTTTTAATATGTTGTTGGATTTTGTTTGCTAGGATTTTGTTAAGGATTTTTGCATCTGTGTTCATCAGTGATATTGGCCTGTAGTTTTCTTTTTTTTGTGGCATCTTTGTCAGGTTTTCTTTGTCAGGTTTTGGCATTAGGGTGATGGTGGCCTCATAGAATGAGTTTGGAAGTTTACCTTCCTCTGCAATTTTCTGGAAGAGTTTGAGTAGGTTAGGTGTTAGCTCTTCTCTAAATTTTTGGTGGAATTCAGCTGTGAAGCCATCTGGTCCTGGGCTTTTGTTTGTTGGAAGATTTTTGATTATAGTTTCAATTTCCATGCTTGTGATGGGTCTGTTGAGATTTTCTATTTCTTCTTGGTTCATTTTTGGGAAGTACTTTTCTAAGAATTTATCCATTTCTTCCAAGTTGTCCATTTTATTTGCATATAGTTGCTGATAACAGTCTCTTGTGATCTCTCTGTTTCATTTCTAATTTTGTTGATTTGATTCTTCTCCCTTTTATTTTTTGATGAGTCTGGCTAATGGCTTGTCAATTTTATTTATGTTCTCAAAGAACCAGCTTTTGGCTTTGTTGATTTTTGCCATGGTCTCTCTTGTTTCTTTTGCATTTATTTCTGCCCTAATTTTTAAGATTTCTTTCCTTCTACTAACCCTGGGGTTCTTCATTTCTTCCTTCTCTAGTTGCTTTAGGTGTAGAGTTAGGTTATTTATTTGACTTTTTTCTTGTTTCTTGAGGTACGCCTGTATTGCTATGAACCTTCCCCTTAGCACTGCTTTTACAGTGTCCCATAGGTTTTGGGTTGTTGTGTTTTCATTTTCATTCGTTTCTATGCATATTTTGATTTCTTTTTTGATTTCCTCTGTGATTTGTTGGTTATTCAGCAGCATGTTGTTCAGCCTCCATATGTTGGAATTTTTAATAGTTTTTCTCCTGTAATTGACATCTAATCATACTGCATTGTGGTCAGAAAAGATGCTTGGAATGATTTCAATTTTTTTGAATTTACCAAGACTAGATTTATGGCCCACGATGTGATCTATTCTGGAGAAGGTTCCGTGTGCACTTGAGAAAAAGGTGAAATTGTTTTGGGGTGAAAAATAAAATTTTGTTGGGAACATTGCTGAGACATAACCACATCCATTCTTGGTATATGTCTGTAGCAGCTTTTGCAATACCACACCAGGGTTAAATGGTTGTAGTAGAGACTATATAACCTACAAAGCCTAAAATGTTTACTATTTAGCTCTTTTCACGACACGTTTGCTGACCTTTTGTCTACAGTAATAAGGCAGTAAGGACTTAGAAAATTTTTTTGAGAAAAATTAAGATACTAAAAATGTGAAGGGAATTAGAAAAGTGGAAGCTATTTGGGATATATTGCTAAATGGAAATATCACTTTACAAACCTATACAGATTATACCTCAATCTCATTTTTATTTTTAAAAATTTATATAAAAATGTTATAGTTTTGAATGGTGAGATTACAGGTGATTTTTATTTTCTTACTGGCTCTCATGTGTTTTGTGATTTTTCTACAGTGAACATGTGTTAACTGTATCACTAATAAAATCATCTAGTGGTAGAATAGGATGTGACATAGAAGCCAAAATGAATTAATTAGGAAGAATAGAGAGTGTGTTAGGGTTAGACAAAGATGAGACTCCTGGAAGATGGGTAAAGAAAATGCTTCTTGTTGGTTACCAAACAGTTGGAGAAACTTTTAGATGACGTCTCTAATAAACACTTTCAGATCCCTCAGTTCCTTATATTTGACCAGCCTCTGATATAAACACTACCCTCTAATATAGTTTCCCACAAAAAAAAGAGAGAAAATAGAGGTTTCTAAGTTATAAATTACATTTAGACTTTGTCACTCATTTCCAGAGATTCAGAATTTTAAGTTTCTTTTATGGAGATGTTTTTAATTTTTGTGACCTGTAGATAATGCTTTATATTAGTGGTTTATATTTAATTTGAAAAATTATTTAGCTATGAATAAAACCTGTAGTATATTTGAGGGCTTGTTTTGTAGGCAATCACAACTGTGCTTTAAAAAAAAAGGTGAACAGCTTTTATTTGGGCAAAACTAAGTCAGAAATTACAGAAAGTAATTTTTTCAATGAAGTACTGTAATTAACCAGATGAGATGTTACGTACTTTTATTGTGATACTCCATTCAACATCTGCACTGTAGCACTACCCAGATGCTCACTATAAAGTTCAGTGGATTTTGACAAACATTAAATTGACTTCAGGGGCTGTACTATGCTAGGAGTCATCGAAATAGGAACCAATTTTTACCAAATCTCATCTCTTAAGTCACATATTTTTTATTTAACGTATCACTCTGAATGGTATTTATTAGCTCCATAATGACCAAATCATTTGTTTAGAGCATTCTCAAGGTTGAAGCTTAGACTGTAAACTGCTGACTTGTAGATAAATTGTCATGCAAAACAAACATAAAACCAAGCAAAAAATAGCCCCCAGAATGTTTGTTCTCTTTGTCCTTTAAAATGAGTAAAATGAGTCAATAGGCTGATGGTTAACTATAATTAAAATGTAACTTGTAAGAGGAATTTTTATGTAAACTTGTTAAGGAAAAAAAAATAGTGAATGAGCTTCAGAACCAGAATACTTGTGGATACAGATGGATTTTTACATAAAGTATAAAATTTAAGCCCGTGTGTCAAATATGAAACTAATTATATAAAATTAAATATATTCAGTAATACATTTATAATTAAACACATGCACATGTGTGTGTATACATATACACACACATATGTCTATGTGTTTATGTGTGTACATTACATCCCATCTATTCTACTATTATGACAATGAATAAAGCAATGATTTTGAATGAAGGTTTTAGTAATGATTATATTCAAAAGAAGTTCGCTGTTACTAAAATGCAGTATGTTATGGGATTACCTTAAAGGGAAGTGGTGGATGTCCTGCTGTTTGTTATTTAACACAGCACTGAAGAAGTCCACTGGTCATAGATGTGCAAGGTGTTCTAATAGATCTTATCCATATATGACATTTATTATTCAGGTTGGTTTTAAACATAATGTAGACCGGAATCTGTTTTTGTTGCTTATGTAAGCACCCTCTCTCTTTTTTTTAAATTAATGTGCTTCTCATTTATTCAGGAAGTCTCTAATGGCATTTGAGGAGAGTAAACTTATTAGCTTCCTTCCTGAGTAATGCAATTTTTATTTCTTATCAAAATTGTGGTCTCAGCCAAAAACCAGTGTTGGATGGAAAGAAGGAATAAGGAAGGAAGAATGGGAGAGAGGGAAGGATGGAGGGAGGAAGGGATAGCAAGAAAAGAGGAAAAAAGGAAAATAAGAGTTAGCTATACATATAATTCATTTGTATAAAAATTAATTATAAATTGTTCTGCCAGAACAAGATCCTATCATTGTCTCATTTCCACTCCCTGCTGCCGTGATGATATCATTTTATTCATATAATAAATGAAACAATATGTATATTTTTGGTGATGTAGTTACTGAATTTATAAGTAATTAAAACATAAAGGAAAGTTGTTCTGGTTATACTTTTAAAAATTTTTTATATGACTACTGGAAAAGAGCTATCTCAGCTTTCTAAGTTAACTTTGGTAATGCTGTGTATTAATGTTGTGAGTAAGAAAAATATCCTGTACAAATCTAGGATATGGCTAGTAGGGTAGTAAATGGAAAAGTTCAGTGGCAGTGTATCAAAATCTTGTTGTGGAAAGAGAGTTTAGGCAATTGAAACTACATATTTGATATAACTATTTTTATATTAAAAACTAGAGAAGATAAAATCTAACAGTTTTAGCTGACAGCTATGTACAAAAGGTGGAGTGAAAAGGTTTGTTAGAGCAATGGATTTTAAAGGCTGGAGAACCCTGCTCTGAGGTATTACAGTGACAGTTTCAAAATCATTCTTAGAGTTTTGAATGGTGTCTAGTTGAGTAGTCTTTCCAAACTAGTATAATGCTGCAAGTATGAGGTTGCATGCCACTCTTCATTTGTCAGAGATCAAGTGTCTGGTTCATTTTCATGACGATGCTTTCAAGTTTTCTTCTACATGAAGTGAAGAAAAAGTAAAACCAATATTTTGGAGGGTTTTACCCTTCACCCTTCTAAAATAAATCCTCTTTCTGAAAGATTCTCATATTTTTAATCTCTCAGCTTTTGTGACATATGAAAATCTGAAAGTTGTCTTCAGTTCAGTCACTCAGTCATGTCTGATTCTTTGTGACCCCATGGACTGCAGCACGCCAGGCCTCCCTGTCCATCACCAACTCCCAGAGCCTACTCTAAGTCATGCCCATTGAGTCGGTGATGCCATCCAACCATCTCTTTTGTCGTCCCCTTCTCCTCCTGCATTCAATCTTTCCTAGCATCCGAGTCTTTTCTAGTGAGTCAGTTCTTCACATCAGGTGGCCAAAGTATTGGAGTTTCAGCTTCAGCATCAGTCCTTCCAATGAATATTCAGGACTGATCTTTAGGATGGACTGGTTGGATCTCCTTGCAGTCCAAGGGACTCTCAAAAGTCTTCTCCAGCACCGCAGTTCAAAAGCATCAATTCTTCGGCGCTCAGCTTTCTTCACCGTCCAACTCTCACACCCATACATGACCACTGGAAAAGCCATGGCCTTGACTAGATGGACCTTTGTTGGCAGAGTAATGTCTCTGCTGTTTAATATGCTGTCTAGGTTGGTCATAACTTTTCTTCCAAGGAAAAGTTGTCTTAGAGAAAATAAAATGTAAAAGGTATTTAGGAAGATGAGGGCAGTGAGTGTAGGAATATGTATTATGTGCACATTCTATCATGGCTATATTGTACCTTATAGTACTGCTGCTGCTAAGTAGCTTCAGTCGTGTCCGACTCTGTGCGACCCCATGGACAGCAGCCTACCAGGCTCCTCCGTCCCTGGGATTTTCCAGGCAAGAGTACTGGAGTGGGGTGCCATTGCCTTCTCCGATCTTAGAGTACATTTGTGAGCAAAGTCAATTCAGGATTGCTGTTAATCAAATGAGAGAGTTTAAGTGACTCACCCAAGACCACACAGAAATTGTGATAGGGCTGGATGGCCATTGGCCTGAATTGAGAATTCCAACTTTCTCAGCAGAGCTGAGAATCAGCAGTAATGCGGTCTCATCATTACCAGTCTTCCATGAACTCCTGCTGTGCTCCAAGTCCTTATCCTGGCAGTTTGTATCTCTGTCAGAAGCTGTGACCTATTTTTAATGTGGCCTTTTCAAGGGAAGAGATAGTATTGCATGCTATGTTATATACATTTGTGTGCAAAGTAGATGAAAATTTTGTGAATTCTGAGTCTACTTTGCATGCACAAGCTCTTTATAATTACTAAACGTCTATCACCATTCAAGTCATAAATTAACTAAAAAATTAAACTCTTCCAAACAGCGCTAACTCGACCATCTCCTTCCCTACAAGCACACCTTTATGTTCTTTTCTGTAATTTTGTTTTCCTTGTCTTGAGTGTGTAATATCTCTGGTTTCTTCATACAGTTTCTGACTATAGTTAAATCTATGGTTTATTCCGTTTCTTAAATATGGATATTTATTTTAAATATATACTTTGTGAAACCAATTCAGCCATGTCACGAAGGCTAAACATACTTTGTAGACTGTTGTTTGCTTATGTATCGCTCAATACAAAAATTAACACAGATATTCACACATTCACAGACTTACCTAGCTAACGTTATTAGCTTCGTGCTAACCAAGCAGGAGACACTGGTTCGATCCCCGAGTCAGGAATATCCCCTGGAGAAGGAAATGGCAACTCACTCCAGTATTCTAACCTGGAAAATCCCGTGGACTGAGAAATCTGGTGGGCTATAGTCCATGGGGTTACAAAGGAGTTGTACACAATTTAGTGACTGAATAATAACATGAAACAAGATAAATCTGTAAACAATTTTTTCTAATCCCAAATGAATGCAACTGGAAAATGGATGAAAGCAATCACAAATATTTACGGTTTATATGTGTTTAAAAATGCATATCTGTGGTAGGTGGTTAGTCAAATGTGAGTTGACATACTTATACCTTCTCGTATTTAATTAGTTGTTTTCTTAAAATGGCTTTCCATTTAAGAAATGGCATTCTTAAAATGGCTCAGTAGTAAAAAGTCCACCAGCCAATGCAGGAAACACGGGTTTGGTCTCTGGGTTGAGAAGATCCCCTGGAGAATGAAATGGCAACCCACTCCAGTGAGATGGCCTGCTCCAAGTTCTTTGAAGTTCTCTGAAAATTAACAACTACCATATAAAGCATAATCACTTTAGAAATATTTAACAGTTATTAACATTTTAATAGTCTTATAGGTATTTTTTAAGAGTACACATGATATAAAAAGGAAAATGACATAAAAATAAATACAAATTCTTATTATTCTAAATTTAATAGAGTATAATTTTTAAATTCTAGGAAACTTAATTTTTTATATGGTTTTCAGTACTGAAATATAATTACTGAATCCTGTAATTGACAAGTAGCCAAAAAATTCCAGTAAGATTTGAGTGCTTTACTGGAAGGAATTCTGTTATATTCCTTTATGGAAAAGGATGCTTTTACTAAGTAGTAGAGTACAAGTAGATAATTGTCTTAGAGAGTCATTTGTTCAAGCTTTCCCATTTCAAGAGACTGATTCTAGAATTCCAGAATTTTATAGGTTAACTCGGTATAAAACAAGCATTTGCATTTCTGAAAGTTTTAAAATTATGAGTATAATAAAACTGCAAAAGTGGATACAGAAGATTGCTTCACTTGAAATAGTATTAATTAGAAAACCTGGTGCTTATGCATGTGTTAAGTATAGAATCCAACTTATTATTATGAAACAGATACATATACTTAAGAAAAATAAGGTCTTGTTTATCTAATTCCTGAAACCAAATGTATTTGAAGATGTAATGAGATAATACAGAACAGAAAAATCTTAGAGGCTAGTTAATTAGCTGTTTTTATAGTAAAAAGAAATTGATTCCTAGTTAATTATAATAACATAAGCTTTCTTTTTTCTATGATTACTATTCTTACAGTAAAATATGATGCCTATATTTTGGAAACTCAGAATAAGTAAGTCCTTATCCATGATCATGAAATATAAATAAAAAGCCATATCCTGAAATTATATATTTAAGTCCAGTAGAGTTTGTTGATCGATCATGTGAGATATATATAAAGAATCAAATTGTCCCATTCAGCTCAGTTAAGAACTAAAGGGTTAGTTTGAAGATTAAATCCTTTGTACAAATTCAGAATAAAAAGTAATGGCTCAATGTGATATTTTTATCCTTCTTTTAAAATCTTTAAACTGTTGCTTTTCATTTTCTCATTAATACAACTTCTTTGGTAAAACAAATGGGGATAATTTAATGTTGTTTTTATAACACTATTTATTTAACACCTGGCTATTAAGTCTAAGGTGCTGAATGAGATTTCATTAGATAATGAGAGTGTAAGACATTATTGTGGTCTCCATGGAATTTGCAATATAGAGTCAAGACCCAAACATAAAAAGTTTAAAGTACCATCAAAAGCATAGTTATGCTTTCCAAATTCTAGAAAGTAGTTATAAAATATAGGTAACTAATTAACGTTCAAGTAGAGCAACAAAGGCTAAAAATTAATTTGCGTTGAAGTTTAATTAGTGCATCAACAAGTAGGAGTAAATATATCAGAGATATTCTTTCATATCTTTGAGCTGTGAATCTGCACATGTGGAGATGGGAAGGAAAGGTACGGGGTAGTAGAACATAAAAAAGAAGGGGGCTTGGTATCCTCTCAAGAGAAGACCGCTGTCTCAGGAGGCGGCACAGAAAACGAGGGTGAATACACCCAATCCTATTGACCTTAAGATATGACTTCTTATGGTACTTTACAAAATCAAAATGCCGTGCTGATAGACAGTCAAAGTGTTCAGTAAAATCATCATCATAATAATCTTTAATTACCTGTTCTCTTAGTAGATCTTTCAATAGATACTGTCAGACCCCATCTGTGTATAGGATAATGACATAGGCATTGTTCTTTCCAAGGGGCTTACAGTTCTAGCTTGGTGGAGCAGATGCATGTACAAAACAAGAACAGGATATAGGATATATGTAGGAAGGTAGTAGAAAATAGGCCTGGAAACCCAGTTCAGAACAGGGAGGGTCATATTATAGCTTAAAAAATGTAGAATTAATTTAGATAAATAGGATTCATGGAAGATATTTGGATATATCAGTGATATGTTTAGAGCAGAGATGTTTGACAGCGTGATCTGACACTGTCAGGGAGCTTATATAACTCCCTTCCTAATATTAAACATTTTAAAAATATTTCAGGGCTTGCATGAAGGAGAGAAGGGAAGGACAGTTTTTACTCATTTCCCTTTAATTCATACAGATGTCATTGAAGAACACTATTTGGACAGAAGTAAGGTACATTAGATCCATAGTTAAAACATTTTCTAAGAACTGTAAGCCTGGTATAGTACTATCTGAACATATATTTCTTGATAGGCCGTATTTCTTTCTTTGGTCAAGATTTGCCCCTTACTAAAAGCCCAAAGTATATGAGTGATGATTAGTCTAGCTGAGAATGCCAGTCAACCGTTATTCCAGTGTATTATAAGAGAATTCTTTGTGAGTGTTTTTTTAAGAAAATGTATATATTCAGACTCTACAGAATGTATTGTGACATATAAAATTTTACGTTTATAAGATTGGCATGGTGTTAGGAGGCAAATTTCCTTTGTAAAGTCACTTTTTATAAAAATAATTGAATTATACATCTGCTGGTTTTTCTATTCTTCAGTAGCCTGTTCAATAGTTACCATGGAGTCATAATATTTTACTAAATTTAGTGAAGAGGAGAAATGGAAATGACACTTGTTCTAAGAAAATTAAGGTCTTTGTAACAAAGACCAGCAGTTTTATCTTGGAACATATATGAAGAATACTGCTAATAAAAAGTTTTGTCCCTTAGACTTCAAAGACCTGTTACTATAAATGTAACAAGCCTAAAAAGTACTAAAGCTATTGAAAGTTAAGGTTTAAGACGCTAAGAAAGTGTTCATACATCTTGTGGTAGTAGACACTTTCAAATTTCACCTAAAAATTGACTTCTATATCAATCAATATAATAACTGAAACTCTCTAGTAGTTTGGATTAAATATTTGACTGGTTGAGGTGTATAATAATCAGTCTGAAAAACATCATTATACAGGATAGGTTAGTGATGATGAATACAAGCTTTGAAATCAGAACGGCATTGAAAGTGATTTTGGCACATAGTAGCATGTAATTTGGACAAACTGGATAGCATATTTGTGCCATAGCTTCTTATCTGTAAAGTGGGAAACATAATGCTATTCATGGCTAGCATAATGATTAAGTGAGATCATGTGATTAAATGAGATCATATAAAGCACTTGGTACATACAAGGTCTAACAACCAGTAGGTGCTCAACAAATGGTAGCCATCATGCTTGTTTTTAATAAGCTGGGTTTATACTTAAGCATTCTCTTTAAAAACTATTAAAGGCAAAAGGAAAGTAAGTGAATTTTGTTTGTCCACCAAGAATGGAATGGACTTTAGATTCTAGGAGCATAGGTTCTTTGCCATAGCATGACAAAGAAATTAAAAATAAAATACTGTTTTTTTTACAGATCAGTTTTTCTCTTCCTGTCTCTTCTGCAACACTTTTTGTGGTGTCAGATTAAAGATTTTGCATTAACACCATTTTCCCTCCTAGTTTGGTATATGTTGCTTTTTTGCATTATACAGGAATTAGTCTAACATTTCTATCAGCTGCCCTGCTGTGCCCCTGAAAACACAAAATGTGTTTTATTCATTGTTGTATTTCCCAGAGTACATCACAACTAATACACACTCAACTCGTATCATAAATGAATCCCCTGAACCTCAGTTATTCCGTACACAATGCCCGAGAGAGCTACTTGTTTCTTTACCAGCTTAATCAGAATAAACTATGTGGTTATGTCTTCAGACTTCATTCACAAACCTAATTCGTTCTACGACTATCATTATTACTATTACTACTACTAATTACTTCTATTACTACTCCTTGAACTATTTTTATACTTTAGTCAAATGGTTATAAAACAATTGTAAATTTCAGTGCCTTATTATAGTAAAAATTTGTTTCTTGCTTAGGATGGTTAAGTGTGGGTAGGATTGTCAGATAAAATACAGGATGCCCAGGCAGAGTGACATTAGCATAATAGTAGCATAAGGCAGCCCCCATTTTTGTCCCCCCAACTTCAATAACAAAAGTCTGACATCCATCCTTTAACTCAGTGGCATCATCAACTCGATGGACATGAGTTTGAGCAAACTCTGGGAGATGGTGAAGGACAGGGAAGCCTGTCATATCCATGGGGTCACAAAGAAGTAGGACACGACTTAGCAACTAAACAACATTAACAGAAATACCTCTGTGGGAGTTGTGGAATCCAGCAGCCTCGCCAACCAGTGTGTAGGGTAATAGGTAATCAACTTGGGTACCAGCTGTGGAACCTACAGGGGATGGCGAACCAATTCTGGACACTCTTGGCTGCAGTCTCGGAGCACCTGCAGAACAGAGATGAGAGAGCCTTTGTGCAAGTCCAGGTTTCCAAAACCCTATTAGAGATGGGGGAGAAAAAAGAGTCTGGCTGCACTGAAGTGGGTGAGAGGAATAGCTCCTCTCTGCCAGCATCATTCCTCCTCCCCGGAGGTGCAGTTCAGGGCTACGCTAGACAGCTGGTAGCTGTGTGGGACACTGCCGGCGAGACACACTCCTCTCTCACAATATCCAGAGCATTAAAGAGGGAGCTTCATGGCTAGGGGAGGAAGCAGAGTAGGAGAGCAGCGTAACGCTCCCAAAGGGCATTAGCAGGATAAACCTGCTGACTGTGTTCTGGACTCCATTAGGATGTTCACCCACCAGCGAAAGGGAAAACTTCACCCGTGGATCCCCTCAACTGACCGGTGGACATCCCCAGTGTATGCATGCCAAACCCACACCCCTCCCCATTCTGTCGCTGGCTCCCTGGGTGGCTCCCAGGGCTGCTATGAGAGCAAGCTCTGGTAAGCAAGGAGCTCACTCAGACAGTAGACCAGGGTCAGTGGGCAATAGAGAAAAAATAAACTTGAGCTGAGGTGCCACTTTCAGAAAAACAGAGGACTATTAGCATCTGGCCCGGTACATTGTAGAATCTGAAGAAGACCAGCTTAAGATTAGACCACCAGAGGGAGCAAGAAGCGTGGAGCATTTGTGTCCATAGGTCAAAGAAGACCTCAGAATCTGTATCAGGGCTGATACAAGGTATTTTTACTCTATAGAGAGTTAATAAAAATTGGAGAAGGTGACTGCTATTTTAAATGCAAACAACAGTGGAAAACTTCAAGGAACGTGAAAAATCAAAATCATGACATCACCAAAAGATCTCAGTGATCTTCTAATAAGCAAATCCAAAGACATGGAGATTTGCAATTCACCTGATAAAGAATTTCAAAATGGCAGTTTTAGGAAAACTCAGTGAACCATTCTTATCAAACAGACTTTGTCTTTTCAGGTGTGCATTTTCAACATAAACTTGGCCATGTATATTCCTGGCAGAACCACTCTTTGCCCTTTAGTTCACAGCTTACTTTTTATAGCAATTGTTTCAAATATCTCCTTTCCAAATGTTCTCAGTTTCAGCTTCTCTCAGGAACAGCTGATAACTTCATGTCCTTTTTGACAGAAGACCAAGACCATCTGGAATGAACTTCAGGATATACTGCTTTCAGCTCGATTAATATTTATTTTCTTTACCAATAGATGATTATAATCTTGTCCTTGCTTTCTGTTTCAGAAGAAAGGTCCTTTTCCCCTTTCAAACTATGCTCTGAATTTCATTTCTTTGTCTCTTAGAAGTCCTGCTTTCAACTTATATGCTTTCCCCGTCTTATTCCTTTTAACTACCTTATGATTTCTGTAGTGCCTTTCTTAGCTAAGATTTTAAAATACATAGCTACTACCTGTATTTCCTAGCAACTTTGTTTTCACACCTCATGCTATAGCTTTCACACTACAACCTTATTTTAATTATATTTCTTTGCCTTGTTAATTCTTATTTACTTCAACAGTAAGCTCCAGGATAATAATTTACAAGAAGCCGTCTTTAAACTCCCCAGATGAACTCTTCATGAGTTTGTCTTTCTTTTTAGTGTGTCTAGTTCCCACTTTATAGTACATGTGTTCCTTTAGAGCTGTAATCATATCTTATTTGTATTTGCAGTGGTTAATATATAAGCTCATAATCAGTTTTCTCAGTTGACCTGAAAGTCAGCTTCTTTTCCTTTCCTAAAACTTGTTGATCAGTGTGTCATTCAGCATTTTTAATATTCCAAATGATCACCTCTTTTGCCTTCTAAACTTTTTTGGTTTATTCCCTCCAAATTCTTTTTTTGAGAGCCTGTATTTGCCATTGTTTGCTCGGCACCATAAAATTACCGCTATATGTATTTACATAGCTTTCAGTGATCATTATCTGTAACATTTTCTGTACTCCTGGGCACAGGAGATATAGTGATTTAAAATAAGGCAGCCCTCCTCTCCTGAAAACTTCATTGACTCCAATGAGAGAAGAACATTCAAATGATCATAAGTTATACGTTATACTATGCCAGGTAATCGACTTTCTCCCGTATGACATGAGATACCTTCATACATTCATTTTAAAGTTTTCATATGAAGATTTGATATGAGCACATCCATGCTTATAAAAAGGTAATTATTGGCAGCCTTAAATGTGGGCCTGAGAGAAATAGGAAAAAAACAGGGCCTGTTGTAACAATCTTTCATAAAACACGAGGGAAGACTTGATTTTGACAATGGCCATGGGACAAGGATGGGAAAAATATCCAAGATACTTATCTAGCTTTCATCTTTCATCCATGTTTCAGTTTTGTATTTTCCCACTGGACTCTCAAATACCTCTAGGTGAATATCAACTCATACTAGAAACAAGTAACAATAGAAACAATAGCTAGTATTTAATGATCCTTTACTTTGTGTCAGTTTTTCTAACTGCTTTATTTGAATTCGCTCATTATTTCTCCAGCAACTCTTCATGGTAGGTACTTTTATTATGCACATTTTCTGAAGGAGGAACCGTTGCACTGAGAGTTTCAGCAGCTGACCAGTATCACACAAGGTCTGTGTTCTTCTGGCTTTTTGTTTGTTTTTAACCACAGTACTATACTGTCTGAACCCTGGAGGAGGGCATGGCAATCCACTCCAGTATTCTTGCCTGGAGAATCCCATGGACAGAGGAGCCTGGCAGGGGTGGCAAACAGTTGGACACAGCTGAAGTGACTTAGCAGCAGCAGCATACTGTCTGAAACCTGAATTGTTTCTCTCCTGCCTTCTCTTTTGTGTTCATTCCTTTGTATCACCATGTCTGCCATCCATTTTTTCGAACTGAAAACCTGGATTATTTAAAATGCTGGTGTCTCTGCTTTCAGCTTTTACTTTTTTTCTTTCCTCTTTTTACCACCAGAGAAATGTCACTATCATCGTGTTACTGAGTTCCTTCATATCTTTGAGACATATAATAACTATCAACTCACTCAATCAAATATACTGTGGTATAGTTCCCAGCATTCTTGATATATTTTCAGAATTCCCAGCAACTGGTCCTATCTCATGTATATGACTCTTTCTTCCCCCAATGACCAAGCAAAGTCATTTCCTGTCTTCTATAGTTCCTTTGTATTTCATTGCTTTCTTAGTTTTTTGATTTTATTCTGGTCTGAATTTTTGTTTATTTTTATTCCTTTCTATAAGGAATACTCTTCTTCAAGATTGAGGTTAACCATGATTATCTTCTGTGAAGTTAATCCCAACGTTTGGTTGTTTTGTCTTAATGTAGGTTCCTATAGCACTTATGGAGAAGGCAATAGCACCCCACTCCAGTACTCTTGCCTGGAAAATCCCATGGGCGGAGGAGCCTGGTAGGCTACAGCCCATGGGGTCGCTAAGAGTCAGATAACTGAGCGACTTCACTTTCACTTTTCCCTTTTATGCACTGGAGAAGAAAACAGCAACCCACTCCAGTGTTCTTGCCTGGAGAATCCGGGGGACGGCGGAGCCTGGTGGGCTGCCGTCTATGGGGTTGTAGAGTTGGACACGACTGAAGCGACTTAGCAGCATAGCACTTACAATAAGCTGTTTTCTGAATAACCTGTGTCCTTGGTGAGGCGATCCCTGGGTTGGGAAGATACCCTGGAGAAGGGAAGGGCTACCCACTCCAGTATTCTGGTCTGGAGAATTCCATGGACTGTATAGTCCATGGGGTTGCAAAGAGTCAGACATGACTGAGTGACTTTCACTTTCACTTTGGTAAGGCACTGGTCTCCTGGGTATTGCAGAAAGGACTGAGACTTCTCTGGGATCACCTTATCAGAGCTGCATCAGGGGGTTAATGTGTGTGGGATAGGTTGCCATGTCTCAACTTGGGCATGAATACCCATGGTTTCTCACAAAGAACGTGAGATGGTTTCATACCCATGGTTTCATACAAAGAACGTGTAATATTTTTAACAAGGCAGTGAAATACACTACAGTTTATAATAACTTTTCCCCCAATATGAATGGTGTTTGTTTCCTTCTGAGATCTCTTTTTTTAACTTTCCACTTCAATGCAGTTTTGGGGGCTAGAATGCACACAGTATAGTTGGTTTTACCCCATAGCTGTGTTTTTACCATTATGTATTATACTTGACTATAGGCAGTACCTTACACAATCAAATAACCATTCTTTCTTTTCTACAATAAGCTTAAGAATAGAATCTTACATCCTGCTCCACTCAACTACATCTGGCAAGGGTCAAGTCTAAAATAGAAACATAATAAATAAGTTTGTAAATTTCAAATGGGGCTTCCTATATTACTGTACCATGATAAATCTAAAACAGCTAGTGTTTCTATAGCCCTTCTCATCAGCTAATGTGTACATTTAAGCTGTGAACTTTGTTTAAGTACTGCTTTAGCTATCCAAGTTTTAAAATGTAGGACTTGTGTAGTTCAGATCTAAACAGTTTTCCATTGTGGTTTTACATATTAGAAATATATATTTTCAGTTTCTGAAAGTATATAATTTTGGATAATTTAAAATTTTTTTAATTTATTGCTTTGTGTTCAAAGAATATAATCCATATTATATATATTCTTGGCTTTTCTATGCCTCTTTGTGGCCTAGTTTGTGATCAGTTTTTTATGAATATTCTAAGAGTGTTTGGAAAAAAGTACATTTTCTGTTTGTGAGTTCAGAGTCTTAGAAGTGTCCATTAAATCAAGCTTGTTAATGGTGGTCAAATCTAAATTTTAATTTGTTTGAATATATCAGTTCCTGAGAAGGCTTACTGTCTCACTGTGATGATGGATTTGTAATTTTGTTACCCGATTTGTTTTGCTACATGTATTTTAAGGATGTACTGCTAGATGCATTAGGATCTATATAATTTGCTTGTAAATCATTCCTTTTATTCTTAAGAGCCTCTTTATCTACTGATGCTTTTTGCTTTAAATTTTATTTTTAGACAAAATATCTAGTTTTATGTAGTTCAGTAATCACCAATAGTGATTTCACAAAGAAATAAATGGCTATTTTATGGATCCATTTTCAAAATGGTGTTTAAAGTGGAGTTAACTTAATGGTTATATGTGATTGGCAACCATATATTAGAACTTGATCTTGAAAATGAATTATGTGATCATCTTACAGTAGTCAAATTACTATTCAGATGAAATGATACTAAAAATAAGTTGACATTTCCCATGTAATGGCACCACTGATTCATGTTCATCACCTGCAGTGAATGCTAACATGAAGATTGTATAATTTGTTTCACTTTAGTGTCCTTTAAAACTGTCCAAGCCTATTTAGAAAATAGCAAAGCATGTACCAGCCACATTGACTGTCAGCTTGTCTTCCAGGAGCTTGATATGCTTGCTTGACATAAAATAACATGGGCTAGTTTAGATTTAAGATATTAATTCTATAAGTGACATTACACTTATTTTAGCCAGAACAAAACATGCCATCATGATAGCATGGATTCTGTTCAGCTATTTTTTACTGACCACACACCAGGCACGACTAAATGCTGTGTAAACAAAAAGAGGAAAACACCTTTGACCTTTTAGGGCGAAGTATTTTCAAACTGAGAATACAGAGAAAATCTCAATGTAACATGGTTGGTACTACAAGAGAATTTATGCAGGAGTTACAGAAACCATAAATTCCTATTCATCATTTGTTAATGAAGGTATATATTGCTATAAATACATACTTAAGGTAGTGATCAATTGTTTTCTCTATAAGAAAATGGAAAAGAAGGACTTAAATGAAAATAAGTGTGTTTAAAATTCAGTATCAGTAAGATTGTTAAAGTAGGTAGGGTGTATGGAAATTCCTCTCTGGGAATATTCTGTAAGAGCCCAGTTAATAGTAAAGAAACGTTCTTGCTGAATGTCTTACATGTTCTAAACTGAGCTGATGCTTCTCCCCTCCCCTTGTCACACTTTGCCCTCCAAACCAATGCACATCAATCTCAAAACCCTTTGTCAACTTCTTATTGGCCCTATGTTAAAGTTAAATTCATCTCTCATACCACACTTTGGAATCACTTATTCAGCCACACTGACCTTCCTTACTATTTCTTATACTCTGCCACTCTCTTGCCCATCCTAGGGCCTTTACTTTTTAATTCTTTTAGTTTGTAACAATTTAACTCGGTTGCTTCATTTTGCCCCTTTATCACCAACACTGTCTTCAGTTATCTGCGTAAATTTTACTTCTAGGGGACAGTCTGTAATCCTCTAAAGTACATCTCCTTTTTTTCCTAGCATTTATTACTTTGGTAATTTATCACTTTACCGCTCTAAATCATAAGCTCCTGGGAACAGGAATAAGGTCTATTTGTGGTGGTGGTTTAGTCGCTAAGTCGTGTCCAACTCTTGCGACCCCAAGGACTGGAGCCTGTAGCCTGCCAAGCTCCTCTATCCATGGGATTCTTCAGGCAAGTATACAGGAGTGGGTGGCCATTTGCTTCTCCAGGGGATCTTCCCAACCCAGGAATCGAACCCGGGACTCCTGCACGTCAGGCAGATTCTTTACCAACTGAGCTATAAGGGAATCCCAAGGTCTACTTGATGTAGTACCAAACATGTAGTGGGAACAAATATTTGTTGGATAGAAAATGCACTAATGAGTGAAAATTGTGAGGGCAAAAAATTGATTTAAAAATATAAGTAAACCTGAAACATCTCAATATGTCATCACTTTAAAAATTTCAAATTTTTGCAGTTGAATTCAAAGCCTTTTTATGTGGAAAGACTGTCATATTAAAATTTTTTTATTTTGCCATACATTGACATGAATCCACCATGAGTGTACATGTTTTTCCCTTCCAGAACCCCCCTTTCACCTCCCTCCCCATCCCATCCAATATTGTAAAGTTAAAAAATAGAAAATATGAGACAAATGCTCAGGGCTGGGGCAATGGGATGACCCAGAGGGATGGGATGGGGAGGGAGGTGGGAGGGGGGTTCAGGATGGGGAACACATGTAAACCCAGGGCTGATTCATGTCAATGTATGGCAAAAACCACTACAATATTGTAAAGTAATTAGCCCCCAACTAAAATAAATAAATTTTTTAAAAAAATAGAAAATAAACTAATTTAAAAAAATTAAAGAAAAAAATTTTTTAAATCAAAATTTTACCCTACTAACCATTATTTACAAAACACTGGCTCAAATGAATTTTGCCTCCTTCCAAAAAGCAATTAACAGTTTAAGGATAAAAATTTGTTATCTTGAGAATATCCAAAAGAATGTGTCTGAAGGCAGATAGTTCCCTAGAAGGAATTACAGATGTTTTGAGGGGTGTTGGCATACTCTAGAGCCCACCACCACTTTGTAATATAAGATTTTGTGCATTTGTTTTTTTGTTATTGTTGTTAAAAAGTCACACTAGTTCTTTGTGTTGAACATATACTTAACTATCCTTCTCTAAATATTTTAAATAACTCAATGCCGTACATATTTTGTATCAGTGACCGTCAGTGATTACTATTGTTACTATTACGTTGCAGTTGAAGGTTAGAGAAAAAGATTGGAGGTCAAGTTTAGCCAAAATGTTACCTTAATCACTGCCTCATGAAAATTACTTTCTTTACTTTAAAGCAGACCTTTAGCATGATTTTCTTTACCTCTCTCTGATCTAATAGAGAGTTCCAGTTATTTACTAAATTCCTCATTTTTAGTCTAACTATTTTTATAGGTGCTATTTTTAAGATCTTTGATAAGGTACTTTTTATATTGTCTCTCCACCAAAACATTACACAGGTATAAAAGCTTCCTTTGCAGGTATCCCTTAATTTGTATATTTATATGTATTAACATACGATAACATTTTGTTTTGTCTGTGGCAGCAATTAAATACCTCCAAACCTAGTGGCAGAATTAGTTTAAGCCAAGTTAGACTTTATATTAGTAAACAAAGATGTAGAAAATTGATTCAGTGACTGAGCCCCTGTTTGTAGTTTGGAGGCAATATAAACAAATATTTTCATTTATTATCATTATTTTTATTTTGTGACTTTTATAATCCATCTGTTATACTACTTTTAACAAAACAGTAATTACAATCTTTTAAAAGTAAATAGTAATATTTCTGTTCAACTTACTTTCATGTTCTCTTTTTATTCATAATAACTTTTCGAGACATGAGATAAATGTTGAAGCTTAGAAAGTAACCTTTGCATAGAAATCATCCCAAAATATTGTGATGTAGTGAAATAATATAAATTTTTTCACACCTATTAAAATTTCTGCTTAAGCATATTTGAACTATTTGTTCTAGATAAAATTTAAGAACTTTAAAAAATTTGTCATGTTAGATATACATTGTTTCAGGTCCATGCTGATAATGCTGTTAAAGGAAAAAAACTAAAAAATACTGACTTTAAATTTCTTCCTACAAAAGAGAATTACAAAAGAGAAACAGGTATTTCACAGAAACTGCCTTTTACATAAACTTTTTAACTGACTCTTTGGGGTATGACTTCTTAAAAGATGAATGGTTATCTTCCTCCTGGAAAAATTAAATACACAAAGATGACAGTGATTCTTGCTATTGATACAGAGCTATACTTCCATGACTGTAATTTGTTCTGTGATAAAGTTTCAAAAAAAGAACTTCTTAAATAGAGATTCTGCAGTCATGCAATCAGAATAAGCGTGCCTTGGATTCTAAGACAAGCTACTGTAAGGTGAGAGAGGAAGCAATTTGAGAGAGGATGTATAGCAGATCATTGAGAGGGGAGTCAAGACGGGTTAGTAGATCTGCCATGGAGATCTTAGAGACTGATACCAGGAAAGAGAGGTATGTGCAATGGTTATCATTAGGATGCTAGAGAATGAGTAATGGGAATGTTCAGCAGGTGGAAAAAGCTATACATGGAGAGGGGGAGGGTGATGGCAAGAAACAAGAAGTACATGTCTAAACAAGTTAACTCTTGGTGTCAAGGGAATCCAGCTACAAATACTGATGACTCAACTGTGGCAATGGAAGTCCAGTGGCAGAACATACTTTCTCAGAATTAATATGAGGAGAGAACTCAATATAATGTTTTCTTATTGTCTCTAAGGCACTGAGATGCTAGTTAGATGGGACCTGGCACTGAAAGCTCAGCAAATGAAAGTAAGGAATGGGCTTTTTCCTGGTATAAGGATTGAAGCTGGATCCTAGTTTCTTTGAATCAGTGTGTACAGGATCAGGGACCATTAGCAAAGTTGATATGATGGTGAATCCTAAATGATGGTTTCAGTTGTCTTTGTATTTTCCTGTCAGTGGAGCTAGCTTGGCTGGAGTCTAGGTGGGATTGGGGATCCTTCAGTTAATTGTTAGGGAGCTGTGTCTCTGTGGATAAGAAGGTGGAGTTAAGAGTCCTGGCAGGTGATTGTAACGGGAGAAAAGACGCTTCCTGTGCCGTTCACCTCACTGTGCTTCCCCACTAAGTCTTAACTGTGGAAGAGAAAAGCCTGAGACATGATTCAAAGCCACTAAAAGATTTGTGAGACCAAGAATACCACAAAACTAAACTTTCTTCAGTTGGGAGGTTGGAAAGACAATTCATTTAATCAAAATTATAGTATTTGTAAATAAGCACTATGCAACAGAACGAGTCCAATAACCACTAAGAACCCATAGAGTTCCCTCATTTCTAGGTGCCTCATGGAAAATGCTTTTCAAAATGAAGTAGTAATTTTGGAGGAAGGGTGTTATTAGTTTTCTGCTTATGATTTAACAAATTGCCACAAATTTAGCAGCTTTCAAGTTTATTATCTCACAGTTCTCTGTGTCAGAAGTCAAGGTTGACTGGGCTGTTTAGGTCTCATAAGGCTGAAATCAAGGTCTGGGCTTTCACACTTACGTAGGCTGTTGGTAAAATTCAGTTCCTTGTGGTTGTAGGAGTCATCCAGAGACTGCTTTCAGGTTCTAGAAACCACCATGTTCACAGGCTCCAAGGATTACCCATGGGTATCTTTGGGGGGCTAGTCTGTCTACCATAGAGGAAAGCAATTTTTTGCCAAGGGATGACTTTGTCCAATTTCTTTTACCGTAAGAATAGTTAAAATACCTAGACCCCAAACTGGTAGAAGCCTAGGGATTTTTATACTGAATCAATAGTGTAGAAAAAAGACAAAGGCTTCCAGCTTTGAAGTCAAAAAGGAAAAAGTAGGGCAACAACCAGAATCAATAACGGTTAAAAACCTAACACCTTTTCCTTGTGTTTCCTTTAAACTATGGTATTTTGAAATAGCGCTTAAGGTTATTTTAGTAAGCGTTTGACTAAAATGTCCCCATTTTGTTTGATTTTTAAACAAAATTTTATATGCTATTTGAGTTTTCATCACAACTCATAATTGCAAGGAGTAATCATCATACTAGGTTCAAAATTCTTTGTGATCAAAATGAATCTGTGCATCTTAGATCAGCCCCAGGCACATAGTAGGTGGCTAATATTTGGGTTGCATGTACAGATGCGAAGATATCACCTGGAACCAAATTGTCTCAAAGCAGATTCTTTAGGTCAGCTGTTTTTCTTTTTTTTCCTTTATAAAGTTATTGAAAATATGGCAGTAGAGAATAGTTCATGTGGTGGTACAGTTCAACTCGAGAGGAGCTCCCTCAGTTCATCTTGGAAAGTACAGTCTTACCACATGTTTAAGCTGAATTATTGTACATTACTGCAGCCTAATTTCATTAGCTTATTTGAGTTTTTCATACTTTTTCTACATGTTATTTTGAAAATTTCAAACATGAAGGGAGAGTTTAGAAATAATACAATGAATACTCAATACCCCTCACCTAACTAAATCTACCAATTTGTCAGCCATTTTCTTATAATCTACCTTTTCTGATTAAAGTTGAATAGAGAATTCAAGGAAGCTAATTTCTGAACAGTGAAATATGATGGTTTCTGCTGTTTTGAAATTAACAACTAAATCAAAGTCTGCCTGCTAAAGTATTCTTTAGGAATGAAATCGTCACTGTGTTTCTCAGAGTCCTTTTGCATTTCTCCTGCACTTAAAACATGTTTTAGCATCACTAGCTGCTTCCCTTCTATTGCCTATCATATGTCCCGTGCTTCTTGCCTTTTGTGTGAAAAAGGTAGCATTTTGTAGAAATTACCAGCCAAATCAAAGCACTTTTTTTCTTCCGCATGGCAAACATTGTTTAGATCAATTCTTTTACATTCTGTGTTTCTGGGTACTCAGGAACTACTTTTGATTTTGTTTTTAATGTTATTTCTGAATCTTGCCCTCTTTTGAAAGCCTAAAGGGTTGAGGATTATACCCTGGATAATTAAGTTTTGTGAAAACTACCTATAAAATATTTTTAAAACAAGCCTAAAATAGTAGTCAATGATGCTGGTTCTCTAGACTCTTCAAAGGGTGACTGAGTGGAGTGGACTAGGGTAGAAAGCATGTGACACTAAAAATGAATTTGTGAAGACAGAACAAACTAATGCCCGGCAATAATGAAAGTGATTTTTAGATTGTTTCTAGGATCTAACTTTCCAAAACAGAAAAACTGGTTCATCATGGTCTGAAAATTAAAGTGTTTCACATGTTATTGAAATAAGAGTTCTTTTTTAAATTAGAAATGTCTGCATTTTATTTAAACTTAAAATTAGGGATTAGGTTTGTCTTAAGTTATTAAGAGCATTTGGCCTTGTTTTTTATAGCTATTGACAAACTGGCAGTGTGTATTTTTAACCTATAGTAATTTTTATTTATATTACAAACAGAAACATGAAATTTCAGAAAGTGTGTGAACAGTTTATCAGTTATAGCATTCTAATACTCAACTTTTTGTATCTACCATCTTTGATAATTTTTTTTACCATTTCCATAATTATAGTCATACACCCAATTCTGTATTTGGAATGTTTTAAATAGCACTATATCATAAATAAGACCTTCCCTGATGGCTCAGATGGTAAAGAATCAGGAGACCCAGATTTGATCTCTGGGTCAGGAAGATCCCCTGGAGAAGGAAATGGCAACCCACTCCAGTACTCTTGCCTGGAGAATTCCATGGACAGAGGAGCCTGGTGGGCTACAGTCCATGGGTCGCAAAGAGTCAGACACGACTGAGTGACTAACACTTTCTTTTTCATATTATAAATAAACTCCTGTTTCCCAAATAATTCCATTTGTAACTATGATTTTTGATGGTTGAAACATGTTCTGTCACTTATTTGTGCTGCAATTTATAGAAGTATTATATTATTATTAAATTTGACTATTTCTTACTGTAAATATATGACCGTGAACATGTTTAATGCACACTGTTTTTCTCATAGTTCAAGATTTATTAATTTTTACAGCACATGGTGTATGCATGTGAAGTGCTTTCTACAAGTGTACTGACCAGTTTTGCATGCCACTATTGTTGTTCAGTTGCTGAGTCATGTCTGAATCTTTTGTGACCTCATGAACTGTTGCCCATCAGGCTTCTCTATCCATGGGATTTCCCAGGCAAGAATACTGGAGTGGATTGTCATTTCCTCCTCCAGGGGATCTTCCTGACCCAGGGATCAAACCCACATCTCCTGCATTGGCAGGAAGATTCTTTATCACTGAGCCATCAGGAAAGCCCTTCCATGCCACTATTAACTTGTTAAAATCCTGTCGTAGCAAGATTTTTAAGCATACTTCCACAGTTATCAAGAATATCATAAGTATTTACTTAGTTGCTAAAAATATTTGCAAGGTTTGCCAGATCTTTCTTTTACATCTATTAACTGAAAAAAATTTCCCCTCAACTTGTGTAATTAGAAAAAAATAACCCAGTTACGATCACTAAAAAGGTTCACATCTCACTAGACAAGAAATTTAGAAATCAATACCTCTGGAATTGAAACACTGGGAATTATAAACATCAAGAAAACAGCCATCATATCTTTAGAAGAGAAAAACAGTTTACATCCCAAGGAACATGGCATCAGACTTCTCAGCAACATTAATACCAGACAACAGTGGTACAGGGGTATCTGTAGTTTTGATGTGAGTTAAAAAAGACATTTGTACATATAAGGATATGGAAAATGGTATTCATACATCCTCTAGCCAACTAAGAAATGTATGCAAATTGCAACTCATATGAGTAGCACAGTTATTTTCTTAAGCTGGAAGGGAAAAAACTAGACAAAATTGGAGTTATTTTTTATGCTGAAAGTATAAAACTGATTATAAAACTGAATATAGAGGTAAAAATTATTACTGAAAGAAGAGGTGATTAAGACAAAAAGTTTATACCTAAAACTCTAGGTGTTTATAATAAGGGTTAAGAAATAGAAGAGGGTGATGTAGAGTAAGAGAAAGCCACCTTCATTTTTCATAAAGAAAGGTAAACAGTATTGTTTGTCTTAACATTAGTACCTTTAAAGCTTAAGATGGAGAAAAGTTTCTTCTTTCTAGCTTTAAAGGACATCTTATTAGATGCATATGAGAGGTCTTTTCTGCTAACAAGTGGAACAGTTAAACATAGCATAAAGTTTTAAAAGAAATGGATAGGAGATCATTTGATATATGAGCACACAAAAACCTGAGTTTGAAATATTAATTTTAGGCAAAATAGATTCAAGGCAATGATTATTAAACATGAAAGAGAAAAGTTAAATGGACAAGCAGCAGTTGTAGGATATTATATATATATTTGAAAGAGCAAGAGGACAAAAATTAGGGACAATATAAAGGTATTTGGCAAATAGATAAAAATGTAGACCAAGAACACGGATATTTTATTAAGTATTCTTGAATATTATTAAAATTGGTCATTGATTAGGCCATATAAAAATTATTCAAAAGTTCCTAAATACAGAAGTTGTATATTTTGTGTGCATGCTAAGTCGCTTCAGTCATGTCTGACTCTGTGTGACCCTATGGACTACAGCTCACCAGGCTCCTCTGTCCAGGAGATTCTCCAGGCAAGAATACTGGAGAGGGTTGCCATGCCCTCCTGCAAGGGTCTTCCTGACTCAGGGATGGAACCTGCATCTCTTACATCTCTTGCATTAGCAGCCAGGTTCTTTACCACTGGCACCCCCTGGGAAGCCCATGGTATATCTTACCTGGGCACAATTGGGAAACTAGAAACTAAAAATGAAAATAAAACCTCCATGCATTTGTAAATTAAAGTATATCTTTGGTTACATGTACAAAGTTTGGTATTAGTGTTCTCATTTTTTTCTAAATCATCTAATCAGTATAATTTTGGTTTCCTGTTATATCCAGTAACTCTTTGGAAAATTAAAATTATATTTACTGGATGATCTAGGGAAAAAGTCATGAATACCACCATCAAACCTTGCAGATGCAATCAAGGATAAATTTAGAGCCCAATTTACAGTTTCATATTATTTATCTTTTTAAAAAAAGAGAAAATATTTACTAATTTATTACAAAGTTTGAAAATAAAACCTTTTTTAAACAAAGGAAAGTAGAAAAAAATTTTAAAGAATAAAATCTATTAAATAGGGAAAAAAGGTGAATTAATAGAACAATTCCTGGCAAAGATAATGATGACAATGGTGACAACACTTATTCAATTTAGGAAAAAACAGTCATCATCTGTTAAGGACCAGCAGTTCAGGAAGGCAGGCCAGGGCAGGTAGGCAGGCTGTGCTCCACAGAGTCATCCAGAGACTAAGGCTAGCAGGTCCTCCACCATTGTTCAGGGCATTGGTCTTATAGGCATGACAGAAATTGGATCTCCAATTAAAAATAAGTAGGAGGCATCCAGAAAGTGATGTGTACCTCTTCTGCTCACATTAGTAAGAGCTTAACTCTTGGTGAGAGCATGGAGACTGAGCAGCATCTTGTAGCTGGGTTGTGGTCCCTGGCTACTTTTCTCCTACTGTGGGAAAAGACGAAGGACAGATGGTGGTGGTCTACTTGCAGTCTCTCACAGCTGCTACAGAGGACCTTTTTAAAACATGTGGAAGTAGTGTGTATATGAATAAAACAAAAAGTCCCAAAGAAATGAAGTTTTCTGGGAAAAAGATAAATGAACAGAATTGAAGTAAATAAGATAAAAAATATTTTAAAAAATCAGGACCGTAATTACTTCCAAATTGCCTTTGTATTCAGGCAGTTTTATCACTGCATATTTTTTAACTTCACAAAGTAGATAAACACCATATTATGTAAATTTCTTCAGAGCATTGCAAAAGAGTGCCATCCAGTCCATTTTGAGGAAGCAGAATAATCCTAATGCTTAAATTTGAAAATATAATCTAGCAAGGAATTTTCTAAACCTGTCTCATTTAGAAAATAGATATGAAGATCCTAAATAAAATATTTTAGCTAATAAAATTGTTAGCCTATTAAAAGGATCATCCATAATGATCAAGCATGGCTTATCTCAAATACAATGATGGTTTAAGAAAACTGTCAATATATAGTTACTTATATCATGCTTCCCAAAAGAAAAACTAAATAATACCAATCAAATATGAAAAGGCAATGTGTCTCTTATTATTCCTGATCTTTGAAAATTGTTTAAAAAACACTAGGCATAGAAATATTTCTTAGTATGGTAAAGAGCATGTCTTCAACCAATAGCCAAAGTATTTAACTGTGCTCTGCATTAAAATTGTGAAGACAGAAAAGCTACTACAGAGCCATGCTTAGCCACGGTTTTGATTTCTGCAATTTTTGTTATTCACAACTAGGATCTGAAAAAAATTAAAGATTCAGAAATAAGCAATTCGTAAGTTTTAAAATGCACACTATTCTGAGTAGTGTGATGACATCTCACCCTGTCCTGCGTCATCCTGCCTAGGACATGAATCATCCCTTTGTCCAGCTTAACCCACCCATTGATCAGTTAGCAGCTGTCTGGGTTATCAAATCCACTCTCATGGTATCACAGTGCTTGTGTTCATGTGACCCTTACTTTGCTTATTAATAGTCCAAAGCACAACAGTAGTGATGTGGGCAATTCAGATACACCAGAAGAAGTTGGAAAAGGCTTCCTTTAAGTGAAAAGTTGAAAGTTCTAGACTTAATAAGGAAAGAAAAGCAATCGTAGGCTGAGGTTGCTAAGATCTTTGGTAAGAAGGAGTCTTCTATGAAATTGTGACAAAGGAAAAAAGACATCTGTGCTGGTTTTCACACCTCAGACTGCAAAAGTTATGGCCACAGGGCATGATGAGCACTTAGTTAAGGTAGAAAAGGCATAATAACATTTGTGGCTGGGAGACATGAACAAGACTTCAGCAAGAGAGCCTCTGAACCAGGTGACATCAAGACATTTTCTGCCAGTAAGGGATGGTTACACGGATGCAGGAATAGGTTTAGATCAAATAATATAAAAATTACAAAAGAGCTGCATCTGTTGATGAAGCCACTGCCAGAAGTGAGGAAGTAAAGGAGAGAGACCACATTCATAGAACTTTTATCACAGTATATTGTTATAATCATATTATTTTTGGTTATTATTGTTAATCTCTTACTGTGCCTAATTTATAAATTAAACTTTATCATAATTATATATGTATAGGAAAAAACATATACAGGGTTCAGTACTATCTGCAGTTTCAGGCATCCAGTAAAGGTCTTGGAATCTATCCCCCATAGATAAGGGAGTCTACTGTATCAACATTTTAAATGTTTCTCAAAACAATACTTGTATCTGCCTTAAAAATATTGCAAGTGTCTTAATAGTAAATACCAATAATTCTCTGCCAGGTCTCTTCCTAGTCATTTCTTCGAATTTCCAATAAGTATATCACTATTATAGTTTCTATTATTACCTTCACAATTTTACATATACTTTAAAGATCTTTTTCCTTTTCTACCAAATGTAGATTTTATGTCTTGATTCCCAGTGTATTCCTAGGCAGCTGGTTCTGTACCATCCTTAGTAACTAAAACTGTTAGTTATTTAATTGTATTTTATAATCGACTGCATCCTAGTTTTAATTTTAAGCAAAATTTTATTTTCAAAACAAGCCTGTTGTTTTGAAACTTTCTTACAAGAGTATATACAACTTTTATTTTTCCTACCAGAGGTCACTAGTGATAATAACTAAGGTTAAAATAAGAACTCTTTTAGATTTTATTTTAGATTGTTAAAAAAGGAAAATATAAAATAACAGCATACCTCACTGTTCTTTACATTCAGAAATAGGGAATTAGAGAATAAAAATATTAAAATTCAGTTATGTAATAGCATTGAAGAGAAAATGGGAAATGGTGCTAGACACATATACAAAGGAAAAGTCAGTAACATGAGGAAGGAGCGTAGGTTGACTTGTGCCTTGTTACAAGGTAGAAAGATATGAAAACACAAAGTCCAAGAAAGGAGACTGAAATATATAGCAACATAAAATTCATTTTGTGGTGACTCTTTAAAGTTCATTGTAATATTTTCCTTGGGAAAGCAAATAATTGTTCCATAATTTATTTCATTTGAAAATATCAAATTTAATGTATTGTATTTATAAAAAGTAAGTAAAGATAGTGATTTAGGAAAATATTTTTAAAATTAAAATTTTCACTTTCAAAAAAGCATTGAAATTCAAGTCATGTGGCAAAGAAAGTTAATTTAAGAGTAATTAGAAAATACAAATCTGAAAATATATATTAAAATCATATAAATTAAACCAGTGAAACAAAAAATATTTTTAATGGTAATTAATATTTTTATATTTGCTCCAAAAATAGTCACTTAATTTAGAAGAAATATTTTAAAACCATGTTATTTATATGTCTTTCTTTTTCACAGGAGAGAGAACATAAAAAGTCAACCCTAAATAATTGCGGATATATTATATGTAAAGGATTTTCCATGGTGTTCTAATGGGAATTCACACAAATCCAGTGAAGCTAATGCTTTGTAGTAGCTCTTAGTCTAATTAAATTATTTGCTCTCCTTTTCTAGTTCACAACCCACCCCCTCAGAATAATACATACTTTATGAGTTAGAACCAACAAAATTTTTGTGGATCCTCAAGTCTTGAGATAAATTTGTCTTGTGAGTTGGAAATAAACTTGAAACAAGTCTTAGAAATTCCAGCCATGAAACCCAAGAAATGTGGTATTTCACCCTTCTACATAAAGCTTTAATCCCTAAAACCTGATTCTTCAGTGGCTTACAGTTTCAAAGCATGTTTTAATATTATTTATATTGCTACTGTATATAAATGAGCAATTTAGGCAGTTTGAAAAACACACTGTTTTCCAATGCTTAGAGTAACATTTAATGTGTCTTTTTAGTGTTTATTATCAGACTAGTATTTGTTATTGATCACCGTGGTGTACCAAATGGTACTCTAAGCTTGAGTCCACACAGGACAATAAAGGGAGCAATTATCCCTTGTCAGTAAATCCCAGAAGAATGGATGGATAATTCAGCTCAAAACTGTGATCCACAAAGTGAAGTTTGGACTGAAATGCTCTACGCTAGTGCTTTGTACTGGGTAAATAAACTGGGTAATTACTAGTATTCCGTTCACTTCGATTTATGTCCTTAGGCCAAGTCTGGAACTTGCTATTACGCCAGAAAACTAAAGCATCGTGCTCTATACTAGAAATCACGTGGCCACAAAACTATTTTCAAGACATCTCGATCGTTATGGCCACAATGTGATTATTATGAAAGAAAAATTTTTTAATAGTTCTTGTACACTTGTGAAGGAATACGTGCAAAATATAAATATGTAAGACATCTTTAAGATGTAGGAAGGTGATCTCAACAACAGCGAAAGAAGCATATTTAAATCAATTAGTCACTATAATTTGATCCATTTGTTTGGTTGATTCATTCATTTCTGACTATTCTATTTAAAATTATAATTCCTACCCTCTTAACTGGGAACTCTCTTATTTCTTGCTTTCTTTTTCTCCATAGCACTAATTGTGTTTTTCCTCCCTCACTAGAATATTAATTCCAAAAAGGCAAGGATTTTTTTTTTCTATTATGTCAGCTATTATGTTGTAGAGCTTGTAAGAGAGTCCTGGCAAGATATATTTTGATTGAATTTATTAACTAATTTTGAAGTCATAAAATGAAAATTCAGAAAGTATTTCAGATTTAACTTGCTTAAATCTTCATCTGTATCATTTGTTTCATTTTTAAATAATAGCTGAAAAAAGCCCTTACAAAACATATACAGTGAAGAACTTTGAAGAAAAAACTAGTATATTTTATACCTTTTAACAGTATAATCCACCCCCACCCGCCAGAAAACAGAAAAAATAAAGGAGCCAATGCCAACCTAACATCTTTAACTGTTAAGTTTTAGTTTAGATACAAACAAATATTTTTCCCTTTAGATAGGCAAAAGCTTTTTTTAATATACTTACTATCCTGTGCTGTGCTTAGTCATGTCCAGTTCTTTGCAACACCGTAGACTGTGGCCCCCCAGACTCCTGTCCATGGGATTTCCCAGGCAAGAATACTGGAGTGGGTTGCCATTTCCTCCTCTAAGGTATCTTCCCAACCCAGGGATCGAACCTGTGTCTCCTGCGGCTCCTGCATTGGCAGGCAGATTGTTTGCCACTTAAGCCCCAGTATACTTGCTAGGCAACAAGAATTACAGGAGAAATAGCATGTTTGTACAGCACTAAGCAGTTGCAGCAATTCACTAAATTCTGGTTTTTTTCTTGTAAACCTGCTCAACATTGTAGTGTACATTTCTATAAAAGCATAGGTGAGTGTGGTTTACAAACTTGTCTCTTTTAAGTAAGTTTTTTATTGCAGGAAAAGGTTTCTGTTCTACAATTAATTAGAACAATAGTGACATCCTATGTCTAACTTCTAGTACTAAGAGCAACTTCCCCATTATAGTAATGGACTGTCAAAAGGTGTATATCAAATCTTTCTTCCTAGATCTACCTATAACCATATATATTTGACTAAAAGAAGATAAATGTTTGGTAAGGTTTTCTCTTACTCTAACATTGTATATGAAAATTTTATACAAGTTTAGTTAAAATGAGAAAGCAATTTGCCTTTCATTTTTTAAAAAAACATGAGTGTTGATATATAATCCAAATTACAACAGTATGTGACAAATGGTAGGTATTCAATTAATGTACACTGAATGAAATTGCACGTTTTTGTTTAAAATGGGATAATAGATTGATGTCTAATATCTAAGAAATACTATTTCTCCTTTAATACTTATGTATTTTATCAGAAGTTTAGAATTTTGGCATTCATAGGTAAACAACACTTTAGATAACCAAATTTAAATCTAGGTTTCCTCAGGAAAGACCAAAATCATTGGCCTTGGTTGATAATATCTTCCAGTACTATAGAATAAACATACTTTAGTATCTTACCAATTTATATACTGGGAAATATGTGCTGCAAATATACTGAGATATTACATCTTCTCGTGGAATATTAATGCATGAATGAATAAATTGATGGGAGAAAAGTATAACAAATATACTAGATCTTGGATTTGAGTTACTTTCATAACAGAACTGTTGGATTCATACTGATCTGTCTTTAACATATATCTGGTCCCTTCCTGACTATTCTTAGGATTTGTAATGTATCTAAACCGATTGAGGGATCTGTTGTAAATCCATGGTTGTAAAATAGTTGTATGTATTACTGCTCTATGTAAGAATTAAATCTAAAACCTTGACTCAATCACAAAGAACCTGTCCCAAAGTTTTTCATATTCCTGTTTCATGAAGCTGTAGGATTCCATGAAATAATTTGCAAGTAAAGTAGACTTTGAATTTTTCAATCTGTTTTTTTTATAATCTGTTTATATGAGACTGATCTGTGCAAATCTAATTCCTTTCTCTTGTTCAGTCCCCTAATTACTTTTCATCCTCACCACCCTATTTTTGCTATCAATTTTATTTTGGCCACCAATTATAGTATTTATAGTAGAAGGTGAATAAACTGAGTGTTGCCACCTATAGACAGAGAATTAATTTAAACAGAGTTCCTTTTTCCATCTCGTACAACCGTAATTTTCAAACTTGTTACTTATTTACCTGTTGGTTGTTGATGTTGCCATTTCATAGGTCTCTGCCTTAAAGATAAAGCGTTTATTTAACTATCATTTTATCATACTGCCTTTTATATGTCACTCAAATATAGCATCTTATTAGAGTTTGTAACTGGAAAAAGTTTTAAAGAGATCTGTTTAAACCAAATAACTTAGTCATATACCAAAGTAACTACTATATATTAGTTTACCTCTGGAGTGGGAAAAATTACCAATATTTGTTCCCCGGAATGAAAAGCTTCCCTTCCTACAGTCTGTTATCATCAGTCTTTGGTTCTGTGCCTTCTCTGTAATGATATAGGTTTGTTTCTCCTTTATTCTTTGCAGAGTGCTGCAGCAGCTCCCAGTCCAGTGCTAGGAAACATTCCCCCAGGAGATGGCATGCCAGTAGGCCCTGTACCACCAGGGTTCTTTCAGGTACTCAGAGCAACTCTGACTAGGACTGTTAAGGCATAGGAACTCCTGTTCGATTTTATTGAAAGATACAAAGGAGAATGAGGCTATTGTAATCCTTAAAGTAAACATAATACTGTGCAGCCAACTCTTGATTATTCAGAGACCTGTTTTAGTATGTAGATTAGCCCTTCCTTCCAGTGTTTTATTTGTTGTCCAATTTTTATTCGTGTATTTATTTTGCCATTTCACTGTTCAAGGAAGAAAGGTAGCTTAAGTGCAAATTAGCCCATTAAGCTAATGTGGTGAAGATTTGGTGGAAGAAAAGGCTAATGGATGAAGTTTTAGAATAATACATGGATTTTAACTGTGTAAGCCATCCATATCTCTGCAGACCAAAGATAATCAAGATTTGGCTGTGCTTTCACACTATGGCTAAATCATAACCTATTCATCTATCAAAATTATAGACTATAACAAAATACTTTTGTTATAGAATCATTTTTGTGGCTTTTAAACTGAGATTTTTATCAATGTCATTATATAACATAAAATCAGATTTTAAAACTCATATGTTAGTATTTTAAATTTGCAACAAGCACATTTATTTTAGCAAAAGATGATAATGATTTTTAAAATTACATCAGTTTTATGGCATCCACATTTAAATCTGACAGTTTTCTAACCCAAACCAACATAGATTCTGAAGTTTAACTACATAGTTAATTTTATAACACCCTTTGAGAAAATTAGGAAGAAGTTAGGAGTTAGAGCTACAATGGGAAGGCAGTATGGGAATTAATGTAATAGGTGATATTGTTAATGAATTACATCGGGTACTTATAAACTATTTTGTCACTTTTGTGTTTTGTATCTTCAAGATTCTTGAAAATCATTTGTTAATACATACCATCATTACAGAGTAGATCAATGTACTTATAAATGTGGAAATAGAAAAATAAGTGATTTTCCACAGTACAGCAATTGAATAAAAAAGTCATAAATAGAACTCTGAGTACTAACTCTGAAATGTAAAGTCCTTTAGGATATGCTTATTTGTCTGGCTACTCTGTATTGATATTCAAAGTCTTAGAGCTCACATTCTGTGTTGAAGCACCTTAAAATATAGGAACATATAATTAATCACTATTTAAGATAATAAAACCTAACAGTAACTGCTTACTATATGCCATGCTTTTGTTCTAAATGTTTCACATGTATAAACTCTTCATCTTCACAATTACCTAAGTGTAAAGTATTATCATCATTCTTATTGCACAATGAAAACACCAAGGCATGATAAGCACTTTGCACAAAGTCAGAAAGTCACAGGACTGGGATTCAAAGCAAGGCTTTCTGAACTTCTGCCCTTGACTTTACCATTTAAAATTCATGTGTGTGTGTATTAGTTGCTCAGTCGTGTCTGACTCTGGAACCCTGTGGACTATAGCCTATCTGTCCATGGGATTTCCCAGGCAAGAATACTGGAGTGGGTTGCCATTCCCTTCTCCAGGGAATCTTCCCAACCCAGGGATCAAACTTGGGTCTCCTGCATTGCAGGCAGATTCTTTACCTTCTGAGCCAATGTTCATAGTTGATCATTATTCATAAAATATTTCTAGCTCATTTTATGTGTTTTCATCATGCTCTTATTTCTCTTGCTAAGGATAGATTGGAGTTAGGGAGTAAATCAGAAGAGTTTACCTACTTACAAGAGCTAGTAGAAGCTAAGTGGCACTTAAAAAAAAAAAAAAGAGAGGATGAGGTGGGAAAGAAGCCAAATTCTTCCTAGGGTCAAGCAAAGATGTATAAACCTATACATTTTCATTTTCACATTTTGTAGAATGAGCCATTCTTCCCTTACCTGCCTTCTGCCTAAGTCTTGGTAAGAGTAGTTGAAACAAAATTAATTTTTGTTTTAATCCAATTAGATAAACATTTGACTCCCGCTAGATGTCAGGCACTCTGGCAGGCATCTCAACATGAATGTGTTTATATGTACCTTCCTAAAGGAGATCAGTCCTGGGTGTTCACTGGAAGGACTGATGTTGAAGCTGAAACTCCAATATGCTGGCCACTTGATGCAAAGAGCTGACTCATTGGAAAAGACCCTGATGCTGGGAAGGATTGAGGGCAGGAGAAGAAGGGGATGACAGAGGATGAGATGGTTGGATGGCATCACTGACTCAATAGACATGGGTTTGGGTGGACTCTGGGAGTTGGTGATGGACAGGGAGGCCTGGTGTGCTGGGGTTCATGGGGTCACCAAGAGTCGGATACAACTGAGTGACTGAACTGAACTGAAAGCTCACTGTCTAACCAGTGAATCATTATTTAAAATAAATAACTGTAATATAGCAAAATATATGCTGAAAGAGTAAAGTTCAGTGTTGACCTAGGGAAGAGAACTATTAAGTCTGCCTGAACTGGAGCTAAAAGTGGTTTTGAAAATGTTTTCCAAGAAAACAATCAGAGGAACAATACTCTAGAAAGTGGGAAAAATATAAGCAAAACCATGGAAGCATCAGAATTACCTATGCAGAAGTGTTCAGCAAAATATGAATGGAAAGTAGAGGAGGGAGACAGGCAGGAATTCCTGGAAATGAAATTGGAAGATAAACTCTAGCATCTTGAGAAGGGCCTTGTGTGCCGTGTAAAGAATTTGAGTCTTTATTCACTAGGCTTGTAGGAACTGTCAGACATCTTTAAGAAGGGCAGTGAACAGAATTCAAACTATAGGGCAGATTAGGCTTTGTTAAGCACCTATGATATAGTTGTATACAAAATCCCTGCTCTCAAAAACTTACACTGTGGTGAATGAGAAAGAGAAAAGGCAATTCAAATTTAAAAAGAAATGGCTATATTAAATGAGTAGTGTGTGTTTTTAGAGCAAATCAGAAGTCCACCAAACTCAATCTTGGGAGAGCCATTGTCAGAAGAATATTGTCAAAACAGTAAATAAATCAGAGTCAGCATCTAAAGATGCTTAGGCAAAGGAAGCAGAGAGAGATGAAAATATTCCAGGAAGAGGGGGAAAAAACATTATGAAGACCCAGACAAGAAAGCAGAGACCAAATAATTCCAAAAAACTGGAGCTTAATTATTAGCTAAAGAGAGAATGACTGGTGATGAGGCTCCAGAGGAACCTTGAGGGGCCTTGTAGGTTAGTTAAGAGTTTGAGCTTGATCTTAAAGGCAGTAATAAGCTATTGAAGGGTATTAAGCTGGAAGAAGGCCTGTTCCTATTTGCATTTTTTTTTGAAAAATCACTCCAGTTATAGGATGTAGCGAGGATTGCGGAGGGACAGTTTTGAAAGTAGGGAGACTATTTAGGGTGGCTGTTACAGTAATCCACGTGAGATTGGATGATAGGGACCACAAAATGAGGGGTAAATTTGAGGTAGGACCTCCAATTAAAGATATCCCATAGACCAATGAGCATAAAGGTTTGAAGGCTAAGACAGTGATCTAGACTACAGATAAAAATTGCAGGATTGTCATCATATCAGGGACCTGAATCCACAGGTGTAGGTTGACTGTTCAGGGAGAAAGTACAGATTGAGAGAGTAAAGGGATGTATACGTGAACTCCCCAAACACTAACACTCAACAGAAGAGTGAAGGTGACAGAACCCATTAGAGAAGCTATTGCAGGGGGTCGGCTGGATGGCTGTGACAGTAGCTCAAGAAAGAGGCTCTGTGGACCTATTAATATTGAAGAGCAATGGCAGCAGGACTGGGGAGGAAGAAGCAATGCATAGTTACGTTCACTAGGCATTAGCTGATTAAACAAGTTGGACTTGGAGAAATCAAAGATGATTCTGAGGTTCCTACTTTAGGCCCTTGGAAAGCTTTTATGTCTTTATCTAGTTAGGAAAGATAGGAGGTAGAAAAAGTTTTAGATATGCTTAAGCATGATAAACATCATCCCTTTTGATCCAGGGAGACCGTTCCAGCTAATCCTTTAAATACTCATTTTCCTTATTCAGTAGGCTTAAGTATGTTCAATCTCCCTAGAAATGCCTCTCTGAAATACTGGAAAACTCGAGTCATCAAACCTTTTTTAAAAAGCAGCAGTATGTTATCTTTGGTACATATCATGATGGGCTCGGGGTCCTCAGATGTTTCCTAAATATCAGTATCACTTTCCTGTCCTTCAGAATGATTCTGGCCACAATGCCTGTTGTTAATGGAGAGTGGCTGCCTTCTGTAAGTAGACATATCATCAAGACAATGATAATTCAAGTCCACATACCACTTTTTAATCAAGTTCCAAAGAGATAGTGACGTCCAAGAATTATGCAGAGAATGAAAATAGTTTTGAATCACCATTCTTAGTGAGGAAGTGCAAAGCTTATTTGGGGACAGTTGGAATGGGACTAGACCAGGCAAGGATTGAGCCTAATAGAATTTAATGAATAAGTGGAAGTAAAGAAAGGTGACACTTTATGCATTGAATTAATGCATAAAGCTTCACCATTCTGAGCGCCACTCAATATGTGATCGTACCATAAGAAGTACCTTTGTGACCCCATGAACTGTAGTCCGCCAGATTCCTCTGTCCATGGGATTTCCCAGGCAAGAATACTGGAGTGGATTGCCGCTTCCTTCTCCAAGGGATCTTCCTGACCGAGGGATCCAACCCGTGTCTCCTGCTTGGCAGGCAAATTCTTTACCAATGAGCCACCTGGGAAACTCCCCTTTTCCATTATAACTATAGACAAATACATTACCAAATGAAATTATTACAAACTCTAAATCTGTGAATTCATAACAACTGCATGAAAAATCCGTTCACTTCATTTGCTCAGTCGTGTCCGACTCTTTGCGACCCCACTGACTGCAGGACACCAGGTTTCCCTGTCCGTCACCAACTCCTGGAGCTTACTCAAAACTCAAGTCCATCGAGTTGGTGATGCCATCCAACCATCTCATCCTCTGTTGTCCCCTTCTCCTCCTGCCTTCAATCTTTCCCAGCCTCAGGGTCTTTTCCAGTGTGTCAGTTCTTTGCATCAGGTAGCCAAAGTATTGGAGTTTCAGCTTCAGCATCAGTTCTTCCAGTGAATATTCAGGACTGATTGCCTTTAGGATGGATTGGTTGGATTCTCTTTGCAGTCCAAGGGACTCGCAAGAGTCTTCTCCAACACCACAGTTCAAAAGCATCAATTCTTCGGCGCTCAGCTTTCTTTATAGTCCAACTCTCACATCCATACATGACTACTGGAAAAACCCATAGTCTTGACTAGCGGACCTTTGTCGGCACTGTAATACCTCTGCTTTTTAATATGCTGTCTAGATTGTTCATAGCTTTTCTTCCAAGGAGAAAGCATCTTTTAATTTCATGGCTGCAGTCACCATCTGCAGTGATTTTGGAGCCCAAGAATAGCAGTTAACTTAGACTCCAAAATAAATATGGTTAATTCCATCTACATTAAATAAGTCCATCCTGGAAGACAGTCTCTATAGATTAGCATCTGTTAGTGACAGATATCAACATGGTTCAGATTTAAACCCTCATAAACCCTTAAACTGTCATTTTTTATTGAAATGGAAGTGCTTGTATTGTTGAGTATGAGCTCAATTAAGTAAAATCAAGGGGTATAGCTGAACATACAAACAAAGGTGTTAGTTTAGTAAAAGGAAGCCATCTGAAGTAGGCACATTCATTTACTTGGAGTCTTTTATCAAAGGAGTAATTTGTATAAGAAATACTATAAATTCTCAGAGTGACCTACCACGGAACTGGTGAATAACTTTAGAATAACTTCCTTAAGTTGACGAATCTTGTTACTAGGGTTAGAGGAAAGATAGTAAAAGTGGCCATTTGGCAGTTTGGTGGAAGAAAATACAGTATTGTGGCATGGTATGAATGCACATAACAGGCCCTTTGAACTAAATCTGTCCTGGGGCTCTCCTGTCCCAGTGCTAGAGTACTATTCACAAGTTTATTGTGTGCTAAGAAATTTCAGTCATGGTTTAAAAGCTTCAGTCTGCTATATATTCATTCTCATAGCATTCATACTAAAATCAGGCAAAATTTGATTCTGTAGTTTTATCAAATAGGCAGCATTAACCCTTGAACCAATTAGATTTTCTTCACATTTGTATATAATAAAATAGTTTAGTTAAATGCATTTATAAACAAGGTTCTCATTCATGTTTTTTTTTTAAATAGACTTAACTCTGTCACCTTAAGAAGTTTTATAATTTTCTAGATTTGAGCAATAAGAAATCTTCTCTTGTGAATTTATTATAACGTACTTATTTAACTTATTTGTACTTATTTAAATTCATTTAGTTATAAACTTATTATAACTTATTTATAGTTATTTAAACTTATTTATTATAACTTATACTAATTAAAGCATTTCTGATTTCAACCAAAAAAAAAAAAATCTGAGGGGAGTGAAAAATACTTTATTTTTCCTCATTTTTGCCCTTACCACAAGAAAACTTTCAAGAAAACCACATCTTGTTTGTATCACTTTAAGTACATCTGTTATAACCTTTATATAAAAATACAATGTAATCTTTTAATGTAGGTATCTTTGAGTGTACAAGTAATGTGAGATATACTTGTAAATATCTAATTCTGAATTCTGTGTCGCCTTTTGTTCATTTTTACCGTGTACCATGTTGTGTTTTGATTTTTATCTTGACCCATTTGCTATCTTCTTAGTCACTGGATCTGTAGTCTTTACTGAAAACTGTTGAAAACTAATAATATATTGATGATGGATTGTAAATGTAAGGCTTTGTTTGACATGAATAAGATTATATATACTTGTGTAAGATAAAGTATACCAAGTAATTTAGTTTCAGACTGTGGTGGCCATCCATATTTTAAAATCCAAATTGATCAAAACTCTGATATGGTGGAAAATGTGTTGCAGCACGTTTGTACGTACAAACTGTTTACAGGCAGAGCGTCAGCAATGGTAAAGCGGCTTTGCCATCTAGTGGTGGTTTGCCAGTGTCTCTACTTGTTTGGGTATATTTTCCAAAGGTTCTATTTTTAGCAAGACTGCGCAGTTGCAAGCTGACCTAATGCTTTGACATAGTAATAACGTAATAAGAAGTACAAAAAAATAGAAATAAATCTCCCCTTTTCTCCATGCTACTGTTATTGGCTAGAAAAAGCTCAATATAAATGGCATTTATAAAGCACCAAAGACAAAAACAAAACTTAGGGTAATAATGATATTCTTAATATTTTAAAAGAAAAAGGAGTCAAAAAGGGGAAAAATAGTTATTTAATCTAACACTGCAACTGAAAAGGACAAACAGGAAGAAATGTTTTTACAACATTAAATGTTTCTGGAGGTATATATTTATTTGACTTATTTCTGGATATAGAAAGTGAAAGTTACTAAGTTGTGTCCAACTTTTTGCAACCCCGTGGACTATACAGTCCATGGAATTCTCCAGGCCAGAATACTGGATTGGGTAACCTTTTCCTTCTCCAGGGGATCTTCCCAGCCCAGGGATCAAACCCAGGTCTCCCGCATTGCAGGTGGATTCTTTACCAGCTGAGCCACAAGGGAAGCCCAAGAATACTGGAGTGGGTAGCCTATCCCTTCTCCAGGGGATCTTCCCGACCCAGGAATCAAACCAGGGTCTCCTGCGTTGCAGGCAGATTCTTTACCAACTGAGCTATCAGGGAACCTTCATAACTAAGCATACTCCTCTGCTCTGCTCCTGCTATTCAGACTTTCACAATATAACTGTTTTATGATCAGAGGACTTGTTTTACCCTATTATTTAACATATAGTTAATGTCTATGCCTTACTTACACATATAATTAAATAGTTCCCTTCTATTATTATTCTTTCGATTGTCTTCTCTCCCAGTGGTTTGCCTTTCCTCTTATCCCGCCTAATTATGTCTATTTCAGAAGTTAGTCTTAGGAAATACTCTAAACCAAGAGAAACTCTTTTTTCCTTCTCTCCAGAAGTTGCAGATATCATCTTTGACCTCAGGTAACAAACCGAAAGATTAGGAAGTGTATCATTTCTCAATTTTAATGATTACTTAATATTGCAAGTTGAATTGACTTACTGAACTTTAACTTTTAACATTATCAGTATATTTAATATATAGTCTAAAATTGAGTCATTAAATATAATATTTCTCAGAATTAAATACACAAGGATTTGGAGAGTAGAGGTAGGGAAGGTTGTTTATTTACTGAAGTTCAAGAAATAAAGCTGAAGTTTCATTTTCTTAGAAATGTAATTTTGAATCTTTAAAGAACAAGGATTCTAAATACCAAGAACAGAACAAATCTTTCTCTAGTATAAAGATAAAAGCAGCCTAAAAAAAATTAAGGTGCCTGACAGCTGCTGGCTTTTGATAATGCTTTCCTACAGTTGTAGTAGTAGTTTTTCCGGCCTCAACTCTTAGAACAAATTAAAACTGCTCAGCATGAGTAACTTAAGTTTAAAAAAAAAATGAGTTTCAAACTAAAGATCCTACAGTTTGACTAGATGGACAACGAGCAAAGAGGGGAGGGAGTACCAGGGGTTCAGAGTCTTGACTTGAGTTTTTCAGTTAGAACAGGATGAAATACTTTCTTGTTAGAAACCTTACTTTTACTTTTTTGTGTATTTACCAAAATGAGTTATTTATGAAAAAGTTAACCTGGCTATCCTAGACCAATATCTCACTACTGAAAATTCTTCCCAGAATATGTCCATTTTTATCATAGGTCCCTGGGAAACAAAAAATGTATAGCAAATATCCAAAGACAATTTATAACATAATCTTAGTGTTTTGTTTAATGTTTGTTATAGAAACAAAAACAAAAATGGTCACCATTCTTTGGGGAATTAAAGATAAAGAAATGAATTATTAAATATAAAGTGAAAGGCGCTCAGTCATATCCAACTCTTTGCAACCCCGTGGAATTCTCTAGGCCAGAATACTAGAGTGGGTAGACTTTCCCTTCTCAGGCGATCATCCCAGGGATTGAACCCAGGTCTCTCACATTGCAGGCGGGTTCTTTACCAGCTGAGCCACAAGGGAAGCCCATCAAATATTAAATATAGTGCAAGTTCCCTATATAGGTGGGATAGATTTGGCCTAAGTATACATCAGAATACCTTCAGCTTTTTGAAAAAATAGCATATCGGACTTCCCTGGCAGTCCAGTGGTTAAGACTCCATGCTTCCACTGTAGGGGGCACGGATTCCTTTCCAGGTGGGGGACTAACATGCTGCACTGTGTGGCAAAAAAAAAAAAAAAAAAATCACCCTAAAAAAGCTAAAATAGCTTATCACTAGGTGATATTGTTCTGAAAAGATTTGTCTTCTGTCTATATCAGAAGTCAACAAACGTTTCCTGTAAAATGCCAAATAGTAAATATTTAAGGATTTGAAGGCTCTGAAGTGACACTACTCAACTCTGTTGTGGTGTAAAGGCATCGTAGACACTGTGTAGGCTAAAGAGCGTGGCTGTAGTGAAGGACAGGGAGGCCTGGTTTGCTGCAGTCCACGGGGTAGCAAAGAGCGGTACCTGACTTAGTGACTGAGCAACAACAGTTGCAATCAAACCTTACTTACAAAAACAAATAGTGGACCGCATTTAGCCTGTGAGCTATAATTTGCCCATTCCTCTTCTTTATGAATATGAATTATTAATATGATCACCTGTAAGAAATCTAAAGGGTTAGGACTAAGAACAGTGTTTCTCCAAGCATGTTCTGTGTAACACTGGCAAAGAGTCCTGAGGGTCACCTGCCTCCTAGTATATCGGAATTCTTGGTGGTGGGGTCATGGTGCTGGAAATCCTTTGGTTTTTGTTCTTTGTTTTTTTATTTTTAACAAGTGAGTCTTACAAGCTAAAATTTAAGAACCACTGGCTAAGATAGCTGATGACATTCAGCATCAAATATTGACTGCCCCCCCCACCCCTGCTAGAGTTACTGCAGTAATAAACAAGCTACATAGAAACACTTGCTCACACTCAACTTAGAGTCCACTATGGGAGACAGTCAGTAAACAAGATAAATATTTTAAAATATAAGACATGTTAGATTGTGATAAAGACTAGGGAGAAAAATGAATCAGAAGAGGAGAAGTAACAGTGTTGAGAAAGTTCTGGATGGATTGGCCACAGAAGGTCTCAACAAGAAGATGCTATTTGAGTGAAGACCTGAAGGAAGTCAGGGAACAAGAATCTGGTGTCTGAAGGAAGTGTTGCAGACTGAGGGAGCAGCAGGTGTAAAGTCCCTGAGTTCAGCATATGACTGGCTTTATCCAGGGTCGACTAGAATGCCTGAGTAACTATAGTGGAGTGTCGGTGGGGAAGAACAGTTAGATACACAAAATCGTAGGCAGGAGAAAGCCACATGAAGTAGAACTTTGTAGGTCATTTGGGGTTTTGCTGAGTGGAGGATTTTAGCAGGGTCTTCTTGGCAGCTATGCTGAGATTTGTCTATTGGAGGGAATGGTGGAAGCAAAGAGGCCAGTTTGGATATCACTACAAAATTTTAACAAGAGGTTATTATGGCTCAAAGGTGGTAACCATGGTGAGAAGTGATTGGATTTTAGATATATTTTGGAGTTAGAGCCAACAGATCTTGACGACAGTCTGGATATGTGTTGTGAGAGGAAAAGACAAATGAAGTCATATGTGAAACAGAACACCATTCCAGGTTCGATGCATGAGACAAACGCTCAAGGCTGGGGCAATGGGATGACCCAGAGGGATGGGAGGGGGAGGGGGGTTCAGGATGGGGAACACATGTAAACCCATGGCTGATTCATGTCCATGTATGGCAAAAACCACTACAATATTGTAAAGTAATTAGCCCCCAACTAAAGTAAATAAATGAAGGATGACTGCAAGGTTCTTGACCTGTTCAGCTGGAAGAACCGGAGCTGACATTTACTCATGTAAGTAAAACTGCAAGAGGAAGTATGAGAGGAATATCAGAAGCTTAACTTTGAACTTGTTAAGATTAAGGTGACTATTAGATATTCAAGAGTAGATAGCAAGGTATCAGATCTGGAGTTTTATGCCTGAGGCTTGGGCTCCAGACTTTTGGGAGTTATTAGCATATGGATAATATTGAAAGCTGTGAGCCTGGATGACATATGATCAGCTCTGTCAAATGCTTCCAATGGTTCAAATTAGTTGAGGGCTCACACCTGATGGTGGAACCTAATGAGGTGGCCACTGGAGACCATGATAAGGCCAGTTTCAGTGGAGTGATGGGGGTGACAGTTGCATAAAAGTGGATTCAGTATGTAGCAGGAAGAGAGAAATTGGAGGCAACGAGTGTGTCAAACTCTTTCAAAGAGTTTTGCTCTAAAGGGAAAGCAAGAGATGAAGCAGTAACTGGAGGGAGAATTGGGAGAGGTCAAAGAAATGCTGCTGCGAATGAGTGTTGGCTATGATAAACTGTCCATCCCTGCCGAGGGACAAAGAAAACCGCTCTGTTGGCACCTGTGAGCAGAGAGTATTGGCTGTTGCCAGGTACCATCTATTATACCCAACTATCAGGTATAATCTTGAGTTTAAAGACAGTGCTAGGCAATAGAGTAATCGGATATTCTTTGTACACAGTAGGATGCTTATCGAGAAAGTAAAATAGAATTACTTACTAAAGATACCTTCAACTGTGACTACTGCCAGTTCTCTGTCATTTCTATAATCTATAAATAATCTGACATTACAAATAACTTTGACATCAGTAATATTTTCTCCACTCAAATTTGTCTTCTCAGTTTTATTCAGTACATTTATTCTGTATCTGTTTAAGACACATGGTTCAAAATGCATCTGTTAAATTGAAGAAGTCACTTCACTTTGTTCAATTTGCATTCTCCCATCTTGCTTATTTTCTTACTGTTTGGCATTAGTCAAATTAGTAAGCTCTAGTTTCAGAACAAACATTTTTAAGCATTAATAATTTCTGTAAAAATCTGTTCAGTAGAAAAGAGTATTCTGTATAGTTTGGACATAAGTAATTTTAAAAAGACTTCATGTTTGCAGGTAAGTAACCAAGCAAATATGAAGCATAACATTTCATTTCTAAAGTAAATATATATATATATATGTAATAATCTGCCACTTGTATCAGAGACCAAGCCCATAGGCAGGTTTCTATAACAAATGTTATCACTACTTGTGAATTTGAAAAGACTGCTGCTTAATCAGTAGAAACTTCCCTAGCATATCAAGATATCAGAAGGATAAGAACAACATAGCTTTTTTTTTTTTTTTTTAAACCTAATGGTACGTTTAGGTAAATTAAAGTGTCTGTCTCCAACACTGTCATCTGGAACAAGTTTAGATGGAAGCATGAATATAAAATAGGGAAAATGCTGGAGAAGAGGGAAATACTTTTGCATCCTTCAATGAAAAATTAAGAGTAATTTAAAAAACTTATTGTTTTTGCTTTTTTTGAGTAAGCCTGATACCTTACCCTGAATTATAAATCTTACATATTTTCATACCCATAGTGATCTTTTTAAACTATACTAATAATGTGGATTGATCTGTCCTTGTGACTTGAGTCAGTGGTAGGAGGGAGCACAGAGCCAAATTCAGCTTATATAGGACTCCAGCTACTTGTCCCAAAGACACCAAAAAAAAAGTGTCTTTGTGTATTTATGAATATAAATTGATCTAAAACAGTTTATCAACATTTTTATAGATTGTATTCAAACTTCTGTTAGTTGATTAGACCAGAAGGCAGCTTGGAGGAAGCTTGGTCATTCACAGTTGACAAGTCCATTGCCACAAACCAGTATCTGATATATGGTAATGAAGGCTTGAGAAATTGTCTCATTTTTTGAAAAGGCCCATAATAGAAGTGAGCAATTTGGATGCTTAGACTAAATCCATATCCGAAGAATCAACCTGCTTATAACTCTGTGCTGAATTGGATTAGCCTTGCCCCCCAAAATCTTACTTTACAGTTATTTTATATGCGTTATTTTAAGTGTTGTTGATGATAGAATATCTAAGATGTATGGAAAATAAACTACATATTTATGCTTATTAGCAGAATATGCCAGCACAAGCATGTCATTTTGTGAGCTAAATTAGTTTAATACTAGTTGGAATTAAAATGTGTTAATCAAGAGTGTCTTATCCACTGGGGTGTAAGTAATGTCTGATGGAGATTTTCATGAAAAACAGAAAAGGACCTGAACAAATTAAGATATATGAATTGTAAAGTAACTTTGATGAAATTCAATTGATGTATAATTTATGCTTCATTACTTTTCTACAGAAAACTCACGAAGCATCTCATGGAATTATAAAAAAAAATGTGAACAGTTTTACTATATATACGATGGCAGAAACAAATTTACAAGTCACAACACTGATGCTTTTTTTCAAAATAATATTCTCAATATTGTTTATTATAGATAGCATATGCTTTCAACTCTTATTACAGTTAAGGAAAAGATTTACTTCTCAGTGAAATTTCAAATAGCAAAATAGAGAATAGAAATCTATATAGGAGAATCATATAAAGAGAATTGAACTAAAAAAATGGACACAATGAAAAAAAAAGGTAATGTTTAATTTTTAAGACAATGTTTATGCTTGGGATAAAAATCTCATTGTGAACATATTGTTATTACCTTTACAGGACTGTAAATAATTATAACCTTCCATATTTATCAATTTCAAGAATTATGTTCAAGAGAAGTTTTTCCATTGAAAGATTCTAGAATAATTTTCATGTCACAGAATTTTATATTTCTGTGTGTCTGCCTAAAACAGTACATAAAAAATATAAGATTAATCTGTCTCAAGTCATATCTGCACAGGACCAAGTAAGGTAGATATTTGATCTTTATGTAATTAATATAGTTACTGAAGATAACCCATGTTTTCCTATTTATCACTTTGTACCTTGTGTTTTTGCCTAAATATTGCTGAAAGCAAATTACTTTTTAGCAAATAACCATTTTTCTTACACATTTGTGCACTAAAAATGGTTATGTGCTAAAGACAATATGATGTTAAGAAAGGAGAATGTTTAATACTTTTACACAGTGCCTAGCCTCTTCTTAATGCAAAGAAAATATGTAAGCCAAAACATTGTTTCTAAGACTTGAGGCTTATAGCTCTTTGAATATATTTAAGTCTAAAAAGAATCGAGTCTCATATGTACATGCAGCACTCTAATAGACAAACACCCCCACCGAAATGCCCTACTATATGAAATTGGTGGCATTTCTCATAGCTGGCCTTTGCTTCAGAGAAAAAAATTAGTAAGTTATCGTACCTTTTTTTCCTCCAAATCATACATAGATTAACCTGATATCCTTCTATACCAAAAAGTGGTTACTAAATACTGGGACTCTGTAAAACTGCTTAAGAATCACTATTTTCAACCCAGAAACAGAGAAACCTGAAAGCAGTAGGAGAGAGTATAAGACTTTCTTTTTTTTTTTTTTTAATTTATTTATTTTAGTTGGGGGCTAATTGCTTTACAATATTGTAGTGATTTTTGCCATACATTGACATGAACCAGCCATGGGTCATCTTAGAAAGCGAAGTCACTCAGTCGTGTCCGACTCTTAGCGACCCCATGGACTGTAGCCCACCAGGCTCCTCTGTCCATGGGATTTTCCAGCCAAGAGTACTGGAGTGGGTTGCCATTTCCTTCTCCAGATAATATTCCCAACCCAGGGATTGAACCCGGGTCTCCAGCATTGTAGGCAGACGCTTTTACTGTCTGAGCCACCAGGGAAGTCATCTTAATCATAAATTATATGTTGTTAATGTGGATATTGTCATTATAACTAGATATGGTCTTGAGGTCTCCAACACTTTGTTCCTTACCTACTTTTATTAGGTCCTCTAAAAGATATGATTTATCCTACATAAACAAGCTAAAATTTCCCCTCTATACATATAAGCATTTTCTCATTAGACAGCCAAATATACTGTGCCAATACTGTTCCTTACCCTTTGCAATATCAATTGATGCTACTTATTTTTAACAAGACACATAAATTGGCCAAATGAGATTTTATACAAGAGAACCAAACTTTATTACCCCTTTCGCTGGTTTTTACAGTCTTTCATCAACGTTGTTCACTCAGTCAGTGAGCCAGCTATGGAAACAACCAAGTATTTACTGAATGTGACTCTGCAAATTCTCTCTTATAATGTGCTAACTGCTTCCTTCCTTTCTTCCTGAACCTCATTATAAGTTATCACATTATGATGAACAGTTTCATTATAATGATAGTACTCTTCTACTAAGACCATATCCATGTACCACCATTCCTAACCCGTCTTCTATTCTCTTCCTGTATTTGACTTAAAAAAATAAATTAATGAACTGAAGACAACATATATTATCAAAGAAAGTGAAAGTCGCTCAGTCGTGTTGAACTCTTTGTGGAATTCTCCAGGCTGGAACACTGGAGGGGATAGCCTATCCCTTCTCCACGGGATCTTCCTGACCCAGGAATCGAACCAGGGTCTCCTGAATTGCAGGCAGATTCTTTACCAACTGAGCTATCAAGGAAGCCCTATATTATCAAAACTCTACCAAAAATATTCAAGGAGAGATAGAGCTTACTAGATTTATTTTATATTTCTGTTGTTGAATTTTATTTCATCTGTTGAATCAAGAACACATGCTAATTACTACTTTATGTGCAAATTAACTTGATTACTTCAAATACCATTGTCCTTTCAGCTTTTCAAAGTTGAATGGGAGCAAAGATAAAGAATTCTACGTTAAATGAATGGTTGCAAGGTTGCTGAGGGGCCGAGGAGGAAGTGCCATGGCAGGCAGTTTATTTATGGTCAGTTGGTCATAAGAATGCAGTATGTGTACCTGCCTTTATTCTACAATACAAAGGTATTACTGTAGTAGGATGTTATATAGCTCTAAGAAAACTAAAGTGGCAGTTAAGAAATTTGGCCTTTGGTTTGCTTTTACATAAAATGAGGAGTTGACCTAGTTAAGTCTAAAAACTTCTTGCTGTAAAATGTGTCAAAAAAGTGCATTGAAATAAAATTCTTTAAATCAGATTTTATTATAATCGTACAGTCACAGAACTTATAAAACTTGAGTAGTTTTGTGAATTCATTTTTTAAGTGTGTATTTATTTTTAGATTATTTCCTAAGTTCATATTTTCTTAAACTTTGTAATTGTGTATTTCTTTGTCATTTAAAAAGACTATTTTTTTCAAAAATAGAAGCAAATTTCACATAGTTTTATCCTCAAAAAAGTTCAGTATTTTAAATTGTAGAACATACCTCTGACTTATAAATTTTCAGAGTTGTAAAGTGTCCTAAATGTTAGATTTGTTTAAAGAACTTATTAGTGTTCTCATCATCGTTGATTTGTTCTAAATTGTGCTCCTAAAATAAAAATATAGTATATAGAAAATGCTTAAGATGGTATTTTAAAGAAGCTTTTACTTTTTTCAGTGATTTTTAAATTTTTATTATCAATTTGCTCTTAAAGATCAACAGTTTCAAAAGCCATGTTGAAATATTTAAAATAAGGTGATTTGTACACTGCTACATCAATTTTAAGGATTCTTAGAAATACCAGTTTTATTTCATGGATTGATTACCTTGACATTAAGATACTTGCTCTGATCTGGTTCTGTGCTCTTTCCTCTGAAGTGAGTTCCCTTCATATCAAGGCACATATTACCCTGCAGTGTGCTCAGTCCTCTATGAGAACAGTGTGAACAAAGTGCTCAGAAAATGGAGGGAAAGGAGCCTATGGACCTTCCTTAAAGAGGGGGTGACACTTAAACCAGCCTCTGGAGGGTTAGTAGAAATTTACTTGGCAGAGAAAGGAGAGTACAGAGTTATCTCAAGAAATATTCTGCTCTTGATTATTAATCATATTTATGCTTTCTAGAAACTATTAAAATGTTAGAAGATATTAGTAAGGTTAACATTTGAGTAGTGTGTCATTTAAGACTTACAGTTTGACAGATGAAAGTGAAGGGATGGAAAAATATATTTCATGCAAATGGAGACCAAAAGAAAGCAGGAGTCGCAATACTCATTTCAGATAAAATAGACTTTAAAATAAAGGCTGTGAAAAGGGACAAAGAAGGACACTACATAATGATCAAAGGGTCAATCCAAGAAGAAGATGTAACAATTATAAATATATATGCACCCAACATAGGAGCACCACAATATATAAGGCAAATACTAACAACTATGAAAGGGGAAATTAACAATAACACAATAATAGTGGGAGACTTTAATACTCCACTCACACATATGGATAGATCAACTAAACAGAAAATTAACAAGGAAACACAAACTTTAAATGATACTATAGACAAATTAGATTTAATCGATATTTTCAGGACTTTCCACCCCAAAACAAGCAATTTCACCTTTTTTCTCAAGTGCACACGGAACTTTCTCCAGGATAGATCACATCCTGGGCCATAAATCTAGCCTTGGTAAATTCCAAAAAATTGAAATCATCCCAGCCATCTTCTCTGACCACAATGCAGTAAGATTAGACCTCAATTACAGGAAAAAAAACTATTAAAAATTCCAACATATGGAGGCTAAACAACACGCTTCTGAATAACCAACAAATCACAGAAGAAATCAAAAAAGAAATCAAAATATGCATAGAAATGAATGAAAATGAAAACACAACAACCCAAAACCTATGGGACACTGTAAAAGCAATGCTATGGGGAAGGTTCATAGCAATACAGGCGTACCTCAAGAAACAAGAAAAAAAATCAAATAAATAAACTAACTCTACACCTAAAGCAACTAGAGAAGGAAGAAATGAAGAACCCCAGGGTTAGTAGAAGGAAAGAAATCTTAAAAATTAGGGCAGAAATAAATGCAAAAGAAACAAAAGAGACCACAGCAGAAATCAACAAAACTAAAAGCTGGGTTTTTTTCGAGAAGATAAACAAAATTGACAAGCCATTAGCCAGACTCATCAAGAAACAAAGGGAGAAGAATCAGATCAACAAAATTAGAAATGAAAATGGAGAGATCACAACAGACAACACAGAAATACAAAGGATCATAAGAGACTACTACCAACAGCTATATGCCAATAAAATGGACAACTTGGAAGAAATGGACAAATTCTTAGAAAAGTATAACTTTCCAAAATTGAACCAGGAAGAAATAGAAGATCTTAACAAACCCATCACAAGCACGGAAATCGAAACTGTAATCAGAAATCTTCCAGCAAACAAAAGCCCAGGACCAGACGGCTTCACAGCGGAATTCTACCAAAAATTTAGAGAAGAGCTAACACCTATCCTACTCAAACTCTTCCAGAGAATTGCAGAAGATGGTAAACTTCCAAACTCATTCTATGAGGCCACCATCACCCTAATTCCAAAACCAGACAAAGATGTCACAAAAAAAGAAAACTACAGGCCAATATCACTGATGAACATAGATGCAAAAATCCTTAATAAAATTCTAGCAAACAGAATCCAACATCATATTAAAAAGATCATACATCATGATCAAGTGGGCTTTATCCCAGGAATGCAAGGTTTCTTTAACATCCGCAAATCAATCAATGTAATTCACCACATTAACAAATTGAAAGATAAGAACAATATGATTATCTCAATAGATGCAGAAAAAGCCTTTGACAAAATTCAACATCCATTTATGATAAAAACTCTCCAGAAAGCAGGAATAGAAGGAACATACCTCAACATAATAAAAGCTATATATGACAAACCCACAGCAAACATTATCCTCAATGGTGAAAAACTGAAAGCATTTCCCCTAAAGTCAGGAACAAGGCAAGGATGCCCACTTTCACCACTACTATTCAACATAGTTTTGGAAGTTTTGGCCACAGCAATCAGAGCGGAAAAAGAAATAAAAGGAATACAGATAGGAAAAGAAGAAGTAAAACTTTCACTGTTTGCAGATGACATGATCCTCTACATAGAAAACCCTAAAGATTCTACCAGAAAACTACTAGAGCTAATCAATGAATATAGTAAAGTTGCAGGATACAAAATTAACACACAGAAATCCCTTGCATTCCTATACACCAATAATGAGAAAACAGAAAGAGAAATTAAGGAAACAATATCATTCACTATTGCAACAAAAAGAATAAAATACTTAGGAATATTTCTACCTAGAGAAACAAAAGACATATATAGAAAACTATAAAACACTGATGAAAGAAATCAAAGAGGACACAAACAGATGGAGAAATATACCGTGTTCATGGATTGGAAGAATTAATATAGTGAAAATGAGTATACTACCCAAAGCAATCTATAGATTCAATGCAATCCCTATCAAGCTACCAATGATATTTTTCACAGAACTAGAACAAATCATTTCACAATTTGTATGGAAGTATAAGAAACCTCGAATAGCCAAAGCAATCTTGAGAAAGAAGAATGGAACTGGAGGAATCAACCTGCCTGACTTCAAGCTCTACTACAAAGCCACAGTCATCAAGACAGTGTGGTACTGGCACAAGGATAGAAATATAGATCAATGGAACAAAATAGAAAGCCCAGAGATAAACCCACGCACCTATGGGCACGTTATCTTCGACAAAGGAGGCAAGAGTATACAATGGAGAAAAGACAATCTCTTTAACAAGTGGTGCTGGGAAAACTGGTCAACCACTTGTAAAAGAATGAAACTAGAACACTTCCTAACACCATACACAGAAATAAACTCAAAATGGATTAAAGATCTAAATGTAAGACCAGAAACTATAAAACTCCTAGAGGAAAACATAGGCAAAACACTCTCCGACATAAATCACAGCAGGATCCTCCATGACCCACCCCCCAGAATATTGGAAATAAAAGCAAAAATAAACAAATGGGACCTAATTAAAATTAAAAGCTTTTGCACAACAAAGGAAACTAGGATCAAGGTGAAAAGACAGCCTTCAGAATGGGAGACAATAATAGCAAACGAAGCAACAGACAAACAATTAATCTCAAAAATATACAAGCAACTCCTGCAGCTGAATTCCAGAAAAATAAACGACCCAATCAAAAAGTGGGCCAAAGAACTAAACAGACATTTCTCCAAAGAAGACATACAGATGGCTAACAAACACATGAAAAGATGCTCAACATCACTCATTATTAGAGAAACGCAAATCAAAACCACAATGAGGTACCATTACACACCAGTCAGAATGGCTGCTATCCAAAAGTCTACAAGCCATAAATGCTGGAGAGGGTGTGGAGAAAAGGGAACCCTCTTACACTGTTGGTGGGAATGCAAACTAGTACAGCCACTATGGAGAACAGTGTGGAGATTCCTTAAAAAACTGGGAATAGAACTGCCATATGACCCAGCAATCCCACTGCTAGGCATACACACCGAGGAAACCAGAATTGAAAGAGATGCGTGTACCCCAATGTTCATCGCAGCACTGTTTACAATAGCCAGGACATGGAAGCAACCTAGATGTCCATCGGCAGACGAATGGATAAGGAAGCTGTGGTACATATACACAATGGAATATTACTCAGCCATTAAAAAAAATACATTTGAATCGGTTCTATTGAGATGGGTGAAACTGGAGCCCATTATACAGAGTGAAGTGAGCCAGAAAGAAAAGCACCAATACAGTATACTAATGCATGTATATGGAATTTGAAAGATGGTAATGGTAACCCTATATGTGAGACAGAATAAGAGACACAGATGCATAGAACAGTCCTGTGGACTCTGAGGGAGAAGGTGAGGGTGGGACGTTCTGGGACAGTAACATTGAAACATGTATATTGTCATATGTGAAGCGGAACACCATTCCATGTTTTATGCATGGGACGGATGCTCAGGGATGGAGCGTTGGGATGACACAGAGGGATGGGAAGGGGAGGGAGGTGGGAGGAGGGCTCGGGAGGGGGAGCACATGTGAACCCATGGCTGATTCATGTCAATGTATGGCAAAAACTACTACAATATTGTAAAGTAATTAGCCCCCAACTAAAATAAAAAAATAAATTAAAAAAAAAAAAAGACTTACAGTTTGATCATATATATATATATATATAATGAAAAGAAGTTAGGGCTCAAAATGGTTCTCACCACCTGTCATTTCAGGATGGGTAAATTATTTGTAAAATAATTCCATGAGGGCAGAGTGGGTTCCAGGATTTTCAGAGAAGGAAAGATGAGAAAGAGCCAGTTCCTTCTAAATCTTAGAGAACTGACATAAAGCGCTAATGGCTTATGAAGATCAAATAAGAGACTGTGACTTTCTACTAGCAGAAATGGAACAGCATAAAGGAAAATCTCTCTTTTAGGAAAGCAGAAGTTTAATATTTCATGAATAATTCTTGATATAATGGAAAATAATAATCCTTTAAGATGGAATGACATTCATTCTGAAAGAAATTATGATTCTAAGTGGTGTGATCTTTTCTCTAAAAGACTACTTGGAGGAAATGAGCTGGACTCTTGGTTTATATTTCTATTGTTTTTTTTCTCCATTCATTTAGTCATCAAATAATTTATTGATTTTTCTGGCTTTGTATATATTTTTATTGCTTCCACTTTGGCTTATCCCATTCATTCTAAGTAAATTGCTGAAACATGTAGAAATGAGAATTTATGCCTGTAAATGTTATCCATATGTCAGGGTACTAACTGTGCTACTAGTTTATCTTATATATTATAAAGAACCTTAGGAAACCCTAATTTGGAAAGCTTTTTTAAAAGCATAGCCTTGAATTTCAGTCATTCATAGCACTACATGTTCTGTCAAGTAGGGATGGTGTAATATGACTTCTGAGGGAAGGCACCAGATTGAAATATTATTTTCTTTTGGTATTCATTGATATTTGCCATTTGGTGAAGAGAACATTCTATTTCTTCCAGATTAGTGAACTGTAGAAAATAGTTTTTCCAGAAAATTGTTTCTCCTGTAAATTATAGGACTGTGAACTTTGAAAAATCCTAAGCAGAAGGCAGTGCTCTTTATCTGGTTTGTTCACTGATATGTCCAGCCACTGAGAACAGTGGCTCTGTAGGTGTTTAGTAAACATTCAGTGAATGAACAAATCTGTAGCATACCTTTTAATCAATAAGCATAGCTTTTTTATTTTATTGACCTTTGATCTGAACAAAGAGCATCATTGTTGGAGTATATTTTTTTCTTCAACTAGGTTTGCATAGGAATAAACTTCTCTAGCTCCTTGGTCAAGATAGTTTGTGCCTTAGGAACGTACACTGATATCCCACCCCGGTCCCATCCCCAGGCTTCAAATACTTATACTTAAGGGTAATGCTGGAAATAATTAACACAGAATCATGGGACTTTTTAAATTATTATTTCCCAAGAGATTTTTGAGATAATCTAGTCTAACTCTCAGTTTAGATTGAGAAAGCTAAAGCCCTGAAAGATTTTCAATTTAGGGTCCCTCTGCTAACTAGTGGACATACAAAAACTAGAATCTGGGCCCGTTTGACTCCCAGTCAAATGATTTTTCTGCATGCATTATAACTGTTAAGCCCGTTTTTTTCTGGGGAAGGCTTTTTCCATTTAAAATATTGATTCATCCTCCTGACATCTTCAGGAAAGTGTTTTGATACCCCAACTATGAAAAAGAATTCCCCAAATATAAAAAGTAAGCACACTCTCATAGCTAAGGGCTCCTTTGAGGAATCTGTTCTTTCCAGGTTATCAACAGAGAGAGCACTGACAGGTCTGTCAGTAGATGTAGAGGCTTCCCAGGTGGTGCTAATGTTAAAGAACTCGCCTGCCAACGCAGGAGATGTAAGAGATGCAGGTTCAGTCCCTGGGTCAGGAAGATCTTGGCAGAGGGCATGGCTACCTGCTCCAGTATTCTTGCCTGGAGAATCCCATGGACAGAGGAGCCTGGCGGGCTACAGTCCATAGGGTCGCAGAGTCTGACACGACTGAAGCAACTTAGCACACACACACATACTATCGGTAGGTAATCTCTTATATTAGCATTTTACCATAAAATAATTTAAACTTGTTTTAATATCTTGCATTATATTTGAAAGCAAATTGACTTCTGAATAGTGAAATACAAATATAGTAGAATGTTCCATTTCTAATACTAAACTCTTTGGGTTCTATTATTGTGACTGCACTTTAACAAGCAGTTGAGAACCTCGGTGGTTAACTGGATAACTTAAGAATCAATGTGAATATTAAGAGCTACAGTGCTAATTTAGTATTAAAATGCTTTACCTAAAGAAAAAATCCTTTACCCATTTTTTGTATTTATATTTTAAGGAAAAGTAGTAGATTGTTATCTAAATTAAGTAGCTTTTTGTTATTTTTTGCTGTAATTGTATAGCAATAGATTGAAAATTATGTGGTTTTCAAATTTTTTTTACCCCCCCCCCCCCCAAAAAAAAAAGTGAACTTCTTGGAGGAGGGCATTCAAGGGGAAGTGAATTTAAGAGAGACTCTCTCTCCCAATCTTATTCCAGAGGGACCTTCAGGTTCACAAACACATGCACTGCCTCTCTGTCTCAGTGGTGTCTCGATGGGGCCTTGTGTTCAGAGAGTACAAAAGTCCTGTTAAAACACACTTACTCACAATACAATCTCTAATCTCTACTGATTAGAGAAAACTTTCTCTTTTTAAACAGTCCATTTATACTAATACTGTAACGTTATCTTACATTCAGAGGAACATACAATCTCAAATTCTCTGTCCCAAATAAGGGGCATTTCAATGTCTACCAGGATTTGGTAGCGTTTTAACAATTTCTACCTTGTATTCCACTTTGAAGTGATTTTATTATAGACAGGAATTATTAGCAACCTATTTTTTTTTCTCCATGTCTCAAACACTAACTTGATATTGTATTTTGGCTTAGTGACTATGTCATAAAACATCACTTTGTGAAAGAAAGCCACCCATTCCAAAATCAGTGACACCACACTTAATTATTAAATTGTTTAAATGAGTCCTGGACAGTTTCATAAATGAAATTAGGTAATCAGGAAAGTAGCAGAGGGAGTGTGAATACTGAGATGAGCTTCTAGTTGACAGTGTAGTTAACTAATTAATCCAATTTAGAGCAGCACTTCAGAATTGGTAAAGGAGAGTCAACTTTGATCAAATGTGTAAAAACTAAACATTTTTTACATGTTTAAATTGGAAAATCCATTTAAGTTTTATCAGCTGAAGTTGACACTATTGCCTGAATAATACACTGTTTCTATTTAAAATGATCTCCTGAGACTACGTTAACATATGAGAACACCAGGAACAAAAAGCCAAATTGCTGAATTCTAAAGTTCTTACTGATGTGTCTGAGTCTCCAAAAGAGAAAGTCTATACCACATCAATTTGTTATAATTTTATTTTTCAGATGCTGCTTTTAAAATAACCCTAGCAAATATGTGTAGCCATGAACTGCAGGTCTAATTTCTAAAAATATTTGTAGAAAGTATTATAAAAATTGAATTTAGAATTATGTAAAGTACTATAGATTTGGCTTGTACAAGTCTTCAGTGAATTCATTCTTAGTATTTTAATTAATATTCAACCCTTTGGAGTTGATAATTTGCTTATATTACATGTAATTATGTATGATAGTATAATCAAACAAATTTATATTTTTCTATAAAAATGGAATTTTGAATAATTTTTTTAATTTGCACTCAAATCTAAGTGTCAAAAATATTCTTCCACTCAACATTGAACAATCATCAAAATGATTTTTTAGCATATTTTAGCATATTTTTCAGATAGTTTTGGGACTGTCAGAGTCAGCAGATCTTAGCAGCCTTTGAGTCATCTAACAAAATTAATTAATCAACTTGTATTTTAATATAAGGACATTTTTTAATTAATAAAAGTACACACCTCATAACATATACACACTACTATGCATAAAATAAACAACAAGGACTTGCTTTATAGCACAGGGACTACACTCAATATCTTATAATAGCCTGTAATGGAGAAGAATCTAAAGAAGTATATATATATGTTTGCATGTATATACATATGTGTATCATTGAATCACTTTACATCTGAAATGCAACATTGTAAATTAACTATACTTTGATAAAAACTGTTTATTAAAAACGTACACCCCTCTTAGTCTGCTAGGCTCAAAATGTGCAAAGAAATTTCAACTTTATAATCAATTTTGAATTGTAACAAACCCTTAATGAAAGAAAGCTGAAGGTTTTCTAACTACAAATGTCCCTTGGGAAAGAAATGTCTTGACCATTTTAAACAGAACAACAAAAGAAAAGATGAAGAAATTTGGCAACTTTAAAATTATTAGAGGAAAACAAAAACCAAATTGGGTAATTTGGTCACAAGAATACACTCAGAATCCAACTTGTATAATGATGTAGCCAGTACTCCTCTTCCTGAAGTCATTACTAAGATTCAATTGCCTAAATTTCTTAATCTTACCTTTTGCCAATCATATAGCATTATCTTAATAAGAATTCACATTTTTAAAAAATTTGGCAATTTTTCCAGATATTTTACAAACTGAAAAAATTAGGACGGTAATTTTTCTCAAAAGCATTTATTCTACTGAAATTAGCCGCAGAAGTAAATTTGGTTTGTGTTTTGTGTGATTCTGAAATTCTTCAAGGCGGTTTGTTTTAAGATCTGCTTTGCATTGTTTTTGTTTTGTTTATTTGTTTTACTTCAATAGCCTTTTATGTCACCTCGGTACCCTGGAGGTCCAAGGCCCCCGTTGAGGATACCTAACCAGGTAAGATTTTATGTGTGCTCCTGAAGTTTGGTGTTTTGGTGTTTTTGTTTTTGTAAAGAGTCAATAAATATCTTGACAATGTCACATATATTTCTCTTTCTTATAAAAATGCTAAATTATCCTTCATCTCATTTTATGGTACTTCTAGTGATGCATAATCTACATCAACGGTTGGCCCATAGTTCCGTTGACTTTTTGTAAATAAAATTGTACGGGAATGCTGCCACATTCATTCATTCACGCATTGTCTGTGGCTTCTTTTACACTGCAATAGCAGATTTGAGTCATGGTGGAGACTGTAGGTGGCCTGCAACCCTAAAACATTTATTATCCAGATATTTACAGGAAAAAGTTTGCTGACCCTTGGAGTCTACCATATACTTTGATCCTAACTTTCAAAATATGTATGATTTTGGTAAATGCAGATTACACTGTAAAGGATGGCAGTGAAATTTTCTATGAACATACTTAAGTTTATTTTTATATTACACAGTTACAATAACATGGCTGTAACGTACCAATTTTGCCCAATTATAGTCACGTTTCTGGCATATAATTAGTTTCTTTTAGGAGGGTTAGATCAGTAGTTAACAGTAGATTGTCCAACTGTTTTTACCTACAAGAGCTCTGAGATTTCATAGATTTTTATCCTCAAATAGTTTATCAATAACATAAATATTTATTTGTTAAAGAGAATAAAGCACAGTTTTTACTTGCAGGTATGTTGTAGTTTTAAGTTTAGACTAGAGACTCTGTGTGTGTGTGTGTGTGTGTGTGTGTATAAAACGAGTAAATTAAGTGCTTAACTGTGTGGAATATTTACGTTAAGATAATTGTTTTGTCACTTTAAATTGTTTTTATCATCATTTACCCAGATCTGAAGTAAAGCCTGTTATCACAATAAATTTTTTCTTTTCTAAAAAATTTCTGCTTGCTTCCTGACCAAAAAATGAAACAAGAAAATTGTGTTTTCTTTGATAGCACATTTCATAAAATGGAGCTTTGCTTCCCCTCTCCTCTTACTGAAATTAGTGTCCTTGAAGTGTCCTAACACACAACTGGGCGTGCCAGCACCCACATTCATTCCCAGGGGAGAACTTTAAGCAGGCAGCAATGCTGGATCATCCCATTGCTACAGTGCTGAAGTCCTCACGTTAAAGGCTGGAGGAGTTTTCTCCTTGAGACCGAATCTGCATTCAGTACATAGGGCCAGGGGAACATGGCAGGATATAGGAAAAGAAGTACACAGATGCAAAGCGTGTCAACATATGGGGAGTTTTATCTTCTCTGTGGGTAAACCTGTGTATATTGACAGTCAGATCTGCTTATAGGTGCCTGAATCTCTTAAATTTCCTTTTTAAGGACAAAAAGTTCTATCTTTCACTGCAGTTATCATGGTGTTTCAGACATCCCATCCATAGATATATCCATAGATATAAGAGATGTGTAAGCCTGGCGTGCTGTAGTTCATGGGGTCGCAAAGTCAGACGTGACTTACTTAGCCACTAAACAGCAGGAATCTACATTAGGGAAATGTGAATTTCCCTATATATGTGAAAATTTTTCTGACTCCATTATTCCATATGAATTATGAAACTATCTTGGAATTACTGTAATTGCATCCATTTGACACTGTTGAAATGCCTGCTACATGTAAGACACTAAGCTAAGTTCCACATCCAAAGAAATTGACAAAAGACTTTTGGAAAGGAGTGGATTGGCAGGAGAAATGTGGAGTTCTAAATCTAAGTTGTTGGAAATATTTTTGAAGAACTAATATATAATGCCTTTGTATTTTTAAAAGAGGCAATTAAAAAGTTAAAGGTAATAAAGAGTTACAGTACGGGTTCTTTTTTGTCAATAATTTTAAACAGTCTTTTACCTAAGTATATTTTAAAACAATTGTAATCTTCTGAGGGGCCCTTTTTTGTCCTCCTCCCCATGTGTAGTTAAGTTTTATTAATCCAAACATCTTTCAAATTTATAATAATTTACATTTATACTATTGTTTTTAAAGAACTTTGAGCAAACTGTTAAACTTTTCCTAAAACAACTTTTACGCTGTTAACTAATAGCACCACATTTTCAAACAACAAAACAGCTCTTCAGTTTCATTATGTAGTCATTACAGTAGAAGTGGCAGTGCTATTTTTGGTGATGAATTGGAATGATGTCTATTAAAACAAATGTTAAATTTTTAAATTTAGTCTATTTAAAATGATCAAAACTTTATTTTATTGGTAGAATGTATCTACGAAAATAAAAAGTAAACTATTAACTTCTTCAGTGGTGTTGACTAGTCATTTTGAATATGTAAAAGACTTGCCTTTAATAAAGAGCTTCTCCAGAATTGACAATTAATTATTTCCGAGGCAGTTTTCATAATTCTGGACTAAATGCACAATGACTTATTCTGTTTATATATTTATAGGACTGAATATTTGGAACATGGTATAATATCACTATGCCCAAAAATGCAGGAAGGGGTAATAGTGTCTAAAATGATGAAAGGAAAAGTAAAATTACAAAAATCTGCAAGTTTGCAAAGAATAATACCTATGGAAAAACACATGAAACAGGAATTACATTGGAATTGGTTCAACTGTCAGAATAGGTTGGTGGTGTTGAAGCATCCATAACCTGGAGGTCTTTATCCTTCTCATAGATAAAATGTTTAACCTGAAAACTTCAGTGTTCATTCAACACTATGCTAAGGAAACCGAGACAGCAAGAAGTACAGAGACTGTTAAGTGAGAGGCACCAAGAATAAGTTATTGATTTATTGACACTATAGAATTAGAATTTCTCACCATTCCTGAAACCCTGTTAACAGGTATACTGGCTCACAAGTGTATATTGTTGTTGACTTTCTATCTGTTGTTATTAAGCATCCTCATCATTAGTGTTATTTTCTCTGTTAAAGTGAAGATCTTTTATAAAGCAAAGAATGTGTCCCAAAATTTGTGACTAGGTAAGTCTCAATGAAATACATTTGACATGTTGACAAATATGAGAATATAATATTAACCCACAAAATGTATAAATTTATTTTTCCTGATATTATTGTTTAAAAATCTAGTGATCATACCCTTTTGACTCATAAAACCATCATCTGGTCATCCTGGGGCTGATCAAAATTTTTTTTTTTAAAGTAAAGATTTGACTTAACAAAAGACAAACACTGGTGACTAAAGAGTTAAATATGGGTAAAGAGTCATTTTGAAAGACAACTTGACCTTGATCAAGATTTCTATAGCATTAGTGATAATAGCAGAAAGACTTGTCAATTGTTCTGATACTTCAAAATAAACAAGAAAAAAATAAACTTTTGAAGAAAATGATTTCCAGTGATAAAACGTGGTATTACCAATGAAATTTAGAAATTTAGAATCAGAGTATTAAACTCGAATCACTTCAAGATTTAAAAAGGAAGAACTTCAAGCTCACAATTGAAAATAATGTTGCTTAGTCATACATTTTCACCCCTCCTAATTTACTTCTTTATAACTTTTGATAGTATTGACCACTTATTGAAACTCCCCTCATGTACTCTGAAATAAATGGTCCCAGTCCACTTGCTAATTTTTTAGCTATTTAGTTTTTTCCTTTCTTATCTCTTGTTGGTATTTTAAGAAAATTGTCTTTGACCTTTTTTCTTCTCAATTCTTGAAATCTAGTCCATTCTTATGACTTTGTCACTGATGATTCCTAAAATTGTCCAATTAAAAATTTCTTTTATTCCTTTGATAAGTACTTATTACTCTGAATTAACAGCACAGATTGCTTCCAATCTCTGAACTTAACAGTTTATTGGGGATACAGAGCAGATGACAAACCATGAGCATATAAAAGTGAGGCATAAGGATCTATAAAAGTACATAAGAAGCCCTTACTTCCCTTGCATGCTAAGATATTCAGGGAGGCAGGGAGGAGTCATATGAAAGTGGTAGATAATGATGTTAAAGATAATTGAGATAATGAAAGCCAGGCTTCTCACTGTTGGAGAAAATATTGACTGGTACATATAAAAGGAGGAAGAAGGCTAAATATAATCCTGAAGTTTTGGATTGGAATTAGACGTGTTGGATTGGCATTGGAGAGTGTGAGTTTGTGGTATGTGTATGTACCATACACACACACATATAGAATTAGTCATAAATGTATGTACTTACATGTATATGTGTGCAGTTATACACATAGATTTTTCAAGTGCAGCATTTACAGAGAGAGACAAAAAGCAATGTACTCGACTAACAAGGAACACTTTGAGAACACAAATCTTGGTGTCTAAATGCTGTCCTCCACTAGAAGGAATCAGGGCCCTTTGGAAAAAGGTCTGATTCCAGAGGTAGACCAGAAAAAGTACGAAATGAACCTGGAACATCTTATACTGGTAAAGAAATGATCAAAATATAATTAAAATGTGTCAAAAGGACAGAAGAACCAGGTTGAAGAACCTCCCACTGGCCAGATCTTGCATAATTTGAATATTAAAATGAAGCGTGACAGTAATAGATTATAGCCTGTTGATTAGAATAGGAATATAAAAGTATCAATCAGTGAATCAGTCAATAAGAAGGGAAAGCTGTTCTTTACAGTGAAATGCCAACTAGCAAGCATAGAAAGAATGATATACATGAAATATTTCCATTTGGCAACTGTCATAGTGCTTCGGAGTTGTCAGTAAAGATGGATGGGCTGATAAATTGATGAGGAATGGGACACTGACATTCTTGGAATAGCTTTAGTATTAAAAGTAATCCAATGCAAAGGGGAAAAATAATGATCTAATGTTATAGACACCTGGCAGACACCAATACAATGAGTGGCGTGCATCAACATCATGTACCCTCCAATGCAATACATTGTGAAGAGTATCAGTTCTGCAGTATTCCATCTAAAAAATAAGACCTGAGTCTTGGGTCATGAAGAGACATCAGAAGATCATCCTGTAGAATTTAAGACTCATTCTCCAAAACTGTTCAGGATATGTTCAGTATATGAAAAAGAGTAAGGAAATACTTGGAAGATCATGAAGAGAAATGACAACTAAATGCAATATGTGTTCCATGAGATCTTTATACGAGAAAGCAAAAAGAAACATTGTTGAGACGTGGCAAAATTTAAATGAAGTCTGTGTGTTTTGGATGCCAGTGTTTGTTAATGGATTTCCTGACTTGAAAAGTTGTGCTGCGGTTATGTAGGAGAATATCATTGCTGAGGGAACAATACTGAAGTACTTAGAGGTGAAGAAGCATTATTTTTACAGCTTGCTTTCAAATGACAGATGTGGTAAAATGTTGACTGTTGGGAAATCAGTGTCAGGGTATATGGAGTCCTTTGTACTAGTTGTGCAATTTTTCTGTAAATTTGAGATAGTCCTATTTTAAAGCATATAAAATGAGAACTTATGCCAAACTGAGATTACATGGAAGAATTTTGTTAGGAAATGATCCCTAAACCAAGATGTACAATATGTCAGAATAAGCACTTAAGAGTCTGTGACATCCTTTAGAGTTTAGTTTTAGTTTGTGTTTTGTTTTGCTTTTAACGGTTAGTATTTAGATACCGTTAACTGAGTACATGAATTGAAAAAAAAAAAACTGAAAGAGGTTTTGGAATAACGAAGTTAGAATGTCAGCGTGTCAGTGGCAAGAAATTAGCCTGGAAAGGTAAGCAGGAAATAGATCATTTAGTCAGAAATCAATAAATAGACATTGAGTGTGCTTGTAAACAAACAAATGGAAATCAAAGGATTACAAAATCACTGCATCCCAATATAACAGTTCAGGAAATAGTTCTGATCTGGATATAGAAATTCTTCAATAGCACATTTTCTTTGAAATATTTAAAATTTTAAACAAATTAAATATTCTTGTTATTAAGTTAAATTAGTGAACATTCATAGAAATTCTTGCCAGTTGTCAGGATTATGTGTGTGTATGTGTGTGTGTGTATATATATATATACATTTTTCATAGGGTCAGTATATTTAAATCATTTATAGCTTGGTCCAGGTCTAAGTGCTGCTCAGATGACTATTTGAAACTTACAATTCAGTATGTAACCAGTATTACACCACTGCGTAAAAAAAACCATATTTGTTAATCTCCACCTTTCTTCAGTTCTAGTTCTCTTTCCACTCAGCAAATTGTTTGAACTTAATTGGAGTATTATTTTTCTAAATAGTTTCTTAGGGAAAATATGACTATTCAAAATAATATCAATTGGCCCCTTGACATTTTAGTTCTGCTGCTATTATAATCCCCAGTGAGGAAAATAATCTGTAAAAATAATTTACATTTAAGAAGAAAAATTAGTTATTTTTGTATCCTTAATAAATCGATTCTGGGGAAGGGCATTAAACTTCTCAAGGATAAATAGGACAATTTTGCCTAGATTTTGCTCCCAACAATAGCTCTTTTGTTTGCCACAAAATTGGGCAAAATGGAATCATTTTTAAAACTAAGAAATTACACTGAGTGTACAGACCTATAAAATTCACAAAATGTAAAATAGAAGTCTTAAGAGGACACCTGTGGTGGAGGTACTAGGTACCCATTGGTGTGAACTGTGCTTGGGGTTGTCATTTTTATGCCAGGACCTGGCCCCAGCCAACAGCCAGAAGGCTCTGGAGCTGGAATGCCTCAAGCCAGACAGCCAATAGAATGGGAACACAGTCCCACCCATCAGCAGACAGGTTGCCTAAAGTCATCCTGAGCCAACAGCCACCTCTAACGACCTCTAAATGTAGCCCTTGACACAGCCCTGCTCACCAGAGGAATAGGACCCAGTTCCACCCACCACTGGGCAGGCAACTGTCCCTTCTTCCAGGAAGCCCACACAAGCCTTTTAGACCAGCCCTATCTACCAGAGGGCAGGCAACCAAAAGCAAGAGGAACTATAATCCTGCAGCCAGTGGGACCACAAACACAGAAAGTTAGACCAAATGAGGTGGCAAAGAGATATGTTCCAGATGAAGCAACAAGGTAAAACCCCAGAAGAACAACTAAGGGAAGTGAAGATAGGCTATCAACCCAAAAGAGAATTCAGAGAAATGATGGTAAAGGCAATCCAGGATCTCAGAAAAAGAATGGGGCACAAATCGAGAAGATACAAGAAATTTTTAGCAAAGAATTAAAAAAAATCAAAGAACAGAGATAAACAGTAGAAAAAATGAAATGAAAAATACACTAGAAGGAATCAGTAACAGTATAAATCAGACTGAAAAACATACACATGAGCTGGAAGACAGACTGGTGGAATAACTGCTGCAGAACAAAGAATGAAAGGAAATGAGGACAGTCTAAGAGACCGCTGGGACAACAAAAAAAATACACACCAACACTGTTATTCATATTTTAGGGGTCTCAGAGGAGAACAGAGAGAGAAAGGGTCTGAGAAAATATTTGATGATATAGCAGCTGAGAACTTCCCTAACATGAGAAGGGAAACAGTCACCGAAGTCCAGGATGTGTCTAGAATCCCATACAGGGTAAACCCAAAGAGAAACACACTGAAACACAAATTGAGAAAAATTAAAGACAAAGAACATTAAAAGTAACAAGGGAAAAGCAACCTATAACATACAGGGGAACTCCCATTAAACTGATTTTTCAGTAGAAACTCTGCAGGCCAGAAAGGAATGGGATGATGTATTTAGAGTAATGAAAGGGAGAAATCAACCAAGGCTACTCTATCCAGTAAGACTCTCATTTAGATTAGATGGAAAAAGCAAAAGCTTTACAGACAAGCAAAAGTTAAGAGCACTGCCAAACCACCTTTACAACAAATGGTAAAAGAACTTTCTCTAGGTAGAAAAGAAAAGGCCACAACTAGATACAAGAAAATTGCAAATGGGAAAGTTCACTGGTAAAAGCAGACATACAGTAAAGGTGGAAAATCATCCACACAAATAAGATATCAAATCCAGCAATCAAAAGCAGAAAGTAAAAATGCAGGATATTGGAAATGCATTTGAAATTAAGAGACTAGCAACTTAAAACAGTCTTGTATATACATAAACTGCTATATCAAATCCTCAAGGTAACCACAAATCAAAAATCTACAGTAGATAACACAAAAAGGAAAAAGGAATGTAAACACAACACTAAAGACAATCATGCAGCTACCAGAGAAGAGAACAAAAGTCAAAGAGAAGGAAAAAAAGACCTATAAAAACAATCCCAAAACAATTAGCAAAATGACCAGAAGAACCTATATATCAGTATTACTTTAAATGTAAATGGATTAAATGCTCCACCCAAAAGACATAGACTGGCTAAATGGTTACAAAAATAAGACCTGTATATATGCTGTCTACAAGAGACCCACTTTAGATCTAGGGACACACAAAGACTGAAAGTGAGGGGATGGAAAAAGATTTCTCATGCAAATGGAAATTTTAAGAAAAAAGCTGGAATAGTAATGCTCATATCAGACAAAATAGACTTTAAAATAAAGACTGTTATAAGAATGATACTGCATATGATCAAGGGATCGATCCAAGAAGATAATATTTGTAAATATATATGCACCCAACATAGGAGCCCTTCAATATATATAAGGCAAATACAGCCATAAAAAGAGAAACTGACAGTAACACAGTAAAAGTGGGAGACTTTAACATCCTACTCACATCAATAGATCATCCAAACAGAAAATCATTAAGGAAACACAGGTCTTAAACAACATATTAGACCAGATGAACTTAATTGATACAGAGCATACCATCCAAAAGCAGCAGAATACACATTTCTCAAATGCACACAGAATATTCTCCAGGATAGATCACATACTTGGACCATAAAGCAAGCCTCGATAAGTTTAAGAAAACTAAAATTTTATCAATCATCTTTCCTGACCACAATGCAATAAGATTATAAATCGACAAATAAAAATTGTAAAAAAAACAAAAAACAAAACAAAACACATGGAAGCTGAACAATGTGCTACTAAACAACCAGTAGATCACTGGAGAAATCAAAGAGGAAATCAAAAAATTCCCTAGAGACAAATGAAAATGAACATACAACAATCCAAAATCTGTGGGACACAGCAAAAGCAGTTCTAAGAGAGAAAATTATAGCAATACAACCTTACCACAGGAAACAAGAAAATTTTCAAATAAACGACCTAACCTTATACCTAAAGCAACTAAAAAGGACAAACAAAACCCAAAGTTAGCAGAGAAAAGAAATCATAAACTCAGAGCAGAAAAGAATGAGATAGTGACAAACAGTACAAAATATCAATGAAACGAAAAGCTGCTTCTGTGAGAAGATAAACAAAATTGATAAAGTTTTAGCCAAACTCATCAAGAAAAAAGGGAGAGGGCTCAAATCAATAAAAGCAGGAATGAAAAAGTTACAGTGAACACAGAAATATGAAGGGTCGTAAGAGACAGACAACGTTATGCCAATAAACTGGACAACCTAGAAGAAGCGGACAAATTCTTAGGTACAGTCTTGCAAAACCAAATTAGGAAGAAATAGAAAATATGAACAGAACAATCACAAGCACTGATACTGAAACTCGGGTAAAGAACCCCAAGCAAACAAAGGACCCCAGACCAGACGGCTTCACAGGTGAATCCTATCAAATATTTAGAGAAGAGTTAACACCCATCCTTTTGAAACTGTTTCAAAAAATTGCAGAGATCAGAACACCCCCGAACTCATTCTTTGAAGCCACCCTCAAACATGGTACCAAAACCATACAAAGATATTACAAACAAAGTGACAAGCCAATGTCACTGATAAACATAGACACAAAATCCTAAACAAAATGCTAGCACAGCAAATCCAACAATACATTAAAAGGATCATACACCACAATCAAGTGGGATTTATCCCAGGGATACAAGGATTTTTCAATATCTGCAAACCAATCAGTGTGATAACCACATTAACAAATTGAAAAAAAGCCATATGATAATCTCAGTAGATGCAGAAAAAGCATCTGGCAAAATCTATTAGCAGTTTATAATTAAAAAAAAAAAAAAAAAACTCTTCAGAAAGTGGGCATAGAGGGAACATACCTAAACAGGGTAAAGCCGTATATGAAAGACACATACGTAGCATCATACTCAGCAGTGAAAAGCTGAAAGCGTTTCGTCTTAGGATCAGGAACAATACAAGGATGTCCACTCTCACTACTTTTATTCAACATAGGTTTGGAAGTCCTAGCCATTGCAGTCAGAGAAGAAAATAAAACGAATCCAAATTGGGAAAAAGAAGTAAAACTGCCACTGTAGATGACGTGATACTGTACATAGAAAATCCTGGTGATCCTACCAGAAAACTACTAGAGCTCAATGAATTTGTTAAAGTTGCAGACTACAAAATTAATACACAGAAATGTTGTATTTCTATACACTAACAACAAAAGATCAGAAAAAGAAGTTTAGGAAGCAGTGCCATTTACCATCACATCAAAAAGAATAAAACATCTAGAAATAACCCTACCTAAGGAAGCAAAACACCTGTATTCTGAAAACTTAAGACGCTAATGAAAGAAATGGAAGATGACACAAACAGATGGAAAAATATACCATGTTCTTGGATTGAAAGATCCAAGATTGATCTTGGATCGATACTGTCAAAATGACTATAATGCCCAAGGAAATCTTCAGGTTCAGTGTAGTCCCTATCAAATTATCAATGGCAGTTTTTATAGATCTAGAACAAAAAATCTTAAAATTTGACTGGAAACATGGAAAAATGAAAGACCCTAAATAGCCAAAGTAATTTTGAAAAAGAAAAATGGAACTGAAGGAAGGAATCAGGCTCCTTGACTTCAGACTGTACTATAAAGCTACAGTACTCAAAACAGTATAGAAGTGCCATAAAGACAGAAATATGTTTGGATCATGGAGAAAGCAAAGGAGTTCCAGAAAAACATCTACTTCTGCTCAATTGACTATACTAAAGCCATTGATTATGCTAAAGCCACTAACTGTGTGGATCACAACAAACTATGGAAAATTCTTAAAGAGATAGAAGTACCACACCACCTTACCTGTCTCCTGAGAAACCTGTGTGCACGTCAAGAAGCAACAGGTTAGGACCTGACATGGAACAACTGACTGGTTCCAAATTGGGAAAAAGAGTACGACCAACCTGTATATTGTTACCCTGCTTGTTTTACTTATATACAGAGTACACCACGTGAAATGCTGGCTGCATGACTCACAAGTTGGAATCAAGATTGCCAGGAGAAATATCAACAACCTCAGATATTCAGATAATAACACTCTAATGGTAGAAAGTGAAGAGGAACTAAAGGGTCTCTTGATGAGGGTGAAAGAGGAGAGTGAAAAAGCTGGCTTAAAACTCAGTGTTCAAAAAACTAAGATCATGCCATCTGGTCTCATCACTTCATGGCAAACAGAAGGGGGAAACCTGGAAGCAGTATCAGATTTAATTTTCTTGAGCTCCAAAATCACTGCTGATGGTGACTGCAGCCATGAAAGTAAAAGACACTTGCTCCTTGAAAAGAAAGCTGTGGCAAACCTAGATAATGTATTAAAAAGCAGACACAACACTTTGCCAACAAATGTCCAAATAGTCAAAGCTATGGTTTTTCCAGTAGTCACGTGTGGATGTGAGAGTTGAACCATAAAGAAAGTGAAGTGAAAGTCACTCAATTGTGTTCGACTCTTTGTGACCCCATGGGACTATACAGTCCATGGAATTCTCCAGGCCAGAATACTGGAGTGGGTACCCATTCCCTTCTCTAGGGGATCTTGCCAACCCACGGATCAAACCCAGGTCTCCCACACTGCAGGCGGATTCTTTACCAGCTGAGCCACCAGGGAAGCCCAGGAATACTGGAACGGGGTAGCCTATCCTTTCTCCAGCAGATCTTCCTGACCCAGGAATCGAACTGGAGATCTCCTGCATTGCAGGCAGATTCTTTACTAGCTGAGCTATCAAGAATTGGTGCTTTCAAATTGTGGTGCTGAAAAAGACTCTTAAAGAGTCCCTTGGACTGAAAGGAGGTAAAACCAGTCAATATTAAGAAATCAACCCTAAATATTCATGGAAGGACTGATGCTAAAGCTGAAGCTCCAATACTCTGGCCACCTGATGCGAAGAACTGACTCATTGGAGAAGACCCTGATGCTAGGAAAGATTGAAAACAAAAGGAGAAGGGGGTGACAGAGGATGAAATGGTTAGCTAGCATCACCAACTCAATGGACATGAATTTGAGCAAACTCTGGGAGACAGTGGAGGACAGGGAAGCCTGGAGTGTTGCAGTCCTTTGGATCACAAAGAGTCAGACACGACTTAGCAACTGAACAACAACAAATAGATCAATGGATGGAGAAGAGCATCTTCAATAAGAGGTTTTGGGAAAATTGAACAACTATGTATAAAAGAATGAAATTAGAGCATTCTCTAACACCATGCACAAAAATAAACTCAAAATGGATTAAAGACCTAAATGTAAAACCAGATACTATAAAACTTTTAGAGGAAAACAAAGTCAGAACACTCTTTGACATAAATCACAGCAATATCTCTTTGGCTCCACCCCCTAGAGAAATGAAAATAAAAACAAAAATAAATGCAGTCTAGTTAAACCTTAAAGTTTTTGCACAGCAAAGGAAACCATAGACAAAACAAAATGACAACTTACAGAATGGGAAAAAATATTTGCAAATGATGCAGCCAACAAAGGATTAACCTCCAAATGTATACAAACAGCTCATGCAACTTAATATAAAAAAAACAATAAAAATTAGGAGATCTAAATAGACATTTCTCCAAAGAAAACATACAGATGGCCACAAAGCACATGAAAAGATGCTCCACATTACCAGTTATTAGAGAAATGCAAATCAAATATAGGTATCACCTCACATCTGTCAGAATGGCCATCATCAAAGTCTACAAACAATAAATGATGGAATGGGTGTGGAGAGAAGGGAACCCGCCTACACTGTTAGTGGGAATATAAATTCATACAGTCACTATGGAGAACAGTATGCAGGTTCCTTAAATGTCTAAAATAGAGCTACCATATGATATAGCAATCCCACTCAAGGACATGTAACTGGAGAAAACTATAATTTGAAAAGATCGTGCACCCCAGTGTTCACTGCAGAAGTACTTAGAGTAGCCAAGACATGGAAGCAACCTGAATGTCCATCGAGAGAGGGATGGATAAAGAAGATGTGGTCCATACATACAATGGACTGTTACTCAGCCATAAAAATAATGCCATTTGCAGCAACATGGATGGACCTAGAGATTATCATACTAAGTGAAGAGAAAGACAATTATCATATTATGTCACTTATGTGAAATCTAAAAACTGTGATACAAATGAACTTATTTACAAAGAGAAACAGACTCCCAGACTTCAAACATATGGTTACCAAAAGGGAAAGGTGTTGGGGAGAGATAAATTAGGAGGTTGGGATTAATATATACAAGATAGATCATCAGCAAGGACCTACTGTATAGCACAGGGAACGCTACTCAATACTCTGTAATAACCTATAACAGAAGGGAATTTGACAAGGAAGATACACGCATATATTCAATACAACTGAAGCACTATACTGTACACTCCAAACTAACACATTACTGTAAATCAAATATAATCCAATGTAAAAAAATACAGCTTGAAAAAAATCTCGAGATATACTCAAATGCACTCTGTAACTGTTAAAAGTTCTTATTTTATAAATAGTTACAATACTTACTGCTTTTTATTTTGTTTTACTAAATATGCTAGGCACTTGGAGGTGTCCCAGGAAGTCAGCCATTACTTCCCAGTGGAATGGACCCAACTCGACAACAAGGTAACTGCTTTAAAGTAAAAGTTAAATTGATGTGCAAAATCTCAAAGGAAACCCTGTATTTATTAGGGAAGGTGTTATTTGTATAGACCTTTCATAATTATATCAGTTGCATTTTTACTTGGTAACATGGCCAAGTAGTTATATTTTTTGCTAACTTAATTATTTGTGATAGCGCAGTGATAACACAAGGAACAGAATAAATATCTAAAACCTGTGTTTTAACGCATAACTTCTAAAACTTTTTATATAACCTCTAGCAAGTGAGAATCAAAGTGACTATATCACTTGTAATTTTCTCTGCCTTTTTCAGATAAGAGAGGTTTGTCCATCAAAAAGATAAGCAGGAGGAAAGATGATGCTAAGCAGCAAGTGACTTACTTGACAGTTTAACAAACCCAGTAATTGGGTCCTTCCGTTGACCTGCCTAGGTACCACAAACATGTATGGCTCTGTTCATGTTCTAAAAGAGGAGGAGCAAATGTCATGCCAGGTGTATTACAATTCAACACAGAAGAGGAAGAGTTCACTTTCAAGACATTAATGGAGAGTGGGGGGCAGGGACAGCCCTGTGATAAGAGGTGGAAGGCTGGCTGTGGAAGCCAGGATGAGGTGATGTCAATAATTCAGTCCCTTAGTAAAGAAGATGTAACACCAGGCAGAAAGGAGGCTGTAGCTTCTGCTTTAGCACTCATGCTCATTACATTGCTAATATTGTCGCACTTTCTTCTCTTTTCAGGTCATCCAAATATGGGTGGGCCGATGCAGAGAATGACTCCTCCGAGAGGAATGGTGCCCTTAGGACCACAGGTAAATAGTAAGTGCAGGAAGCCAGAGGCTGAGTGTTTTGCCTTCATCTTCACAAACAAGCTATATTATTCGCTGGTTTCTATTATATATGTATATATGTGTGTGTGTGTTTATATATATAAAAGACTTAATATGACATAGTTTTTAAGCTCTAGAGGATGTGTTATCTACGACATGTCCAAACTGATGTAACATCAAGCCATATTTCAACAGATGCTACCACATTTGCCCTTGGTGCATTCTAAAAAATACATTGTGTAGAAATCCATTATAATAATTATTACTAAAAAAGGTAACTGTTACCCTTTTTTATATTGAGGAAATATGAAATTATAGTAATTATATAAAGGATAACTAAGATAATTTAAAACCTAATTGAATTAGATAGAGTAAGTGGCATAAAATATATTTCTGTAAGTCTTTTAAAGAATGCCACTGACCATTATATAGTACCATATTTCTTTAGAGAGTATGAAAACAATAGAAAACCATTTAGAAATAAACATTAAAATGGGTCTTGCTGAAAAAGTATAATACAACAGTATACACTAGATGTCATTAGCCTACTTCTGTATCACAATCTCCCAGAAGTATGCACCCAGATTGAACCTATTCAGCTGTTGATATTTTTTTCGTATGCTGCTCCAGGCTGTCACTTATTTCAGCTAAAACCTCTCTTTGTCTCTCTTGGGAAAACTGCATGAGGTAGAAATTAATTTTGTAATGTTATATTTCAAAGAAGCTAATCCAGAATTCAGAATTGTAAATTTCTCCCTCATAGGTCAGAGGTCAGTGTATCATATCACTGGTTAAAAGGATCATGTGCTTTTCTTATTCTCTCCAAGAACAGTCTATATAAATGATGGTTTTAGGAGCTTGTTTCATGTACCTACTTGAAAAATGTTAAGTATTTTGTTGTGTGCCAAAAAAAGATATATAAGACTCTAATACCCAGGTAAATGTGACTTATATCTAGGAGTTCCTAATCAACATGTAGTAATACACAGTTGACCCTTGAAAATGTGGGAGTTAGGGGCACCAAACCACTACACACAGTGAAAACCCATGTATAACTTTTGACTTCTTAAAACTTAACTAACAGCCTACTGTTAACCAGAGACCTTACTGATAACATAAACAATTAATACCTATTTTATAAATGCATTGTATGTATTAAATACTGTATCCTTACACTAAAGTAATATAGAGAAAAGGGAATGTTATTAAGAAAATTATAAGAAAATACAGTTACAGTAAAGCACTATATCAATACCGTAAGTTTACATCATCTGTTTATAAGATGAATTATCTGTCAGTATCTATGTCAATATTGTCTTAAAATGTGTAGATACCTGCTTACAAGATTTGTCTAAGATTAAAAATATATATATGTTGTCTTACATGATATGAAACACTATATATTACATATATTTATAACACTAGAAGTCAAAAATGAAAAGAAAAGGCAAATATATTCCTATTTATTTAAAAGTATAATAATTCATGCATTGATATGAAGAAGCAGCATTATGATAGCTTTATGGTAACCTAGTGTAATAATCAACACTTGCTTCATCATAGCCTAGCCTATACACTAATGAATGAATCATTATAACATTTTCATGGCATATAGTATTACAGGCATATTCAGAATACAGTATTTAAATATTTTTAAATTTGTTTAAACCGCTTACATGTGATGGTAGGCTGATAACATGGTTTCTGTAATTAAGAGGGAGAGAGAGAGAAGCATATACTATAGAGTAATGTAGGTCCTTGAAAGCAAAATTATAAAACAGTAAGAAAACTAAGACATTCATTTTATATTAAGTATCACTCTCCTTATGCCTGAGTCTAGACTTATGTCTACATATGGTTTATACATTCATGACATACATTTTTCTTAATTTTCTTGCTCTTTCTAGACTATGCGTTTCATCTGCAAGTTTTTACAAATTGTTGCAAATCCACAAAAATGTTCCAATAATATATTTACTGAAAAAAGTCCACTTATAAATGGACTGGCACAGTTCAATCCCATATTGTTCAAGGATCAACTATAGAAATTGTATTGGAACTTGAAGCACAAATTTTTTAGAGATACCTATTATATAAATATTTGTGAGATCATCAAAATAAAAAAAAAATTATTTAGGCTCATTTATTTCCTATATATTTTCTAAGATCTTATGAAACTCTAATCTAGATATTTAAATTAGTTTTTGCTATTTCTGCTCATGTTAGCGATGGTGATTTATGGGACCAACCATCATTAATCTGTTAATGGCAATTAGAATTTATAAGATCTATAGAATAGTTCACTGACTGAATATACTTTTCAATTCAGTTCAGTCGCTCAGTCGTGTCTGACTCTTTGCGACCCCATGAACTGCAGCACGCCAGGCCTCCCTGTCCATCACCAACTCCCGGAGTTTACCCAAACTCATGTCCATAGAGTCAGTGATGCCATCCAACCATCTCATCCTCTGTCATCCCCTTCTCCCCCCACCTTCAATCTTTCCCAGCATCAGGGTCTTTTCCAGTGAATCAGCTCTTCACATCAGGTGGCCAAAGTATTGGAGTTTCAGCTTCAGCATCAGTCCTTCCAATGAACACCCAGGGCTGATCTCCTTTAGGATGGACTGGTTGGATCTCCTTGCAGTCCAAGGGACTCTCAAGAGTCTTCTCCAGCACTACAGTTTGAAAGCATCAATTCTTCAGTGCTCAGCTTTCTTTATAGTCCAACTCTCACATCTATACATGACCACTGGAAAAACCGTAGTTTTGACTAGACGGACCTTTGTTGGCAAAGTAACGTCTCTGCTTTTTAATATGCTGTCTAGGCTGGTCATAACTTTCCTTCCAAGGAGTAAGCGTCTTTTAATTTTATGGCTGCAGTCACCATCTGCAGTGATTTTGGAGCCCAAAAAAATAAAGTCAGCCACTGTTTCCACTGTGTCCCCATCTATTTGCCATGAAGTGATGGGACTGTATGCCATGATCTTAGTTTTAGTCTTTAATAAACTAAGCCAACCAGTTTTAAAGCTATATACAACTTGAAGATTTTTTTTTCTCAAAAGATTTTCATAATAGATACATTTTGAATATATGTCAAAAGTTGATGTCTGTAATGTAGTTATTCTTCATTCAGGTCACTTACTTTTTGGCTAGCTGCTCTTTGAGTTTTTGTCATTCCAGACCAATATTTTCAACACTTTTAAAAATTAGAGTCTGATTTGAGTAAGTTTTGCAGTATTTGAAAGATATACCAATGCTTACGTAAGCTATTGAATATATGAATACTTAGATCTCATTTGGAAATGCAGAAGTAAAAAAGCATACTGGTCTTTATATTTTAAAATGTCAAGCCAAAAATTTATGTGTTTTGTGTTATAAGTAAATTACAACAGAAAGTAAGAAAACATTTCTGGTGAGTAATCTCTTACTGAAGAGTTTTACTCAGTTTATCATATAAGCATGAATTCTTTCTTTGCATATTGAAACTCAAAGAAAGTAGTTTATTTCTTCCATTTGGATTAATATCCTTGCTATCTATTTCTTTATAATTTGGGGGAAGTAAAGTGTTCTGGTATGAATTTACCTCAGAAACCAGAAATGCCAGCCACAACTTATATAACACTGTATTTAAGTATAAAAGGTTAAATGAAATTGTTTGTACATATCATATACTTAAGTGAAAACAGGAATCATATTCATATGAATGATACAGTAGGCTAAAAGTAAAGAAAAATCATTTGAATTGAGGGATTCTTGTGAGATATTTACTCTTAACACCTGGTATATGTAACATATGGATTATAAACTGTGAGATCTGTAATAAAAAGTTAGCTGTGTTTCTTAAAATAGAAAAAAAAAACCTCTCATGACACATATTTAATAATACAGATTGTACCCAAGAACAGAATGCATCTGCTTTTTTGTAGCTAAATTATAGAAGCATCTCTGGAATACTGTTTCTAGTTTTATGCACAAACAAAATACATATCTCCTTTGTTTCACAGATATTATTTCCAGGTTTTTCAGCTTAACACCAGTGTGGTGAAGAGGGACAGCAGTTATCTATTGAAATAATTGAATTCTTAAAAGAAATATATATAATCTGATTCTTGATGCTGCTGGAGGCAAAGTGCACACCTAGAATATAGTAAATATGTGATTAAAACCTACTGCATGGAGGAAGAAATAAAACTTTGCTGCAAATCATGGTATATTTCTAACACCCCTTAATTTATTTTAAATCAAAGTTCAGTGGTAATACATGATTTTTAGACTGATATCAGTATCCTTTCAATAGAAAACCAGAATTACTTATTCAATTAAGAAAAATGTCTTCCCTAATATCATATTTGAAGTCATTTTTCTGTGTGGCTCATGTAATAATATATTGTTAGCTTATCTGTGTTCTTAGGCTCAGCAGATACATATGGTTAACAGAAAAATTCAACAAGACTCTCCAACTAGTTCCTTTAGAAATCTGGAGGATAAGTGAGTTATATGCAGATAGGGACATATCATGACCCCCAAGTCAAATACCTGGGGTGAACAAATGATAAGATGTTAAGAGGAAGTAAACGAATTCTGTATTCTCACATCTAAGATGGGACGTGGCATTTAGTTCAGTATAAGAACTTTCTAGAAATTTAACTGCCCAATCATGGAAGCACTGTTTGTAAACTTTCCAGGCAGAGTCTGAACAGTCCTTTGTCAGGAGCATTGCATTGGGAGAGAGATTAAACCAGATGGAATTGTATAGCTGCCATCAGCTTTAAAATTCAGTGATCCCAAATTAGCTCTTCCCATTCTGCTTTTGTTACCCATTAGAAAGCCTGTTGTTATTCTTTCTTATCTTCCTGTTTTCTGTTTGCTTCAGATTATTTCAGTCAGTCAATTCAGTTCAGTCGCTCAGTCGTGTCCAACTCTTTGCAACCCCATGAACCGCAGCATGCCAGACCTCCCTGTCCATCACCAACTCCCGGAGTCCACCCAAACCCATATCCATTTAGTCGGTGATGCCATCCAACCATCTCATCCTCTGTCGTCCCCTTCTTCTCTTGCCCTCAATCTTTCCCAGCGTCAGGGTCTTTTCCAATGAGTCAGCTCTTCACATCAGGTGGCCAAAATATTGGAGTTTCAGGTTCAGCACCAGTCCTTCCAATGAAGACCCAGGACTGATCTCCTTTAGGATGGACTGGTTGGATCTCCTTGCAGTCCAAGGGAGTCTTCTCCAACACCACAGTTCAAAAGCATCAATTCTTCGGCGCTCAGCTTTCTTTATAGTCCAACTCTCACAACCATACATGCCCACTGGAAAAACCATAGCCTTGACTAGACAGACCTTTGTTGGCAAAGTAATGTCTCTGCTTTTTAATATGCTGTCTAGGTTGGTCATAACTTTCCTTCCAAGGAATAAGCGTCTTTTAATTTCATGGCTGCAATCACCATTTGCAGTGATTTTGGGGCCCCAAAAAATAAAGTCTGACACTGTTTCCACTGTTTCCCCATCTATCTGCCATGAAGTGATGGGACCAGATGTCATGATCTTAGTTTTCTGAATGTTGAGCTTTAAGCCAACTTTTTCCCTCTCCTCTTTCACTTTCATCAAGAGACTCTTTAGTTCTTCTTCACTTTCTGCCATAAAGGTGGTGTCATCTGCATCTGTGAGCTTATTGATATTTCTCCCGGCAATCTTGATTCCAGCTTGTGCTTCTTCCAGCCCAGCGTTTCTCATCATGTACTCTGCATATAAGTTAAATAAGTTGGGTGACAATTTACAGCCTTGACATACTCCTTTTCCTATTTGGAATCAGTCTGTTGTTCCAAGTCCAGTTCTAACTGTTACTTCCTGACCTGCATACAGATTTCTCAAGAGGCAGGTCAGGTGGTCTGGTATTGCCATCTCTTTCAGAATTTTCCACATTTTATTGTGATCCACACAGTCAAAGGCTTTGGCATAGTCAATAAATCAGAAATAGATGCAAAATAAAAATATTGTAAGTTTCTCAAAATTTATATTGGATAATCTCTTACGGATGTCCTGTAACACTTGTGAACTGTGATACATGCGCATTGGATCTACACAGATAAGTAGAACAGATTCTACCTTCAGGTACTTATTGTTTAGCATGAGATGCAGATACATAAGTAAAAACTATTAAACAGTAGGAAAAAAGTTGAAAAAAGAAATATGTATTCTCTGGCAGGGAGTCACTACGTCAAAAGCATGTAATTTTGTTAGGATTGAGGGCTCAAGGGAAAATAAGAAGACTCATTTAAGTTTGTCCCTTATTAACAGTGTAAGAGTTAGCAATTACAGTTTTTGAGCACCAGGTGTCTTGCCTTTAATGCACCAAGCACTATAATAGGTGTTTTGTATGATTTCATTTTTCTTCCAATAAGCTTATAAGAGAGTCGATATTATCACTTTGTAGATAAGAAAGTTAAGGTTGAATGGATCATTGGGAGAATCTGACCAGTAAACACACATATAGAAAGGGGAGCAGAGGAAATGGGACAGGGGAAACAGATTTTCAAACCACTGTCTATGTCCAGAGCTATGAGGAAAACAAATGTATCCCTTGATAGATAAAACACAGACCTTCTAGGATCAAAAATGAGGGGCAGTTTGTTTTATGAAGCATTCCTGTTATAGTCTATCATGTAGATTTTGTTCCCGGTGATGAATTTTCTTCTCAGAGACTCCTTGCTAATACTGCTGCCGCTACCCCCATGCATGATCCGAGGCTAAGAGAAGCAGCTCTCTCAGCTATGGATAGATACCATTCTCCTATTCCATAGCACCTCATTTGAGACATTTAAATATGATTTCTTGAAAATAAAATCAAATAATGGGAACAACATGTAACTAGGTAGTTTATTTACAAACTGTGGCTTACGCTCTGGAGTTAGCAGACCTCCTCTCATTGAATATTCCTTGTCATCTTAGCACCTACTACACAGAAGACTGTAGCAGATGAGTTATCATGAGTTAAAAGTGCACTGCATGTTTCTAAAGCACAAGAAATGCAGTAATCTGGAGGGTAGAGGTGGGGATAAGGGAAGAAAGTAAATATGATAGGAAATGAGGGCAGCTAGGGCTGGTCTGTGAATAACATCATAGGGCCATGCTGAAGAATAGACTTCATTTGATAGACAGTGTGGGTCATCGTGGCTTTTAAGGGACATAAAGAGGACTGAGTTTAAGAAGACAGTTCTGGAGGCAGTACGGAGAAGAGATTGGGAGGGGGAGAGGCTTAGTCAAAGAGACCAACTGGAGGAGTACAGTAGTTTCAGTAAATGACAGAGATGAGTGATACGAATGGGAGCAGTATTTCAAGAGCTATTTCACAGGTAGAATCAATAGACCTTGGTAACTGACTGGATGCGGAAATTGAAATAAAAGGAAGAAACATCAAGGAGCTCTCAGAGGTTCTTAGCCTAGACTACTGTATAGAAGCTGATGCCACAGAGCTGACTGAGGAAGGCAATGGAAAGAATGCAGCTGTGAGGAGATAAAATGGAGGTGACTGTTAGGTATGTTGAGTGTGAAATGGTATCCAGATAGAAACAACCAATATGAAGTTCAATATGTGAGTTGTCTAAGAGCTTAAGAGAGACATCATGACAAAATAGATTTGAGATTCCTAACATATAAATAATTGTTGAACTAATGGTAGCAGATAAGTTTACCCATATATGCATATTTATTTAGAAGGATGCTGTGGCTAGAACTTGGAGAAAAGCAATATTTGAAGAGTCGGCAAAATAAAAGGAATCAGCAAAGGAAACTGAAGGATGGTCAGAAAAGTTGGAGGAATAGTAATGTCAGAAAGCCAAGCATGAAGTATAATAGTTGACAGTGCAAAATATATTAATATGATCGTATTAATACTAATCTTTTGGCCCTTATGGAGACTAATCTAATATATACATTAAATGTTTTCATTTTTTGAATGCACATAATATTCAGATATTGACAGAAGTCTGTTGAGTCATAATTCACACGTGCATATTTTAAGTATACTTTAGTGTTCATATATTTTTGTGGATTTGTATACTAGTACATTTCTCTCTGGAATGTATTATTTTGCGGACAGAAGTTTGCATTCAACTTGCTTATATTAGATTCACCTGTTTGTTTTCAGACTACATAATTGTTCTGATTCTGACAATTTCAAACATGTTGACTTAGTCTTTTCTTTAAAAACAGAGTTTGGGATTTATGAAATGTCATGTTTGAAAAAGTTCACTGTTGTACAGATATCAGGAAATTAATAAAGATAATTGAATATTACAATTGTAACTATATGTATCATTTAACATGCTTCAATGATCATACATATTCACATAGTTTTTAAAAGACACAAACCAATGTAACTGCTAAATAGAAGCAAAAGTACAAGAGTGGACGCTTCAGAGAATGAATTGCACAGGCCTTATCCAACCAGGAGTTATGTAGGGAAATCATTAACCTGCTCTCCTTTCTTTCCCCCCTCCTCTTTGGTTTTGTTTTTTTGTTTTGTGGTAGTCTGACCCTTGGTTATCATTACAGAACTATGGAGGTGCAATGAGACCCCCACTGAATGCTTTAGGTGGCCCTGGAATGCCTGGAATGAACATGTAAGCAAAATGTTATATTGTCCTGTAAAGTGTTCTATTTTCTGTCTTCTAAAGTCACACCAATTTTTAACACAATTTAAGCTAAATTTCTTTGTAATGTAAAATGAAACGATAGTATAAATGGACTAAATGTGAACTGTAGTGTTTGCTTCATTTTCACAACATATTCTCCTGTTTTATCGCCTTCCTTTGCAACCTTTAAGTTTTTTTCCATTTCAGATGCCAACTTTTAGCCTGATTTTCATGTTATATTTATCATAAAAATGAATCTCTTGTAAATAAGCACATAGTATTCATGCAGTCCATACAAAAATATGAAGAGATGACACCAGGACCATGACTTAACTCTCCAGAAGTAGACAATTGAATATTGTTCATTGTAACAGATATAGCATGATTCCTATGAATTTTAAACTTTTAGGAATTCATATATATATATATATATATATGTCCTTCCTAAAAATATATGTATATTTGTTTTGTTGGGACCACTGTTAACCCAGGAAGAAGTTTCTAGTAGTTTCTTCTTTATTAAAGAACTTTCCATAGTATAATTTCTTTTGAAAATTCAAGATATACTTAGATAGGGAGTAAACTAACAGACTTTTTTTGTTTTTTACTGTAAAGGCCTTTCAAAACCAAAGAGAGCAGTTGCTTCTATCAGTCAGTAGAATGCAATTTAAGGAATTTTAATTTCTTTTTCATTATCTTACTTGCCTTCAAAGTTCCATATACACCCAGAACTTGTTAATGGCCTTCATTAATTCATTAGAAGATCAATTCCATGATGTAGCCTAAAGAAAATTTGTCAGAGATAATGAAAGAGCTCTGTATATGGCTTGGGTAGTCTCATCTATTTCCGTATTCCCCATTAGTCCATGTTTTGGTTACTTATCTATCAAACTAAACGACTCTGCCATCATTTAATGGCATTGAAAATATACTGAGGTAAGCTTTGTTTGATGTCCATAGGGATTTGTTTAAGTTTCTGGAACCATTTTCATGGAAAGCAGTTTTGCCTAAAATAGAAAATAGGTTAATAGGTGGATACCAACCAGGCTCAAAACTGACAGAACAAGGGGGAAAAAAGTAGGTCAAATTTTCCTATCCCATTTTTTTACTTTTAAAGTAAAAATGGATAGACATGAAGTCTTTTCTTAAATTCCTCAAAGGTTTAGACTTATTAATGATTGCTACAAAAAGGAGTGATATTTTGTGCTTATATCAAAAGCTGAAACTCTCAATAATAGGATTTAGATATGTATCAAATTTACTACCTAAGATTCTAACTTTAAAATGAAATATCTTTTAAAGGATAATTTGAATTCTGTGTATAGATGTTAAGGAGTATACATTTGGAATGCTGTGATCAACCCAGAATTCTAAGAATGTATCTAATATTATTTGGTATATTACTCTTCATGATAATTAGTGATGTGGTCAACTTTAGATCAACTTGGTTTTGCTAGTATAAGAAAAGTCATTCTCATATGACCACTGGGAGTCAAATAGCTGCTTAAAATTATCTAGTTTCTTTCTCACATACATTTAAACAGATACTAATTGGTATATTTAATTTAGACTAAGAAGACTAAAAGTGTGGCTGAAAATTTCAGATGATTATTTCTGTTGGTGTTTGGGTTTCTCATTTTAATATATCCAGATATTTTAAAATATTTTTTATTACATGTTATGTTACTATTTGTATAATTTCTGGCTTTTAAAGAACCTTTAAGCTTTACAGATTTACATTCCATTAATTACTCTTGACTGTTATTTGGGGTCTTATATAAAAATTTCACTTTTTATAAATTAGGATTCCTTTAAGGACAATGACATCATAAATATTTCCCTCTGACAAAGAAAGTTCTGAAATATGGACAGTCCAACCAGAGAGACTCATTGTTTTATTGATTTTGGCCCCAATAAAGCAAAAGTGAATTTAAAGAGACATAAATAAACCATATTATTGTCTCCACTGTACTCAGTAAATTTTATTGAAATTCACTCCATAATTTACTATCATTAAAACAAGTTAAATCTTACTGTGTAATGGCAAGTAAGTATTTCTAACTGAAATTATGACTTTCTTCATGTCATTTTTTTACATGTTAAAAAATTAAAGGAAAGGGCATTAGAATTAGTGTTACTTAGGCTAGGGCTTCCCTGCTGGCTCAGTGGTAAAGAAGCTTCCTGCCAGTGCAGAAGACGCAGGTTCAGTCCCTGGGTCAGGAAGATCCCCTGGAGAAGGAAACAGCAACCCACTCCAGTATTCTTACCTGGGAAATCCCAAGGACAGAGCAGTCTGACGGGCTGCAGTCCAGGGGGTGGCAAAAGAGCTGGGCATGACCCAGCGACTGAACAACAGCCACCGCCTTGGGCTATGTTTTTAATAGTCTAGATATTTGTGTTGGGATCAGAGGATCTACCAGAGGATCATATCTGGATGAGGTTTCTTTAGTTTGTCACTTTTTATTATTTGATACCAAAATATAATGATAGTAAAAACTACCCAGCCCTGGTCATGAAAGTAGATAAATACTATATTCTAACTGCAGCTTTCTCTCTTACTGAAACCAAACCATTTGGAACAAAATTTTGATTATTTTGTTGTTAAGAAAACATACTGGTCGTCTCCAAAGAAAATGGTTATTTTGAACTGTATTTTTAAATAAAGTACATTTTTACAAATTTAAGAATAACTAATACAATATTGTAAAGTAAAAAATAGATCAATAAATTAAAAAAAAAAAAAAAAACAGGAGAAAAACAGCAAACCTGAGTGAAACAAAGCTTTTTAACAGTCCCAATTTTATTTGGAAATACCGTAAAAAGTCTATCAACTATATTTCAAAGATATTATTTTTATAAAATTAATCAAAGTAAACATATACTATAGTAAAAAAAAAAAGAGAGAGAGAGAAGAAGAATGTAAGATTTAGCATTTTAAAACATTTCTAATTCAACTTTGTGTCCCTTGGTATTTTGTAGAAACTAAGAGGACAGATCATTTCAAAGGATCTAGACCCTTTAGGTTCTAGATCAGACCCTATAGAGTTATAAGGTTTACATAGTTATTATCTTGAAATAAAATAACTGAATTATAGAAGAAAAGATATTTTTTCTCTTTGTTAGTCATGGTTGTCTTCATTTCATCATATCCATACACCCTACCAAAAATTAAAGACTTTTTTTTTTTGCAAGCTTTTTAAAAAGATGAGTTTATTTGGGAATAACAGAGGAATTGTACTTTGGGACAAGCAAATTGTAGCAAGCTACAACTGAGTCCATTAGGTTTGAGGTCTAGGTAGTACTTACGAATAGGAAAGGTAAAGAGTGGAGAGTTCAGTTAGAATCAGTTAAAATAAAAAACAAAGGAAGACCAGCCTTGAAAACTTCCTAAGTAAACAAAATTCTTTTAAGCTTCATTTTTCTCTTTATTTTAGAATATGATTAGCTGATTGTACTTCAGACTATACTTATGTAGAAATTTACATTCAAAATAATGCCTACAATAGTTTGTAGATTACTCTCTTGATAATACCGATGGCCCTCAAAAGTAGAGAAAACTTACTGCACTTAAGAAGTTGTTCTAATAGAACTACTCACTACTATAACCCTCACTTTATTTAATAGTATTTGCAAAACTTAAAGTGTTTTCTAATACAGTGGTAATGATAGGGGAAATTTAGCTTATCCAAATGAATTAATACTTAACCCATTATAGTAAAACACAATTTTATTATGAAATACATGGTAAGCTGAGATGTTAGTATTTGTCAAACAGTTGAAATGCATAAAAGGTGTTTTATGGTTCTTAGAATAAATTTAGCTTAATCATTTAATTTTTATTTATTTACTTAAGTAAATGTTTAATTATTTTAATATTTATTTTAACATTAAGCAAATTTTAAGTAAAAATTATTTTATATTTAATATATCTTATTCACACACTCCTTATTTAAACATAATACTTCAGAATTATGAGATTATCTGCATATCATTGAAAACAATTTTGGCCATGATTTGGATATATATAGTATATTGTTATGTTGTTGTAAGATAAATATTTCCTAATTTCTCCACTGTGTTTTATTTAACATCAAGCAAGTCAAATATTTCACTTGATCAACATATATCCTGTGCTTAACCTCAGTTTCTGCCCATTAAGACACTGAATCCTCTATGTAAAATCACCTTTCTAAAGTGCTCCAGTAACTAATTGTAAAGCCATCATCATTATCTTAGAGAGGAGTTATTTCCAGAAACACATGTGTCCCTCACCTTCTAGCTGTGCATAATATTTTGACCAATATTTTGACTCTGGCATCTTATTTCCCCTTCTATTCCTCAAACAGAATTGGATAAAACTGTACTTGGTTATCCTAATGGAGCCTGAGGACACAGTTTCTCATGCCCTTCCCTGCTGTTTGCATTCCTTGGGAATCCCAAAATAATGCTCAAAACAGTTCTAAATATTCTAACCAAACATGGGTAATACAGCTAACTTGGACAACTTCTATCTAACATTTAGAACTTTAGGTTGAAGGTCCCTAGGGTAAGAATCAGGGGGCTTGATTTTTTTTTTTAATTAAAAAGCTCAGTGTTTTCATTGATATTACAAACTCATTTTGAATGATACAGAGAGGACTTATATTGATGTCACAATTATAGTTTGTATTTATCTCATAATTAGTGATTTTTACTCCAAAAGCAGATTCTTATAATGATATATATATATATATATATATATATATAGACTACTATAGGTGATTACCACTTTTAGTGGTTATTATAATAACTGAACTTAAAACTAGGCTTAGTAAAAGTAGTTTGATTTGGAAAGAAAGCTGTTTGGGGAATGATAAGGCTTTTGGATTTTGGTAATTAAAAAAGCTGTGAGAATATAAAAGAGTAATTGCAGTGCTGAACTAGAACAGCATGGTAACTGAATTATAAATGTTAGTATTTTATGATGTTGTTGCTTATTGTGAAACATTCAGAGCACGAGTTAAAATGTCATTTATCATATTGTCTTGTAGGGGCCCAGGTGGTGGTAGACCTTGGCCAAACCCAACAAATGCCAATTCAGTGAGTATATATGTATTTTTTCACTTTCTTTGTGCTTTGTAACATTTAACAACAAAAATCTGTTCCTTTTGAAAGCCCCACAGTCAGTTTAAGTAATAATTCAAAAGTATTTTTATATGTTCTTAGAAAAATATGTATAATTTTTGAAATTATGTGATTTGTTTCACTTCAAGATGTAAGTTAAAGATGCATTCTGTGTAGATTAACGGACATTCAGAAATAGAGAAATAGTGTGATTTATTGCAAAAAGAATACTGCAATAGCCTACATTTATCATAAAATCTATCATATAATGGATTCACCTTCTAAAATAATTCTAATAATCACTAAATTGCCAAATAAAACCAGTTGCTCTCAGGTATTATGATTATATTTGCTGTTCTAGTTACACCTAGGCTTGCCCTCTTGCTGCCCCAGGAAGCAAGTATACCTTTGCCTTGTGCCTGTGGACTAAACTGCCGTCCTTACACTTGTATCTATGGTATCTATGTATCTGGCATCATGGGCATTTTCCTTATACATTTCGTGGCTGTGATTTGACTGAGTAAATATATTTGTTTCTTAATAATGTTACAAATATAGGCACAGGTTTAAATTTAAGCTTTCAATCTTAAAAATAACATGATTTTAAATTTACTGACCCAGGAAATATTTTTCTTGACTTTTGAAACCTTGAGTTCAATATGTGAGGGAGTTTTGCTCTGTACATCTGTGTAGTATGTGCACTGCACAAAGAAGCCTGAGTGAGAGAGTCAGTAGGAGATTGAAAGATAGCTGTTTTCCAGTTGTGAAGTCTGTGGAATATTTACCCAGAAGGGATGACTTTTGCTTATATCCAGAGGTACCTACATTGACTAGCAGTGGCCTAATTCTGAATAAACATGAAACTGATCCAATGTCTAACATTAATTTATATTTCAAGAAAATTTAATTGAAGTGTGGATGGTATGGACTTCCCATGTAGCTCTGCTGGTAAATAATCCACCTGCAATGCAGGAGACTCTGGTTCGATTCCTGGGTATGCAAGATCCGCTGGAGAAGGGATAGGCTACCCACCCCAGTATCCTTGGGCTTCCCTGGTGGATGGTATAGACAGAATCATCCTGAATCTATTGTTATTCTAAGGCAGAAATCACTTACTTCTCAATTAAGTAACTGTCATATTTTTAGAGAAAATGTTTAATCTGTATTACTTGCCTATATCTTAGTTTCAATAGCTATGATGTTTGATAATTAAATAAAATTGCTTGGGGTGGAGAGAATCATGATGTTGCTTCTGTTCGGGTCTTCAGTGCACTATTTCAGCAGATCGTATAAGATACTCTTTTACCTGATTATGTTATATATGACTATCTTTACTCCAGTTTTCTTTTCATTTGCACATATGCTTCTGAATAGTTCACATTTCTATTTCCTTCTTGCTCTGTGTGCCTTTCAAATTTTAAGACTTCACTTTAAAGTAGCATCTAACTAGCAGCTCAGATACTTTCTTTGAACTTCCCATTAAAATACCCAAAGGTGCAGAAAAACAATTTTTTCATAACGGTAGAAACTCTGCCAGTCTTCCTATAGTCAGAATCTGGAACATATTTCTATTATCTGCACATCGGATGAAACAGGATTAAAAAGCACAATCAGTGACCCACCTCCACTAGTAAGCTCTCCTACCTAAAAGCAAAAAGACCTCTCTCCTCCTCCACTGCCCCTTAGCCAGCCATCCCTACACCGCCTGCACTGCAGGGCGGGAGTGAGTTCACACCCACCCCTGCCCACCTTCCCCAGCACCTCCTTCTGTTCTCTTAACTGGAGACCCTATCCTCGAAAAGCCACCAAGGAAGGACTGGTACTGAAGGTAGTACATTGTACCCAGCAAGGATGTCATCCGAGTAAAGAGTATTAGATAGAGGCAGAGATGAGGAAAGAGTTGTACTTGCTGATGATTTTTAAAGTACAGTGAGTCCCCGACATATGAACCTTCAAGTTTCAAACTTTCAAAGATATGAATATGTGCTCACATGTCCGATCATGTAACTTAGTTCATGTGTCTAGTGTATATTGTCACCTGCTTGCATCCTCCACAAGCAGTTGTACTTTTGTGTACTTTACAGTGCTGTATAGAGTACAGTCATACAGTGTCTTCATTTCAAGTCCAGGATGTCCAGAAGCTGGCATAAAAGCAGCAGTGATGTAGGTGGTACTGCTAAGAAGTGCCAGCTGTTGTACTGTACTACTGTACTTTTCAAGGTACTATACTGTACGATTAAAAATATTTTGTGTTTATTGTATTATTTGTGTGAAAAGTATTATAAACCTACTACAGTACAATACTGTATAGCCAATTGTGTCAGTTTGGGTACCTAGGCTTACTTTATTGGACTTAAAACAAAGTGGACTTACAAATGCAGTCTCAGAACAGAACTCGTTTATATTTAGGGGACTTACTATACCAAAAATACTCTTTCGGATTTCATAGAGCCAAGCACTGTGGATAGAAGAACTCACTGTATCAGGTCAGCAGCTCTGCATTATTTGAGATCCTGAGAAACACTGGGAGTTAGAGAAGGAGCTGTGCATATCAAAGCACTGTCCAACAACCACTCCAAAGTGGGCATTTGACTAGCACACATGTAGGCACGTAATCAAGTTGAAAGCAATCCCTGCTAATGTGATTGATGTATACCACATATGGGCATACCTACCCTCAAAGAATTTGATGGGATAGGGTAAAGTTGTGAGAACACCTATTGTTTTCTCTTCACAAAGAGAAAGGAGTCATCATCCCAAGCACTGAAAGGAAAAGCATTCCTCTGAAATACGGTTGTTTATGAGAAGAAAAAATCGTAAGCAACTGATGACTTTCTAGCAAAAACATAAGGCTTACATGAAACAAAGCAAAAGTATTCAAGAGGGATTTTTTTCCCCTGCATACCATTGATTATACTGTAGTGACAATTTACCTGTATTATTTTGAATTCCAAGTTCTTTGGACTTTTTGTCTGTATTTAAAATTACAAATAGTTTTCATTTTGTGTCAGTACAGTATGCCCAGGGCTCCTCAGGGTACCATGCTAAAGGTTGGTTGCTTTGTTTTTGCTGTTTCCAAATATGTTTTATATACTTTTTTTTAAGAACTTTGTTTCCTAAAAACGAAGAGATTTCTCTTTCACAGTATAAGGATCAATGTCTTAATATTGATGTAATCTGTTTTCTGATCTGCACACCTTATTTTGATTTCACCAGTTGTCCCTACAATGTCTTTGTAACAAAAGAAAATCCCCATTCACGTATTGCATTCATCTGTCAAGTCCCTTTGTCTCCTTTAGTTCCTTTGTCTTTTTTAACCTTGGAGTTTTGTTGACCACAAGCCAGTTATTTTGTACAACGTCCCATAATTTGGTCTTGGCGGATGTTTCCTCACAATTAGATTCAGGTTATATATGTTTGTCAGGAATCCCCAGAAGTAATTGTGTGTTTTTCTCAGTGCATCATTTCAGGGGGTGTGTGATGGTAATTGTCTGTTATCTGTGTTACTTATATTAACTTGAGTCAGTTAAGGTGGTGCTTGTTACGTTTCTCCACTGTTAAAGTATTGTTTTTCCCTTTGTAATTATCTGCTTGTGAGACATACTTTGACACTGTCATAAAGATCATACTTTAATCTGCTGCTTTTTGTATTCATTGATAATTCTCTCCTGAATCATCTTTTCACTATGTTGGTTGCCAAATGGCTTCTTCTATCTTTCCTTCTCTACTTATTACTTGACTCTTTACTAGATGAGTTTTTCTTTCTTCTCCAGTCATTCATGTATATCTGATGTACTTGTGGATTCTTACTTTGTCCAAAGGGTTTTGTTTTTTAAATAAAATAATGTCAGATTTGTCCACTTAGAACCCCTTCAAGTTGGGTCATTTGTCCTTTTGACATATCCCTGTTACGCTTTAAGCATTTTGAAGCACATATTTTCCCAGCCTTAACCCTGATAACAGCCATTTATATAAGGGTCCTTGGTTCCTTTTAGTGGAGAGTGGTATTTAGAACCCAGTGGTGTGACCTAGCTTCTAGCTGTCTCAACCAACAGATACAGGTGTATATATATATATACATGCATATAGCCACACACATCTGTATCTTTCTGAATCTATCCATATTAAAACCAGGAGTACACACTGCAACTCTGTTTACAATTAGCCAAGACATGGAAGCAACCTAAGTGTCCATCAACAGATGAATGATAAAGATGGTGTGTTGTGTGTATACAATGGTATATTCAGTTCAATTCAGTCGCTTAGTCATATCCAACTCTTTTACGACCCCTGTGGACTGCAGCACGCCAGGCCTCCCTGTCTATCACCAACTCCCGGAGTTTACCCAAACTCAGGTCCATTGAGTCAGTGATGCCATCCACCCATCTCATCCTCTGTGGTTCCCTTCTCGTGCCTTCAGTCTTTCACAATGGTATATTACTCAGCCATTAAAAAAAAAAAAAAAGGAAATAATGCCATTTGTGGGAACATGAATGGATCTAGAGATTAACATGCTAAATCAGAAAAATAAAAATATCATATGATATCACCCATACATGGACTCTGATTTTTTAAATGATGCAAATCAACTTATTTACAAAATAGAAACAGATTCCCAGATATCAAAAACAAACTTCTGATACCCAAAGTGGGAGAATGTGGAAGGGAGGGATAAATCAAGAGCTTGAGAATAACATACACATGCTACTATATTCAAGACAGATAATCAACAAGGACGTGCTATATACCAAGAAAATTCTACTCAATATTCTGTGATAACTTAAATTAGAAAAGAATCTGTACAAGAATGAATATATGTGTACGTATAACTGAATCACTTTGCGGTACACTTGAAAGTAACACTGCTGTAAATCAGCTAAAATCCAATAAAATTTAAAAGCAAAAAAACATGAGTGCACACTGGTGCTTCAACTGTAATGCAGCACAACAGAGTTCATTCTAGACTTTCTGCTTTCCATGTTTATTATTCACTTCTCTGAAAGTAAGAAGTCTGCCTACCATTATCCACAATAAATTTATTTATCTGTGTAATCTGTATCTTTACATAGTTTTGTCATATATGTTTCGAACAAAAATCTTTTGGCACCCCTTTACATGACAGCAGGAGAAACATTTTTAAAAACAAATTTATGGGACTTACCTGGTGGCACAGTGGATAAGAATTTTCCAGCCAACTCAGGGGACATGGGTTCAATCCCTGGTCCAGGAAGATTCCGCCTACTGAGGAGCAACCAAACCCCTGCACCAACTGCTGATCCTGAAACTCTAGAACTTGCGAGCCACAACTGCTGAGCCATGTGCTACAACCTCTACATCCCACACACCTCAACAAGAGGCTGTGTACTCCTCAACAAGAGAAAGTCACCACAATGAGAAGTGCACACGCCGCAACGAAAAGTAGCCCCCGCTCACCAAAACTAGAGAAAGTTCGCACTAAGCAGCAAAGACTCAGGGCAGCCAAAACTAAATAAAATTATTGTTTTAATTTATATTTTTAATTCAGATAAGAATATGATTTTTACTTTTAACTTCCCTTATGCTGAGTATAACAGTACTGGCCTCTACTTCTTATTTGGAAACTTGTAAGTCTGCCAACCTTTTTATTTTTTATGTTTTTCACAAAGAACTGTACATTTGAGCTGAACTGTGAAACAAGTTCTAATCATAAAGTAGCAAGCACTTTTATCAAAAATACCTGAATTAGCTTTGTCAGGAGATACTTTTGATTATATGTACCAACCTAACTAGGCTCATACTGAAAGAGAATACTACTGGATCGTGTGTCTGAAAAGTCCATATATAAATTTGCTGGGGGACACATTTGGCTCCAGGGGTTCAAATAACATCATTAGGACTCTGTTCCTATTCATCGCTTACCTCTGTTCCATGAGTCTGGCAAGAAGGCTCTGTGAAGCTCCACATTTGTATCCTCACAGCTCCCTGTTAAGCACAAAAGAGCACAACTCATATCAGTTAAGCACAGGTACTGGAAGTAACTAACCGAAGTAGATTTGCTTAGCTTGGATACATAGGCTTATTCATGAACCAGTTATGACCCGGGAGTACAATGCTCTATTCACCAGGCCTGGATCACGCAATCAACCCCCTGAGCCCCACCTGAACCACATGGGAAAATAAGGGAGATATGGTTCAAAGAAAATGCAAGGAACAGAATTGGCAGAAGAGGGGCTCAGCAGAAACAACAGATGGATCAGTACAGCATTCTATTCATCAACTCACTAACTTGATAGGAAACAGAGAAAACTCCTGTAAGGAAAAATGAGGATCTACTAGAGTGATTAAGCCTAAGAGAAATACAAATGTTTTACTCCAAATAGGAGCTTTGCCCTATTAAAAATAGATGCTCATTTTTTTTTAAAGAGCACTAAAAAATAAAAGAACATTTTTAACTTTACAGCGACACGGAGAATGTTTCCCTCTCTGGTTTCTAGTGAACTGAATTTCAGTGCATATAACGTAGTTTTGAATTTCACAGTTGATGAAAACTCCTTAGCTAAAATGTTAAGCTACTTAGCTAATCTTTTTTTTTTAATAAAGCCAAAGAAAACCTCTAGGTATTCTGCTGTTCACCTACCATGGCACCAGTCATAAATACTAGGAGTCAGAATATTTCAGGATTTTTGGATTGTCGTCACATCTCTTGAATTTTCTGTCTAGCTTAACCAGACAAACATATGGCCTTAATTGTTATTATCTGTCAAATAAGAGCTTTGTGTAGTTCTGTGATTCTGATCTTCTGGCTCTCTGGTCTTCTTTATCTTCTACATCTGCATTTTCATCTTAATGGATATTTTGTATAGTATATGGGGGATGGGGGGAGGGAAAAGATTAATTATGTTGGAGAAATTCTAGTCACTGGAGGTGGAGAAAAGCCTGGACAAAAGTAAAGAGAAGACGGATTGCAGGAAATGTGTGAGGAAAAAAATATTAGATTCTTAGTAGCTAGAACATAGCTTTGGAGGGCACAGAAGGCAGCAAAGCTGGAAAAAGAAAGATGGACCATGATGTGTTCAGGGCTTTGAATACTGAAAAATCTGGAATTATCATGTGTGTGGAACAGAGTTTTGTTTTAGGATGATAGTACATAAGATGGATACATAGAGAAACAGTATGAGAAGAATAGAGTAACAGGCCTTACAGAACATTGTCAGAGTCCGAGGTAGAGCAGTGGAGAGAGGATGGAGGAGATGAAAGTGCCACACATGTAATCAAAACCAACTGGTGATTGTTGGATTTGTAGAGTACAACCAAGCTGTATACTGTCACTCTGCTTTTTTAACTTATATGCAGGGTGCATCCTGCCAAATGCCGGGCTGGATGACTCACAATGTGGAATCAAGATTGCCAGGAGAAATACCAACAACCTCAGATATGCAGATAAAACCACTCTAATTGCAGAAAGCAAAGAGCAACTAAAGAGTGTCTTGATGAGGGTGAAAGAAGAGAGTGAAAAAGCTGGTTTAAAACTCAACTTTCAAAAAACTAAGATCATGGCATCCAGTGCCATCATTTCATGGCAAATAGAAAGTGGGAAAGTGGAAACAGTGACAGATTTTATTTTCTTGGGCTCCAAAATCACTGCAGACAGTGACTGCAGCCATGAAATTAAAAGACTCTTGCTCCTTGGAAGAAAAGCTATGACAAACCTAGACAGCATGTTTAAAAGTAGAGACATCACTTTGCCAACAAAGGTCCATATAATCAAAGGTACAAGAGTTTTTCCAGTAGTCATGTACGGGATGTGAGAGTTGGACCATAAAAAAGGGCTGAGCACCAAAAGAATTAATGCTTTCAAATTGTGGTGTTGGAGAAGACTTTTGAGAGTCCTTTGGAATGCAAGGAGATCAAATCAGTCAATCCTAAAGGAAATCAACCCTGAGTATTCATTGGAAAGACTGATGCTGAAGCTGAAGTTCCAATATTCTGGTGACCTGATGCAAAGAGCTGACTCACTGGAAAAGCCCCTGATACTGGGAAAGGTTGAAGGGCAAAGGAGAAGGGGGTAGCAGAGGATGAGATGGTTAGAGAGCATCACCAACTCAATAGACATGAATTTGAGCAAACTCTGGAAGATAGTGGAGGACAGAGGAACCTGGCATGATGCAGACCATGGGTTCACAAAGAGTTGGACATGATATAGCAACCCAACAACACCATCAAGGAGGATGGGAGTAACACAGAGTGAAATAAGGACATAGGGGAAGATGCAGGCTTAGAGGATAGGCTGTGAGCTTTGTTTTTGGAATGTTAAATTTCAAGAATTTATAAAGCACCACTTTTGATTCTTATACAATGCCTAACGTGTGTTTCCGTAATTGTGCTTAATGCATTATGTTATAATTTAAATCTATAGCGTTCAACCTCTGCTGAGTCCCCACTGATGTGTAACCAGCAGTTTTTTATTTTTCCTTAGTCACATGCCCTTCCTACATTCCTTGTCCTTGGCCCCTTTTCTATCAGCTAAATTTGTCTCTTCTTTTACGGTGGGAAAAAAAACAAAAACATTAGACTCACGTTTCTTCAAATTCTACACTTCAGTATTATCAGACCTTTAATCATATTTCTTTCCTCTTGTCTTAGTAATGTTCTTCTCAATGCTAGCCATTTGGTCTGGTCTCTTTATTCCACCTCTTAATGTTTCTACATATCTTGCTGTTTCATTTTTTAAAGGAGTCTTCATCTATCCCTTTCCATTGGCTGGAAGTTTCCCTAACAGTGTGCCAATTAACAAATCCCGGGACAACCTTAAAACCCACAGTCTTTCTCTCTTCTAGAGTTGGAAGGGATAACTGGGAAAAGACTTCTCTCAACCCTTCATCAGTGTCAAACCACAATCCTGTGTCTCCCACACTGACTCTATCACACCATTCTACTGGCAATGAACTCCTTGATACTCTTCCTTTTGGTTCCTGAGATATAGCAGGTGATGGACGAAGACTGATTAAACTTCTCAACCGTTTCAGTTCCTGTGAAAAGTACGTGAAGGTTGCTAGTAATCTTCCACTTACCAAAACTAAGGACTTATTTTCTGTCATCATACCTGACCTTTGAAATGTTCGACACCTTGGCTTTGTTTCAAATGTCTGTTAACTTCTTTTCTTCATTTAAGTAATGTTTTCTCCCGTACCTGTACTAGCATATTCCTTTGTATTCTTTATCCCTGGGCGTGTCACAGAGAAGTTGAAAGACAAGCCCAGTAAGGCTCAAAAGGAAGCCCAGTGTAGGCATTTCCTAGCCAACCTGCTCCCACTTCTTGCTTCTTAAAAGTCTACCTTGACATTTTATAGAATGCTTTCTTCAGGTTTTCCTCCTGTCACATTATCTACCCTTTAAGTTAATTTATTTTTTAATTGAAGGATACTTTACAGAATTTTGTTGTTTTCTGTCAACCTCAACATGAATCAGCCATGGGTGTACATATATCCCCTCCCTTTTGAAGCTCCCTCCCGTTTCCCTCCCCATCCTACCCCTCTAGGTTGATATAGAGCCCCTGTCTGAGTTTCCTGAGCCATACAGCAAATTCCCATTGGCTATCTATTTTACATATGGTAATGTAACTTTCCAGGCTACTCTCTCCATACATCTCACTCTCTCCTCCCCTCTCCCCATGTCCTTAAGTCTGTTCTCTATGTCTCTTTCTCCATTGCTGCCCTGCAAATAAATTTTTTGGTACCATCTTTCTAGATTCCATGTATATGCGTTAGCATACCATTATCTACCCTTTTTTAAATTGGTAATGTTCTTTAATTCCAATCTTGGGCTGTTTTTCAGTTTAACGTTTTCAACTAACACTAAACGTAATCAAATCCTAATTTAAGTATTGTGCATGGCACACAGTGGGATTTCATTTAATTGAAACTTTTATCTCTAGCCCTGATCTCGAATGAGTTCTTAACCACTATTTCTAAATATCTGTTGATCAGTTCTAACTCAGTGTCTACTAGAGCTTTCAAATACAACATCAGACATTCCCCAAACTTGTCCCCTGCTTCCTAAACTTCCTATATATGAATTAGTAGCACCATCATCCACCCAGTCAGCATGTTGGAAACCTAGGAATTTCCTTAACTTCTTACCCAGTTTGTCCCCAAGCCCTGCAGAGTACATTTGCAAAAAGTCTGTCAAATTCTCTGATCCCTACTTATCTTAATCAGCGTTGCCTACAACACTTTTTATCATCTCTTGCCTAGACTTTTTGCAATATTCTAACTTGTATTCATGCTCCATGATGCCTGTAGAGTTATCTTACTAAAACACATAAATTTGAACATGTCTCTCAAAACCTGCCGTTTCCAGCAGCATAAATTTAGTCTGACCATGTAGCCTCATCATTTACCACAATTGCCTATAAGTCCCACGCTGCAACAACTGTAAAATTACATACCATTTCCCTAATAAACTGTGTAGTACTCTCACATTTCTTTATTATATGCTGATCCTTCTCTTTGTCCTTGTAATGGACGCTCATTCTCTCTCTAAATCCCAGCTTCCCAGCTCAGATACATCTTCTGTACCCACGTAGTACTGCTACTGTCATTGTTGTATTTGATTTCTCAGACTAGGCTGACAGACACTGCAGTTTTTTACAAGAGTTCAGGTTCCATAAAGTGCTAGAGATAAGAGCCCAAATGCTCCTTTTCTCTGAATGAGGGCAAGGACTGTGAGGTGGAAAACAGCAAGTACAAGAGTTTGACAGGGCAGAAATGGAAAGAAATTGAACTGGAGGGGGTAGCAAACTTTTTAAAGTATTTTTAAATGTATAATAATATATAATAATATATTTATGGTGGATAATGGGATGTTCAAGAGGGGCTAACTTTGGAAATAAAGACTTCTTTTCCCCCTACCTGAGATGAATGGATGAAATTTTAAATCTATAAATAATGAAGTGTTCAGTTGAAGATGAAGGCATAGCAAGAATTTGATGGCTTTAACGTATGACCAAAGGACAAAGGAGTAACTCAGGGTAGTCTAACCACTGATAAGGGCCAGTTCACAAAAGTCAGTTGTTAAAAATTCAGGAATTTTGTCAGCTGATTGTTAAAATCATTGGTAGCTTGAAATCTGCCTTATAGGAATATTTACACAGCATAAATTGGCATATACTGCAGATTGGGAGTTTTCCCCTCAAGTTTACTGGCACCCCTCTAGAATACTTTGGGGCTTCCATAACAGCTGAGCCAAAATACTTCCAGCTGTTAGTGAAAACTAGGTTGAAGCTGGAGAACATGATCATGTGTTGGGCCTTGTCAACCCCGTTTTGTGTTCCTTGCCAGGCACTCTCTACTATAAAACAGAAAAGTTGGCTAGAGGATGGTCAAAGAGTTGGGAATTAACAAAGTATACTTCAGGATAATGAATTTAAGATGATATTAGAGAGAGAAAATGCTGAAATTGTGATGGGATAAGATTCTGGTTGGAATATAGAACGTTGTTGATGAATGTCATGAAGAACAAGAAAGATGTCAGTCAGGAAAGTTGTTTAGATCTTAGATCTCTGTGCAAAAACTTTTAGGATGTAGTCATGCTCGTATGTGGAAAGAACTGGCCCGGGGGGAGGGGCGCGGGGAGGGTATTTCTGTAAAGTAAAGGCAGTGAGTGTGTATTCCTAACATCTAAAGAGTGGTTTTTTTAGTCGCTAAGGCATGTCTGACTCTTTTGTGACTCCCTGGACTGTAGCCTGCCAGTCTCCCATGGACATGTGGGATTCTCAAGGCAAGAATATTGGAGTTGTTAGGTCATATCTTGAAGTTGCTTAAGGATGACAGTAGGCAACAGAGACAGAAGAACGTGAGCTGGTGTTAAAAGTTATAGGGAGATGGAAACTGGAGCCAGCGGATAAGTTGCTGATTTGGAGACAGCAGGTACCCGTATTTAAAATAATTAGCAGAGGATAGATGACTGATCATGAACTGCAGAAGACCCAAGAGAGCAAAGCTGTATTCATTCACCCAGTCGAGTAAATGTACAGTGCCATAGCGATCCTGATACTCACGGACCTAATCATCACCGCTGACGATACTGAGCGCTCCAGTAGCGGCCGTGTGCAGTGCTGAGTTACACATTAAGTGGCCCAAGCAGAGGCTCAGACGCCTGTGGTCTGGGCTTAAAGCCAGGCAAGGACACCAAACAATGAGGAGAGAGCTTTCAAATAACTGAATATTAAAATCATTAGAAAAATGATAGCTTTGTTGTCTTTCTGCTTTATGACTTCATATTATTTTTATGTTTTTTTTAAAAATAAATTTATTTATTTTAGTTGGGGGCTAATTACTTTACAATATTGTAGTAGTTTTTGCCATACATTGACATGAATCAGCCATGGGTTTACGTGTGTTCCCCATCCTGAACCCCCCTCCCACCTCCCTCCCCATCCCATCCCTCTGGGTCATCCCATTGCCCCAGCCCTGAGCATAATTAGAAGGGAGGTATTGATGAAGAGGGATCATTTAGGTACAGGCACTATAATCTTTTCACCATTCTCAAGGTCCTATTTTGGCCCTGGCTGACTTACTCCAAGAAGATAGTCAGTTACTGGCTTTTTTCAGAATAAGGCAAAAATCTCTCTTCTGGGTGTGCAGAAGATGAAAGATGTAAACCAGTGAGCTTGTGTGAAAAAAAGAATATTTGTATCAACTTCTCTATTAATACCCACACTGAAGGAGTTATTTTTAAATATATGTTTTCCAGTTTTCGTTTCTTAAATTTTCATAGCAATGTCATATTAATACCTTCTAATCTCTAGAAAAGAGCTTGGTTAAGAGCTTGATTTGAAGGGAACGAGGGAATACGTTACCCATATTTGATCCCTACAAATTAGTAGTCCTCGGAGACTTAAATTAGCAAAATATTTTGCATTCGTTATATTGTTTTCTAGAAGCTAGTTAGAAAGGAAAAGGGGAAATAGTGAGGTTTATATATCAAGTATTGACCCGTACTGCATGAATATAGTAGCCTGAAACCCGTCTCTAAAAACATAATGTATCCCAGATGCACATAAATTAGAAATTGCATCTGTAAAGTCTACTAATTTGAAAAATTCTGGTTTCTGGTTTTTAGCTGCACAAGTATATATCTTTCTAATAATAGAATAAGTGTCACTAGTATCAAGCAGTAAGTGCAGCTGCCCTGAAAGCAATATAACTTCAAACTGTAATTCTGTCTAAATTCTTCTTGACTAATATCCTTTCCCTTTTTTAATAAATTCAAGATAGTTCTGCATTTTATTCAGTTTTCTAGCACTCAGACATATATAAGTGCCTTTATCCTTTATTATCCTTTGTGGTAAACTTTAAAACTTGATAAAAAGTTAGCAAATAGATTTTTAGGTCAGTCTCCTTACTGCCACATGAATCAGAATATGTCTATTTTTTGTCCTGTTCATGTTCCAGATACCATACTCCTCAGCATCTCCTGGGAATTATGTAGTAAGTACATTTGGGTTTGTTTGCTCATAAGAATTGATGTTACGTTTTATTTGGGCAATGAAATAGTTGTCCAGATGTTAAGAAGAGCCCCTGTGTATTGGCCAAGAAGTGAACATCTGATTTGTATTGAGTTGTTTCGTCTGCCAACCTCAGTACATATGTTGATGTTCATTAGTGAAACAGTTATCAATCTGGCCAAAATTGCCCTGAGTGCTGTGTTTTACTTCAGCATATGTTTATGTAAGCCAGTACAATACCCTGTCCAATCATGAAGAAGCACCCCCCAGTTACACAACGGTATGCTTGAATTTGCAGTTCTTCCTAACCTACACCCCGCACCACTCCGTTGCCGTACACCGAGTCTAAGAAGACATTCAACTTTCTCCCAATCACGAAGAGAATCCGACAGCAGAATAGCGACTGATAGTTTGGGGGAGTGGTGTTCATCGTCACTCTTAGAGACCAAGAGCGCTGATCGTTTTGTGCATGTTAAAAATGTCCAGTGATTTATATTTGTCGAATCAGCAGGTTTCACATGATCTCTTGAACTTGCAAATGACCTTTTAACCATCATCACATTATAATCCTTGCTGCGTCTAAAGGCCATCACAGAAGATAATTTGTTGTACTGTTTAGCAGAGAAGCAGGAATAAATGGTAAAACGGAAAATCTTTCCCAAAGAAATTTTCATAGGCAGTAGTTAGGTGGTTAACCAGAGTAGGGAAAAAAGACTACTTTAGAAGATCAATATCAATTGATCAGTTTTACTTTCCATGGAAACAGTGTTATATGAGCACAGTGAAAAACACACATGGTTTTGGACCTGTGAACTTAGTGCTCAGAATTCCCTTAAGCTGTACAAACTAAGAAAGTAACTTCTTTCATGTTCTCCATGAAACCAAAATGAAAGTTAAAAAGTTTAGGTGCAACCTATTTTTTCTTAAAGTCAATTAAAAATAAGCTTCATATATAGTTTTATGAAATTATAAATTTGACTTATTTAAAGTAAATTTAAGCCATTTAGTAAATAGCAATACATGTATTATTTGGAATAATTAGTGGACTATGTCTGTGCACTCAGAATGAAACAAAAATCCAGCTGTTTAAAGTTAATTTGACTATGTCCCTCTGAAAATTCTAAAACTCATTGCCTGAATTATCCATTTTGGTTGTGTGAAATAACTGAATTAACTTTAGAGTTACCTAACATCCCTTTCAAATTGATTGTGTACCTACAGCCTTAGGAACCCTCACATTAGTCAGCATTACCTCTTGTTTCTAACTGATGTAATGGCTGAAGGTACAGTGCATCAGAGATGTTGTAGTTGAGACTGGCAGAAGAAATGGCATCAATATATTTTTAAAAAATAAGAATATCTTTTGATTTTCAATTGCCTATAAAAACCAATGATACAAAATACAAGAAAATTACAGTTAACTAAATCATAAATACAAATACACATGAATTATTTATATTTTATGGATTTGTAAAGGCCCTCTTAAATCGTTTCTCCTTAACCTCATATACCTGATGTGATTAAGTCATGAATTATAAATCAGTGTTATAGGCTGTTTTGAGAAACTTGTCAAAACAATCTCAGTATATTTAAGCTAAATTATATTTTGTATAACAGTGAAATGATTGTGCATTCAAAGAAAGTAAATTATGGAGAAAATATATTGCCTCTGCTGTTTTCAAATTGGATTGTTATAAAGTCTAACTTCTGTTTTTCCTTATATTGTTAAATGCAATGCCTTATTTTCACTGACATTTTGTGTACTTATTTAGGGTCCTCCCGGAGGTGGAGGGCCACCAGGAACACCCATCATGCCTAGTCCAGCAGGTACTGTAATTGAATGAGCCCCATGGGTATAATAGAGTACAGAAACTGTTGTGAGGGAAAGTTAGTAGTATCCTTTATCTCACTGGCGGTTTCACAAGTTGAGTAGAGATAGCAAGGAGGAGGAAATAGTGCTCTTCAGTAACTATTTTCCAATTACTTTGAGCATTTAGAACACGTCTGTTGTGTAGGTAACAGATTTAACCAGAATGAAAACTGTTGATCTGTATGAATCCCCCAATAATTTTACCTGACTATAAATTTGCTTGAAACTGTGGAAAAGATCCAAATCTCACAGCCTGAGAAAATTTCTGCACAAGTAACACATGAAATACATGGACCCATTAGGTTTAATACAGCAAATCAGACTCATTGTATCTGGCATCTAAAATAGATGTGGATGTGCTGTCAGTATCATTTATCCTACACGTCTATAGGTATTTATTAGTTATCTAATCCACTATGTAATGGGGGAAGTTTTTTAATCTTTTAAACTAAAAATACTTCAGTATTCCTGGAATCATGTAACATGATTATTTTAAATGCCTCTCTCCTTTGAGACTTTAATACAAACTAGTGAATGTATTGTGTCTTGAGGCCTCTAGTGATATTAATAGTACAGCCCTCTTAGAAATGCCTGGCAGCATGTAGCAAGAGCCATGAAAAAGTTCACACCATTTGACTCCATAATCCTACTACTAGAAATGATTTGAGGTATAACCCAAGAATCATGTACAGTGATGCTCATCTGATACAGCCAGCAGTGGACTAGAAACAACTTTCATGCCTAATCCAATTTTAGTGATATTTTTAAATTTTTATGTTTTATGGACTAAAACTTTACCCGTTAAGATTACTGTCAAAGAACTTTTAATGATACAGAGAAATTAATGTTGATTTAATACAATGTGATCACAATATTATTTTTAAATATATTACACTGAAATCTAAAGAATAGATAAGAAATAGACTATCAGTTTTAACTTTTGGGTAATGAAATATGCGGGACATTTTTATAATTAGAAAATAATTTTTTATTATGTTGCACTCAAATTCATATCTTATGAATTTGTTGAAATCTAAGATATATAGAAGTTTGAAATTAAGTATCGTTAATCACACCAATAAATTTTTTTTTTAAGTTTTGAAACCTTAATTTAGAAAAAGCAGAAATTTGATTGGTTCAGAATTTTACTTTGCTTCACTAACTCTTTGGAATGAATCATAAATATTTCATAGATCTCTGTCCTCAGAACATCTTCAGTGAAGTGAAACAGAATTCATTGAAGATAGAATTATATGAATTGAACATCTTGCCCACATTTGCATTCCTTTCGGTGAAGTTAAGGTTTAATTTATGAAGGTAGCATATGATTAACAAATATTTCACTTGCAGCACTCAAAGAAAATTTTTGGAGTGACACTAAACTTCGCAGGTGATAAGTAATCTGATCAATTCTTCCTTTCAAGCCAAAAATTGCCACCGGTCTCGCTGGCTTTTCTGCATGCTCTTTTACGTACTCATTCTTTATCAGTCAGTCCTCTGCTATGAAGCCAGCATGCCCCAGCCTCCAACAAATCGGTGCCAGAATATCTATTGTATAGTTTTTTTGTATATAAAAAAGAAATCAGACATTTTCTAAAAAATACCAAACTTATTCCCTCTATATTTTTTCATTTTCAGATGAAATTCTTTTGATTGGTCTTAAAAGCAATGATTTTTCTTTCTGCATATTTTAAAATATGCAGCCCATTTTCCCTTCAAATTAATTACTAAAATTAGTAAGACTAATAAAGGTGAAAAGCCATTTAAAGTTTTCCTATGTTTAAAAAACAAACCCAGCTTTTCTGAAAGATAAGTTTTTTATGGGATAGAGTTTATGCCATGAGTTGAATCTAAGTTAGCAGATATTTATCGTCTATAGTATACAATATGAGTAAGACATAGCCCCTTTCCTCCTCTCAGAGAACGTATAACCTAGTTTGAAGCCAGAGGGAAGAATAAGACAAAATATTAACTATGATGCAAAGCATAATTCAGTGATGGAGGAGCACTCGCACACTTTTAAGTGTCAGGGGAAGTAAAACTTCATGGAAGAGGTATCATCGGCAGTAGGCCTGGAAGAGGGAGAGTGTAATCAGTAAGTGGAGACTGGGTAGCGAAGACACTTGAAGGAAAAAGAACAAAAATAAGGTGATGGAAAAGGATGCACATATGCAGGAAAGAAAAAGTAGCCTGAGTTGACAAGCGTATAGTATACATAAAAATGTAAAAATACTTAAGGCCACAAAAGTAGATTAAGAGCTTACTTAGCATAAACAGAGGTCAGCCAGAGTGGGCATTTCAACTTTCTTAATAATATGACGTGTTAATCTAGATGAAAAAACTAACACTTAGGATTATGGATCGCTGTTTATAAACAAAGGATAAATGGCATCTTACTCTAAAATAATAAATTAATGTATAGTAATCACAAAATAAGAGGAAAAGTAATTGCCCATTTCTCACTCTTCGATTATTGCCAGAAGAAAGCAAATGATTTTTATCGTCTTCCTTAAATCAGTGTAAAACAACTTTTTCAAAGTAGAGGCCTACCATATTTTAAGAGAACTATATAATTGTGGGAAAATAGAAAAACATTTTATAACTAATAGTTTCTAAATATAAAATATTAAGCCTTTCACTTAGTATAGAAACACCTGTACTCAGAGACTTAATTAGGACTAGTAATTAGACATGAAATGTAAAATGTTACATGTATTTATATGGATATACACTACAGTTATTTTTATTATAATGAATCAAAAATAAAATGACTGAAAAAAATTTTATTGGAAATTGTACTAGTGAAAGCTGGCTTTTACTTCAAGCAAGAGAATTTTCATTCCAGTTGTATCATCTTGTTCTAGTCTCTTCCTTTGGGAAGTAAGCCAGGATATTCCACCAGCTTTTATTATCAGCTAAATAAATTTTTTAAATTGGTCTATTAAGAAACCTTAATAAATAATAACTAAAAATTTACTAAGTCTGAATTTTAAGAGATTTTTGTTATAGGTATTCATATACATTGCTTACAGAAGTCAAAAGGTTTTCATGTTTTTTAAGGAAGGAAAAGTTTATTATAATTTTTTAGACTTTTAAAGTGATATTCCTTTTGACTTGAACTATTCAAGTGATTATTCCTAATATATTAAGTAAATATTCCTAATTTATGACCTCAGAATGATAATTTCTGGGTCAGAAAATGACATACAGATACTTGTTTCTGAACATCAGTAATGACTGTTTCAAGTGGTACAGCTATTAATATACATAGGTGTCCAGATCATCTTTGATTATTATTTTGTGATGACTTGGGCATAAATTATAATGAAAGATATTAATTCAATAATATTTTGTTTCAGATTCAACCAACTCTGGAGACAACATGTATACTTTAATGAATGCAGTACCTCCAGGACCTAACAGGCCTAATGTAACTATGCCTTTTTAAAAAATTTTTGGAATGTATTTGAAAACTCAGTCTCTAAGTACATTTCTTTTCCTTGATACTGGCTTTGTATTTTACTATCCAGGACCTTACTGGATATTAAAATATCAGATTCTATGTTCTGGGTTGGAAAAAAACATTATATATAACATACACAACAAGAGATTTAATATTAGTATAATGTAAATGTAAAATGGAACTTAATTATAAAATGTTGGTATGTGGCCTTATTTTATCTTGAATATGTAATAATTTATATTGACTATTTGAAAGTGACAGGTAACGTGTAATCGTTTATGATCACATTTTGCACATAGTTAATTTATTCAGGTGGTTGTGTTTTTTTCCTGATAGACTCAAAACTAAATTAGGAAGTTGAATATGCTTGTTTTTCTTTAAATTTTTGAAATCTGGAGTTTAAATATAGAACTGAAGCAGTTCTACAGAAAGAATTTGGGCATTTTTAATAAGGCATATGGTTGTGATTTTTCTACAAATGCTTACAGAAAAATGATATTGGTCTATGAAACCTACATGTTAACAAAATATATTTATAACAATACAGCTAATATATATATATATGAATAAAAGGTAGCTCAAAGAAAAATCAAAACATGTATAAAGAATTCCCCAAAGTATACCAGAAACTGGGGGGTGAAATATTATAACTGAGCTTCCCATCAGTGAGGACAACAAAGGGAAACTTTTAAGTTGTCCAGTGGGGTATGGTACTTGAAATGTGGCTAGTCCAAACTGAGATGTTCTGCAAGTATGAAACATACCCTGGATTTTGAGGACTTATACGAAAAAAATATCTCGTTAAAATTTTGCATTGACTATTTGGAAATGATAATTTTGATTACATAACTAAATAAAATTATTAAAATTAACTTTACCTGTTTATTTTTACTTTTTAAAGATGGCTGCTACTAAATCCAGATTTACTTACATAGTTCACACTTGAACTTTACATATTTTATTTCTATTAAGCAGCACTGCCTTTAATTACCAGTATTCCCTTTATATAATCAAATAAATTCTTTTTCAGGAAAAAAAACAATTTCCTGTCAGTAATGTCTAAAAGCTGTTTTTTTACAGAGATTTTAAAAACATTGAATACAGTCATGAACAATGTGCATTTCAGAAATGCAGCACAAATATAGAAGAGTACTTCATACTGCAATTTCGTATCTTAAAACTTGATATTTGAAAGGGAAGGAATAAGGGAGAAAACCAAGAGCATATGGTACTGAAGACATTTCTGCAGGCAGCTGAAGTGATATCACCCAAGTGTGTTCCATTCTGGTTCTCTCACTTGTTACAAAGCTAAGAGATTCAAAAGAAGTAGACGATGAGCATGTCATTCTTTCAAATAGCATTTATTTGAGCCATGGGTTGTAAAAGCCAATGCCTGTGAGGGCTCGGACTGCAGTGTTCTATGCTTGAAGTATCATACCTACAGTCAGTGTTGCTTCAAGCACAGTGATGGCCAGATAAAGGGACCAAACCAAGGAGGATCACAGGCTGTTAGCCTCACTGGTACCAGTGTCTCAGCCCAGATCTAAACTGTGCTTTGGAAAAAAAAAAAAAAAAGACTGGAAAACAACAGTAAGTTCAAAGTTAATTTCTTTGACCTCTCATTAGAGGCATACATATTCCAAGTTGTTACTGGAAAATAAAAAACAATCCATACTTTCGCTTTTAGGCAACAGAATTGGCATCACTCTGGGAAGATGTCTAAGCATATGATATGTGTGAGCACGGTGATGGAAAGCCATGTTATTTCCACACAGAGTCGGTGATATATAGCATGTCTGCTGAGGCAGTTTTTTCCCCTCAAGCCTCCTTGATGAGGAACCATCACCACTCCATCTATAGACACACATACATACAACATCCATAGACATATATACACCACACACATACACACATTCAATATTCTGCACCATATAACATGGAAGAAATTATTTGGGCATGAGAAATTTTAAGAGCAAGTGTTTTCAGTATCTTAACTGTAAATATAAGGTGATTATAGATAGCCTGTCTTCAAAGTGGAGTCTGAGCTTCCTCCGAAGCATTCCAGGGAGTTGAGGCAGACTGAGCAGCAGGTCATGGACTTTTCCACCACCTACTCTACCACAGCACATCTGTTCACACGTGTGTTGTACTAGGCTCCTAATGGAAGGTTTCACTTGAAAATAAAGTAACACTACTTTAAAAAAATGTTAAATACAACGCTTTTGAATGCCTAATTGTCATTGAACTGACGTGGTTAGATTGCCAAGACGACTTAGGTGTATTTAGCTATCCCCAAGGCACTAAATGTACTTAACCTGCAAGATGGCATTATTTATTATGTCCATTTGAACAACGAGCGATTGTCTGCTATGAAAAATGTATAATGTTCAGTTGTTCTTATTAATAAGCCAGTACTTTTAACAACTTCTTAAGAATCACCTCTGGTTTATAATAGCAAAATTTGTCAACAGCATAGAAGAGAGTACTTCTCATTTGCACTGGAATATATGTGCTTTCTGGTTAAGGATATCTTAAGGAAAATTTGGATATGAATAAGAATTAGCTTGAAGATCCAGAACATAGAGAAAATGAAATAAGGGAAATAGCAGTCCAGATAGAGATTCTAGAAAGCTGGGAAAAAAATCTAGGAAAATAATCTCTATAACTTGTAAACAAAAATAAGTTGTAGGAGTATCTTACAGTGTTGAAGATAGATATTGTGCCATTGAGATAAACAACTGTTTTCAATATGATCACAGTCATTTTTTCCATTTTTTAAATAGTTTCCAATGGGCCCTGGGTCAGATGGTCCTATGGGTGGATTAGGAGGAATGGAGTCACATCACATGAATGGCTCTTTAGGTAAGGATATTAAATCTGATGTTCAGAAACGAATTCAAAACAAAACCTTAATTCGACATAATATCATGATTTACAAAGTTGTTCTGTGTATAGGAGCTCCTTTTGAAATGCTTCAGCTTTTACCTACAACTGATGGTTTAATCCATAGGATATTTGCTATGATGACTGGAGAACATTTGAAAACTCACATGTGTGAGAATTGTTCTATCCAAGCTCATATTCACAGGTATTTCCTTTAACGTATCAAAATCTGAGTGCTTACGATAAAAAGAGACACTGCAGCTTTGGGCACCTGGGGGACTGTGAAGTCCTCCTAATGGGCCTTGGTATCTCCCAAGGTCTGTAGACAGTGTCAGAGGAACTTGGGTTCTCTGCAAGAATTTCTTGATTTAGTTTCTCCTTTTTAATGTTTGTCTCTTTTTAAAAAGTAAAACCAGTTACCGTATTGTGGATAAACTGATTCTCTTAAGGAAAAACACTGCCCATACTGTCTGTTTTTATAACAAAGCTGATTTCAAGTCGTGCAAATAATGGTTGAAAACATACTTCATAAATGATGTTTTCTTACCAAATGAAGCCAGCTACCCGCAAGGTGAACAAAAAGTTCACAATAGTTAGAAACAAGTGGTAAAAAATTGACGTGGTCACGCAGCACACTGTATGTGTAGGCAGGCCAAAGGCAAAAAGAAAAGAAAGAAAAAATGTTTATTTGATATCTGTATGTTTATCATCATCACATATCATAAACTATTTTAAAAGTTGACAGTGGGGTTGGAGGTTTGTGCTAATTCTTTTCCTTTGAAAAAGAACCATCTTTTACTGAAGTTGGAGAAACCATGCCCATGAGTAACTCAGGTTATACAACAGATTTCACAACCCCACCCTAGGTCCCCTTATGGCTCAGCTAGTAAAGAATCCGCCTGCAATGTGGGAGACCTGAGTTTGATCCCTGGGTTGGGAAGATCCCCTGGAGAAGGGGAAGGCTACCTACTCCAGTTTTCTGCCCTGGAGAATCCCATGGACTATACAGTCTATGGGGTTGCAAAGAGTCAGACGTGACTGAACAACTTTCACTTTCAACCTAGGTCAGGAAATACCATCCTCTCATATTCTGAAAAGCTATGTAACTTCAGTAATCAAGAAATTACACTTTGATAGACTTTTCTACTTGTAAGGATATATGCTTATTTTTCTAGATTTCAAAATATTAATTTGTACAGTCCCATTATGGTATTTACTAGTCATGTGTGACTGATTTTAAATTAAATATAAAATTCAGTTCCTCCATTGCACTGCTACATATTAAGTGCATATAGTCACATTTGCTGATGGCTATCATAACAGACAGCACAAAGAAACATTTCCAGCATCGCACAAAATTCTACTGGACAGCACCATTCTAGAATTTTACCTTCTAATTTATTGCAAAATAATTTACTTTCCAGTCTTTTAATTGTAATACCATTCATAAAAAGATAGCATTTGGTCATAGAAGATTCTCAGTTATATTACTCACTGGAATAGAATTTTCAGAATAGTTTCACATTTTCTTGTTATATATCATGAATATTACTATATATTTTACATAATTATATATACATTTAGTATTTAACAGCTTATTCTTGTTTATAACTTAATCATGTTAATAAGCTCTCACTTTATGACTGTCTATTGAATGCTGTGCTATTAAAATATAATATTTTTATGACAGGATAATTATGTAAATAGTTGAAAATAAAGCTAAAATTGTAGCAAAGATTTGATTATTTTTGTTACTTAAGTTGTGATTCCATTTCTTAGGTAAGAAAAAAAATTAGTATTGATGATCCATTTCTCCTAAGAATTAAAATCAAACTACAACATTATATTTTGAAGACATTTTAACTTTTGATGGATTGCCATGCATATTGATTGCTGCCAAAATTGTAATAGTAAAAGTACTTCAATTTGGGTTATTATAGTGAAATGTGGTTCAGAATATTGTCAGGTCATGTTGCAAGTGCCCATTCTACGTTTTATCAGATTTATAGAAGCATCATTTCAGAAAAAAGATCTCTCTTGCTATCCAGTTACATATCTATAAACATATGCATATTAGTATACACATGTTAAAATTTTGAATTGAGTAGGATATGTATGTCTGCTATTTTGCTTTCATGAGTTTATGGTAGCAATAGTTATTTTTCTTCTACCATTAACAAAAAAAGTAGATGACTGGGAAGTAGAGGTACAATTTTTATTCGAATTTGCCATCAGATGATACTTACTCACCACATAGTATAAGAGAAAAGTAATTTTTTGAGATTCAAAAATCCAGGAGACACGCGTTGGGAAATACGTGCAGTGTACTTTATTACTGCATTTGTTTATAGTAAAGGAATAATTAATTTATAAATAGAATTAATCACCTAATAAAGGCTTTTTTTCCATATTTCGTTTTAGGCTCAGGAGATATGGACAGTATTTCCAAGGTGAGTATTGTATATTCTGTGGTTTTTTTTAATCTGTATTTTATTCCACACAGAACTCTTATTAAGATTATGAGAGTAACATTATGAATTTTGTTCTTGAACAAGAGCTTGAAAGTAGAAGGCGAGATATAATTAAGTAGAAGTTTAAAATATTAATGCACGTAATCTGTGACAAAGGGTAAAATGAGTCTTTTAAGAAGGTTTCAAAGCATGCCAAGATTCATTTATAGGATGTGATATACATGAGTAACTGATACCCAGTAAATAACAATCAGTTTAATCACATTATGATATTGCACATTTGTAAAGCAAACTGACATCATTTAGATGATCTTGAAAATGTAAAGGAGTCTAGAGCAACATGAAAAGAGGTAAATTTGAAAAAGTGATTATTATATGCATCAAGTATTACATTTATACATCTCATTTGTCATTCAAACCCTTATCAGGCAATGCTGATGCCCTTAATCATTTATTATAGTTCCATAAAATAGAGTAAGAAAGTAATTAGAGGGAAGTTATCTTAACAGAAGTAGGAAAGTTGCCCTTCTAATAGCACATGTCCATGTTTTTCCTCTGTCAATCATCTGAGTATCTAAAATTAATCCTTTGCTAAGATGCCTTATATTTTTTGAAGAAGAATACCTAAATAGTTTTTAGGTCATGGTGAATTTTAAAATAGTTCTCTGTGGGTCAAATATATATTTAGAATGGCTGATAAGAACTAATTATTAACTACCACTAGAGTGACTCTCTCAGAAGTCTGCTTTATACCAATAACTACAGAAATTCATTAAAGGATGCCTTCATTTTTAATTCCACTTTGAATTTATATCATGTATAATAAAGTAAAATTCCTGATGCCAAGAAAAGTAAAATGAAGTTGAGCTATGGATATTTCCACATTAAGACTTCAAAGTGAAAGAGAGAGAGAGAGAGTCTAATTGGCATCCTGACATTCTGTCTGCATTGCTTGGGTGCCTGGCCCGAGCGGTCTGACATGCGGTTTGCATGTCTGTCTTTAGGAACCACTGGGAAGCTCTTTTTTCTTTTCTAAAAATAGATCAATATATACAATGGGCACTGTCTTACCTCGCTGAGAAATTATATGAGGTAAGCCTTCAAAAATCTTGTTTTCAAAATAAGATTCATTGTATAATTCCATTAGAGACTTCTTTCTCTGAAGCACCTTTACAAGCCAGATGACCATGATTATATTGGCTATCTTAGGTATCTGACAATTGATGTTGGCTGAATTGTGCTTTGTGGTCACAGTAAAATGTCTGAAGTTAAATTTGAGAAGCATATTCTAATATCTAAAGATAATTTATTTTACACAAAGGCAGGAACATCCAGTTTGCTTAAGGCCATCTTCCTAAAGTTTCCACTAACATAACCTTGTATACTACACATATGTAAACAAAATTTTGCATGGGGAAGTACTTTGTAATTATAAAGCACTTTTAAAAATGTTAAGAGCCATAGTGACAAATGAAATACCATCTTCTAATCTACCTTCATATCAGATCTGTTGCTATGCCATCTATGCTTATTTTTCCATTCCTATTCCCAGAAACAAGATTTTCTATCACAATGTGTCCACTGCTAGTAACATTCTCTTGCCTAATGATGTACTGTTTATTCTTGAAGCATTAATTGACCACCCATTGTGTAGTTTTGTGTACTGACTACTGCCTTGTGCACTGTGGGAAAATACAAAAGACTTCTTTAAATACAAACATAATCTTCGCCCTCAAGTGGTTCATATACTTAGGCAGGAATTCCTTCATTCAGTAAACATAAATGTGCCAAGGCATTAATCTGGACTATAAAAATCCAAAGTTAAACAAGATATAGTCTCTGCCCCCCAAAAGCTTAGTATAACTAAGGAGACCAAACAGAAGGAAAAATTTTTACAAAGGGAAATTCAAATACACTTCGGTTGACCTAAGAATTATGCCCCAGTAATAAACTTGCCACTCCACAATGTACTAGGAATGACTAGTTGCATCCATCTTCAAATGGACTCCTAAGCATCACATTTCTGCACTGCCCCACTGCTCATCCCAGGTCGCGGGCTCTAACCAGGCTGTCTGGGTGATGGCACCACGATTGTCTGTCCCATCTCCACTACACTAATGGTCACTTTATCTCTAATCAGCAGCACCAAATGTACCGTACACTCCCGTCCCAACTTTTTCTTCCCCACGTCTTTCCATCCACTGCTTAATTTTTCAGTCTTTCACGCTGAGCTATGCAAGGTGTCACTAACTTGATTTTCCCTATCTTCCTCCTTTCCAACACATGTCCAGCTATCTCAAGAAACTCTCCTCTCTTTTCTCTTATTTCCTGGGCTCTTTCCTTTTCATCCTATTCTTTTTCTAGTCATTCTTCCGGAGACCATCTTATTTTTTAATAAACACTACTGCTTACTTTTGTTCACAATCCTTCTTGAGCCTCCAATTGCACCTTCCTAATTCTCCAGTTAAACCTGTATCTTTTTTTTTTTAATTTTATTATTTTTATTTTTAATTAGAGGATAATTACTTTACAATACAGTGATGATTTCTGCCATACATCATCATGAATCAGCCACAGGCATACACATGTCCCCTCCCTCTTAAACCTCCCTCCTACCTTCCTCCCTATCCCAGTCCTCTAGGTTGTCAAGCATCATTGTTACATTTTTTAAATTCCATATTTTAAAAAGTTGTTTGACCAACATAACCATTTTTGTACAATATAGTCTTGCCTTGTGGATGAAATCTACTGGATATACTACACAAAACCAGAGCTGCAGTTACATGCACCGCACACACAGTTCATTGCCACCCACGGTCATAACCTGGTCTGGGCTGATGTTTGGAACCATAACCTGCTCCCTCACCCTAACCTACAAGGCCAGTACTGAGTATATCTTTCCCTGTATCCTCATCATGTCATCCAGCGACCATCAGCAGCACTGTTGATGGTTTCCTTAAGACTCCCCATTCAGCAACTTCTGTTGTTTTCGCACCGTTTTACAGAAATTACCTCAGGTAACTTTCTTCCGTAGTAGTACGGAAGAACTTCTGAGAAGTACTCTGATTTTTTTTTAAATGTCCTATACCATTTCACAGTTTTCAAATATACCCAGTGACCTAGATAGGAACAAGATGTGTCCTTGTAACTTTCCTCCCAATGTTCTTACGTACACCACTACCCTCTCATAAAACAGTTTAATGCTGAGTCACCACGCTGTGAAAAGACTGCGTGGAAAACACCGCCACGAAGTCTTTTATAAGTATTTAAATATTAATGTGCTGTTACTTTTAAACTTTAAATATTTTTTAAATTGACAGTTTGAATCAGGAATAAATATGAATGTAGCCAGATTTTCAGAGTTATAAATCAAGAAATGTTATCACTTATATGTAGAATCTAAAAAAAGATACAAATGAACTTATCTACAAAACAGAAATAGAGGTACAGATATAGAAAAGAAGCTTATAGTTACCAGGGGGTAAGGGTGGGGAGGGATAAATTGAGAGATTGGGATTGGCTTATATACCGTACTCTATATAAAATAAATAACTAATGTAGACCTACTGTGTAGCACAGGGCACTCTACTCAGTACTGTGTAATGGCCTGTATGGGAAGAGAATCTTAAAAAAAAAAAAAAGAGTGGATATATGTATTTGTATAACTTATTCACTTTGCTATACACCTGAAACACAACACTGTAAATCAGCTATACTCCAATAAAAAAAAATGTTTAAACATAAAATGAAACATTTTTTAAAGGAATAATACATGGCAGAAGTGCAGCAGAGTCCGGGAGCACCCCAGCTTAGTCAGAGATACGCTGTTCCTCTCAGGGTATCTTGCATGCTTATGACTAAGGGGTCTGAATATTACACAAGGATGCGAGGGCTTGTTTCATCTATTTTTTTGAATACGTCAAAGTATACAGCTTCCAAATACATCCTCAAATACCCTTATAGAGGTATGTTACATTATTTTCTACTCCGAGATTAGTTTGTCCATGAAATGACAAATCTGTCTGGACCAAAAAGACTACTAGACTGGGGTAAATCTTACAATATTTTTTAAAATAAATTTTCCCATTTTTGAACTAAGTCAATATTATCATTCCGTGTTTTAAAACAGCTGATTAATAGTTTATTTTAGTGAGTTGTAGCTTAAGTAATCGCACTTCAATTTTACTTAATTTTTTTTCCAGGAAATCAAGTTATCCCTGTACATTTCAAAGTCCAGTTATTTTATACTTAGGAAACTAACATTTTCATAGGAAAAACAATTGTCAAAAAAATAATACCCTCTTTATGCCATTAGGCAGTGGTTCCTGGGCCCTTGTGGTTCACTGGCAAATGCAGCTCCTATGGACTTCAGAGAATCCGTGTTCTCAGATCCTCCCTCTGAGGTGCAGAGCACGACAAGACACGAGCTGTATTTCCACCAGCTCATCTACCTGTTTCTGCTTTACACTTGAACCATACTTTTTAAAAGCAATATTCTTCTGGGAATAACTCATTCATGAAATTTTCATTTTTATGACATATGTCAGAATCCTCAGAAATTTTCTTTAAAAAAAAAAAATTAAAAACTTATTCAGAAACAGAATATAAATGGCAGTGACTCAGGAAAAGACTCCAAAACCTGGCTCCCATTTGAACTAACAAGTACGAGTTTTTACCCTTGCAGTTTATTTTTACAAGAGTCCCTCAGTCATGGTTGCAGCCCTGTGTGCGCATGCTCTGTATTCCCCATCGAGGTGGAGTGTCAGGACCTCACATGGCTAAAATCACACAGTAATGAGACTAGAAAATTTAAATAGAGCATAAAGCAATATACTGCTATCTTAGTGTTTGACTAGATAGCTCCTGTCAACCATTTTATCTTAAGAGTTTTGAATACGTCTACTCAAACATATGGTTGGAAAGGATTCTAGATCACTCCACACATGAGCCTCCTTTTCCTCTACAAGAACATACTGAATTCTCAAGTTCAGGGTATTTATTCCTCTTGTTCTTAACTGTCGTTAACTATTTTCCTTTTTTCCTTATGGTTCATATAAAAATAATGGCTAAAATCGTGTTATTTATGTAAAACACATGTAGAATTAAAGGGAAATGTTTATGAAAATAGTGACCTTTCGAGTCTGGTTAGTAAAATCACCCAGGGAAGGCATTGTTCCATCCTGTCTAATCAGTGGGTAGCCTGCTCTGTTCATCATGGGCCTCCTGGGAATGTTTCTTAAACTCTCCAGAGTCCTAGGAACTCCATAAACTGAAGGTGAGATTTCGAATAAATATTGATTCTGAGATTAAGATGAAGAGTTATGGTGAGTTATTTGGGGTTTCTGTTTTTTAATTTTCGTTTGGGAAAGTATATAGTACTTGGCAAGGTACAAAGAATGAAATGGAATACATGGTACAAGTCTGAGGTAGGAGTTATGTCTACTTTGTCCTTTAGAGATGATGCTATAGATTCCATGTTTGAAACAGTACAATGTAAAAGGGAAATTAAAATCTTAAAAATGCTTTGTTTTCTAAATCTTGTTTACAGAATTCTCCCAATAATATGAGCCTGAGTAATCAGCCGGGCACTCCAAGAGATGATGGTGAAATGGGGGGAAATTTCTTAAATCCTTTTCAGAGTGAGAGTGTAAGTATTCCCTTGACTACATTATTATATCCAGATTTTATTTCTGAAGCTCTTATTTAGAATAAATGCATAAAGCCATTATTATGACTATTTAGAGTTCAATAGGTTGATCTTTTAAGAGTTAGAAAATTATGTGGAATTTCTTTGATAACATTAAAAAAATGCACTTTCAACTCTGATTCTATGTACATAGTTACAAAAATGAAAATTTTAATAACAGTTTTTCTACAGAAAACATACATTATAAAGGAACGTACTAGAAACAGGTTGCATATTTGATCATTTTCATAAGTCTTTACATTACTGAAATGTCTTGGATCACCGCAAAACCAAGCCTATTCTCAGTGCTGTCCTTTGAGGCTCTGAAACTTGTCTCTAAGATGCCTTTACTTCATACTCTAGACTTCCCTGCCTGATACGTTAACATGTTGTTTACATTTAACCTGAACTAGATACTCACATCCTTTTTTTGTGTGACTATAGTTTTAAACAAAGGCAGCATTTCTTGTCTACATAGAAGTAGACAGCAGCAGAGAAGCAATAAAATTCATTCCTTCATTTAACAGTTACTGAATACTCTCCAGAGCAATATGCTAGGCACTGGAGAGACCAAAAGGACAACATGGTCTCTTTCTCAAGGAATGATTATACAATAGTTAATTAACTGTTTTTTCACACTAGAAATACCTATAGAGTTTTTAAAAATACAATTTCCCAGAACCCTCCCTAGACCCGGTGATTCAGGATATCCAGGAGTGGGGCCCAGCATACTTCCATGTGAGAAAACTTCATCAGTGATGCTGATCCACGTTCTCTGCTAAGAATGCCTGAACTGGAATGAAGAACTTCAAAACCCAAGCTAGTTTCATGTTCACAGAATCAGTGCCTCCAATACATGTGCTGCCATTATTAAAATTATGGAGGATCTACCAAACTATAAACAGAATCAGAAGAGAAACCCACCTTCATTTTGCCCTAATTCAACCTTTGCCTGAGGTCAGAATTTGAAGCAGTAGCTGGTAGCATGCCTAACTTTTACCCAGAATGGCTATTTCCCAAAATGGAACCCAAGATTGAGAGTTCTGTGGATTCTTTTCCTTCTTGGTATTGACCTAGCACCTCTACCTGGGACAAGACTTCTGTATTTTTAGACTTCACTTCTGTTAAAACTAGACATAAAATTACACTGATTTTTAGTTTGGCTTTTATTTACATGCTACATATGATTGGTGGGGACAAAAAAAAAGTATACGTAAAAATTTATATTTAAAAAAATCAAAAGATTAGCCCATCGGTGATGAGGAAACAGAAAAGTGTAAGAAACTATATAGTTTGTCATAATGCTTAGGGTTATGGGATTTTGTTTTTTTAGATCCTGGCTCTTTCACTAGTTTGCTTCAAGACTATGGACAAATTAATTTTAATTAGTTAATATTCTCTTTATCTAATTAGAGACATTAATTTCATCTTATGTTAATTCTTCCAGTAACAAAACTTTATAATTCAGTGAGGTGTATGATAATTAATTCAGTTCAATTAGACATGTGTTGAGCCTGTAGTATGCAGAGCACTAGGTTAAGGACAAAGTATTCTCAAATAAACATAACACATCCCTAACCTCAAAGAATGCAATCTGATGAGGAATGGATGTTTACACGACTAATTAAACCACATGTCAGATTAATAAGTACTGTAATAGATAGAAACCATGTGTTTAAAGAGCACTGAGGAAATTTATTAGCTTTGTATTGGACAAGAAAACTTCTTTAAAGAGATCCCGTGTGACTTTAACTTTAGGGGCATGGATGAGAGGAACTCTGCCCACTCTTCCTTCCCAGATTCCTTGTTGGTGACTGCTTGTTCATCAGGGAGGGGCCAGCTTCATAGTGGGCATCAGAGAGCTTTTTGTGGTGATCAGAAAACCAGATAGAAGGGGAGTTTAAAATCTACTTTGTGTAAACACCAGCCTCGCCCTCTGGCCCCAAGTGGACTATGCACACACCACGCAGCAGATCCCTTTGGGACTGTGCACAGCATAGAGAGCTGCTGGGGCTGGGGCTGGGGCTGGGGCTGGGGCTGGGGCAGGGCTCCCCAAACCCCCACCCCTGCCCGGCTCCTGGCCCAGCCTCGCTACCCTTGAAGCCAGGAAGCAGGTAAAATGCCAGGCTGCTATGCAGAGTTACCAAAAAAAAAAAAAAAAGCTCCAGCCTGCCTCCCCTTCCCTCTCTCCTGTCCCCGCTAGAAAAGTCCCCCAAAGAGAAATACTTGGATGGGGGTGGAGAACCTGCCTCTGCCTAGAGTGTAGAGCAGCCCTGGAAGCAGGTCCACACTGGCCGCCCGCCGTCCGTCCCCTCCCACCCCCCCAGGGGTCTCCACTTTGAATGACGCCCTTGTTATGGATTCCTCTATTACATTTTTGTTTGTACTTTAAAAGATCAAGAACCAAAGCAGAGAGGAAAACAAAAGAAATTCATTGCTGACAAATGTAGTAAGGCCTTAAAGCCCTAAATAGACTAGATATCTCTGCTAAGTTAGCTTTACTATCATCAAGGAAAAGTAGAACTACTTAATGAATTCAAAAAGAAAACATTTCCCATGACTAAACATGCAAATCAGATTCTAGTGTTTAATACACATAGAGTCTGTAAAGCAAAAATTTCTGAGCAGTCTGCCTTTTGAGGGTTTGTCAGTCTTTATCTTGAAGTTTAACCACAGAAGCAGCCTGGGAAGGAAGCAAACATCTATTAACTGATTGTTATAGACACTGCCCCAGTTATTTCACACATGCTGCTTAATATAATAATCCATATACAGACAGAAATGTCCACCCAAAGGCAGAAACCTTGCAGTGCCAACACACTTTATGTAGAAAAATGTGAACCAAAAAAGAGCCACTATTCCGACTCTGTTTGGGGCGGGTTGGGGGAAATCATAAACAAGCCTTTATTTCAAAAAACAAAGACGCCCCCTAGTGTTCAAACTCTAGAAAATGTTTGGTTTTGAAAACAATACAAAAAGGTTTAATTCAACATAGTGCTTCATGCCTCTCAGGAGAAAGCAGTCTTATTTCTTGAATTAATTTAGCATAAAACTTCACCATAGCATTGAACTATAATCAGCTGAGCAAACATGCTGTTAAAATCCTGTTGCCAAATAGGAATTATCAACAAGGCAGTAGATGATTTCTTATTGCCCTTCCTGCCTTTTGTCGTTTTCTGCTGTTGCAAAGAAATCACCTATGCCCCCGTGTATTTTTTTTTTTACATAGCCACATACACACTAGATTTATTTCACTTTAGTTCAGCTCAGGTACCTGTAATATTATGTCTTATTTAGAAAAGAAAATAGCTAGATGCTTAGAAGTACACATAAGATCTGAAGTGTTCTTAAAGTGTATGAACAGAAATGCACACACATTGGTTGAAGATTTAATGGATACTTCTGATGAAGTCCATGGTACATGAAGTGGGTATAATAAATTCTCTAGTTCATGCTTTACATGCTAAACCAAACAATGATGCAGTCAACAGTTTTGTAAGGCCAAAACTGTTCTCATCTGATGGAGGAGAACCTGATACCACAGGCTCTCACATGAACACTAGAATATGTCATGGCGTATTGATGCAGTAGTACAACAGAAACATTGCCATGTGGTCTCAGGACAGTACCCCAGGAGTTTTTCATGTCTCTAAGTACGATATCCCATTTAACACCTACTCTTTCTTTACTTCTGGAAAAAAATGTAAGCTATTTCTCTTCTGCTTGAATAGCAATCAATAGCAAAATTCCTTTTTGCTTGCACATTCTGTGAGTTTTCCTAGAAATTTTGTGATTTCCCTCAATCTCACTTAGTTGAAGCAGTTTCAGTAAAGGCAACAGCAGATAAGTGGTTTACAGCCTTAGCAGTGCAAATAGCCCATCATTTATATAGACGGTTATACACAATCTATTTTACTGTTCCAAATATACTCAGAGCCTATCTTACAGTTACTTGTACTTTCAAATTTTAAATTTTATTAGATGCTTGCTAATTTTTCTGAGTTGTGTTGCTTAGAGATGATGCTTCCATCCTTTCTGACTAAATCTGGCCCTGACTTTCTTAGTGTACCCTATTTTTCCACTCAGTTTCCTCCCTGAATAAACCTAACTCTCTTTAACTTCGCAATGAATCTGTAACAGACTCTCATTTTACTGTAAGATTTGCTTAAGACAGTTGAAATACCACAGGTTTAAAATCTTAACAATTGCCAGTGTTAAGAAATAGGAACAACCAATAAACATGCTTGGTAGCAGGGAATGTACACATATATTTGTTTGCATATATGCATACTTTTAACAGTGTATAATTAGAATGAATACTGTAATATATTCTTAACGATATTACCTAATGTTACTTGACATATGAATGAACTGGAATAATCCTTATGAAAAAAGGATTCGGGGATTTTTAAAATGCGATTATTCAGGATGTGCATTAAATGAGATGGTCTCTAGAATTAATTATGACTTACCCAGAAAATTTTTCCAACATACCCTCTGAAGTCCTTTCAGAAAAGCTTTAAAGGCTTTTACTGTTTTTAGATTGGCACAATATACCCATTAAAGTCTTTGTCTTTAAAATAATGATTGATGGTCTTGCTCTGTTGTTTAAAATTAAATCCAGTTAAATTTTCAGGTCCTAAATCAGACTAGCTACATCTTAAGGGCTTAGTAGCCATGTGTGGCTAATGGCTGCTGTGCTGGACAGCACAGATGAGAACACATCCATCATTACAGAAGGTTCTGTGTGCAGTATGATTGATTCACTGATTCTTACTATAAATAACAGTAGCCATAGAAAGCATCCCTGATCTGGAAAGATCTCCTGAAAAAGGAAATGGCAACCCACTCCAATATTCTTGCCTGGGAAATCCAGGGACAAAGGACCCTGGTGGGCTACAGTCCATGGGGGTCACGAAGAGTCGGACACAACTTAGTGACAACAACAACAAACTTCCTGTGCCCATTTTGCCATATTCTAGTGTTTTCTACTTTTAATTAAACATTGGTATCCATTTATCTTCTTATTTAGTCTTGCTCCTAAATGTCAAATACCAAAATATAATTGTTAGTCAAAGTCTGTGGATAGTTTGTGGCAGCATGCTGTCATTCCTTGTCGTGGAGATTTGCATGGTTTCTCCTGATGAGTTGGGGATAGATCCCCTCCCAGCACAGGGTGAGGGTGGGCTCCACCTCACAGATCCTTGTCTATGATTGTTTGGGGTTTTGGGTTTTATTTAGCTTTGCTTTTTGCTGCCACTATCAAGCTTAAAGGGGAAAACATTTTCTATCAAATTGAATCCCCTTTGGTTTTTCTGACAGTCTCCCCTTTTATCAACCTACTCACTGTACTCCAACATGGAAAGTCAGTAACATGTCTAATTGAGCTTTTCTAGACTGAATGGAAATTTGAGGCTATTAAATGATTAACAAGTAGATTTTTTCTTGATTAGACCTGTGTTTAAAGGATTAACAATCTTCCTCTTAGGCTCTGGTGACCCGTTTTCAGGTCTAGTCATCTACTTTTACTCAAGATCAGTGTGGGGTTTTGGGTTTAAGCCATAGATCAGACTCTGATGACTTCCAGTCCAGACTTCTGCCAGCTAAACCACTGTTTCCCTGTACTCTTCCCTGGGAAATCCTGCTTTCTCCATATTAATAAATCCATACATATCTAGTCCACACCTTATACCTCATTTCTGATTCCTACACCACCTTAGCTCATCTGGAGTTCACATCATCTGTTCTCTCTGCTCCTTTTTCAGAAGGTTCATGCCCTCCTTCTCAGGATCATCACTGTTCCTGGTTAAGCCCTTGCAGAATGGACCAAACCCTCTCACTTTATCTGCCTCTTTCCATGGGGCACAATCATTAGTTCCACATTAAAAGGAATTTCCTTTTGCCCTGGTCCTCAGTTCAGTTCAGTCGCTCAGTTGTGTCTGACTCTTTGCGACCCATGAACTGCAGCATGCCAGGCCTCCCTGTCCATCACCAACTCCCGGAGTTCACCCAAACTTATGTCCATCGAGTCGATGATGCCATCCAACCATCTCATCCTCTGTCGTCCCCTTCTCCTCTCGCCTTCAATCTTTCCCAGCATCAGGGTCTTTTCAATTGAGTCAGTTCGCATTAGGTGGCCAAAGTATTGGAATTTCAGCTTTGGCATCAGTCTTTCCGATTAATATTCAGGACTGATTTCCTTTAGGATGGACTGGTTGGATCTCCTTGCAGTCCAAAGGACTCTCAGGAGTCTTCTCCAACACCACAGTTCAAAAGCATCAATTCTTTGGTGCTCAGCTTTCTTTATAGTCCAACTCTCACATCCATACATGACCTTTGGAAAAACCATAGCTTTGACTAGATAGACCTTTGATGGCAAAGTAATGTCTCTGCTTTTTAATATGCTGTCTAGGTTTGTCTAGTTTGAGTAAGCTCCAGGAGTTGGTGATGGACAGGGAAGCCTGGCATGCTGCAGTTCACGGGTCACAAAGAGTCGTACACAACTGAGCGACTGAACTGAACTGAGGACCAGGGCAAAAGGGAATTCTTTTTAATGTGGTACTAATGATTGTGCCCATGGAAAGAGGCAGATAAAGTGAGAGGCTTCTTCCAAGGAGTAAGCATCTTTTAACTTTATGGCTGCAGTCACCATCTGCAGTGATTTTGAAGCCCCAAAAAATAAAGTCTCTGTTTCCATTGTTTCCCCATCTTCTTGCCATGAAGTGATGGGACCAGATGCCATGATCTTAGTTTTCTGAATGTTGAGTTTTAAGCCAACTTTTTCACTCTCCTCTCACTTTCATCAAGAGGCTCTTTAGATCTTCTTCGCTTATCTGCCATAAGGGTGGTGTCATCTTCATATCTGAGGTTATTGCTATTTCTCCCTGAAATCTTGATTCCAGCTTATGCTTCATCCAGCCCAGCATTTCTCATGATATACTCTGCATATACGTTAAATAAGCAGGGTGACAATATACGGCCTTGATGTACTCCTTGACATACTGGAGAAGGGAATGGGAAACCACTTCAGTATTTTTGCCTTGAGAACCCCATGAACTGTATGAAAAGGCCCTGGGCCCCAGTGTTTTATAAAACACAGAAAGGATTTAAGAGCTCATATTTACATCTAATCTGGAAAGTCCCTTCATCCAGAGACCATCCCATTTGTAGCAGATGCTTCTCCAATGGCAGATGATGTAGAATGTGTTGTCCAAAACAGTGGCCACCAGCTGCATTTAAATAAGTTCAAGTTAAATCATGTTAAAATTTTAGTTCCTAGCCATGTTTCACGTGCTCAAGTTGCCACACGTGGCTAGTGGCTTTCGTGCTGGACACCACAGATTGTGGAACGTGACCACCCCTGGAGTAAGTTCTGTTGGGCAGTGCTACTCTAGAACTCTTCCATCAGTCTGTTCCTCAAGAGGACAAGGACACATTGCAGCTCCGTTTACAGTAGCCCATCTAGCAACCTAAATGTTCATCAACAGAGGACTGGATAAAAGAAGATACGGTACCTATATACAATGGAATATTACTCAGCCATCAAAAAGAATGAAATAATGCCATTTGCAGCAACATGGATGGACCTAGATAGAGATTTTCATGCTGAATGAAATCAGACAGAGAAGGAAAAATATCATATGACATCCCTTATATGTGGAATCTAAAAAGAAATGATACAAATGAACTTACTTACAAAACAGAAAGAGACTTGCAGACTTAGAGAACAAACTTACGGTTGCCGAGGGTGAAGGATGGAGGAAGGGATAGTTGGGGAGTTTGGGATGGACAGGTACACACTGCTATATATAAGTTTTTTCTTGATCTGTGTGTTTTATTGAAGTATAGTTGACTGACAGTGTTTCAGGTGCACAGCAAGGGGATTCAGGTAAACACATACATGTATTATTTTTCAGATTATTTTGCCTTATAAGTTATTACAAAATATTGACTACAGTTCCCTGTGCTATACAGTAAACCTTTGTTGCTTGTTGCATATTTATTTTTTTTTTAATTAGAAATCTAGCATCTATTCATACTAAGTCAAACAAATGGAATCCAAATGTCAAATTTTTTAGGTAAAAATTCATGTTTTCTATAATATATATTATACATACTATTTACATATAGGTATACAAAAGCTTTTCTACTATGCTTGATAAAGGCTTGAGAAAGAACATCAAACAAAAGAGATGGAGAAATTGGAAAACAAACTAAATGAAATGGGAGCACTGAATGTGAAATAGAAAAAGTGAAACAAACCAGATAAAAGTGAAAGATCATCATATAGTCCAAGTGTTTTTAAACATGGCTGCTCATTAGAAACACATCTGGAGTTTTGGAGAAAAAATAATACCTGGGCCTTATTTAAAGTAGATAACCAACAAGGACCTACATTATAGCACACGAAACTCTCCTCACCGTTATGTGGCAGCCTGGAGAGGAGGGGCGTTTGGGGGAGAATGGATACTTGTGTATGTATGGCTGAGTCCCCTCACTGTCCACCTGCAACTATCACAACACTGTTAAGCAGCTATACCCCAATACAAAATAAAAAGCTTTAAAAACGTATGAGGGTATATTGGCATCATTACCAGAATAACTGCTCTGTCGTTTATAAGACTGTTTCCAAATTTCTGAAAGCCTCACCTTTACCAGTGGTCAGCCTCAAACTGACAAATAACACGTGACAGCAGTGCCCCTACCTCCACCCAGAAATGCTTGTGGATTGAGACTGGAGTCAGAGTTTCAGGGAAGTTTATATGCTGAAGTATAAATCAGACTCGTTAAGTATTGATATTTTCTCAGTGCTCTAGTGAGGATTTCTTATGGCCAGCTAGAAGTTCGGTTATTAATCCAGCATTTACTGAGCACATTTCTGTGTTTTCAATAAATACATAGTTTTAAGGGGTTTATAGTCAATCCTCCCAAAACCCCTTTAAGATTAATACTATCATTAAGCAGATTTAACAGGCGAGGAAACAAGCACGAAGAGGCTAGTAACCTCCCACCTTAACCAAGCTAGTAGCAAACAAAGACTGTCCTGTCCCTCATACTTATTTCATATGATTCGACCTTGGGCTGCATTTTTGCCCCAGTTGTTCCAAGGGCCCGTGGAAACTGAATCGGGCTAGAAGGAAAAAAGCTAAGGGACCAGGTACTTATCACCCCCTTACACTCAGAGAGAGGACAGGACTGGTTGCTTTCCAGAGGAAATAGTTAACATTTCAGGACAGTCAGTTCTATATAATTTACTCTTTTCCTGCTTTCTAAATTTTTATGCTATATTAAAAGCTTGTTCATAAAAGGCATTAAAATTCACAGTTACTATTGTTTACCAAGGGGGATGTCAGTGGCCTGTAGAATTGTTGTTAAAATATGGATTCTTCTCTCCTAGTACTCCCCTAGCATGACAATGAGTGTGTGATCCATTACCAAGTCTCCTCATGGAAACCACAGTGAGTCAGCCCTTCACAGAACTACTACGGAAGAAAATTATTCATCACAGTGTACAGTTAAACCAAGGAATCTCAGTCACACCAAACCAACCTTTTTATTTCCTGCTCTCTCCCCTATTTTGTGAAGAAAGCGGGTCCAAACGTGATTCGAACAACTGTACGGAGCGGCACATTAGAATTGCCCTCAACTGAACTGCAAATGATTATCTGTGTATGTATATGTGTGGGAAAGAGAACGTATTGTATGTGTGTATGTTACATGGACACATACGCATACATACATGGACCCACAGGACATTGTAAAATACTATCACATGACATCTTAGGTAGAAATGAGTAGGGACTTTTATTCCATCCTTTTTTTCACGTTTACATTTTAATTATTAAAAGTTGCTCCTGCCCCTCCCTGAACTATTTTGTGCTGTGTATATCACTGCTTTATATAAGTTATTTTTTAAGGTGAACTCAGATGTTATGGTTTTGTAAATGTCTGCAATCATGGATAGGAATAAAATCGCTTATTTGAGAGCTTTCATTAAATTGCGTGTGATGCAAGTTATCCTGTGAATGACAACGTGTACTAAGAAAAGAAGTGTGTCTTCATCTTTATGACAAATCAAACAATTTCTCAGTAACCTTCAGTGAGTATTTTTGTACCTTTTATGTAGGAAAAAACTTCAAATCCAACAAGCTTAGCTGGGGCCTAACACAGTATGTTTCTGCAGTAACGGCTCTAGGTGGAATTCTTGATTTGGCTTAGATGATACAGAAAATCAGTAATTAGCTTCAGTTGCTTAGACCATAGCAATAAAGTGCCAGGGGTCATCATATTTTTAGCAACACATTTTCTTTTTAACATGGTAAAGCCCAGATGTAGTGACTGTTTGCTTGAATTAGTCACTTGTCACCAGGAATGCTAGAGCTCAGTTTTTTAATAAGATACTAATGTGAAATGGTGCCTCATTTTTATTCAGACTTCTTGTGAACATTTCCACATAGACACTGCAAAGAGATACATTCAAATAATTGAGGCTTTTAGCACAAGGGAGAAGGAAAATTTTAATCACACCCCAGGGGTTCTGGAGTGCCACTTCTCTACCCAAGTATCTTACTAGTGGCAGAATTGACTGTGTGTCCCTACTCACTGGCAGCAAAGCAGGTGCTGTGTTCCCAGGATGCAGGACTTTTAGAGGGAAATTATTGTAGGCATTGACATCAGTCATATACATCTACTTCGTATAACTGTTCAGAAAACAGTAGAAAAAGTTAAACAAAACACTTCCCTTATGAAAACACGTTGCTCTGTGGCCCTTTCCAGATCTTTTGTGTTTCCTGTGTTCCATCATACATATAAACACCAAAGTCATAATAGAAAAGTGTGAAGACCAACTTTAGACTCTGAAAGCTAAGATGCTGATCCTTCCTGTTAAAATTGTAAACAACTATATATCCAAACTCAAGAGACTTTGAAAAGCATTGTTTAATCTCAGGTAAGGGGCATCCATCTTTCTTGAGGCAAATGGTCTCTAAAGTGACACTTTGGCATTATATTTACTAGTCATTGATCCTAGATGACTTACTTCTCTCAAATCCATAAGGATTTATTCCTTCTGAAAATAATTTTTGCCTGTGCGTGACAGGGATGCTAGGCAGAACTGTTGAAAGGGGAAAGGGAAGTTGAATTAAAATTTATGTTACAGATTTAAACTAATCAAACTAGTTGCCATTAAATCACACATTGTGCGGAGGCTAGGACTGCACACTGGAGAACAGCTTCAAGCTTTCAAGCTGCAGAGAGGCTTTCATGAAAAATTCAGACCATAAGGTCTTTAACTCAAGCCAGGGTAACCTGAAGACACCTTGTACAGACACATGAATTTTCCAAGGATAATTTTAATTTTTACTTTATGATAGTTGTGTGAACACTGATGGTCTTGTGATAAGCGTAATCTTATAATGCTCGAATTTTGAAAACTTTTGTTGACTCTCTTCTCCATTGTTACTGATCTTGAATTTCTTTTATTTGCCTTCTAAGAAGGTATTGTTTCTTATTATCAAAGAATCATGAGCATGATTTTACTTGCTCTCATTTTGGGAGTAATATTGGAATGTGGATGGCAATATGGGTCCCATTATTTCTAGCCTATTTGGTTAAAAAAAAAAATGTAAAAACCAAGATATAGCAATCAATTCAGCTTAAGTATCTCTTTTTCTCTTGGAACCCAGATTAAAAGTAGCTAGTTTTAAATTCCTGAAACAGTTGAAAATTTGAAGAAGCTGTGTTCAAGAAAACCAGAAAATAAGGATACTTAATTCTAACATCAAATAATTTTCTCATCCACCAAATGGAAAATAGTATATCTGTATCTTAATTTTGTTTAGGTTTTGGATCATTTAAACCTTATCCTTTTCTCTTTTCACCTGTGTTTTCCATGCATTTGTGTTGGGCTTTATGTATACTACCCTTTCCTGAGTTACTCTTAATATTTCATCTTACAGTAACATTAGCAATTCTTGCCTACATTGAACATATAAAATATACATGTGTAATATAAAAATAAATAGGTGAAAACACTAATTCTTATCACTCTGCTTTGCTTTCTGCCTAACTCACCATAGTTGAAAATATATGTCGAGTTATATCTAAGGTATGTATGTCTTTAATCAGCTGTCTTTCTTATAGCAGAATTGAGCATGGGAACAGAGTCTGGAGGTACCACTGATCTGGTAACAACCCACAGATTTGACGGGTGAATGTTAGTGCTTCTTCCCAAGAGTTCCAGTTTGGACTCAGTTTCTGATGAACAGGAATTACATAGCTAAGAATCTGAGGTTAAGATTTCTCTATGGCCAGAAAATTAATAAATCTGCTCTGTGAGTCATGGAAAGTGCCTACAACAATCATTTCTCTCCAGGAATAAAATAGCGAAAACGTCCATTTCTTTTTTTATGATTCTCTAAGCTCTCTGAACTCTATTGCATTTCATAGGCTCATGCAGTTAACATTCTTCCTGTAGTTTGAAAGAGCAAGTGAAAATACAGGAGTTCAGTTTGGGACATGAGGAAGCCCTACATCTGTCCATACCTTTTCTCTGTCATTTCGTTCTGAGAATATGTAGCAAAGCATTTAGTACTGAGCCCTTGGCAAAGAGTTTTCCACAGTCCTTAATGCCATGAAGTCTTGACTGGCCTTTTTCTTAATGCCTCCCTCCCAATCTCACATCCTCCAGTAGAAATAAAAAGTGAACATTTTTACCTTCTCAGCCGTTACAGTTTTCTTCTTCATACAGTATACAGTTTTCCCAGGGGAAAAAAATTGCAGTTTCCACTTTTAGATTGTCACTGTTAATTGGGTCAGTGAACCATACCTTGAGAAATACTGGAGAGGTAAACCAGTATCAACACACTTCCATTTGGCATATTAAACTTGTGTGTGTTTGTACATGTGTGTTGGGGGTAGCAGTGTGAAGTTTGCTCACAAAACACTTTCATTATGACTTGGATTGTGTTACAGCCCAACTGGTAACTATTAATTCCTTCCTTTGATTGTGTTTTATTTCAATGGTAAAAATTAGCTGATTTAAATCATTTGGGATGGACAGAGTAATGCAAAATATAAACAGATGGCCTCGCCTGCTTCACATCCTGTGCTAGCTTGTCCACATTAGGCTTTCTTACGAAGGCACTGCATCTAAAGGTAAGAGCACAAGGGACCACCTAAATCTTTGGTCACTTCACTGCCATGAACTGTGCAATAATTACAGTCTTTTGATGAAGACACTTGTTTAGAAGAAATTGAATTGACATTCATCTATTTCACCAAAAGTGTCAACTTTACCCATGGACTGTAATTCAGATTGAAAGGAAGGACCTACAGATGAAAACACCTGAGACCTCTTTAATTACTTTTCTAAACTTTGTGCTAAAGAGAAATTCTCAATTGAGTAAGTCTCGTAAGGAGTATTTCCTCTAAGTTCCCCATGTTAGTATGATGGTCTTTCTGAATAGAAGAAATATAATTTCTGTAAGTAGTTTAATGTAAATACTTTTGCTGTCTACAACCTTAAATATGTGGGCAAATATATAGATACTGTAAAGTTTCAAGTGAGATTAAGTCTTTTCATGTATAGAATTACAGTTTACCTTCCACCACCACCCCTTGTGGATTTACTGTCTTCAGGACTGGACTCACTTTGACTATCTCAGTCATTGAAATGTAATATTTTCCTGGAAATATTTGGCATTTCCACTTTTTAAGTGAGATGTGCAGTTAGCATGACAAAGGCAAGTATTAATATTCCTAGAAAAAAGTACTTATTCCCAGAATTTATTTGCAGTTACATTAAAACTTTATCCCGCTTTCTCTTTTGTGTGTGCCAAATGACCTCAGTATATTGCCCAGAAAATGAAATTGGGATTCTTCATAGTTTTCTCAGAACACAAGACAATGTGTTATTATCTAAATTACCATCATGTCCTGACAGGTAAATGCAATTAATCATCTACTTATTAGAAAACAATTCAAATAACCTTTCCAGTTTACATAATTTGAAAGTAAATCCACTTTAACCTTAGCAACACCTTAGAAATGCTTTTAATATAAGCAACAGGTTCAAATATGTATGTGACTTTCTGTTGTATTTCAGAATAATTACTCTCCATGCATTGAAACAATTAAAAAAAACTTAGCAGCAATTATATGTTATAATGAATAAAGAACATGGTGTTATTTCAAACATGAATGGACAAGTCTTTACAAAGAAGATTCTTTTATAGCCATCAGCTTATTGTATTGTTTAACTGTGATTTTAAGAATTTAAGATGTTTTCTTACTACATGTATTTAAATGTTACTTATAATGTCTTCCTGGAAAAACAATTATTTGTAAGGATTTTATAAATGCACAATTAATGTATAAATATAGTTGGAATCTGGGATGACTCTTCGTAATCTACTATTCTTCATTCTACCATGGCCACCAGCTACCTGATACATTTTGTAAATTTAGCATCTTCCTATGTGTGTGTACACACGCACACGTGTGCATCATTACATTTTCAAATGGATTTCTCTCTCCTTGTTTTAGTAAAAATATTTGAGCTATTCATGTAGTGGGAAAGGTTGCCATAAAGATGTACATAAATATCCATTAATTTCACACATTTTCACATTTAATGTTAAAAATACAGTATTTCATTTACAGTTTCTACCTTTTCGTTGCTAGACTAACTTTATTACTTATTGGAAAAGTAAAGGAAATTGTTCATATAAAACTAGCACAAATGCTTTCTGAATGATAAGAATTGTAACTAATGCAGACATCTGTGTCTCTAATTGAATTAGACGTTCTGCTTTATGTAAAACCCAGGAGTCTTGTATCAAAGAATTTATTTATATGCATTTAAATAGGTTATGATGAGTGGCTAGCTTTATATAGTCAGATAACTAAACTTTGAGTACCAAAAAGGAAGTAATATTATTAGCAAAATTAATGGATAAAAGCTCAGTATTTTATTCCAAGTAGGATTACACATAATGCAGAAATCTGAAGTTATTATGCACATAATTCATGTAACATTATGGGTCTTTTCAAGTACATTCATCTTTCTAATGAATTGCAGATTATTGCCTCAGTTCACCATGAGCATTTATTTACCCACATAAAAATTCTGAAGTGGGTTCTGTGCACATCTCTATAGATAAGACTATAGAAGGAGAACAGTCTATAATTGAGGTTAAAAATAATTCATCCTAGGTATCAGTGGAAATATATAAATTTTTTTTCAGTAAATTCTTAAATACTGTTTCTGTAGTATTTAAGAGGATTTAAATGTTAATTATTTCCAGCATTATGGTTTTGATCCAAATGGGGTCTTCTAGTTCAGTGATGCCACATATTTGTACATAGTGTTTAGAGAGGAAAAAAACGTAAATCCCACCGGTCAGACACCTTACTTAGCTAAAGGTTACCTCAAGTAACTTATTAAAATGACAGTTTTAGCAAGGTGTCTGGATTTCTGGCAGATGGAAGGTAGGTAGCAAGGCAAGAGAAGAGTCCCTGAATTTAAAACAGCTCGAGTCCTATAACGAAGAACTTTTCAGAAGCTGTTATTTAAACTATTTCTGATTGTATGAAAGTGGCTGCTAATGGCAGTAGCATCATGTAGGTTCAGAATAAGAGTAACAGATAAACAAAAGTCAGTAGAATTAGTTTAATTTCTCCTCGGCTCCTTCTGGTGAGTGAGATAACGGTAAAAGAGTAGGAAAGGAAGGGTGAGGGGCCAGATGCACACCCAGTCCCACACAGTAAGACTCATCAAGTGTTCCCATAGCTCAGTGTATCCCTCAAGGTAAGAGAAACCCTGTACATCTAGAAAGGCAGAAAAATTAAAAAGAAATTATACAACTTTTATTCCCTACAAAAACTGTCTGATGAGAAATATGGTAGTGGTTTTTAGAAAGCCCTCAAGTCAGTAGACATTACACATAAAAGTGTTTATCTGTCTCATTCAGTTTGCAAAGCTTCCCTTGAAGTCTGTAGGGCTCAGCTTGGCTACAGTTGCATTTCTCTTTGCATTTCTCAGATTTTCCTCATGTGATTGTATCTGTGCATCTTACAGCACATAATTCTTGATGGTAATAGGAAGGAAGCTCTTGATATCTACTCATGTCACATGGAAAACTTTGCTTTTAAGTGTGCTCACAATATAATCTTGGTTATCACATATAAAATACAAAAATTTGAGTACAATTTGTAAAAGAATTCAGTGTTTCTCGTTTTTGTAAATACTGTTTCAGGGAAAGAAATAGTTTAAGAATTGAAAAGTCAAAAGTATTTTCTTGACCGTCTTATTGGTGCCCACTGTTTCATCATCAAGTTAGTCATTATTCACTTATGACTGAAGGGATGTTATACATATTTAACAGTCTCAAAATTGTTTTAATAGAACACATGTATAAATCATTGAAAGTAATATTCATTTTAATTTTGAGAATTCAGCATGGTATTTCAACAAGCAGTTACTAGCCAAATGTCATATATTCATCTTTGAGAAGTATTACCTACATACAATTTTTCACTCAATTGAAAAACCTCCAGAGAACTGAATTTATACCCATTGAAAAAGACAATACAATGAACACTTAACACAGATAAGCAGCCATGTATGAAAACGTTACATGAAAATAGAGCACCAGCAATTGCAAGAGATACATCTCACCATAGAAGTTCTCAAACTAACACCCAATTCAGAATTGAAATGCTCAGTATAAAAGTTAATAAATTTATTGACCCCAATAACCAAATCAAAACTAACACAGGAGCCATATCTAGCTTGACTATAGGTGGATTAATAAGACCACTTATTAAGTATCAGTATTTCTAAGATAATTATCTCCGCAAAAATCAGACCGTAACCAAATTCTCAATATTGAGACATCAGTGTTTAAAATTCCATCCACTTAAGCAAAAATTCCTTTTGAAATAGGCAACACAGTCTTCTCAGTTTCTTCCCAAAAAAGAGTAATGCTGAAAGATTTCCGGTTGTGAAACTACATGGTCCGGTGAAGCTCAGTTTAGAATGGAAAGCATTTGAAGTTCAAATCTCTACAGAACGTGTATGCTACAAGTATCTCTAAAATGAACCTTATAAATCATCTCAGAGGGGAGGTGATCTGGGGTGAGTAGAAGTCTGGCAAACTTGTCACTGGTTACATCTCAGATGACTTAAAACCTTGTTTAATAAGGCATCCACTACTTTATTTTCAAGTTTTAGAAGATTTGCATAGTGTTGCTGTGTATAAGAGTTACTGAACTGTGCATCTGCAAAAATGAATAACTAATATAAACCTTTTTCCCTTCACGTATCCAGAAACAATTTTGTTGTTTTGCTCTGGCAGTCAGCACTTTGGAAAACATGAAATGTAGATTGCAAAATTGTCTGTTCCAGATTACTTCAACCTGCGTTTGAAACCTGTTTAAAATAAAATATCTTTCTGGTTCACTTGGCAGTATTATTTCTCAAGTTTGCCATGACATGAGTTCTTGCGCTGGGTCTCAAAATTGAGGTCCCCACTTGTGCATTTAAGAGGCACTAGAAATGTACGATCCTATCTAGCTGAAGAGGAGTTTTGGAGCAGACAGATAATTAAATCACATATCCATTTGAGTTGCACAGATAGATGTTCTTAGTAGTAAGTAGGAGATTGGCATTTACCAAAATCACTAAACTGCCACATAAACTTCAGAAGTAAATGCGTACAGTTAATCCCTAACCTATAGTGGTGGATTTCCTCCCACTAAAGACAAAAATTTATGCTATAGGCTTTATATTACAGATTGCTTTGTGGTGGATGTTGATTCTGCTTGCCAAAAATAAGCTTTATGATTCCAACTGTTTTCAGATATAAGTGCCAACAATTAAAACACTTCAAATCTATTTCTAGCATAAAAACACATACATAAAAGAAAGGACTCAACCAAAAGAACTGTGAAAAATACGTAAGTAATTTGGGACTTGGAGAGAGTCCCAAATATATGTGCTAACAGTAATTTATTAACATATTTCAACTTTCAAACTCTATGGGGGTAAATGCTTATTTTACAAATAGAATTTCTGTTTTACCATTTGATTAAAAGTTGAAAATCAACATAAATATTCAGAATGTGTTTAGAGTTCAAGACATTTCTTAGTTACTTGGCCATGAATTTTTGTTTTCAGTGATTATGTTAAAATAATATGTTGAAAAATTTTGGACTTAATTATAAGAAATCAGAGGTCTGAGAGGTTCATATCAAGATGGCAGAGTACGAGGATGTGAAGCTCACCTCCCCTAATGAACACATCAAAGATAGATCTACAAAGATAGATCTACGTGTGGGACAGTTTTCACTGGAAACTGGCGGAAGGACTCCTGTACAACCAAGGCTCTAAGAAAGATACACAGGTAATCAGGTAGGAAGAGAAGGAAAGCAATAGCATTGGAACCTGTGCCACTGGGAGGGGACTCAGAGGACAAGGGGGAATATGTGGGGAAGCGGGGAACCTACTCTGGGGAGTGAATGGTTGGAGCCACAGGTTGGGCCGCCTTCAGTGCTGGGGTCCCCCTTGCGGGAGACAAGTCCCCTCAGCCAGCCGGAGGACTGCTAGGACTAACGGAAGAGCCGTGGAGAGCCTGAACTCTCCCAGTGGGAGCGCACATTCACTGCCTTGTCCCTGACACAGGACAGAGAGAGGTTCTTCTCTGGCAACTGCTGAGTTTCCTGCAGCCACCTTGCTGCGCTGGCCATCCTGAGCCAAGCCAACACTCCGGCCCCACTCACATCCCACCCCAGCGCGTCACAGGATCTGGAGGAGCCACAACCAGGGGCGAGACGTGACCCGGCCCTCGGGTGGAGCCTGGGTGGGAGGGCAGTGCCTGTTGTTAGTGATCACACTAGCGGCACATCAGAAGACGCCGGGATCTCTGACGGTGGCCGCTGCACCACCGTTCACCCCCCAATACACACCGAGAGTAGACATGGGCCCTGCCTGTCCTCTGGAGCGATTCTACACAGGGAAGGGGCAGTGGAGGCTGGGGCAGTGATTGGCAGTGAGGGACAAAGGGGGCTTACACAGAGGCTGCATCTAAGTAGGGTGAAGGAAAACAACTCTGGATGCCTGTAAAGGCAGCACATGGGAGGTAACTCAGGCCTCTGTCAGCAGAGGACGTGTACTGAGAACCTGCACAGGCTTCAGCACTCCCCCACCCTGGGGCAAGGGTCACACTGAGGGGAAAGGGAAAAACAAACACTTACAGGGAACAGAGCCAGCTCAGACCCAGCTCTGGACTTCTGACAGCCCTCAGGGCCTGGGGCAGTGACAGCCACTGATCAAAGGGGAAGTCACACCCAGCACCCTAGCCAGTCCATCTCTAGCCCCACCGCATACGGAAGTGATCGCTACAGCACACCCTGAAGAAAGACGTAACTTATATCCCTGTCTAGCTCATCCACCGAAGGGACTGGGCACACCGGTTCTTACGCTCCCACGTAACAACACCCCTTCAAGACCACAGTAGCTGTTTCACCTAAACTCACAGAGGCAGAGAAATTAAGCAAAAATCCAGAGGAACTACTCTCAATTGAAGCAGAGCAAGAGAAATCCCCTCAAAACAATGTAACAGAAATAAACAATTTACCACCTAAAGAACACAAAGCATGAGTAATATTTGAGTAATATTAACTGAGAGAAAAGAATCGATGCACACAGTGAACACTTCAATAAAGTACTAGAAAATAAATACTTGATCAGAAATAAAGAATTCAATAGCTGAAATAAAAAAACACACTAAAAGAAATGAACAGCAGATTGACACAGAAGAATGCATAGGTGACCTGGAAATAGAACAGTGGAAATCACCCAATCAGAATATCTAAAAAAAAAAAAAAAAAAAAAAAATTTTTTTTTAAGTGAGAACAATTTAAGAGTTCTCTGGTATAACGTTAAGCATACCAATACTCACATTGTAAGGGTCCCAGAGGAGAAGAGAGAGGAATCAAAAATGTATTTGAGGAAATTATGACTAAAAAATTCCCCCAAATCAAGAAGGAAACAGATATCCAGGTACAGGAATCACAGAGGGTCCCAAAAAAGATGAACTCAGACCCACATCAAGACATAATAGAATCAAAATAGCAAAGGAGACAAAGTTCTAAAGGCAGCAAGAGAGAAAACAAGAGTTGTATACAAGGGAATCCTCACAAGGCTATCTGCTGATTTCTCTGCAGAAACTTTGTGGGCCAGAAGAGAGTGGCATGATACATTCAAAATTCTGAAAGAGAAAAACGTAACCTAGGTTACTAAACCCAGCAAGATTATCATTTACAGTATGAGAGATGATGAACTTCTCAGGTAAGGAAAGACTTAAAGAGTTGATCAACACTAAATCACCCTAAAAGAAAAGTCACAGGATCTTATCTAAGAGGAAAAGAGGCAAGCATCTATGGGAAAAGGAAATTTCCTTGAGGAAAGACAAATACAAGGACTGAAGATCAACCACTTAAGCCACAAAGCTTAAAAGACAACCACAAAGATTAAAAGACAAAATATAAAATCAACTACAACTGAACAAAACTTACAGCAGAGAAAACCACTGATAAAAAGTCAGCCTATGGATGGGGAGAAATTATTTGCAAATGTGACTAACTAGGAGTAAATTCCAAAACATATGAACAGCTCATACAATGCAACACTGAAACAACCCAACTAAAAATTGGGCAGAAGACCTGGATTGACATTTTTTCCGAAGAAGACGTAAGAGATGGCCAACAGGCACTTGAAAAGATGCTCAACATCACGAATCAGAGGTATGTAAATAAATCGAAAGGATAATGAGATAGAACCTCACACCTGTCAGAATGCTTACCATGAAAAAATCTACAATAATATTGGCAAGGATGTGGAGAAAAGGAAACTCTCATACACTGTAGGTGGGAATGTAGATAGTACAGTCACTGTGGGAAATCGTATGGATGTTTTTCAAAATAAAACTACCATATGATCTAGCAGTTCTATTCCTGGCATATATCCAGAAAAGATGAAAAAACTAATTTGAAAAGATACATGCACCCTAGTGTTCATAGCAGCACTATTTCCAATAGCCATGATAGGGAAGCAACGCAAGTAAGTGCCCATCAAGAGACAAATCAAGAGAAAGAAAAGGTAGGATATACATGCAATGTTGTACTGTTGTTGTTTAGCCACTAAATCATGTCCACGGACTGTAGCCAGCCAGGCTCCTTTGTCCATGGGAGTCCCCAAGCAAAAATATTAGAGTGGATTGCCATTTCCTCCTCCAGAGGATCTTCCCGACCCATAGACCGAAGCTGTATCTCCTGCATTGGCAGGCGGATTCTTTACCACTGAGTGACCTGGGAAGCCACCACAATGTTGTATTATTGAAAGATAAAAATGAATGAAATTCTGCCATTTTTTGTAATGGAGATGGACCTACAGAATATTATGCCTAGTGAAATGTTAAGACAGAGAAAGACAGGTAATACATGATATCACTTATATAATGAATCCAAAAGATAATACTAATAAATGTACATAGCAAAACAGAAATACTCACAGATCTAGAAAATAAACTAGTGATTACCAGTAGGATGGGAAAAGGAGCATGTTAGGGGACATAGAATCAAGAGATACAAACTACTATGTATAAACTAGATAAGAAGGATGTGTTGTACAGCACAGGGAAACACAGCCATTATCTTGCATAACTTTTAATGGGATATAATCTGTAAAAATACTGGGCCACTATGTGGGACATCTGAAACTAATTTAATATTGTAAGTCAAGTATATTTCAGTAAGAAATTCGAGATCTAAAAGAAGTGGGTTTTTAAGATGTTTGTATATAGAACTGTTTCAACTGGAAAGCATAATCTGCACATTTCTAAGAAGCAAACAGAATTAGATTAGTTTCCCATTAGTTAAACTTTATCATCCTGAGACATTTAGCCAGCATACAGATGAGAAGCTGGCTGTGTGAAGTTTACATTGACCTTTACATTCTAGCAGAGATGAGACCAGAGGAGTCTTGCTGCAAACAACCAAGAAATTTATGTGCAAGGTTGGTTCCTCTGTCTTCCTGTGAGATAATTCCATCCATTTATGCAACCTGAGCACACTCCTTTTTCTGCAGTTAAAGTCTGACATATTCTACCTTCATTACAAAAACTCTTATTTTTCAAGTCATGTTTAAGGTGAAGAGGATGAATTAAGATGGGGATATCAGGGTTTCCCTGGTGGTAAAGAATCTGCCTGCCAATGCAAGAGACATGGGTTCGATCCCTGGTCCAGGAAGATTCCACATGCTAAGGAGCAACTAAGCCTGAGAGCCACAACTGCTGAGCCCATGTGCAACAACCACTGAAGCCCGAGGACCTAGAGCCCGTGCTCTGTAACGAGAGAAGCCACCACAGTACAAAGCCCTCACACAGCATCTAGGGAGTAGGCCCGCTCACTGAAACTAGAGAAGAGCCCCCCCAGCAGTGAAGACTCAGCATACCCTAAAACAAAATAAATAAATTAAATGATTTAAAAAAATAGGGGTATGAGAATGGAAACTTCGAGAAGGGGACTTTAAAAAAAATCTATTTTCCTTTCATAATAGAAGAGTACATAGAAAGGTACAGGTCAATGAAGAAACTAGTTATCCAAGGAAAGAGCCTCTTGATAAAGGTGAAAGAGGAGAAGGAAAAAGCTGGCTTAAAACTCAACATTCAGAAAACTAAGATCATGGTATCCAGTCCCATCACTTCATGGCAAATAGATGGGGAAACAATGGAAACAGTGGCAGACTTTATTTTCTTGGGCTCCAAAATCACTGCAGATGATGATTGCAGTCATGAAATTAAAAGACGCTCCTTGGAAGAAAAGCTATTGACAAACCTAGAAAGCATATTAAAAAGCAGAGACATTACTTTGCCGACAAAGCTATGGTTTTTTCCAGTAGTCATGTATGGATATGAGAGCTGGACCATAAAGAAAGCTAAGCGCTGAAGAATTCATGCTTTTTGAACTGCAGTGTTGGAGAAGACTCCTGAGAGTCCCTTGGATAGCAAGGACATCAAACCAGTCAATCCTAAAGGAAATCAGTCCTGAATATTCATTGGAAGGACTGATGCTGAAGCTCCAATACTTTGGCCACCTGATGTGAAGAACTGACTAGTTGGAAAAGACCCTGATGCTGGGAAAGATTGAAGGCAGGGGAAGGGGACGACAGAGGATGAGACGGTTGGATGGCATCACTGACTCAATAGACATGAGTCTGAGTAAACTCTGGGAGTGGGTGATGGACTGGGTAGCTAGAATCCCTGGAGTGCTAGAATCCATGGGGTCACAAAGAGTTGGAACCAACTGAGCAACTGAACTGAAGCATGCATTATCATGATCAAATGAAATCTAACTTGTTTAATCAGAAATTCCTATAACTTTTGTAAGTATAATTACATTAAATCATGTCTATATGTCTTTCTCTCTCATTTGGGAGTTCTGTTATCTCTAGTACCTACAATTAGTCCTTGTAGTTAAGGTATATAGAGAATTATTTTAAAAATTAATGTACCTTCATAAATAGTTATTAGTTTAAAAAGGATTAATGTGGTTCTTGAAACAACTACTTTATTCCTTAAGGAGTTAACTCTGGCACTGGTAAGAACAGATTCCAATCTTTTCTGAAACATTATCAAGACAAAAAAGACTCCAGGAAAATATAATTAACTAAAAGCCAAGCTGATACAAATCTTATACTACCTTGGCAAGTGGTAATGGCACCTCACAGTCACTGTTACCTTTCCTGTAATGAATGATTGCAATTTGATTAAAGAATTCCATTTCTCCATTAAGCAATCTTTCAAGATGTTGTGCTTCGGGGCTAACTACTCTCCTGGCCTCTACCACAAGACCCATTATTTACATTCAAGCCTTTTAACAGTAATCTTCCTCCAACCTCTTCCTACTTGTATCCCTCCCCATGGGTCCCTCGAGTCCTGTTATAGGAGCAATGTTAATAAACACATACCACCAAATCTGCAACAGGTGGTTCCTTAGTCAACACAGCTCACATTAGCAGCCTACTCAGAATGAAGCCAGAGAGGCAATGGCAACCCACTCCAGTACTCGTGCCCGGAAAATCCCATGGACGGAAGAGCCTGGTAGGCTGCAGTCCATGGGGTCGCTAAGACTGAGCTACTTCACTTTCACTTTTCACTTTCATGCATTGGAGAAGGAAATGGCAACCCACTCCAGTGTTCTTGCCTGGAGAATCCCAGGGACGGGGGAGCCTGGTGGGCTGCTGTCTATGGGGTCGCACAGAATCGGACACGACTGAAGCGACTTAGCAGCAGCAGAATGAAGCCCCACTGCCTGCCTCCCTTATACCAGTCCCCCAGTCTCCGTCAGTTCCCACGGAGACCCACGAAACTTTTAGCTGTTATAAGTTTTACCCCCAACTTCTTTAGTTTGCATTGTGTCCATCTGGTGTTTGTTTTTCAGGGTTTTTTTCCCCCTTTTATTTCATATTAGGTATATGATGATCCTTGAAGACCATGAGTTCGTTCTGGTTTTTTTGTCCACATATTGTAGCACTGAGACAAATATCTACTAATATCTTATATATTAGCTTTGATTGAATATTGTGTTTAGTTTTCTTCCCAATGTTTTGAAACAATGAGGGAGTGGAGAGGAGCCCTTTCCTCTTTCATTATTGATTCTCTACATGGATGAAGTATGAGTTCATTGGTTTATAACAAGCCACCTCCACCTCTTCAATCAACAGTTCCTCAGTGTGGTTTATAGTAAACATATTTAGGCTTCTAAGACTTCTAAAAATCTATAAATAATTTAAATATTGTATATGCATGCTCATTTCATCTATGAATTTCTGAAAACCTAATTCATTAAAACATACCAATGCAGTGTTTTTCATCTAAACACACTCAATTATTTCAATATCTGATGTGAGGGAATGGGGAGACTGTTGCTGGTAAGGCAGTCATATCCAGCTAAAACTAATTAGTCCTGGAAGAGGGATGAGACTTCCTGGAAAAAGAGGGAGCCAAGCAGTCCATAAGGTCGCACAGAAGGCAAGTAGCAAAACGCACAATAGTTAATATGCTGATTAAAATGCTGTGATTTTACTCAGTGTCCCAAATGACTCACGTGTCTTCTCAAAGGCTGAGATTAAAGGAGGACATGTAGGTGGGATAGAGGAGTATGTAGACCGCACCTCTGGCCAGGTTGGTGGACACGACAGCTGTGGAGCAGAGTGAGGACACATCCTTCTCCATGAATCTGAATGGTACATGCCTAAAGTTCTCCAGAAATCACAGCACCAGTCTATTCCCAGGGAGTGAACAGCATCAAAGAGCAGCAAAATTCTTAAAGTCGACATGTTTTGTTTTAAATCATTTGAGGTATGACTGACATGTAAAGAGCTCTACATATTTTGTATGTACACATCACCAAGCTTGGGGATAAGCTACACCCATGAGACCATCAGGAACACAGACATATCCATCACTTCCCAAAGTTTCCTCTCACCCAGTTCGTTATGTACATGTGTGTGCTAAGAATACAGTATTATTAGCTCTAGGCACTGTGCTGCATTATGTGCTTACTCAGTGGCTCAGTCATGTCTGACTCTTTGCGACCCTATGGACTGTAGCCCAGCAGGCTCCTCTGTCCATGGGATTTCCCAGGCAAGAATACTGGAGTGGGTTGCCATTTCCTCCTCCAGGGGATCATCCTGACCCAGGGATCAAACCCGAGTCTCCTGTGTCTCCTGGATTGCAGGTGGATTCTTTACCTGCTGAGTTATCAGGGAAGCATGCTGAATAATGTCTCCAGAAATTATTACATAATTCAAATTTTCTACCATTTGAACATGATCTCCCCATTTTCTCCTTCCCCCAACTCCAGTAAATACCATTATACTGTTTCTAGATTGATGATTTGATGATTTTTAGACTTCACATGCAATATTCATCTTTGTGTCTGGCTTCTGTTAGTTAGCATAATATTACCCAGGCCCATTTATGTTGTTGGAAATGGCAGGATTCCCTAGTTTATAAGGCTGAATAACACTTCATTGTACATATATACTGCATTTTCTTTATTCATTCAGAATGAACATTTACACTGTTTCCATGTCTTGAATATTGTGAATGCTGCTGCAGTGAACACAAGAAGGCAGGTATCTCTTCAAGATCCAATTTCAATTCCTTTGAATATATATCCATGAGTGCAATAGCTGGGCTATATATGGTGTTCTATTTTTAATTTTTTGAGGAGACTAAATACTCTTTTTAATGGTGGCTGAAAAATTTACATCCCCACTCACAGAGTACAAGGGTTCCCTTTCCCCAATACTTCTCAACACATTATTTAAATAAGCAACATCCTAACAGGTGTAAGATATTTCATTGTAGTTTTGATTTGCATTTCTTAGTTAGTGATGTTGAGCACCTTTTCAGATACATGTTGGCCATTTCTAAATATTCTTTGGAGATATATTAATACTTATTAAGGTATTTTATTTTTTGATATTGAGTTATAGGAATTCTTTCTATTTTGGATATTAAGCCCTTAATAGACATGGTTTAAAAACACTTTCTCCATTCCATAGGTTGCTTTTTTTTTTAATGTTTGCTTTTTCTATTCTTTTTTTTTAATTGTAGTTGCTTTACAATGTTGTGTTAATTTCTGCTGTACAATGAAATGAATTAGCCATATGAATACATATATCCCCTCCCTCTTGAACCTCCTTCTCACCTCCCCCAAGCCCACCCTTCTAGGTCACCACAGAGCACCTAGCTGAGCTGTCTGCTCTATACAGCAGGTTCCCACTAGCTAGCTATTTTACACATAGTAGTGTATATATCCTACACTACTGTGGACTGTAGCCTACCAGGCTCCCCCGTCCGTGGGGTTCTCCAGGCAAGAATACCAGAGTTGGGTTGCCATTTTCTTCTCCAGGGATCTTCCCAACCCAGGGATCAAACCCAGGTCTCCTGCATTGCAGGCAGACACTTTACCCTCTGAGCCACCAGGGAAGCCCCAGTGTATATACCCCAAGAAGGAAATGGCAACCCACTCCAGTATTCTTGCTGGGAAACCCCATGGACAGAGGAGCCTGGCAGGCTACAGTCCATGGGGCCACAAAGAGTTGGACACGACTGAGTGACTAAAGAGCAGCAGTGTATATACATCAATTCCATTTTCCCATCCCCTTCCCTCCCCCCACATCCACATGTCCATTCTCTATGTCTGTGTCTCTATTCCTACCCTGCTAATAGGTTCATCTATATATTTTTTTCTAGATTCTGCATACATGCATTAAATTCCAAAAGACACGTGCACCCTAATAGTCACTGAAGCACGATTTACAACAGCTGGAACACAGACGCAACCCAAATGCCCACTGACAGAGGAGTGGATAAAGAAGCTGTGGTACATACACAGGATGGAATATTACTCAGCTATAAAAAGGTACAAAATTTGAGGTCATTTGTAGTGTTGTGGATGAACCTAGAGGCTGTCATACAGACTGAAGTAAGTCAGAAAGAGAAAAACAAATATTGCTTTTTCTTTCTGCTGAATATTTCCTTTGCTGTGGAGAAGCCTTTAAGTTTGATATAATCCCACTTATTTATTTTGCTTTTGTTGTCATATCCAGAAAGTCATTGCCAAAAATCAGTGTCAAGCAACTTTTCCTCTTTTCTTCTAAGAGTGTTACACTTTTAGGTTTTAAGTTTAAGTGAAATAAACATAAATATCTGACTCATCCTAAAAAGGAAGATAGAGGTACATTCCTAATAAAGAATATGCATAAACTCTAGCCAAGGAAAAAAAAAAACCTTCAGATATAAACTTCCAAAATTTTGTTACTTTTGCTTATGAAGATATTTTGGTTATTTTTAAAAGTATAAATACCTGATTAGAAACAGTATAGTGTAGTCACAGTGACCATAATCCTAGCAGACAGAAAGCGGGAGTTATAATCTTGCTGTCATGATATGACTCAACAGGTTGTTGTTGCTGAGCCTAAGTTTGTTCAGCTTTAAAATAGGAGGATGGATTTGAAAAACCTCTACACACTATAAACTTCCAGAAAGTACCAATAACGATGATAAAATTACCTCTTCTTAAAGCCCCTGCCTTTTGAGAATACTAACCAGAATACTATATCTAACACTGCTAATGTCAAGATGGGATCTTATAAATATCTAGAAAATTATATTGAGGTAGAGAAACAGTCTGCTAATAAAAGCAAATTTGGAAACTTGATTTTTCTGATAGTTCACCACCACTTATTAGTTCACTTTTCTATGTTAACAACCAATTTTCCTATGTTACCATTGAAAAGCCAGAGAAATTCCCTAATAATAGTGATTTTCTCTATCTAAAACTAACTAAAATGCTAGTTTACTAAAGAAAAAAGCAACTAAGAAGGGATGAGAGTCAGAAGTGACATGATTAAATGTATCCCCTGCCCAATGCATTAACCCATTTACATATCTAACAGAATTTTAAAATGTACCCACACCTCTACAGTACTTTTGTCCCCTTTACTACATTCTGAACTTTCACTACATCCAAGCTCTAAAACTCTAACCTTGGAAGTTACTAATAATATTTCAAGAGGCATTAAAGGATAAAGAAGTATATTTATGAAGTTAACTTGTTCTTGTCGAGTTTTCTTATATTCTTTTTCATTCATTTGAAGAGAACTCTAAATGTCCACTTGAAGAAAGCTACTGTAATTACACAATTGTGTAGTAATGAGATTTTGGTACCTGAAATATTCAGAAGACATACAGATGAAGAAAGCTGTCACAGGAAAGCAAATTTAATGAAGACATCTCAATCAAAAATGCCCAAATCTAACAAACCATGCGATGGTTAACATCAGATGTGACAGAACCTGATTTATTTTTGAGGTGAGGAAAGAGGAAGAGGCGGCGGTTGCCAGATCATACAGGAGATTCTGGAAATAAGTCATTTTCATCATTTAATAAAATCTGTTCATTAGCCTATGACTTGCTGTGGACTTGGTTGTGTGATCAACTTGTTTGAAATTAGACTACAGTTAATTTAAAGCACTCTGCACAGATTCAAATGTACATACATATATCTTGTTTTTATACTTGAATTCACAGTTCACATAGTTTTGTGTTTTGACTGTTTTTAGAATTATGCTAGAGTTTATATATGTAATTTGGAAACAAATCTTTATCAATAGAGACTTCTCAAGGGCCAAGATTTTTTGTTTCACTGTAAAATGTACATATACATTTACCTGTTTCAATAGTACTTGTGTCTTACAGTTTGGGATATGTTTTAGTTTATTTTACAAAAATTTTTTATTAAAATTATATAATTTTGTTATTTAAATTATATAATTTTATGTTATATAAAATAATTATAGAATTATATTAAAATTCTATATTTATGTTCTATAAAATAATTACAGAATTATATTAAATGATATAAAACTGATAAATGATATAAAAACTTACAAGTATATTTTAAAAATTCAGAACTGAATTTCTGAAGAAACTGAGAATTAAGAAGCAATATTCAGATTATGTACAAATGTAATCATGACAATATTATAAAGTAGTATGAAATATCTAGAAGCTTGTCAATCTCAGGCATTAAGTTGACTCTGAGGTCAGCCAACCTAGGTTCAATTCTGGTTCCACAACTTCCCACTCTGTGTGACTTTGGCCAAGGTACCTACCTTTGCTCATTTCCTCAAATATAAAATAGGAATTCTTAGTGTTACCTTATACTAATCCATGCAAGGTTTTGTGACAATTACATGAAATGATGCATATACATCACTTTGTATGCTGTCTGGCACAAGCAACAATAAAGTACTAAAAATAAGTCTAATGATTCTCTTTTATAATTACAAAATATTGAAAAGAAAAATTATTTTAGGTTGATTCTATTACATGAAAAAATTATACATGCATATTTCTTTTAAAACTAACTGGTAAATTTCCTATTTTAAAATGAAAAAAATTGAGATTTTGCTTTGTTTCAGGCGATGAAGTGCATTAGTTGACTGAGAACTTAGAACTTCAAGTATGCTTTCATTAAAAATCTCCTGTAAAAAACTAAATTTTTATTCTGTGTATCTTTTTAAAAACTTACCTAGTGAAATTAAGTTTTTCATATTAAGATCAGTTATAGAAAAACATTAGAAACAGCAAAGACAGTTTTTATTACTTTGCTATTTGAGAAAGAACAGCAAGGTAGCTGATATAAAAATTCTATTAAAGTGATATTTTATAGGTTATATTCTGAATTCAAGTGAGATATGGCCTGATCACAATTTTACATTTATATTCTGTGCATTAATGATAAAGGTGTGGTAGAAAATCCAGAAGAATGAAAAATTTTATATTTGTTGCACTTACAGACGTTAGCAAGACTGTGGGCCAGAGTACTTGAGAAAGATGTTCATCAAGTATTGAAATTTAAAAAATGGTTCTTCTTAATCCTCTAATATCAAGAAATCTAGTTAGCTATTATGTTCCGTGTTTGCATTATTGCTTCCTACTCTTATCGTGGGTCTCATCATGAAAGTCACCTCTCCAGAGAGCTCTCCCCCTACCCCTGTAGCTAAAGTTACCCATCTCTGCCCCATTTCATGATTTTCTTGATAGCACTTATTTCTATGATAAATTATCTTACTTATAATTTGTTTATCTCTGGCATTCTCCCACTAAAATGTGAGTTTGATGAGAGCAGGAAAGCTGACTGCCTTGCTCACTGTTATGCCTAGAACAGCGTCAGACACACGAATGAATGGAAACAATGAACATGAATCACTAAACTGTACGTTTGCAGCCTCATTCCTGTTCTGTTGTTAGGAGTGGCGGGGGTTAAAAGTGGATAAAACCTCACATAATTAGAGTCCTATCATTGTTTCCAAGACTTCTATCCTTATGTTATGGAACAATGAGGTGACAATGCCTTACATTAAAAAGGGTTCCTGCCCTGATCCTGCACTTTATTTAAAAGGCTCCAGGTATCACAAGCACTCTTACCCAAATTTTTATTAAACTATGCAGGACAAGAAGCAACAGTTAGAACTGGACATGGAACAACAGACTGGTTCCAATTGGGAAAAGAGTATGTCAAGGTTGTTTATTGTCATCCTGCTTATTTAACTTATATTCAGAGTACATCATGCAAAATGCCAGGCTGGGTGAAACACAAGCAGGAATCAAGATTGCCAGGAGAAATATCATTAACCTCAAATATGCAGATGACACCACCCTTATGGCAGAAAGTGAAGAAGAACTAAAGAGCCTCTTGATGAAAGTGAAAGAGGAGAGTGAAAAAGTTGGCTTAAAGCTCAACATTCAGAAAACAAAGATCATAGCATCCAGTCCCATCACTTCATGGCAAATCGATGGGGAAACAGTGGCTGATTTAATTTTTGGGGGCTCCAAAATCACTCCAGATGTTGACTGCAACCATGAAATTAAAAGACACTTGCTCCTTGGAAGAAAAGCTATGACAAATCTAGACAGCATATTCAAAAGCAGATTCATTAATTTGCCAACAAAGGTCTGTCTTGTTAAAACTATGGTTTTTCCCATAGTCATGTATGGCTGTGAGAGTTGGACCATAAAGAAGGCTGAGGGCCGAAGAACTGATGCCTTCGAACTGTGGTGTTGGAGAAGACTCTTGAGAGTCCCTTGGACTGCAAGGAGATCCAACCAGTCAATCTTAAAGGAAATCAGTCCCAAATATTCACTGGAAAGACTGATGCTGAAGCTGAAACTTCAATACTATGGCCACCTGATTCAAAAAACTGACTCCTTGGAAAAGACCCAGATGCTGGAAAAGATTGAGAGCAGGAGGAGAAGGGGACAGCAGAGGATGAGATGGTTGGATGGCATCACTGACTCAATGGACATGAGTCTGAGTAAGCTCCAGGAGTTGGTGATGGACAGGGAAGGCTGGGGTGCTGCAGTGCATTGGGTTGCAAAGAGTCGGGCATGAATGAGCGACTGAACTGGCGCATGCAATATTCCTGAGGCATGACACTCACTGACGTGGCACCATTCCTAACTTAAATATTCACTCTAATGAGCAACACTGTCTGGGCCTCAGGGAAATGCGTTTCCACTCTGCTTGCCCTACACCCTCAAAAGCTGTCTGAATTTAATAAAGGTTTGTGATTTTTCAGTCAGAAATGAACACTGTTTTTAGAGTGTGGGAGGATATTGTTGAGAGAATTTCAGTGAAAATTTTCAGTAGGTGAAAAGAGAAACTAATTCACCTGACAACTTTACGGTAAGATGGTTAACATCAAAGTATTTCCTGGGAGTTCTTTTGTTTCCTTCATTTTCCAATTTCCTGACTCAGGAGATACTTGGGAATTAGGGACGTGTGTGCCACAGTAGCACACAGTGGCTGTGTACTCTCCACGGTATAAAAGAGTTACTCATCCAAACTTCACCAGCCCAAAGACATGTATAATAATAAATTCAGTTGTTTTTTGTATTTTGCCAACTTTCTGCTTTGTCATCATAAATGTGTACTTTAAGACGAGAGGATAGAACATATTTTATTTCACAATTTGCTCACTTGAGTTACAATTTTTAAATATTTAGACATATGGTGTGTGGGCCTCCATTTGGACTCTTGCTCTAAAATGTACAGTTTTTAGAAACAGGCTTGCAGTGAAGATATATGAAACAGTTCTTTTTCTCCCTATCTGGGCTGTAAGTCATAGTTGGTCTAAAAGGAAATGTTTCCTTATATTTGGAAGAAATTACAATCATCCTCATCAGATAATTCAATCCCATCTTAATTCTTGTTCTGCTTGAATTTAGTTCTGGAAATTCTTACCCAGTTCAGTTTCATGATCTTAAAGTTATCAGAAAACCCTGCTTGTTAAAGTTACTCTATTTGGACATACCAGATTTCCAGGAATTTTACATAATTTCTAGAAACAACATAATACTTATTTGACATGATTCTTATGCCCAGAAGATCCCCTGGAGAAGGAAATGGCAATCCACTCCAGTATTCTTGCCTGGAGAATCCCATGAACAGAGGAGTCTGGTGAGCTACAGTCCATGGGGTCTCAAGAGTTGGACACCACTTAGCAACTAAACCACAACCACCCATGTGATTTAACGTGTGTGTGTGTGTGTATGTGTGTAAGGTCCAGCCCTCTTAGATAATCAAAGACCTGACGTGAGAGAAAAAAATTGACAGGACATCAAATCTTTGGTTTCTCAAGGCAGATCACTGAAAAAACAAATAAAATCCCCTGCTTACAATTTCTCATCAAGAACAGACTGATAATCCAAAAATTCATGTGAGCCAATAGAGAATTTTGTAGTACATTATTACAAAGAAACTCAAATATTTTGTATCAAAGTTTGCTAACCCACACAGATTCTCTGATAATTGATCACACTAGCATAGGAAGCAGACACACAATATAGCAGGAAAACATGTGAGTTTGACCCTGGATTTTTCTCTTAATTCCTCCACTTCTCTTACCATCTTTTACCAAAAACACACATGCTACTTCTCATATACAGTCATTTTGTTTCATTCTTATTATTTCTAGTAGTTTTATACAAATCAATTTTTGGCTACCGCAGTCTGTATTTTTACAAGTCTCTTCTACTCACTTTTATATTCATTGATTTCCTGCACATTCTCTTAGCTTAATCACGCTTTGTCATCACCTGAATCTTAAATCTGCAGCATCCTTTGTCCTAGCTTTGCAAAATGTGATGCTAAGGTCTCTAACTTATTATCCTGCTTTTCCATCTTGTCTTCCCTAAGCTAGCAGAGCAGTGGACAACTATCTGGCATTTCACCTTTTGATTCATCCTCATAGTAAGTTTTTTCAATATGGCATGTACATGTTCACCAATAGATCCAAATATCCCCAGTTCCTCTACAAAAAGGAGCAAAATTCTAATGATACCAAAAAGATATGGGAAACCACTTAAACCATAATTTTTGCTAGGAAGTTCTACCTCACTTACATTCATATCATTCATTTGCTCTTGAATCATACCTAGTTTTAACAGTGTATTAAATTTAGTTTACCCAAAACAGCTGCACTGTAGTCAATAATGATAATTCTGAAGCAACCCACTCCAATCAAACCAACAGACCTAAACCAGCTTTTACCTATCAAATATTAATACTATCCCAAACCATGAGAACTTGAAAACACCTGGGCTGGTTTCTGAGCATATACTTAATTTAGAGAGCACTTCTTTGCCTTTAATTGAATAGATCTTTTTACAAATAAATCTTAGCAATACCACCCAGAGGTTTAAAAAATTACAACATATTATATGCATACATAGATATATAGACAGATAGACTTTTTTTTAAGTTAGCCACTTTTCAGGTAAAAAACTCAAAAGAATAGTTGAATCACCATGACCATCTCAACTGGACTAAGTTAAAGTTACAAGCTCTGATGGCAAAGTGTTCTACTAAAGATTTTTATTTGCATGCAAAGAGGATACTTTTAGGGGCCTCCCTGCCCACTCAGTGGTAAAGAACCTGCCTGCCAATACAGGAGACTTGGGCTCAACCCTGCTTTGGGAAGATCCCCTGGAGAAGGAAATGGCTATCCACTCCAGTATTTTTGCTTGGGAATCCCATGGACAGAGGCGGACTACAGTCCCATGGGGTCTCAAAGAGTTGGACATGACTTAGCACGCAGGCAAGGATCCTTTTAGAGCTATTTTTGGAGTCTTTAAGTTTCCACAAACCAATTAAAAAGTGCATTCCATTTTCTCCAAGAGATTTAAGATCCTCTCTTTTTGCTTTGAAGGTGGATTTATCTAAAACAAAATTTCCCCAGAATGGCCATTACAATTCCAAATCATTCAAAAGTTCATATATATATATATATATATATATATATATATATATATATATATATGTTTCCCCCCACCCCCCCAGAAAGGCACAAGAGACTGACCCAAGCACCAGGGGAAACTGTCTTGGTTTGGATTCCCTAAAATATCTTCCAGAGATAAATTAACCTTAACTTTGCAAAAATCTCCTGTGTTAAAAATGACTTCTCAAACTGGTAACTGCGGGGAGCCTTGTTTTCCAGCAGCTCTTGCCACAACACGCAGAATCACGTTATCCCTCCTTTTGAAGAGGATGAGTGGCAGACCAAGAAGCATCAGCAGAGAACATGAACAGAACAGAAAAACAAGCGAACAGCAGTGGAGCAGTGTGCATGATAAAGTTGGAAAGAGCATTACACAAAGACTGGAGCTCAGACCCAAGGGGGACTTACCAGGGCCTCTGAGGTTGGCAGGAAGATGGAGCCAGAAAGGGCTCATGGGAGGCAGCAGCCAGTTTGCCCACTGGCCTTGAGGTTGCAGGGTTCGTCTTCTTTGAGCCCCACTTCAGGCACCATTAAATGTCCATGGTTCAAAAGTGGCCGTATCATAATAAGACCCATGAGTCAGCAACTAATAAAAATGATGGCCCACATTCTGAACAATGATTTGTAAACTGAGAGCACTCAAACGAGAACATGGAAAAGGAGGCAGACGCTGTTACAAACAGCTTATATAGTGAGAAGGCAGCGTCGTCACAGTAATTGGTAATTAAGCTAAATTAATGACTAAATTGGTTTTGTCTGCTCAGGGAACCTTCAAGACTGCTCTCCATTTGATTTCAATTTTAACATCACAAGTATACTCTCTGTTTTAGGAGGTGGTCATGTGCATGTGTGCTAAGTTGCTTCAGTCGTGTCCAACTCTGTGCAACCCTATAAATGGCAGCCCACCAGGCTCCTCTGTCCATGGGATTCTCCAGGCAAGGATACTAGAGTGGGTTGCCATGCCCTCCTCCAGGGGCTCTTCCTGACTCAAGAATGGAACCCGAGTCTCTTACATCTACCTGCAATGGCAGGTGGATTCTTTCCCACTAGCGCCACCTGGGAAGCCCAGGAGGTGGTCACAAGCCATCCCAAATTGAAAGGGAGTGGACACAGACCCCATCTTTCAATGGGAGGAGTGTCAAGAAACTGCAAGCAAGTTTCTAAACTGCCACAATCTTCAGCAGGTTGCAGGCTGTCTTTGTAGCTGCCCCCTTGGAGACAGTGAGACTTTCCAGGAGCAAAAAATGATCCACAGTAACACAGGCAACCTCTGGTCACAGAAAGATTTCCCCCATAACAGTAGGAAAGATGTAAATTATTCCAACGTCCTTGCACAATTCCTTTACCTCTAATCTTAGATCTAAAACGAAGTATATCCAAGGATTTTCTAATTCCAAAAAGCCTTGAGATGATGAAAACTACTGGAGAGTCTGGGACCAGATCATCTGTGGACTTCGTTGTTTTGTCACTCAGTCGTGTCTGACTCTCTTTGCGACCCCAGGGACTGTAGCCCACCAGGCTCTTCTGTCCGTGGGATTTCCCAGGCAAGACTACTGGAGTGGGTTGCCATTTCCTTCTCCAGGAGATCTTCCTGACTCAAGGATCGAATCCACATCTCCTGCATTGGCAGGCAAATTTTTTTATCATTGAGCCACCTGGGAAGATCACGTGTAGGTTATTGTCCCGTTCAGCTGGAGAAACTAAAACTCTTGGCCACTAGATTGACTTGATCTCCCACAGGATTCTTTCCCTAATAAAAATCTGTCCACGGGTTGTATAGCATAAGCCAGAGTCCCTGGGGAACAGACTCCGACCAAAGGTTTGCATGTTCAAAGTTTACTGGGGAGTGCTTTTCCCAAACAGTACCTGTAAGGGATTGTGTGTTTCCTATTGTTCCTGTAAAAAACAAACAAAATAACACAAACAGGGCTTAACTCAGCACAATTTATCATTTAATAGTTTTAGAGATCAAAGTCCAAAATCAGTCAGCAGGGCTGCCTTCCTTCTGCAGTTCTGGAGGAGAATCTGTTTTCTTGACTTTCTCATCTCCTAGAGGCCACTTCCATTCTTTGGCTTATGGCCCCTTTCTCCATCTTCAAAACCAGCAGCATAGCCTCTTCTCTCTTCTCTGATATCCTGATTCTGTCTTAGAAGGACCCTTGTGATGATATTTGGTCCACTAAGGATGATCTCTCCATCTCCACATCTCTAACTTAATTAAACCTGCAAATTCCTTTTGCCATGTAAGGCAACACATTCATGAGTTCTGGGAAGTAGGGTTAGACATCTAGGGGAAGCCATTCATTATTCTGTCTACCACAGAAAGGAAGGAAGCAGACTGGGCAGATGGGGTTGAACTCTGATGTAAGTACAACAGAGACCTCAGCCAATCACACAGAGATTCTAAACCAGGCGTGCTCTTCAGAGATGTCCCAGACTGAGGCAAGAGGCCAGGCCCTTATACTCCACAAGCAAGCCAGTCAGCAAAAATGACTCCCCCTTGGAGAGGGAACATAAATAAAATCCTGGCAGTTCCCGTCCACAAAGGGCAATACCTGGAAAGGTGCCCAGGTGTCATCCAAGAATGGGGACACTCTTGGTAACTTGGAGAATGAATGTTTGGGTCCTGCAGGGGGTATTGTGTGCAGCCCACCACAAAATTCACTGAAATCCACCCCTTGCCTGCTCAGATCTGCTTGCTTTGTACGGTAAGTCTGATGACCTCGGAATAGTTGCTCCAAGATTCTAGCTGGTCTCTTTTCCTGGAGACAACTTACAAGAGAAAATTTATGCAACAAACTATACCCCTCTACTGCAGCTGGTTTCAGATCTGTGATGATGCTAATAATCACCCTCCTCAATTACCCATTCTAGATTACCCTTGGCTATACCTCTATGGGCTTAGGTGGTTTACTTGGTGAACAATGTTCTCATCTCTGAAGAGCTTGTTTATCCTGGTCATCATGCCCTTCAAAGGACATGGCTGCTGCAAGATCTATTTATCACCAAAACCAGGCAAGGAAGAACCAAGAATGCCCCGCCAAATCACTGAATGCCAAATGGATTTTTGCCTTCCCCAAAAGTCCAGCCTACTCCTGGAGTTTGAGATCAGTTGCCCCTGCCAGGATGGTTACATCTTTCCTTCCTGCTGGTCTCTTGGCACAAGGAAACTGGAGTGACCAGAATTCTTGCTGGACTCCCCAAGCAGAAGTGTCCCTCTTTAGGAACCAGGAGATATACACTCACGAATCCCTGAGCTGTGAGTTGCAAGGACTAGAATCATACATTTCCCAAGTAGCATAAGTGGCAGTGATTGGGTCCACCCCTGCTTCCATGCCCTGTTTCCCAGAAACCTTGGGTTCCATCAGGAAAGCATACCATGACCTGCAATGGTCTCCTTACTCCCTTTCTTGCACTTTGCCCCCTGCAACCTATTTTCAATAGAGCGACTAGAATGATCCTTTTGAAATGCAATGCAAATCTTATCTTTCCTCTGCTCAAAAGCCCCCAATTCCCCATTTCACTCAGATTAAAAGCAAAAGTCCTTACAATGGCTTTGAAGGCCCTGCACAGCCTGTCTCACCCTGTATCACCTTTCTGATATCTCAGGACTCTCCTGCCCGATCTGCTCCACACAGCCTCTGCACTGTTCCTCAGACATGCCAGGTGCACTCATAGCCAAGGGCCTTGGTATTGCTGTCCCCTCATCCAGAACACTGCTACATTAGTCGGAACAACCTAGGGAAGGCCTCAATGACAAACAACTCTCACATTTCAGGGTTACAGCAGCAGAGTCTCTGGGTTAGCTGTGGGCTCTGGCCCATGCTGTTCTGATCCAGATGCATCCTCAGGGGCCTCTTCTATGTGGACTCCACTGTCTGAAGAGTAGGGAAAACGGCAAGTCATGCCCTGTTAACGTCCTTCACCCGTTGCTACTTATGTCTCACTGGTCAAATCAATTCATACTCAGGAGATATGAGAGGCAGTCCACCACGTGAACAGAAGGAGGACAGGGACTTAGGGAGCACTCCTAAAGACAATGTGCTCCCCCAGAGAGGTCTCATCGCTCCTCTGTCACTTCCTTCTGACCTTTGCTCAACAGTCAGGGTCTCAGGGAAGCCTTTCCTGACCACTCTGTTTAAAATTGCAACCATGCCCACTTACCTCTTCCCCTCTCCTGTTTTTTCTCCAAAGCATCACACACACACACACACACACACACACACACACACACACACACACACATCTTGTTCAGCATCTGCCTCCCATTACCAGAATGTAAGCTCTAGCAGGGATAAGCTCTCAACGTTTGCTGAGGGACCTGCTTGGCTACCTACTCCCATTCATATTAGGATTCTGAAAGATTAATTGATTATGTCATTTGCCTCCAAACTTCTACTAACCTAATTCAAGTGACAAGAATAAAATAGTAAGGAAATGATGGCCTATGTTTATGTCCCTTAGATACCCCAGGCTACATATGTGATTCTATAGAGGAGATAATGTGCAAGACAGTTGTAATTCCAACAGGTAGGAAATACATTTTTCTAAGATTTATTAAAATGTTTGTCTTTGTTAGTTCCAATCTGTAAACCAAGATTTTTCTGACCTATGAATTACTGTCTTCTAATGAAAATTTAATTTTAATTCTCTCTTCTGTTTTCTCTGCATGTGATAAAATCAAGAGAAAAAGATCCTAAGTGAAAAATCCAAGAGATGTCAGTATCTACATTATGGGACATTGTTTTCTTTTCAAATGCTAAATGATAAGTATTAGGATATTGTTTAATACATTAAAATAACATGGCAAATGGCAAGGATTGCAGTTCCTTGAATGAGTGACTCAAGAGGCAGAGTTACTTAGGAATTCAGATTTGATTACTGATTAGGTGGACAACTTGATTACTGATTAGGTTGGACCATAAAGAAAGCTGAGCGCTGAAGAATTGATGCTTTTGAACTGTGGTGTTGAAGAAGACTTTTGAGAGTCCCTTGGACTGCAAGGAGATCCAACCAGTCCATCCTAAAGGACATCAGTCCTGAATATTCATTGGAAGGACTGATGCTGAAGCTGAAACTCCAATAATTTGGCCACCTGATGCGAAGAGCTGACTCAATGAAAAATACCCTGATGATGGGAAAGACTGAAGGCAGGAGAAAGGGACGATAGAGGATGAGATGGTTGGATGGCATCACTGGCTCGACAGACATGAGTTTGAGCAAGCTCCGAGAGTTGGTGATGGACAGGGAAACCTGGAGTGCTGCAGCCCATGGGGTCGCAAAGAGTCAGACATGACTGAGCAACTGAGCTGAACTAGGAGGACAATGCAGGGTAAATTTCTGACCATAGTTTCCTCATCTAAAAATTGGAATAATTAGAGTGGCTGTCCTAGGCAGACTCTCTTGTGAATTAATTAGTAACTAAAGTCCACCCCCCTACCCAGGATAATGTGGCATTATATCAAGTCAGGTTACTTTTTCAGTCTCCTGTAGGGACAGGTACTGACCTGGATCTCTTTGATGCTGCTCTGTATGCCCCATAGCACCCAGGCAGGGCTCAGGCCAGGGAGACCTGGTAGGGACCAAGCAGTTGCCTGATATAAAGACACACTGTTGACTGTGGAGGCTTCGTGTCTCTAGCCCAGTCTGCTGGATGGCTGAAAAACATTTCAAAATTGCTGTAAGAAAAAAACTATTTCCAATGTGTGTTACCTTGGTTTTACTAGGATGCTACAAAGCATTGTAATCAAACATTGTTATAAAAGTATATCACCTATTTGAGAAAAATGACTTAAAAATGTTATGTTATGGAGTTGTGTCACTCACTTGATATGAGCTAAAAATGAGCAGTATGGATGTCACTCAGAGACTGGAAAAATATAAATGAATATTTTCATTGGAAATAAAAGAAAAATAAAAAACTACCAGCAATTGTGTAAGAACAATGGGGAGTGGGTATGTGTTGGTTAGAAATCTTTTTGTTACACATGACAGATACCCAAACTCAAACATGTTTTTTTGTTTGTTTGGTTTGTCTTAAGCAAAAAACAAACCAAAAATGGGGGAGAAGAGGCCATAGAAAAGACTTATCTGGTCATGTAATTGGAAAGTTCCAAAGTATGCTGGTTTCAGGTGAGGCTTGATCCAGCGCTGATCAACACTATCAAGAACTTGCCCTTCCCTATGTCTTCCCAATGCCTGAATGCCTTTGTACAAGTCACTGATAATTCTAAAAATTCATCTAGCTTCCAGTCTCCATTCCAAATCAAAGATCAATTTCTTTTGGGGGAATAACTTCTCCCCTAGTGTGTTTAATCTTCATGAGAAAGTAATTCCAGGTGTCTGCCTCAATCTCTACTGAAACCAAGAGGAAAAGATTTTGCCCCTCCGGTGCTCTTCTCTTCCCCAGTCCTAGGGCCAAGAGAAGACATATGAATTAAGCTTAGTCAGATAGATGCTCTCTCCTCAGACTTTAGAGCTTAACCAAGGTCCACAAGGAAGGAAGAAGCAGGGGCAGGGCCATAACAGAATGTTCTTAATAAACATTTGCCATACGTCCCAACCTTGCAGCAAAGTCTTTGCACCTGCCCACTGTCAAGCCTGGTTCAACATATTTAGCCAATTCTGGAAGCCCCAAAAGCATTCCCCTTTGCTCAGGATGCTTAGGTCCTGCTGCTTGCTTGACAGAGCAATGAAGACTTTCTGGGGGTGGCCACACAGAGGAGAGGCTCCCCTCTCGATGTCCCCATGCACTGTGTACAGTATCTTATGATGTGTCCTTTTCACATCCCATTACTGATTTAAATACCAGACAGAGTTCCCCAAGAATGGGGGACTTACCTATGCTTAGCCCAGTGTCTGGTCAATATTATACATTTAAAATAATATGTTTAATGAAATAGCTGATGCATGAATCTCCTTAGAGAGAAAAGACATGCTGGTATTAAACAATTCTAAAGTTTAAGGCAGTCTATTATTAAGCACAAATCATAAAGGCTCTTTACAAAGTGGGGAACTGCCATAAAAAATAATTTTAGGCTGTTTTATAAGAGGTTATTACATATTCTTTGAGTATCTATATACCTGTCAGGACAAATCTTGTTTCATCCTTGAAATTTAATCTGGAGCTTTTTCTCAGCAGAGGGATATCTCTCTAACAGGGGATAAACATCCATTTTACCACCAGGAAATGCCTCTGATGCTTACGTACAGGCCTCTTCCTAAATGAAATAGGTTGGTTTTAGCCTTCCAGCATCACTCTAGTCACCAAGCCCTGGCTGATGACTCCTCGTGGTTAAAGATGTGCTTGGTCCTGCAGGGTGAGCTCTGAGCTCAGTGGGGATTGGCCCCTGCCCTCTCCCACTCACTGCAGAGTCACAGCCACATCTAGACCCATTGTGGATGGGCCTGTAGGGAGCCATTCTCATGAGTATGCCATGGACATATCTTTGGGGAGGACCATCATTCAACCCACTATAGACAGGTAAACACACATACTTCGTAGATCTGTCCACAGTGAGGGCCTAGGAGCAGTGACACTTGGACAGAAACAAGCACATCTTTGTATGGTACTTCCACTGTTCTGAAGGTCTGTGATTATTTAAAAACACACATCAGAAGTGAACTTCAATTTTAGTAAATGGTCAATTGCAGGATATAATCTGAGGAGCTGCCCACAGCCATCAGCTAGTTTCCATACATGTTTATCATTGTTTCATACTTATTAGAATGAATTATATTTTTGTAGCACTTTCATGTATTATTTATTAAGCAATGAACTCTATAAAGTTGGGGACTAAATCTATTTCATTCATCATTCATTTATCCAATGTCCAGAATAGTCCCTGGGACACAGTAGGCACTCAATAAATATGTACGGATTGAATGAGTGAATGAAGGTACCTTGGACTAGAAGAAGCATGGCTTTTGAAGTTAGACAGATCTAGGTAAACTGTCATCTCTAATTTCCTAATTGAGCCAACCTGTCAATCCTGAAGGAAATCAGTCCTGAATATTCATTGGAAGGACTGATGCTGAAGCTGAAACTCCAATACTTTGGCCACCTGATGTGAAGAACTGACTCGTTGGAAAAGACCCTGATGCTGGGAAAGATTGAAGGCAGGAGGAGAAGGGGACGACAGAGGATGAGATGGTTGGATGGCATCACCAACTCAATGGACATGAGTTTGAGTAAGCTCCAGGAGTTGGTGATGGACAGGGAAGGCTGGCGTGCTGCAGTCCGTGGGGTCACAAAGAGTTGGACATGACTGAGTGACTGAACTGAACTGGACCCCACTGGTCACCTTCTCAGCCTAGTTGAGACAGCCGTAAGACTATTGGGTTTGAATCCTGGCTTTACTATTTCCTAGTTTTGTGATCTTGGGCAAGTTGCTTCAGTTCTCTCATCTACAAAATGGTAATTATTAATATAATAATACCCATTATATAATAATAATATAATAATATATTAATAATAGTATAATACTTCATAGGGCCATATAGCATGTTATGAGTGGCTCAGATGGCTTCACTGCAGAATTCTAACAGATATTTGAACAAGAATTTCTTCTAGAATACAGAGGGAGCACTTCCCAGTTCATTTTATGAACCTGATACCAAAACCAAAGACAGTAAAGAAAAAAGAACAGACTAATTTCTCTCAAAATTGTAAATGTAAAAACCCTTAGTAGAATATTAGCAAAGAGAATTCAACAACACGTAAAAAGAATTAAACCCCGTGACCAAGTGGGGCTATTTCAGAGATACAAAGCTGACTCCATATTTGAAAGCAAACCCTGGAGTCCAGCATATTGTCAACCAGTGGCAGTGGTATCCAGGAGCCTCCACTGAGCAGGTCCTGGGAAGAAGGTGTGTGTGTGTGTGTACTCAGTTGTGTCCGACTCTTTGTGACTCCCTGAACTGTAGCCTGCTAGGCTCCTCTGTCCAAGGAATTTTCCAAGTAATACTAGAGTAGGTTGCCATTTCCTACTCCAGGGGATCTTCCAGACCCAGTGATTGAACCTGTGTCTCTTGCCTCTCCTGTACTAGCTGGCAGATTCTTTACTACTGCACCTCCTGAAGGTGAGGCCAAGCAAACCCTGCAAAGTGAAAAAACTGGACTTAATACACATGGCTTTTGTTCAAAAAATAAAGTGCTGCACTCCACATATCAGGTGACACCTGGCTTGTACACCTAATGCTTGTCTGTTTGAGAGCTTTAGACACAGACGGCACAGGAATAAACAGGAGGAAGGTTGGCTTGAGGCTTCAGATGCTAAATGGGACAGTCCAGTTTCCTAAGGTCAGTGCGACCCCAAGAAGAGGGTCCAGGAGCAAAGAAGATGCTCCAGGCAAGAAACTGGCGCTCAAAATATATGGAAACCAATTCTGAATTTTTTTGTTTAGAAACTTCATATTTACACTTTGAACCACATCCTTATAAATTTGAATTTGAAAACATTGAGCTGGCACCTTTCCTAACCTGTACCAAAGGTGGAGATGGAGACTGCTAGCTAATAAAGTTCATCTCTGTATGAAATATGTTAAGTTACCAGACCCTCTGCCTGGGGTTCACCTCATAAGAAGAGAAGGTTTCCAGCTGCCCCTGATGTTCAGGACAGTAAGTATCATGCTCTCGGCACCTTGCCTGCAGCCCCTCGGCACTCGCCATCCCAGCTTTAGTACAAGCTGACAGCATCCTCTTGCCCTACGGAGGCACAGCTCTCAGCACAGAGCTGCTCTAGCCCTGAAATCAGAAGTGCTGAGGAGTTCAGCTGGGAAGCAGCCCTCAGCAGTGAAGGGTGGGAATTGGAGGGTAAAAATCCCAGCTCCCACTTCTCTGGGAGGAATAACTCAGGCTGCTTCTTCACAAATAATGCGCTTATGACTCCCTCAGGAATTGTAATAATACACAGCTTCTGACTTAGCAAGCTGGGGATGCCACCTGAGATTCTGCATTTCTAAGAGAATCCCAGGTAATGCTGATGCTGATGGTCTGGGGAAACACACTTTGACTCTCCTACAAGTGCTTTTTGCAGTTTTCTCCCAAATAAACTGTTTGCTCTCAAATTTCTGATGGAGGGTCCGCTTTGGGGGGAAGCACTTTTTTTTCCCTCTTTTCTTATATTTCATGTTCCTTGTTCTCAGTTTTCTCAGAGCCTGACCATTAACTTTGCAATGTGACCCAGGGTAAATACCTCATTTCTTCACGTCCAGAATGAAGGGGTCTGACTATCTCGTTTCCCTCCCACTCCAACATCCTAAGATGTTCTTATTATTCTAGTGATTATCATATTCTCTCTACTCTTCCCGAACAACTCTCCTGCTCTTGCGCATGACCTTCTAAAATCAAGCTGGCTTCAGAGCCAGCTCATTTTCAAAAGATGTCTCTAAACAGAAATGGAAAGATGGAAGCCTTTTCTTCAAACATAATAGCAGAAATCTTTGACAGATAAAGGATATAGCAAATGTTCACACATGCTGATGCTATTAAAAAACAAAACAAAACATAAGAACAGTAGTTTCAGGCAGAGGCTATGAAATTGAAAATTGGTGCAAAACCAACAAAAGCTAAGAAACTATAATCAAAACATCTAATAAGGAGATAATACATATATCAAAGCATAATGGTGACTTTGTGTTCTTTGCTTCTTTGGTCATACATTCCTAGACATACAAACACAGACACATGCTACCCTTTTCCAGATAATCATTTTGGAAAGTCAAGTATACATATAAAGCAAGTACCTACATATTATTATGTTAGTCACCGTTTTTTACCCCAAACAATAAAACCCAGCCTGTTTAGGCTGTGTTTACGTTTTATTTCCAATAACTTAATAAATTTTCTAAAATATTAATAAATGAAATTCACACATGTAACTGTTAGGCATTGCTGTGTAACAATCCCCCAATCACAGTGACAGACAAAAATAAATAGTCAAATCTCATTCAGGAGTCTGCATGTCTGCTGCATGGCTCAGCTTCAGACTGCAAGTCTGCAGGTCGGCTGGAATGGCTCTGCAATATGTGAATGCAGCCCGGCACCCAGATGCTCATGGGGCAGAGACTCAGGCACAGCATCTTCTCACTGCAGAGGTCAGATGTCCCTAAAAATAAGGGCTAGGTTCAAGCTGGTACACTGTTACCTCCTCAAATTCTATAAAATGCAAGTCACATGGCCAAGCCACACACCAGTAAGTGCCTCTTGTGGAGTTATCAGTAGATGGACTGAGTATTTGCTGAATAATAATCCAAACTGCCAAGAGGCTATAAAGAACTCTAGAGGCACTTTCTAATGAGGAATGACAGAAGTGATAAAAGTAATTACACTGTTATTCGAAAATCAACTTATAAGGGGATCATCCTGGAAGCATAAGTTTTAGTTTGTTTAAAAAGGTCATTTAATAGAAGTCAAACTTCCTACTTACCCAACAGAAGGCATCCAATTCTTAAGCTCATACGGGACAGAAACCTACCTCCGAGGATCCTGAAAAGCTATCAAGTCCATGATTCCTTCATTCCTCTCTTATGTTAAAAGAGCTTTTAAAACAGAAGCAAAATTACCAGAATCTCCGTTCAGATGCTCCAAACTGGGGCTTAGCAAGCTATCTGCAAAGGGATGAAAAAACAGCACTGCTTTGTTGGAGTCGGTTAGACTTTGTGGTAAGTCAGGAGCCCTGAGTTCAAGTCAACTCAACTACCTTAACTGCTCCTTTTACATCAGCTGCCTGCCTGACACACCCCTCCAGGCACCTATTTCCTCACCCATGAATGCCCTCCCGGATGCAGCCAGTCCTCCTAATACGACATCTATGGTTCTATAATATGTTGTAGGTTTTCTGGTGTCACTGTTTTCTTATTGGGGAGTGCTTTGTAGAATCACTGATTTCAGCTCTAGAAAGCTTATGTGTGCTAAAGGTTGACAATGAGAAATTTTATTTAATATTCTAGATTCTGTCTCATCAAGAAGAAAGTCTCTTGGGATTTGTTGAGATCATTTGCAATGCAGCAACAGTTTATTCTCTACATTAAAATCAAAAGGTTGCCTTCCCTTATTGGGTGACTCTGATATGCCAGCAAAAATCAGCCCCTCTTTGTTTGTTTGGCAGTGGGGGTAATTTCATAACAAAATGATGAATAACAGAGGGGCTTTTTTTGAGCCATTATATTATGCTAAGAACCAGAAGGTGGATTTTGAACTAGGGATGAGAGGAGTGATTGCCCACCCTACCTGGCAGTGTACAGCAGAAAAAAAAAAAAAAAAAAGAAAGAAAGAAAAGTCCAATACTTTAAAAATCAACTTCTAAAGCGAAAGGTCTACATTTCTCTGGAGAAAATTTAACTAATTAATTATTAACTCCCCATCACTTGCCAAGTTCTTCAGGCAGACAATAACCTCACTGTTTTACTTGGGAAACACCCATGTCCCCTTAGCCAGGCACACGCCCATGAGTTTTGTACTTCATCTCACTAATTCTCTGCACAGTCCTCTGAGATAAGTGCCATCTCCCCTTTATAGGCGAGAAACCCGAGCTGGTTCCAGCTTTGCCAACCTCGGTCGCCCCAGATTCAGTGAAGAGTTCCCTTTCACTCTCCTCGCGACATTCCTGGCCCCTTAAATCTCACCTCCTGGTGCAGCAGGGCGCGGGATGCGGGCTGGGGACAGCGGCTCGGTGCCCTTTGGAGCTGGGGCGGGCCCGGCTAGTGGCCAGGCGGCGCCCAGGCCCGGTCGCTTCGCACTCTTGACGAGCCATGGAGCTGGAGCAGCCGGCGCCCGCGGAGGTGCGCATGAGCCAGGCCATCCAGCCTGTGCACGCCAACCCCCGGGGCGAGCTGAGCGCAGCACAGCTGCTCAAGTGGATCGACACCACAGCCTGCCTGGCGGGTAGGAGTGCTGGAAGGCGGGTTAAGATCAGGGAGGCCCGGGGTGCTGGGGGTCCTGAAAGGGGGGGGGGGGGCTCTACTTGGGGGGCCCAGTGTGTGTTGGGGAGGCGAGTGTCCGGAATGGCGGGGAGTGCCTGGGAAGCGAGCTGGGATGTGGAGATGCAGGATGGCGAGTGTCAGGAAGACAGAGGTCAGGATGTCAAAAGATCTGGGGCAGTGGGGTGCGGGTCTGCGCCACCCCAGGACCCAGAATGCGTAAGGAGGGAGAAAGAAGGAGAGGAGGGTATTTACAGAGTTTTAAGCCTTGTGCAGCTGGGAAATAATGATTGAGATTGTTTATCCAGTACTGGGAATGTCCTGGACCAGTGGTTCTTAAACCTCTTAGTCTTTTATCCCATTAAATAAGTGAGGCCCCAAGAGAACTTTCATGTGGGTTCTTTTTTATACACACGTTTACCATATGTGAAGTTTTAAAAAATAATTCTTTTGAAAATAACAAAAACCCATCACATATTTTCGTTGTAAAATAACTATCTTCAACAAGAACATAAAAGTACTTAGAGAAGTGGTATTGGCTTACATTTCTGCAGATCTCTTTAACATTCAATTTAATATTTCACCCATCTCCCATACCTGCTTCTGAATTCAGTTTGTTGCCTTCCACACCCTTGTGTAGTCTCCACGAAGGATCTTTGCACCTGCTGTTCTTTTTGCCTTTGCGCTCTTCTCTTGGCCCTTCCTTGCATTCCGTCTCCACTAAACATCATTTCTGCAGAGCAGTCTATCCTAACCACCTGCTGTACACTTGCACCCTTTCATCACTTTTATCACAACACCCTTTCCAAATTCCTTCACACCGCTTAACACAATCTGCAACTACTTTGTGTATTAGTATGTTCACCTTTGATTTCCTGACTGGCCAATTAGCATGTAAACTAAAGCTAGTTCTCTAATGCTTATTAAGCACTAAACAAAAACCTCCTGATTATATGGATGGGTAACTGAATGGATGTGTCCAGAACCTGCAATCTTATTTAGGAAGCCAGGCTTTGCATACGACACTTAATAGACTCAGCAAATGTACATTTTAAGTAAACTATGTTAGGATAAAATATTAGAGCTGGAAGGAGCTTAAGATCACGTATCCCAGGATTCTTATTTTACAGAGGACAAAAGTAAAGCTCAGCTAATTACAAATCCCTGCTTTCCTCAATGAGTGTTCACACAATTTCTAATCCCCTGTGTGTTAACCACCCACAAAATTCAGTCATATATCTGATGCCAGTCTGTTTGATTTCTGTTTATTGATAGGAATGTTTGGTTTCTGTCTTAACAGTTTTAATCAGGATTTGAGGTTGGTTATAATAACATAATAAAGGCGACATGAATACAAATGTAATTCACATGGAGGAGAAACCAGTATAGAAATTATGGAGGTTGCTAATAATAACGATGCCTATTTCCATGGCAACTGAATTCATCATGTGAATATTGAAGTGACTGTTAAAGTTACCTCACTCAGTGCTTCTGTCCTGTAATGAAGGAACAATTGCCCTCTTGCAATTTTCATAAAAACTTCTATGATTTTACATATTTGGAAACTCAGACCACAGCAGGAGTCAACTGATAACCAATTACTGTGGACCTTAATAGTTATATTATTAATAATACAATATTGAAGAAACCTTTATGATAAAGTTGGTTTGGAAACATGGTTAATACCTGTGTTAAACACTCCACAGTAAGAAGAGACACCACATAAGCAAAGGACATTATTTACCCAGTGAAAGTGAAAGTTACTCAGTCGTGCTGACTCTTTGTGACCCCATGGCCTATACAGTCCATGGAATTCTCCAAGCCAGAATACTGGAGTGGGTAGCCTTTTCCTTCTCCAGGGGCTCTTCCCAACCCAGGGATTGAACCCAGGTCTTCCACATTGCAGGTGGATTCTTTACCAGCTGAGCCACAAGAGAAGCCCAAGGAAACTAGAGTGGGTAGCCTATCCCTTCTCCAGTCCATCTTCCTGACCCAGGAATTGAACCCAGGTCTCCTGTACTGCAGTCGGATTCTTTACTAACTGAGCTATAGCCAAGGTATAACTGAATCTTTGGCAGAGAAATGCTCCATCACGGCATTATATTTAATACAATAGGAGTAATAATAATAAAAAAAAAATCCTGTTTTTTTCTGGCATTTTTCCAACCAGAGTTCCTAGTGACCCACACTTCTGTGTAGACACATTACTATGACAAATAATGATCACAACTGTGGCCCCAAAGTACTTCCATGACACCCAGGCACTGCTAGATTCCAAAATGCCTTCTCAATATTTAAAGGAAGATTAAATACATTCACTATCATGTTGCCATTAGACCTCATTTCTGTCAGTGGCCCCATTATTCTTCTCTTATCTTAATCCTAGAGGCTTGAAGCCATCTATGAGTCATTCTCCACCCACCATATTTTAAAATATCTCAGACTCACATTTCCTTCTCTATTTCATTTGTGCATCTTTTCCAGGGCTCACTCTTTCAGGAATAGCACCCAAATATCCAGTGATGCCTGCCAAAAATCCAGGCATCAACCATCCTTGATTCTGTACCTTACTTGTCTCTCCATATATCTAACCTATGAACCAAGTCTTATCAACGTTCCCTTGAAGCAATCTCTCAAACCCAAGCATCTTGCTAGCCTCCACTGCCACCACCTAGTACAGGATGTACACCATCTTTCATGTGGACTTCAGCAGTGGTCTCCAAACTGGTCTTCTCCATGCATTCTGGTCTCCTCTCCACAGTGCATCTAAAGTACTTTTTGAAGGTGCTTATCTGATCATGTCACTTGTGCTGTTCATCTTGTCCCACTGTCTTCCTTACTAATGGCTATAAAGGTTCCTCTTCTAACATGGTAAGTATCTCCTATTAGAAAAATATCTCCCACAGACAACAACTATACACTCTGGAACAAACACTGAATAAAAGCCACGTAAGGGAACTGAAAAGTGAACAAAAGCCGGCTTCAAACATTTGGAATCAATACTCAGAGGAACAGAACGGTGCTAAGAAACTTTGCCATTTTTGTTTGTTTAGTTCTGTTTTTAAGGATTTTAAGACCTTCTTTCTTTCCTTAGAAAGAATCCAATATTCTCCAAGCTCAATTTCTGGGGGAAAACCCACACACTTGCTGATTTGAAGAGCCAGAGGATTGGGGGGAAATACAGCTACTGGAATGTGAGGGGGGAAATTCAAGACAAGAGACAGCCAGAGAGGCAGAGCCCTAGAATATATTTATAATCTTTCCTCAACTCTCTGGTGAACCTTGAGTCATGTATATACAGGCAGACTCCAGACTTCGTAGTTGAGGCCAAAAGAATTAAAAGAGCCAATCCCACCTCTAGGGAGACAGAGTTTTATACCGTGAGTTTAATTAAATTACCCAATTAAAAAAAAACCACAATACTCTTCAGAGGATCATATAAGAACCCACAATTTCTGTAACATATCACTCATAATACCGAGGCTACAATCCAAAATTACTTGATATTCAAAGAAACAGGAAAGCATGACCCATTCTTAAGAGAAGAGACAGTCAGTGGAGACCAATCCCTAGAAGACTTGATGCTGGAATTAAGCTTCAAGGATTTTTAAAGCAGGTGTCATAACTCTGCTCAAAAATATAGTGAAAAATATGATCATAATGAAAGACACAGTAAATCTCAGAAATAGAAACTATAAAAACAATAACTCAATGGAAATTCCAGAGCTGAAAATTATAGTATTTGAAATTAAAAACTCACTGGATAGGATTAAACAAAGAATGGAGATGATTGAGTAAAGTTATTAAACATAAAGATGGATCAATAGAAATTATCCAATCTGAAGAACAGAGGGAAAAAATGAATTTAAAAAATAAATTGTCTGGGATTTATGAAAAAAAATCAAAATGCATAAAGTGCCTTTTATAACTGAAGTCCCATAGACATGAGAAGGCATGGGAAAAAAACAAATATTTGAAGAAATAATAGATGAAATTTTCCCAAATATGGTAAAAGACATACATGCACATATTCAAAAAGATCATAGGACACCAAGCAAAATCAATACAAAGAAAGTCACATTTATGTACACCATCGTCAAACTATGGTGAAGAGAAAATCTTGAAAGTAGAGAAAAACACTTTATGATATATAGGAAAACAAGGATTAGAATTAGCCACTGACCTCGTTAGAATTAGGGCTTTCCTCCAGGCTCAGATGGTAAAGAATCTGCCTGCAATGCATGAGACCCAGGTTCAATCCCTGGGTTGGGAAGATCCTCTGGAGAAGATATGGCTACCCACTCCAGTATTTGCCTGGAGAATCCCATGGACACAGGAGCCTGATAGGCTACAGTCCATGGGGTCACAAAGTCGGACACGACTGAGCACCTAACACTTTCACTTTCATCAAGAGTTAGCCACTAGCCTCATCTGGAGGCCCGAAGATACTGAAAGAACATCTTTAAGACTAAATATTATAAAAATTGTCAACCAAGAGCTTCAAGGCCCTGTGTGTAGTTTATCCTCAGCCTTCGCTTATCTACTCATATTGTTGCTTTTTTCATTTTTTCCACAAAGCCTTCATCAGGACCTTTGTAATCACAGTTCCTTCTGACCAGCAAACCCTCCCTTCTCTGCTCCCTCCTCCACAACACACATCTGTTTCTACTCCTTCTCATCTTTCAGATCTCACTTCAAGCACCCTCTCCACATGGACACCTTCCTTGACATCCCACCCAGGTGTGGTTCCTCAGTTACAGACCCTCAAAATATTCATGTTTTTTTCAGATCACCTTACTTATTTTGTTATTATGTACTCATTTAATTAATGTCTGGCTCCTCCACTAGACTCCGTGAGAATAAGGACAGTGGCTGTTTTACATTTCCAGTACCTTACATAGAGGTTGGCACATGTTGTTCAGTCGCTAAGTCATGTCCAACTCTTTGAGACCCCATGAACTGCAGCACACCGGGCTTCCCTGTTCTTTACTATCTCCCGGAGTTTGTTCAGACTCATGTCCATTGAGTTGGTGATGCCATCCAACCATTTCATCCTCTGTTGTCCCCTTCTCCTCCTGCCTTCAATCTTTCTCAGCATCAGGGTCTTTTCCAATTAGTCGGCTCTTTGCATCAGGTGCCAAAATACTGGAGCTTCAGCTTCAGCACCAGTCCTTCCAGTGAATATTCAGGGCTGATTTCCCTTAGGATTTGCTGGTTTGATCTCCTTGCTGTCCAAGAGACTCTCAAGCGCCTTCTCCAGCACCACAATTTGAAAGTATCAATTCTCTGTCATTTAGCTTTCCTTATGGTCCAACTCACATCCATACATGACTACTGGAAAAACCATAGCTTTGACTATATGGACCTTTGTTGGCAAAGTGATGTCTCTGCTTTTTAACATGAGGTCTAGGTTTGTCATAGCTTTTCTTCCAAGGAGAGTTTTTTAATTTTGTGGCTGTAGTCACCATCCGAAGTGATTTTGGAGCCCAAGAACTTAATCAATATTAGTTAAAAGAAGGAATGAAGAAGTCACCATCGTTTTGATCAGTCATCATTCCTGGATTACATCCACTTAGCTACTATTCCTCAGCTTCTCTCAGTTTTCCCAGGAAATCAGAAATAGCTTCAGGGGTCCTCTACTTTTACTGGCATACTGCATGAAGGACAATTAATACCAAGAACCAGAACAGATTTGTCCTGTCAAATTCTTATCTGTCACACTTACAAAGAAAAATGATCACACGTAAAATTTGTGGCCCTATGTTGGTTCCCCATATTTTAATTTTTCATTTTTAATGTAATGGCCCTTGAAAGTCTATAATATAGACCATGGCAATTGAGTCCCTAAAGCCCATATTCATACAAGAACTTCTCTAAGGAGCATTCCTTGGTTGGCCTTTTTCTCAGAGTTCCTATTGCTTCTATAATCAAAATCACTATTTAGAACAATGTATTTGATCTTTCTAAGCCAAAACTGCCTTGTTTGTAAAATGGAACTATTAACAGTATCAACCTCATGTAATTGATATGCATACTTAGCTCAGTGCCAGGCCAATAATAAATGATTATTATTAAGATTATGTTTCTTTGTGATCCCTAATGCAATCTGGTATAGTGCTATATACACATAGAAGACACCCAATATATACAATAAAAAGTTAGTCTTTTTTTGCACTTCAGTTATCATTTAAATCACTCAAAATTTGGTAACTCATGTTGGTTACCAAATTGGTTGGCTACAGGGTTACACTTTATCGACAAGAGTAGTTTAATAAACATATCATTCCCTCATGTCAGGTAACCAGAATGAATTTAGTCAACACTTTACAGCATATATTTGCAAGAGTCCCAATCATTCTCCAGAAAACAGGCATTGACTATGGCTAGGTCTCTGTCACTGAGAAGACTCATTAAAAGATAGGACTGATTCAGCTCAAAGTGTCTGAAAATCAATGGGAATTTAACAAATATTTGATACACTGAATTAAACTGAGCCCACCTTGAGCATTTCTAGAGTCTAATATTTTTATGTGTCTTTTCTCTAATTGAACTTCAGAGCTGGGAAGCCCATTCTCCCCTCTCCATCCCTCACATACACAGTTCTGCTATGGTTAGTTTTCTAGTAACTCAGTTTAGATCATGTGCATATTTGGAAGAATAGTTATTTCCAATGACTAAAACCAGAATGTCCCATTTTTTACAGAATTAGATCATAGGGAGGAATGTTTTACATACTTGCTCTCTAGAGTACTTTATCATATCTCTTTACCTGGGACTGTCAATATATATTACAATTAAAGTAATCCTCTACACACAGAGAATGCAGATTCAGTATAATTCACTATCTCTTTCTTTTTCGTAATATAGCACTAGGAGTGAAGTCTGCAAAATTAAAATTGAGTTAAAATTTCTTTAAAAAGCTAATGCAGACAGTCTGTTTAGGTTTTAATTGTTCCTCAAAATGAAAGTCTGGAAAATACACGTCAAAAATTTTCCCAAAGAGGATAAATTCTGAGATTTTTACACAAAGTAAAACCAACAATAAAAAAAAAAAAAAACCTCAACGAATTAAATAATGCAGACAGGGAACATGGAAATAATTGGAGCTCCTTCCTAACCTCTTACCCTACTCAATCCTTTCCTCCTCCAGCATAATTAATACAAGTGAATTTCATATGAATTTAGTAGCAATAAGTAAATAATGATTAAATACTTACCACATGCCCATCTCTATTTCTCTGATGCCGAGACAAGTTTCTCTCTGATTTGGGATATGACCTTGAAGTCTTCCGTACCATTCAGTGCTTATGCTGGTTAAGTGGTTGAAATATATTCAGCTACTGGTTACGTGGGATAACAGATACAGCTCTGATGCATTGTTTTTAAAAACAAAACAAAACAAAACAAAATAAGGGTGGTACCTGACAAAATAGTTAAAGTTGACACCAACTTATTGAAGTTACTATTCAAGTAGCTAGATATGCTGGGTATTGGTGTTGAATTTCAAATCAAAGAGAGTGTAAGTTAAAACTTGGAGGAAGTAAAGTAATTTCTATGTAGTAGAAAAATAACTTATCAAGCAAAGGAACTGTTCTCAATCCAGTTCATTCAGAACTGTGGGTATAGTTGTCCTGTATTGAATAGAGGGATGAGTTACTAGAATAAACCCACTTGTTTTGTTCCTCTTCCTGCATGCTGAAGTATTCAAGCATAACTAATCCAGCCCCCCCCCCCCCACCTCTTTTTTAACCTATTTTTTGAAGCTGAAAAACATGCTGGCGTTTCCTGTGTCACAGCCTCAGTGGATGACATACAATTTGAAGCGACAGCTAGGTAAGTGGCATTGCTTTATCATGCCTTTCCCCTGGGTTTATTAGTTTGTTTACAACATGTATTTGTGGCACCTAAACTTACTCATTTGGAGTCAGGGATCCAATTTGTTAATTAGTAATATTTGAGCCAATGTAAATCAGTAAATAATAATTTCAGGAACTACTTTCAGTAAATACTCTTATGTGTAAAATTTATAGTCCTGATTTGTTAAGAAATAGCTCTCAGCATTAAATGCCTTCTGGTATAAAGCATTACAGGATTTCTAAAAGCTGATTCTTAAATGGCTCCTTCCTTTACTAGGAATAATTAATGATAATAAGTATCTCTATAATGGTGAATTTCATCATTAGGCTGTTGGGTAAATATTAATTATTCTCAGTAGGGATGTTAAATTATGAAAAACATTTTATATGTGGGAGTGTATATGTTTTACCATTTCTTATTGTAGAAAACTTCAAGATATACAAATCTTTCAACCATAAACAAAAGAAGAGAGAATAGTACCGTGTATCCCCAAGGACCCAACACCTAACTATGACAATAATCAATTCATGGATGATGTTGTTTTATCAGTACCCCTCCATAATCCCCCACACACCTGGATTATTTTGAAGCAAATCCCATAATCATCGCTGAATATTTCATATATACTTCTAAAAAATATGGGCTTTTTTAGAAAACATAATAACATAGGCACAATACCATTAACAAAAACTATCATTCCTAACAGTCTTAAAAAATGTTTGTTTGTTTTTTTAATTTAAACAGTTGGTCTACTGAATCAGGAACCAATATGGCTGATATGACCTTTAACATAAAATTTTCCTTTTCTTCTATTCTCTTGCAATTTATTTTTTAAAGAAACCTGGTCTTTTGTCCTATACAGTTTACTACATTTTATATCTGCTCACTGTCTCCCTATTTAACATGTTCACTGATATAGGGTTGGTCATTATTTCTATACCTTTTTGGTGGCAGAATTAGGAATTATGTTTTTTTAAGAGGTTATATTAATAATTATAATGAACTAGGGTCATATAGTTTTATTTATTTGATTTTATGTTTGTATCTCTTTTTCTCTCTGAATATCTTGATCCTAAAAGACATAAACATAACTAAAAAACAAAAAAAGGAAGAGAGAAGATTGTCTGCTGCTAGTTTGGGACTCTTCCCAAGGACCATGACATAGTTGCCACCAGTTTTTAAACCCTAAGGAGTCTGTCCATTGAGATGCCCAGATCATCTCTCCAATCTTCAGCTTACATTTATCTATCTGGCACTTATCCATTTATACACAAACAAAATTAAATTAAATAAAACCACATGCATAAAAAATTATACCTTCAAAGCTAATCCAAAAGAAATTTTTGGTAGGCATTAGAATCATAGATATGAAGAGACCTTTAGAACTCAGTGCAGTCATCTATGTACTGAGAAGAACCCGAGGCCTAAGCCCCATAGCCAGCCAAAGGTCAGAGGGCACTTACAGCCTGGATCTTCTTATGCTCTACCCAGTGCTTTCCCCAACCCACTTCTCTCTTTGGGATCAGCAACCCACTTCTTCTCTCTTTGGGATCAACAACCTTTATTGAACATCTCCAGACACTTGTTCTCATAGTCTGCTGCAGTGTCTGAAAGAGCCTTTGACATTCTAGAGATTTGTAGATATAGATGAAGGTCTGCTGACTAAGTGCAGACACTATGTGATTTTTTTCCAAGTAGAAAAAGTTGACACGTGTCTTTATCTCAACAAGATTACAGATTACTGAAAATGCAAACTTATTTGAGAACACACTGAAGCACCATTATTAAGCTTAGGAAAGCCAACAGTATATTACAATAAAATATCTATTATATACTTTCCAATCCTAAATTCTATAACTTAGACTTAACAAGTAATCTCAGCATTGAATTGTAGTTTGCCATTTGTACTATGTTGTGTTTGTGTTATCAGAAAGGATTTGTGGCCACTAAAACACATGGGACCCACATCATTAAAAAATAAGAAAATTGAAAGCTACCTATAGAAAGCCATATAATTCTGTTAAAAGCCATATTAGATATTTTTAACTCACAAATATATATTGCATATACCAAAAGTACTGCTCTAGGCTGAAGAGAATATGTGAATGATGATGATACAATTCTGGAGTGTGGCAGTCATCCAGTCTGGTAAGAAAGTCAGACAAATACACAGTCATCAGCATAGAAAGTATGAGGATGCATGCCTAGGGTGAGATATAAGTTCTGGGAGGTAGATAAAAGTTCTGGGAGGTACATGTTGACTAGAGAATCAATGAGTGTTTCATGATGGAGGTAGTATTTAATATGGGCCTTAAATGAGGTATAGATTTTCATTGGTGAATAGGAAAAGGACTTCACAAGATAAGGTACATGTAACAGCCTAAGCACTGAGTTGGGAAGAAGTGGGTGTGCTTAGGAAAGGCCTGGTGTGCTAAGATGATGCCCTAGCAGTAATGTGGGGCTGAGCAACAGAAAGCCTTGAATGCCATGCTATGAAGCTGATTTTACTTAGTCGGGATTTTAGCTGTTCCATTCATTTGACAATTCAGTGTCAGAAGTTAAGTTTGGTGGAGAACAAAGTCCTACAAATTTCTCCTGCATTTAAAGGCAGGGCAGAGTTCACAAGAGATAATAAAGATGCAAGATGGCAAGATACTTCCCCCTCTCAAAGTCTGACAGACAGAGAGGCAGAAGATTTCAGTAGCATATAAATACAAAGTACTACAGTAGCTTTGAAGAGGGACTCACTCTGTACCTTGCGCTATTACTGAAAACCTTTGCTAGAAACTTTACTAGAGCTAGGAAGTCAAGGAGGAACAAATTTAAGGAAATCGGTTTGGGTTTTCACGTGGTAAATGTAGGGGTTAAATTAGGTAATGTGTGTTTAGGTAGCTAACACTCAGCCTAGCAGAGCCTCCATAACTATTGGTTGAATCTGCTGAAAGAAGTTTGAAAATATGGCTCTGAGTTTCAAGAATGAGATTCAGGCTAAAGATGAAGATTTGAGAATCATGTCTGTAAAGATGATAGCATCATGGAAGATAACAAGTCTTCAGGAAGAGGGTAAAATGAGAAAAACAAACAAACATAAATTTGGGGGATGGCTATACTTAAGGGATGGATTAAGAAAGGGAAATCAGTGAAGAAAACTGAGAATTAAGAGAGAACACAGTATTTTGGAAGCCAAAGGAAGAGAAGGTTTCCTGAAGAGGTTGACTGATGCTGTTAAATGAAAGGAGACCTTGGATTCAGCTGTTAGGAACTGACTTTGGAGAGATCAAGAGTAAGATGTGGAAGCAACACCTAGATTTGAGTGACTGAGAGTGAATGAGGGATAAAACCCCCAAACTTTTAAATCTGGCAAGACCCTAATCTTTGATGACCCATCTCAGATGTTACCTCTTCTATGATTTCTTCCCTGACTTTCTGAATTAGTCACTTCTGGGTGCTTCTGTAATACCTGATTTTTTCTTCTTTTTGAAAAATTTCATAGCATTACACTTCATCTATATCCTCGTGTCCCAAGTGAAGACCAGTCTCCTTGATGTCAGCAACCTTGTCTTATTAATCACTGTATCCTGAGGTCTTAGCTTAGTGCCAGGACTAGTTGGAACTCAGTTAAATGTTATCAGCTGGAAAAAGAAAAAGATTATTTTAGGAAGCTTGAATATGGAGGGGAAGAGAAAAAAATCTCGAGATAGAATAAACTTGAGAGTTAAGATTTTTAGAAAGGAAAAGCCTTGAACATTTTCATAGACTGATAAGGAGTCAAGGAAGGGGCAGAGACTGAGGGTACAAGAGTAAAGAGCTGCCTAAACCAGGCCATGGGTGGAGAAGGAAAGGTTTAGAGCAGGATGGGATCAAGGGCACAGGTAAACAAAGGGTTCTGGAAGAGATCTAGTTTTCTTCCTCTGAAAGAGAAGATTGAGAAGAACAGTGAGAATGCAGTTCATCCTCTGAAGTAAGGGAGAAAAACTGAGGAAACTTGTATTGGATAGACCCTTAGGTGACTGAGGGGCCTAAACACAAAAGCTTTGAAACAACTTGTGGTTACATGATCAGAGTTCCAGAAATAATGTGGAGTGAATTCAATTATCTGGCAACACTGAGAGCTCCTATAAACCTAGGGAAGCTATTCCATTTGTTTGCTTGCTTGCTTGTATGTCTATCCATTTATTTGTTAACCAACGTTTTAAAATGTCAATTGCATAGGTTTGCATGTGTTTGTTGTAACTTCTCTTTAGGAAACAGCTGTGGTACAAGGTGTAGGTTTGGAAATCATTTTGCACATCACCTTAGCAAAGGCCCTTTTCTGTTAAGAGGCTAGTCAGCTGACACATGTGTGGTTCACAAAGATCTGCATCTGTTTTTGGTGCTGTCTTGTTATGTTATCATTAGTTTGCATTGTTCATGCATGAGCATTATCAGCATGGTAAGGTGGAACTGTTCTATGGCACACATATTTAAGTGAATCTTCAAGTCTGAAATAAGATGTGCTAAAATTACTGAGGTTTTTGTTTTTTCTCCACTAGAGTTGGACAAGTTATAACCATCAAAGCAAAAGTTAGTAGAGCGTTCAGCACAAGCATGGAGGTAAGAGGCTCCCTTTTCTTCCTTCTGCCTGTTGGTGCTCATCTCTTTATTGTTTACAGAGGGCAGAGGAGGAAGCCTGGAATAACTTAGAGTTTATGAGATTCTGAATTTCAGAAGGCCCTTGAATCTGTAGTCAGGTTCACAGGTAAATAAGGAGACTATGTTTCCCTGCTACTAAAATTAAATGTGATGCAATGAATGGTTTTTACACAGGATACACAGAAAGTAAACATACAAGGGAGAAGGGCACCCTTGGTTCTTTGCCAGGTATGGGTTTTACTTCTTAATTATTCTGACTCTATTAATATTCTAACTCTACTTTTTCTCCGTCTCCTCACCCCTAATGAGAACCAGCCCCACAATGAACTAGTTTTTGAAAGGCAGAGTAATTGGAGCAAGAAGGGAAGCTTAGACTTTTCTTCTTCATCTACTTAGTTTTCTTTTCTTTACTATAGTAATGAATACAAAATTCTCAGAAATACAAAAGTCTCAATACAGGTTAAAATAGCAGGCAAGGATTTCCTGGATCCCATATTGCAACTTGTAGGTTGGTTAGTAGCAGTCCCTTTGCTCTCTGGGCACAAATGACATGTAGGGACTTATATTAGGGCTCCCATGACAAAGTTTCACAGATTAGGTGCTTTAAGTAACGGGAACTGATTGCCTCACTGTTCTGCAGGCTAGCAGCCTAAATCAGGGCGTCAGTAGGGCAGGTTCCTTTCAAGGGCTATGGGAGAGAATCTGCCCCCATCCTCTCTCCTGACCTCTGGTGGTTTGCCAGTGATTTGCTTCACCCTGATCTCAGCCTCTGTCTGTACATGGTGTTCTCCCTGTGTTGATGTGTCCACATTTTCCCTTTTCAGAAGGACATCAGTCATATGGGATTAGAGGTCGATCCTACTCCAGAAGGACCTTGTCTTACATAATTACACCCCATTTTCAAATAGGGCCACATTCTGAGGTACCAGATTTGGTGGGGGACACAAATTAACCCACAACAGAACTATTTTGGTAATAACCAGACCTATGGTGATGGCTTTACCCTGATTTAGTCCTCACTTTCCCCTAGTATCTATACAAACAAGGTGCAAAAAACTTGAAGAAATCAGAAAGGTTATACAAACTTGTGGATAAAATGAGCCATGTCAGAGACAGTATAACAGTGCTTCTGGATTCTGATTCTCAACTATAGAGCTCTTGATCTTTGCACACAGCCTCTGGGCCTGGCCTTTCTCCTGAGAGATAGTACTCTCCCTCTATTCAGCCCATGCATAGATGAAAGCCCCCTTTCTTTTCTCCTGTCCTATTCCCTGAGACCAGCCAGAATTTCCAAAGGAAGTTTGACTAAAAGCTAAAAAAAGAACAGAAAAGGCAAAAAAAAAAAAAAAAAAAAAAACACCCAGTGAGTGGAAAGCATAGATTTCTGATCTGAAGAAAAACAAACACTAGCCCCATTTAGGGCTAATCTAGTCCCTCTACAAAGTTGTGGTCCTCTGTGGTCTCTATGAATGTGTTGTGTATTCAGTGAGGTCTGGCTGGAGGGAACACCAGATTCCCAGGGCTGTGTGAGCTCTTGGAATTTTTACGACAGCTCAGTTTACAATCGTTTCTTCCTCAGAAACTGTTCTTTTCTGGCTTTGTGAAATTTCATCATACACAGGCTCAGACTGGTATCAACCCAAACACTCAACAGGAACAATATGCACATACCTGGGATTCTTTCCCTTTGTAGCTCCTTCCTTTCTGGGACATTCTCAGCTGCCTTGATCTTGATTTCTGGGTCCTCGTTTCAATGTTTCCCATTTCGCCTCCTTGGTCATAGTCTGGGAACTGCCTGCAGAATGAGAGCCCAGGAAATTCAAGTGCTCCCCCTCATTTGTCTTCTCTTTCCGTGGCAATCCAGCTCTGCATTGCCTGCTGTTCTGTCAGAAAACAGTTGCTTCCTATACTTGGTCCAATTTTCCAATTGTTTTCATAGGATATAGTTCCAAACTGACCTACTATGTCATGACACAAAGTGAAATTCTCCCTGGCGTATGTTTTTGAGACATTTGGTCACATAACTAAATTAACTATTCTAATAGAAGACAAGGTTCAGAACTTGCTTTAACTCTCCAAAATTGTTGCTTTCTTTTTACTGTTAGTTGTCTATTTTTCATTTGCCTATTTCTCTGAAAGTAGAAAGTTATGTGGGTAAGAGCTGTTGGGAGTTGAGAATGGATGGTTTAAATCTGTTTAATCACCATCTAGTTAACTTACTATCATGCAAATACTAACTTGGTTTCATAAGTTAAGTGACTCACTGACTGATGTTTATTTCTGTACATGATGTCCTTGGTGAAGATGAAGAAACAGATACTATCATTGATAACACAGTGCTGAACTAAGATGGGCGAGGTTGCCCACTATTTCAAGAAGATAGTATTATTTCTCTGGGCTATGTTCCCAAGTTTACCTACACTTCTGCAGAGTGTGATCATGATAAGGACCTGAGCTTCGAGTTCTTCATATGGGAAATCCAGTCCACTATGCTATCACCATAAAGTGTCTTAGTCAATTCTTGCTAATCCTGAAAAAGAAAACTCCTAAAAGAGGAAACAAAGCTGCAAATAACATGACTATAAATAACATTCTATCCATGTCAACTTGGTTATAAAACTGAGACTGAAGATTAAAAATAGTTGTGGTACACCTCTCTGATGGGCTATAAGGCATTTGTTACTATCTTATTTTCAAAAGCACATTTAGTAATAATAGGATTTGAAAATGTTTAATAAATGCCCAGAAATTGTAAGTTATAATATGAAACTGTAAATACAGTATGATAATCTTTTGTGTGTATACAGATACATATACATACACATATATATACATATAGACACATTTCATATATATGTATATAACATTGGAAGAAAATTTATATAAAGTTTAGTAATTATTAATCTGGGTGAAGGGATTAATGATAATATTTACTCTTGATAGATTCCATTTTTATCATTTATTTTTATACTTAACAAAATTTTCCATGGTAAATATATATTTTTACACAATCAGAGAAGAGATTTTTGTTTTGAATTTAATAGAAAATCATGGAGAGGACATACTGACTAAAAGTAAATAAAAATACCGCTTTTATTCAAAAAACAAAACAATGGTGAAGTGCATAAATGAATTTTGAATGCGCAGTCTCATGTGTTGTTTGGATGACTGAAAATTTTTTATTTTTCTTTCCACTTCAGATCAGCATCAAGGTCACAGTAGAGGACATGCTCACTGGCACTGAGAAACTTGTTAGTGTGGCTTTCTCTACCTTTGTAGCCAAACCAGTTGGAAAAGAAAAGGTAAATTTCTGTCTGAAAAGTATCTAGCATATAATTCAGGGACTCATTAACAGAATTACCAGCATCAGAATTGTTACAGGTGAGTGACATTTCTTTCTTACCAGGAATACACTTTCCCAAGATTTGTTATTCACCAATACTTATTGTAACTGTCATCAATACTTATGCAATGATATCACAGTATTAACTATCTTAGAAAAAATGAGAGATGTAGCCAGTTTGTGAAAGAGGGAAAAAACATTGTGTTTTAAATGGTCTGAAGGTCATATCAGTTTTCCAAAAATATTGCTTACTGGTTTGGTTCTTTTGTGGTTATATAACTCAAAACTGAGTTAAAATATTTTTTAAAGCAAGCGCATTTTAGCTAGCAATTGTGCATTATGGTCTAATCACTTTTTCAAACCTAAAGGAATAATGTCAAAGTTGCTGAGTTACTGAAGTTTGAAAATAAGCTGCAGGCCATATGATGTATAAAAACACCCTTAATAGAAATATGTTGGCCTGATGTGGGTATTCCAGTGGGTTTGCCTGGCGTTGGCCCAGAGCAGCTTGTCCTTTGTCTACTGCAGACTTACTATAATTTCTTGGATTTTCTTTCTAGAGCCAGGATACCTAGGGGAGGATCCACACTTAGTATAAGGATTTTAAAATGTAATAATTCAATTTAGAACTCAAATCTTTCACTTGAAGGATCGCTTTAGAAGTGGGCACAGTGGCTTCGCCTAGCTCCACAAGTACTATTCACTCTGCAAAAGTCTTCCTCAGATGGAAGAGCCAGCTGGGACAAAGCAAAGTTTTCCCCGTACCCAAAAGAAGTGATGACAGAGCCACAGTCACCAGCAACTCCTCACCTGGGCCAGGAGGCACACAGATGGGCCAGGGCCTAGTTAGGCCACGGTGGTGCCTGGGTGGCAAGTGTCTCTGCAGTTCTGTATACTGGGACACTTCTTCCACTCTCTGTCCGATATAAAATAGGCCACAAAGCAAACCCCCAATGCCCGGGGGCATGGTTTTTTCAAACTGAAGTTCATATCACTTACTGTATTATAAAAATGCAGCTTTCTGGGCTGTATCTCAGACCTATTGAATTAGAATCACTGGTATAGAAGTTTGGAATCTGTACTTTGACAAAGCATCCTAGGGATCCTATGTTCACTAAAATCATTGAGACACTGAAACAGATCTTGTCAAACATTCTGTTTTTCCTGGAATCCTCTCTGAATCTCCAAACTTTCGTGAATGAGAGAATATGGGGGTGGTTGCAGAGTTCCTATATCTGAGAGCAAGTGACAGAAAGGAATCCACCTCCCCAAATCATTCCTTCACATGGAGGAGAAAACGAAGCCCATCATTATCCCCCTCCAGCTTCAGGGACTCATGGAATAAGAATAGAACAGCCAACTTCAGTCCAGTCTCCGCTGAGCCTAAAGATCTGTTTTCCAACAGTGCTTCTGAGAAAGCAAGTGCCCTAAGTGCTGCCTTAATTGGTTAGCTCGGATAACCTTTATTGTATTTTCTAGTTGACAACATTCTTACTCAGTAGCACACCATTAAGAGAGCCATGAAAAAAATCAGTGGTTTGAACCGACAGGGCTACCTGGGTCTCTGTCCAAAGTGAGTTCATTCCAGGATGAGATGTGCAATGATTAACTCAGTCTAGTTCAATAATGACACAGGCCAGATCATAGAACGCTTCCCAAGACTCCATAGGGTACGCTCGTGCAAGGCCTTACTGAAGCTAAAGGAAATGGCACAGCAGGAGAAAGAAAGCAAAGCAAACATCCGAGAGGTTCAAGACTTCCAGCCAAAGCTCTTAGGGATCTCTTCAGCACACAAAATGTACTTCATCTGCAGATTGGAAAGCCAAAACATTAGTTTACCAGGTGGTCTTTTGCACCCCACTGGTCACACAATTAAAATAAAGCTATGTAATTAGTTAAACCAGTATAAGCTATTAGTCGGTACACTCCTAAACAAGTTAGATGAGGTCATCCAGGGGAGTTTGACTTTAACCATGTATTAGAAATCACTAGCTATTTCATCGTTATCTTGGTCAAGGGTCAGCCTTTACATAGCCTGTAAATAAGCATGGAGCTCTCCCCGTCCAGCTGCAAGGTGACTCATACACAGGATAGCACTCAGGCATTTCTGGAGGAACTTGAGCCCTTGCTTCTGTTGTATCACATTTCCAGGTTTCTGGAGGTCAGCTGGAGCTTTATTCTGATATACGGATTCTTTCAGTTTGCTTATTAGATAATGTTCCCATCATGTGATGAAATTTCCAAATAGGGAATATCATGACAGCTTTCTCTAGAATATCTTTCTTCACTCTCTCTGATATCTTAATTTTTCAAAAGGTAGAAAACATTTCTTGATAAGAATTTAGTGGAGTCAAAGTCCATTTCCTCATTCATTAATTTGAAGAATATTTTATTTTGTAATTCTGTTGAAAATTTTTTTAATCAGGGAAAATTAATATTTGGAAAACTTTTTAAAGGCACATATTATATGAACAAATTATGAAGCCTACATTGATTTTTTTAGTTTAAAAATATTTTAAGAAAAAAATTAAGAGAAAATAAAATGTACATATCCATTGTATGTACATTAAATGTACATATCCATAAATGCTCTATTTACTTTGAGCTAGAAAATAATGTGGCATATTATTTGTTTTTGCAAAGTTCATGTTGTGCTTTTATAATTGAACAAGGCAATGAAAGATAAATGTTTTCCTTTTTCTAGATTCAATTAAAACCAGTCACACTTCTAACTGAACAAGATCATGTGGAACACAATCTGGCTTCTGAGAGAAGGAAAGTTCGATTACAACATGAAGATATCTTTAAAAACTTGATGAAGGAAGGTGGCAAGTTTGATGGTTAGTAAATCTATTTACAGGAACTTTAATTATATGATTGTGATCATATCCTGGAGGAGGTTCCATGTGCACTTGAAAAGAATGTGCATTCTACCACTGTCCTGATCCTTTCTGGTAGTGAGACAGAAAACCAAAGACAGAATAACCTCAATTCAGGTCAAAGTTCCTGACCAAAAAAATGCAGGATAAATGTAAAATTGTCCAAGAGGAATGACAAAATACTTAATGAACATACAAAGTACAAGAACTGAAACTGACCTCCAGATGAGTATGTCCCAGTTGGAAACCTGTGGAAAGGATAAGGTTTTACTGTCCTTAACATGGGTTCACAGCCAGAACTCTGAGCCTAGACTGGTCTCTAGTCTAAACATGGGAGAGCCCCCATTTCCCCAACGATTGGCAATTACCTCCACATAGGCATACTTCTGCACCAAGGTCCCCTATACTCAATACATTCTTGCATACATTTCCTAGATGATGCTTATACACATGTGACCTGCCCTAGTACACAGCTCTGTGTATCCCAGTGTATGCCATGTATGTCTTCATAGGAATCAAATAGATTTTTCTTTAGTTATCCATCAGAAAAGGAGTTGTCTTATATCTGAGTCTTTACAATGTCTCTCACAATATAAGATATTCTCTTATTTTTTTATTTTATCTTGGTAACACAATATTCAAACAATTACATACCTTTCTTTTTTTTTAATTTAGCTATATATTGTACAGATAATTTATATTAATTTATTTTGAACCAAACAAGTACCATTTGAGTAAGAGAAATTAACCTTAAAAAAATCTCAATTAGTACTAGTTTGGGATGTTTATAAAAAATTATCTAGCAAAATCAGTACTTAAAAAAGACAGAAGTTGGAAGGAATTTAAGATTTCATATGCTTTTTAAGGATTCCTTTAGGAAGCAATCCAATTCTGATTACAGCAATTGTGGTGGACTCGCAGTCTGAAAAAACCTAAAATTTCTGGATAAAATATTTACAAACACATCTCAGCAGGCAGAAAACTAAGAAAGAGGCTTCAAGTCCACAAACGATCAGAAACACAAATGCAGCAGTATAAGGAGACACAAAGCTGGCATTTGCTAAGGAGGACCCTGTAGTTGGTAGACCCTGAGCTGTGTTTTAAGGGGCCTGCACGGGCTCAGGAGGCATAGTCAAGTGGGAAGCTGGATCAGGGAACCAGACCTGGAGCTGAAACACCTCCAAAATGATACCCTCAGTGGGTCACCTGGAAAAACCATGCCTCCGAGAGCTCTGGTCAGCATGCTTTCCACTAAGCCCTATGTGGAATGGAAAAACACTTCTCTTTGAGGATTCAATCACAACTGCATTCTTAAGCATATTTGGTATCAGAATTCACATAATTTGTTTGGCTTGAAACAGACCAAGTAAAACCTAGTGTGAATTCATACTGTGTTAAGTACCCACGGGTGATCTGCAGCCACAAATGCAAATCCTCTTTGCAGACACGACTTTCAGCCCAGTCCTCAAGAACTCCCACAGATAGAGAGATTCAAGGAATGTGAGCTCTTAAACAAGAATCATAAGACAAAAGTAAGTCACCTGAATTCAGAAAAGCACCAGACAACAGAATGAAGCCTGCAATGAAGACTAAAGAAATAGAATTTACCACATAAAGAATCTGAAGTAAGAAGGTTAATATATTTTAAGAAATAAAAGAGGATCAAAAGTATTATGTAGGAATAAGAAAATGACCTAGAACATTAGATGAAGAAGCAAAAAGAATTTCTATACAAAAAGAATATATAATAATTAAAATTTAAAACTTAATAATGAAACAGCATCTAAGATAGTAAACTGGAAAGTAAATCTGAAGGAGCTACCTAGAATGCAGATGGATAGACAAGGAAATGGAAACTATACAAGAGAGATTAGGAGACAGAGAGAATGGCGTAAGAAGTCTAACAAGCATCTAATCAAAGTTCCACAAAGAGAGGAGAAAAAAATGGGAGAGAAGTAACATTTGAAGCAAACAACATAGACATTTTAGTAAAGGTAACATGAAAGTTTAATATACATATGAAAAGATTTTGAACCTCATTATTAATCAGGGATATGCAAACTATTACCACCATGAGACACTATATCACACCCACAAAACTGGAAAAACTGGAGTCTACAATACTAATTAAGTGAAAATGAGGAGCTGGTGAAAATACTATAAAAAACAGAAGTATGAATCAGTACAATCATTTTGTTGCCTAAAAATATCCTGTTGATAGTAAGGACTATGAATGTGGAATAAATCAGCAAAGTTAAGTTTATTCATCCATCCATCCATTCATTCATTCAATAAATACTGACTGAGCACCTACATTCTAGAATTCTATTAGGGTTTTAAAAAATCAGTCCTTACCCAAAGGAGCTCAGGATCTAGGGAGTCAGATAATCAAAGATCACACAAATAAACATAAAATTGTGACTGTGAAAGAAAGGTACAAGTAGGAGCTCATAACAGTGGAGTCAGCTGTGGAGGTCAGAGAAGGCTTTCCCGAGAAAGTGGTAACTAAGATGGGACAGAACAGAATAGGAGTAAATGGAAGAAGGTGGTGGTGGCCAGCGGAACTGCTACTGACAGAGAGAGACCATGTACAAATGCCCCGATGCTGGAGATGGCATTTTAGTTATAGGAGCTGAAAAATGCTGGAGTGGCTGGAACGGAGGGAGAGAGAGATTAAGAGAAGATGTGATGGGGGAAGAAGGGGTGCTACTGGCAATCAGACTAGCTGGGGCTGGAGAGGTAGGCATAGGACAGATAAGAAAGGAAGGGCTTGGGGGCCATAAGAATGATTCAGCCTTTTCCAATACCCAAGGGGAAGTCACTGCGTATTTTTAAGGAGGGGACTGAAATGATCAGTGAAATGCAGGGGAAAAAAGTAAAAGAAAAAGGCAGTTAATTAAAAATATAAAATTTACATTAGGAAATGGAATGAAAATCTCTGTAACCACACTTCTCTGCTGACTTATATGTAAATGTGCCAAGAAGGGATCCATTCCCAGTTACCAGCAACAGCTGGGCATATCTGTGTTCTCATACTGCCAGCTCAGCTCTGCCTCTGAGAGTACAACCAGCATGGTACCCCCGATTTGCAATTCCTCCCCCACCTCCTCAACAACAGCACGTGAGATTTAAGCCTAGCTGGTGATTCACTTGATGATGCAGGAAGTATAACTGAATACATTTTACTGCTTTGCAGCCAAAGTAAATGATTTCTTCATTGTTGAGAGGAAAAACCAATTTGTCAGTAAATGAAGCAGATATGATTCAAAAGAAGCATAAAGACACTAAGAAGAACAATGTATTGTGTCTTTTCTGTTTGTGACTGCTTTCATTACAAAGCGTCACCAGGGGAGGCCATATTCCCACTCTGAAGTTTATAGTGCAGCAAACTATTCCAGATTCTCAGTGTCCATAGCCCCTAAAGCTCAAATCCCTTTCTTTTCATTAACTTTATTAACATACTACAAATGGCCCATATTTAAAGTTATACTTGATAGGTCTTGAGACATGCATACTCTCAAGAAACCATCACCACAATCAAGACCATAACATATCCATCAATCCCCAAATTTCTTTCTGCCCTAACCTGCTCTAATCTGCTCCTTCTCCACCTGAAGCAACTCAAATTTAAACTTATTTATTCTTTTGATCAAAATTCTGGTTGACTTATAAAATAGGTTGGAATACAATCTCTAAAATGCCCTTTCTGATCTGTTGTCTTACCCAATTCACTGTTATATAAAACCTATTCATTTCCTCGGGAGTTTTAAGTCTTGGGTAATAATATTTAATTTTTAACTAAGTATTATTATTTAATAATATTTAATTTTTAGAAAAACTGAAAATAATTTAATTTTTCTAAAAATCTCATGAGTTGAAGGAAAGGTTATAGCCTCAGGTTCTGCATTTAACTCTACCATTTTTGTTTATGTCTACCTTTCAGATTCCATTTGTGATGAAAAGGAAGGAACCGTTTCCACAAGGGGCACCTCTGTTCAGAGTATTGAACTTGTCCTCCCACCCCATGCAAACCATCATGGAAATACATTCGGTGGCCAGATTATGGCTTGGATGGAGGCGGTGGCTACTATTTCTGCAAGGTTCTTGGTTTTAACCTTTGGTTTGTGATCTTGAGACTAGTCGGGAGAGGGCAGAAGGGTCTGAGGCTGGCTACTGTCTGAGTCAAGAGAACAAGTAGAGAACAATGTTGCCTTTCATCAAACTGAGACAATGATCAGTCATTTTCCTGTTCACCTGAGAATTATTCTGTCCTTTCCTGATGGTTAAAGTTTAAATTCTTGGTTCAAAAATAAAAATGAAATGAGAGTTCTTACAGTTATCCTGAATTATGACTGTTGATCTTGTGACATTGTTGATCTTGCAGCTCATGTAAAGTTAGTTATGACAAAGTAGATGGAAAACAGAAATAGAAGACAGCCATTACACTTAAAAACTGTCAAGACAGAAACTTTTTAAAAGGTGGTTCACAATTAGGTCTAACCTCTGAAGGTGCTGGTTAGAGTCATTCCAGCCAAGGATTAATTGAAAAATACAATGAGAAAGAGGGAAGAACTTGGAAAACTACTTTTAAATGCTGCTCAGTTTCAAAAAGGGTAACTTCATTCTTAATGGAGCCATGTATGTAATTGGACAGCTTCAAAGAACACTGTAGTCTGTGAAAATGCATTTGAACAGGATCTGCCCTTCTGACAATTTTTGTAACCACTGAAAATTGTTAAGGTTTTATTTTCCCAAAATTAAAATAATTTTATTTATTAATATGTCTATAGTTATGACTATAATTAGAAACGTGTGGTTATCCTAAAGTTGTGCACAAATATAAGAGCTTGTTTTTAAAATGACATTGTCATTCTTAATGACAATAAACCATTTAAGCCTGTTCTACTATAAAGGCTTACAATGTAATTAACTATGGCAGAATCTGTTCACTTATTGTTGGCAGAATTCTTTAGAGTAACTGAATGACCACAGTGGGAATCTAAAATGTAGACAATTATGGAAGTAACTTTCTGAGATTAAATTTTCTTTATAGATTTTCAAAACTTCGCACACCAAAAAACTGTAAAATGTGTACCTTGTAGTCTTTCAGGCTTTGTGCAGCAATGCAGGTAACTTTTTTGTGGGGAAGAAAAATTGGTCTTTGACATGTGGGCGAATTTAGGTTAACAGTGAAGCCAAGGAACTCATGTGAATGGCATCAGCTGAAAGTTCTCTTCACTGTTTCCCACGCCAACCTGGGAGTCACAGCTTCCTGTGACTGTAGTCCTGAGCTACCAGGAGGAATAAAACCCTGAAATCAGAACAAAAGACAGTTGTTTGTTTTTTGGAGATACTTCCATAGGGCACAAAACAAGAGCAGGACTGTCACTGCAAGAGCAGAAGCACCAACATCTTGGGAAAGCCACCCACAGACTGGGACATGGTATTTCCTAAAATATTTGCAGATAATGTTACAGGACCACCCTCGACACACACAATCCAGTTATTTATTACCCTCTTGAGCTAAAACAGATGTTCATTAGAAAGCACCCCGAACACAGGTCTATTGCATCCATTAAGCAAAGCAGAAGCTCCTGAAAATATTTTGGAGAATGATCACTTTCTTCCCTCTCTCTTTCCCTTTGTCTCATCAGCCGCCTGTGTCGAGCACATCCTATTCTGAAGTCTGTGGACATGTTTAAGTTCCGGGGACCATCTACAGTTGGAGACCGTCTTGTCTTCAACGCCATTGTCAATAACACATTTGACACCTGGTAAAGCATGTCTGGTGCTCTTAGACTGCTATAAAACAAATCCAAACTTGCACATTAGCAATGTTCTTTGTTTTATCTCAACCTGGAGGTGAGTTTAGGGAATACTTTAAAATAACCACATTCCTTCTAATTTTGTTTTGAAATTTCATGTTCAAAATCCGTAGACATACATATTAATCCTCTGTTTCACTGAGGCCTCCTTACACTAAGTTATGATAAGTCAGTTTTTGTCTCATCCTAAAGGAGATCAGTTCATCCTAAAGGAGATCAGTCCTGAGTGTTCACTGGAAGGACTGATGTTGAAGCTGAAACTCCAATACTTTGGCCACCTGATGTGAAGAGCTGACTCATTTGAAAAGACCCTGATGCTGGGAAAGATTGAGGGCAGGAGGAGAAGGGGATGACAGAGGATGAGATGGTTGGATGGCATCATTGACTCGATGGACATGGGTTTGGGTGGACTCTGGGAGTTGGTGATGGACAGGGAGGCCTGGCATGCTGCAGTTCATGGGGTCACAAAGAGTTGGACATTACTGAGCGACTGAACTGAACTGAACTGAACTGAATAAGGGTGACTGTATTTCCCACTTGATCCAGGATGGTCTTGGTTTGTACGTATCATAATCATTAATTCTTCCTTTCACTCTCAAAAGGGTTCCATATGGTCAACCAATTCATAATAGACCGGTCATTTATTACCATGAAGTCCAAAACACTTCTCAGTTATTTTTTATTATTCTTGACACACAAAGAAAAGATTTAACTTGGAATTTTTTTCTTTTTAAATGTAAAAAAGAACATCCGTATTTCCTATCCAACTTCAGTGTTTGATGCTTTTAAATTATAACACTATTGTTTTAGGAGAGAAAACTTGACTTTGGCATAATTTAACACCCACCTCTCCACTGCCAAAATTTATTCATGAATGTATATAAGGTTCCACTGGCCTTTTTTACTGCTTAAAGTGGGAAAGTAAAGCAGACATGCTCCCAGGAGCTTGTACATAAGATCAATCGACTTGATGAAATGGATGTTAACAGCTGCATAGATTAGCAGACAACAAAGACACAACAACACAGGGTCCTCCTTCTCTTCCTTGCCTGGAGGAGCTGGTGGGGTGGTGGGTGGGGGTGGCCTAGCATGCTCAGGCTCTCTGCCCACTACCCTTCTTGCCCTTCTGCAGTGTTGAAGTTGGAGTGCGTGTGGAGGCCTTTGACTGCAAGGAGTGGTCTGAGAGCCAGGGCCGTCACATCAACAGTGCTTTTCTCATTTATAATGCTGTCAATGATAAGGAAGAACTGATGACATTTCCCAGAATCAAACCCATGTCAAAGGTCAGTTATTAGCACGTGCAGTTCAGTAATCAGACCACTTATTCTGGGCAAAACTGTGGTACAGAGCTCCACCCAGAATCTTTTCCTGCACTGGCAACAACCTCCATGTCCATTCCCCTTTGCTTTTCTTTCTTTTTTGCCTCACAAAGTAAAATGATCCTTTTCCTCTTTTTCCAAATCACTCTGGTCTTTTATATAAATGGCGAAGGCCCTGAAGACCTCACATCTATTCAGCCACATGCTGCTGTTGGAAGCATGTCTTCCATGTATCATTTCTGACTCTCTTTTCCCGCTTTATATCCAGTTCTCTATGCTGCTCTATATTCATCGGAATTAAGTCCTGTGGAATAAGCCGCCTTAATGCCAACTCTGACCTGAAGATAGTTCACGTAGAGACTACTTGTCCCAGTTAGCCTTTTCAACTGACTTAGGAGAGAGAGACTTAAGGATTGTAGCACAGAAATATTAAGAATGTACTGATTTTACTTTTTAAAAAAAATTTATTTAAGGATGATTTTCGACGGTATCGTGGAGCTCTCGCACGCAAGAGAATTCGCCTAGGCAGGTAAGGGACTCAGGTGTAAGATTTTATGGACTCTTATCTGACAAATTACATAGCAAAGAATCCTCTCTGGGTCTCTATTCCCACATAATATAAAGAGAAGGTTTGATGTTTTTTGACCGTGGACGCTACTGTGATGAAAATTGTTCTTCCTGATTGTTCCACCAGTAAAGGCAGCTTTTTGTAACTGCTGATTTCACTTCAAGAAAGTGTCACAGTTATTGCTATGTGCTAGATACAGAGAAGAAAACTACTATTTAATATTTTCATTTTTTCCAGAAAATATGTCATTTCCCACAAAGAAGAAGTTCCACTTTGCATACACTGGGATATTGGCAACCAGGTGACAGTTTTACGATCTGAAGTACTTCATGTAAAAATCGCTTCATTACAAAAATGGGAACCCCCTCATTTAACTGACTCATGTTGTGCCTACACAGGTTAGATGTAGAGGTGAATTATAGCAACCTGTCATCTCACAATGAAACAAAACCCCTCTATGAGTAACTAGTCATCAGCCAGCTGCTTCACTGCCTTCTTTGAATTATCTACATAGTTACTGAGTTACAGACGCTGGTTGATCTGCATCAAATGCATTCAAGCAACATAGGACATTGAGATCTAAGTGTCTCATCATGGTCTGTGCTGAATGACATGCCTTCTCAACAAAAAAGTATTAGTCATTTTAACATTTTGACCATGAAATGTAAAGGTAAATCCAAATTTACTTATTACACATTGATTACTAGTCACACTGAAGGGTATTCTTGTCTTTACTTAGGATACCAATTAATATGATACTAATTTCCTAAGCATATAGGACTCACATGACCTATCTGAATTCTGAATTAAGAGTCTGAGACAGAAATTATGTTCCTATAACTTAGTTCTGACTTCAACATCATCACTTTGGCTCTAACAGTATCCATTTTCTAAGCAGAAAATATTTGATCACATATCTGTGCACTGAACTCACAGCTTTTCAATTATTTATACTTTAGGTATCCTTGAGTAATGGCAATGTGGAGGCTCTCAAAAGCTTGGCAGCCAAAAGTGGATGGGAGGTTACCAGTGCTGTGGAGAAGGTAGGAGGCATTCAGGTATACATACAACTCACTGCCCATCATGAATGAAAGTTGTCATGGTAGAGGTTGTTCTGCTACTTCTAATGCTGCTTTCAAGAAGGTAAAAAATGGAGATCAAGATGGCAGAGTACAAGGACACCGAGTCACCCTATGAACACATCAAAAATACAGCTATATGTGGAGCAATTCACAACACTGAAAACAAACTGGAGAGTGGCAGGAAGACTCTTATAAACAACTATGGCTATAAAGAAAGATCCACACAGAGTCAGGTAGGAAGAGAAAAAACGCCATCAGGTCAGGACCTGCATCGCTAGGAGAGGACACCCCAACCCTGAGTTCTGATCCCAGGAGAAGGAGTACCCTTAGCTGGTTTTAAAACCAGTGGGACTAACAGAAGGGCTGTATAAGAAACCTAGACTCTACTCTTAAAGGAATCAATGCTTCCTTATTCCTGGGAACAAGGCAAAGGATGCAGACTGAAATTTCCCAGGGCTCTGCTCTACTGCAGTTCTCAACTAAGGCAAATAAAAGTTCAGGACTGGAGTGTGTCGCAGGGAATTCTATCAAACATACAAAAAAGAGATAATACCTAGCATTCTCAAAATAAACTGAAGGGAACACTCCCAAATTCATTCTATAAGGCTATTGTTACCCTGACACCAAAATCAGACCAAGACACTACAAAAAAAGAGAAAATTACAGGCCAGTATTTCTGATTAATATAAATGCAAAAATCCTCAACAAAATATTAGCAAGCTGAATCCAAAAATTAAAAAAAAAGGGATCATACACCAGGATTAAATGGGATTTATTTCAGGGATACAAAAATGGTTTAATATTTACAAATGAGTCAACGTGATATACCACATCAACAACAGGAAGGATAAAAATCATATGATCATCTCAATAAACGCATAAGAAACATCGGACAAAATTCAACATCCATTCATGATAATAACTCTCGTCCAAATTGGTGTGAAAGGAACATATTTCAATATAATAAAGATCATATATGATAAAATTAAAGCTAATATCATACTCAATAATAAAAAGGTGAAAGCTTTTCCTCTGAATTCAGGAATAAGATACCCTTTATTTAATATAGTATTGGAAATTCTAGCCATAGCAATCAGATAAGAAAAAGAAATAAAAGACATTCAAACTGGAAGGGAAGAAGTAAAACTATCTCTTGTTTCAGACAACATGATACTACATAAAGAAAGCCCTAAGGTCTCCAACAAAGTAACTATTGGAACTAATAAATGAATTCAGGAAAAGTTGAAGGATACAAGACTAATATACAGAAATCTGTTTCTTTGCTGTACACAAATAATGAACTTATTAGAATGAAAAATCAAGAAAACAACCCATTAAAGTCACATAACAAAGAAAAAAATACCTAGAAATAAACTTAAACAAGTGAAAAACATAGTCTCTGAAAACTATAAAACACTGAAAAAATTGACATAAAGAAATGGAAAAATACAGTGTTCATGGATTGGAAGAATTAATATTGTTAAAATGACCATACTATCAAAATAATCTGCAGATTTAATACAAACTCTACCCAAATACCCATCAAATTTTTCAGAGAACTAGAACAAATAATCCTAAAATTTGTATGGAACCTCAAACCAATCCTGAGAAAAAAAAGAACAAAGTTGGAGGTATCATACACCCTGCTTTCAGAATACATTACAAAGCTACAGTAATCAAAACAGTATGGTACTGGCACAAAAACAGACACATATAACAATGGGACAAAATAGTGAGCCCCCAAATAAACCCATGCATTCATGGTCAATTAATTTATGACAAGAGGGCAAGAAGATACAATTGCAAAAGTCTCTTCAATAAGTGGCACTAGGAAAGCTGTGCAACTATAGTAAAAGGATGAAATTAAAACATCTTCTCAAACCATATGTAAAAGTAAACTGAAAACAGATTAAAGACCTAAGAGTGGAAATCATAAAACTCCTAGCAGAAAATACATTAAAATGAGCTGAATGGAAGAAAATATTTGCAAATGATATAACCTATATGGGGTTAACCTCCAAAATATATAAACAGCTCATATAACTCAATATAAGAAAACCAAACAACCCAGTTAAAAAATTGGTGAAGACCTGAATAGATATTTTTCCAAAGACATACAGATGGCACATAAAAAGATGTTCAACAATCCTAATCATCAGAGACATACAAATCAAAACCACAATGAGTTATCACTTTACACCTGTCAGAATGCCTATCATCAAAAAGACCACAAATAAATATTGGTGAAGATGAGGAGAAAAGGGAACCCTATTACACTGTTTGTGGAAATGTAGACTGGTACAACCACTATGGAAAACAATACAGAAGTTCCTCAGGAAACTGAAAATACTGCAGAACAACCATATCATTCAGCAATTCTACTACTGGGTATGTAGTTATAAATATGTGCTTATAGATATATTCATATATAGTCATATATACAGGAGTATAATCTATAAAAATATTAAATCACTATGGTATGTACCTGAAACTAACAGAATATTATAAATGAACTATATTTCAATTTTTAAAAAGGTAAAAAATTCTTTGGGGAAAATTTAAGAGTCAAGTATCTTTCTAGCACTGTCTCTATTCCCCCACCTGGGCTGATCTAGGGGCTTCTAGTCACCCTACACATTCCTACCTCTGAGCTTAGTTCTCATATTCCATCTCTTTCTCCTTCTCTTCTCTATCTACCCTAGTCCTACCTGGTCTTCAAGACCTGGGACAAACGCTTCTCCATAAAGCCAATCATCTCCTACTGAAGGAAATTATCACTTTAGGAACTCCTTTAACAATTACTTCTTTACGATTAACTTGTCAATTAATTATGCATTATCTCATGACACTTATTTCATAGCCACATTGAATTGACATTTGTCTTACATAGTAATTTTACAAATGGTCTTTTCCCTTAACTAGATTACAAACATCTTAAGAAAGCAGCCTTGACTTTTTTGTATCTCAGCACCCTTTACAATGCTTTTCCATATCATCAAATTTAAATAAATGTATATCATTTGAAATTCATCTACTTCAGAGGTATATCAGGCGACCCTTTGAAGCTGATGCCCACACTAAACATATTATAAGCTCTTTGAGGACCATTTTGTTCATCACTATAGTCGCAGAACATAGCACTAACTGGCATTCAGGAGATGCTCAATAATGTCGACACTTTGTCTATGCTCACGTTTCAGTGCATACTGTTTTTCATCATCATTGAAACAGTAGCCTCTAAAACAGGATTACCACATGTTCTGGTTTTCCTGGGACAGTCCTGGTTGTCCTATCATAATTATCAACCATGCCCAAGTGTTCCAGTTTGAATAAATTATATGGTCACTCACCCTAAAATAGAAGCAAATTCAGATACTACTTCATTGTTTTCAACTCTGACTTTGACCTCCTCTGCACGTTTTAGCTCTGGTTGTTTGCTTTTACTATGTCTTGGTGCTCACTTCTGAATCCTTTCAGGGTCTTCCTTATTTTCTTTGGATCCAGTTAGGTTTCCATCTATGCTTGGTTCAGTGATGCACACAAGTTTAACATAACAAAGTTACTTGCTTCCATTTATCCTTCATAAAAGGTGCCTCAAAACCTTGTTTTCTTTTATTAACATGAAATCTGCTTCTTGCATCATTGCTGGCATCCGAGCACTCACTGAGCAGCATAGTAAAAGACAAACTCATGTCTGGAATGAAGGATGAGAACATACTTAGGGAAGTCATATAAATTAAAACTTCAATTCTTTTGGAGTTTGGACCAAAACCCAACAACCTAAACAAATAAATGTGCATTTGCAAGTGTCTAAGGAGAACCACCAATAATTAATTCTTAACTTTCTGTACAGTTACTTACTAGAGAACATTGTATAACTAAAGAAACATTCTTATGTTATCTCTGTTGAATTTGAAGCTCTCCTTTTTTTCAGATTATATTTATGATAAAAATCTAATTTTTTTCTTTTTTGGGTTATCCTCTTCTCTCCCACTTTTTAAAGCTTTTATGCTTTTAACTATCTTTACCCATCATGTTTTTAATTTCAAAATATAGCTAATTTATTTTTTTATGTCACCTTTTAGCTGAAAAAATTTTCACACTATTAAGAATTATACGTATTTCGGGTTTTAAAAATCTATACTTATTTTGATATAAATTTTGATAGATGGCAAAAGTCTAAAATTTCTGGTATTCGTAATGAAAATTGGGCAGTACTTACTGTTTTAATTCATATTTCATTTTCAAGGTATAGTGTTGGAATTAATAATAGCACTAATACAAGGAGCAAAAGATGAGCCCTCATCTTAAAGCTTATATTAATAGTCTATCTTGAAAATATCTTAAAAGTACTTAGACTATCCTGAAAGCATCACACATACACATACCATAGCTGAAGGATAATTTTAAGGTAGTTTATAAACAAGAGTGAGATTTAGTATTTAAACTACAAAAGTCAGCTCTTAGGCAATTCAAAGTCAGGGAAGATATTTGTTTAAAGACAACTTTGGAGGGGAGTCGATTCTTTCCTCCTTGAAGACTGTGTAAGGATAAATTGCTGGAGGGGTAAAAGAGGCTTTTTAGGCAGTGAGTAGCTTGAGCCACATCTTGGTGGAAATTAGCATGGGTGAGAGATTGGCCTGATAGGAGTAGCTTTTTATTTAGGCAGCAGCTGAGAGAGGACAGGAAGCCAGAATGACAAGAACCCTTGACAAAGGACAAAACCCATAGGAAACAGACCAGAGGACATCTATTCTCATTGAAGCTGGGGAGTGACTGGTTCCAGAGCTGCACCTGATATGTCCCCTCCCCTTAGTCAATGGGTAATTGACTTCCAAGGACTCTACCCTCTCCCCATACCTCTATAAAAACCAGTTTTGTCCTCCTTCCCACAATACAGTCTCAATAACATATCTGTCAACAGATAGTATAAAACTCTAAAATTGAGCTATTTCCACTAGTGCTATTTGTATAAGATCTAAACTCATTAAACAGAATCTTATTAGAATGAAAAAATATATCATTAATAAAACGTTACCAAACTCCAGCAGATTTTGAACCTACTTTAAGCTTCATTTCATAGAATAAAATTTCATAGAATTGAAATTCACTCTCAAATGATAAAACATTTGAGATGATAAATGGAATGTAACCTGTATTCTTCTAAGCATGAAAGGGAACTCATTTTCTTAGAGAGTTGGTCTTGGAGAATTTTTTCACCAGGCAAAAGTTGGCTTTCCTAAAATAGTGGAGTTTAAAGAGAACCAACACCAATCGCTGCCTTTCCTTGTCTGCATCAATGTCATTGTCTCTGACAGCAGAATGTTAAGGACTTTCTGCTACTTTTAACTTTGGGGAAAGGATCAAAATACCATCCATTCATCCAATACCGTAGTTGACACTGGCTAAGTCTAGTGAGCTCTGTAAGGCAGAATTTAATGATGGCTACTTAGTGTGAAGTTTGTTATGTCTCCAGGACAGGAAGCAGCAGCGTGTGTCTGCAACCTGGGGAGCAGCTTCCTGGAGAACTGCTGTGATCGTTTCCTCAGGCTGCCAAAACAGTACCAGAATGGGTGTCTCACGGTTATGGGAGCTAGAAGTCTGCAATCAAGGTGTCGGTCATGCTGGTTACTGTGGGGAGTGAGCGAGATCTATTGCAGGTCTCTCCCCTAGCTTCCTGCGCGGCGCTCTGCTGCCATCTTCAGCATTCCTCGGATAGTCGATGCATCACTTGACCTCTGCCTTCATCTTCATATGGGATTCTCCCAGTGTGTGTGTACATGTATGTGCCCACACTGCCCCTTTATATAAGGGCACCATTTATACTGGACTCGGGGCCCATACTACTGCAGAAGAACCTCGTTTAACTTATTACACCTGCAATGACCCTGTTTCCAAATAAGGTCGCATTCTGGGCTTCTGGGGGGTTAGGATTTTAACATATGAATGGGGGATGGGGCACAATTCAACCCTTAAAAAGTACTCAGCCCACTGTTATATCCCAATCAACCCTGGTTTCACCAAGGTTGACCATGGTTGCCCCAAGGTCAGAATCTGACTGAGGTGGTGGAATTCACTCTGGCCACCTGCTCTTACTCCTCTGAGACTGTAGAGCCCCAACAGGTTGGCTAAGAGCCACATGGACACCAGGATCAATGAACCTCCTGCTACTTCTGCAGTACAGGGGGCCAAAGGTAGGTCTAGGCTGGGCTGGGTCTCAGCCTTCGACTTAAGAGCTACATTCATGGTTTTCTTTCTGTTTGATAAGTGCCCACAGCCTACATCATGCCCTCCTTCGCAGGCTCAATTTTAAAGACAGGCTTGGTTGCAGAGGTCAACTGGCGAGGTAAAATGGGATAAGCAAATAGCTATTTCTTACCTTTCTAAGCTGCTTTTAGTCAGTTTCTCATTTTTTCATTCTCTTCTTAAAGATATTTATGTTTAAATAAAGGTTTTCTCCCTCACAGCCTGATTTTTCCATCTGCTTGATTCCTGCAGTGAAGTCTTAACCCTATGTTTGTTTGTCTTCTCATTGCTTGTTGCCATGGGAATGATTATAAGATGGCAAATTTCAACACTATCTTCAAAGCACCCTGAAAGAGATGGAGTAAATGGGCAGGATAGAAATGTGCTCTTAACTGAATATATATCTCTGATTATTGATGAAAACACAGTAGAAGCAAAGTTCATAGTAACAAGGGGTACATTAATATTTAAGTGTAAGTTTAATGGATCCCCAAGACAAGCTTTCTCTTCTCTAAAGAATAGTAAGCACTAGATACTCAGGAACTAACCTTGTGACCCTTTTGATTCACACACACACAAAAAAGAATGCTTTGTGCTGAAGGAACAATATGGTTCAGCAGTCCTATTGAGAGGTTGAGATGGATCTAGAGGTGTTGGCATACTTCCTGGATCCCCTCAGCTCAAATGAAGGCACACCTGACATCCTGGGAATGTTAGGCTGCAGTCTTGGCTCCAAGGTCTTATGGGGAAAGGAAGTGCTGACTTGCCTAGCAGTCTGGTGATATTTTTTGTCGTTCCTGAATAGAGGCAAGGAAGTATCACAAAGAGATAAAGAGGGAAAGAGATAAACCTCTTTATTTTTCATGAGAAAAACTACTGCACAATAATTAAATAACTTACCCTCAAGTAGCATAATGTTTAGATGACACAGGAGTATAGCATCCTAGTCTGAGTTCTAGACATCCAAATATTGAAAGTGAAGTTACCATTATTGGCTTCATAATTATCCAGGTGCCAAGATCCCTTAGCTTATGTAATCCTGCTGTGGTCTTAATGTAAAAACATCAATTTTTCTTTTGTAACTTATTTTTTTTTTTTTTTGGTTATTTTATTTTAGATAAAAATATATACTCTGGAAGAACATGATATTTTATCTGTTTGGGTTGAAAAGCATGTGAAAAGACCAGCACACTTGGCTTATCATCTCTTATCCAACTTTACCAAGCGACCTTTGTGGGACCCCCACTGCATGTAAGAATAAATGTAAAATACTTTCTTATTCAACTTTGACATCATGTAAAAAATGACCTCTACACTGCAGTCTATCTCCACTGCCCAGTGTATGACCCATTGTTTTAACTGAAGAGTATTTGCTATAGCACAGTATCAGGAGCTGTTGGAAAGGCACGAAAATTATTCTAATCATCTAGTTTTCATCTATATTGACTCGACATGCTTTACCCACATCTATTGTAATCCTATCAGTAACTCTTCAAGGTTGATATTATTCCCATTTAACAAGAGAGAGGTCCCAAGACTTGCCAAGATTACACAGGCAGTAAAACAATGGGACCTCATTTGGAACCCAGGTCTGTCAGGCTCTGAATTTCCACACTCTTGTACTTTAAGACATAGTCTCATTACTCCTGAGGAAGTGATTATCAAATTGTACTTCCCACTCTTGATCTTTACTTGGTAGCCCTTCTTTCTCTGTGAAACAGCACTCCCTGGTGAGAAGCTGGGAGAAGCAGCTGTGTGAGCAGACTCCTTCCTGCCCTCCCTGTCTGGTCAGGACCCACTGCTGTCAGCCTACATCTCTTCTGTTACTTCCTGTCTCCCACATCCCTAGTCCAACCTTCTCCACTCTCCTTCCTTTACTGGAATGCATGGCTGTGCACCTGGTCAACTGTTCTGTCAGGGTGACACTCCCTTCTCCAAGGAGTTCCAGCTCCTGGGTTGCAGGGCTCAGGCCTCAGGGACACCTTGCTTTAAGGAAAGAACTGGTAAGATGGGCTTCCTATTATATTCAGCATTATTAATACCATTTACTTCCTAATTTGGATGAGATAGAATTTCATCTCTTAAATGTCCAAGTCTTACTATGATTAACAGCCCATAATAGACAATCTAATACCACTAAAGTGAAACAACTCTAGGCTCATGTGTTATATTTACATAGATGCCAGAAGGATGCATCTTGGTTAATATTATCATTAGTAAACACTTCATGAGAAGAGGAAACACTTCACAATTTTCTTGCATCAGTATTTGTAGATATAAGCACAAAGCTTTCAGTAAGAATAATGCCTAACCTTTGCTGCTCTTTTCAAATGTTTCTCTCCACTATTTTCTACTTCACCTGACATTCCAGGTGAGTGAACAGAGGAATGAGTGAATGAATTCTAATTCCATTAACTTTTTTTCTGCATCTATCTGATTCAGGTACTGTGCTAGGTATTTTCATTTCATCCTAAGCCCATAGGTATTATTATCTACACATTACCTATACAATACACCATAGGAATTATTATCTACATTTTATGGATGAAAAAAAAGTGACTTGCCTAACACAACATAGCTACTCTGGGACTCAAAGGCAAGTTGTTTGACTCCAAGCTTAGTGCTCTTTCCCAATATACCATATTCCTTTACCTCAGAGTCCACAAAGGATTGTCCATAAAGTTTGCTAGTCTTTAAAATACTACTTGATCCTAGAGAAAAATAATTTTCTGAAAAAAAGAAAAGTGCCTTTCTCTGCAGGCACTGTTGAAGGCAGTGACCTTAGAGTCAGATGGCCAGCATTCTCTTCATCACAGGCAGAATTATTCCTCCTGGCCAAAGAACTCTAAAGATAGACTTTAAAAAATGATGCTGGCTTTGGGGAGCTGGTTATGTGAACAGAAGGGTGAATATAGACACCAATAAGTTATGCAAACAAACAAAAGAAAGGCATGCCTTATTTTACCAGGTAGAAAAGTGTAGACTTTCTGTCACTGTTCTGTTTACATAGGTCCTGTAAAGTCATAGACTGCGTAAGTGAAGATGATCAGATATATTATATCACTTGTCCTGTGGTGAATAATGACAAACCTAAAGACTTGGTAGTACTTGTTTCACGAAGGCCGCTCGAAGATGGGTGAGTATTTGTAACTCAAGTGTTATAGCAAGGTCTTATAGTATAAAGTAGAAAGAAAAAGTTGATACAAAAATAAGGAAGTCAATGGAATAAGCATTTCTTGTCTTGAATGATGTTCATATAAATTTTTTCTAGATGAGGCTTTCCTTATTAAAAACTATTAAGTGCCAGCCATGTGCAAAGCATCATGTAAGACTCCTAAACCAGTTCCCTTTCCTTTTATTCTATGCACATGTAAAACTGATATTTAGCCAATCTTTGAAGCATTCTATTACTGGTAAAAATGCAATAAGAGCCAAATAAAACACTAGGAGTTGGTTTTGGTTCAGAATTTACAAAGGCTCTACTGTGCTATGCACCCAAAATGGCTAGCTTTCGATCAGTGTGTCTGTTCAAGGCTTCTCCGTGGGCACTGGACTTCTCAGAGAATAGGTTCTAAGGGGAAGGGTCCCAAGAGTAAGTGTTCAGAGGGATAAGAAATGGAAGCTGCCAGGGTGGTTATGGTCTGCCTCTGGAACTGGTCGTCAGCATTATTTCTGATGTCAAAACTGGCCTATAGAAAAATCCCTCCCACATGGGATTAATGCACATAGATGTTCAGTGTATTATCATCTACTGTGGCAAAAGATATTAAAAATGAACTGAAGCTCTACCTTATAAATTATAGTAGAACCATACTATACCAGAATACTATACCAGCATTAAAAAGGATGAAGTAGTTATAGAGGTATTCATACAGGAAACACCTCTAAAGATTTATCACTACATGAAAAATCAAATTATAGACTAATATTTGTAAAATGATTATATTTATGTAAAAATCTGAATATATACATTTGCTTACATAAATGTTATTTACTTATAAAAATATCTGGAGGGTCACAATAAAATGTTAATTTTATTGGTGGTCATCTCTAGGATAGGAATATACTGTGGCTAGGGTAGACTGAAGGATGACTTCTGTTTTCTAATGTACAGGGTTCCTATTGTTTGAAGGTTCTTTAATACAATGGTATTATTTTTTTCCATTAAAAAAGTGGAGGAGACTGAAATAACAACCCATTACAGCATACGCACACACAAGTTTGGAGTCTGACTACAGCTCTGCAGAGTTATGAAAAGCATACGTAATTTTTAGGCAGAAAATATCTATGGCCCTTATTACTATTTCCTATACTTGAATGTAGCCATAGAGAATGTTTTTTATGCATATCACTCACATAAAATATCTGGGTCTTCATAGTTTTACTTCTACTATGTAAACGAGTTGCATTAACTGTAGGAATTTACTTTTCTTCACCATTTACTATTTCATTCACTGTTCTTCATTTCTCTCAAGAACTTAGAAAATGTCCTTTTATCTTTCAGTTCCACTTACGTGGTGGCTGTGAGGTCAGTTATTCTGCCATCAGTCCCACCTTCTCCACAGTACGTCAGAAGTGAAGTCGTATGTGCCGGATTTCTCATCCATGCTACTGACAGCAGTTCATGTACTGTAAGTTCGATGAAACGTGCACATTAATTTTATCCTACAGATACAGAGAAACCATTTACCTGGATTTACTAAATTAACTGTAATTCTGTAATGTGTGTCCACCCACACCCACCAGGGAATCCTCAGGTCATCCTTTCAGATCCATTTCCAAGGGATTTGGGTCATAGCCTCCCCCACACCAACAAGATTGAGATCCTTGCTTGAAAAAGCTCCAATGAATAAGAAATTAAAATATTGTTTTGTTTCACTTTGTTTTCTTGAAACAGGTATCTTACTTTAACCAGATTTCTGCTAGCATCCTTCCTTACTTTGCTGGAAACCTTGGTGGCTGGTCAAAATCCATTGAAGAGACAGCAGCCTCCTGTATACAGTTCATAGAGAGCACTACTGATGATGGGTTGATAAGCATACTTTAAATTATCTGTCATTTTATTTCCCACTTGCAATTCCAAACTCCCTTAGTCCTGACACTTGACAAGCTTCTCAGCCACAAATAATTTTGTATCAGTCTAAGAAAAATGCAGTTGTGAAGAGGTTAAAAAACAAAATGCATCCCAAGTCAAATACCAGTGATTTGGGTTAACATTAAAAGAGCTTTAACACTCTGTTTTAGATCATCTGTGGCTCTGCTACCTTCCAGGGGCACAGGCAATGGAAAATTTCTCATAATCAATATTGTGTGTTCTATAAAATGGTGCAAGTTTGGTTAAAATAATCAAAACATTTTTAGGTTAGAGAGGTGAAACATATTCCGTTTGAAATTTTATAAAATTTTATAAAATCAGAAATGATACGGTGGCTAGGTGATTAATAGTATGGGGTTGTTCCATGTACAACAGGTATCAGTGTGTCAGGAGCACCTGACAAGATGTATTACATGTTTTAGAGCTTTAAATTAGGAAGACATTAAAACATAATGGAATCCAATCAATTTTAGTAATAGGAACTACTTTCCTGGTGTCATTTAACATATATCAAGGTAGCTGACCCATTTAGTTATCTATTGCTATATATACTCACAAAGTACCTGCAAAATGTAATATTGTAGAGAAAGAATGAACTGAGCTCTTCTTTCATAATCATTACATTAGAACTTTATTCCCTAGACTTTACATTTATTATTTTACACTGTGATTTGTCTTGACTCATAAGACAAACCAGCATACATCAAGTTAATCTCCTCTATGGGACAACTTCTAAAATCTGAAGAACTTCTCCATTAGAATTTAGAGCACTTAAGAGATTAGATACATCTTGCTTCAGTTTGTCAAATCTTTACCTCTGTCCAGACCTGGTTGTAATTATTTTTATTAATTTATGGCAACAGGTTTTCATTTATATGAATTTTAGACTATGTCCCAATCTTATGAATTAACATTGAAATACAATGAGAAGAGTGGACAGGCAGATTTAAATGCTTATACATTTCAAAAGCAGATTTTTTAGAATATTTTTAGATTTTAAAAAAGGTTAAAAAAATGAGAAGTAAAGAGGGTTACAGTACACCAAAGTTTTGTATGCTAAAATTTCAGCCCTCTTCTACCACTGAAATGCTTTTAACTTTTGTCTTTCGTATATCTCTGAATTTGAACTTTTCTTTTTTGAAACTTTTTTCTGGATGAAAGAACAGAATAACTTTGGCTGGATTACTTTTAGATACAAAGATGTTGCCCACTCTAACTTATAACACAGGCACAGTCCATACCAGCACTGTCCAATATGGTAGCCACTAACCACATGAGACCATTTAAATTAATTACATTTTTAAATAAAATTAAAACATCAGCTACACTAGCCTCAATTTAATATTATCAGTCACATGACATTATCAGGTCATCATGGCCTAATCCGAACTGCTCACTTTCAGACTACTGGACTAAAGATTCTTTAAAAGGGCATGACACTGGAAAAGACAGCAATGCATTCAGGCTCTAAGTAGGGCATCTCAACAAGTTTAAAATCTATTGCCTGAAACCATGACACAACTGACGAAGGCATTCCTATTGTAAAACTCAACAATAGCCCTTAAGTTTATATATCCTTTTTTAATGGAAATTTGTTTGATTGCCCTTCCATTCATTCAATAAATATTAAGAACCTACTCTGTATGAGACATTTTTAGACACTGTGGGTTCACCAAGTAACAGAAGGGTACTGATCACATCATAATAAAGTAAATAAATAATATAGGATATTTGCTGGCTCAGATGGTAAAGAATCTGCCTGTAATGCAGGAGACCTGGGTTTGATCCCTGGGCTGGGAAGAAGCCCTGGAGAAGGGAATGGCAGCCCACTCCAGTATTCTTGCCTGGAGAATTCCATGGACAAAGGAGCCTGGTGGTCCATGGGGTCACAAAGAGTCAGACACGACTGAGCAACTAACACTTTCACTTTACTTTTCAGGAGGTAAGTGTTAAATGGAAAAATAAAGCAGGGTAAACGATGTGCATGCTGGGTAGGTGTTGGAGGTGGCTGTTCATATTTTAAACAGGGTGGTCACTTGCCAGAAGCAGTAGGAAAATGCTTCTACAGCTTCTAGCCTCCCTTCCCTGGGACTGAGAGGCCAGCACTTGCGGCTCAGTGCAGAGGCCGGGGTCCCCCAGCCACACTGAGTGTGTCCTTTGCAGGTGGAGCTGCAGAGCCTCCCCGACCCTCCTTACCTCTGCCACCCTCACTCCAGCTGGGCCAAGGCTGGAGGGGTCTGGTGAGGGGTTCCAGGAGTTGCCCTCATACCCGGGAATGCAGGAACGTGGACTAGGGGGTCAGAAGTCTGAAGCTTCCCATCTACTCCTTAAGGCCACTGCAAGTTAAAGATGTAAAATTTAGTAACATTTTTCTGGCCATGAGACATGACTTTTAAACAACAAGGAGGTGTGTGGGGTGGGTGTTTCACATTGAAAGATAGTAAATATTCTATATAATGAATACAGAAATATACACATCCAGGATTTGGGCTTTGGTTATTGATGGCCTGATAGATTGTTTAGGAATAATAAAGAAAACATTAAGAAAAAGATTAAAATTAAAAAAAAAAAATAGGGTGGTCAGAGTAGGCTCTACTGCGGGACATTTGAGTGAAGACCTGGAGGCAGAGAGGGACTGAACCATGAGGATTTCTGGATGTAGCAAGTTTCCTGTAAAATGACTGGCTCGTGCAAAGTCTTTGAGATGGGAATGTTTCTGGCACATTCCAGGGAAAGCAGATGCTGGAGAGGCTGGAATAGAATGAAAGGTAATTAAAAACAGATGACTTGAGTACAGTCTTCCTTGGCTTTCTTTGGTGCCCTGGCTTTAAGCAAACATGATTGATCCAAGGGTAAGCAGTGAAGCTGGTTCATCAGCAGCCATCCTCAAGCCCCTGGAGACTAAGGACAGTGGGAACATAAAAATGTAGTCAGGCTTACTTTCTCCTTTGGAGTGCTAAAATATTCTCCAAGAACACTTGAGATTTCATGCCATTCTTGATGGTAAGGGTTTTCAAGTGCTTCTAACAGGACTGAAAGCTTTTTGATTAAGAAAGGAAACTTTTCTTCCCTATTAATTCTTCTTGGTTTTAATGAAACTGAGTTTCTGATCTATATTCAGTTTTTCTGTCATATTTTTAAAGAAGAATTCTAGAGGAAAAAAATGTGAAAACTGATCTGTATACTTTAGAATATATCTACCTTTACATGCAAATACCACTAGGAAATAATGAATAATTTTAATAAAAATGAAAAGAAATCCAGGGTATTCTTATATATACCCACCATGTGGTTTTATTCATATTTTTTATTGCACATTTCAAACCTTGGAAATTTTTGTTGGTTGGAGCAGTTTTGAAAATATGTGTTGAAAATGTATGTTAAGGAATAACTTTAATGGTTTGGGATAAATTATTAAAATGTAAACTATGAAGTTTGCTCATGATTCATTTTACCTACTTGAAAGTAGTGTAGCTGCTGGATCAGACAATTCACCATGGGTCCAGAGGGGTCCTGCATATTCTCGCTCGGTGTGCCAAAATGCAAGACTTATCTATTGGCAATATGCTAGTCCCACAGGCAATTCAGTAGGTCATGGTGACCACAGCCTGACTTCAGTTTAACCAGTCACTCTCAGGGTGCAGAAGACTGGCTTGTGTGCTGTGTGCTACAATTTTTGCCACTTGCTCAGAGTGCTGGCCTTGTGTTCATCAGCTGTGACACAAACCCACCATGCCCACAGCATCCAGCTGGGCCCATCATGTCACCCTGGGGACTAAGGGAAAACGGAAGCAACACAAATAAGTTGATACTCATGATATGCTGTTTGCTGTGTCATGAGTAATAATGTCCTTTGTCTCTGAACCAGGATTCTCATGCCTTCTATTGACATTCATGAAACCGTAACAGACTAGATTAATAATCTCAGACCCTTCATAATTCTTGATAGTAACCCACCTCCAAAAGTCATTAAAGAAAAAGTGAAAGTTGCTCAGTTGTATCGGACTCTTTGCCATCCCATGGACTTACACGGTCCATGGAATTCTCCAGGCCAGAATAATGGAGTGGGTTGCCTTTCCCTTCTCCAGGGGATCTTCCCAACCCAGGGATAGAACCCAGGTCTCCCACATTGCAGGTGGATTCTTTACCAGCTGAGCTACAAGGGAAGCCCAAAAGTCAGAGAAATATTATAAAATGCCTCATTGTACCCCTGCAAGTATATAAAGTACCATATAAAAATTGCACATCTGATGCCATCTTTTCCTTCCTCATTTTGTGACATTTTTAGGAACACTTGAAAATAGGTTCAAAATTAATATTTCTATTATTCCTACAGCTCATTATCCCTCGCCATGTCCTCCCTTCTCTCCTTATCTGGCTTAGAGTCCATGCATGTGTGCTAAGTCACTGCAGTCGTGTCCAACTCTTTGCAAACCATGGACTGTAGCCAGCCAGGCTCCTCTGTCCATGGGATTTCCCAGGCAAGAATACTGGAGTGGGTTGCCATTTGGTTACCATTAATGTTACTCCTTGTACCTTTTCCTTTCATTTGACTTGTCTGGCAAATTCAAAACTGTGGCTGAATTAAAGTATTTGTAAAACCTCAACCCTGCACTGAGCACCTGAAAACTGTGGACTGGTCTCACTTGAGATTTATGACCACAAATTTCAAAAGGGCTCTGATAACCCTACTATATTTCCTATATGATTGCTGTTTCACACTGCCTTCCCTTCTTTCAAGTTTTTCATGTGTCTAACTCTTTCTCAGTTAATAAACTTTAGAAAATATTTCATTGAGTAAAATACAAACTCTTAGCCAGGAGCCATCTCATTTCCCCCTCTATGCACCTTCCATTCTTTGCCATCCCTCCTATCATAATAAATTAAACATCTCTACCCCGAGTCAATCCTAAAGGAAATCAACCCTGAATATTCACTGGACGGACTGATGCTGAAGCTGAAGCTCCAATATTTTGGCCACATGACTCCTTGGAAAAGACCCTGATGCTGGGAAAGATTGAAGGCAGGAGGAGAAGGGGATGACAGAGGCTGAGATGGTTGGATGGCATCACCAACTCAATGGACATGAGTTTGGACAAAATCTGGGAGATGATGAAGGAGAGGGAAGCCTGGCGTGCTGCAGTCCATGGGGTCGCAAAGAGTCAGACAGGACTTAGCAACTGAACAACAACAGCAGCAGCCCCTAGCAAAGAACTATTTCTCTAACCTTCTCCAAGGCTTCAGTCCTTCAATTCTCTTTTTTCTCTATTTCTGAAGTCTTTCCTGGATTATTTTCATAACAACTATTATCTCTTATCTTAAAATAAAACAAAATAAAGCAAAACAACACTTCATCTGATCCTATTTCCTAAAGGCCACCCATCTCTACTCCAATTATCTATAAATGTGGCCTTCACAGCCCTACTTCATTCACTCAATCATACTTCTCCCTCCACTACTCCACAGACCTCTCTCATTGCCACAACTAATGGCATCAGCGAAACTGACTAGTTCCTTCCTTTTGCAACATTTTCTCCTCTTGGCTTCCATGATGTCACTGTTGGATTTCCTCCTCCATCACCAGTCACACTTTTAAAGCCTCCTCTTGTGGTTCTTCCTCCTCCACCAGACCTCTGAGTACTAGACCACCGGGGCTCCATCTTGGTCTCTTCTCCTCTATCTCTGTTCCTCATTGAGTCCACCCAGTCTCTGGGTCTTAAAAGATATCTGCTTATAACTCCCAAATCTACGTCTCAAGCCCTAAACTCTCCTGAACTCCACATCTGTATATCTAACCACTTAGTTGACATTTCCACTAAGATAACAGTCATCTCAAAATCAACACTTCCAAAACAGATCCCTTAATTCTGCCACCTTTCCCTTCATAAATCCTTCCTTCAGGAAATCTTATCAGCTCTATGTGAAACATATAATAGAACCTGATTCCTTCTAATCAACTCTATAACCCTAATTCAAAACATCGTCTTCTATCATCTGTAATATAACCGGTTTCTATTCCTACTCCTCCCTTCACTCTCAACTCAGCAATCAGATCGTGTCACAGTTCTTCTCAAGCCTGTAAAAAATTTTGCATATCACAGAGTAAAAGCCAAAGCTTTATAACAGTCTGGGGTATGATGCGGTACATTCAATTATTTTTCAAAAATATTCACTCCCTTGCCACCATCCCCACCTCTGCCAACGGAGTGCACTATTCCACCTCTTGTCTCTGAGCTTGATCATGTGCCATCAGCAGACATGATGCAAAGACTTGAAGATGTTTTTGCAAGTGGACCTGCCCTCTCACATCTCTATCATGAGAAAAACAGTTAGGACTAGTTTGCTGGTCCCAGGAAAAGGAAGAGAGATACAAGCAATAGAGCTGCTTCATCTGAGCCTAGTTTAGATCAGCTGACCCCAAACCAGGCTTCTTATGGATATAAGCAAGCCCCACTGAGATTAGTAGAGATGTCCAGATAAGCCCAGGCTAGACCTGACTCACAGGCATGAGCTAAATAAACACTGTTACCATATGCTTCTGAGTTTGTGGTGGTTATGTGGCAAAAACTGGCAGTCTGTAAGATGTGACCCCTGTTAACTATCTGATCTTCACTATCTTATCCCCCACTCTTTTCCAACCACACTGGCCTCTTTGCTATTTTTCAACTACACCAAGCAGGCTCCTCCCTCAGTATCACTGCCCTTACTTGTTATCTCACATCAAGATATCCAAGGCTTACTTCTAATACTTCCCTGTATACCTATGTACCAATGGAATATTATGGATGAACCTTGAAAACATTATGCTAAGTGAAGGAAGTCAGCCAAAAAGATCACATCTTCTCTCTGACCCTCAAATATGGGAAGTTCACGGTTTTGACCCTATTTTCTGTCCCTAAATGTTCTTCTTCCTTATCTTCATAACAGATTCCCTCGTCATCCAGATTTCAGTTTAAAAGTCTTCCCCTCAGGGACTTCCCTGATGGTCCTATGGTTAAGAATCCGCCTAGCAATGCAGGTTATGCAGGTTCAATTCCTGGTCTGGGAAGATCCCACATGCTGCAGAGCAACAAAGGCCATGGACCTCAACTAGAGAGTCCACGTACTGCTTCACCATGATGCAACTAACAAATAAATAAGTAAAGGAGTATTAAAAAAACAAGTCTTCCCCTCAGAGGCCTTGCCCTGATTTTCCAATCTAAAGTAGCTGTCCAGCCACATGTATCATCTCTCTGTTAAGTCTAATTCTGTCACATATTCATTTAATTCATTTGTTCATTCAACAAGCATGAATGCTTTGTATGCACCAAGCACTTCTGAGTATAATGAGTAAGACTCAAAATTCCTGCCCTCATGTAACCTATAATCCAGTGGAGAGGGGACAAACAGTTTGGCAGGGACTTAAATTATGGAGAAAATTTATACTAAGAGAATGAAAAGTTATTGGGATGAGGAAAAAGCTATTTCCTGTAAGGCTAGTCATAAAAGACTCTTTACTATGCAAACTTCGAAGCCGAGGTCTGAATAAAGTCAGAGAGGGTCGAAATCCGGGGTGTGGTGAGGGAATGTCAAGAAAAGAATAACTTGAGATTCGAGCCTGTAGGCTTGGGATATAATTGTACTAAATAAAATAGAGACAAGAAAGGAAATTTGTTCATTTTTCCCCTCAGTGGAAGTGATTCAATTTAAAGCTACTGTGAGTTTGGGGTGTTAGTGGAACATCCAATTAAGAATGTCCAGCAGGCAGGTGAGTACACAGAACTGAAACCTAGGATCTTAGGGCTAGACGTAGATTCAGGAATCAGTCCTAGAGAAGTGAAAGATGAGCTTGTAAAAAGAGATGACATTTCCAAAGGACTAGAAGGAAGAGTGCTAATGACTAAGTCTCAGGGAATTCAACAAAATATTTATAAAATGTTATATTGACATTCTGATATTACTTTTACTGATAGTTCTGATAACGTATTTTTTGTGCCTAAGTCTGCCTTCCATTCTTCAGCCTCAGCAGAATGCGTGTAGCTTATCTGTCTTATTCACTGCCACAATCTCAAGTGCTTGAAAGGGTACCAAGAACATAGTAGGTCCATGTCCTTGGGAAATCTATAATGAAAAAGTAAATGTGTGCCTTCCTCATTCAGCATCTGTCATTAAGAAAATAACCAACAGTAAGCAACCTGCAATCTCTCAACATCATAATTTCCATCTCTGATGAGTTCCTTTAACAAAGTGTCCACATACTTTTCCAAGGTTACACTGGGCACCTGAAACATACTTCTAATTTCACTGTAGATAGATCCTTAAAATGGAAACAAAGTAACTGCAAGGAAGACAAAAGGACATCCCTGCATTGAAGACTATACAAAAAACATCAGACTTAGCTTACAGCTGACGGGTTTTTGACTTTCCAGAGCCTTTTGCTCCAGATAGGATAGGTGAGACAAATCTGTGTGTGTTCAGGCTGAAGGATTAGGACAGCACTGCTATCCTTTTCCAGCTGCATGGCTTGTGCTATTCCCTTGAAATGACACTCATTTCCTTAAGCTCTGGTATGCTGAGCCAAATTGTGTTATGTTTTCCTCTGTCGCTGAAAAAAAAAAAAAGAACAGCTCTTATTAAGATTAGAAATGTTGAGATGTACAGACATTAAAACAGAAAAGTGTTCCTTTTCTTATTTGGTAAATATTTTGCTTTTGAAAACATTAGTAACTAATCACAGCTGTTTCCTTTTGTTACAAATGCATCCAATCAGGTAAAATTCCAAATGAAACACACAATCCAATGAAGTCATTCCATTATACAGTACAATGGGAGCCTTAAGCCTTGTAAAATATATGTATTAAGTATGCATGTATTCATCAAATCAAACAAAGAAGCTAATGGGTCTCTGATTAGTGTTCTAACTCTATTATGATGATGCCTGAATCTCACCCTGACTCAACTAAAACATGTGAACAAATGCTGTTAAGTTTGATAGATAATCTGTTATACGCCATCATCATTCTGGTTAAATATCCCAAACTGAATTTTGGCTGGAATCTCTCTCTTGAAAATCAGGGGCAAAGAAAGAGCAGCTATTAAGCTGAGGTACTCTTCTATTTTAACCTCAATAATTTGTAAATCTTTATGCCAAAACTAAAACAAACATTAATCAAAATTAATCTCATCTAGGATTCATAAAAGATCATGTTTCCAAAGAGATTGTTACATGGACATTACAACGACTCATTCAATCCAAAATCAGGTATTCAGAAAACTAGGTAAATAGCAAATGAGTTTTTATTTAATATTTTAAAAATACATTTCGTGGCAATTATAAATAAATTTCTAACATAATGACAAATTGATACTTTGAACCAACAACAGGGCCACAAATTCATTTTCAAATGCAAAGCAGTTGGTTAGGGATAGTTCATATTAATGCATAATTTCGTTTTTAAGAAAAAAATGATTGTTACAATCAGGTATATAACCACTTAGTTACACCTAAGTTCTATCGATCAAAAACATATTCTTTTAGAAAATCCACTTTAAACATCTTATACTTTTTTTCAGTGATCTTCTCCAAACAATGGAAGAAGTGCCCCTTGATGGACAGAACTCAGGGACTGGTTTGACCACACCTAAATTATACTGATATCTACAATACAGGCCTCCAAGGGACAGTCCAGCTCCAACTTGTGAAGCAAGCCCAGTTCAGAATGTTGAACAAACAACAGTACTAATCATCAAAAATTAACAACTTTAGGTATCTTTGTTTTGGGTTTCTGTGGTTTAGGCACATCCAAAATTTCTTCATAGTCTGCACTCATTCCCTTTGCCCAGCGACCAACTGTGACCATTCGATCTGTAAAGACACAGAAAACTCAGAATGTAAGAAAGACAGTGATCAAATACACCCACCTAGATTGATTGGTACTGGTTTAGCAAAGGAACTAGTTTTGACATGAATAATCTCAAAGAGAGAAGAGTCCATCACTAAACCAAAGTGAGCAATTCCGTAATTGATTATAACCCTTGATTTCAGAGTACACGGGCAATTTGTCATCCCAATTAGGGAAATGCAGCAACTGTTTTGCAATGCACAAGTTGATGAGAAAGCTCTTTCATTCTTTCCCAGAGTTCATCATTATAGAGTCAATGAATTCCAAGAGACTGTAAACAGCAAGATTTATGAAGCATCAGTTTTAAATGCACAAGATTCCACCTGTGAAATTATACAACATCTGCTTGTCAGTCTTGTCATTTGGGAAGTGGCAATCCTCCCAGGAGGGAGAATTCAAATTCCACTTCTCATTTCAATCTCACTGCCTACAATGTAGTAAAGACTATCTTCTTCTAGGTAAGACTCTCAACAAGAACTCTTGGTTTTCAAATTCAAATGCTAGGGGTAGGTAGTAAGAATGGGCAGACTTATTTGTAGAGTACTACGACCATTTGATATAGAAAGAAATGTGCTTTTTCTCCAAGAAGCACTACTGGGCTATCCTACTGTCTTGCCTCCCTTCACACAGATTATCATCATTCTAATCTAGGCAAACTAATGTAACAATGGTCTCCACATCCCCCAATATCTGTCTTAGGTTTGTTGAACATTTATGAAGTTTTAGATGACCAAGGGTAGTATTTGTCAGGAAGAAAATATAAACTGGTCAGATACTATGTGGATTACACAATTTAAATATTTCTGGAAGTTTTTGCAACCAACTTGGAATCCTTCTGACTTCAGAACATACATGAGGATTCTCAATCATAACAACACTGCAACTTATTCTCATATTTCTTATTTTCTTAGTAAATTAATATTTTTCTTTAAGTAACATAATTGACTATTATTAAACACATAAGTTAGCAAATGTAGATATTTATGAATAAGATGCTTTATAAAATCAGGGTCCTCTGGGGCTTACTGATCATTTTTTTTCCCCACCTGAGAACAGCAGCTAATGCTCACTTAGTACTGCTGATAAAGAAATGATGAAGTCATCACTGTAACAGGAAACCAGACAGCCTTAAAACCAGTTGTACCTCAGGGAGTTGTTAATAACAAAATTCAACAAAAACACAGAGGAATATTCAATCTCACCCCTTCTAAAGGAGGCCCAGAGATCTCACCTGAGTTCTGACTTTCGGGACAATCTTTCTTCAAATGTTCCACAGAGCCACAAAGTCTGCAGCCACCACCTATAAAAAGAACAGTCACTGAAAACCTCTGATACATACGTAGGGCATTTAATGTCTCAAAGCACTTTCATATCTTCTTTGGTCCTCATAACCTTGTTAGCTGCAAAGGTAGCTGAAGCCAGGAACAACTTATTCCTATTAATAAGTCTAGTCTCCATTCCTTTTAACTTCATAGACCACTAAACTGTATCAATTCACCATTTCTTGCCCCTGACCTTCAAGGGAGATGTGGGAAAGAGACGTGAGATATGACGGAAAGTACTTGTTCTCTGGAGTGTCCAGGAGACACTGCATGGAAGCCTGGGTCTTAACCACACTTAGAAAGGCATGGGCTCATGAACTCTGAAAAATTTGTGTGCAGATGCATTTTTTGAGGAGAATACCCACAGTTTTTAATCAGATTCTTTAATGATCAACGCCCCCTCCCCCCCAAAAAGGATACAAACTACTGCCCTGCTATACAGGTCAGATGGGGGTGAATAGTTACAAAAGGAATGAAATTAACTTTTGTATCAGTCCCTTTATCTGCCAGGCTTCCTAACTCTAGTAAAAATGCCTACTTGCCTACTTTAAGCAACATTCAAGGACTGTGAATTACAACAGTCCTAAAATGAGTTTTTCTAAAATGAGTCTTTCACTGAATAGTCCAACACTATTGCTTAATGGTCAAGCATTATCATGATCATGCTCACAATATTAAATGACTTACTCAGAAAAATGACCTTAACAGGGTATAAACTTGGATGAACTCACGATCTTCTGTGACTTACTCCCCTTGCCACACTTTTTATATCTAGTCATTTTGGTTCATACAAAGGCGTCTTTGCTCACTGGTCATATTATATGCCCTGTTTATTAAGTTCAAAACTGAAAGACACTTTTGAGTATCTTTCAGGTCCAAGACTCTTTACTGCTATAGATGCCATAGTGAAACAGAGGAGGCACTTTAATAATTATTCTAATCCTCATAACTCTTTAAGGTAAAATATCATAATTCATCAAATCTAAGACACCACTGATAATAAGATACATCATTATTTTACATTCCTTTCTGGAAAAAAAAACCCAAAAACTGCCTATTATGTAACACTCACCAATAGTAAGATACATTGAGTTCAGATATATTAAAATGTGAAAAAAAACATGCATCTTACAATCAATGAAATAAAATTTTCTCATCTCCATTTCACAGGTGAGGAAACTGAGATGAGACAAGTTAAATAACTTGGCCAAAGTCCCAGTTAGTGAGTGGTAGTGCTGAGACTATAACTAGTGTTCTAACTCCAAAGCTATGCTTTTTCACTGGACTTCTGCAAGGGAACCCAGGACATGACACAAGAAGTATCTAGAACCTAATGGTACCAGCATCACATTAATAAATGACCAACATTAACAGATGCCAACCTCCTCCTTAAAGCTTTAAACATCACAGACTTTATTGTGGGCACCTTAAGACAATAGCTAAGCCAAAGGTAAGAATGTTACATGGTCCATGCCAGACGATAAACTAAGGAAAACATTCATTAAAAAAAAAAATCCAGAATAATGAGTACCAACCCTTCTACCCAAAATATGATGCTATACTGAGATTAAATTCACCACACTATTTTTTAAATCTTATATTAGTTTGAGAAATAATCTTTTTGCTTGCTGGGCTTAAAAGTAGATATTTATAACCTATTCTCACAAATGATATTGAAGTAAGTACAAACAGTTTGAAATATAGAGGTCAGCTTTTTCTGATTTGATGTATCAACTTAAATTACACAAAGTTTTAGGACATAGAATGCATGCTCGGTTGCTCAGTTGTGTCCAACTCTTTCTGAGCCCAGGGACTGTAGCCCGCCAGGCTCCTCTGTCCATGGGGATTCTCCAGGCAAGAATACTGGAGTGGGTTGCAATTTCCTTCTCCAGGGGATCTTCCCAACCCAAGGATCGAACCTTGTTTCCCATGTCTCCTTTACTACAGGTGGATTCTTTACCTCTAAGCCACCATAGGATAATGCTTGATAAAAATAATGAAATTCTAGAGATTTTGCCACTTATTCAGGAATTAATTTAAAAACTGTATAAATTAAAAGTATAAATTAAATCACAACTGCATGATGACTCACCACCATTTTCAACATACAAGAGGAACAGTACTCACCATCAGCATAGAGTCCTTTGGGATTATCAGGACAAGATCTGGACAGATGCCCCATCTCCCCACAAACAAAGCATTTTGCAAAAGGAAATTCACCTGTAATGATAAACAGTTCCTATTTAGTTATATACATGTATGGATGTGCATGTATATATATCAACACAGATACGAATACCTATCTATATCTATATATATAGTGTAATTCATATTACTTTAGAACACTCTGAGAATAAAACATATTTGTTGTTACATAATTTAGTTTAATCACATTTGATTTCACAATATTAAGTGACACACTCATAACAAACCCTGTCAGCAATGAAAAAACCAGTTGGTTACTTACTGGCTACTTTGCTCATTAACCAAATAAGAAAAATTGATAGGAAACAAAAATAAAAACATCAACATACCAAGAGCCGGGTCTACTTTAGCCCTGCACTCGGTTATTTCATGCTCTGTGGATCCACACCTGTAACATACTCCAGTGCCCATTTCTTGATTCTCAAGGGCAGCAGGGCAATCTGCAATCCCATGGCCAGGTTGTCTACAATGGAAACATACCTGAGAAAACAAAACATGAGTTTCCACACTGGAACACTACACTGGCTTTATTAATTCTAGTCATCAAAAAAACAATCCCATTTTAAAGTTGTCTAGTTCTGATTTTTCAACTCTCAGTATTTCAACTGTAGAAAAAAGTGTTTCACATTCTCCTAAACCATAAGAAACGTCATTTTCATCAGAGGGTTTTAGTGCTTTTGAAAACCCTCAATTCATAAATCTATCAGTCTAGGAGACAAAGTTATAAATCTTTGTAGGAGGTAATTGCTTAAATGAATTATGCAAATATGGACTTATTACATTTCATTTCATTGATGGGGATGTCTGTATCTAGAAAAACTGAGTTTTCTGGAGGAGACAGGCAATGACCATAAAAATTAGCACTTAAAATTAATACCTTCACTTTTTAAAGTTCACATAATAGAATGAATTTCGGTCAAGTGATTCCATTTAAGTTGTGATTCAAATCATAAGATGTATTTCATACCAAAAATTATACTTTACAATTTTTATTTTATACATGTTCTTTAACATTTATAAACAAAGGTTTCATTTTAGAATATATGCACATTTCAAAGGTATAATTCTAAGGTGAATTATTTGCCTCCAGCATAACATTGAACAAAGGTTTTGTTGCTTTACATACTACCTAAGCAATGTGGAGGATATTTTTTGCTGCAGTGAATAAGAGTATCAGTCATAATCAAAAATGGTAGATATTTAAAACATTTTATTTAAACTGGAAAAAGTTTTTAGATAAAATAGCTCATAATTTTTTAATTAACAATCAAGAACCAATGCTAAGTCTGAGATACTAAGTAAGAAAATGAATTGAAGGATCTCAACAAGCCTTATAGTATTAAAGCATATTCTTTACTATAAAGAATTCCTTTCTTTGTTTTGAAAAACAATGTCTTTCCCCTTAATTAAAAACATAAATTTTCTCTTAAAGTCATAATACTAAACTTTTTCAAAATGTATGTAATTCATCACACTGCCTATGTCAAAGAAATTATCTTTAAATTTTTAAAAAATATTTATTTATTTATTTGGTTGCGCTGGGTCTTAACTGCAGCTGTCGAGATCTCTGATCTTCCTTGCAGCCTGCAGAATCTTTAGTTGGGCTTGTGGGATGTAGCTCCCCGGTCAGGGATGAAACCTCGAACCTGGGGCCCCCTGCATTGATGCGTGGAATCTTAACCACTGGACCACCAGCAAAGCCCTAGAATTATCTTAAAATTATCTTCATGTGAAATTAACTTGACTTTAAAATACTTTAAAATAACTGCACAATTTAAACAAGACTATCTTGATCCAAATAGAAATGATTCTCTTTTCTATCCCAATTTATTCATAAGGAATATTTTACCAGTATTAGCTTATAAAAGAATCTTACAAAAGACTCTTTAAATATGACACTGCATAAAAATAACCCTGCAAATAGAAGCCACATTTATGGAAGCTGCAACATTTCAAGTCTACATTGGTGCAAACGATGCTCTACACTTAGTAAGTCTATTAAAAAATAAAACTGTAAAATAGCAACAAATCTTGATTCTCATGCATTATCCTGCTAGAAGAATCCCTTGCTAGAGAAGGGAAAGAATTATACCAGTATTTCATTTCCTGTATCTGAAACAGTTTAAAATCTAGGTCTTGGGAATGCAGAAATAAACGTACAGTCTCCAGCATTTTTCTCAGTGTAACATGGGGAAGGAGGGAAGCAATGAGCAGGGAGAGTCTCAAGGAGTTTTAACTCTATTACTCTGCTCTGTTACTGTTACTCTGTTACTGACCAGTGTGACACATTGGATTTTCTTCCTGTGCATTGGTTTTTCATGGATAAAGATAAAAGGACATCCTTTCCAACTAACAGGACCCACACATATCTAACCTGTTGTACCTAACTTTCTCACTTACTTTGATCTTTTTTTAAAAAATGGCTGTTTGAAAAAGGGCTACTGGAAGGGGTGAGAACATAGATCTTAAAGTCAGACTCCGGGTTTAAGTATCTTTTTCTTTTTTCTGGCTGGACTGCATAGAGCTAGCAGCTCATTTAGGTTCACATTTTAATAACACATATAGAGTGCTAGCCACTAATCTAAGTACTCAAATATTAACACCTTTTCTTGGGTTTGAATTTCTCCTCTGCTAGTTGCTAAAAGGCTTTCACCAAGATACTTAACCTATCTGCACACTGGTGTTTTCCACCCAAAATATGGAATGCCACCATCTTTGTGTGTTGTGGTAATTCATCAGTACATCAAGTGTCTAGCATATACGAGGTGCTAAACAAAAATCCTAGAGTTACTACTAGCCCTCAAAAAGATGCCATCTAAGTCTAGCACACAGCCACAATCACACTCTGCTAAAATATGTATATGAGCGTATGAATAAGTTTCCAACCATACAACATAATGTTGTGATAGAAGTGATAATCTTACCATTGCATTTTTCTTTGCTGCTTGTCTTTTTAATCGTCTTCCTTCCCGGCGACTATCTTTCTTTAAAGCAACTTCAATTTCTTCCCTTACTTTCTGACTGTCTGTTGCTATCACCTCACCATTGTGAAGCATCTGTGAGTTTTGTCTTAAATATTCCATAAATCCATTCACATCTTCATTTAAATACTCCTTTTTCTTTTTATTCTTTTTGTGTTTTGCTTGGGGGGCATCATTTTTAAGGGACAGCCTATTGGCTTCAAGTTGTTTACTCTTTGGAAGATTTTGGCTTTGTCCCTCAGAGGACCCCTTCTTCATGTCCTCCCATGATGTTGCAGGAAAGGGTCTTTTGTTCTGTGTGGTAGTGACTCGTGCCCACCTGGTCATAGCTTCATCAGAGGGGTATCAATCTTTAAGAAAAGCATGGCCAGTTAGTCATCATTTCAAAGAAAAAAATGAAACTAAAGATATATGCTATATCACTATATCAACGATACCCATATGTTGAGTGTTAATTATTAGAAGACTTTTTAACTTAACTTACAGATCTATATATTTAATTCTATAACATGCTGCATAGACATACCTGCAATGTAAATCTAGCCCTTGCCAGAGAAGCTACCACTCCAGTAAAAAAAAAAAAAAAAAAAAAAAAGCAGCTCAACAACTAAAAAACAAACAAACATAGATATAAATACTTGCTTCAAACTAGAAAACAATTCAGGAAAAAAACAAATTATTTCCAAAATGAAATCACATGGTAATAGTAAATTAAGTTACTTTTCCCAAATTTTGCAGTTTTCTTAGTTTATTTGCCTATCTCTAAGTCCCAGGTCTACTTTCTTCCAATCTTTTTGCACCATCTGCCATTTCATCACAAATAATTTGTACAGCAAATTAGTAAGTATACACAAATCCTGTCCTTAAGCATGAAGTTGTCATCACAACTCCTTCCGAAGATTGATAAGCAAAATATATTCGTTTACAGCCACATGATAATACCGAGTCTTCCTCTTGTTTTTTAAATTTTATTTTTAATTAGAGGATAATTACTTTACAATGTTGTGGTGGTTTTTGCCAAATATCAGAATGAATGGGCCATAGGTATACATATGTCCCCTCCCTCTTGAACCTCATTCCCACCTCCCAACCCCTCCCTCCCCTCTAGGTTGTCACAGAGTACCCGCTTCGGGTTCCCTACTTCACACAGCAAGCTTCCACTGGTTATTTATTTTACATATGGTAATGTATACGTTTCAATGCTATTCTCGCAAATCATCCCACCTTTTTCTTCCCCTACTGTATCCAAAAGTCTGTTCTTTAGGTCTGTGTCTCCTATAATCAGAGTATAAGCTACTTCCAACCCAGCGGTTTCACATCGTTTCTGACTATTAGCACGCCCCCTTCTAGGGCAGCATCCCCTGCACTGCTGCTGCTGCTGCTGCTGCTAAGTCGCTTCAGTCGTGTCCGACTCTGTGCGACCCCATAGACAGCAGCCCACCAGGCTCTCCCGTCCCTGGGATTCTCCAGGCAAGAATACTGGAGTGGGTTGCCATTTCCTTCTCCAATGCATGAAAGCGAAAAGTGAAAGGCAAGTCGCTCAGTCGTGTCCGACTCTTAGCGACCCCATGGACTGCAGCCTACCAGGGTCCTCCGTCCATGGGATTTTCCAGGCAAGAGTACTGGAGTGGGTGCCATTGCCTTCCCCAGCACTAACCAGTGTTAAAACCTCAGCTTCGGCCACAACATCCCTTCAACACAAGCTGTGGGGAGAAGGCAATAAACAGGCGTGGGACTCTGCACGCCACTTTACACCACACGCGCACACTCGTCGATGCAGGCTGTCACAGTGGGGAATGGAGCCGTTCAAGGGGAGATGGATGATCCTAATTCTGAGAACAAGGAACTGAGGGAGCTCTGAGTATCCAGTCGGTCGCGTCCATTCCGCCCAACCGGCCCCAGTGAGGCTGGACACGCCGGCCTAAGCGGCTAGCGCCCTACAGCTGAGACAGATCCCGGCGCTCCGCCTGGGCCCGCCGCGAAGCGAGGTGCTTCAGCCTCACCTGGCACTGGGGGCCCTCGGGGACCTAGCCGCCAGTTCCTGCGCCCTCCCGCCGGACCCCAGGGAACAAGGAGGAGATCCCTCCACCTTACTCTCTCACGCGCAGCTTCTTACCACGCAAGGACCCTCCAGAACAGCAGAGTTAGCAGGCCAGAAACCCGTCCCCCTGCGGCGACGGCGGCGACTCCCGAGACCGGAAGCACTTCGTCCCTGCAGCGCGTCACTTCCGGCGAGCAATTGGCTCACTAGCAGAGGTGTCCCCGTCTGGCGCTGCGGTGAACCTCAGCGCTGGGAAAAGTGGCTAATTAGTAAATGTGGAGGGCGCAATGTTTGAAGGGCACACGCTGGGCGCCGGGGACACGAAGATGAAAAGTGTACGATCTGTGCTGTGCAGAACGCAAGGCATAGTGGGGGAGATGAATGAGAGGATCCGTGGCGATGGGAGAGGCCCAAAAAGCTTCCCTAAGAAGTGCTCTTTGTACTGGACTTCATTCGTAAAATTAGGCAAACATTTCTTGGAATTGGTGGCGAGAGGGACTTAACGTTTTCCTTTGTTGTTGTTCAGTCGCTCAGTCTTGTCTGACTCTTTGCTACCCCATGGACTGTAGCCCTCCAGGCTCCTCTGTCCATGGGATTCTCCAGGCAAGAATACTGGAGCGGGTTGCCCTCTCCTTCTCCAGGAGATCTTCCTGACCCAGGAATTGAACCCGCATCTCCTGTGTCGCCTGCACTGCAGGCAGATTCTTTACCTGCTGAGCCATCAGGAAATGTCAACCTAGAACCTGACATTTCATAAAGAGGTTTTCTTTTAGTAGACAGCAGGTTCTTGTACATAGTGTATACCACTAGAGGGTGCATTCAGCTAAAACTCATCTTTAGTATTGTGCTGAATTTGAATATGTAGAAGGTTGTATATTCCTGAAACTGAAGGAAAATGATCTCAATTTGTTTTTGTGGAAATGCATCAAATAAAAATTAGAAATTGAGTAAATCAGCCATAGATATCCTTCCAGATTCAGAAGAAAGTATTAGTATTAATAATGGCTAAGTTCCACTGAACATTTTATAGGTGCCTAGAACCGTGTTTAATGCTTTACATTCATCACCTGATTAATCCATCCAGTATCCTGAGAGGTAGAAAATAGTATGTTCTCCATTTTACAATGAAAAACAAGTTCAGAGAACTAAAGTAACTTATCCAAGGTCACATTTGGTAAGAAGAGTCAGGATTTAAATATCAAGATCTCAGTTCGAAAGTGTGAGCTCTATTAGTATGTTGAAATATTAATGCAACAGGGGATTGTTTGCTGGCTTGAACCCTTAAAGTGGGTTAAAACAGACTTCACTCACCCTTGCCCATGTGAGACTTTTTTTTCCTAATGTATTCACTTTTACAGTTAAAGAGATTTTTTTAATTAAAGTTTTTTATTCAGATATCATTAAAATACTGTTTAAATGTGTTATTTTCAAAACAATATGATCCAAAGGGTAAATGTTAAGTGAGAAACTGAAGTTCTGGTTATAAAAGACTGAAGTACCTCATTTTTAGAAAATTGTGAAGTATACAGTGCGTACAGAAAAGGTTATAGAACATATGAAGTAATTATAAAGCACGTGTTCTTATAAACACTGCCCAGTTTAAGAAGCAGACAATTGCCAGATATTGTTTTAAATCATATTAATGTAAATATTTTTGCAGAGGCAGTACCTTTTAATGTTTCAAACAAAAATTGTTTGTTATGATGATATTAATATAAGCTTTCTACAAACCATCTCTCATCCTGATAACAATAAATTCTGAACAAAATATAAAAAACAACTACCTGAGGATTCTGAAGAGTAAATAAAAGCAGACCTTTTATTTGGAGGGGAGTCAAAATCTGAAGAAGCAGTTAGCACAAGATTGTGTGTCCCTTTGTGTGTTTGTGTCTTTGCCATAAGAGAGGGCCACAGTCACAAAGTACATGAGCAGCTAAAACTGCAATAGAAACCCTAACATCAACTTTCTGGCATGAGGAACCAGGGGAAAGAAGCATGCAACAGCCACTTCTGGAGAACAAAGAGAAAAATCTGAAGAAAGAGTGCTCTTGAAGCTCTCTTTGTATGTGTATGTATTTTGTATTGGGTTGTTCAAAAAGTTCATTCATTCTTATGGAAAACCTGAACAAACTCTATGGCTGACCCACTATATGTCTATGAATCCCTCACAAGTCTCAGGCTGGTCCCTGAACCCACATGCACAGGACAAACTTAAGATGCTAAAAGAATGAACTGAGATTTGAGTTTTCACTGACAGAAAGTAAGGCAAAGCCTGTAACATAGTCTAAACAAGTTAACTGCCAACTTAAATTTTTTTTCCCCTAAGGAATAAAACAGAACTCAGAATACATATAAAATAGCATCCATAATGTCCAAGATAAAATCCAGAATGTAAATTTAGCACTGGTTTAACGGTACTTTGAATTCTGATCTTCCCTAATTTGCCTGCTACTATTTTTCAGGGTCCTCAAATAGCTGATGTCTGCATTGTGTTTTATAACTGCATTCACGGGGAGACGGGAGAGTATACTCATTCCATCTTACTTGGAATTGGAACCACTACCATTAGAATTTTAAATCCTCATTCTTGCTTGGATTCTCTCAGAATAAGAAGTCTTTTCAGCCTGAGTAAAGTCACCTGTATGTGCTTTAGGGCTGGGCATATCCAAGGACCACAAGGGATGAGCCAGCCCTCAAGCTGAGTCTCACACTAGCACGAGCAGCTTCAAACACCTATTTACCTGTAGAGTAATTTGGGGTGAAGGTTAGAGAATCTAAAACGAAGGGCTGGGACCAGATTTTACTAAAAAGGATTTTTTTTTAATGCCAAATCAAAGTGTTTATAGTTTATCCTTTAGAGCTTAAACAATGAAGACTTCCACATAGTTTTTTAGATTATACAATAGATCCCATAAAATAGGTCTATAGAAGATGGTTGGATGTAAAAAAATGTTTTAATGTCTTATGCAGTGCTCAGGAGCCTCTGTACAATATCAGTTCATTTCAGTTCAGTCTCTCAGTCTTGTCCAACTCTTTGCGACTCCATGGACTGCAGCACGCCAGGCCTCCCTGTCCATCACCAACTCCCGGAGTTTATTCAGACTCATGTCCATTAAGTCAGTGATGCCATCCAACCACCTCACCTTCTGTTGTCCCTTTCTTCTCCTGCCTTCAATCTTTCCCAGCATCAGGGTCTTTTCCAGTGAGTCAGCTCTTGGCATTAGGTGGCCAAAGTATTGGAGCTTCAGCTTTAGCACCAGTCCTTCCAATGAATATTCAGGGTTGATTCCCTTTAGGATTGACTGGTTTGAGCTCCTTGCTGTCTCAGGGACTCTCAAGAGTCTTCTCCAACACTGGAAAATATACTTAGTTACAAATATACAGACAGAATATATGCTATACTAAACAGAAATACAGCACAGGAGAGGAAAGGAAATAATGATTCTACTGTTGAGAATAAAAATGAGATCCAGACCAGTGACATTCTAACAGCTTCCTTCTTAAAAATCTGTCAGTGATTTTTTAAAACTGTTTTAAGGCTTATATAAGAAAAGAAAAGATGCAAAAGGCAAAGGAGAAAAGGAAAGATATACCCACTTGAATGCAGAGTTCCAAAGAATAGCACAGAGAAATAAGAAAGCCTTCCTCAGTGATCAATGCAAATAAATAGAGGAAAACAATAGACTGGGAAAGACTAGAAATCTCTTCAGGAAAATTAAAGATACCAAGGGAACGTTTCATGCAAAGATGGGCACAATAAAGGACAGAAATGGTATGGACCTAACAGAAGCAGAAGATATCAAGAAGAGGTAGCAAGAATACACAGAAAAACTATACAAAAAAGATCTTCACAACGCAGGTAACCACGATGGTGTGATCACTCACTTAGAGCCAGACATCCTGGAATGCGAACTCAAGTGGGCCTTAGAAAGCATCACTAGGAACAAAGCTAGTGGAGGTGATGGAATTCCAGTTGAGCTATTTCAAATCCTCAAAGACGATGCTGTGAAAGTGCTGCACTCAATATGTCAGCAAATTTGGAAAACTCAGCAGTGGCCACAGGACTGGAAAAGGTCAGTTCTCATTCCAATCCCAAAGAAAGGCAATGCCAAAGAATGCTCAAACTACCGCACAATTGTACTCATCTCACACACTAATAAAGTAATGCTCAAAATTGTCCAAGCCAGGCTTCAACAGTACGTGAACCATGAACTTCCAGATGTTCAAGCTGGTTTTAGAAAAGGTCAAGGAACCAGAGATCACATTGCCAACATCCACTGGATCATCGAAAAACCAAGAGAGTTCCAGAAAAACATCTACTTCTGCTTTATTGACTTTTCCAAAGCCTTTGACTGTGTGGATCGCAACAAACTGTGGAAAATTCTTCAAGAGATGGGAATACAAGACCACCTGATCTGCATCCTGAGAAATCTGTATGCAGGTCAAGAAGCAACAGTTAGAATGGACATGGAACAACAGACTGGTTCCAAATTGGGAAAGGAGTACGTCAAGGCTGTATATTGTCACCCTGCTTATTTAACTTATATGCAGAGTACATCATGAGAAACGCTGGGCTGGATGAAGCACAAACTGGAATCAAGATTGCTGGGAGAAATATCAATAACTTCAGATATGCAGATGGCACCACCCTTATGGCAGAAAGCAAAGAACTAAAGAGCCTGTTGATGAAAGTGAAAGAGGAGAGTGAAAACGTTGGCTTAAAACTCAACATTCAGAAAACTTAAGATCATGGCATCCAGTTCCATCACTTCATTGCAAATAGAAGGGGAAACGATGGAAACAGTGAGAGACTTTATCTGGGGGGCTCCAAAATCACTGCAGCTGGTGACTGCAGCCATGAAATTAAAAGACGCTTACTCCTTGGAAGAAAAGTTATGACCAACCTAGACAGCATATTAAAAAGCAGAAACATTACTTTGCCAACAAACGTCCATCTAGTCAAAGCTATGGTTTTTCCAGTAGTCATGTATGGATGTGAGAGTTGGACTATAAAGAAAGGTGAGTGCATAAGAATTGATGCTTTTGAACTGTGGTATTGGAGAAGACTCTTAAGAGTCCCTTGGACAGCAAGGAGATGCAACCAGTCCATCTTGAGGGAAATCAGTCCTGAATATTCATTGGAAGGACTGATGCTTGAGCTGAAATTCCAATACTTTGGCCACCTGATGCAAAGAACTGACTCTTTGAAAAGACCCTGATGCTGGGAAAGATTGAAGGCGGGAGGAGAAGGGGACAACAGAGGATGAGATAGTTGGATGGCATCACGGACTCTATGGACATGAGTCTGAGTAAGCTCTGGGAGTTGGTGATGGACAGGGACGTTCTGGATGGACAGCCTAATGTGCTGCATCCTTGGGGTCACAAAGAGTCAGACATGACTGAGCGACTGAACTGAACTGACTGAAGGCCCTTATAGTAAGGCCAATGGGTAACAGAACTGAGTTCCTTTTTTCTCCTTTAAATATTATTTTACAACTACTCCTTAATGAACAAGCATTACCTTTAAAATTATTACTAAAGAGCTTTTTTTAATCCATGGAAGTTTTGAGACAAGCCATGAGAATTTATAATTATATATAGATTCAAAGAAATATATACCTTCAAAAATCTTGTTTTACAGGTCAGAGAAGTTTAGTGATTGCCATAACACACACTGCTATTGACACAGTTTTATTACCTGACATGCACATGGAGATGGCCCTATATTTTTAGTTTTCCATTTGATTGTTGTTTTTCTCACTCAATAACAAAATTACAAGCAGGACCTGAAGTGTCTAACAACAGAAACCCATTAGTGGAAGTTGCTTGAGATTGCTAAGCAATAAGGAAAAGAAATAACATGAAGTGTGTGTTCTTCCCTGAAAAAGCTTGAATCTTTTTCATACTCTTTGTTTAAACACGAGAAAGAGTAGCACTGGAAACATTAATCACAAAAATGATGTGGTCTTCTGACGCTCTTCTTGCCCTCTTCTGGTATGTCTCTCAAGCTTGAGTTCCCAATCAAGCATTTTAGTGGTTAGAGTGTCAAGTGCTTCAAATGAATACTTAAACCTAAATTATAAGTAAGTGGTAAGATTTGTAAGCTCTTCTCTCTGAAGTACTTCCTCCCCTTCTCCTAAAGCCTGAGGAAATGCTTCCAGGTATGGCCCTATGTTCTAAGGGAACAGTGAGAGGTCTGTAGTTACAAAGGGAATTCTATAAAAGGATGGTTAGGAAGAAACATTTCTTTGATATCTGTGTGTGTGTGTGTGTGTGTGTGTGTGTGTGCGCGCGCGCTGTGCTCATTTGTGTCCAACTCTTTGTGACCCCGTGGACTATAGCCTGCCAGGCTCCTCTGTCCATGGGGTTTCCCAGGCAAGAATACTGGAGTATTCTTCTCCAGGGGATCTTCCTGACCCAGGGATCAAACCCGTGTCTCTGCACTGGCAGGCGATTCATTACCACTGCGCCCCTTGGGAAGGCTTTTTTATATCTACTGTTTGCCAATACCTTGTTAAAGACTAGATATATAAAAATGACAGCCCTTGGCTTTAAGCAGCCAACAGCCTGTAAGGGTAAGACATGGATACCTGTAAACCACTAGTAAGGTGATAAGTGAATGAATTACACTGGGAGTACAGATTACAGATAAGGTCATTCTTCCTGGGAGATTTTTGGAAAACCTCACAATACAACGTGTTGCAGACAACTGGAAAGAGGGATTACGGAAGTGATAGGGAGGAGTCAATAAAAAAGAAAAAAATCTAACCATCTTCTTCAATAAGCTGAAATGCTTTGTGTAAATAAGGCACGATCACACACACATATGCACAGACTTAAGCTAATACTTGATACAGGATCAAAGTGAACACAATAAAATGACCAAAATATTTAGAACAGATTTAGTAACTACTATAAGTAATCTACCTATAAATCACTGAGTAAAAAATAACAATTAATTTAAGAGGACCACATAGTTGGAAAATAGTCCTCCAAAAAGTATGGCACGGCAAATAAATGATCATTGGGAAAGAGTTTCCACAAATATTTTAAGAAACATTTATGGACCAGGAAAATGTACAGTCATATTTGTCTTATTCTGGAAGATGTGAGTATACGATGGTGAGCTCTATGAAGATGAGTTGGTCACCACCTATATCCCCAGAGGAATTTGTAATCTAGTGGAGGAGATAGGAAGGTGTGCCAACAGTACCCCAAGAGATAGATGAAAGAGGGCAAATGTGGAGCTGTGCCCAGGTGTGCCCAAGGCAGCGCAATATGGAAATTATTGCCAGTTTTCAAATAGAAATTAGCCATAGGGTGTATGTTGCTTTAGATATCTGAACCATGTCTTGGAGCAGGAGAGCAAACCAACAAAGAGATTTCTTTCAAGACCTGCTCCAAATGTAGTGATGGGGTTTAGGGAAGGTTGCCCCAAGATGTTCCACTCTGGCCTGCTGATTATTTTCAGCTGAAAACAGGCAAGCCCCAGAAGACTTGAGAAGACCTTCTGAACATCCCTGATAGTGTCCAAAAGAATTTAAGACAGGTGGCCTGTCCCAGGAAGGAGGAGTTATCACCATAAATAACAACTATCGTAAGTATGATGTATACACTAGCAGTTTGTCCTATGACAATAACTTAACTACTCTGACCTGTAAAACAAGAGGTAGACAGGAAGAAACCTAGCAAGGCCCATTTGATCGAAGTCCTGTGTCCCCTGTCTTTGGATGGCCCAGCAAACATTTGTATACCCAACATTAAGTCTTTTTATCATCCTGAGAATTATCTTATTTCCCTTTGAAGTCCCCAACCCCCACCTACTTCTCCTTAGTCCAGAATAACAATGTTACCTCATCTTGCCTTGCCATCTTTGGAGTTTTTCATATTTATGAGGATTTCCCCATGCATATGCAATACATTTGATTTTCTCCTTTAATCTGCCCATGTCTGCCTTTTAATTACCAGTATAAACAGAGAAGAACAAAGAGTGTTTCTATTCATCACCCGATTCTGCAAGGATTAAGTCATAATCTGCTGCAGTCACTGACCAACACTGTACTCTGAGAGGAAATTAAGCTGATAACAGGATGATGCACTCTGTGCCTCAGACAGAAGGAATTAAGACGATAACAGGATGCTCTGTGCTTTGGACAAGCAGGCCCCATGGATGGTTAGATGTACCTCTCAGGAAGAATTTTAATGAACCCAGGGTCTTGCATCTTCCCATACACAGAAAAACACTAAAACCACTAACTTGAGATACCTTTTCTTTGTGACTACCATTACTCTTTTACCAACATATATGCTTGACAGATTCCTTCACCAAAAATCATCTATCAATATATGCACTGATTTCTTCCCAAATGTTTTCAGAGCAATTCCTCAGAGCTACTGAGAGGCTGTCTCAGACTGTAGTTCTCAGGAAAAATCCCTGAATAAAACAAACATATAAATTTTACTTTGGGCATTTTTAAGTTGACACCAGACAAAAGAACTAAGGAGGGCAAAATTGCTCTTCCCCTCAACAGTCTTCAATCTATAGGTGTTTCTGCTTTTGCTGTACTGGGTATTTGTTTTAAAATTATATTTAGGATAGCGGCAATGACCACACAGCAGTGTAAATGTGCTTAATGCCACTGAACTGTGCACTTCACAGTGGTAAATTTTATGTATTTTTATCACAACTTGAAAAATAGAAAAACTGCTGTTTGACCTTTTTATGAGTAGTATTTTCATCTTGATTCTCTTGAAGTTTACTTTTTACATCTTTATTTACTACTTAAGAAGCTGTTCTTAAATGTAAGAAGCAAGTTGTTATCCATGTATAATTTTCCTTTCTAATCATAAAGTCAGCAATCAACTTGAATTTAGAAAGTTCTATTGTGGAGCACAAAGCATTTTTAAAATAAATATAGCCGTTATTAGTAAGCATCTTATGCTCTAAAACTTTCCAAATAGTCATAAATATTCATAATACTAATGCTCATGCACAGTAATACTCATTGACATCTGGGGGAAACTAAGATACAAAAACTAACATTTTAAGACAGCTTAACTAACATTAAATTTGTCAAAACTGTATCTAGGCTTTAAAACATCTGTTCCTTCTCCTGCACTCGGAGACATGACCCTCTTGTAGTTGCCTAATATTTCATTCTATTATTTGCCAGGCTAATATTAAAATAAGCATCGATACTCGGCAAACATTCATCTTTCCTTCTCAGTTTCAAATTCTGCTGAATCTCATAGTAAAATCCTATTTGGAGGTGGTGGAACTCACTCTACCGGACATGACGAATACATTTCTAGAAAAGATAAAAAAACAGGGGCCTCATTGGCTTATTAAAGTGCTAGCAGCATAAAACAGGGGGAAAAGCCATCTCAGTAGTATAGTAAGAAAATGTGGAATCTGAGAGAGAACAATTATTTAGTTTCTACTAAAAAAATGAAACAGGAGAGCAAAAGACAGATAAATCAACCTCTGTTTTAAGCCAAACCCATAGGCCATTTAAGTAAAGGTTGAAGAGATGTGCCAGGGAGTATGTTGAACACAAGGTACTAAACCTTAAACCTTCAATAGCCAAAACTTTTTACTTGCCTAGCAGAAAGAGATGTGACTGCACTGTCAACCAAATTGTTGTCATGTGAGTAAAACACATAAAAGACTTTAAAACCAAGGCTCTTTTACTCATTAAAGTCTTCTAGTGCTTCATTAATTTTAATAGTATAATCTAGTTCTGATTGAAGTGCACCTGAATGCAGTTAGTGCCTCATCAGTTCTGATGAGCTCCAAGTAATTCAAGCCATGTCTGCAGAGTGATCACAAATTATGTGTCTCTGTTTACGTCTACCCTAGGCCTGTTTGCCCATGTCTTCAGCAGCACAGCTTTTACATTCCAGCAGCCGAGTAGCTTCTTTTTTGATCTCTCTTACAATAGAGATTTTTATTTTCATAGCTACCTTTATACTAAAAACTGAGTTTTCTGCAAACAACAACAACAAAGATTTTGTGGAGATGCCAAAATATGACATTTCTTCTCCAAATCTTCAGACTGAATACAGATATAGAATATAGATATGAGTCAAATGGAGTTTTGAAAAGTAGGGAGTCTGATGTCCACGTTAAAAAGTAAATGAATATCAGTTCTGCACTTCCATTGTAACTCTGTTTCAAAAAACTCTTTTAAGAAAAACCTCTTCTTGGGACTTCCCTGGCAGTCCAGTGGTTAAGATTCCATACTCTCAATGTAGGGGGTAGGGGTTCTTTGGTTTAGTCTCAGATCCCAGGCAGGTCTTTTAGTCTTCCAGATGGCTAATCTCCATTATGTGCAGATTTTTCTAGTTTAATTCTCAGTGAAGTGAAAGTGAAAGTGACATTGCTCAGTCATGTCCGACTCTTTGTCACCCCATGGACTGTAGCCTACCAGGCTCCTCCATCCATGGAATTTTCCAGGCAAGAGTACTGGAGTGGGCTGCCATTTCCTTCTCCAGGGGATCTTCCCGACCCAGGGATTGAACCCGGGTCTCCTGCATTGTAGACAGATGCTTTACATCTGAGCAACCAGGGAAGCTCAGAGGGCAGTTTTATTTACTTCTTTCTCTTTTTTTGAGGGTTTTGAGGCTCCCTCTGATATGCTGTATTCCTCAATAAAATTTTAAATCCTTGTATAGTTCCCTATGCATGAGAAAAAGAGTTTTTCTACTGTAGAGAGATTGTGATTATTTCATTTCAACCTCGATTATCAGATTAAATACAGTAGATATTGCATAATTTGTGCCAAAATTTTCCTCCATTAAAATTACTAGCAACTATATATCCTTTCACTTTAAAAGAATTAGCCTTGCTTAATGTCAAATTTTCTAATTTTTTTGGCCACATGGTATGCAAGATTCTTAGTTCCCTGACCAGGGATCAATCCCATGCCCTCTGCAGTGCAAGCACTGAGTCTTAACCACTGGATCACCAGGGAAGTCCCTAAATGTCAAATTATTAAAAGTTGTTATGAAATATTTTTGACATTTGAAAAGAAATACTTTTTATGTCTGAGGACCAGCAGGCGAGAAGAGTCACCATAGTGAAAGGGGTAATCACCAAAAACCATAGAAGTCAGAAGTCAGTGGAACAAAATATTTAGAGCTGAAAGAAAGGGAGAAAAAGTAGAGAATTTAATGTTTATCGAGTCAGGTAATTAGGCCTGTGTCTTCAAGAATATGAATTTCATCCTACCTAAAATGGCTGTCTGAGGAGGCCTTACAGATAGCTGGGAAGGGAAGAGAAGCGAAAAGCAAAGGAGAAAAGGAAAGATATTCCCATCTGAATGGAGAGTTCCAAAGAATAGCAAGGAGAGATAAGAAAGCCTTCCTCAGTGATCAATGCAAAGAAATAGAGAAAAAAAACAGATTGGGAAAGACTAGAGATCTCTTCAAGAAAATTAGAGATACCAAAGGAACATTTCATGCAAAGATAGGCTCGATAAAGGACAGAAATGGTACGGACCTAACAGAAGCAGAAGATATTAAGAAGAGGTGGCAAGAATACACAGAAGAACTGTACAAAAAAGATCTTCACGACCCAGATAATCACAATGGTGTGCTCCCTCACCTAGAGCCAGACATCCTGGAATGTGAAGTCAAGTGGGCCTTAGAAAGCATCACTACAAACAAAGCTAGTGGAGGTGATGGAATTCCAGTTGAGCTATTTCAAATCCTCAAAGGTGATGCTGTGAAAGTGCTGCACTCAATATGCCAGCAAATATGGAAAACTCAGCAGTGGCCACAGGACTGGAAAAGGTCAGTTTTCATTCCAATCCCAAATAAAGGCAATGCCAAAGAATGCTCAAACTACCGCACAATTGCCCTCATCTCACATGCTAGTAAAGTAATGCTCAAAATTGTCCAAGCCAGGCTTCAGCAATACGTGAACCGTGAACTTCCAGACGTTAAAGCTGGTTTTAGAAAAGGCAGAGGAACCAGAGATCACATTGCCAATATCCGCTGGATCATTGAAAAAGCAAGAGAGTTCCAGAAAAACATCTATTTCTGCTTTATTGACTATGCCAAAGCCTTTGACTGTGTGGATCACAATAAACTGTGGAAAATTCTGAAAGAGATGGGAATACCAGACCATCTGACCTGTCTCTTGAGAAACCTGTATGCAGGTCAGGAAGCAACAGTTAGAACTGGACATGGAACAACAGACTGGTTCCAAATAGGACAAGGAGTATGTCAAGGCTGCATATGGTCACCCTGCTTATTTAACTTATATGCAGAGTACATCATGAGAAACGCCAGGCTGGAAGAAACACAAGCTGGAATCAAGATTGCCTGGAGAAATATCAATAACCTCAGATATGCAGATGACACCACCCTTATGGCAGAAAGTGAAGAAGAACTAAAGAGCCTCTTCATGAAAGTGAAAGAGGAGAGTGAAAAAGTTGGCTTAAAGCTCAACGATCAGAAAACTGAGATCATGGCATCTGGTCCCATCACTTCATGGGAAATAGATGGGGAAACAGTGGAAACAGTGTCAGACTTTATTTTTGGGGGGCTCCAAAATCACTGCTGATGGTGATTGCAGCCATGAAATTAAAAGACGCTTACTCCTTGGAAGGAAGGTTATGACCAACCTAGATAGCATATTTAAAAGCAGAGACATTACTTTGCCAACAAAAGTCCATCTAGTCAACGCTATAGTTTTTCCAGTGGTCATGTACGGATGTGAGAGTTGGATGGTGAAGAAAGCTGAGCGCCGCAGAATTGATGGTTTTGAACTGTGGTGTTGGAGAAGACTCTTGAGAGACCCTTGGACTGCAAGGAGATCCAATCAATCCATCCTAAAGATCAGTCCCGGGTGTTCATAGGAAGGAGTGATGTTGAAGCTGAAACTCCAATACTTTGGCCACCTCATGCGAAGAGTTGACTCATTGGAAAAGACCCTAATGCTGGGTAGGATTGGGGGCAGGAGGAGAAGGGGACGACAGAGGATGAGATGGTTGGATGGCATCACTGACTCTATGGACATGGGTTTGGGTAGACTCTGGGAGTTGGTGATGCACAGGGAGGCCTGGCCTGCTGCAATTCATGGGGTCGCAGAGTCGGACACGACTGAGCTGAACTGAATGTGTTGTGAGATCAGTTTAGAGTACTACAATCAGCATTTTTTAAACTGAAAGAGAATAATACAGAATAGAAAAATGTCAAAGTGCACCTCACATAGTAAGGGTAAGTATTATTACCTGAAACTTTTATTTGGGTTTTACATACATACACATACACACTCACTATCTTACTCATATATGAAAAATACCAATAATATAATGGATTCTAAGGTAAAAATATATTTCTTCCCAGAGGTTACAGTGAAAGAAAAAAAAAAAAAAAGTTAAGTTACTTATATTACTTAATCATCATAAAAATTTTGTAAGGCAAATTATCTTCGTTTATAAATGAAACCAAGACTCTATTGAGTTAGATAATTTGCCCTTGGCCAAACAGCTATAATGGCTGAGGCTGAATTCAAGGCAAATCTTTTGACCTCAAAACAACTTCTTTGGAGAAGGAAATGGCAACCCACTCCAGTATTTTTGCCTGGAGAATCCCCATGGACAGAGGAGCCTGGCAGGCTGCAGTCCATGGGGTTGCATAGACATGACTGAGCACATGCACACACACACCCAGAAATCAGCAACCGTCTCTGCCGGTCCTCCCTGAGGTCTGACTCTTATCCCTCCTGTTGCAGCAGCCACCTGATGTGTCCTGGGGTAGATCATGGGAGTTAAGGCTGTGCAGGGACCTCAGACTCCAGGTCCAGGGTCTGATCGCCACTGGCGACTGTTCTTCCCGAGAGTCTGTCCTCACAGCCTCTGCTTTCCCTCGAGCTCAGAGACCTCAGACTGGCCCATTCACGTGTGAGGCTTCGGGAGCTGGGTGGGGTGGCGTCCGTGTTCTGTGCGCCCACGGGCTGCCTGGTCATGGGGGCCATTCTGCTGTGCTGTCTGTGGGCAGTTCTCAGCCGTCCCCTCGGGACTCCCCGACCACGTCTCCCCCATGGACATCAAAAGGAGAGGGAATGCTGTGAACAATGGTGCAATTAAATTCTATGACTCAGTTTGAAATCTGGGTGGGGCAGGATGGATGTGGTCAAGACAGAGACCATCGTGGGGTAGAGGAAAGAACAAGAGACACAGTAAGAAAGGAAGAGACACAAACTACCTGAACTCAAGAAGAAATAGATAAACGGCACAATGCTGGGTATCTATTGGGTTGGCCAAAAAATTCATTTGGGTTTTTCATAGCAGCCTACGGAAAAACTAGAATGAACTTTTTGGCCAACTTAATACTAAGGCAGTTTAATTCATAGAGACACAGAGGACAGGCTTGGATGGATTCACTGGTGACCTCCAGCAGACAGGGACTGAAGACATGACACTCAACAATGGCTCATTCACAGTGTGGAAGAGGACGCCTCTGGGTCAGCCCTGCCCTGATGCTGACCCAAAACCCCTTCCTCGAGGTCTAGCAATTCACTATCAGCCACAGATAAAAAGAACAGTAGTACATCGTGGCCAGGTGGCATTTACTCTAGTGATACAAAGTCAATTTAACATTTGAAAGTCAATTAATGTGATTCACCCTATTAAAAACAGAAAAGGCATTTGACAAATTTCAAAAAAAAAAAAAACAACTTCTTCCAGATGCTTTCACAGCATGCTCTTTTAAAACTTTGGCCTGAAGAAGAATAGCCATTTCCGCATAAGCAGACATACTGCAGCAGCACAGAAGTCAAAAACAAGGACCCGAAGAAGAGAGCCAGAATGGTTTCCCAGCCATCAAAGCCTACTCCAGCAGCATTCTGCCACAGATACAAGAAACATCATAAATTTTAAAAGCCCTGTGACACAAAACCATGCTCTGTTCACATCATTGCTTGATGAATATTGATTAAAGGAGACAGTAAACGGAAACTATTTGCATGATCTGACGACTTCAGCTGAAAGATATGGCATTCAATTAGAATTTTAATTAATAGTTGTCTTTTTATCTCTTTCAATTGACTCATCTTTTACATAAAATCTCTTATTTTCACTGTAACACTGCCAATGTGCTTCTTTCTTGAATACCAAAAGAGACCACAACTTCTGCAAAGAGGATCATATCACTCAAACAGTTGGCAATATTTGAGGAGAAAGGATATTCTTGTATCCAATTTAAGTGCTATTACATGCTCTGAAAACTGTCTGAAGAGCTGTCAGAGGAGGATATTTGATGAATATGGAAGATTTCAACAAAAACTGAGGTGCTAGATTGAGTATTTAGGAATCCATTGTAGACTTTGTTTAAATGACTGCCTTTAGTTATGAATATCCTGCTCTGAAAGAATAAAGTCACATGTAAGTACATTCCTGGTAATACAATAAAGGGTAAAGAGCCCCACAAATCAAGAGTTTCAAATGTAAACAGGATAATTTAAACCTTAAGAAGTCTACGGTCAGGCCAATATTAAATGCAAACGTGAGTGTGATTATTGATGAGTAGAACTAAAGATGAGCAATGAATTAGGTAAAAATGCAACAAAAAAGGAGAGAGATGTTAGCTTACTCAGTTAATTCTTGTTGTTAATAATGTTGCGTTGGATGTCATAGTATAGATGACAAGGCTTGCTTTCTTTTTAATATATAGCATATAATTTTATGCCATTGCTTATTTTTTAGTTCTTCTTCTACGGAAAAACAAAAACAAAAACAAAATTGGTATGTACTTCTATCTAATCTCCTCAAGCTCATTTATGCTTATGTTCCTTCAGATGTATGAATTTTCCTTCACTTACCACTTATCTCATCAGACCTTTCAGAGGAGCGATCATCAGATCTGCTGGTTTGTTTGCCCTAAAGAATGGTTTTAAGGTATATTCAGAGATAGATTATCATCATCATAATGATTCCTTTTTCATTATTTAACAAGCAAACTTTTACATGGTACTTAAAATGTGTTGAGCACTCCTAAGTGAACTTTACAAATATTTTGTCCTCCCAATGACCCTAGGAAAGAGGCATCATCGTTCTCATTTTACACAAAAGAACTTGAAGAACTTAGAGACTAAGTCAATTACTTAATGCCATATAATAGGAGAGTTGGGACCTGTATTCATGAAACGTGCTGTAGAGTCAACATGCTCAGCCATGGTGCCAGTCCTCTCAACCCTCCATCCCTCATTCCCAGCATGCCAGTCACTGTCGAGGTCGTGCTCCCTCTTCTGTGTACAAGCGCTGGTGGGTAGAATGGCCCTCCTCCCCATCCCATTTGGAGGATGTTCAGGGGAATATCACAATATCCTGAATTATATTCGGTGTGCCTTCCTCTTCTAAATTTTGACCACATATCAGTCTGCCACTCAAAAGTTAGTATGGTGCCTATTAGCATCAGCACAAGTGGATTATTTTTATACTTTATAAAAAGGAGGGACAACAATGCTTATATTATAGCAACGATGTATCTTCACTGTAGCATCTACAGTACTCACAAAATGCAGAACATGATCTCATTCCTGTTATTCCAGTTATTTTTTTATTTATGTGGAGCAAGTTTTAGAGTTATAGAATTAGTTGCTCCCACCTCTTCTATTGTGCTCTTCAGGTTACAGACATCACAGGATGGATGCAAGTGAATAACAAGATTCGAGAGATAAGTATCTGTGTGCTGAGGGAAGAATTCAGCTATTGAATTATACTAAATATGTTTTCAGTGCTTGAGACATCAAATTTTGGATTGCTTTTGAGAGACCGAGTGTACAAACAGACAATGGCCAGATTATCTATGGTACTTAAAATGTGCTGAGCACTCCTAAGTGAACTTTACAAATATTTTGTCCTCTCAACAACCCTAGGAAAGAGGCATCATTGTTCTCATTTTACATAAAAGAACTTGAAGAACTTAGAGACTAAGTCAATTACTTAATGCCATATAATGGGAGAACTCTGACTCACAACCTTTGCAGCAACCAATTCAAGAAGCCAGACCGCAATCTCTGAAGCCATCAGCTTTGAGACTGGGCTTGGTCAGTCTCCCAGTTCCCCTCATTTTTGCCCCTGCTTCCAATTCAGGACCAGCCAGAGAAAGCCAAATAATACTTTCCAAACCACTTACTTAGGATATCCCGCTTCTAGTTAGTCTGCCTCCAGTCTCCCCAGGCCTAGTACACTCAGAGCACACCCTTTTTTTTCACCAGAAAGCTTTCCTATGCCTGCATTTGAGTTTTTGCCAAATTTAAGTAGGCGATGGTAGCTGCCTCCCTTGCTACAGCAAGCCCTGCATAAAGAGCCTCTATGTGTCCTCACCTATATAGTCTTTATTTCAAGAGAAATGAATCTCCTCTCACTCTACTTACCAGAAAACTGATTACATTAGTTCCTCGTTTTCCAACGGTGTCTGTAGGGATTTGCTGAAGGGTTAGCATCTAGATAGTTGGAGGGTTTTTAGATTTGTGCGAAGTTGTCTTATAAATATGAGATTTATCATTGTCCTAAAATATTTTTACTGCCTAGTAGGTACTTGTAATTGGATGTGTTTACCCATTTTAATAGCATAAAAAAAAAATCAGGAAAACACACCAAAGATAATAAGGAGAGTTTTATTGTAAAGATAGACAGGACCTACAACTTTTATATTTTTCCAAGTCTACAAAAACTCTCAGAGTAGAAATTTCTTTATGTCTGTCATACCAGCAGACAGATTATTTATAAATCAGGGAAAGGAAAGTTCACTTCCTGACAAACTGAGGTAGAGGAGGTGGCACCTTAATATCCTGGCCTCTCTCCAGCTTCTTTTCACAATCCACCAGGTAATTGACTCCATCGATGACTATCTGAACAAGCTCGACCTTTGACAGTGAAAGAGATGAAAGATTAATTTGTACAGAAGACACAGGCAAGGCTTTGATCCAAAGGAACAATACTGGGACACTCGAGAACCTGCCCTGTTAGACGGACTGTATAACAATTTCTCCTCATTGTTTCCCTAAAGTTTTGTGGGAGGAGAGGTATCTGATAGCTAGGAGAGATATTACAGGGTTTCTCTCGACCTTTCTGTTATTAAGATAAGGTTACTACTTTGTGTGAGAACTTTTAAAAAATACGAAAACCATTAGTTTGCATTTCAGACATTTATTCCCCATCAATCTCTGCTAAAAAATGACAGTTTGTCTTAAAGTATATCTACACAGTGACACCCTCGTGATGTTCTCTGACCCAGATCTGAATTGACTTGCCACTAAGCTACCTGAGCACTAAACATACAGTTCAGATATTATCATTTACCCAGTGAATGGCTTTCTGAACAATATTTCAACTCAAATGTTTGGCCATTAAAGAATGTTTGCACTGTACCGGGCTAGTTTGTTACTTAAGGAAACTATGTGAATTACATTAAGATATACTTAAAAAAAAAAAAAATCCCTACCTAAGATAAGTTAGAACTTTCATTTACAAATAACTGGTTTTCTTAAACTAGAGTACATTTACCTATGATTTTTCCCCCGGGAATCACCTCTCAAAAAAATTTCTTGCCCTGCTCCTAAAGAAATCCAACTGAGATAGTAAATAATTACTATTTAGTTCCAGACATCACTAAAATACATGATATAACTCAAGAATGCCCAGCAACAATGGAGGAGATGTTACAGCTGAACATATTTTAGGCCTGATGGAGTCTAGTGTCCTTCCCACTTCTTTTCATGCGGAAGGAAATGGAAGCTCTAAGAAAGGGTTGGGGCAAAAAGCTAGTCATTACTAATTAAAAAAAAACAAACACTCATTTTTTCTGCTTATCCAACTGACCCATTCCATTGTTGATGAGGATGTGGGAAGGGGTCATTCACTGCCAGTGGAATTCTCTTGGTATAAATCTTCTGGTAGGAAGTTGGTCATAAGTAAGCGGCTCTCATATTTAGCCCAAGAATTCCCTTTCTAGAAATATATCCTAACTAAATAATCATAGTTGTGATTCGAGTTAAACATAGAGATGGTCAAACATAATATCAAATAATCAGGGAGACATTAAATAGATATGTTTTGAGGAATATTTAATATTGTAGAAAAATGCTCATGTTATAATACATCGGGAAAAAGCTGTTTTATATCAAATACATATAACAATACTATATTTAGTAAGAAAAATTTTTTTTAATAATTTAAGAATGGAAGGCAATTTAGAATAATGTTCACAATGGTTATCAGGGTTATTAGGTTAAATAAGTGGATTTTTTTTTAACACTGGGAATTTTTCTAGTTCTTATAAATGATCACTTACTAAATCATAGGGTTTTTATTAATGATGCCCACTGAGCTTTCCCGTAATTAAAATCAAGTTTTAATATTAAAGCCAATTTGGCTGGGGCCCAGATTTTCTTTATTCACTACACCATATGTTATTTAGCTAATTGCAGAAGGTGTGGTATTTACAGCTACTTCTTCCTCAAGTACTTTACCAGAGCTGGTAGCATGCAGGCTGATTTCATCGTTTTGTTTTCTCCTTTCCTTCCCTCAGTTTGCTGGTAGGAATACCAACTAGCAATGAAATATGCAAAAGATGGCAAGAAAGAAGAAACAGCACCAAAGATCCATGGGTGTAACAACCAGCCACTGAGATACTGAGTTGTATGTTGTTGTTGCTCAGTTGCTAAGTTATGTCCGACTCTTTGCAACCCCACAGGCTGCAGCACATCAGGCTTCCCTGCTCTCACTGTCTTACAGAGTTGCTCAAACTTATGTCCATTGAGTCAGTGAAGCCACTGAGTTGTATAAGAGCCTTTTAAATTAACGATGGGCACAATATCTTCAGGGCTTCCCAGGTGGCGCTAGTAGTAAAGAACCCTCCTGCCAGTGAAGGAGATGTAAGAGACATGGGTTCTATCCCTGAGTCGGGAAGACCCTCTGGAGAAGGAAATGGCAACCCATTCCAGTATTCTTGCCTGGAGAATCCCATGGACAGAGGAGCCTGTGGGCTACAGTCCATAGGGTCACAAAGAGCTGGACGTGACTGAAAGTGACTTAGCAAGCACACCCAATATGTTCAATGAAACCAACTGGGAGGAATTACTGAGATCAGGATTTGCTTAGGATTCTGCTGCATGTTCATTATGTGTGCTCTTTGTGCTTTTTCTCACGCATCACTCCAGGCCTACCTATAGTTTATGAATCTCATTCACCCTTTATATTCACAGAATCCTAAGGGCCATCTGCTGAGCACAACCTTACACATATCTGATACATATCTTATTTGCCATCTTGAGCCCTAAATACAAAATTTTACAAACTATCAAGTAGCTAAAAATGCCTAAGTGAAGATGATAGCATGTGACCTTCATCAAAGGAAATTCAGAATCAAGAGAAAAATCCACTATTTCACTCCAATCAGAGAGAGAGCACATGTGTTCTCTGACTTCACAGTGATAAAAGGCTGCTGTCCTTTAGCATAACAGAGCTCCTGCCACTCACGATTGTGGGAACAGCTCTGGGGGCAGGTGGATGACAGCAGTCCCACTGTCAATTTCTTTGCTTGTCTATACATTCTCAGATCCCATGGTTCTTATCTTTATGCAGTGCTTTCCCATGGAGGACAAGTGCTACAGAATGAAATGCTAACATGACCCAGGACTCAATGGGCCTAGAGGAGGTCTCAAATTTTGCAAATAAGGAAGGGCTGTTGAGGTCATTTCTTTTCCTCATAGGCTGATTTTGTTAGCTCATTTTTGGCAAGAGAGAGACGTTACCTCTGATCGGCCAATTCGATCTATGTTGGAAATGTCATACACATCCGCTACTGCTGCAGTGTCCACACCACCTGTGCCCCGCTTCTGGAGTCTCAGGTTCTCCAGGATCTTAGAAAATCGTGGATCCTGGGACAAAGAAGAATACTTGGTGTCCTAAGAGGCAAAACTGATTCATCATCCTTGGCACACGTAGAAAAGACATAAAATGAGAAGTAATAACAGTTCATATTTAGTAAGCATATATTTGGACTTGGCATGTGGCTCAATGGGTGAATAATCCGCCTGCACTGCAGGAGATGTGGGTTTGATCCCTGGGTCGGGACGATCCCCTGGAGGAGAGCATGGCAACCCACTCCAGTATTTTTGCCTGGAGAATCCAAAGGACCAGAGAAGCCTGGTGGCTACAGTCCACAGGGTTGAAGAGTCAGACACAACTGAAGCGACTGAGCACCCATGCACAAACACAAACATATGCTTACTATGTACCAGGGCCCTGTGCTAGAACTTTTAAAACTTACAATAATCCCATGAAGAAGGTATTACTTTTACCCCTATTTCACAGATGAGGAAACTAAGCCTCAGCGAAATTAACTTGCCTAAAAGTAGAACATAGCTAGAAGGTAGCAGAGCTGTTATTAACTTCTATACCTCTATTTTGGCATCTAGATACCCTTTGGCGAGTTTATTGTTCATCTGTAAAACAGTTGTTACTGATATATTAAAATCAAGACATTAAATCACATGAAATAATTTTCTTAGAATTGGAATTTTGAATAATATTATCATACTTTTTTGGGGGAGGCCAAAATCACATTTTCTAAACTTGTTTTAAAGTATTTGATTCACTTGGTGTGCTATGACAGAGAAACCCCAAGATGCCCAACAGAATCCATTTTCCTATCTTAACAGGTGAGCTGAGGAAGTAACCACTGTCTAGGTTCTTGCTAATGGAACAAGCAGAAGTGACAGGTGCCACTGCCAGATCTAGAACTTAGATCTTCACATGAACACACTGGCATGCTCTCTCCCCTTCCCACAAACTAGAACATGAGGCCTGACTGTGACCATGCCTTAAGGCAGTGGTGCTTCAAGTGTAGCTCCCTGACCAACAGCATCGGCATTACCCAGAAACTTGTGAGAAATGCAAATTCTGTATTCTGGGTTTTCACAACCCTCCAGGTGCTTCTGCTGCAGGTTCAAGCCTGAGAACCTCTGAACTGGAAGAGAGAAGGAGATGGAAGCCTGGCCAGGGAGCAGAGAAGCCTGCCTGTCCATCTCAACCTGTGATATGAAGGAGGATTTAAACTTGCTGAAGTCACATCCCATTCTTACAGCCCCTTAACCTCTTATCCTATGGACACAAGCGCTTTTTCAAGCAAACAACCTTTTCTTGTCATTTTCTTTCATTGGTGCGGAAAGTAAACCTTAAGGAATGGGGTGGGACGTTTTCCCCTCCACAAGGCAGCCCCAGGTGAGCGCATCCTGGTGGAACCCAACAGGACCACAGGCTACATGACAGTACCTTGCTGAGCTTTGGGATCCTGACGTGAACACCAGCTCGCAGTCCCGTGCCAAGGTTCGAAGGGCAGGTTAGAATGTATCCCAGGCGCTCATTCCACATGAACTCCCAGCCTCGTTCTTGGATTAAGCGTTCCACCTACAACAGGGAACTAATGATGAAGTTCTCAGAGAGCCATTCACTCAGCACGCCCCCAGCACCAGGGAGAGGTGTGTGTACTGTATGTTTGCCATGAATAAAACTTAGGTAAATTTATAGTACTACTTCTATATTTGGAAAGGACAAAGTAAAAAAAACTAACTGCAGTTCTTTTTTTTAATTTTTAATCCTTTTAATAATTTTATTTATTTTTTGTGGGTCTTCATTGCTGCAAGGGCTTTTCTCGAGCTGTGGTGAGTGGGGGGCTACGCTCTAGTTGCAGTATGTGGGCTTCTCACTGTGGTGGCTTCTTTTGTGGCAGAGCACAGGCTCTAGGGCACTTGGGCTTCCATAGTTGCAGCACGTGAGCTCATTAGTTGCAGCTCCCAGGATCTGGAGCACAGGCTCAATAGTTGTGGCACACGGGCTTTGCTGCCCCTCAGCATGTGGGATCTTCCCGGATCAGGGATCAAACTCGTGTCTCCTGCACTGGCAGGTGGATTCTTTACCACTGAGCTGCCAGGGAAGCCCAATCTTTTTTTATTGAATCAAAGATCCTTTCAATTCTATATTGCTTTACAATTTTCAAACGTTTCACACACATGATTTCATATATTCTCACTTTTTTTTTTTATTCTCAACCTCCCTCATTCCTCAGGCTAGGATGACAAAAATTCAGCCATGATAACTTTCAGCTTTGTTGCTAACAAGAGTGTTCTGTCTCCTAATAGATTCAACCAAAATCATATGGCACTTAATAAAAAATTTTACCTGCAGCTCAACATGTTTGGGATACATGTTTTAAGGGAAAAAAAAAAATAACCCTTTTTTCCTCCTACACTTCTATTACTCCTCCCCCCTCCCCACTGGTAACCACTAGTTTGTTCTCTATAGCTGTAAGTCTACTGCTTTTTTTGTTTTATTCACTAGCTAGTTGCATATTTCAGATTCCATATACAAGTGAGATCATAACAGTATTTGTCTTTTTTCTGATATTTCACTTAGTATAATGTCCTCCAAGTACATGTTGCTGCAAATGGTAACATTTCAATCCTTCATTCTATAGTACTTCTTTAGTAAAAAATTAAAATTCTTCTATCACAGTATCAAAATGGTCCAATTAAATTAGATGAACCATGTAAAGCACTGAACACAGTACCTAGCACATACTAAACAATAAATGTCAGTTGCTATTATTTTTTCATATGAGCACTGTAGGAAGATATAGTAATTCTCAGCAAGTAAGGCTGTGGTCATGTTGTTTTTGTTGTTTAATCATTAAGTCGTGTCCGACTCTTCGACCCCATGGACTGCAGCATGCCAGGCTGCCCTGTTCTTCACTATCTCCTGCAGCTTGCTCAAATTCATGTTCATTGTGTCGATGATGCCATCCAACCATCTCATCTTCTGTCACCCCAGTCTCCTCCTGCCCTCAATCATTCCCAGCATCAGGGTCTTTTCCAATGAGTAGGCTCTTTGCATCAGGTAGTCAAAGTATTGGAGCTTCAGCATCAGTCCTTCCAATGACTATTCAGGGTTGATTTCCTTTAGGATTGACTGGTTACATATGAACATAGATGCATCCTATACTGTTTCTATGCTTAGAACAGCCAAGAGCTCTGTTAAAGAAATCAGAAAATAGCTAATGATTCACAGACTTCTCTAAACCATCCTGCATTGGGGCAGGAAGCATGAGAGCTTGCTGGAAGCAGCACCTCAAAAGAGTGCCACGATCCCTAGAAAAAATTAACCCTGTCTTAGAAGTCACCACAGTACTTTTTTTCAAGAATGAAAAATAAAGAGATTTTATTTTAGTGACTATTCAGAATTCTCTGATGACATCTTACCTCTTTTAGTCCACGACAGAATCGCTCAAATACTCTTTTCATATTGCCTCCTTTCTCCATAGAGATTACCCTGGTGTGGTCTTCCTCATTAATCCAGATGAGAAATGTCTTGTCATAATTATGCCTAATGAAGTGAGAAATACGGTGTTGAGTGTTAATTACATTTGTTTCAACACATGAAAATTCCCATTACCTCTGTAGCTTGATTGCTTCATTTCACCTTACTCATTCATTGCCTTAGATGGTCCTAATTTCTTCACTGTGCCTGCACAAGTACTGCAAAATAATGTTATCCTGACAGAATGAAGAGTAACACCAACTCCACCCTCATGTCATGTTTCCGTCCAACAAGAACATAACCTCCCTCATTCCTCAGGCTAGGATGACAATAACTCAGTCATGATAACTTTCAGCTTTGTTGCTAACAAAGAGTGTCTGTCTCCTAAACGATTCAACCAAAATCATATGGCACTTAGTAAAGGATTTTACCTGCAGCTCAACATGTTTGGGATACAGATTTCATATATGTTTGCTATATAGATCCTGCTTATGCACCCACACTGAGCAGCTGCTCCCCAACACTTTGATCTGGGGTCCTTCTGGTAGTGCCATAATAACCTACCAAGGAACAAGAATCAAAGTGGCCTGAGGACTTTTGGCCAAGATAAAATATGTGTACACTCATAGCCACTCTTCCTTCTAGGGTTTTGCTTAAATCCTCAATATTTATTTTTCATTTTTTGCTTTTTTGTTTTCATGGCATGAACCAGATTCTCTAAAGTCAAATAACATGAAGCTATTTTTTTCTAACAATTTTTTTTCATGCATAATTCTTGCAAACCAGCTAGCATTCCTGCACATCTTGGAAACATTACTATACTTATATTACACACACACACACACAAATTTCTAAGTACTCTATCTTCTCCATTTAGCTCAAGCCAGGCATGCTGTCATGTGCAGGTCACAGCAACTTCAGGTTAGGACAAGCAGTGATCTGAAGAACACTGCACACACTGCAAATGTGAAAATGCTAAGTCCATACCAGATTCCCCTGGCGTCTGGCCAGTCACGGGCCATCCCAGCACAAGTGAGTAAAGGGGATACTGGCTTATCAAATAGAAAGTGGTCCTGCAGGCCAAAAGGGACAAAGCAAAAAGAAGACACTGATGAGATCAGACACGATGGCAAGTGCCAGGTGGTCAATTTCCAACTCACTAATAATGGCTGAGGTCTCTCAGGCAGTGCTTCTCGGTGTTGGCTGCTCACTATAATAATCAGAGAGCTTAAAAAATTCTAATGCCCAGTTTCCATCTCTCAGAGATTCTTGTTATTGGGTGTGGCCTGGACATTGGTATTTTCTAGTGTACAGCTAAGGTTGAAAACCACTGGCTTAGAAAGAAAAACACCAATACAGTATACTAATGCATATATATGGAATTTGAAAGATGGTAACGATAACCTTATATGCGAGACAGAAAAAGAGACACAGATGCATAGAACGGTCTTATGGACTCTGAGGGAGAAGGTGAGGGTGGGACGTTCTGAGAGAATAGCATTGAAACATGTATATTATCATATGTGAAACAGAACACCATTCCAGGTTCGATGCATGAGACAAATGCTCAGGGCTGGGGCAATGGGATGACCCAGAGGGATGGGATGGGAAGGGAGGTGAGAGGGGGGTTCAGGATGGGGAACACAGGTAAGCCCATGGCTTATTCATGTCAATGTATGGCAAAAACCACCCAATACTGTAAAATAATTAGCCCCCAACTAAAATAAATAAATTTATTAAAAAAAAAAAAAAGAAAACCACTGTCTTAACCCAGATGGAAATCTTTAATCACTATGGAGTGTGTCTATCCAGCCAGCACCCACACCATGCAATAGCAGAGTGGGCAGTGAGCGAGGCATGCTGTCCCGAGAAGTGTTCCACACAGTTGCATTCTCCATGTTTCTCTAATGTTGTAGGTTTACTTATTATCCTTTTCATTACAGACTACTCAAGATGTAAAATAATGATCTGTATATAAAAATAGTCACCATTCACCTAATGCTCACTTGGTGCCAGGCTCTATGCTATGTACTTTTATTTCCTTTAATCTTCGCAACAACACTCTGAAGTAAATGTAATCATTCTATGCGATAGGAAAAGAAAACTGAGGCTCAGATAAAACAACCTATCACACAGCTAGGAAATGGCAAAATCTAGATGCAAACCTAGACCTGTATGACTCCCAAGTATGCCTCTAACTACAATATACCACGCCACAGATCAAAATCAGTGTCCAGAAACTGGCATTTTTCTTACTCATGTGGACACAGTAAGAATATGAATGTGGATACCATATATTCCAATACGATTACACTGAAGTCAGAAATCAAGAGGACACAGGAAGGGGAGTCCTTCTACAGTCTCTAAGTGGAAGAACTGGGAAAGATTTAGGGACTGTTATTGCCCAGGAAACAGCATGGCCTTTAAGCTGGAAACCAGAAGAAGCTACTTGAGGCCAAAGAGGAGCTGTTCTGTAACAGGGCAAGTGGAGAGAACTAGGAGACTGAGGCCTCTAGACCATACAGTTGGCCCGTCTCGCTTGGAAATGGGGCATCTTTTGTGGTATCGCATCTTCTGAAATGACAGAAAATCTGTCTCTGCTTTTCTTTGGAGTTTAAAGTTCCTTGTGAAAATGCCAGGGGGAAAAAAAGGGACTTGGGTTTTGTCTCCCCTAGTGTGAGACCGAAGCCATGGAGAGCCTGTGGAGGCAGCAGGAATCTCAGAGGTGGGCTCTGGTGTGAGGCAGGTTTGGGGGCAGGCCTTCCACCTGGATGATTCCCCTTCCAGATGTTCTGGGCTTTCTGGATTTGAGTGTGGCCATGGAGACAAAGGCAGGATTTTGCACGCCCAGTTGTTGTCATTTATCAACAAGCCAGGGGATCCTCCATGCACCCCCACCCACCAATCCCAGCCCACCACATGGCTTCCTCTGCAAATTTCATTCAGAGACCATCTCCACTTTTGACCTAAACTTTTAAGGCCTGCTCTTTCTGCCTTAGACTGACCGGGTTGAAACCCCAGCAAGCTCCCAACCAAGGCAGGGTCCTGGGCTCCCGGGAGGCCACACAGCCGCCGCCCCAGGCCCTCTTGGCACCCCGGGTGGTTCAGGGGCTACTCACATCGATGAGCCGCTGCTGGTCCTGCTCCGTCATCTCGGACAGCTTGTAGTAGCGGCCGGCCAGGTCCCCCTTGAGGCCCTCCAGGGCCGTGATGGCCACGTTCTCCACCTCCCTCCGCTCGGCCCGGCTGCAGGCGGGTGGCAGACTCAGTCCGCGGATGCTGCGGCCTGTGCGCACCCGAGACGACAGCACGTAGTGCTCGTCGAACTGCCCCTGGGTGATCTGCCGAGCAGAGCGGGGGGTCACCGCGGGGCCGTGGCCACAGTGGCCTCCACCCCGCCAACCAGGGGGCCCCCAGGCACAGAGCACGTGTGCATGCTGGAGTCATCCTGCCACTCTGGCGGCAGGGGTCTTAGAAGTCAAAGGAGGAGCTACTTTAGCGGGTGCCCTCTGAAGTCCTTTACCCCAGCTAGATTTGGGGTGAAAAAAGGAAATGTTTCAGGAAAGGCTGAAGGTTTCCAGTGACCACCACTACCCTGGTGGTAGGAGGCAAGGAAAACTGACTTTGGCAATTTCCTGATGGTCTCAGGGGCCCTCCAGGGAGCATGGCGTGGGAAGGCCATCACAGAGCTTTCAAGGGCAACTGGACCCAGGGCCCTTCTCTCTCGTGCTCCTCACCTTGGGTTCTGGACCACCAGCTTCATGGGAGGGTACAGAGGTGGCTGGAGCCTACCTTGGATGCATCCAGATCCGTGGGGTGCTTCATCACCCTGGGGTCATAGCCATTGTGCCTCAGCTTGATGACAGGGTCAAAAAGGTCGGCAAACACCTGCAGGAGGGAAGAGGAACTTTTCCTCGGGAAAGGACCAAGGCCTTGGTCCATCTGCTTTAATTGGTTCATCATTTGCTCCTTTTTATCTTAAGGGCCAACCCAAAGGTGATGCCCTCCTTCTCTGAAATTCTCAGCTCAACCATGCAGGAAATAGGTGTGAGACTGGATTGATGGCTAATCATAATAATAGTAGTAGTAGCAGTTGTTGTTGTTCAGTCACTAAATCGTATCTGACTCTTTGGAACCCATGGGCTGTTTCCCGCCAAGCTCCCCTGTCCATAGGGATTTCCAGCAAGAATACTGGAGTGGGTTGCCATGCCCTCTTCTGGGGGATCTTCCTAGATTAGGGATCGAACCTGTGTCTCTTGCATTGGCAGGTGGATTCTTTACCACTGAGCCACCCAGGTAGTCTAGTAGTAGTAGCAGGCAAATGCCAGAGGAAACCTCTCTCAGGCACACTGCCCCTTGGGTGAGGGCAGAGATACAGATCCCTGTCATGGTGATCTCTTCCCTAGTGACTCTGCGAAGGTCACTACCGTCAGATGAAGCAAGAAAATTTTGTGTTTAAGAATTTGAAGGAGGGAGGAGGGTTCGGGAGGGGGAGCACATGTGAACCCATGGCTGATTCATGTCAATGTATGGCAAAAACTACTACAATATTGTAAAGTAATTAGCCCCCAACTAAAATAAATAAATAAAAAAAATAAATAAAATAAAATAAAATAAAAAATAAATAAAAAAAAAAAAAGAATTTTAAGGATAAAAGAAGCTGCTAGATTAGAAGCTAAGCAGTTTTGTGGTCAAAACGGGTTCTAGAGTTTAAGTAACACAATACATTTGTAGAGAAGCAGCTGCATAGAAAGAAAAGTGCCCAGCAGCAGTTAAGGCAAAGCAGGGACCTCTTACCCTTTGAGGACCTTCCCGCCCAAACTAACTCAAGCAGAATCTACTTTTAAAAAAAAGTCATAAACTTCCAGGAACATCCTTTAGGTAAAATAAAGATAAGAGAAGTCAAACAGAGCACCCTGTAGCCTCTGGGAGCTGTAGGATGTCAGTCCAGGAGGCAGCGCCAGTCTGGGACTCTGGGAGCCCAGAGCTGGCACTGCTGCTCTTGAGTTAGCTGCCCATCTAGCCTATTCAAGATGGCCCCCTCCCTCCCCTTGATGGCTGCCTTCCCAAGGAACTGCCTTCAGCTCCCTGCAACAGAAGGTGCAAAGGGGACAGACCTGAGGGAGATAGGCTGGAGGTATTTGCCATGACATAGAAGCTGCACTAGTGGGTGAGCTCCAGAAGAGGGGACCATCCTGGGCTTCTGCCCCAAGAATGAGGATGCGGATCATGGGATTTCTTCAGGAGAGTTGTGTGTGTGCGTGCTAAGTCACTTCAGTTGTGTCTGACTCTTTGTGACCCCATGGACTGTAGCCCGCCAGGCTCCTATGTCCATGGGATTCTCCAGGCAAGAATACTGGAGTGGGCTGCCATAGCCTCCTCCAGGGGACCTTCCTGATCCAGGGATCCAACCCCTGTCTCTTACGTCTCCAGTACTGGCAGGCAGGTTCTTTACCACTAGTGCCACCTGGGAAACCCCAAGAGACTTAGTGATTCACTAAGACTACAGTGGACTGTGTCATCAGTAATTCCCAAACTGAACACCCATGGAACCATCCTCTCCCCTCAATAAAATTCAGCCACAAACATATCATCTCCTAAAGTCTCACTGGTGAATACACATCACCAATACAATGAAACAACAAAAAATTAAAAGATTTTATTTTTTTTTGTACCAATTCACCCCCTTGATGAGCTCAGAGAGCTGAGTCATGCGACTCATTCCTCTATGGGGAGGGATACTAGAGCAGGTGCAAAGGAAGCCTTGTCCCTGGGAAGAATAGACCTCGTTGTTCCAGAAAGCACTGCAGGTGTTCTGCTGAAGCTGGCTTCCCTTTATGGGAACCTGTTCTGAGAAAGCAGCTCCACAGACGGAAGCCAAAACACCCACCCAACACACACACTGTGGAACCGGCAGCTGCGAGTTTACCTCATAGGACTCCTCGTCACCAGCCACCATGCCCACGGTCTTTATGAAGGGGTGGCCGGGGTTGTCCACTCCGGTCTGGATACACTGGTCCAGGGTGTAGCCGTTGGGCGTCACCTTGTCGCGGAGCTTGGCATAGATGGCCGGCGTGAGGCACTCGGCCATACAGTTGTTGTGTTTGCGCAGGTCAGGGTAGTCTGCGCTGTCCGAGGAGAGAGGCGTTCAGTGAGCAGCCCCAGGCGGGGTGGGGGAAGGGGCCTATACAAGACCCTTAGGTCTGTGATAGAAAAGCTAAAATCCCTGCAGGTGTAACTATACAGAAATTCATTTATTTATTTATTTATCTGTCCTCTATGATGCAAACTCTGTGGCTATCTGCTCTGTTGAGCTCAGTGCCTGCCTATAGACACAGGCACTCAGTGAATATCTGTTAAACTAACATATAGGAAGAAATCAAATGGGGGCTGCAATCTTACCTGGGGATATGTACCGACTAAAGAATAGGGAAATGAGGACCACCACAAGCACTCTTACCTCAGCAATTCCTGAGGTACATGGTGGGTGCCAGTAATTTCCTCAGAGATCCTGATTCCCACAAAAGCCAAGTTAAGTATTTCTGAGAAACACCTCAGGTTTTCCTCATGTCTTTCATGCACCCCTGCCTATATGGAATCCCTTCAAGTCAGCGCTCCAGCTCTACCCAGTGTGAGACCTCTCGGCCATGGTAAGGTCCCCAGGGCGGAGAAAACACTCCGTCTTCATGCCACTTCTCTAATTCCCTTCTGCAAGTCCCGTTAAAGCTGATACTTCAAATCACTGCTATCACCACATTTTCCAGAAGGCAACACAGCACGAGTGAGGCACAGGTCTGGAATCAAGGGCCCTCGATTCGTATCTGGCTGCACCAGCTGTGTGAACTCAGGCACTACTTAATTTTTCTGAGCCTCTGTTTCATCACAGAGAGATGCTAAGAGGAATAAAACACTCTGTGTAAAGTGCTCATCACACCTAGACATGTTCAACCTAGGTTCGGTCTTTTTATTACTGTTCCACTAGACCCCAGGCTCTGGGCAGGAATGATGATACTACACTTCCTTGAGTTTACCACAGGTCACTGTGCATCACAAGTCAATCTGATTTACTCATCCTCAGAGAGTGAAAGAGGGCCCCTTGCTGACAGTTTCAGCAGGGGAAAGCGTATTTCTGGCTGGCATGTAGCGTCATTTTAAAGCCCAAAGGACTTACCTTGGTGGGAATAGCCTGTGTTGTTCCCGGGCTGCAGCACACACGTTCTGCTTATTCAGCAGGTACCCTGTGGTCAGGGCACCAGTGCCCAAGGTAGCAAATAACAGAGAGGCATTGCGGCCAGTGAGCAACTTTGAGAAGGTACTGGCCATCCTTCCTCTTGGATGAGTGTCTGGAAAGCAGAGAAGCTTAGGATTATTTATATATATATATTTATATTTAAAAGAATTTTTTGGCTGTGTTATATTGCTTGCAGGATCTTAGTTTCCTGACCAGGGATCAGACCTGAGCCACCACAGTGAAAGCACCAAGTCCTAACCATTAGACCACCAGGGAACTCCTGAGAAGCTGAGGACCAGACAGCCTCACAGGATGGCCCTGAACCATAATATAGAGATCAACAGGGAAGAGAAAAAACTGCAGGAGACTTAGCTTCTGTTTTGTTTTGTTTTTCTCTTTCTCCCTTTTTTTCCCCACCTTCCTCACACTGCTTGGGAAAATCTGGTTAGTTTTAGATGTAGAGAATGTCAGACTGCTTGAAGTCCATGTCATTTTCTCCATCAATATGATATCAAGGAAAAAAATGGAGGCTTTCCACATCTGGCTGCTTGACAGACCAGGTGCTCTTTGGGCTCTGCTACTGCACAACTAGACCCTGAACAGAATGGCATGCTGGGCTTAAGAGAGATAGAGGAAGCTGTTACCGAACCAGGCTCATTTTGCCCAACACACAGGAAGCCAAAGTGCTGAGACACTAAGGTTTGCAGCAACCCTTAGGAGGGTTTATTCACAAGGTAGCCACAGAAGAAGACGGGAGAAAAAACTCACAAATTCACCTCCCGGAAGGTAAAGGGCCTGGAGTATTTGAACAAAGAAGCATAGCGCTCTGAAGCATAGAGTGTGTGGGGAGTGTGTGGAAAGGTGATTGGGAAAAGGTGTGGTAATTGTCATTTAGCACAGGTGTAATTAGGCTACCTCTGTAGGGTTTGAGGGTGGAGTTTCCAGCCCTGTGCTGTCAAAAGGTCACTGAGCTTGGACATGCCCAGTTGGGAGGTCAGTGGTCCTATCCAGTCTTAACCAGCTCAGCTCGAACTAGACACAGCTGAGTGCATGTTCCTAGAAAATAACTCGGGCAAACACCTTATTGTTTAGGCCAGAAACTGCATGGCGGACATGCAAGTCTTAAATCAACCTTGATTGATGAAGGCAGGTGAAATGAATTTGACTAATCATTATGCACAGTTTCAAAGTCTCTGAGGAACACTCTCCTACTTCACTCACCCCAAATGAATTGGTGTCAGAGCTCAGGGTAACAAGCCAGATTTGGGTTATCTTGAGTGTGGGTGTCCATTTGCACACTAAGATCAGGCTATCAGCAGGGAAAGGGCAAGCTGAGTCTAAGACTCTCCAGCTGAACTAGGACCCTTGAGAGGGGCTAAAGTGGTCCAAGATCAGGAGTACCCCAGCAGAAGCACACTCAAATCCTCTCTGAGGAAGGTATATTCAGTTTAGGCCCTACTTTCCTATAGATGAAGATCAAACTATAACACGCTCTCAAAGATCACTAAGCACACAAGGGAATCAACAGAATAAAGGGCCACAGATTTAGACCTCCAATGACTGTAATTCAGTCCAATGACTGAAGATACTGTAATGTTCAGACAAGAATGTAGATTAGCTCTATATAGAATGTTTAAAGAAATGATGGGCAAGCAAGGAATCACAATGGTGAGCAAGCAACAGGAGACTACTAAGAATGATCAACCTGATCTGAAAGAGAACCAGAATGAACTATGGATAATAATACAGCTGAAGATAGAATAAGTTATCCAGAATGTTGCACAGGAAAATAAGGAAATGGAAAACATGAGACATAAGAGATATAAGGATAGAATGACAAGATCAAAGACACATCTAATGGAGACCTCAGAAGGGAGAATAGAGAAAACGGAGAAGCCATATTTGAAGAGAAATAACTGAGAATTTTCCAGGACTGATGAAAGACAAAAATCCACAATTCAAGAAGTATGACATAAACCAAGAAAAATTAAAATAATCCATACGTATGTGAATAATAGTTAACAGCGGATTATTGGAAACAAAGATATCCAAAGAAGTTAAAGAGGAAAGACAGTTCATCTATAAAGAAAAAACATCAGCTGATTTTTCAACAGTGAATAATGTAAGACAGAGAAATGGTGTCTTTAAGGGGCTAAGAGACAATAATTGTCAACCAGACTTGGGAATATAGTCAAAGTATCTTTCAATCCTGAAAACGAAAAAGGCAATTTAAGGTAAATAGCAGATCAATAACAAAGAAACTACTAAAACATATGCTTTAGAAAGTAGGAAATAGACAACAGATGGACAGGATGAGATGCAGATGAAGTAGAGAACATGTATAAATCAAGATAAATATATACTGTCATCAGGGACGAAAATCAGATACCCTGTCTACTACTGCACAGAGATCAGAATGGAATATTAATTCACAGCATCATCCAGGATGAGGGAGCTATTTACCATGGGTTGATGAGTGGAAAACAATAGAGGAAGCAATTCTTAGTACCCTCTCATTATACGTGTCTCTGTGATGCCCAAACAAAGGGTGGAATTTTTTCCCCTAGTGTTTAGATTATCAAGACCCTGCTACAGGATTCTCCAAGCATAGGTGGGTTGGATGGCTGCAAGGAGGCTCTTGAGAGTATGGTTATGGGACCAAAACCTAGGCTACCCTGAAGACAATAAACTCCTCCAATAGGGTGAGGTCAGCATGGCTTTATACACAATTCTAACAGTAGCCTTCTGCAGTCCACTTTCTTACCTGATTGCATTTTGGGAACTGGGATCGGTTCCCAGTTCCCAGTTATTCTTCCAGGATCGCCACCTAGAAGTCTTTCCTTAACGCCTTTTTGAGCAACACTAGGGGGAAATTTGAACATCTCACCTAAAGCATCAAAGTCCTTGAAAAAAATTTAGGGAGTTATTTTCCTATGTTAGCCCAGGAAATCAAATTATCAGACAGCCTTTCCTCTGTGCCATGTCTAAAAAGAATCCCCTCAATCCTAAAGACAACAGGAATTACTTTAGTTACCAGCAGGCAAGATAAATGGGCCATTTCTTGGAGTTGTTCCAGGGACTTATACTGGCCCAACATTCATCTGAACACATGCAGTTCTTTGCTCCCTACTAGACTTTGGGCTGCTGTCCATCTCCTTCTAAGGGTAGGTCAGTGTTCCACAAGGAACAACATCCATTCTTCCTGGCTTTTGTACACAGCAGGTGACACTAAGTTAGATCTTTGAAACCTGTTGTATCTGATTCCACACCCTCCAATCTGCTTCCTAAGCAGAGAGGCAATACTTTTCTTCTCTGATTTAACCACAGAACTCTCCAAAGTAAGGGAAGCAGTGCCCGACCTCTTTCCAGACCATATATGGGCCAACATTTAAGCCAAGGCATACTCCCTAAGTTAACAACAAGTGCATTTGTTTCTGAGTTTGGCTCAGATAGTTGACTTTTATTTTTCTTTCCTTAGTTGGCTTTAGCACTGATACATGTTCACATAAGCGTGTTTATGTCAGGAGGAAGAGGAGGGGGTGGTGTACACATGTAACTCATCAACCACTGGTGGTCTTTAAAGGTCTCCCTGTGAAGGTGATCTGTGGGTGGGTGTCTGATTCAAAATATTAATGTTTGAAATGTCATCATATCCATATTTTAGTTTCTGTGTGTGCATGCTCAGTCACTAAGTCATGTCTGACTCTGCAACTCCATAGAATGTAGCCCGCCAGATTCCTCTGTCCACGGAATTTTCCAGGAGTCAGGAGGAAGAGGAGGGGGTGGTGTACACATGTAACTCATCAACCACTGGTGGTCTTTAAAGGTCTCCCTGTGAAGGTGATCTGTGGGTGGGTGTCTGATTCAAAATATTAATGTTTGAAATGTCATCATATCCATATTTTAGTTTCTGTGTGTGCATGCTCAGTCACTAAGTCATGTCTGACTCTGCAACTCCATAGAATGTAGCCTGCCAGATTCCTCTGTCCACGGAATTTTCCAGACAAGAATATTGGAGTGGCTGCCATTTCCTCCTCCAGGGGATCTTCCCAATCCAAGGATCAAACTCGCTTCTCCTGTGTCTCCTGCATCGGCAGGTGACCCTTTACCACTGAGCCGCCTAATCAGCTATACTCTAATATAAAAAGTTTTAAAATAAAGATGAGGGAACTCAAAAAACAGAGAGGTTAACTGACTGCCAAAGGTCAGTTAAGGGAACTCACATGTACTGAGTTTAAATGAAGATCCAGTTTTTACTTATAAGGTTTAATAACAATATTATAGTATGTTTGGATGGAGTCAACCTCTCCTCTCCAAGAATGGAGCTGCCAGACAGTTCTAGCTGCCTCTGGTTCCTCATGGTCTCTCAGGGATCCTGGCTGGTTCTTCTCAATCAGGGTTTCCACCGAGGGCTTAAGAGAGGAAATTATGGGGCCAAATTGCCATCCAGCCATACAGGCATCATTTTGGGCAGCTCTGAAGGGCAGTGGAATGAGAGAGTGTGCCCTCAGGGCTTCCGCCACCCTCCAGGGAACACCACTGACCACAGACTTCCAGAGGTCATCAGGTAGTGTAGGTCATGGTCACCGTGAATGATACTGACATGCTTCATGGAAGGAGGAGTCACAGCGGGTGGCAATGGAAGGAGAGGCAAGACTTGGTGATGAAAGGTTAAGGAGAGGTATCTTTTTACTTATTTGTTTGATAAATATTAATATTTAGATATCTAGTATGTGGCAGCTTTTACAGAGCTCATAGTCTGAGGGGAAAATTCTCATATAGCACTTACTACATGCTGGGCACATGGTTCCATTAGCTTTATGGTTATTCCCCCATTAAATCCTCACAACAGAGGACGTTCTTATTATCCCCACATTATAGATAAGCAAATGGAGGTAGAGAAAGGTACAATCACTTGTCCAAAAGCACACAGTGTGTGAGTGGCAATGCGGGGATTCAGGACCAGTGGTCTGTTTTCACAGTCCTTGCTCTTAACCAGCACCCCACCTGGGCAACTACAAGTCATAGCATCAGTGTTCTTCCAGGGGAACCAGAGCCCTGTGGGAGCCCCTGGGAGGGACTGGAACTGGCCCAGTTCATTCAGCTATACTGTTTCAGGGAGCTGGTCTGGTCTTAATCAGTCTGAACTATTGTTTACCTCCAGCTGCCCTGGGACGGGCACTAGGACGCAAACTACCAAAGGTGACAGCAGCAACAATGTCCTAACACCACACGCCTGTGTGCATAAACAGATGACCATGGAGGCCTGCTGCATCGCCTTCTCTGGCCAGCTGCCTTCTAGACATCCTCCAGGTGGGAGAACAACCACTACACTCAGCCCACACTACATTTAATCTACTTTGGAATACAGCAGAAAGAAAGAGAGGAAGAAGGGCTGACTAGAGCTCCTGTTCTATGCCTCAGTCCAGGATCTTCCGGATGAGGACACAGACTCCTTGACTACTGTCACTCATCCACATCTGGCTCTGGAGAGAATCTATAGAAGATAATTCCCTGAAATGTGGAGAGTTGAAGTCCACTGGGGCTGAGTCTGCCCAGGATATATAGTGGCTGCCTGTCCTCAAAGGCCCAGAGAAAAGCCATGACTGGGGACAACCTTGATGGATTCCAGCTTCCTGAACATTTGCAGCTGCTAGGAACAAATCTGAATGAGGCCTGGCACTTATGAAGGGCTAAACATGTGCACACATCTGTAACTATCACTTTGCATCACTTGCGAGGTGCTGCCCTCAGAGTGTTTGAGAACACTTGGGATGGGCTGCCATTCCCTTCTCCAGGTGGATCTTCCCGACTTAGGGATTGAACCCCAGTCTCCTGCATTGCAGGCAGAGTCTTTACCACCCGAGAAACCAGGGAAGCCCCATAGAAGGAGAGAGGCACAATGATATTTAGTGAAGCACTATGTGTAGTGGCATAAAGACCTAGAAGAACCTGTCTATCAGAGGAAGAAGGATGGTATGAAATGTGACAAAAAGAGACAAGAGAATATTCCATGGCTATGAGAGAATCAGTTAAAAGTGCCTCCACTTTACCTGGATGCATGTCTATGCTCTATTCTTAGGTTAAAAAAAAAGAAAAAAAAAAAATCTCAGAGTAATGAATATGAGTGGCTCCAATTTTATAACAATGATGTATCTATGTACGTATTTGCATATATTAGTATGAACATAAAAGTATTAAAGGTTACTCATAAAACTGCAAAAAGCACCACTTCAGAGCCACAGACTTGAAGTAGGCAGATTATTTTCTCTTAATAGAATTCTGTATTATTGCATCACTTGTACAAACCAGCATTGATTGCCTTTATGATCAAAAATTAAGTTTAAAACGAAAAAAAAAGTCAACTGTGAAGTGTGTTAAAAAGCCACATTTTCAGACTCCATCTTTTGAATGAATAGCAAGAATGGCACTGTCAACATGTCTATTATGTAAGCTGTATGGGCAATTCTCAGGCCCTTCTGGGTCTATGGAGCCTACAAATTGCCTACCTGAGCCTCAGCAACTCCCTCTATATAATGGACTCCTCCATTATGTATGGTGAAACCCTTCCCCGAGCTGCTGTGAGGACTAAGTGACAGGCTACGGAACGCGCTGAATAAATGTGAGTCTCTTCCCCCTAGTGACCTTGAGGCTACGGGACAGTTATTACTCTCTTCCCACAACCACCACTGGTTTTCCTAGCCAGAACTGGTCTGTCCCTTCTCTGAATGTTTGTTGACTTCAGTTTTACCATTCAAAGTGTTTCATCTAATTGCTTTATTCTGTAATCTCTCTGAGGACAAGCCTTGATTCCAGATGGAGCCAGCCCATCATGTATGTTCAGATCCACAGATCATCCTTTGAAAATCAATGTCAGGGCTCACAACATCGATTTCCTCAGTTGGGCTCCCAAGTTCTTCTTCCAGACTCTGACCCTTTACCCAGGCCTTTCCTTCCACCTGAAATGTCCTTTCCATCTCTGCGTGGCCACACCTTACTATCTTTTTTTCTTTTTAACTACCATTTCCCAAACTCTCACCATGAGCCATGCATCATGCAAGAGGCCCATACAAATGTTGTCTTCAGTCTTTAAAACAATCCTGGCAAGTAGGCATTATTTTGCAGATGGAGAAAACAGAGAGAGGTTAAGGGACCTGCCCCAGGTCTTGGGACCAGCACTTGATAAAGCTGGGATTTGAAACAAATCCTTTAGAGGCTTGTTTGTGGCCCTGGATCCAGGCTCCTTGCAAACCACAGCACCTCACAGGCAGCCCTGCACTGATCAGCAATTGGAGAGAAACCACCTTTGTGGTTCAGGGCCTGGGAGCCACAGATCACTTCACTCAGGCCCCCAAGACGATAGAAATGCATTTACCACAGAAGCTTCTAGACACGGGATTGTCACCTGAGAGCATGTGACTCCCCCAGCGTCCCAGAATATTATAAGCCTGTCCTCTTTCCTGTCCTCAGGCTTCTGCTGAAGTGGCCGAGATGCCAGGTGCCACTTCACCCACCGCACTCTGATGCCAGGTGCCCAAAGCGCCTGCCAGCCAGGCTGGGGATGCTGGGCCAGTCTGCCTTTCTCGGAGGAGATAGGGCATGGGGTTTTCTTCTCTCTTCTCGCCTCTCTCCTACAGAAGTAAGGACTGCAGGGATGAGGAGGGAGGTAGTCTCTAGCTCTCACCCCACAGAAGTCATCTGCCTCAGTTTCCCTAACTTAGAACACTTTGTGACTCCTGATTTGATTTTTAGCATCACGGCTACAATCTGGCCAAACTGCTGGGCTGCAAGCCAGTGAGATTTCTAAATGGGGTGCAAGATCACAGCCAAAAAGCAATGGTGCTTGGTTATATACCTGCCCTCTCCACTAAAAAAAACAAGAACCACCGCATTAAGCTCTTCTGTCATCTTGTCCAAGAGCCCCACACCTCTGCCTCAGGCAGGAGTACTGGGAGTCTGGGTCTGGTTTTGTCTGGTTCTGTCACATCCTAGGATATGGATACAACCCAGCCTTGGGTTCTGTTACTGCCTCAGTTCTGACCTCCTGGTTGTCCTGAGTAACCTGGAGGGAGTCAGCTATTCTGCTGACTCAGCTATTTCTGGTCCAGCTGTACATGGTGTCTGTGTTTCGAGCTCCTTGGAGGGCAGTGGAAGGCCAGGGGTCAGACCACGTGTCAGCTTTCCCTCCAGAGAGAGTGACCCCAAAATAGAGAACGTCCTTGAGGCTGGACTAGCTCCACAGAACACTCTGAACAAATTCTCATGATGTCACTTGTGGCCAGCAGAGAATGGCTGTCCTTTCCCTGTTCCAAGGGAGCAAAGGATTCAAGTTACCTCACCACTCCCAGATGTACTGGCACCCTAAGAGGCACCCTTGGGCATCTCCTTTCTAGTTCACAAGTAGAAAGTCATAAGCAGAGAAATCTATGGTCCTTCCCTGTAAAACAGAGGCCTTTCCTAGGCCTCCTGGTGAGGAAGACATACAACCATCACAAGCTTATCTCTCAAGGGTAAGTTGCTTTCAAGAAAATAGGAAGCTAGGAACCATCTAGTTCTTTGAAATGCTGTACAGGAGTGGTAGCCTACTTCCCTGCCCAAAGGAAGGAGCCCTGTGGCCTCCCAGGCGACAGTGGGTGTGACCTCCAGCGGTCACCTTCAGATGGGCTCCCTGTGGGATTCCTGGCTCAGTGAGCAGGGACTCCCAGAATGCTGACGCAAGGTCCCATGTGGTCCCCTCTGGGAGGACAAATGGCTCCTGTTCTAGGCTGTGGCAGAGATGGAGTCCTAGTGCCTCTGAGCCAGGGGCAAAGTCTGTCTCAGAACCAGTCCTCCTCCTGCCTTAGAACATGCAAGACGCTCCATTGCTTCTCTCCCCCACCGCAAGCTTCCCAGACCTTCCTCGGCCTCCCCTTTATGAAAACTGACCTGGCCCCTGGCCCATTCTCTAAGGGTAGATTTGATCACGAGGTTAGCAGAATTTGTGGGTGCATGCAGTGCTCATGCTCTTTGCTGGAACAGTGCCTTAACCCACTAAAGGTTTGGGGGGGAGGTTGGAAAAGGCGCCCACAAAAGTAGAAGAGGAAGTGGAGGGCTCACACAGCCTAATAACCCCCAGAGTCAGCTTGGGAGGTTCAGGAAGCCCCTTGCCAAGTTCTGGGGGCGGCCATATTCTTCTATCTGAGCAAAGGGGGAACTGACCAAGGACCCGAGCTCAGACACAGAGGCAGTGGGATGGCTGCAGACAGGAAACGCAGCACTTCTGGAAACAACACACCAGGCGAACGAGCAGAGCCGTGTCCTGAGGCCACTGACTGCCACCTCTGCTGATTCCACCTGACCCTGTGGGGGAGGGGGCCGCAGAGTCAGGACAATGCTCACGGGAAGGTCTCGGGGCAGCGCTGAGCAGGGCCAGAGGGTTTTGCCTCATTCTGATGAATGTCACTCTCCACACCCAGCAGAGATGTCACCTACCCAAGGGACAAAAACAGGGCTGAGAGTAACCCAACCAAGCAAACAAACAACAGCCCTTTGCCAGAGATGAAACACATGTAGGCCAACTCTGTAGCATTTTTACCTCCAGATGGGGGGGTGGGGGCAGTGGAAATAGTTACTTGGGTTTTAATTATTTATTAATTTTATTTGTTTTAATTATTTTATTTAAATTTTAATTATTTTATTTAAGTAATTTTAAGTAAATTTAGAATTTTTAAAATATTTTAATTGTGTTATTTAAATATTTAAATTATTTATTTTTAATGTTATTTAATTATTAATTTATTACTGGGGTAGAGATTTTTTAAATAGTTCTCTAGCAATAATATTAACCAGTTTAAATCAGGTCTAGCTCCTGGGCCAATCTGTAATTAGCTCCTTTCCAGGGCTTCAAGGTGTCCATTTTTCAGTTAGTTGATAGCAAGTCACTGGTCTGCATCTCTTCTGATGCTGCTGAGGGAAAACATCCCTCAAACTAATGAGTTTCTACAGATTACAAGGCAAAGAAAGTTGAAAGTTAGTCCCCAACTCAGTGGCATTTAGATTTTTTTTTCCATCAAGAAAAAGTCCTGATTCACTACCAAAGACAGGCGCCGCAAGCAGGTGCTGACAGGGTGCCAGCCCCCCGCGAGTGGCCCACGGAATGGTCACCTGGGCCTGGGTGCGGGGCGGCTCAACCAAGGACAAACGCGCTGCCGGCTCTTCTTAAGCGTTACCACGAATTCCTCACACAGGAGCATCGCCCAGACCCCGGCCCACAGCCCTGGGTCCACCGCTCACAAGGCCCCTACCCTGGCTCTAGCAATGACCCCAGTTTTGGTGTAATAAAGCCGGGTTTCACAGCCACACTGACCTTGGAGCCGAAGCCTCCTGCGTCCTGCCGCTCGTTGAACAATTGCAGGTTGGGACCCACCAAACTGATTGCATGATCCTGTAAAGAGTTAGAGCTCCCAGTTTGCAGATTTTGTCCTAACAGACCATAGTCCCTCCTGCTCCCCTGACAGAACAGGCAGTAAGCTAGAGGTCTGTGGGGCTGACCAAACTGTTTCATGGCAGTTCAGGCACCAGGTAAAATAAATCCAGTGAGCCTGAAATAGCCCAGATCCCAGACCCAGAGAATGGTGAGGCTTTTGAAGAGCATGGAGATAGAGAATTGAAAAGATGGTGGTTACAATGAGAAACTGCTTTTTTTTTCCAGTTCCTTACTAGTGGACCTTTAGCCTCCACCCACCTACCCCATGGGCTTCCAAGGTGGCTCAGCAGTACAGAAACCACCTGCAATACAGGAGACTCAGGAGACATGGGTTCAATCCCTATGTTGGGAAGATCCCCTGGAGGAGGGCATGGCAACCCACTCCAGTATTCTTGCCTGGAGAATCCCACAGACAGAGGAGTCTTCTGGGCTGCAGTCCATGGGGTCACAAAGAGTCGGACACGACTGAAGCAACTTAGCATGCCCGCATGTAATGACACTCAGTCATGCCTCACCTCAACTCCTCATCTTTTACAGTGTAATTTTACACTAGTAAGGTCAGAGAGGAAGTTGGGCTATTTTTGAGAAAAATGTGTGGCACCCTTCTTTGGAGGGCCTAGTTATCCTCACACTTATGATAAAGGTGGGGTGATGAAGTGGCCACCTCCATAGATGACTCAACAGAAATCCCAGACTTCTGAAAATTCTTCAAATTATGATCTCTGTCATAGGCCACATACTCCCTTCTCATCTTCACCAATTCCCTTCAAAGCTCAGGGGCTGTCTCCATACCTAGTGGCCAGGTGTTCACATGGCTGGCTCATGTCATGGAAACAGAAGTGAAGTGTGTAAGTGCCCTATCACTTGCTATAAAGGCAATCTCCTGGTGTGGCCTTATTCTCTTTTCTGTTCCTGAATCGGGCTAGAGCCTGGATATATTAATAACAGGACCCAGATTTGACCAGCAGGCAAGCTCAACGCCATGAGGAATGGCCAAGTAACAAAATCAAAGGAACCTGGGTTCCCAAATCCCTCCCAGGCTGACTGCTCATTTCAGAAGTGGAAAAGGAAGCCAGTGAGATAGAAGGGACCCACTTTCTCCCTTTTCTCAGTTTTCTCTTGGACTCAACAGCTGCATCATGTTTCCTTCAGCTCTAAACATTAGGAAAACTTCATCTACTAGACAAAAGTGAAGAATTTTCATATATATTATTCCATGGAGTTACTGCAGTAATTCTAGGGGCAGATATGAGGCTTTCATTTTAGATGAGGAACACAGCCTCAGACCTCCAACTCTAACCTCAGTAGCTCTTCTCTCCACAGCCTGTTCATGAGCTGCCATTGGGTGAACAGAGCTGTTTGGAGAGTAATAAGTTCTGTGCGCCTGGAGGTAATCAAACCTGGGCTGGTGATAGCATAGGAAAGCCGTAAACCTTGGAAAGACAGAAGGGCTAGAAGACCTTTAATACCATCTTTGCATGCATACTAAGTTGTGTCCAACTCTTTGAGACCTCATGGACTTTGGCCCACTGTCCAAGCTTTAGCCCAAGTTCCTCTGTGCATGGAATTTTTCAAGCAAGAATCCTGGAGTCAGTTGCCATTTCCTCCTTCCTGACCCAGGGATCGAACCTGTGTCTCTTGAGTCTCCTGTATGGGCAGGGGGGTTCTTCACCATTAGCGCCACCAAGGAAGCCCGAGGTCCTTCAAATTCTCTGATATTTTAGTACCTGCAACATGGCTTCTTCTAAACCTTTTCCTCCCTGAACTTTAGAAGTAAAAGAATATCTGAAGGAGTCCACACCTATGAAGAAGACAATATAGAAACATGCTGAAAGAATCAAATGAAGAGGCTAAGGAGATTTTGGAGAATTTGAGAAAGGCAAAGTTTAATTTGCATACAGGCATAACCCACACCTCACCTGACAAGTGTTAGGCCACAGCATAAACCCCTCTGTCGGAGTCACAGATGTCAGCAGGTTTGCAAAGTAACTGGACACAAACAATATACTTCTCCAAGTAATACATGGGTTTGTCCATCACACACACACAAATAACAAACAAATACACTTAAATCCTATGCAAAAGAGAGATGAGGATGGTAATCAAATTACCTCACATTTGGACAGCATTTTACAGTCGGATCCACTTTGTCCTCATGACAGTCCTGTGAGGTAGGCAGCACAGGAATCACTATTAACTCCATTTCACAGATGAGGAAACTGAGGATCAGAGAGCTTTCAGCACTGGCCTAAGGTTTCCCAGCTTTAGCTGGGTAGATCTGAGCCTAGGGCTAGGATGCCTAGTCCAGTGCTCTTTCACAACTGCCTTTCCAGAGAAAAATTAATGGTGGTGTAACAAGACAGTGGTTCAACATCATTTAGTAGAACTATTATTTTTCTTGAGCAAATGCAATCAAGTACAATCAAATCAACCCTAATGTTAACATCATGTGGTATGGTAGCCAAGATGAATAATTTTCTGATCTTTCATGTATTTATATCTACAACAAGATGGTTGTTTTCTACTTTAGTTCCTCCCTGCCTTAATTTTAAGTCACTAACAGATACCAAGAAATGACACTCTGATTAGATTTCATTGATTCAAGTCTTATTACCAGGATTCACATAGTGGTAATCAAGTTATTATTTAAAGCTACAATCTGTTGTCTTTCTGAAGTGAAAATGAATCTTATTCACTTGTTCCTTCTGGCTGTGGACATTAGCATAGCTCTATTGTTTAGCCATAAATATTATCTTTTATACCATTTCAATAGCAGTAAAAATAATAAACTTCACAGGCTGGTTTTAAAAAAATCTTATGGTTTAAAATGAAGGGAAAGAAAAAAAAAACAAAATAAAGGGAAAGTTTTTTTTTTTCTCTCTCCAGAGGGAATAAGATCAACCTTTGAAAAGAAAAGCTAAATGAAATCCTTTATTTTAAAATAAAGCTTAATTCTATTGGGAACAACCCCCTTATTGCATTACTCTTTTTAGTTAAGAATTTGAAAACGATCCAATCATTGCTGACCCAAGGTCTTGTCTGTTACAACACTGTGAGAAAAAAAGCGGTGTGGGTCCATTATCACACACACTCCAAACTGGAACGTCATGGATTTTTCTCTGCCAAGTTATTCAACATCTGTACTGAAATTTAACAAACAGTAATAGGGACTTGGTGTGAGAGTCAGTTGAAAATACTGCAACAGTAGGTTTGAATTTCCCTCTTTAAACTCCTTCAGAGAAACACTAAGGGAAATGGACAACACTCTACTTCATGCCTGAATCAGTCACATAATATATTGCCTTAAATAAGAGGCTTCTCCCTGTAGCAAAACTGGATGTCTGAGTTAATAACCAAAGATACCCTCTAAAATCTCCAAGATAATTTCATTGACTGTACAAAATGTGAGTATTCATCCGAAAGCATGAAATTGGATTTTACTTCTGATTTTCTAGGTTAATTTTGCAAGAATACAAGTGTTCCCTATTTGGCTGTTAGAGGCTGACCTCCCATCTACTCATAGAAATGGGTCTCATGTAATGGAATACAAGCAGACCCAGCCAGGAGCGCTCATTCCAACCGTCGCACAGAGCTTGCAAGGCAGAAGAGGATGGCTGCTTTAAACAATCAAAAGGAAACCACAAATTGCTCTTGGGGCTTTTAAATGTGACCAAATTGAGCTTTTTAAAAATGCGCTTTCCTCTCCCAGCTGCCCCAGAAATGGTGCAGGTCATCAAAAGCAACTCCTTTGGAGGTGGAGTTCTCTCTTGTAGCTCCCTCAAGGCTTTCCGACTCTGGGAAGCAGGAGGGGTGTGTAACTCGCAAAAAAAAAAAAAAAAAAAAAAAAAAAAATACAGGTCAGCAGAGACGACGGACAGTGCCCATAGTTTACCGCAAGGGGGCGCTCTCCCAACATTCTGCAGGAAATAGGCCTGCCGGCTTTGTCACGAGCTGAGGAAAACCTGTCAGCCAAAAGGGAAGGAGCGTTTGGAAGTTCCTCTAGTTCCTATTTTTCTCTAATAAGAATAGCTGCAGTGCCTCTGGAACCACTGGGTCAGAGAATTAAGGGTCCAAACTTCCAGGGACAGTGCCCACAGAACCACACCCTCCCTCTTCTGGCAGACTCTGGAGACTCTAAGGCCAGAGTCTGATACAGCAACATTTCCACGTATTCTGCTTGAAACTGCTGTGTGTGTGGTCTTTTCACTGATCTGTCCTGGTTTTTGTTCACTTTCAAAACTGTGTCTTTGCACCAAGAAAGTTAACCTTTACTTTCTTATTCTTTTGCAAGACTCTGAGGTGCTTGGTGCAACTGACATATATTAGTTCAAACTTTGTTTCTGAACACTGAGAAAAAAACGATGTTATTCATTGTTAGGATCCAAAGAACTCATGCTTCTTATCATGCATCAAGATGCATCAACTTTTTATTTGAAACTAAAAAGAAAAAAACAAGCAACTTTAAAAAAAAAAAAAAAAGAAAAATTAAGCATTTTTTAAGAAAAATCAAGTCACCCTCCTTGAGTTTAGTGCTATCCTGTTGGTTAATATGAGCTATTGAAAATATTTTTGGAATGGTCTTCAAATATTATAAATATTTTCTTTTACTTACTTGATATTTCACTATATAGTTATGTACAGAGATGGCCCTTACCATGCAGGAAAAATGTACATTCTCCACCTCTGTGGGACATTATCAATTCCACTGGGTCTTATGAGCCAGCAAGTTGAATTTATTAGTCAGCTGTCACCTCTAACAACATAACTAACACCATAATTAAAGTGCAAAGAGAGAAATAGAGAAAGCAGCCAAACAGATCAATTTTTTTCAATGTCAGCATTGATATGCTTCATGCCTCTAAGAAATAATGCCAGATGCAATAGGCTCAGGTAACAAAATCTTTTCTCTTCTTTGAAAGCAGAGGTCTCCCTGAGAAGAGAAGAGGGAGGTAAACATGAGATAGCCCTATTTCTTCAACAACCAACAATCCTGGGGAAATCACAGTCGCTTTCCCAGCCTAGGCTAGGAGGACGAACCCCTGCATTTGGTTTTCTGACACAAGAGCTCGTGAGTGGTTGGGCCCGTTTCCCATATACTTAACAATGTTTTCACTCAGAAATGTCTCAAAATTTAAAAACAAAGATGACTGGAGAAGAACTGTCTACTAATAGCACATGGAAGGGTGGGTTTTAAAAAGAAAATCCCACTAAATCAGGGGTCCCCGTCCTCCAGGGTCTAATGCCTGATGATCTTTGGTGGGGCTGATGTAATAACAATAGAAATAAAATGCACAATAAATGTAATGCATGTAATCATTCTGAAACCAACTCCGCTTCCCCCACCCCAGTCTGTGGAAAAATTGTCTTCCATGAAACCAGTCCCTGATGCCAAAAAGGTTGGGGGCCGCTGCACTAGACAACTTTAAAGAAATACAAGTAATGTTCATAGTGAGCCTAAACATGGTTTGTGTAAATCAGAACAGATTCCCACATAACCAAGGGAGTGGGGGGAATGAAAACAAGCACAGAAAGGCGCAGAGATGATTTTTAAGTCTATCTTTTCACTTAGCATTGAAACCCACTCTTCCCCTCGGTGGCCTTCTGTTGTATTCCACAGTTTTGTTCGTGAGGCACGTGGGCATCTTTTCGCAATGCCTGCACCCGCCTCTCCAATGGCATCGACTTCCTGAGCTGCACAGCCTTAGGAAGAAGTCCCCCACGTCCCCCGATGGCTGGACTCTTTGGGGGCACAGCTATTGAGTTTTAAATTATGGAAATGTTACATACAAATCCATTTGACTTTCAACACATCTTTCCTGTCCTGTTGCCTAAAGACTGAAAGAGCAGTTTCAGAACATGCCATTCCTCCGGTATAAATATTTAAGATGCACTGAGAACCATGCACATGCTGAGGACTGAAATCGCTTATGTGTCGGCCCATCCCTACAGAGACAGCCTGGGCTCTTCTGGAAGCCAGTAACAAAGGAAATGTAACAGAAGCGGTTAAATCCTAGGAGAAAACTGGGAGGTGCCCCAGGCCAGTTAGGTGCTAGCGAGACATCACAAGCCTTTTCCATGGACCTGTGTCCCTGAGTTCTTAACAGAACACAGGGCAGAATTTGAAATTCCCCTTCTTACCTGCTTCATTAAAATGGCTACCAGCACCTCCCAGCTTATACTCCCTCATGCAAATGCGCCCTCAGCTTTACCAAACACCACTCTCTTCAGCTTCCCACCCAAGTCTGAAGCATCTGTCCTGGATCCCAACCAGCTGGGCTTCCCTGGCTGGAGACAGAATTCTGGTTTGGCTCCGTCATCTTTGGGGCACAAAGGAGACTGGCTCTGTCTCCAGCCCCCTGTCCTCTCAGCACTGTGGGAGGCATGGCATGCACAGTTCCGTCCGCTCTGCTTTCCATGAAAATTCCATGGACTCGGGGCAAGGTCGGATCGTCAAGCAGGGAGCCGAGGTTCAATTTTTAGTGACAGCTCATACAGCGTATCTTCATCTATGATGAGGGCTTTGTCAAGCAAGTACTGAGTGACCTGGAGAAGAAAGGGATATCCCCGCTTTGAGTTCCTTCACAACACCAGACGTACATTTTCTGAACGGAGCCTGACACAATTCAACATTTTCTCCCAAGCACTGAAATACTTTACGTAACTAAAAAACATTAGGAATATATTCTGACAGTATAAAAGAAATCTCTGGTCCCCTCTTAACTCCCTACCCTAGGCACTGCCCTCAAGAAGCACCAGTGTTATTAGTTGGCTTGTATTCTCCCAGATATTTTTCAGTATCTTTCCAGACGTTACCAGGTACTTACAGAAATCATTTTCCCTCTAATACATGGTATCACAAGGGTATATTTTATTCTGCTCTCATCAGACTAGAAGTTGTGGAGGGTTCCTCATGTCATACAAAGAGCTCTCACTGCTGTGTATTACTAGTGGGACATATCAGAGTTTATTTAATGATCTCATACTGATGGGTTGCCATCAATATTTCACTATGACACAAAGTTACAGTCACGTCCTTGTTAGCATACTCCCTAGCGCTCACATGTGAATGGTTCCACACCGGAAATTAAAGGAAAGGAAAGGACACTGAAATGAACATGTTAGAACAGGGGTTATCGCCATAAAAATATCTCTTTATTTTTACCGAGATATAGCATACATAAGTAAAATTAACACTTTGATTAGTCTTGACAAAAGTAAATACCCATGTAACTTATATATCTGGAGAAGGAAATGGCAACCAACTCCAGTATTTTTCCTTGGGAAATCCCATGGATGGAGGAGCCTGGAGGGCTACAGTCCACAAAGTTGCAAAGAGTTGGACACGACTTAGCAACTAAACAACAACAACCAAGCTACATATGTAGCATGCTAAAGAATAATTTCATCACCCCAGAAAGTTCCCTCATGCAGCTTCCTAATCAACCTACTGCCAGAAGCAATCGCTGCTCTGATTTCTATCAGCGTGTGTGTTAGTTCTTTCTGCTCTAGAACTTCATGTAAGTGGAATCACTCAGTATGGACTCTTCTGTGTCTGGTTTCTTTTACTCTGCATAATGTGCTGAGATTCATCTATGTTGTGGTGTGTTTCACGGGCTGTCATCTTCTACTGCTGAGTAGTGGGTCCACTGTATAGGTACATCACAATTTGTTTATCCATTCATCTCTTTATGGACACCTGGGCTGTTTCCAATTTTTGGCTATTATTAAGAAATGCTATAAACATTTTATGTGAGACTTTTTATGAGCGTGTTTTCACTTCCCCCTTGGGTAAATACCTGGGTCATAAGTATTTAAGTTAAATATACATATTTAACATTTTCAGAAACCTCCAAAGGACACACTTTTCCAAAGAGGTTGTACCATGTTACTCTTACCAGCAATGTATAAGAATTCTGGTTACTTGGTATATCAATTTTTAATTAAAAAATATATATAAAATAACCTCCCAAACTGTTGTGCCTAAAGTACATGAGAGTATCTGTTATCCCATATCCTAACTAATGTTTGCTGTTAACCATGTTTTAAAAATTTGTCTGATAGCTGACAATGATGCTTTGTAACTTGTATTTTTCTTATTAATGAAGCTGAGCATTCTCCAAATATGTATTGGACATTTTTGTTTCTTCTTCTGTGAATCACCTGGTTATAGCTTTGTCAATATTGAGTTGTTTATGATTTGTCTTATAGATTTATAGGAATACTTTTTTAATTTATAGGAATAATTTTATTCTGTATATTTGTTTTTTATGTTACAAACATTGTCTCCTAGTCTACTGCTTGTACTCTGACTTTAAACAATTGCCCTTTGTCAAATAGAAGCTTCAGATTTTGATTCAGCAAACTTTATCAACCTCATCTTCTATAGCTTTTGCATTCTGTGTTTAAGAAGGTCTTTCAAATCCAAAGGTCATGAATATTTTGCCCTGTATTATTTTATTAAAATAATGTGATGTTTCTTTTCATAATAAAGTAGTGAAATTCATCTGGAATTTATTTTTTGAATAGTATAAGATGGAGAGCCAAAATCCCTATTTCATTTACCCAATGGTCAGTTTCTGTCATTTTCTTAAAATGTCTCCTTTGTCCCATATTAAATTTCCATATAGACAGAATCTGCATCTGGACTTTATCCTACTCCACTGAGTTTGTATTCCTCTGCCAAGATAGTCCTCTGCTATTCACTGCAGTGTTAGTGTCTGTATCAGGTAGGGAAGGCTCTCCCTTACTCTTTTTATTTTTCAAAAAGCTCTTATCATTTTTTTTGCCTATCAAAGCTTCCTTATGAGTTTCATAATAAGTATGTCAAGTTCCATGAAATAACAGGGATGATGAGCTGTGTGTTAAATGGGAATCTTCTTTCTTACCATCTCAATTTTTCTGTAAAGCTAAAATGATTCTAAAAAATAACACCTATTACAAAATGAAAAAATGAAAGGAAGAAAAGAGGAAAGGAAAAGGCAATAAACATCAGTTATTGTTGGGATGGAGAGAAGAAGCGGATAAAGACATGTGATGAATCTTGAAAGATGAGTAGGGACCACATAATGCAAGATTTCTAGGACATATCAAAATTTTTTTCTTTCCTTGGCCTAAGAGCAAAGATAAGCCAATAAAATATTTTATGCAAGGGGCAAACAAGTCCCACTGTGTGTTTCAGAGAGTCAGTCCTATTTGGCTGTAAATTTGTAGAATAGATTTGCATTCAGTATACCAGGTACCAGATATTGGCAGCTTGGACCAGGGGTGGTGGTGGTGGTGTGGACAGCTTCACAAGAAATATGGGATATCAAACAGAATTTGATAATGAATTTGATATTCTTTTTGCTTTCTTTCTTGTTTTTCTTAATCAGAGTTACCAAAGTTTGTCTTTTTGGTCTTTTCTTGGAGTTAGCTTTTGGTATTATTGATCTACTCTACTGCTGTTTCCAATGAATTAACTTCCACTTTTTTCTTCTTTAAATTCCCTGACGACCATGCAAGATTACCTTTGGCTGATGATCAATCCGATAGGAAGTCTGCTGGAACTGACGTATCTCTCTGATGATGTGTGATATCTGATGGAGAAACAGCAGAAGCAAGCATAAGCATCGCCCTGTGTGGCAGCACATTTTTCTGGGAGCCCGTCCCAGAGCAGTCAATCCCTTACTCCATCCAATGAGGTATCTGGAGCCCTGCTCCATCATGACCTAGCCCTAGGGCTTTTTTGCCTTCAATGAGCCACAAGAAACGCTAACAGCAAGAAGATACTGAATTTCCAATCAGGGAAACAGCTGGCACGGGGTATCCTCAGGTGGCGAGCATGGGACGCTAGTGTCCATGGGCTCCTCGCTTCTAACTTAGTGCTCAGAACCCAGCTGTCCAGCAAGAAGCCTTCAGCATCTGTCTAGCACTGCTCAGTCTCAGAAAGCCATCCCCGGTGCTTTATTCCCTATCCTCTTTGTCTACACTGCCAGCTGAAAGAGGACTGTGAAAATCTCCTGAATCAGCCAACATCAGGTATCAGACCCAGTGTTGGATAAAAAGGTCAAGATGAAAAAGCAAACGGTTACTTTTCCGTGTCATCACCTCTTCTCTATAAGCCACTGAGGTCACCGAGACAGGCTGATTACATGAAGCTCCTACCCACCATTCTCATCTTGGAGAAATTGACGAGGCCTTCCTCAGTAAAGTTTGGTGTTCCTTCTTCAATAAACGCCAGGTCTGTCAGGTACATCCCCAGATAAGGAACAGCAGGGGGGTTACAACTGAAAGACCAAGAAGCACTGTTTGCAGGCTCATTCACACAGCTGTCCACCTACCTCCCCAGTTTCAACAGGAAGCAGCTGTGCTGCTCCCCTCCTGGAGAAAAAAAGTCTTTTAATTCCATGTTCAGAGGCATGCCCATGATATGCAGAGGTTTAATTATGTCTTACAATAGAGTATGATACAAAATTACAGCTCATGCTTTACTATGTGTTTGAGACAATGGTACTTCAAACAACAGGATGTCTTATAGACAAATACAAAACATTTGCTAATGGCACTTGCTTGTAGCATTTGCCTGTGGTGCTTGTCAACTGGCCACACCGTTAAGACATATGAAAGCATGTAGGAAAACCCCATGCCCTCACCTCATTAAAGTGCAAACATTCAACCTTGAAGAAGTGGGTGGAAAATATCAATGTGATTAAAACTTGTAAAACTTGTTTTCTCTTTTAGTTAGTATTTAAATGTTTTAGAAGGTATAGACTTAATATCACACCTGCACACTAAAGTGAGACCTTCTTTGTCTGGAAGGTGTGTTCTCAGAGTCTAGAGGTTGAGAACACAGCCTTTTAATCCAGGGGGAACTGAGTCTGAGTCCCCGCTTGCCTACTTACTAAGTGGTGGGGGGCAAACTCTCTGAACTGCAGTTTCCTTGTCTGTAAAATGGAGACAATGAAACTTTTATCTCTAGTTTGCTGTGAGGCTTAAATAAAACACATCAAGCACTTAGCATAGAGTCGAGCATTTAGTCAGTCTTCAGTAAATAGTTCTTATACTATTGTTGTTGTTACTTTAAATCTTTCTTTCAGTCATGACATCACAGGACAAAATTTTCCAGAGTAAGTGAAGTCCATGTGACAGGTCATGAGAAAACAAATTGCAGGAAGATATACTCTGTTCTCCCTCCCCCTCTCTCTCTCTCTGTGTCTGGAGAACGAGAAAATGATCCAGCAATAAAAAGCCGAAAATAAAAAACAAAAGCAATAGGGACTGGAATATTCAAATAAAGAATCACAGGAAATCACTGTGTTTAGATTAGGAAATACCAAATAAAGAAACTTTTTATAGTAGAAGATAGTAAAAGATTTACTCTGGTGACATTTCCTTCTTACTTGGAGTGCTCTGCATACCACGAGTGTATCCAAAAGGCACTTACTGTATGCACGGCATTCCAAATGAAAAGGAAAATCAGAAAAACACCTGGGTGATGGAAGGTGTGTCCCACTTGTTTTTCTTTTCAAAGCAAAGTATGAGGTAGGCCACTATTTGTATACTATAAAAATTACATAAACATACTTCTGAACTATGAATAATTTAACAAAATAGACATACTTTTTAAGGGTTTCTCTGAGATTTTTAAATCTTCCTTCGGACGAAACAGTCTTCTGAAGCTTGTCCATTAGAGCTTTTGTCTAGAAGGAAACAAATAACTTAGCATGTCATGAAAATACACCTATGGTTCGATAAGGTGGTGAGTTACCGAAAGTTGCTAATTCTCTTCTATAGTGGCAGGTACGATATCTCTGCCAGACTATCATGATGTGATGTGATTTTCAAATATGGAGACGTACTTAAATTTCATTTGTTAAAAAAGAACATGTGACGATACTAACTCATTTTTTTATCCATTTAAAAGAGAGAAAATGTATAGAAAAGAAAAATTGTAACGCACAGGAAACTTAGGAACTTAAAGACCTGAAAAGAACATACCAAATAGGGGATTAAAAGAGAGGTCCTGTGTCAGGGGGGTTTCATGATGAATCTTTCTGACTGTTAATTTCCACGTCATCAAAGCACAAATTACATTGCCTGGCTGTGGACTGACCAGTACCCTCTAGTCCAAATCCTTTGTGTTCATCTTCATCAATTTATTAGAAAAGAATAATTGATATTTACCAAGAAATAAAGTTGCTCATGACATTGGTCTACAGTTTCTTCTATGTACCTGCGAGAATGGTAGGGTGGCCCTTGGAGATGATAATACCCACTCCTGGTATTACTCACATCCAGGTAGCTTTGCTAGGAGAAGCATCTGGAATGAAGCCAGGGCTTAGGCTCCTCAGACAACTTGGTCTCAGTCTAGAGAGGAGCTGCAAGGCTCCATGAGAGCTTCCAGAGTGACTCCAAGGGCTACCCTCCCCATCCTGGTTCCTGAGGCTCTGGGGGAAGACAGCCAGCATGGCTTGAACAGGGGTGGAGGGTTGGGGGGGTTGGGCAGGCCTCCTGCCTGGTCCCTGGGTGGCCTTCCCTCAAAGAAGCTGCAGAAATAACTGTCCTACAGCTACAGACCAAATTTGGTGGGCTTCGGAGAACATACTCTACCAGACCTTTTGGATGTCTCCCAGATTAGACTCAGATCTGCAGAAAAGACAGCTACACAGCTGTGATGTTAACAAAAGTGTCCGAAGCAGGGCACATCTGAGACCAGGCCCTGCCTACGACAGGTCTGAGGCACTGGGTCCTGCAGCATAGCCCATTATTCACACGAAAGCTGCTTTGAGTGATCTATAGATGTGACTGAGATGGTAAATTCTATTTAATGTCTCTACAGGTAGTATATTCAAATTTTAAAAAATAGTTTCAACATTAGCCATAGTCAGTTCATTTATTCCTAACCTTGCATTCTGCTAAAGACATGAATATCACTTAAGTTAACCACAGTGAAGGCCTAAAGAAGATTTAACAAGGTGCCAACTTCAGAGGAAAAAAGAAACAGAATGCAGAAAAGAACAGGCAGAGGAGTGACCTGCTGACCCTGATGAAGTGTGGCATGTATGACAAGATAATAGGCTCTTTGCATCCATTGCCCAATGGCTGAGGCAACTGCTGCCTTAGAGGGAGGCAAAACCCAGCCATGACAAAGGCGTCAGTGTCCAGGTTTTGGATTCTGATATAGCTGTTTGAAGTCTATTTAAAAAACAGTATTCCCATACCCATTTATCATAAAATCTCTCAAAAACTAGGAAGAGAGGGTAGCTTCCTCAACTTTATAAAAAAGCATTTACAAAAAACATATAGTTAACATTGTCCTTAATGGTGAAAAACTGAAAGCTTTCACCCCAAGGTAGAGAACACGAAAGAATGTTCTTTCTTACTATCATATTCAACATAGCATTGGAAAGTCTAGCCAGAGCAAGAAGGCAGGAAAAGGAAATAAAAGGCATATAAATTGGAAATAAACAACTGACATAACTGCCTATGTAGAAAATCCCACGGAATCCATAAAAAAGTCCTAAGGACTAATAGTGAGTTCAGCAACATTACAGATATAAAAACAGAGGAAAATCAATTACATTTGTATATACTAACAATGAATACATGGAAACCCAAGTTAAAAACCACAATTACATTTAAAATATCTCCAATGAAAATGAAATATGTAGGCATAAATCTAATGAAACATATACAGGACTTACATGTTGAAGATTTCAAAATGTTGATTTAAGAATTCAAAGAAAATCTAGAGTAGTGAGAAATACTGTGTTTATGGACTGGAGGAGTCAATATAGTAAAGATGTCAATTCTCCCCAAATTGACTGATTTAATGGAATCCCAATGGAAATCTCAGTAAAGTTTTTAAGACACCGTTTTTATTCTAAAATGCATATGAAGGCCACATCATCTAGAGTAGCTAAAATTTTGAAAGAAAAGAATAAAGTGAGAGGAGTCTAGAAAGAACTCAAATCTCAAAGATAAAAAAACCCCAAAGAACCTAATTAAAAACTGATCTGAAGACATGAGCAGACATTTTGCTGAAGATGCAAACAAGCACATGAAAAGATGTTTACCATTATTAGCCATTAGGAAATGCAAATTAAAACAATGATGAAATATCAAAATGGCTAAAATTAAAAATACTGACAGCACCAAGTGCTGACAAGAATGTAGAGAAACTGGTTCATTCATACCTTCTTGAGAGGAATGTAAAATGGTACAACCTCTCTAGAAAAGAGTCTGGCAGTTTCTTATGAAACTTAATGCACAATTACCATATGATCTAGCAACTGCACTCTATGGCATTTATCCCAGAGAAATGAACATTATAGTCACACAAAACCTATACATGAATATTCATAGCAGCTTCATTTGTAATAGTTAAAACTAAAAACAACCCAGATGTTCTTCAAGGGGTGAATGGTTAAACCAAAAAAGGAACTAAGTACTGATATGTGTAACAACTTGAACAGATCGCAAAGGAATTACGCTGAATAAAAAAAAAAAAAAGGCAATCTCAAAATGTCATATACTATATGATTCCATTTACATAACATTTTTGAAATGACAAAATGATAGAGATGGAAAACAGATCTGTGGTTGCCAGGAGTTAGGGAGTGAGAGGGAGGGAGATGGTTGTGGCTATAAAAGGGTGGCAGGAGGTATCCTGGTGATAGAAGTGTTCAATATCTTGACTGTAGTGAATCTACCCCTGTAATAAAGGCACATAAAACTAAACACACACATAGACACACACACACGAGTACAGGTGGAACAGACGAAGTCTGAATAAGGCTGGTGGATGGTACCAATGCTTAGTTTTGTGGTTGTGATACTGTCTATAGTTACGCAAGATGTAACCATTGGGGGACACTGGGTGGAGGGTGGAGGGGATTTCTATATTTCTTACAATTGCATATGAACCTGCAAAGATTTCAACATTAAAAGTTTTTTTTTTTAAACAGTTTTTATAAAAGCTATGGATATTATTTGCAAGGTCCAGGCTTTTTTCATAGAAGAAGAGTCTGCTAGTCCTAGGGGCCAAATTTGGGATTCTCAAAGCACTCCATTTTTACTAAGGAATGATGGGAAAGGGAATAAAAGATATGGCTTAGGCTTGGTTTCTTGCTACACGGGGAGGAATTTAAAAGGCTTGGAAAAAGAAAAGAAGATAGAATAGAGTAAGAAGTGGTGTCTCTGAGAGGGGCTTGAACCCTCAGAAGGAGCAACAGAAACCAGATAGTTTTGAGGAAATGTCAGCCGAATATATACTCTTCTTCCCGCCTGAAACCCTGGAGGTGGGCACCCTGAAGATGCCCCTCACCAACTCGAGGTGGTCACAACAAGGTGGGCATAGTGATCTGTGGAAAAGAGATACGCAGAGAGGCCCTGGAAAGACACTCCTAGCCTCTGGTACCCAGAGAACATAGAGGAGCCTAGAAAATTCCCCCAACACCCTTTGAGAGGGTCAAACGAGTTATTTATTAACAGTAAAGAAGAGTTAGCCTGCCCACCAGGGATCAGCAAGGGGAAGGACAGCCTGTAGTAGAGGTGATACACACCCCATCTCAGAGAATCAGCAGAGCCAGTGAGAGCTGAGGTGAGATCAGCCAAGCTCCCTGCGTGCAATAACCACGCCATGCTCCTGATGGGGTAGGCTTGCCATCTGAGCACCAGGCACAGGCAATTCACAGTGGTTTGTACCCAACGACTAATCAGTCAGAGACTACGATAGGAAGCCAGTGGGGGCACACAGCCTCCCATGAGCCCAGAGAAGCCCTCCCCAGCACCCAACATCCACTGACACCATGGCGAAGACCAGCAGGAAAATGGTGACGTCACTTGAATCTTCAAATTATCTGAATGAAAGCAAAAAGCATGAACAAGCTGAGTCCAATTAAAAGAAAATTGAGAAAGTTATATCCCTTCACATCCACGTCATTATGCAACAACTTGACTACAAGAATGACAAATAAAAAGGTGAACCCAGAGGCCCTCGGTCCCTGGTCTTTGGCCCTAAGGTACTTGTACCTTTACTTTGAGGGACAAAGAATGGGTCCAGAGACATCCAGAGTCAATGGGCCTCCCTAAATAATTTAGTGAACAGCTCCTAACTGTCAACCACAGTGTCTGAAGATGTCCCCAAATGTGTTATAATGAACATCTTGGTTTGTATTTTTTTTCCCCTAAATTAACCATTTAGAAACGTGCATGAGAGGAATCAATTAAGTGGTAAGAACATAGTAATCACCCATGTTGGCACCTTTCTTTGCCAACGGAGCTGCTCATTTCAGCTAATTATTTCCTAATCAGTAATATTTATCTTGGCTCTGGTCTCCCATACTCTCCTCCTCAAGGCAGTGGGAGGTGTCGCCCGCTGGTGCTCACCTGCTTGGACACCTTGGCCCAGGTTTTCTTCAGCCGGTAGATGGCACTTCTGTTTAAGGCTGAGGTGATTTCCAGCACGCCATTGTAGTTGTGCAGGCACCGGCAGATGTCCGCCACCGCCACCCACTTCTCGATTGTGTTGGCTCGGGAGGTGACATCTGCGTAATTCATGATCTGGGAGGCCACCAGGTTACTCATCTGAGACAATGGAAAAGCCAAGAGAGGCCAGCTAAGAGCCAAAGCCATTCATGCAGGCACAATACCTGAATCACCTACAGAAATGTCGGGAAAGCGAGTGTCAAGGGATGCGAGACCATGGTCCATCTTTTTTTTTTTGAGTGGCTTAACTGAGTTTTATTTTTTCAATGAAATGTATTAATTTGTAAGCGTTTATTAATGTATATTTTCCTCAGGAGGAGGTACAACAGAATTTGCCCTGAGTGAACTGATAAGTACATATTTGCAATTTCTCCTTTGGGACATGGTCTGTTGTAGATATCAACCAGATTCTGAAGAGACTAAAGTCTGTAATAATAACATTATTGTTATTAACATTATTAACAATAATCATTCTCATTCTGAGAGTGAAGAGAGTTGTTTGGAATCAGCTTGTTGGGGGAAGAGGTGATTTTGTTATCAATAACAAAATCTTTTGATGAAGAAGTCATTTCCAATAATTATTGAAACAAAGGTATAGGGTGAACTATTCCCCTGAGGAATGGCAGCCTTTGCAGATCAGAGGTTTCACTTCTTGGGGCCTCTCCCCATGTTCCTTGGATTCCCAACAACATGAGGATAGTTACTCTAGGAAGCCTCAGCCATCACAGAGAAAGAAAACATATTTCCCTCCAATCAAATCAAACTCTAACCTACCAACTCTCAAACTAGAAATGCTTGGTGCAGGGGAAGAGAACATTTTTGCCTTCTTGCCAAATTTTTTTTTTTTCCACCAGCAGTGAGAGGGACCTACAGTTTCAAAGCTAAGTGCTGTAATTCTATTAGTTAAAAGCCAAGAGAAAAAAGAGGCAGCTTAAGAAGCTCAAGACTTAGAAAATGGAAAGGAAAAGGATAGAATAGGATTGATAACTAACAAGGGGAATATAAGATCCATAATCTCCTGTCCATACACTAAATCTGATGAGTATACCCATTCTTTGATAATCCCATAGTTATTTTAGGTCATGGGCTTCCCAAGTGGCTCAGTGATTTAAAAAAAAAAAGAAAGAAATCCACCTGCCAAAGCAGGAGATGCATGTTCAACCCTGAGTTGGGAGGATCCCCTGAAGAAGGGCTGGCAACCCATTCCAATATTCTTGCCTGGGAAATCCCATGAACAGAGGAGCCTGGTGGGCTATAGTCCTTGGGGTCACAGAGAGTCAGAGACATGACTGGCCACAAGCATGAGCATCTTAGGTCACAGGGCCTCCATATGTGCATATTCATTAGAGAAATTATTTTGTAATAAGCACCTACTAAGGACTAGGCATTCTTTCAGGTTGTGGGAACAGGAAAAACAAATAAATCAGTCTCCCTGACCTTAGGGTGCTGAGCCTGGTTAGGCCTGGTTAGGTGGGAAGGTGAGGGGAAGTCAGACAGAATCAAGTAAATATCACACAGTGAGATGCAAACCCAAGGGTGGGGGTGGGGGGAGCTTGAGAATTGGAGACAGCGTGGGGCAGATGCTGGCTTCTGGAAACAGGTCACACCCACCCTGAACCCTGAAGGAGGAGTAGGAGGAGCCACTGTCTCCCATCCAACCGGCTGCAAAGGGACAGGGAGGGAAGGTGTGGTGGCTTGGGGGACCTGGCAGGACAGCTGTGTGAGGAGCTTGGGGGGGACGGTGAGAGACAAGGATGACAGGTGGGCGGGCTCTTGCAGGCCAGGCTGAGTGGCTGCGGTCGAATCAAGAAGGCGAGAGGAAAAACCACGGGCAAAATGTCATCACAGACAGGGGTGTAATTCAATGGGCCTTAGAGAGAAGTTATTTCTGTGACACTGTGTGAAGAAAGGGTTGGGTGGCAGAGAGATGGCGTGGGGGTGGGGATTGGTGAATTAGGAGCTCGTGGAGTAGAGAATTAAAAGGCCAAATCAAGGTTATGGCCATGGGAAAGGAGGAGAAAGAAAGGTCTGAGACATGGGTAGATATAGGGCTCACTGAGGGCTGAGCAGGGTGGGGAAGACTCCGATGCTTGGTGAGTGAGTGGCTGGCAGGGCCATTACCCATGACCAAGAACAGAGAATAGGATGAAGAAACAGCCTTGGCAGGTCTGAGAAGTGCTGATGATGAGTTCCACCTGCAATCTGGACACAGTGGCCAATCAAGTGGTATCAAGTAGAGACTTGTAGGTCTGGAGCCTGGGACCCACAATCTGGGACCCACCATCTGAACTTCTGATTTGAGAGACATTACATCCCAGGTGTATGTACAACATGGGCAAAAAAAAAAAAGGCTTGTGGTCCACAGCAGGGCCTCTGTTTCTCAGAGAGTGATCCAAACAGGTCTTGGGTCCTAGCCTTTAGGAAGCAGCTGCATCGATGCTTATAACATGATAACATCTAATACGCATGTACCCTTAGAAAGACAGAAAAACTGTACTGAGAATTTGCACTGTTTTGTATTTTGATTCTGAATCATTTACTAATTTACCTACAGGGTCCCTGGTAGTCTTTTTTTATTACCATTATCCCTTTTACTATAGTTTAGTAAAATTGAAACGGTAGCCTTCCCTTTGCCTGCATAGGCCTGAAGATACTCCAACATCTGTGGTTCTTCCATAGGACTAAGACCATTAGAATAGCACCAACAAGTAGTTGGAGGGTATAAAAGCAACTCCATCTTACTGTTGCAGAAGAGTAGAGAAGGAGACGCACCGACAGCTGGTCACCACTGCACACAGCCTCAGAAGCACTGGAATTATGCTCAAAGAGGTCCCTTCCCACCCTGGAATGTACTGGGACTGAATGTTCAGTAATGATGAAGAAGAGCTGCACCAAAACAGCCTTACTATCACCGGCACCACCAGGGGCCTGTGACAAAGTGCAGTCAGAATTAGTCAATCTACAACCATGAAGTAATGATGACCATGATAAAACTAACAGCAACAACCTATGCTTGAGAGTCCCTTGGGGTGCAAAGAGATGAAACCAGTCAATTCTAAAGGAAATCAACCCTAAATATTCATTGGAAGGACTGATGCCGAAGCTGAAGCTCCAGTACTTTGGCCACTTGATGTAAAGAGCTAATTCATCAGAAAGGACTCTGATGCTGGGAAAGATCGAGGGCAGGAAGAGAAGCGGGTAGGAGAGGAGGTGATGGATGGATGGCATCACTGACTCAATGGACATGAATTTGAGCAAATTCTGGGAGATAGTGGAGGACAGAGGAGCCTGGAGTGGTACCGTTCATGAGGTCACAAAGAGTTGGACACAACTCAGCAACTGAACAACACCACCTATGCATGACTGAGCATTCATCGGATGTGTGTACCATCAAAGTGAACCTCTTAGGACTGAAAGGTAAATGGAAGTTATCACATCACCGTGAACTCATAGAAGAGATTTAAGCTTATTTTTTAACATTCCATCTGTTTTGTTGTAGAAGTGAGTGGCAGACTTCCTTTAATTTAGAGAAGGAGTCTGAAGACCCTGATACTCATCTTCCTATACCACTCCCGCCCATGGTTTTATTGTTACGGTTACTCACATCATTGAAGTGTTGGCTGGTTTTCATAATGTAAGGTGTTCTTTCATTTTTATCCAGCTTCATCCACCCCTGCCCAAGAAATTCTCTGAAAGTTCAAAGCAAAACACAAAATCAATTAAGTTTTTTAAGGGTATCTACGGTCCTGAATAACTATTATGAATACTATATAAATTAAACTTGATACTGCTCAACTGCTGCTGCTTCATCTCTAATGAATTTTAGCCCAATCCTACTGTTTCACCACTGAATGCCAAAAAGAGAGAGATTTTCAGTTTTCAGCTTTCTCTTATAAATGTTTGGAGTGAGTGAGTGAGTGATAGTCACTCAGTCGTGTCCAACTCTTTGTGACTTCATGGACTGTAGTCCGCCAGGCTCCTCTGTCCATGGGATTCTCCAGGCAAGAACACTGGAGTGGGTTGCCATTTCCTTCTCCAGGGAATAAGTGTTTGGAACTGGGTCCCTATTAGGATCATAATAAAGGCTTTTCTAAAATTGGAAAACAATGACAAGAGGAATAAAGAGGCTAAGTACTAACTCAGACACCAAGAGCATCTCCCCTGGATCAGCTTAAAAAATCTTAAGGCTTAGCAGAAGGCTTAAAAAATTCATCGCTACCAAAAATGTTAATCAGCAACAGCATGTTTTCCTCTGCTTTGTTCTGACATTCTCCAGGAGAATGTCAATTCCACAGGCAGGGACTTTCCTTTGCTCTCCCCAGAGCCCAGAACAGTACATGTGGTTAAGGGCTGAAAGAACAAACACTAGTGTTAGCACTTTGCAGCCTGGTCATTTGAGGAAGGCAGTTATGGCAGAGGAAGCTCAGCCTGGTGGAAAGTCTGTCTTCTAAATAACATTCCTGCTCCTTCATTTCATTTATGAGCAGGTCACCAGATCACAGCAAGCAAGGGACAATCAAGCTGGAGCATACAGGAATTATTTTGTTGAGGCACTACCAAAAATAACTCAAAATGAAATTACTCTGACACATTCTCAATCCAGAAATGTTGACCGAGTCCCTGGGCAAGGACCTCTGTCCCTTGATGTGGATGGTACTGTTCCCTTCCTGCAAGGTTGTTGTATACAAAGATGTGCTAACTCCACGGAGGAAAATAACTGGTACATGTTCATAGTGGCCCAGAGGGGGCAAGGAGGAGAGGTGAGAAGCGTCCCAAGAAGAGACCACAACACGGTCAACCACAAAGGTCCAGACTTTGCTCTTTCTCCTCCTCCATGGAGGACATGCCCCCTCCTTCCTGAATCCTCGTTGTGCAGGAGGGTAGTCAGGAGGAAGGCGAAGAGGCTCCTAACTCAAGTCATCAAATAGTTAACGGTTTCATTTTTTCGGCCATGGGGCCACATTCCTTTTTTTAAAGGGCAGATGCTATTTATTTTATTTTTTTTTTTAAATTGGGGTATAGTTGCTTCACAATGTTGTGTTAGTTTCTGCTGTACAACCTAAGTGAATCAGCTATACGTATACATACAAGCCCTCCCTCCGGGACCTCCCTCTCCACCCATCCCACCCCTCTAGGTCATCACAGAGCACTGAACTGAGCTCCCTGTGCTATATAGTAGGTTCCCCCAGCTCTCTGTTATACACATGGCAGAAGATATGTCAGTCGCAATCTCCCAATTCATTCCCCTCCCCTCTGGGTCCACATGTCTGTTCTCTGCACCTGCGTCTCTACCCCTACCCTCCAAATAATTTCATCTGCACCATTTTTCTAGATTCCACATATATGCATTAATGTATGATATTTGTCTTTCTCTTCCCAACTTACTTCACCCTGTCATGGATAGGTCTACAAGTGTTGAAAGAGAAAGAGAGAAATAAGACAAACACATAACAGAAAAGTCTGCAGGAGCATCTCCAGCCCTGCTCTTTATGCCCCTGTGACCTAGCTGTAGCTCTGACCCCTCATCCTGCTATGCCAGAGCCTCCATCATCATGGGTGCCTTCTTCTCTACATATGACATGGACCACACTTAGACCTCTTGCCTGGCCCCTCCCTTGCCTTCCATTTAGGTATGATTTCACAGAGGACTTGGGCCAACAGTTGTTATTTGTCCAAAAAGAGGCTTTGTGTGTGGACCTGCTGATTAGGACTGCTGGAGGCATGGGGCTGAAAGAGCCACCATCCTCTATACATGAGGCAATGATGCTTGTTATATGACAGCATCCACTTGGCACATACCCACTCCACACGTGCTCTGTGCCAAGCACTGTCTTGGGAATCTACCTTGCTGTGGAGTCTCCATGCTCAGCAGTACTTGAAGAACTATGGACGTGACTGAAGAACTGCAGCAAAATTTACATCATTGACCCAACATCCGTTTTTCTTAAAGTATAGTCCTGGACCACACAGAATTACCTGGGCTTCTCATTGAAAGTGCATTCTTGGGCCTCAAACCTAAGAGAATCAGAATCTCTGAGGGAGGCACCTAGGAATGTACGTTTTTTAACAAGTCTCCCAAATGATTTTAGGCACCATGAAGTCTGAGAACCACTGTTACAGCTGCATGAAGGTTCCTATAATATTAGGATGTGAGTGGTCAGAGAAACTCACAATCTATGTTTAACTGCAGGACATACAGCAACATAAGAGTGACCATCTTGAGAGTCTCCAATATTTCTGTGTCGATATTTTCAACATAAACTGGAACCCAAAGACATTCAAGTGGGTCCAAACCATCGTAAGATGAAAAGCCACAGCTCTGTGCACACACACGGGGTTGTGGAGGGTGGAGTGGGGGTGCACTGCTGCCGTGCGCGTACACTCACTCGTAGGGAATGCTTCTGAAAACGATGTGGTCCAGGAGGGTTATCTGCTCAGCCAGCTCCATGGCCGACAAGGTCTCGAAGCACTCGGCCTTCGGACAGTCCGTCTGCAAGAGATGAGGGCAGGGAATGACACACATACTGGAAGCCCAGTGCCCGGCAGCTCACTGCAGTTGCTGATGTACAAAGTCCATCCTGGATTCCAGCTCCGAAGAAAATGGTGGAGAGCTCAGAGATATCAGGCAGCATTAACATCATGGACCATGATGTTAAACGCCTAGCCAAATCTGGCCCCTTTCACAGTTTTAGGGACAGAACATACAGTCCGACCCCAGTTACCAGCTGTGGGCACTGTGCTGGCCTTTGAGAGGTTAAGTCTCACACATAATTGTGCAGGATAAGACTACGGCTCAACTTACCAGCTGAATTATATCCTCTAGTTTTAGGTGGATGTCATCTTGATCATCTTGTGAAAGGGCCCTAAAAAAAGTCAAAATATCCTCCATGAAAAGAACATAGACAGGTCAGGAATGAAATGACAAAAATGCAGTTCAGTTTTCCCCAGGGTGGAAAGTTAGTGGGTTTGGGTCTACGAGACTGTGGGGACTTGACTTGAAGACATGGGGTCCAGAAAACAGGAAAACACACATGTTAAAGACAGAAGATCATCAAGAGAGCTGACTTATAACAAGGAGCCAACCTGTTATACACAAAAGTGTTGTGTTAGTCACTCAGTTGTGTCCGACTCTGGGACCCCACAGATGGCGCCAGGCTCCTCTGTCCATGAAATTCTCCAGGCTAGAATACTGGAGTGGGTAGCCATTCCCTTCTCCAGAGGATCTTCCCAATCCAGGGATTGAATCCGGGTATCCTGTACTACAGGCAGATTCTTTACCATCCGAGCCATGAGGGAAGCCCTAAGTTGTAAGTAAAACACCCACCATGAGAGCAAGCAGAGGGCGAGCTGGTGCTTTGCTTTACCGAGAGGATCTGTGCCAGGAGTCCGGGTGCCCCGCACTGCTGTCGGTCAGGGTTGCTAACAGACTGAGTGCTCCATCCACACTCTTCCAGCCCCTGCCCTGGCTGCCCCCCGCTGGTGCTGAGGCAGAAGATAAGGAGCTGCCTCCTCCCCAGGCACAGGCAGACCAGAAGCTCAAGAGAGTTTCCAAGTATCAAGAGTTTGAACAATGCCAGGCAGAGACCAGCAGGTAAACTCTTCCCTGCTGCTTCCCAGTTGGGCTTTCCCAAGACACATTTGGTCTTGTATCCCCACACTCGGTGTTATTCAGCTGTCAGCCAATATATTTTTGATCAGCGACAAATGAATTAAAAGAATTTCTAAGTTAAGGCAGGTGCTGGTTTCAGAGTGAGAGTGACACTTCATGTTAGGAGTTCAGAGGACAGGAGTTCAGAGTCCAGGATTATATAATCCCGATTATATATCAGAGATCCTGATTATATAACTTGTGTCTGGGCCAAACATTTTAGGTGTCCTAAAATGAAGGCACAATCATGTGTTAAAAGTATTTAAAAAATTTAAATACTGCCCAATTGTGTAGCCTGTCTGTTGGAGGATGCTAGTTTTAAAAAGCAACAATGATATGATATTCTATTGTGTTCTGAATGGACTAAAACAAAACTATCACCTTCAAAAATACAGAATCAACTGAGGTGGATAACTGTATGCCCATTATGTGCTAGGAATGTGCTAACCATCTGACACACACTCTCTCCTGTATCATAAAAAAAACACTTTAAATAAAGCTTTATTATATCCATTTTATAGATGAAGAAACAAAAGCTTAATGAAATGGACTAACTGATTCAGGGTCTGGTCCAGTTTGCTTCCCTGCTGCTCTTGCTTGTCATGAGCAGGCTTGTGAAAGGCACTGCTTCCGGAGTCCAGCATAGAACACACACCAAAAAAGGTCAATTCCCTTTCCTCCATCTTCCTTCTCTCTAACAAAAGCTCTAGGCTATTTACCAGGGAGCAGAATCCTTCTAGCTCATAGGAGTGGCAAGCCTCTTGTCTGCAATTAGCCATATCATTTGTGAGAAGAAAAAGTCACCATATGCTAAGAGGCAGATTAAGGTGAGGAAAAAATAAGTAAACACAACTCCTTCTCCAAAGACTGTTACATCACAGTTAAGGGTTAGACAAAGGGGGAAAGTGGCTGTTTCCCAAAGAGCATGTCATTCTTTCTACTGTAGCCTAGGTTCCTGGAGAGAGATCAGTGGCCATATAACTACGCGTTGCTGTGGAAAAGATCTTTTTTATGAGGTTGGGCAATATTCTTTACTTGGAAAGAAATGATCCAGAAGTTATTTCAATTCTTTCAAATGTTCCTTTCCTCAGTGATCTTACCCTAATGTTCCAAGCTATGTCTGGTCCCATTAAGTTACCTAATATTTCTCTCTTCAAAAGAATCTCTGCTCTACAGATCAAAATAAATGCTATCTCTTTTGAAAGAGCCCCTTAGAACAAAAGCTCTTAACCCTAGAGTATCACTAAATGATCTCTAAGGGTCCATAAACCTTTTTGAAATGACACACAAATGTGTGCATATATTCATGCATTTCTTTTTGTGGGGAGGAGATGGCTTGCATTATATTCTTTTGGGGCATCTGTGATCCTAACAAGGTTAAAGATAACCACAGACATGTATACTCTGCCATAAAATGGCATGTGACATTGCTGTTTTACAAAAGATTTTCGTGTTATTATTAAGGAACCAGCCCCAGAATTTGATGCCCACCCATGAATTCATCAGTGATGGCAAGTTTTGAATTCTTAAGGTAAATGTGAACTGAGGAAATAACTCAAAACAATATAGAGATGTGTTTAATAAGTGAGGATGATCCAGCTGTCAAAAAACACTTTGCATCAAAACTAGAAGTGACTATAAAGTAAAAAACTTAATGGGTGATTATCTTTGAAGACATTCTCAAGCCAGGAGGTGAACAGACTCTATCTAGTAAGAGAGGTAGCCCCTGACAACCATTTGGAATAGGGGCCAGAGGTCATTTTGGTGTAAAAGTTCTAACGGGTCTGAAAAAAATAAATGCTATATATAAACACCCACACGTAAAATATTCTTGCTCTGTAACATGTAAACCTCCACATGTGAGTACCTTAGCTTGAGGTAAAAGTTGCACAGAAACTCAGTCTCCTGAATTTCCTTTGATTCTGGTAAACTGATTCAATGAAACCAAGGAAAATGTTTACTCTGGCCTGTTCATTTGAATATCTGGTTTACTGCATGAAACAATTTGAAGAACGTAGTTCTTCTTCAAAAAAGTCGGATGCTGCTCGAGTCTGTGGGAGGTCTGCGGGTCTCCTTGTCATGACTAAACCCATTCCAGTTGATCATCCAAGAAGTCAACATTGTTTCTTTTCATTCAGTGGCATGTCAGTTGTCTACAAAAAACTATACTACACAGATTCAGAAGCCAGCTAGTCAGACAACACTGGAGAGGGGTGGTATCTTAGGAATACGAAAGTGTTCAGTAGAGGTTTTTATTCACAAACAGGGCCATACACTACTGATGCCAATCAAGCTTCCTTCATCATAAAGTAATCCTCGTGACACTGTGTGAGGTGGGGATGGTTCGTCACAGAAAACTTTCACTGTACTGTATTAATGTATTATGTGTTTAAATACGTGTGTCATGACTCACTGTTATATGACTTGAAAATATCTAAATCTTTAATATCAGGACTATTTTTTTTTTTTTTTTACCTCTCCCAATCCTAACTTATATTCACTGGGAGGTATGTTCAGAAAAGTTCCTGTCAGATGTGAAGGCCTCCCTAACTCTGTCCAGTTCCAATAGAGGATGGATTTGCTTATAGTCTTCTGACTACTCAGGAGTTTGACAAGTACTCCAGGATCCTGAATTTCTATCTATAACAGTATGATTATTTTAACATTTGTGCACCTGTAACATAATACCAGAAAAAAAAAAAAAAAAAACTTAAGAGGAAGTGGGATTATGCAAGTTCTACAGCTAGAAAATTGCCCTTTCAAATGTAGAAGTCATGTAGTCTTAAAAACAGTCAAGAGCAACCAGCCTCTGCACCTGAACTGTTCCATACCCTCTGGGCTGCTTGCTTGCTGCTGTGACTGGATGCCTGGCTCCATGGCATGGGCTGCCTCAGACTGCCCCTCCCCACCTTGTGAATGGTTTAATCTTATGTTGCTACCAAGGACCTGCCAGACCACCTCTTCCTTCCCATGCTTTCTCAGGCACGACTCTCCTTCCTGCCAGGCTTCCTTGAGCCCATTGCTACCCATGCTCTAACACACTTTTTAAAGGCAGCTGTCCATAAATGCATGGAAATGTTTACTACTAAATTCTCTGGGTTTCAGCTGAAAGTAATTCCCTGTTGTATTTTCAAATTAAGAAATGAACAGGAAAATCTTCACAATTTTCAGAGTTGTAAAATAATCCTTTTGCTTTCTGTTTCTTTCTCCTATGCCCCACAATTTTTTTTTCATAAAGAGAGTTCATGAATGATAACATTTCTCAGCTTTTCAATAGGGAAATGGTGGTTTCACAAGACTGCAGGCAGCATCTCCACAGAAACTGTGGCGGTGCTGAAAGGAGTCTCCCTCAAGTGGCCTGGGAGCCGTGAGCTTGAATGAAGGTGCTAAGGCAGAAAAATCACTGGGTTCGTTCCTGAGCACATTTTTCTTGGGACTTTCAGAATACTCGGAAAGACTCTACAAGAAACTAGAATTCTGCATGGGCAGCTAGGGGGCACCCCATCAGTGGAATTGCTTTTTTGTTTTGTTTTGTTTTTTACTTGTTTTTTCTTTTACGAAACAGCAGTAAGTGGGTTATGACTATGGGGGTTGCTTTGAGATATAAGCAAGAACTTTGAGATATAATTCAAATACCAAACAATCCACCCATTTAAAGTATATATTTAATGATTTTTTAATTGCATTCACTTGTTGATTTATTTGCTATCGTAAAATATTAAATTAGTTTTTTAATTGAAGAATAGTTGATCTATAAGATCGTGTCAGTTTCAGGGATTTAATATTTTTGCAGATGTCTTTTATGAAGCCCAAGGCAAGTTGAGTTTGACTAAAGATCTAGCCTGGTTTTACTTGGGCTGTAGTGCCCTGATAGCAGAAACTATTTTTCCCAAGAGCTACTGTCAGTGCTTTCTAATAATAACAATGCCTGTAGCAGTAACATGAGTGCTAAGTACGTTTCAGGTATAACCTCTTTATACATATTACATCATGTGATTTTCACAACAACCCCATGAGGTAGGTATTTAGAGCCCCTCTTTATAAATGAGAAAAATTAGGTTAAGATTGACTAAGAAACTTGACAGTTATTAGTGGTTGAGCCAAGATTTAAACCTGTGCAAAAGCTAGAATCAGACAGCTAGATGTTACAATCCTAGGCTGCACCATCTACTGAAATTTCCATTCATTATCAGTTTTACACCTCTAATTCTTAGGTCACTTTTTCAGAAAAAAAAAAATTGTACATCTTAAGCCTGATGACTAATAAAGACCTAGGATGGTAAATAAAGTTCGTCTGAAGTAGAAGTGCCAGTCAGCTGAGTGCTGAGCTCACCTGCGGGCACAGGCAGAGAGTGCTCAGGATTGATTGGTGATGCCTGGCATGGGCGCTGTGAGGGGACAAGCAACGTGAAGGCCCAGTCCTGACAGCCTTTCCAGTCTGAGCACCTCCATTTTCCTGCTGGCTATTTGGTCAAACGTCACTAGGGGCCCATACTGCCAGAACCTAGTTTTTAATTATCCATGCTTTAAATACAAAGAGCACAGTCAACAGTTTATACGAAGAGAAGAAGAACAGCAATCACTCAGAGACGACCACTCATCCACAGACATCAGGCCTTATCCGAAGATATATTTAGAACTTTAAAATCTGAAAATAACATAGTAACAGAGCCCCAGAGTTTACTGAGATGTTTTCATAAAATGGAAAAATTGAAGACGCTTAACAGTTTCCTCAGTTCAGTTCAGTTCAGTCACCCAGTCGTGTCCGACTCTTTGTGACCCCATGGACTGCAGCACGCCTAGGGCCGCCCTAAACAAGTACAACAAACACAGTGACTGGAAACAACAGAAATTCATTGTCTTAGTGTTTCAGAGGCTCGATGTCCAAACACAAGGTGTCGGCAGAGCCATGCTCCCTCTGAAACCTGCAGAGGAATCCCTCCTTGCAGGGGTCCCCAACTTCCAGAATCTGATGCTGGATGACCTGAGGTGCAGGTGATGTAATAATAATAGAAATAAAGTGCACAATAAATGTAATGCCCTTGAATCATCCTGAAACCACCCCCTCCCCACCCCACCCTCAGTTTGTGGAAAAACCGTGTTTCACAAAAACCGGTCCCTGGTGGCAAAAAGGTTGGGGACTGCAGCTTCCTTGTCTTTCCCCAGCTTTTGGAGGTTTTCTAGCAATCGTTGGCACTCTCTGGCTTGTAGCTGCATTACTCCAAGCTCTGCTGCATCTCCACATGGCCTTCTTTCTTTTGGAGCGGCCTCCAAAAGCACGATGGATTCAGTTAAACTGGACTCCCCTCTACACACAAGCATTCAGGATCATGAAGAAACAGTAGAGTCAAGCATAGAAGAAAGGAAGGGTTCTTTCCATTGCAGATGCAGAGGGAGCTAAAAGTCAGAATGGTAAAGGAGGAGCAGTCCCCGGGCTTCCTACCCCACACAGGGACAGACATAGAGCCACAAGTGAGGTGGAAACTGTAACTGAAATGTCCGCACAGAGACACTAATGACTGCTCTCTTCATGTAGAATGGACTGGAAAAAACTCACTCATCAGGAGGCATGAGAAAGTTTGTTACCTGCCTGGATGCTGGGTGTAATGAGACACAAGCAGCCTCTAGCACGAAACCCGAAGTTTAAGACTTTGTCACACAGAAGTGCAGGGTCTGAATTCATACAACCTACAGGATGTGGAAATCTCCACCTAAGAAGCCGATGGTAGGGACTTCCCTGTGGTCCAGTGATTAAGAATCCACCTTCCAACACAGGAGATGCAGGTTTGATCCCTGATCGGGGAACTAGGATCGCACATGCCTCTGGGCAACTAAGCCTGGGCGACGTAACTACCGAGCCCACGCTCCACAACTAGAGACCATGTGCGCTGCAGTGAATATCCCCGAGTGCCGCAACTAAGACACGCTGCAGTCAAATAAAAAATAAATGAATAATATTAAAAACGAAGACACTGATGCTAAAATTGGTTCGGGACCAGTGAAATAAGCTGAAGAAAATGTATAGCTGCTCTATGGTGGCACATCCACAAGCCAGGTACACGAGACTTCTATAGAAATGCTACCAAACACCCCACCCACCCCGTAATCGTGAGCTTGTGATGAACAGAACACACGAGGGAAAAACACCTCTGCAACACCCGCTGGACCCTCAGGAGACCATCCTCCAGGCTTTTGGTTCTACAGTAAACTACTGTCTGCCACACAGACAGGAGCGACTGTACTGCACACAAGTTATATCGCCCAGACTCAAGTCTTCCCAAGGAAGCTTTACCAGTGAGGACAGAACTGTAGCTGCACCTAGAAGTCTAATACACTTCCTTCTGGTCTGATAGGATCTTATCTTCTGTGAACACAGCACAAATCAACCTGGGTGGTTAATAGGGACCTGCAAGTGCTTTTACCTCAGGATATTCGCTGTGGCTTTTCGTTCTTGGGGAAGAAGATCTGGGTCCCGTAAAACTTCTTCTAGCAAATTTAAGACGTTCATCTTTAGTTCATTGTTGAGTTCAAAGTCCTAAAAAATGAAATGGATTTTTAAGATTTTAGTTCCGAAGGGTTTAGCTCCATGACACACGACACCATTCCTCGTAACAAATTCTCTAGAAGCTATGTATGGAAATTAAAATGTTTGAAAACTAGACGCTTCCCCCTCCGGAGATCCTGACTTAATTGGTTTGGGGTGGGGCCCTGCTGACAGGCTTCCTGTGCTGTACTGTGCTCAGTCCTGTCCAACTCTTTGTGACCCCATGGACTGCAGCCCATCATGCACTGCAGGCAGATTCTTTACTGACTGAGCTACCAGGGGAGCCCTGGAAGATAGGAATTCCTCAAAAGGATTTGTGCTTCCCTTATCCTGGGACACTGCCTTCTCCCCAGGCTTATTTCTGTTCATCTTTCAGCATGAGGAGGTGATGTACTTTATCCTAGGAGCCTTCCTGAGTTTACCCGAGGCGATGAAGAGCTTTTTCTCGGTGTTCCCATGATGCACTCTATCATAACTCACTGTACTGTAAGGGCTGATTTAATTGCCTGTTTTCCCATTGGTCCATGAGCCAGTAGCTGGGGCACAGCAATAGCTTTAAAAAAGAAAAAGTTTTTTCAAAGTATAAATTCTTCAATAAATGTCAATACAGGTATGCTAAAGAATAAATGATACACACCCATGAGGCCGTGTCAAACAAACATAGGAGTGAGTCATAATGAAAGGGTACCCACCTGGCAAAGGCGAGTAGGACCACATGTGCGCCAAAATGAATGAGAGTAGTAAGGAACAACCAGCTGAGTCAAAGCAACTTGCAAGCCCCTACTAATGCCCACAAACACATAAATAGATACATATATGAAGAGGGCAGAAGAGAAAATTATCCTTTACAGTGGACTTCCAATAAATGTAAAGGAATATGAGTTAGAAAATCACCATTTTTGACCAAAGCAGTAGTAACTTATCAGGTAAGGATCACGAATAGATGCCACAATTTATAGGGAAACAGAATTAACAGTGTCAGAGTACCCTCTCCCCTGTAACACCATCACTAGAAATGATTAAATACAAAGGGAGAATCTGACAGATGTTACCTGAACCCAGTGATCAGTTACTGTCACAGGAATGCGGCAAACCAACATCATGGGCCCAAGAATGTAATGTTCTGTGAAGAATCATCATTGAGTATTGTTTCCCCAAATGCATAATCTCACACTTGCATAATCTCACACTCGCATTGTGAGGAAGCATGGGCTTACACGTTCCAAAAATGCTAATGTTATCAAAGACAAAGAAACTAAGAAATTGTTCCAGTTTAAAGGACACCAAAGGCCCCACAGATAATGTAAGAGGTGAGCCTGGACTAGATCCAGGATCGAGGGGGAAATGCTACACAGGGCATTAGTGCAACAACTTAGAATTATGTACCAGTCGAGAGCATCCTATCCATGTTAAATTGTCCTGAAGTTGATCATTTTGCTGGGGCTATTTAAAAGCAGGCCCCTGGGGGAGAGGGGAGGAGTGAGAGATAACGTGAGAAAGGAAGAGGGGGCGAACACACATGTGGTAAACATGTGAACCGTTAGTGGCTCCAGATGTGTAGCCACACCTTTGATTTTATTCCAGCATTTTCTCTTGACTTGAAAATTTTTAAAAAGTTAAAAATTAATAAAAAGGTCAAGTTGTAGTTTTTTCACACTCTTTTATTACATGTATTCTTATAAAACATGGACAGCATACTGGTAGCATCCTGGGATTATCAGGTACTCAGAGATAAACTGAACGCTGCCACATCTTGCTTTAAGATCTGACTCTGACAGACTGTCTTTGCACATGCAGCATAGGGTTTACTTTCCCTGCTACACAAAGTTACTCATTATGAGTACATTTTAACTTTAGAGAAGGTAATTTTGAAGCACTACATTCTGAATTCTTTTAAATGGTTAGAGAAAATATTGCTGATTGCAATGGATCCAATAAAAAAGCATACTTTTCCTATATTAAGTTCCTTTGGTAGTGTCTGACTCTTTGCAACCCTGTGGGCTGTAGCCCGCCAGGCTTCTCTGTCCACGAGATTCTCCAGGCAAGAATACTGGAGTGGGTTGCCATGCCCTCCTCCAGGGGATCTTCTTGGCCCAGGGATTGAACTGGCATCTCTTATGTATCCTGCATCAGTAGGCAGGTTCTTCACCACTAACACCACCTGGGAAGCCCATATTTAGTAAATTGGGGGCATAAAGTCCATAATTTCACAAATTGTAGACAATACAAAAGTCTAATTTAACCTGAATTGAATATTTGTGAGCCTCAGTTTGGTGAAAAACAGTGTCATTAATTTTTCTCAGTATTTCCCTTTCACTGTTTGACAATCAGTACCACTTCTTAGGGAGCAGGAGCCACTAGGGTCCAAGCAACACCTTCAGATGATATGTTTTCCTAAAATTTCACCTACTTTTTGCCCAACAGCTTCTTGACTATTTATTTTATTTTTAAAATGTATGCAAGGAGAAGCGAGTAATATCTTGCTGCTGTTTTTGTCCTTTGTCCTCCCCCTCCCACCATATCAAATGTAATGGGAGTGACGTTTGTAAACAGCTCCCTACCCCAGTCTTCATGCACTACCAAAGGATTTCTCAGCCATCCAGCCTCTTTGCTTAATGAATGTTTGATACTTATGATTGTGATGACTGAGTCCTGGAGCTATGTTGAATCTCTCAATGATGCAAATAATCTGATTATCATAAATGGATTAGTGTGAAGGACATCAAGCCGGTGTTTGGACCTCGCTGGGGGCTAATTAGTGGCTTAATCAACAAGCATCCTCTGGTGCCCACTGTGCCCCATTCTGGGCTCAACAGCGGGAACGCTTCTGAGACCCCAGGAAGGCAAGTTGTGTGAAAGGTCTTGTTAAGGAAAACAGAATGTAATTTGATTATTCTGAGCTCTGGGAAGACTAGCCCAAGAGAGACCTTTGCAAACTTGGTGAAATCTGCCCAGACACTATCTGAAGTGTGATGAATGGTTACGGGTGAATACTCACTTTGCTCACGTAGCTAATATAAAGCAGGTTAGCTAATGATGGCTGAGTACAAAACTTAAGAATTTTCACTCAGAATTTTCCTTTACAATTGCACAGGCTTTTGTCATGTTCAAAGTGACCTCCCAGGTATGATTTCAGCCCTTCCTCAGCTGACCCAGGGGCAGGCAAGGGGGGAACCATAAACCCGGTTCACACCCAGGCCACTGAGGCTGACGGGAGGCGATCACATGTGGTGAGATGAGGCCCGTAAGGATGCGGCTGCCCGGGGACAAGAACACAGATCTTCCATCTTATTTCCACCTGTGCTTCTCAAATTGTCCAGCACGCACGAATCGCTGCAGATTCTGGTGCAGAAGGTCTGGAATGGGGACTCAGATTCTACTTTTCTAAGGAGCTCCTGGGTTTTGCTGCTCACACTCTGAGTAGCAAGACTTGGCCACTTAAAAAAAAATCATGCAAAAAGCAGCTCCTCAAAACCTTAGTGAAAAAAATCGGAATCTTCTGATGTACAACCTAGAACGTAAATTTTTCTTTTTTTTTTTACCAGAGTGTGTAAAATGTAGAATTGGCCATTCAAAAATCCCTGTTAAAAACAGTACCTACTATTCAATTAAAAGAAATGTGGGGACTTCCCTGGTGGTCCAGTGGCTGAGACTTTGTGCTCCCAATGAAGGGGGCCTAGGTTCAATCCCTGGTCAGGAAACTAGATTCCACATACTGCAAGTGAAGATCCAGCATGTGCAACTAAGGCCTGACACAGCCAAATAAATATATTAACAAAAAAAAAAAAAAAGAAAGAAATCTGAAACATCTAAAAGGCATGTGCAGTAAACAGGAGGTAGATTATTTAAACAGGAGGTAGGTAATGCACAGTAAGTTTGCCTAACAACCATTTTGTAATTTATCTAGAATCTCATTTTTGGCTATATTTCCCCAGGTCCTGAGCTGGGAAACCAGAATACTGGGTGTTGGAGGTACACTGGGCTCCTTCTCAAAGGCAGCAATAATGACGCCCACAAGGGGGCGCTCCTGGGTCGCCTGGCTCCTCCGGAGTCCGCAGCGCCTTTCCCAGACCCGCCGGCGGGTGTCAAGCGAATCAGGCCTGAGCCTGGGAGCTTTCAGGGAACATGAGCAAACGTCACGGCACCCAAGAGGACCTGCAGTCATCACAACAACAGCTTACTTAGGTTAGTTTTCATTTTCCAATTCACGAAGCAGGGTTGAGGAGACCGAAGGCTGGAAAAAAGAAACCAGTCTGCTTTCAAAGGCGGACAGCCCAGAAAATTTGAGACTTTAACATTTCAGTCTCTAAAACGGAGACTACAGCTCTTGTTCCTTCAACAGGCACTGAGCATATTAACATCTAGGGCTTTAGGGAAGACACAGAACGGCCAACAGAAGTGGGCGCAGGGAGCAGATATTAACCAATAAAACCCAGGGAGAGGGTCTTAAGAAGGGGCATCTAAAAGCAGGTGCCCACTGAGTCTTAGGAGAGGGGCAGCGTCTGGAAATGCGGGTCTGGGAGCCCCCTATAAAGAGGTGACAGCTCAAGCAGAGTGTCAAAGAGTGGAGTGCGACACACAACACATGCTTAGGAACAAAAAGCTACCAACAGATAATGCTAGAATCCTCCTGATAAGCTATTAGGACTTATGGACATTTTACCGAGACCTTACAGACTCAACTCAAACACACTAAAAATGACTGGGAGAGTCAATGCTTTCTATAGGTTACTGAATAACTCCTGAGGTAATTATCACAACTAAGACTTAAGAGTTTGCCACAGGCTAGATGATATTTTAATCACTCTATTATCTACTTCAACCCTCAACAGCAACAAGTTACAATCGTTACTATGCCCATGTCACATACGAGGGAGTCAAAGTACTAAGTATCTTGTCCCAAGTCACACAGGTAGCAAGTGGCAGACCCAGGACTCAAACCCAGGTAATGCTGGCTAAAACCTGAGTTTTTAACTGCTATACTCTTCAAAAGAAGCAGTTATCAGTGAAGGTGTCTTGGCCTGAAAGACACATCTCAACAGCATTACCATGCTGATCCTGAACTACCTTGCATCTACACTAATGATTTGAGACATGGATTTTGAGACTCAGGTTTGTATGAATAAGACTGGATCATACAACAGAAAAATCAGTTTCTCTGGCACTTTAAAACTAACCCCTGTTGATAGTTTAAGCATCTTGGAAATGACATTCATTCTTGCAGGAGAACAGAGTAATAATTATAATATACCACATATGGCCAAGGGAACTCTAGGACACTGGGAAAGTCTGATTCAATAAGCACAGTTTGGGGGTAAAGAGAATTATGAGAATAATTTTCTCATTGTAATCAGTACAGTGTATTCCTAACAGTGGCCAGAGTTTTTAAAAAGGAAGTATAAATACTGCAGAGTGGAGTAAAATCATATAAATAATTTTAATGGATTAAAGGGGCTCATAAAGAAGGGGTCTTGGGTGTGCGAGGCTCAAAAATAAGAGCCTAAAGTTTGACTTCACGATTTTCAATGCAAAGCTATTGTTTCCTGTTGTCTCTGACTACAGAAGATGAAATTTTTTACTTGAAATTGTGATGTAGATTTAGGTTAGATCCAGACCATTTTGTCAAATGGGAAATTGAGCCAAAGATGCTGACTGATCTTCCCAAATCTATGCAAATCACCCTGGAGTCTAGGGTGAACTCCATGGATGTTAGTGAACTAAAGATAATAAGCCTGTCAACCCCTGTGGATTTCAGCTCTTTTGAGGGGAATCTTTATTTAGAACTTCAACATTGACACCCAGTCCTAGGGGAGACTGTGCTGGATAAGGGACCCTTCATAGTACCTGGGTTGTCTTGTCCACTCGCCACCACCCTCGTCTGCCTGCCTTCTCACCACCTCTGGGCAATCATGACTCTGAATTGGGGTTTCTCCCTGGAAAAGTGAAAGGTAGAGTTTTCCAGCATTTCTCATCACCAAACTGCAAAAATATTTTAACCACCTCTTTGTTCACACTACAAAAAGAACAGCCTAGTTGAAATTTTAAAGAAAGGGCAGTAAGTGTGGAAGAGAACCCCACAAAAATACCGTAGTAGCACTAAACTCTTTACAGTACCTGTTCAACACTTACTAGTTATTAATTACTCATTAGGTTGAGAATCTTCAAAGAGGAACAGAATATATAAGAAATGTATGCCTGACCATCATGTAGGAGTTTATGAACCAGGAAAAGGTAGTAAATTCCAGATATAATTAACCCCCAAATTTGGTAAGAATGCGTGTGCCTGGTGGGCCCTCAAATATTTGTTGGATGAATGGATAAACGTTCTTGGGAGTGTTCTTAACTTTGAGACAAGTGATAATAAGCTACCTAATTCTTCTTAAACTGGCAGTTTGGGAAATTAGTTTAGCAGATGTGAAGTGGGAGGCTATGAGGAGAAGGCACAATGTGAAATGTGGAAGATATGTTAGAGCAAAAATAACTGGGGAGAGGCAAATGGCAATGAATGACACCAACTCAGCGAGAAGGAAAAAGCTATGCAGAAAATCATTTATTCCATCATTTTCTAACAAATGACTTGCTAAAATGCAGCCTCTAGACCTGAACAGCTGTGCTTAGAAGAATTTTAAATACTGCCCTACAACCTTGAAATCTGATAGCTCCTGAGCTTACATCTCTAAGCTTTAAGAGAGAATCAGCCCGTTTAAAAGCATTTATCAGGAAAAAAAGAGAATTTTTTCACATGCTGTGTTTTCCATTGGTTTCTAGATAGGTGTTAACTGATATGGAATTGTCTCTTTCAAGATAATGGCAAGGATCAGAGGGAGAAAGAAAAGTGTGGAAGAGCCTGGTTTTAATCTTGATTTTGTAACTTTCTTAATTAAAGAAGGCCACATGCCAGGAAAATTTAACTTGAATAAAAACCTGACCAAAATGCTAGAATATATTCTCTAATCTATGCTTTGTCCTCCCTTCCCGGATTCATGAGAGGGGAAAAGACTGATCAAGAAAGCTGGTAGGTTTTCCCCACAGAGAAGACAGACTCAGGGTCATAGGAATCTGGTAGAATTAGAACCTTCAGTGTCCATCCAGAGAGAAACTTTACCCGAGCAGATGAGACGATATAGGCGGGTGACTCTGGGGAGCAGAGTTGGGAAGAAAGAAACACAAAGCAAAAGTCAGCAGGTGAGACAACATCCTGGACCTGAATGAACCATCTGATGCACCAGTGTTAAGCGGTCTCCTGCAAGTCCTAAGGTGACTGAAAGTAATGGAGGGTCCCTAGTCCTGAGGACTTGATGGCATGCCATGGTCTCCAGAAACACTTCCAAGGCCCAAGAATGATTACGAGCATGAGGAATGCAAACTGGGAAAAATGAAGATCCCCACAGCACCTTTAATCAGAAAACTCTAATAGCAGAGATAAGAACTTACCAAAGTACATACAATCCCTTGTGTGCTTCTCTGAATTTTCTCTGTCAATGCAATCCATCCACAAAAGGTTACAGAATCCCACTAGTTCTACAGGGAAAACTACATTTCTGTCTCAGCAACTAATGGAAAATGAAAATAAGCTCCATTTAAGACATCTTCTTAAACTCTTAATTCTATTTCACACTGACTTAAATAAATCCTGATGAAAATGTCTTGCCAAGCATTTCTTAAAAGACAAGCATGATACAGGATGCTCAGGGCTGGTGCACCGGGATGACCCAGAGGGATGGGATGGGGAGGGAGGTGGGAGGGGGGTTCTGGAAGGGGAAAACATGTACACCCATGGTGGAGTCATGTCAATGTATGGCAAAACAAATACAATATTGTAAAGTTAAAAAATAGATAAATAAACTAATTCAAAAAAAAAGACAAGCATGGAAAGCTTAAGGAGAGTTTAAAGGATAACAATACAGATGCATTAAAGATAAGAAAAAGCTCTGGTAAGCAGTTCAAGGAACAAGAATCTTGTTTGCCTGGACCACAGAAAGAGTTAAGATCTATCCTCAAGCTTAAAAGAAAAAAAGAGAGAACCCGTATTTATCAGCTAGTTCAGTTCAGTTCAGTCGCTCAGTCGTGTCTGACTCTTTGCGACCCCATGAACTGCAGCACGCCAGGCCTCTCTGTCTATCACCAACTCCTGGAGTCCACCCAAACCCATGTCCATCGAGTCGGTGATGCCATCCAACCATCTCATCCTCTGTCTTCCCCTTCTCCTCCCGCCCCCAATCCTACCCAGCATTAGGGTCTTTTCCAATGAGTCAACCCTTCGCATGAGGTGGCCAAAGTATTGGAGTTTCAGCTTCAACATCAGACCTTCCAATGAACATCCAGGATTGATCTCTTTTAGGATGGACTGGCTGGATCTCCTTGCAGTCCAAGGGACTCTCAAGAGTCTTCTCCAACACCACAGTTCAAAAGCATCAATTCTTCGGCGCTCAGCCTTCTTCACCGTCCAACTCTCACATCCATACATGACCACTGGAAAAACCATAGCCTTGACTAGACGAACTTTCGTTGGCAAAGTAATGTCTCTGCTTTTAAATATGCTATCTAATAGGATATTAGATATCCAAATAGGAAAAGGAGTACGTCAAGGCTGTATATTGTCACCCTGCTTATTTAACTTATATGCAGAGTACATCATGAGAAACGCTGGGCTGGAAGAAACACAAGCTGGAATCAAGATTGCCAGGAGAAATATCAATAACCTCAGATATGCGGATGACACCACCCTTATGGCAGAAAGTGAAGAAGAACTAAAGAGCCTCTTGATGAAGGTGAAAGAGGAGAGTGAAAAAGTTGGCTTAAAGCTCAACGTTCAGAAAACTAAGATCATGGCATCTGGTCCCATCACTTCATGGGGAATAGATGGGGAAACAGTGGAAGCAGTGGCTGACTTTATTTTTTTGGGCTCCAGAATCACTGCTGATGGTGACTGCAGCCATGAAATTAAAGACGCTTACTCCTCGGAAGGAAGGTTATGGCCAACCTAGATAGCATATCAGCTAGTAGTTTCTTGTATATTTTCTAGAGCAGTCTGACAAATCATTCCTCTCTGTAGAAGAACCCCATACAGATCTTTTGGTCAATTTTACAGATTTACAGCAAACACACACTGGAATCCAGACTAGAATTCAGGTTTCTGGAGTTTGTCCCTCATGTGAGTCTTTTCTGACCCAGAAACTAAAGTGAAATGCAATGCCCAAGGCAGTCTATTCTGAGGGGAGGAGAGGACAATGTCAACAACAAAATTCAGCAGGATCAAACACCCACTGATGAAAATAGGTACTAGCCTACATGTTCAGGAAATCAGGAGTGAAAAGGACATTAGTGTCCTAATTAAATTAGATACAGCATTCTCTATCTGGCTGCCTTTATGGCAAGTCTTGGGCTTCCTTGGTGGCTCAGCGGTAGAGAATCTGCCTGCCAATGCAGAAGACGCAGGTTCTATCCCTGGATCAGGAAGATCCCCTGGAGAAGGAAATGGCTATCCATTCCAGTATTCTTTCCTGAAAAATCCCATGGACAGAGGAGCCTGATGGGCTACAGTCCATGGGGTCGCAAGAGTCGGACAGGATTGAGCGTCTAAGTAACAACAACAAGTGGCCAAGCCTGGGCTTGTGAATAAACACTGGTTTGCGCCTGGTGGAGGTTTGAGATTTCTTAGCTTAGACATTTAGAGGCCAGTGGTGGTAGTGGGGACAGCTGGAAGCAAATCGGGACCAATTAATCAGGATGAGACTAACATAAAAACTATGTCCATGGATTATCTTTCTATTTGGTGGTTTTTATAAAAGCATTTGCAAGGTTGAGGTAATACACACTAATTTACCATTAAAAATAAATATTTCAGGGACTTCCTTTGTGGTCCAGTGTTTCAGAATCCACCTTCCAATTCAGGGGACGTGGGTCCGATCCCTCACTGGGACATGAAGATCCCCCATGCCGCAGCGCATGTGCAGGCTTGCCAAGCCTGCAATTATTGAGCCTGACTGCCACAACTAAGACCCAGTGCAGCCAAAATAAATAAATATTTTAAAATATTTCATAGCTTCCAGCATCTCACAATGTGACTGAATTCTCTCTTCTTGTTCCTGGCATCCCCATCAGAACCCACAGGCAGGGGAAGGCCTAGGAGCCTCCTTGTACTACCTGAGTGATAAGGTCACATCCTAACCCACCTGGGATACTGGTGGTATGTCTGGGGTCCTGAGGCCTTGAAAACAGCAGGGGTTTTTCTGGCCTGTGGCCATGGACAGCACCCCCAACTCCCACCCTGGCAGTGTCTGGGGGAGACTGTTATGGGAGCTGGCTAATCACTGTCTGAATGCAGGAGGCACTGCTTGGCTGCTGGAAGCAGGCAGGACTCTGCCCAACCTTTAGCAAGCACAAATCCTTTGTCTAAGTGACACAGAGTCTAGGGCCAAAGTCGCAGAGAAGACTAAGAAATAGAGAAAGAAAGGAAGTGTTGTCAGTGCTAACATATGATATGCTCACTGTCTGGGGTCAGAAGTGGCTTTTTCCTATCCATTTGGAGTGCTCTGCATTCTGAGCGTCAGCTGGCGAGATCCAGGGGCAGTGAGATGGGTGGTTGAGAACCTGAGCTGGGCAGCCAGCAGCCCATGTGTGAAACCTGGTTTTGCTACTGGCCACCTGCAACATGTCAGGGAAATTATTAATATTTCGTCCCCAAGCTTCAATTTCACCATCTGTGAAACAGAGACTATACTTTCCCTCCTGCAAAAGGCTGGAGTGAGGAGTGAATGACTGAGTGTTTGAAAACCGCTTAGAACAGCACCTGACATTAATACAGTATTGTTAAAGCCCTTTTGAACACTCTGGGAGCCTGTCACTCAGAATGCATCCTTAGACAGCAGACTGCCTTCTGGGGGCGGCGGGGGTGGAGAGGTTAGGTTTTCAAGTTGCCCATGAAAGACCGAGTGTCCCACTCTGTAACTAAGACCATTTCAAACCTCAGGTTGGTGCAGAGATCATTCCCCTGGAATCCCAGAGCTCCTCCTCCCAGTTCAGTGTCAGGGACACATGTCCCCAGGAAGTGGATGCTGGGAACTCTCATTCAGCTGTGGTGAGGATGCGAGGGAGGGACATTTGTAAGGTCCTGGGCATCTTTAGGAGAATGAGGTCAGGAAGCATTCAAGTGCGGCAGAGAGTCCTGTGGTCCGGGGAGAGGCTCTGTCTTCTGAGAAAGCTCCAAGATCAGGCATCCCTATTCTGGAGGCTGCCTCGTGAGTGGAACGAAAATCCACGACCCAGGAGCAGAGTCTGGGCAGCCCGTGTAGATGGGGAGAGTCTCCCAGGCAGACTGGTAGGAGCAGCAAAGACAAGGAGGGGGTGGACCAGAGGACAGGACGGGGCTGGACGCAGGCTAAGAGCCATCAGTCCAGGCAGCAGGAGCTGCCTGTTCAGTAGCTGGTTCTCTCTTACCCATCTCATTCTTCCACCCACAACAAAAGTCTGCAACGTATTTGTCCTGATTTGGACATTTCAGATTTGGAGCAAAGAGTAAATCTGAACTTAGTGCTTTAAGTTGACACTGGATTTTATGTTTTCCTAAGCAAGGCCAAAAATTTTAAAAATTTAAAGGGCCTCCTGGGGCTTCCCCAGTGGTTCAGCAGTAAAGAATCCACCTGCAATGGAGGGAGGTGGGTTTGATCCCTGGGTCGGGAAGATCACCTAGAGAAGGAAATGGCAACCCACTCCAGTATTCTTGCCTGAGAAATCCCATGGACAGAGGAGCCTGGTGGGCTTCAGTCCATGGGATCACAAAAGAGTTGGACATGACTCAGCAACTAAACAACAACAATAAATAAATAATAACCTAATAAATACAGTGCATGAATGCTCAGTTGTGTCTGACTCTCTGCTGCCCCATGGACTGTAGCCAACCAGATCCCTCAGCCATGGAACTTTCTAGGCAAGAATACTGGTGTGGGTTGCCATTTCTTTCTCCAGGAGATCATCCCAGCCCAAGGATCAAACCCATGTCTCCTGCATCTCCTGTATTGGCAGGCGAATTGGAAGCCCCAGTAAACACAGTATCTGCCCATAAAATCCAGTTTTAAAAGGGCCCTCTGTCATCTGTCAAAATAAGAAAAAGAAGGAACGAACTGATAAGCTCTCGTTTTAGGACACCCTGATCCCTGAGGTCTTTGACACTAAGTACAGACTGTCACAGCAGCACTGACTTTTCTGCCTCAATTAGTCAACAGGCATATTCCCACTGTACCGCTGGCCTGTGGTTGCAGGTCCAAAGCCCAAACATAAGGATGCTCATTGTCCTTCCTTAATGAGAAAAAGCCATCATCTTCTCTGTGCGATTTATAACCCTAATACCAGTGTTCTATAAAGATTTTGCTTTTGCTTCAATAAACCCAGTCTGGATATTTCCTTCTTCAACAGGCTCACTGGGGCCCTGGCAGGGACCACCCATCCAGGTTCCTGCTTCAGAGGAACAGGGCCCTGCAGGGCAGTGGAAGGACAGGACATTAGAGCTGGGTCTGCTCACTGCTGAACTCTTGAGTGGCCTGTTACACTGTAGCCACTAATCACATGTGGCCAGAGGCAACTGTTCTGGACACCACGGACATAGAAACTTTCTACCACTATAGAAAATTCCCTGTGCAGTGCTGATTGAATGGCTTCACTGGTCAAATAGGGGTAGTGGCATTTTGTCTGAAGGCCTGGGTTCAGCCCAGATTCCACCTTCACAGGGCTCTCCCAAGAGCAGCCATCCACAAAGTTCTGAGCATCCATCTAGAATGGTTACTCTAACAGGAATTGTTCAGTCACTCAGCCATGTCCGACTCTTTGCAACCCCATGGACTGCAGCACACCAGGCTCCTCTGTCCTCCACTAACTCCCAGAGTTTGTTCAAATTCATGCCCATTGAGTTGGTAATGCATTCCAACCATCTCATCCTGTCATCCCCTTCTCCTCCTGCCCTCAATCTTTCCCAGCATCAGGGTCTTTTCCATTGAGTTGGCTCTTTGCATAAGGTGGCCAAAGTATTGGAGCTTCAGCTTCAGCATCAGCCCTTCCAATGAATATTCAGGGTTGATTTCCTTTAGGACTAACTGGTTTAATCTCTCTGCTGTCCAAGGTACTCTCAAGAGTCTTATCCAGCACTAAAATTAGAAAGCATCAATTCTTCAGCACTCAGGCTTCTTAATGTCCAACTCTTACATCTGTATACGCTACTGAAAAAACCATAGCTTTGACTATATGGACCTTTGTCGGCAAAGTGATGTCTTTGCTTTTTAATATGTGGTCTAGGTTTGTCATAGCTTTCCTTCCAAGGAGCAAGCATATTTTAATTTTGTGGCTGCAGTCACCATGCACAGTGATTTTGGAGCTCAAGCAAATAAAATCTTTCACTGCTTCCATTTTTCCCCCTTCTATTTGCCATGAAGTGATGGGACCAGATGTCATGATCTTAGTTTTTTTAATGTTGAGTTACAATGAAACACTACTCAGCCATAAAAAAAATGAAACAATGCTATTTTCAGCAACATGGATGCAACTAGAGATTATCCTACCAAGCTAAGTAAGTCAGAAAAGGAAAGACAAATACCACATGATATCACTTATATGTAAATCTAAAATATGACACAAATGAACCTGTCTACAAAACAGAAACAGACTCACAAACATAAAGAATAGATTTGTGGTTGTCAAGGGGAGGGGAGGTGGGAGAGGGATGGATTGGGAGTTTGAGGTTAACAGATGCAAACTATTATATATAGAATGGAACAGCAACAACAAAACAACAAGGTTCTACCGTACAGCACAGGGAACCATATTCAGTATCCTGCGATAAACTATTAATATTAATACAGTGGAAAAGAATATAAAAAGGAATGCATATATATATATATATATACATACACACACATATATATATAACTGAATCACTTTGCTGTATGGCAGAAATTAACACAATATTGTAAATCATGTATACTGCCATAAAAAATTACATACAAATTTTATACAAAAGAACAAACTGGGGCAAATGAATGTAATTGGCAAATAAAGGGCTTTATCCTGAATGTATAAAAAGTACACAAAATCAATAAGAACCATGCTAAAACTAAGAAAAAAAAAAAGAAAAACTGAGCAATGCCCAGGAAGTGGGACATTGACTGGAAGGGGCCTCTCTGATGCCAGAAATAGTCCATTTCTTAATCAGGGTGGGAGATGAACAGGTATGTACATGGGTAAAAAGTCATTGAGTTATACCCATGTTTGGTGCCCTTCATACGAAGTATGTAATATCTCAGTAAAATGTAAAAAAGCATTTAAACCAAGGAATTCTTAATCAGCAGCTAAATATGCTTTTTCCATCATACAATGAATGTAACAGGACAGAAGTGAGTTAGAAACATAGTGAGTTATCTTGATAAATTCTGTGAAACTTGCTCTGCCAAGGTGACCTACACTTCCTGTACCACGAACAATAATGAAATAATTGGGCAGCAGTACTGTTTCTCAGTGATCTCATTAAATTGCTCTACAGGCCATCCTTCCCCACCTTTTAGGATGGGCACCAGAGTTTCCAGAAGCTTTAGTTATAAGAACAATCCCTTCAGTCAAAATGTCCAATCCAGTACATGAATTGAAGTTCCATTTCAGTCCGGAATACACCAGTTTCCTCCTGGCCCTGCCTGGCTGGCCTCAAGCCTGGGACCCCACATGGGAGGCCCCTTCTCTCTCTCCTACTTCCTCTCTGCTTTCTTGCTGTCACTTCTGACTTCCAGAGGAAGAAGGTATCGCCTGACATACTGGGGCAGGTAGAGCCTGTTTCTGGTTCCTCTGGACATGGCAGATGGGACAGTGCCAAACTCCTCCTTTTGTGGCATTTGTGGGGTTTCTGGAGACCTCTCTGCTGGAGACTTAAGGCCCACTACCCAACTCAGGCTCACACTCACATCTGCCCCAGTGTCGGGCACATTCTGCTACTCAGTTCTTATTAGTGAATGAGTAAAGGAGGTGAGAAAACAGAAAAGGGAGTGGCAATGTCCCCTCCATAAACTCTTTTGGGAAGGAGATTTTAATGTAATTAGGTCGCTTTTGTCTGATCTTACACTTTTAAAACATGTAGGCTAATTCCCTCTAGCTTACCATTAAGAAAATAAATGATTGTTTCATTCTCAGGTACCTAGTATTCCAACGGTGCCCAGAGTCTGATGAAACGAGTTGCAACCTGTGGACACAGCTGCAGGCTCTTTAATCAATGCCATTCCATGGTTTGTAATAACCCACAAACAAGTGGACAGAATATTTTTTTCAGAATTAGTTGATCAATAAGACAACTCAGGAAAATCAAAATTGCTGTAGATTGTACATACGAGACCTTCCATAGATACTAGAACACAGATCTGAGTTGTTTATAGCCAGCCTCAAAGTACCTCCCCAACCTAGCTGTGCACAGAGGACACAGGCAGAAACACTAATTCAAAAAGGTACATGTACCCCAATGTTCACAGCAGCACTATTCACAATTGCCAAGACATGGAAACAATCTACACCAACAGATGAATGGATAAAGATGTGGTATGTATTATATAGACAATGGAATACTACTCAGCCATTAAAAGGAAATGAAATTTTGCCATATGGAGCAAGATGGATGGACTTGGAGGGGATTATGTTAAATCAAATAAGTCAGATAGAGAAAGCCAAATACTGTATGATATCACTTACATGTGGAATCTTAAAAATGCAACAAAATAGTAATACAACCCTGATCTACAACACAGTAGAGTAGACTCACAGATATAGAGAACAAACTAGTAGTTACCAGTGGGGAGAGGGAAGGAGGGACGGGCAATATAGGAGTGAGGGGTTAAGAGGTACAAACTATTATGTATAAAATATGCTACAAGGATGTATTGTACAATGTGGGGAATATAGCCAATATTTTATGATAACTGTAGAGTATAACCTTTAAAAATTGTGAATCACTCTATTGTACATCTGTAAGTTATAAAATATTGTACATCAGCTATACTTCAATTAAAAAAAAATTTTTAAGCTCTGCAGTCCAGGAAACTGCAGACACCTTGTAATTGGGAATTGTGTGGATGCCACATAAGGCTGCCCAGCGTGACACCCGCAAGGAGGGTGTGGACACCCAGTGAAAACAGTTTCTCTACTCAGACTTTCTGCACACACAGCCTTGATTTCCATTAGTGGTTGTAGTCTCTGTCTTGCCTGACTTGGGAAACTTTAAAGGCTAGAAAATGATTTTCTGGAGAGAATGAACAACAACATTAAAGTGTAAACTCAACAGCTATCACTGGGCAATTACCATGTAGTCAGCACTGCAGAGCCGGTGAAAGGAGATACAAAGATGAATGAGGCAGGGCGCCCTGTATGGAGGGAGCTTCCAGGCTGGATGCAGGGAGGGGAAATGTACATCTCTCCTGTCCTTAGCTGGAAGGGGTTGTACCAATGTTGTACCTTATGTCTGTCATGCTTCTTAATTCAACATCAACTTTAATTCTCACCACAGTCTTAGGTAAGGGAAAACATGGATGGTTCTCTTTTTTAGAAGAGGAAATGAGCCCCCAGAGAGTCTGAGTAACCAGTTCAGGACCCCAGAGAAGACACAATGGCAGAGCTGGAAGAAGAACACCCCACCCCCCCAACTCTGGGCTGCTGATCCATAGACAAGTGCATATGTGAGAAACTCAGCTCGCCTTGTGGCTTCACTTTCAACATGAAAGGAGAAAAATGAGTGAAAAAGCATGACAAGATGAGGAGAAATTAGGGGAGAATACATTCACAAGTGAGAAATTTTAAAATCAGGAAAAAATGAAACATTTTAGCCTTACCAAATACTAAAGAAAAGGCTAGAAGTTTCCAGGAGAGGAAGTGGCACCCTAGCACTACATGTGGGGGGATGGGGAGAGCTGAAGGTGACATCCTACGGAAGTTTCTATTTCTCTGGAGACCCACACCCATAATTCTGCAGCTCTTTATTTCTCCTGAAATAAGTTCAGAATAGCATCTGCCAACATGAGTTAACTTGGATGAGAACTGAGAAATCAATGCATGATCTCTAATACTTCATAGGAGACTCGATTTTCTACATTATTTGTAGACAAATTTGCATCTTGCTGTTTCACTGTGGTTGTTTTCTACAAATTGCAATGGTGCCCCATATTTAGTCTACCATGTGAGGGAAAATGCAATTGTGAGCATGCTGTGCTGCTTTTTGAAATGAGTTCAACTCCTTACTAATTTTCTTATAAAGCTACTACTTCAAAACAGTCAAGCTGTCACAACAACGCTGCATTCTTCCTTAAATGGGTTCAACTGGTACTGAATGAATCAGATAAGAAAAACATCCTCTTGTTCAAGCCCTTCATTTGTGATGTGAAAACCAGAGACAACAAAAATGACAGTGGGACTTCCCTGGCAGGACTCCCCACTTCACTTCAGTGATGAAGAATTTGCCTTGCAATGCAGGGGACATGGGTTCAATCCCTAGTCGGGGGATCTAACGTCCCACATGACACGGAGCAAATAAGCCCGTGGGCCACAACTAGAGAGAGCCTGTTCGTCACAATGGAAGATACCATGTGATGCAACGAAGATCATGTGTGCCACAATTAAGAGCTGACATAGCCTAATTAATTAATTAATTAAAAAAACCCAAATATGGGGGTTAATTGACAAAGTCAGATTAGAGCTCAAGTTTTCTGACTGGCAGTCTCAAGTCCCATTACCTTTGTGAGAGTAAATACCTTTAAATATACCTGAATAAAGGCTTGGAGCTGTGCTATTAATCCTTCTTCAAGCACCATGGTGGTCACCCTGCTTGGGGCCATGCTCCCACCTCCTCTAACTCAGCTGGCTCAGGTGATACTGCAGTGGTGACAGGAGGTGGCAGGCACACAGTGTGGCCTCCAGGACCGTGAGCTGAAACCAGGTCTGTCTACTGGAACTGTTTACCAACCCATTACCGAGAGCCTGCCTTGACCTGCTCTAGATAACAGCCCATTAATTGATTCCACTCTCCATTTAGTGGTCATGACTGAATGCTTTAAAAGCTCTGGTCTGTGCAGTGATCGCATAGGAAACAGAATGAATCTGGGGAAAGAATACACTTTAATTTTAAAATGACATTTTAATTAAAATGTCATTAAAATTGAATTTAATGACATTTTAATTGTAATCCCCATTGGATAAATAAGAGAGTTTTGTTTAAAATCCATTACCATATGAAACTCAAAAACAGTGCTAAGTTCTTATCATGCTCTTCAAAATTCAGAAAAGAGAATTAAAATGAAAGTACTTACTTTCTCAAAATATTCAAATAGCAACTTCTCTTGTAGCTTGAAGTGTTGTTACCAACTTGTAATTAAAACTTAAAGTCTAAGCTTTGGATCCAGGCCATGAGGTGTAATTAAAAGCACTCTGGCTTTAGAAATGGACAGGCCTGGGCTCAAGTCCCACCAAAAGCAAGTCAGTAAAGCGAGGAAGGGAAACCTGGACACTGAAGCCAACAGAAAAATGTCCTAAAGCTCTTTTCCAATAAGCAGAAATGCTATGGAAACACCTGCGCCTCCCCATTTACTGAGAGATGGTGATGGAGAACTCACTTGAGTGAGGAAGGTGACAGGCTGTGCACATGATGAAGCTATACCAGGACAATCTGACACCAACCACACATTACAACAATCCACTCACAAGAGCAGGAAAGGTAAGAAAAGACGAGTGAGCGGTAAGAACTGCCTTTGGCACATCAGGGTCTAAATTTTATACAGTAATCCTGACTGGAGAAAAAACTGGATACCTTAGCAGCTTTATCATCCACACATGTAGAGATGTACCACTTTGATGTAGAGAAGGTCTGGGATGCTAAAATTGATTGCAAAGTGCTTCCCATGTATAAGCACATCTGAAGTGACAGGCTGCAAAGTATCTGAACTGTCCAAACAAAAGCTAACACCTAGGGTGCTTTTTGTTGCATGTAGAAGATTTTATTTCCAAGATGACAGCTTCATTTCAGTCCATTTCACCCACACTTGGAAGGGGAAAAGGGTTTCCTAGGAAATTAACCACGCATCATTTCTTATTCTGCCTTTGCTTTTCTAATTAAGGATTCAGGTTTGTGGCTGCCTTTCCAGCCGAGTTCACTCCGAACTGGCAGACTCAACTCTCTGGGACTAGGACTTGAGCTCTGGAGTTCAAGAGTCTTTGGTTCAAGTCCAGGTTCTACCACTTATAAGTGCTGTGACTTTTGGTACTTTATGTCTGGGATTCAACTGTAAGATATAGACAATAAAATAAAACAGCAAGTTCAAGTTGACCTGTGGAGTAGGTGTCCAGTAAATTTTCGTACCCTCTCCTTTCCATTTACAAAATCTTCCTCCCAGGATTCTGCTGCACCAGGTGAAACTTTGCACCTGCTGCATTTAGTCATCTGTTTGACTCTCTATCTATCTAGGCTTCCCTGTTGGCTCAGTGGTAAAGAATCTGCCTGCCAATGCAGGAGACGTGGCTTTAATCTCTGAGTCAGGAAGATCCCCTGGGGAAAGAAAATGGCAACCCACTCCAGTATTCTTGCCTGGAGAATCCCATGGACAGAGGAGCCTGGTGGGCTACAGTCCATGGGGTCACAAGAATTGGGCAAGACTTAGTGACTAAACAACAACAACATCTATTTACCAATCATCTCCTTCTATCTATCTAGGGGGCTTTTGGATTAGAACTAAAGGCCACCTGTACACAATCTGAATTAAGAGACTCTTGCTTTCACATCAATCCATTTTCATTCCAGTAGCTAATGGCTTGGTGCTATTCAGCCTGATATTGCCTGTATGCACACATGTATACCTGCATGTACAATGTAGCTGTTAAATCACATGATGACACTGTACTATAAATCTCTTAATTATAAGTGATGGATTCAGTACACTAATCTCTTCCTATCTATGAACTGTCTTTACCAAAAGTCAAATAACCCCAGTCTACTGTAATTTGAATTGAGGTACTTTTCTAGCTACTGTAAGTGTTATATGTGAATTGTGAGGGACCCCTGTTTGAGATCATTAGAGGAAGAGGGCGCTGCGGACTGATAAAACGGATAAAAGGAAAGTGAGGCTAACAGGGAGGTGGGGTTAGAGCTTTTGAGGGAAGACGTGGAACAGAGGAACGAACTGGGGCCAGGGAGACCTGGACTGTGACTGGCATTGTGACTGTGAATCTTGGCATGAACTTGCAGGGCCCAAGCTGTGACTGGGGAAGAGAACCACATAGCATCTGCTCAGCTTCGTCTATCAAAGCCACTCTGCATCTCCAAGCCACTGTCAGACCCAGGAATCAGAAGCCAAGACTCTGAGTCAAAACTCAGAGATGACAGGATTGACGGTCAGGTGGCAGAGAAATAGCATTATCATGTTTTATCTGCAGTGAAGCAAAAGGGATTCAAAGCAGCTCACTGAGACTGTGGAAAAGAGAGACTAGACATTTCCAACGAGCTAAGGATGGTTCTCTGAATTTGAGTCATATAGGATCCATTGTTATTTATCTAAGACGTACAAGATGAAGTGCTTACAGCCTTTATTAATGTGCTGTACTTGTTTTTATTTTAATTAATATTTAGGAGCTGTCATGGGCCAGCTGGTGGTGAGGTCCAAATCCCACTTGTTCCAATTAGTGAACTGTCCTGCCACAGGGGTTTCAGGAGCCTGGCCCTCGTGAGACTCTCTCTGATGAACGGTCATACCAAGAGCCCAGGCAGTAGACCTGTGATGGCCTCTGAGAATATAATGAAGTGAGACATGGGAATTCCTTGCATTTTTCTTTTCCTCTACTCATTAGCTAACCCACACTTTATATGTTTCCTGCGTTCTGATCTGAGCCATGAAAGGCCCCCTTCTCTCTCTACAACCCCCCTTGCAGGGTGCTAGCCAGCCTGCATCAGGAAGGCCCACCTCTTATTTGGCAGTGGGGACACTGTTTGGCACAATTCATGACCTGAATCAATGAGGCAAAGGGGTCCCTTGCTTTATTTTGTGAAATAGTGAAACAGATACAAAGTCTATAAATTTGCACTGAATACACACAAATAGAAAACAAGCAGGTGTCCTGTCACCATGATGCAATTTAAAAACAGAAAACAGTAGACTCTTGAGAAACACAGATTCGAACTGTGTGGGTCCACTTGTGCGTGGACTGTTTTCAATAGTAAGCAGGACCACACTGCACAGTCTGAGGTTGGGTGAATCCTTGGATGTGGAGGAATCACATACATCACAGGACCTCGGGTACAGAGGGCCAGATGTAAGCTATACACAAGTTTTCCGCTGCACAGAGGACTGGCGCTCCTAACCACCACACTGGTCAAGAGTTGGGACTTGCCTGGGGGTCCAGTGGCTAAGACTTAACACTCCCAATGTAGGGGGCCCGGGTTCAATCCCTGGTCCAGGAACTAGACCCCACATGCCTCAACTAAGAGTCAACTGTACTACAAACAAAACATCAAAAGGTGTGAAGGCAAAAGTGTCTTCTGAATCGGGCTGAAAAACAACCCTGTGTCTGGTACCAGAACGCCGCTTGCTTCCAGGGGCACCTGCTCTTTACCTCCACGAGGTACCACCCCAGCTGACCCAACTGCACTGACAGAGAGGGCCCTGTGAAGAGTGCTCCCAGGTGGCAGAGGACAGTGGTCCTGCCACAGCTCTGGCCCCACAGTGGGTGGGGTTCCTCAGAGACAAGAGAACAGGGCGTCCTGCCGCCCTCCCTGTGTCCTGCCCTCGGAAGAACTGAACCGCTGGATGCTGGTGGTACGCATTTGCTTGCTTTGACCTACATGGAGGCCCACCTTCGAGTTTCTCCCCTTCAATATGCTCTATTTCCAAGGTTTCAAACTCTAACTCGAAAGCATCAGGAGGTGATGTTAATGATTTTTAAAGCTGGTGTTTAAAAAAAATCCTTGAAAGTAATTACTGAGGCTACTAAATTACCTGTGCGTGCTTTGAGACCCAGTGACGGAGAACGTTCAATACTCGATTGGTGGCTGTTCTACGTATAATAAACTCTTTGTCGCATGTTCTCTCGGAGTTGTTAAATCCTTGGGAGGAAAAGAAACACACATGTTGTAGTTAAAGCCAATCCCCGGGGACCTGGAAAAGGTCACTTATTTTGGGACACTGCTTAATGACACTCACAAATGACACGTCTTGGCAGAGGAGTAAGTGGCTTCAGCTGGTTGTGGATTCTGCTTACTTACCTATGATGCCCTCAGAGGCCACCACATAGTTACAGGTACAATTAAATGAACAACGTGCACATATTTATTAATGGTCACTGATTAAAGCTACAAATGGTCTAGTGACATTTCCACTTATGCCTGTCCTGCTGTATAACATAAAGCCAAGAAGGAGTTTTAACAAAGTATTTGAGCCAACATTAGTTTATACTTTTGCTCCAGAGCCATATAACCACAGATATTTTCAATATTTGCAGATGGATAAGCTCATACCTTGGCTCACAGATGATATAAATACTTTGTTGTGCACTCACATATTGAGAAGCAGTATAGCACAGTGGTTAAGAACATGAAGGAGCTTCCCAGGTGGTGCTAGTGGTAAAGAATCTACCTGCCAACGCATGAGACATAAGAGACTTGGGTTCGATCCCTGAGTCAGGAAAATCCCTCGGAGGAGGGCATGGAAACCCACTCCAGTATTCTTGCCTGGAGAATCTCATGGACAGAGGAGACTGGCGGGCTTCAGTCTATAGGGTTGCACAGAGCTGGACACGACTGAAGCGACTTAGCACACAAGCGCGTAAGAACATGAACTCCACAGCCAGACTGTCTGGGTGCAAATCCCTGTCCTCCTACGATGTAAGTTACAGCTCCTCTCTGGTGATCAGCTTCCTCATGTCCTGAATGGAATAAGTGTATCAACCGCAGAGACTTTTTGGAGATTAAGTTAGTTAAGCATTTTGAGTGGCACTTGGGAAAATAGTGAGAGCACAATAAATGTTAGCTATTATTACAACTCTGTCTTGGGGCAGAGTCTTCATCTCTGTGCCAGCCTATGTTTCTGTCTTGGCCACCTCTTCACTATCAAGAAACTATTTTAGTATTTCTACTGATTCTCTATTTTAAAAGATTTTGCTTTCCAATCATAACTAAGTGACTTGTTTCCTTTTAAAATGAATTCAAGGGGACTTCCCTGGCGGAGCAGTGGTTAAGAATCTGCATTTCCACTGCAGCGGGGATGAGTTTGATTCCTGGTCAGGGAACCGGGATCCAACATGCCATGTGGTATGGCCAAATAAATAAATAAATAAATGCCATTATTTAAAAAAAAGAATTCAAATCTCACATAACTTCACTGGGAAACTTAAAAGTTGTCTACACTCACTGATTTCATTTCATCTCCTACTCACTCTACATCCTACTCCTCGCTTTTTATCCCATCTTACCACCAAAACAGCCCCCACTAAACTCACCAATAACCTCCACATTTCCATAACCGATTCAATGGACATGAACTTGGGCAAGCTCCAGGAGATGGTGAGAGACAGGGAGGCCTGGCATGCTGCAGTGCATGGAGTCAAAAAGAGTCAGACACAGCTTGGCAACTGAACAACAACCTGTCATCTCTTCATAGGGAATCTCATCTAATGATCATCTATAAAGTTACTCACATAATTACATCCCCAGTTTTCTTCCCTGGTCTCTGGACCCTTGCATCCAACTGCCTCTTGATATTTTCCTCTTAGATGTTTCAAAAATCTCAAACTCAACACATGCAAAAGGAAACTCCCTGGCCTTTCCATCAGACCTTATTCTCTTCTGGTGTACCCCATCTCAGTAAAGGACCACCACCAGCCATCCAGTTATGTAAGCCTGGAACTTTGGAATAGTTCTTGGCCCATCTCTTTGCTTCTCCTTGATAATTTTACCTGTTAAATAAATCTCAAATTTGTCCATGTCTTTGTATTTACCAAGCCAAGACTGACATTGAGCAATTCTTATTTAGTCTACTGACAATAGCCTCCTAACTAGCCTCACTGTCACTCCTGCCTCCTCAAATTTGTTCTCTTTTCTGAAGTCAGAAAGATCTTCCAAAGGGCAAATTAGAGCCATTCCCCTGTTTAAAGCCCTTAATGACTCTTGGGGTAAACACAAAACTCCTTAACACAGCCTTCAACATCTTCCATGGTTCGGCTCTTAGCTCCCTTTCAGCCTTTTCTGAGACCGTATTCTTTTCACAGTTGCCTCTTCCAATTAACCACCCTTCTTTCAGTCCCTCATCCTCACCCCAGGGTCTTTGTACAAACTGCTCCGTATCTGGCACAATTATCACTTCGCTTTTCACTCAGTGAAAGCCACTCTTACTTACTTCACGCCCCCAAATAAGCCCTTAAGGGCCTGAGCTGGATAAATCCCTCACTGCACATCTCACAACAACATGCACATTTATTTCTGGACACTGGTTACATTTGCAATTTTACACATTTTATCCATGTGATTATCTGATCAGTATTTGTGTCCTCCATGAAGACAGGGATCAGGTATGTTTTTGCTGAGCATGAGCACATATGTGGCATGTAGCAGAAGCTAGACACAATATATGTTTGGTGAATAAATGAATGCAAGCTTGTATAGTAGGAAATCAGTAATTATTGAATGTGCTATAAAGGTAAGGGTGATTGAATGAAAGACTGAATGAACAGTCCTCAGAGCCTACAAATGAGTTAGACCAAAAAGTACATGCACTTCTAAAAGGCAGAGGTCCCTTCTCCATATTCCCCTTTGAATGGGACAGGTGTCTTCCACCCACTAGAAGACACTGTCAGAGGATGCTGATGTGCTCTTGGCAAAATAGATATATAAAATTAAAAAAACTTTTTGCTATTAAAATCTTAGAAATTCTGGGGAAAATATAATATCTTTTTAAATGCATAGCTGAGTTTTCAAGAAGATAAGGAATTTTCCAGAGTCAAACACAGAGAGACTTGAAAACAAGAACTAAGTCTCTGAACTACTGCTCTGAGAGAAGAGTAGGTTACCAGCCTTGGTAACAGGAGATGTGGATTGTAAATCCACGTGACTCAACAGAAGAAGCCCCAGGGCCTTTAGGAAGTGTGGGTGACAGAATTAGAACTGAGACTCCCACATAAAGCTGGAATTCTCATCAGACCACCCCCTCTGCCCGAGAGAGAGGATTAGGAAAAGAAATTCTCCAGCCTGCACAAGGAGGTAGTTAAGAAACTTGACTATCTTAGCTTGGATCTCAGTGGGGGTGAATTCTGAGAATAGATAACCACAGGCCCACTTCATGTAGGTTTGAAGCCCACAATGCACCATTACCTGCTGGCCATGGCCAGTGATGACTCTGGCGCCCTGACAAAAGCACACACAAAACCTCTCCAGAGAGACATGAGCTTACCCTCAGCCTGTACTGGATGGCCAGCAAGAAAGACCCGTAAGGAAACCTCACAATCCCAAAGCACAAAACATATAAGTCATCCACCATAAACAAAGGTCCATAGACACAGGGATCAGGAACTCCCCACCTCATCCCACTCCTCCACCACTACCAAAAATTTCAAATATCCTAAATTAGGATGCTTATACAGACTAAAGATACGAAAGTGTGAACTAAAAACATGTTAAAAGAATTTAAAATACTTTAAGTTTTATAAGATCCACATAAAATGTCTTCAAATTAACTGAATTATTCTTTCAATTATTGCTGAAAAAATAGACAAATTGAAATTTAAAACATGGATATGTTAGTCACTCAGTTGTGTCCGACTTTTTGCCACCCTATGGACAATAACCCTCCTCTGTCCATGGAATTCTTCAGGCAAGAATACAGGAGTGGGTAGCCATTCCCTTCTCCAGGGGATCCTCCCGACGATAGTGGCCCACCAGGTTCCTCTGCCCATGGAATTTTCTAGGCAAAGAACATTGCAGTGGGTTGCCATTTCCTCCTTCAGGGAGTCTTCCGGACCCAGGGATCAAACCTGGACCTCCTGTGTCTCCTGCATCGCAGGCTGATTCTCTACCTGCTGAACCATCAGGAAAGCCCTAACCAGCTGCATTACAACGAGCTAAAGAGGTAGAAGACAGGAAAGGGGGAGATAAGTGTTCTGATCAGGAGCATGAACCCACGTGTGACATTACATCAAGATCACACGTATCAGCTTAACACACAAGAGTCCAGTTAAGGCAATTTCGGTTCATGAGTAAGCTGTAGCTCCACTAATAAAAATTGACCTTCAGGATTTACTACTGCTATGCCCCTCAGATAGATGGTTCATGTATCTGGTTTAGGGAATTTCTAAGTTGGTGATTTAAACAGAGTTGATAGAGTACTTCTAAGATCAAAGATGTTCATCTGTTGATCAAGCAATAAAGATGCCCATTTTTCACAGACTTTAAAACTCTGTGATCAGAGCAACCATTTTCTGCAACTCACCAGACTTCCTCCTTATTGTGAGCCACCATACAAGCTGGGGGCTGCTTGAGCAATATTTATTTCTGAATTGAAACATGAACCACACAGCTAATTGGTGGCGATGCCCATGTAGAAGCCAATCCATCCTATAGTCATGGATCCACCCCTGAGGAGTTCTTAAGCCACTTTTTGTAAAAGCAAACGGCAACTCTTTGCGGAGTTCTAAACATCTTTCCCTTGTCAAGTGTGACAGCCTAACCAAACTCTACAGATGCCAGGAGGTTTTATTTTACTAACATCACACGTGTGAAATACTGCCACCACGAGATTCCTATCTTTCCAATTCATGCGTGGTTTTTTTTTCAGTTGTAGGCACTGGTCAGATGGGCTAATTTGGGCAACAAAAGTCTTCTAGAAAAGTGGTAAGAAGCAAATCACCATGTGTGTGAAGTTAAGAATGAGATTCAGCTTTTTGGTCCTTCCCCCAGACACCTCGTGAGTCATTCTCTCCCTTACAGCAGGTGGTACATGTGACATCTCTCTCATTAAACTATACACTCCCTGGTGAAGGGATTTTATCTCAGGCATCTTTGGAGGCCCTTCAGTTTTGCACACAGGCACTCAGCAGTTATTTTTCTTAACAAAAATTGCATCCTTCCCAATGAAAACTATCGGAAAGTGTCTGCAAAGATCTTATGTATCTGAATAAAGGGCATTTTCCCACCATATTACTATGATGACTATAGATATGAAATCTATCACAAGCAGGGAGACAGTAAAAGTGGTGAGGAGGGATGCAAGGAGATTTTAAAATACAGGAAAGCAGGAAAGCTTTCGTTTTTTTCTTCAAATGATGTGATAGTCAGTTAGCTTCTCTGCCTACTTTGTAAGAGGCAAGTAAAACAACGGTAAGATGGAAGTAAGATGACATGTAGGTGGATTATGGGCTTGTTCAGTTAAAGCTACCCTGAGGTTGCCTGAGGACAAATTGACAAAAAAACAAGGAATTCTTGAACATGGTGAGGTATTTTAATCTGAAAAGTAGATCATCAAGAAGTGGACCATAGAGCTGTTGTGAAGGCCAATAGAGCATCTTTAGGACATCCTCTGACATGGTGTGGAATGTCAGAGTACAATCAGGAAGACCCAAAAAGCACAGAGATAATGTTGATGTCAGTGGTCCTTGGGGGTGGGGTGCCTGGGAGCAAAAGTAAATGCTAACTATTGTTTATTTTGACCACACTTCTAGAAACTGTTTCTTACTGTGTTTTTATCCCCAGTACCTGGCATTGTAGGTCTTAATAAACTTAGGTTTATTGAATGAATGCATTGAAATCACTTTAACGATTACATTGGTGGGGGAATCGAGAAAAATGCCACAACAGTGATGAATAATTTCTCATGTCATACAAATGAGACTCAATCTCTCCAATAACATCAATGTTATCCATGTGCTTGACTTTATCCAGTAAATATCTTTCTTTAAAAATTGTATGTAATATAAAATCATATAATTGGTTTGTACATTTCTATGTACTTGGATTACAACTGTATTTCTACTCTTTGGTTATTGGCATACAAAGATCATCCGTATTTATGGCTGCCTTGGGCCAGGCACTGTGCTAGCAGCTTTATAGGTGGTCTATACTTTAGCCCTTGTAATAACAACAATCGCCATTTATTGCATGCCCACCAAGTACCAAGTGTTGGACCATAACTAATGTGGTCAACAACAGCACCTGAGTAGAGTAAATGTTGCTTTCCCTACTTATGGACAAAGAAACAGGAATTCAGGGAGGTTAAGAAACTTGGCAAAGATCACAGGGTTAATAAGTTGCAGGGGCTTCCCTCGTGGTCCAGTGGCTAAGAATTCACCTTGTAATGCAGAGGATGCCAGTTTGATCCCTGATCTGGGAAGACCCCACAAGTTGTGGAGCCAACAAGCCCATAGGCCACAACTACTAAGCCTGACCTCTGGAGCCTGTGAGCTGCAACTACTGAAGCCTGCATATCCTGGAGCCTATGTTTTGCAACAAGAGAAACCACTGCAGGAGAGGCCCGCACACCGAAACTAGAGAGAGCCTGTGCGCAGGAACGAAGACCCAGAGCAGCCAAAAATAAATAAATAAATAAGCAATAAAATAAGTGGCTGATCCAGGACTTGAGCCCAGGTCTGTCCATTTCCAAAGCCAGAGTGCTTTTAATTACACCTCATAGCCTGCATCCAAAGTTCAGACTTTAAATTTTACTTACAAGTTGGTAAATACTATTAAAGCTCCAAGATAAAAAGCTATTTGAATGTTTTGGAAAAGTAAGTGCTTTCCTTTTAATTCTTTCTAAATTTTGAAGAGCTATAAGAACATAGCACCATTATAGAGTTTTATATGATAATGGATTTTAAACAAAAACTTTTATCTAACCAGAATTTAAATTTTCTCAAAATGTATACTTTCATCAACTTCATTACATTTTTTATGTGACCATCACATAGACCAGGGCTTTTAAAACTTCCAGACATGATCTGTTAGTGGGGAGTGAGATCAATTTAGTGGGTTGTTACCAGCATTAAACAATGAAATAGATGAAAACTGAGCAGACTGTATATAGTGAGAGTACGTATTCTTCAGAAAAAATTTTATGCCAATTGTGTGTGTGTGCGTGTGAGGGTCAAAATGTAAACTGTATTTCTTAAGAGCGAGTTGCAATAAAAGTCTGAAAGTGACTAATATGAACAATCTGATTATCAGTATTATGTTTAAACTACCTGCATTAATTTCCCAGAAATTCTAGAAAACTAAGTCTGTTCTTTACTCTGAAACAAGTCTGAAGGAACAAGCAGAGGATACTCCTCCTCCATTTCTGGTCTGTTCTCAAGCTGACTCCAACCAGTTCTCACTCCTTCAGGAACATAATTCTCTCCCATTGTTTTTCCACATATTCCAACCTGACACCTTTAGTTCCATCATTTCCCCAAATCCCTCATTCCTTGAAAGAAATCCTTCTTACATTTCCATATTAATGACACATTCTTCTCTCGTAAAAAAATATCCAAAAACAAAATTTTTTTTTCTCCTCTCATGCTCCTCCCCATCCCAACTTTCCTTTGAGTTAATGGAACAGCCACAGTTTCTGCTTCTCAGGTGGGAAACCTCACTCCTCTCTGCATTTCCTTGGTTTTTCCCATTCAGTCAACAAACACTGTTAACTTTTTGGTAGCATCTGTCAGACCGATGCCTTTCTTCTCTAGTCTCCTGCTATAACCCTGAGTCTAGGCACCTCACACATGGGTTGTAGCTTCTTGTCTCCTACATGTTCCTGTTTCCCCATTCTCTCTGCCTTCTATTCTCCCTCATCCATAATTCAGTTATTCCATCAATACCTATGTTCCAGGTCCTGCGTAGACATATATATATTCCTGTCCTGAATATCTATGTTCACAGGTCCATTGTCCTGTTAACAATATCTATGTCCACCTGGTGAATGAGAGATGTGGCCACTGCTCTCATGAGCTGGCTCTTTAAATGGGGAGAAGATAGCCTTCAAACAAATAAAACACCAAAGATGTGTAATTCGAAACCCTGCAAATGAACAAGGGACTGTCTCTCCAAGAGTAACTGCAAATATCCCTCTAATTTGTTACTGCTCCAGCACCAAGTACTTCTAATGTCTCCTTATTGCCCACTGAACCAAGTCTAGAATATTTTCCTAGTTATGAAGGGGCTTTATGAGCTAGTAAACTAAAAAAAAAAACCCAAAAACAAGCTAATGCAGACAAGCAGATTTGCACATATACTGTGCCGAACATCGTGATAACAGGATTCACTCAGTCTATAAACTGACATATTCATTTTTGAGAGATGAGATAATCTAGAACAATAGCTACAATTACTGAAACTGAACCTTAGTTCATATATGGTAGGATGTTTGGTGTAGTAATATACTGGTACATTCAATTACTCCCATTTTAATGGTCTCTTCCCTGGCAATGGTTTGTTTGCAAAGGAGCAGAACACCCAATTCAAATTGAAACAGGAGGGAAGGGGGCAGGGCACAACCTCTAAAAGACTGGCATAGCCCAAGGACATGACAAAGACTGGTTAGAACCAACTGGGTCCAAGATGGCAGAAGATCTCACTTCTACTAGACCTTGAGCTTCATTAGATGCTCACTGCAATATTGCAATATATTAGCATGCTAATACCAGTTCTGAGGCTAACCATCAAAAAGTGGGCGATGACCTAATTCCTGGAAATTTCTGCCCCTTCCCCCCAAATAATTGGAATAACCCTCCCACTTATTAACCTATGAAATTACCCAGCCCATAGAAAGTAACCACACCATATTTCAGGGCCACTCTTGCCTTTTGAGGAGGTCCACACTCTTTCTGTAGAGTGTGTTTCTCTCTAAATAAATCTACTTCTTTCTTATCATTCCACCTCTGAATTCTTTTACAACAAAGCAAGAACCTTAAATTAACCAGCAACAAAACTGGCTTAGAGTAACAACGGAATTATTATTTTATATATCTGGGGAGAGTTCTAGATTCAGATCCTGTTTGATTCAGAGGTACATGTTAGCCTGGTCCATGTCTATTTCTCTTTAGGGCTTTTATTCTGCTCTCATTTCCAGGTAGCAAAAATGGGAAAGGCCTTGCTGATCATATCATCATATTACCTCATACAGCATCCAGAGGATGACAAGGCATTCTTTAAGCTTCCATTAAAGATAAAGAAATTGTAACCTAGAAATCCTCTAAAATATCTTTGCGTTTTGTTGACTGCATCATATGCCTTCCTCAAATTGATCCCTATGGCAATAGTGGGGAGGTGTCAGAGATGGCAGGGAGATGCATGTGTGTATGAGTGTGTGCATGAGAGTGCGTGCGTGTGTCTGGAGGAGGCAGCTCCCACTCAAAGCACATAGCCAGAAATGTGAAGGGGCCGTTTCTCAAAGGTGTTATAGGGCAAGACACTGATGAAGCAATGAACAAATTCTGCATAGTGAGATTTTTTTAAAAAAAATGTCTTTATGTCCTTATCTTTCAAGTTGTTAAGTTCTTCTCTTTACTCCGTTTAACCTGAGATTTTTTTCTAAGTGCGATTAACTGCAATAAACACATCCTTGAATAATAGAATGAGGAAAAGAAGTTCAGCAGGTCTATCACCATTTGTGATGAAAAATACATGAAGAATGGCAAAATCAATATCTTCCCTTTGCTTTCACCTTTCAAGAAAATCAGTAAGATTTTCTTGACCAAGATTGACCAAGACTGTCAGCTAAATTGTTCCCATGGATTTTTTTAAAAAAATATGTGCTGTTTAGATTCTTGAAGAAATGATTATATACTAAATTTAAAACAAAACTTATTGAGAACCATTGGGTGTTACTTCTTTTAATTCTCACAATTGTATAAAACAGATTCTTTGTCTTTACAGATGAGGAAACTGAGGCTCAGGGAAGACCAACAGTTACCTAAGGTCACAGATGGTAAGAGGAAAGCCAGGATTTAAGGGGAGGCCATTGGATTCTAAAACCCAGCCTCTTCCCACTGAGACACGAGACGTGCTGGCTGCCCGCGTTTATTGCTGTGTAAGCTCCAGGCCTCCCATTGTGGTTGCCATCAGTTTTTGTGCTGACATGGAGATACAGCAAGGACACATAGCCAGTACGGAGGGAGATGGTAACTTCTGCCAAGGCAGAATGGGGTCCTCTGAGGTGTAGGTAAGAGGTAAAGCCAGAGAGTAAGCAAATTTAACTGAGTTGTCAAGAAAACTGCTGAGGCAAGAAGAAAAGAGACAGGCTAGAAACTGAGCAGTGATAAAGATTTGTGGGAGACAATAACGTGAACCACTCTGAAAATCAAAATATGGCGATCTATTAAAGAAACCAAGAAATCTAACACTCATGGTCAGAGTTTCTTGATAGCAAAACCAGTATTACCCAGGCCTTGGAAAATACAGTAAATGCTCTAGAAATGGTTAACATAAGGAACACCAAAAAACAAAAGGAACAAACTTTTAAATTTCCCGATTATTTCCTTCTCTGCCCGATTTCATAACCAACTATCTGAAAAACAAGGATGATTCTTCAGTATGTTAGTCGGAATTCTCTGATGGCTGTCTGTTACCCCTTCCGGATAACAGGCGGCTCACCAGCATGATGTGGAACAACATTCCTGTCCTTGCATTAGGCAACATCTCCCCACAAACCCCAACAAGAGTAATTTTCCAAATCCTTCTACATTTCTTTCTACAGAAGCCTATATACACATTTAGAAAAGCTTTTCCAGGGGGGCAGGGGGTGAGGCAAAGATAGCTCCTGATTCTGGGAGGTGTATCAAGTGTGTATACAGCGGTGAAGGAGCAGGCACCTGTGTGTGCCAGGTGAGGGGACAGCCACAGAATGAGCTGAGCTGTTCTGAAGAAGCCACTGCAGAGAACTTTTAGAGCTGGCTGGGGAGGGGGGATAAAAATGGGCCCTTTTCTTCCCCTCAAATGTTAACATAAGACTGTACACAAAAAGTTTCAGTGTATGAAAATGATAGATTCTGCCAGTAGAAAATGAGACATACCTTGGGAGAGAGGGTGGGAGCCACAGAATACAAAGATAGCCCATTTTATCAGACACAAAATACTGACTGAGAGTCTTTGTGCCAATCTCTTTCAGACGAACTGGGGTACAGCGGTGGACAACAGGAAGCTAATTAGCTGTTTACAGGAATTTATGTTCTAGTGAGGGAGACAGAAATAATGAGTAATAAATCATGTCAGTGATATTATCCACAAACAAATGAATAAGGTAAATTCAGATATTGAAAAGAAGAGCTATGTGGGAAGTAAATAGGGTAGTGTGTGTGTGTGTGTGTGTGTGTGTATGAGACAGAGAGAGACAAAAAAAGAGACAGAGAAAGAGAGAGAGACACACAGGAAGAAAAAGAACATTTGTTAGGCTGGGTTGGGAAGGCCTCTGTAAGGAGGGGACGGGGACAGGTGAGCTGGGACATGAACAATGAAGAGGAAACAGTCATATGAAGACCTAGGGGAAGAGCATTTCAAGCAGAACAGTGAATGAAAAGGCCATGAGACAGCTCAACCTGATGGAGGGCCAGAAAGCGGCCCGTTGTGGCCGGGGCCCGGTGAATTTGGGATCCAGAGAAAGTAGATGAAGTTGGAGAGCAGGCAAGACCACTGAGCATCTCCCAAGTCAAGTGAAAGAGCTGGATTGTCTTCTTGGGTACCGGGAAGCCACCAGAGGGTCCTGGGCAAGGGCATCGTGACCTCGCCGACATTCTGAACAGGTCACTCTGGCTCCCTTAGGTAGTATGCACAGGAGTGGAGAAAAGTGGAGTGGGAGAGACCAGGAATGAGGCAGTAAACCAGGGGACACAGGCTTGGACAAAGGCTGTGGTGGGAATGGTAAGAACTGTTGGAGACGGAGGAGCTAAGACTTGCGGACGGACTGGATGTGGAGGTCTGCACTGATCTGAACAGTGCTCCCCCAAATTCACTTTCACTCAGAATCTATCAGTGTTACCTTATCTGAAACAGGGTCTTTGCAGGTGTAATCAAGGTAAGATGTCAAACTGGACTAGGGAGAGTCTTAAATCCAATGACTGATATGGTTATAAGAAGGAAATTTGGACACGGACACACCCAGAAGGAAGAAGGCCCCATGACAACAGAGGCAGAGAAGGGAGTTCTGCTGCTACAAGCCAGGGAACACCAGGGACTGCCAGCAATGAGCAGAGGCTGGAAGAGGCAAGGCAGACTCCTTCTCTAATGCCCTCGGAGAGCATGGCCAGGCTGCCACCTTGATTTCAGATTTCTAGCCTTATCGTACTCCTTTCCCATTGTGGAACAAGTCCATTATTCCAAGTCCAGTTCTAATAGTTGCTTCTTGATCTGCATACAGTTTCTCAGGAGGCAGGTAAGTAAGTGGTCTGGTATTCCCATCTCTTTAAGAAGAGCGTGGACAGAAGAGAGTAAAATTCAGATTTCAGATTTGTTTCATGCAAGAACCTATTTCTGCTGTTTTTAGTCAACCATTTGAAGTCATCTATTACAGCAGCACTAAGAAGCCAATGTGAGGTCTAAAGGAAAGGGAGGAATCAGGAAGAGTCCCACGGTTTGGGGGCTGAGCATCTGTGTTAGATGGTGATGTCATTTTCTGAAGCTGGGTTTTAGGGAGAAAATCAAGAGTTTGGTTTCAAACTGAAAGATGCCTCTTTTAGACATCTAAGTGTCTATATCGAGAAGGCTCTTAGACATAACAGCCTGAAACTCAAGTAGAATGTCTCAGACTGGAAATGTAAATTGGAGAGTCTCAAGCATTTACCAAGTCCTTAGAATCATAAGGCTACATGAGTAGAGAGAGTGAACAGGGCAAAAGGCCAGGAGAGCCTTGTGATCCCAAGACCCGTAGAGATTTTGTAGAAGAGGAGACAGCAAAGGAGATCAAAAAGGGAAGGAGAGCAAGGTGAAAGGAAAATCCAGCACATGTGGCGTCACGGAGACAAAGAGGACAAGTGTTTCAACAGGAAGGATGTCATGGGCTCCGCCATATGCTGCTGAGAAGTAGACTAAGATGAGGGCTTTGGCTTCAGCAAGATGTAGGTCCTAGGTGACAAGATAAGAGTCACTTCAGAGTGAAAGTCCAAAAGAATAGGTGGAGGGGAAATGGAGGTGATGGAGGGGAGACATCAGGCAGGCTTGCTCTTGCGAGATGTTCTGCATTGAAAACAAGCTGCGAAATGGAACAGGAGCCGGTAAAACTAATGCTATAAGGACACACTGGCATGCCAAGGGGGATGGCTGGCTAAAGGAGAAGTGAGGATGACAGAGGCAAAGGAAATAACTGCATGAGAACAGTTCTTGAGTATGTGGAAGGGGAGGGGTGGACCCAACAGCAGGGCAAGGGTGATTCTTCCAGACCCACGGGGAGAGGGCAGAGGACGGGTCCAGGGGCAGTGAGCTGGTGAAGTTAGTGGAGGAGATGGGTCATCCTTTCTGTTTTCACTGTGAAGGAGGAGAGAAGCTCACCAGTGAAGTTGGAAAGGGAGATGGAGATCTGAAGAGAGAAGAGGATGAGAAATTCTGGTGTATGAGACAGTGACTTTACCAGGATGACCTGGCAGCACAGAGCTCCCATGTGAGATCTGAAAACAGAGGGTGAGTCCGGGCAGCCCAGCTCTGCCAGCCTCTCCAGAGAGCGGCTCCACTCTGTGAATACCAAGTCCATCTGATCCTGTCCATGTTTAGTAAAGGTCCTGGTAGCTCCAGGCTCTGTGCCTTTGATCACACCAGCAGAACACGCCAAGCAGGCTTCTGCTTTTCCTCACGTGCCCTGGAGGCAGCCGCAGAAGGGGGTGGAGGGTCAGAAGGCAGGCTTTCAAGCCTGCAGGGGCTCTGTGCCCTTTTGTTTAAAATTCTGTGCCTGCTTTGAAACTTACAGGAAGCGCAGGGAGGAGAAAATCACCACCATCCCGCTGTTTACTGAAGTGTGCAGTTTGAAGACCTCTTCCAGGATTTCAGACAGATTCTGAGCAGCTTGCCGCATAGTTCTACTCCAGTGGATTAGTTTAACAGCACTGACGGATGGATGATTCAGCCCCGGTCCCTTATGCCAACGACTTCAGATTCATCACCTAGTTGCTGAGGGCAATGTCAAACAACTCACAATGCTGATAACGGTGCAGTGTGGCATTGTTAAGAGTACTGAGACACACACTTCAGGGATGGTCTGGTTCCTTCACCCTCAGCGCACCTCACCACCTGTAACTTGAAGACTGCAGTTGCAGTCTGAGACACCTTAGCTCCCTTCTTCAAAATCTCCCTGCCACTCCATCCCCACTCTCTTCCTCCCCCCCTGGAGAAAGCAGCAAATGTGATACAAGGACTAGCAGATTGGAGATGTTTCAATGGACTTATCTTACTGAGTGGCTTTGAACAAGTCCCTTCATCTCCCAGGGTTCCAGTTTCCTCTTTGGTATCACACAGAGCATTACTTTGCCAACAAAGGTCTGTCTAGTCAAAGCTGTGGTTTTTCCAGTAGTCATGTATGGATGTGAGAGTTGGACTATAAAGAAAGCTGAGCACTGAAGAATTGATGCTTTTCAACATGGTGTTGGAGAAGACTCTTGAGAGTCCCTTGGACTGCAGGGAGATCAAACCAGTATATCCTAAAGAAAATCAGTCCTGAATATTCATTGGAAGGACTGATACTGAAGCTGAAACTCCAATACTTTGGCCACCTGATGAGAAGAACTGATTCACTGGAAAAGACCCTGATGCTGGGAAATATTGAAGGCAGGAGGAGAAGGGGACGATAGAGGATGAGATGGTTGGATGGTGTCACCGACTGGATGGAAATGAGTTTGAGCAGGCTCCGGGAGCTGGTGATGGACAGGGAAGCCTGGTGTGCTGCAGTCCATGGGGTCGCAAAGAGTTGGACATGACTGAGCGACTGAACTGAACTGGCTGAGAGCTTATCTAGATGCTCCTAAGGTCCCTTTCTCAGGGTCTCCCTGGACAAAGCTCAGGTCTCCCACCATGTGTCTGACACCCCCTCTTCCTTGGCAGCATCAATTACCTGCCTCCTCCCCTCCCCACCCCTTTTCTCTAGCACCTCAATCTCCGTAGATCCTCCCCTCCGCTTACAAAGGCCTCTCCTCAACGCTGCCACTCCTTCACACGTGACAGTGCACACTGCCTTTCTTGCTTATTCCTAGAACTGTAAGCAGGCACGGGCTTTCAGCAGGAGAAATAAAGTGCCACTTTGCCCCAGTAATCCACCTTTGGTAAATCTGGGCAACACCAATTCCATACATCTGACTGCATCTGTTATTTTACATAAGGCCCCCTTATGACCACAACTCCATCTCTTTTCTTTGAGGTTCTGTGACACTGAGCTGCACCAGGTGGCCCCATGTGGCACAGACAGAACCAGGTCAGACTGTAGGAAAGGGTGACGGGGCTCCTAAGAGTCAAGTCACTGGAAGAAAGGAGAAATCTGAACTGATACCCAGAGTAAGTCCTGGAGCTTAAGAAAAGTGTAAACCATGTGGTCTGGGCAAATCAGCAGAGATCTGCAGCAGCCCCAGGGGTGGCCATAAAGAGAGTAGGGTTCACGGGAGCATCTCTGTGGACTGGTCAAAGCTCCCACAATAGCAGCAGAGGCACTGAAGAAGCCCAGCAATGGGGCCTTAGGCAGTTAGAACTTGACATTTGACCTAGAGAAGCACCAACAGGCAAGTAAAGACAGGGAAACACAGTACCTGCAATTCTTAGAAATATTCCCAAGGAAGCCTATGAAAGATGGGCATTCCAATATTAATCCATACTGGATGTGAGGTGGAGGAGGCAGTTCTTAAACTGATTTAACTCAAGTTATTCCCTGGTGGGTCAGCTGGTAAAGAATCCACCTGCAATGCAGGAGACCTGGCTTCCATCTCTGGGTTGGGAAAACACCCTGGAGAAGGGAACGGCTACCCTCTCCAGGATTCTGGCCTGAAGAATTCCATGGACACAAAGAGTCAGACACAACTGAGTGACTTTCACTTCATAAGAAGAAATCAGGCCTCACTTTGAGGTTCCATGCTGGAAGCCTGGGGCACTGGATTAGGTTTACATCTCCCTTCATTCGGTAATGTAATTTCGCTCAGACAGTAAAGAATTAGCCTATAATGTGATTCGATTCCTAGGTCAGGAAGATCTCCTGAAGAAGGGAATGGCAACCCACTCCAGTATTCATGCCTGTAGAATTCCACGGACAATTCCAATATTTTTAAACGCACTTTATCACCGTGGATAAATATACCAACACAGACTGCTTCCATTTGTTCGAAGACATTGGTATTTCCTGAGTCTGGAGGTTCCTGAACCTCCCTGCCTCGGAATTTACCACACTTCTCCTCCCCATCCCATGCTCCCCAGGGTCTGTAACCACAAGACTTGAGGTGCCATTAAGTACTTTCAGTTCAGCAACTGAGGACTCAGAAGAGAAGCTTGTCCACAGCTGTGAAACCTTCAACCCCATGACACGCCCTTCACATGCAGGCGGGGTTGAACCCTGCCCCGTCCTTGGGGCCTGCTCCACGCTGGCTGAGGATTCTTGTTTCAGAAGAGTGTTTCAGACAAAATCGATTTGTATAATACACTTTCAGCGGAAGACGGCTGCTCAACGCTCAGTGTCGAAAACTTTCAAACGGATCTCTAACAATTCTTAAAATGTGTTTGAAAGCTTCAGAATTTCTCGTTACCCTACCCAGACACCTTCACCTCATCTAATGAAGGCCTTTAACTCACATACAGGAATTTCATAGGGAACTTCTTCCCTCCAGAATCCATACTTTGCTGATCAGGTCAATGGCTAACTGGTATGCAACTGCCAGAAGGTATTAGAGGCTCCCCAAGAATTTCATTCCCTAAATCCGTGTCACTGTCACTATTCATCAGGCTAGAGAAAATCTTTTTAAAACCACAAATTCTGAAAGTATGTTCTTTTTAACTTCCCAAGAAATGATTCAACAGTCTAAAAATGATTCAACAGTCTAGCAGATACTTGTGCAAAAATATTTTCTACCGAATCAAAGTATTTGATTAATATAAATACGAATTAACAAACCATATTGATTCCTAAACTTTATGAAGGTAGGACCTATTTTATTTTTTCATTAAACTTGTCCAAACTTTAAGGGTAGAGACCTTAATTCACACAGTGAATAAGTGTGGTACAGAGTTGTTTTGGTTAGAAAAATAATTTTCCAAAAGTAAACTAACTTCTTGGACTTGAGGTTCTATTGAAAGACTGTAAAGGTTACTAAAGCTGTGAAGTACATGTGCGAGTTGCTGAGAGGTTACCACGTCCTGAAGAAGAAAAGATGGCCCTTGTGCTCATCCCTCAAATTCAAGCCAATGCCTCTTACTCTTCAGAGGTAGGAGGTCTCTGGGTTAGGGAAGGTCTAGGGAAATATGTTACAGTGAAAGCATCATTCTAAGAGTTAAAACATCATGACTATATTATTTTATAGCTAACATTTACTCAGTGCTAACTTATGCCAGGGACTAAACTCATTTAAACTTTCCAATAATCCTATGTCAGTTACCCCCACTTCATGGAAAATAATAAGGATTAAATAATAGTAGTAGTAGTGGTAGTAGCAATTATTTATATAGGGTTAATTACAGGCCAGGCACTGTACTAACACTTCACACATATATAACCCGCACACTAACCTCACGAGGCACCAGAGTTGTTGCATGCACAATGTCATCAGCTGCCATTCACATCAACTACAGATGTGACGGCAGCACTCACAAGTTCTAACTTCCAAAACTCAGAGTCCCCCAGTGAGCAAACATGTCTGATGCCCTCAGCCAAGTCCAATTCTCTGATTACACAGCATCTCATGCTGGGACACATGTTGGGTCTGTACTTCCCTGGGTCAGAAAAAAGGGCTGTTTATTCTCAGCACAGGACTTGATGGGCAGACATATACACATAACTGGGGTCCCACAAGGACACTCTAATTGCATGTTTCTTTTGTAGCTAGACCACATATTGCACAAACATTGCTTGGCTTGAAGACATTTTAAACTAGTGAGTCTGTTGGTCAAGAGAGGTGCATTTAAATTTGTGAGAGCATCTTATGTGCCTATGGACTACTTCATTTTTGCATATTCTGCCAATATGTGTATTCATATCTGTACTTGAATTACTATGGTTAAAAATAAACACCTTTTGGTAAGTATAAGTGACTACGTGTAAAAGTCTAAGATGGAGAGGTGGTTCCTTCATGTCTGCTGGGGTTGGAATGCTCAAAAGCTAAAAACTGTATTTCCCAGGCTCTCCTGCCATTCAGGTTCTGAATGCAAGTTAGCATCTTTTAACAGACTGCCATAATTTCTACGTAAATATTCACTGATCAAAACTGCTTTCCACATCTGAAGGAAGGGAAGAAGGAGGGAGGGAGGGAGAGAGGTCCCAGCAGAAGTAAGGAGACTTCATAACAGAAGCTTCTCTCTCCCCCTGGGGACAATTCTGGGTGAATCACATACTCTTTGAGACAATCTTTAGAAGATAGGCTGCAAGAGTTTTTAAAAACCTGTCTCTGTCTATGTTTGAGGGCAGAACCTGACCGTTCCTTTAAATGAAAACCAAACCATTGCAAAGGATCATTCTACAGATTCAGAGAAAAAGGCTGACTGACAAAAGAAATGAATTTAAATAGATGATAAAACACATATGTGATAAAAACACATATCTGATTAAAACACAGGCAATGAGCTCACTGGTGCCAAGAATGCACATAGTAATTAGAAATCTTCACTATAAGGATTTAAATAAAGCATCTAATCTTTTCCACACAATTCATATACAGAAATCTTTGTAAACAAGATAGAAACAGAGTACAGTAGGGACAAAACAATATTTGTAAATATTTTGTCCAAGAGGTCCTCTCCAGCTCTATAATGTTCAGGAAGCTCAGCAAGTTAGAAAAACCTATGACTGGTAAATAACACATCCTCTCAAGGGCACACTTTTCACCTCTGGCTCCTGAAGAGGCTAAGAGCCAGCTCTTATACTCAATTCCAAGGGTGAGGATTTAATAGCATCTCAATCATACAGTGTGGTCACTCATTAGAGCTTATTCCCCCCCATTAGCCCAGAGAGTAGGCTGTTCTTTTTCAAGATCACACTTTGGAAATGCTCTCTGATGAGTGAAATGAAAGCAAATCAGCAGATCATGGCACCGGCCATCATGTGGCCCTCTTTCTCTCAGTCCGACTAACTCTGTCACCAGCAAGATGATTTTCAGTTTCCTGAAAGCCTGTCTGTGTATCAGGAATGCCAGTGGTTCTACATTTGACTAGCTTACTCTCTTGGTAAGATGCTGTGGGCAATTATGCAGTGATCCCAAGATGAACTTAAATTGAGTCCTTGACCCATCTGAGCCTCAGATCTCATGATGGGAATGCAATGATCACAGAAGACAGCTGGCACAAACAAATACCCTCTTTTTAGCAAATAAAAATCTCCAAAAGGCATGGGCGATTCTTTAAGCTTCAGATGAATTAACCTACCCTAGTCTCAGATATTATTAGAACTTGTAAAGAAGGCAGGAAACAAACACACACAATTAAAAGCTTCTTTCTTACATACCTCTGAAAGCACAGTCCCTGACATTTGGTTTCAGTTACTCCAGTACTGATGATGTTATAAAGCTTCCTTCAGAATTCTCAATAGGGTTTTCCTTATAGTAAGATCCCTGGCAGAGAGTTCAAAAAGACCTCACCTAACTCATGTCAACTTTTGCTCTAGAGGGAAGAGTTCAAAGTTACAAGGTGCTTATAAAACTCTGCTCTGCTTTTAGCTGAATAGTAGAGTCACTAGTAAAATGAATTTTTCACTGCAGATAAAAGGAGGATAAAATGGTTAAGCCAGTAAAGAAAAGAACAAATGAAAGCACATGTAATTTTTAACAGGTTTACTGAGATACTTTACAGGCCATGAAATTGATCCCCTTTAAGCGTATAATTCGCTAATAGGTAGTAAATTTATAAGGTTGTGCAACTATGATCACAAGCCAATTATAGAATATTTCCATCGCCCCCAAAATATCCCTAGTGCTGATCTGCAGTCATTCCCTGTTCCCACCCCCATGCCAGGCAAGCATGAATCTGCTTTCTTTCATCACAGATTTACTTTTTGAACATTCACATAAATGGAATCATACTGTGTGTAGTTATTTGCATCTGGATTCTTCCACTTAGCACAGGAGTCAGCAAAGTACCTGCTGTTTTTTTAAATAAACCTTTATTAGAACACAGTCATATTTAATCATTTACAGATTGCCTGTTGCTGCTTAGTACTATAAAAGCAGAGTTTGGACAATGCCACAGACACTATAAGGTCCACAAGCCTAAAGTATTCACTATCTGACCTTTAAAGAAACATTGCTGATCCCAACTTAACATGATATTTTTGAGGTCTATCCATGTTGTGATACTGAATTTTGATATTCAATATCAGAGTAATCCAAGTCTATGCCCAGGCCAATAATGCTGAAGAAGCTGAAGTTGAATGGTTCTATGAAGACCTACAAGATCTTCTAGAACTAACACCCCAAAAAGATGTCCTTTTCATTAGAGGGGACTGGAATGCCAAAGTGGGAAGCCAAGAAATACCTGGAGTAACAGGCAAATTTGGCCTTGGAATACAGAATGAAGCAGGGCAAAGGCTAATAGAGTTTTGCCCAGAGAACGCACTGGTCATAGCAAACACCCTCATTGAGCAACACAAGAGAAGACTCTACACATGGACATCACCAGATGGTCAATAAAGAAATCATATTGATTATATTCTTTGCAGTCAAAGATGGAGAAGCTCTATATAGTCAGCAAAAACAAGACCGAGAGCTGACTGTGGCTCAGATCATGAACTCCTTATTGCCAAATTGAGACTTAAATTGAAGAAAGTAGGGAAAACCACTAGACCATTCAGGTATGACCTAAATCAAATCCCTTACTACTATAACAGTGGAAGTGACAAATAGATTCAAGGGATTAGATCTGATAGACAGAGTGCTTGAAGAACTATGGATGGAGGTTCGTGACACTGTACAGGAGGCAGTGATCAAGACCATCCCCAAGAAAAAGAAATGCAAAAAGGCGAAATGGTTTTCTGAGGAGGCCTTACAAACAGCTATGAAAAGAAGAGAAGTGAAAGGCAAAGGAGAAAAAGAAAGATATACCCATCTGAATGCAGAGTTCCAAAGAATAGCAAGGAGAGATAAGAAAGCGTTCCTCAGTGACCAATGCAAAGAAATAGAGGAAAACTATAGAATGGAAAAGACTAGAGAGCTCTTCAAGAAAATTAAGAGATACCAAGGGGGCTTTTCATGCAAAGATGGGCACAATAAAGGACAGAAACAGTATGGATCTAACAGAAGCAGAAGATATTAAGAAGAGATGGCAAGAATACACAGAAGAACTATACAAAAAAGATCTTCAGGACCCAGATAATCACAATGGTGTGATCACTCCTGGAATGCGAAGTCAAGTGGGTCCTAGGAAGCATCACTATGAACAAAGCTAGCAGAGATGATAGAATTCCAGTTGAGCTATTTCAAATCCTAAAAGATGATGCTGTGACAGTGCTACACTCAATATGCCAGCAAATTTGGAAAACTCAGCAGTGGCCACAGGACTGGAAAAGGTCAGTTTTCATTCCAATCCCAAAGAAAGGCAATGCCAAAGAATCCTCAAACTACCACACAATTGTACTCATCTCACACGCTAGCAAAGTAATGCTCAAAATTGTCCAAGCCAGGCTTCAACAGTACCTGAACTGTGAACTTCCAGATGTTCAAGTTGGATTTAGAAAAGGCAGAGGAACCAGAGATCAAATTGCCAACATCTGATGGATCATCAAAAAGGCACGTGAGTTCCAGAAAAAACCTCTACTTCTACTTTATTGACTACACCAAAGCCTTTGACTGTGTGGATGACAACAAACTGTGGAAAATTCTTAAAGAGATGGGAATACCACCTGCCTCCTGAGAAATCTGTATGCAAGTCAAGAAGCAGCAGTTAGAACTAGACATGGAACAACAGACTGGTTCCAAATAGGAAAAGGAGTACATCAAGGCTGTATATTGTCACCCTGCTTATTTAACTTATATGCAGAGCACATCATGAGAAATGCTGGGCTGGATGAAGCAGAAACTGGAATCAAGATTGCCGGAAGAAATATCAATAACCTCAGATATGCAGATGACACCACCCTTATGGCAGAAAGTGAAGAAGAACTAAAGAGCCTCTTGATGAAAGTGAAAGAGGAGAGTGAAAAAGTTGGCTTAAAGCTCAACATTCAGAAAACTAAGATCATGGCATCTGGTCCCATCACTTCATGGGAAATAGATGGGGAAACAGTAGAAACAGTGGCTGACTTTACTTTTTTAGGCTCCAGAATCACTGCAGATGGTAACTACAGCCATGAAATTAAGACGCTTGCTCTTTGGAAGAAAGTTATGATCAACCTACAGACCTTATTAAAAAGCAGAGACATTACTTTGCCAACAAAGGTCCGTCTAGTCAAAGCTATAGTATTTCCACTAGTCATGTATGAATGTGAGAGTTGGACTATAAAGAAAGCTGAGCATCGAAGAAGTGATGCTTTTGAACTGTGGTGTTGGGGAAGACTCTTGAGAGTGCTTTGGACTGCAGGGAGATCCAACCAGTCCATCCTAAAGGAAATCAGTCCTGAATATTCACAGGAAGGACTGATGCTGAAGCTGAAACTCCAATACTTTGGCCACCTAGTGCAAAGAACTGACTAATTTGAAAAGACCCTGATGCTGGGAAAGACTGAGGCAGGAGTAGAGGGGGACAACAGAGGATGAGATGGTTGGATGGCATCACCAACTCAATGGACATGAGTTTGAATAAACTCCGGGAGTTGGTGATGGACAGGGAGGCCTGGCGTGCTGCAGTCCATGGGGTCGCAAAGAGTTGGACATGACTGAGTGAACTGACTGAGTGAGCTACTGAACTGAACTGATACATGTTGTAACAGGCTTTCCAGGTGGCACCAGCAGAAAAGAACCTGTCAGCTGAAGTAAGAGAAGCAGATTTGATCTCTGGTTTGGGAAGATCCCCTGCAGGAGGACATGGCAATCCACTCCAGGATTCTTTCCTGGACAATCCCATGGACAGAGGAGCCTGGCATGCTACAGTCCATAGGGTTGCAAAGAGTCAGACATGACTGAAGTGACTTAACATGCATGCATACATGTTGTAACATGTATCCATCATTCTTTTTTCTTGTGGAATAATATTCTATTGTATGAATATATCACATTTGTTTATCCATTCATTTATTGATGGACATTTGGTCTGTTTCTAATTTGGGGCTATTATGAATAATGCTGCTATAAACATTCCTGTACAAGTCTTTGTGTGAATATATGGCTTCATTTCTCTTGTGTAGATGCCTAGTGCATGCATGCATAAATGCTCAGTCATTGAGTTGTGTCCGACTCTTTGCAACACTATTTACTGTATCCTTCCAGACTCCTCTGTCCATGGGATTATCTAAGCAAGAACACTGGAGTGAGTTGCCATTTTCTCCTCCAGGATCTCCAACCCAAATTGCTGGATCATAAGATAAACTTAAAACGTTAAACATTTTAAGAAACTGGCAAACTGTTTTCCAAAGTAGCTGTTCTATTTTACTTTCCCATCAGCAATATTTCTCCACATTCTCACTGCTGCTTATATATTTTTTTTGTCAACTTTATTACAGCTATTCTGATGGGTATTAAATAGTATCTCATTGCGATTTTAATTTGTATTTTCCCTAATGACCAATGAGCATCTTTTCATGTGCTTTTTAGCCATTTCTTGATTTTCTTTGGTGAGCTATCTATTCAAATCTTCCACTCACTTTTACTTAAGAAATTTGTCTTCTTCTTGAGTTCTTTATAGATTCTGGATAGAGGTCCTTTATCAAATATATGATTTGCAAATATTTCTTCCCATTTCTCTACAAGTTATCTTTTTTGGTTTCTTGATGGTGTCCTCTGAAGTGCAAAGCTTTCAATTTTTATGAAGTCTAATTTATTAATTTTTTCACTTATCAATCTTGTATTTGATGCTGTATCTAAAAATTCTTTGCCCAACCCAAAGCACTAAGACTTTTCCCTATATTTCTTACTAAAGTTCATAATTTTAGCCCTTACAGTTAGGATTAAGTTAATCTTCTTGCTTGTAGCCAGCCATTGCTCCAACACCATGTGGTGAAAAAGACTATCCTTTCTCCCACTGAATTGCTTTGGTACTTTTATTTAAAAAAAAAAATCATTGGACCATAAATTTGAGGACTTATTCTAGACCCCTACTTCCATTTCACTGAAGAATATGACTATTCTTACACCATTACCCTAGTTCCTTGCAAACTGTAGTTTTCTTAGTGTTAAAATCAGGAAATAGAACCTTTCCAACTGAGTTCTTATTTTTCAAAATTGTCTTTGCTATTCTGAGTCCTTTGCATTTCCATATAAATTTTAGCACCCTATAAAAACAAAATGAAATGAAAGCAAAAATAAATATACATTTAAAGCTATGAATTTAGGATCAGCTTGTCAATTTCTGGAAACAAACCTGTTGGTTTTGATAGGAATTGTGCTTAATATATTATAGATCAGTTTTGGGAATACAACCTTCTCGTCAGTGAGCTTCGTACCTCTCTCCATCAATTTCTCTCAGTATTGTTCTGGACATTATAGTCCACAAGTCTTTCACTTCTTTTATTAAATTTACTCCTAAGTATTTAATTCCTTTTGATGCTTTGTGAATAGAATTGTTTTCTTAATTTCATTAAGTTCATTGTCAGTATGTAACATACAATTGACTTTTCCATATTGGCCTTATATTCTGCAACTTTGCTGAACTTGTTTATCAGTTCTGGTAGATTTTCTCTGAGAATTCCTTATAGTTTTCTACATATAAGATCATGTCATCTGTGAATAATGACAATTTTACCTCTTTCCTTTCTTCCAATCAGGATGCCTTTATATTATCTTTCTCCCCGCCCCTCAGGAAAAATACTCCAATGCAGAGTTGAACAGAAGTGGCCAGACATCCTTCAAATTGTTCTTCATATTAGCAGGAAAGCATTTCAGTCTTTCACCATTAAGTAAGATGTGAGCTGTACATTTTCCATAGATGACTTTTATCAGACTAAGGAATTGCCTTTTTGGTTGGATCATATGAAATGTTTTCTGTTTCTGTAAAGATAATCAAATGATTTTTACCCTTTATTATATTTATATGATGTATTACATAATTGATTTTCTGATAAGCCAATTTCCCATTCCTGAGGTAAAATGTATTTGTGCATGATGTTTAATACTTTTCATAAGCTGTTGGATTTGGTTTGCTAGTATTTTACAGAGAATTTTTGCATTTCACATTCATAAAGGCTATTTCTCTACAGTTTTCTTTTTATGTCTTTGTCTTGTTTTTGTATCATGGTAATACTGGTAATAACTTCATAAAATGAATTGAAAAGTGTTTTCTCCTCCATTTCTTAGAAGATTCTTTGATGCACTGACATTATTTATTCTTTAAATGTTTGGTAGAAATTACCTCAGAACCCATCTATCTAGGTCTGGGATTTTCTTTTGAGGAATATTTTAAATTAATAATTCAATTTTTTCATCTGTAGTAGATAAAGCCACCCTATTTCTGAATCTGACAACTCTGTAGTGGGAAGGGAATCATATACCACCAAAAAGCCTACCTACCTATAGTTGAACAGGAAAAGAATAACTTAATATGGATATCCTTTCCTCTTTTTTTAGGTATGATAAGCCATTTCATACATACATTGCCAAAAACAGCACTGAGAATTTTAGTGACAGCTTCAAATTACTGGTGACTTCCCTGGTGGCTCAGAGGGTAAAGTGTTTGCCTACAATGCGGGAGACCTGGGTTGGATCCCTGGGTTGGGAAGATCCCCTGGAGAAGGAAATGGCAACCCACTCCAGCATTCTTGCCTAGAAAATCCCACGGACGGAGGAGCCTAGTAAGCTACAGTCCATGGGGTCACAAAGAGTCGGACATGACTGAGTGACTTCACTTTCACTTTCAAATTGTTAGCAATAATTGTCCAAAGGTACTGAGTTTAGTACCTATAATCTTGATTTGAATTTGAACAAAATACCTCTTCATTTCATAGATTTAGTACTGCTTCTCAAGATCCTTCTAACTACAAACAAAGCCAGTGTTCCCAATATTTTCAACATAAATGAATCTAGTGTTACAGTCACTATGCATGAAAATCAACAGGACTAAAAGTTATCATAAACTGAACTGAACCACAATAGGAACTATTCTGGAGCATGTGCACGATCACAGTACCAGCATGGCCGAGTCCAACCCTGGATATGATCCCAGAAGTACCTATGAAAATCATCCATGGGAACGTCAGTTTCAGCCGCTGGACCTGTGACTGGCATGGCTGGGGCAGTGTCAGGGGAAGTCTCAAGGAGCCCTTACCTAAGAAAATACCAGAAATGACCACAGTAGGTGAAATAAAGCTATTCAGTCATATTGGAGATACTCCTCTTGATCCCAGACTTCCTGTCTTTCTGCTCTTAGAATTCTATCTGGCAGAATCATCTCTTTCTGGCACAGGACAACCAAGCAGAAGGAAGGTGCCAGTAAGATTGAAGCACCAGGAAATGCGGCTTCATTCATTTGCCATCTTGCAACCCATACCTTAAATTTGTCTTCATGGAGCCCCTTTCTTTCTGATTATCACTGTGTTGGGCGAAAAAAAATAAGTTACTTCTCGAAGTTCCAGTAAATTAGACACAATTATTCTTTTTTTAATGGTGAGGAAACTGGTGCCCCAAGGAGCTAGTAATTGACATAACCCGGAGCTTGAGGCTAACATAACAGGCAATCTGTGCACCGGCCCCTTGAGACCCTGAAAAGTACAGCCAGTGCACAGAAGCAAACACCATGTCAGATGACCTCTCTTTTAATGATGGCAATACTGCTCAAGATTTGTTTGCTGAGATGTGTGACATTTTCAGGATAGAAGGTCACAAATGTAATTTCCATTATTAAGATACCAGTTCCCTATGGACCGAAACTCAGTTTCCCTTGGACTTTATCCAGAATGGAGCCCGGACAACATCTTCAGACTTGCTGTGTAGCCAGGGATTAGCCTCAAGCCCAGTGGTCCCCAACTTTTTTGGCACCAGGGACCGGTTTCATGGAAGACAATTTTTCCATGGATGAGGGGGTGGGGTGTGTGGTTCAGGCAGCAATGTGAGCAATGGGGAGCAATGCAGGGTGGCAGATAGAGCTTCACTCACTCGCCCACTGCTCATCTCCAGCTATGTGGCCCCATTCCTAACTGGTCCGCAGCCCAGGGGCTGGGGACACCTGCTCAAGTCCTTTCCTAAAAAACAGGAGGCATAAATAAATAAGCTCAGGGGACACCCTTCTAGGGTTGCAAGGGGCCAGACGAGCTCATCTGGGAAGTGTGTTATTCCCTTCTGTTTGGTTCTCCCCACTTAGATTCCTTGCTGACACCCAACACTTAGCTAATTGTGAACTGAGATCATTATATTGTTAACTCCGTTTTTCAGGCCTTGGACTTGCAACTTAACTGTTTGCATGGCTTCTCTCTTTTTCACTGGGTACTACGTATCAAAAATGTCTACACCAATATTTCTCAGACTCCTCCCCCTTCTGGAATCATCCAGTGCAAATCCTAAGCACCATCTACTATTACTACTGTAAAAACATGCTGGTGAGCTGCTCACCTCTTCTCTCCCCAGTCATCTGTCATAATACACAAGAGTCAACTGAATGGATACCATTATACAGCAGAGATTTACTTAACAAACTTATCCCCAAGCCTCTTGATTATGCCCAGAAACTACACTCCTTTTATCAGATGGCTATGGGAGGACACACAATGAATACTCTTTTGCAGTTATTTTACTAATTCTTGCCCATGTGAAAGTAGTCAGTAGGGGTCATGGTATACACGTATGTGTTCATGTGTGTGTATGTATGCTCACACATGCACACATGTAAGTGAAGCAGGAAGAGACAGATAGAATGAATGGGCAACAGAAGAATGCATTTATTTCAAGGCAATTCTGCTTGTCATGATGACAGGGGCTGGAGATCTAATGGTGAACACAACAGGGCCTGTTCTCAAGAAGCTTATAAATTATGTAGAAGAAACTGCCAATAATAACAGCAGGAAATATTCAGTGAGTGCTTAGCTGGTTCCAGATGCTAAGAACTGCATGGGAATCATCTAACCCTTGTGACCACTCTATGAGGGAGGAACAATCATTACTCTCACTTTTCTCAAAGATGAGAAAACTCAGACTTGAGAGATTCAGCCCGAGATCACACAGCTTAGGCAAGTGGCAGAACTCAGACACAAGAGGCTTATTTGACACCAAAATCCACTCTCTTAACCACTTTCAATGCTGACTCCTTGGAGAGTCATTCATACTGCTCTCACCAACACTGCATTCTCACGAAGGCCCTCATGGCCCCTGCTCACTAATAACTTCTTTTCCCATGGCCAGATCACCAGACACCAGCACTCAGAGACGGCTTCTCCAGCAAATGTTGTTCTCAGGACAGGGTACGCAGCCTTCCCCCACCCTTGACATAGCAAGAACAGAAGTGCACATCCTCAGGCCTAAGTGTGAACTCCCACCAAGAGGGCAAGAGGGCCTCCTCACTGCATCCTCCACCCACCGACAGTTCCAAGTAAGACCAGACTCCCCGAGTCCTTCATTGTTCCCAACTGAACTGTTTTCCACAGCAAACAGCCTGAGTGCTTTCAAAATCCAGATTGGAATTCCATTAAAGATGCCAGGGCAATACTAAAAGCCATTAAATGGTATGCTTTAAATGGGTGAGTTTACAGTATATAAAATGTATCTCCATAAAGCTATTAAAAAATTTGAAAATGACAGGGCAGCCCATCTTTGAAAATGAAAGGCTTCTGAGTCACCACCAAAGGTCGTTGACTGGCAGAATATTTCAAGGAAATGGGTGGTGAGTGTACTTTAAAATGATAAAGTAAATAAGTAAAATCTGGTTGTGAGTTCGGGTTTTCTTCTACTTGGCATGATATTTATCTGAAGAAATGTTTAGAAGAGCAAAGAAATACATTCAAAGCCCTAAAAACTGACTTTCTGTGTGTCAATCAGTATACAAGAACCCTCCTCAGGAATGTTTTGGTGGCAGACCCTGAGCCCTGCTGGGAAATTAGACATAAACTATTAAACGAGGAATAAAAGGCAACCCCTAAAAAGAAAAGGCAATCCTCGAAACTTCCTTATGTATGGGAAGTGACTGAATCTGAGATGGAAGGAAGCTGAGACTCATATTTGAAGACGGTTAGTAATTAAAAGGGCTTCCCAGGTGGTGCTAGTGGTAAAGAACCCCCCTGCCAATGCAGGAGACTTGGGTTCAATCCCTGGCCCGAGAAGATCCCCTGGAGCAGGGCACAGCAACCCACTCCAGTATTCTTGCCTGGAGAATCCCACGGACCGAGGAGCATGGTGGGCTACAGTCCATAGGGTTGCAAAGAGTTGGACACAACTGAAGCTACTGAGCATGTACGCACACACAATAATTAAAATTATTAGGGGACTTCCCTGGTGGTCTGGTGGTTAAGAATCTGCCTTGCAATGCAGGGGACGTGGTTATGGTCCCTGGTCAGGAAACTAAGATTCCACATACTGCGGAGCAGCTAAGCCCGTGCATCACAACTAAGATCCCATGCAACCGAATAATATTAAAAAAAATAAATAAACTCATTAAAGACCAATTAATTAAGTGGATACCAACTAACGGGCTTCCCTATTGGCTCAGTTGGTAAAGAATCCACCTGCAATGCAGGAGAAAACCTGGGTTCGATCCCTGGGTTGGGAAGAACCCCTGGAGGAGGGCATGGCAACCACTCCAGTATTCTTGCCTGGAGAATCCCCGTGGAAAGAGGAGCCTGGCGGGTTATAGTCCACAGGATCGCAGAGAGTCAGATATGGCTAAGCAATCAAGCAGAACTAACAGTTCAACCGTCCCTTGACATTTCAGAGGTGTGGCTCAAAATGCCACTTTACAAAAGTAACCTGGTTTAATGGAATGAGCACTGGACTAGGAGTCCAGAGACCTGGATTTGGGGCCCATTATGCAATTTGTAATTGCCTGTAAGTTGCTTCACCTCTCTAAGCCTGGTTCTTTACATATTAGAAGAGGAAGATAATATCCACTTTCCAACCTTGTTGTAGATGGACACCCATGCTGTTACTTATAAAAGGGCTTTGAAATTGTAAGGCAGTACACAAAAGTGAGGTGCAGGATTAGGTCTTCACAAACCCAAACTTCTAGGATAGAAAAAAAGGAATGAGAACATCACTTATGAATCTGTAACACTGCAGTGAGCAAGGTAAGTAGGATGGAGGCAAGAAACTCTAGCCTTTGTAAGACTGTTAGCTTTTGTGCCTGTCTCTAAAGGGGTCTGCTCGTTTTCCACATAATCCACACGGATCAAGAGAACTAACTCGGGTAGTGTAACATTATTTGCCAGATGGAGCTTTATCCTGATTAAGATGCTCTACTGTTTCAAATGAATTCTGAATTATGTACAGGATCTTGAAAATTAAAAACAATCCCAAAGAAAAGTCTGTAAAGAGGGGGAGGATTATAGGCAGGTAACATCTGCATTGCTGCCACTCAAATGTGACACATGATTAAGCATCGAACCTAATGGACAGAGGAGTCTGGCAGACTACAGTCCACAGGGTCGCAAAGAGTCTGACATGACTTAGCGACTAAACAACAACAGCTGGGGATTCAATAACATCTGAAAAAGGAGCTGTTTGCTACCCCCCGCCATGACTATTTGTTACATTTATTAAAAAAAAAAACAAACAGACACGCACACAAAAACATATCTGGATACTACTATTTAACTCTACTTCAACAAGTCTATTTCAGGTTTTCTGCAGGTTTATGGCTCCTGATTTTTGAAGACACTGAAATATACTTTGTGTAAGACTTTCATCACTTCTCATTCTGATGCACATGTGGAAATCCTGGTAATATTAATTTACTCCAGTGTGACAGACACTGCCTCCACTTAATGTAAAAACAACTAAACTCGTAACACTATAACACACATCAGAAAGTGTGTGTTCACACAAATAACATGAAGATCCAGAGGAAAATGTCTCAAAGTTAAAAAAAAAAAAGCTCCAAAAAGCTCCACAATTTTCAAAAAACTAACTGGAATAGTGTATGAAATGCTTTGAAACCATAGTAACCTTTTCTTTCAGGGTTATGCACTGAAAGCCTGTTATTTTGCTAATGTGATATTTTCTCTTGGTTTTCAAGTCCAGAATTTAACAACATGGCCAATAATTACACTGATTGTTATCAGTATCCTGGAGTTTACATCTTGATCATTTGAAATTTACCTTATGCCTCTTCATCTAATCTCCTCACTGGATTTATCAGTTCTTAGAGAGTAGAGGCAATGCCTGTTATTTCATTTTTATCTTTCCACAACACCTGGTATGGCACAGTGTGTACATGGAAAGACTGATACAACTAATTGAAGATTATACAAAATCAAATAAACTTGTTCATCTTTTAATCCAAGGTGGAAAAGGATAATGCTTTTAATCCCGGCAGAGACTTCTGAATTTCCATATCAACCTCTCTGATGAACGATTGGACTTAGACCTTAAAAATCCAAAGCAGCTATATCTAGGAGTCTTTCCAACAGAGCTGGGTAGTGAGGTCAGTGGCAGCTAAACTTCCCACCCGCTCCTGCTCTCCCAAATTTCTCTGCAATCCCTATGCCACTCTAGCCCCTCCCCTAATGTCACTGGCCCAGTTTCTAGTCACAACACTTCAAGAGCCATGTTTTCATTCCCAGAACCACAAAGTCAGTGTTTAGAGAATACAAACCACCTACCAATAAGGAATTCACTAGCTTCTTTAGAGCTTTGTCTTCGACTTCTAAATGCCCCGTAGTTCCAAGAGACCATCTTCTCTGCAAAGGGGCCTTGAATTCCAACCCCCTGGGTAGCTGAGATGCTAAGGTAAGTGTAATGCGTCACACAGGCCAGCTTCAAGTTCATCTTAAAATGATAATTACAATTTTACATTCGGCATTCCAGACAGACAATAGCTACTCAGGGAGGCTCCTCTCAGTTTGCGGAAGACAGTAGAGCCATTAAGTTCCTTCCTATTGCTAAGCAATAGTTGTGTTCAAATCAAACTGCTCTCAAACAGCAGAAAAATCAGTCTATTCAATTCAGAACACCAGAGGTGAAGGGAATACAAAAAGACTGTTTAGAGACCATGAAATACAGGGTAGATTTAAGCTACACGTTAATTCTAGATATATTCTCTCCATTTCAAAATATTCTTAGGGAATAAGTGCAGGGTATTCTGTCCTACAGGAACGCCCCAGACATGCTTCTCTTTCCAGTATGAAAATATTCTCCCTAAACTCAATTGGATTATGAATAATTTTGCCAAGGTTTACTGGCTACCAAGATACCACCTGTAGTGTCTATCTATTGCTACACAACAAAACACCCTAAAATTTATGGACTGAAAATAACAAACATTTATTATTGTACAGTATCTTTAGAATGAGATTTTGGAAGTGGCTCGGGCTCAGGGTATCTCATGAAGTTGCAAGCCAGATATCTACCAGGGCTGCAGTCATCCAAAGTCTCAGCTGGGGCTGGAGGATTCACATCCAAGCTCATGCATGAGGCTCTGGGCAGGGGACCTACTTTCTAGTTTCCTGTTGGTTTCACGGGCCTCTCCTCATGATATGGAAGCTTGTTTCCCCCAAAACAAGTGATCCAAGAGAGAGACTGATCAAGACAGAGGCCATTATGCCTTCTGATGACCAAGGCTCCAGAGTCACACAATTACTTCTGCTTAATTTTATTTGCTAGAAACAAGTTACAAAGTCCTGCCCACACAAAAATAAAGAGAAATTAAGCTTCATCTCTTGAAGGAGTAGGAATTTGTGGATGTGTTTTTAAAATCACCAGACCACCCACCAGAAACATTCATATCCTTCTCCAAACAACATGGCGGCACTGTAGCAACCCAGAGAATGAAGTTCCAGCTCTGCCTTATCTATGCAAGGCAGAGCTTGGGATTGGTAATAGAACCCGTGGGTCCTCTTTTCATTAGCCAGATGATATGATCCAAATCTGCCACCTACTACCTACATGACCTTAGGTAACTTACTTAACTCTCTGTATCTTAATTTCCTCTACTGGAAAAGTAGTATAATAATAGTAACTACTTCACACATCAGCTAACATACATAAAGCTTAGGACAGTGCTTGGTATATAGTGTATCCTATGAATTATGTAAGTTTATTGTTGTTGTGATTCTGATGTTGACAATACATACAATCCACTCAATCTGCATACAGAAATGCCCAACAGGGCAGCAAAGGATAGAGGTTTGCAAGATGTGGGTGCAAGTTTGAGAGATCTTCCACAAAAATTACCCACAATTATGATGCAGTCACAAGATAAAACAGGTTAATTACATGTTATTAAGTTGCCTCTTCAGGTCTTCCTAGCACTGGTGAAGCCACAAGCCACATAAACGCCAGTAAGACAAACAATACTGGCAAAAGCCTATATTCTGTGCATTTCTTATAAGTTCACTCACTAAATAGCTAAACAATTCAGAGCTGCGTGTTCTCACAAATCTTAACAAGAAAAAACAAACAGTGGGGTACATGTGTGACATTAATGTATTGAATAATTCATGGTAATCAATATCTTTTTGTTTACTCGAGAAGTCATGTCTGACTCGACTCTTTGCAACCCCATGGACTATAGTCCACCAGGCTCCTCTGTCCATGAGATTTCCCAGGCAAGAATACTGGAGTGGGTTGCCATTTCCTTCTCCAGGGGATCTTCCTGACCCAGGGATTAAAACCTCGTCTCCTAAATTGCAGATGGATTCTTTACCACTGAGATACTTGGGAAGCCCAATCAATATCTTACTGCAAATTTAATCCAATTCTCAATACCAAGATAAACACCTCCTCTGACCAGGTTATATCATTGTATTAAGACTCAGTTTCTGCAATCCTATGAAAGAAATCACAGGTCCCTCAATGTTGCTAGCCAAGTAAGGCTCTACCCACAGATGACTAATTTTACCCATGCATACTAATTTTATTTCTCTGGAGTTACCATGCTGCTGTATCTGTCAGGTGAATGTCAGGTGGGCACAGAGGTGGAAAGAAGATGGAAATAAATGGGTATGTTGCAGACGAAGACAGGATCAAGAATATTTCATCACTCAGCTTTCCCAAGATCTTGTTCTTCTGAAGTAAATGTGAAATCAGAGGCAATAACAGGGCAGCAGTGTGGTAGGAACAGTTCTGAGCCCCATTCTCAGGCACCGTGAGAACGTGGGCCAGGCCCTCCATCACTCTCGAGTCTCACACTTACTTCAAAATCTATAAAATAAGAAAGACAGTCCCCGAATCCCCTCCATGGTGAAAGGGTGACAATGAGATAAGATTATGCTGTGGAAGCAAAAGTCATCAAGCCACAGTGGACAAGACATGGACTTCCTATAAAACAGCCCGACCAAAGAAATAGGAAATAGTTTTAGGGAAGGAGGACTGGGGAGGTTCAGGAGTCCATTGCTAGTATTCAGGTATGTCTCAGGAGCTCTTCCCTGGATCAACCCACAACTCCGGCTGTAAACAATTACAGTAAATCTGAGGTCACATACTGGCGGCTTACAGCCACACGTGGTCCAGAAGGATTCGCTTGGCCTGGACAGTAGTTTTTAAAGAGCATGAATTCACTTCTCACTTACAAATAGGATTTTTCACATAAACATCCAGATTTCTGGGTTTTCCTTAAAAAAGAAAAGAATGAAAGAAGACAGATGTGACAGCCCTAATCTGTCTTGGCCAAAATCAGAATGAACCGAGCAGTAGCTGCCCCAGCTCTTCAACCCCGTCTTTCGGTTACCTGCCTGGCCCCGAAGTGGATGAAACTGTACTGCAGTCAAGTAGCAATTAAGCAATGTGAGCACATCAGAAAGTGAAAAGGCACAATCAACTGCATTGTATCTTGGCTGCGGAGACACAGTCAGAGAGGAGAATGATCTTTGCGGAGTTCAGGAAAGGGCAGCACAAAGAAGGAGAACTTGGCAACACAACACGGTCAGGAAAGAGGGTGCTCAGGCCAGCTGGAACAAGGATCTGGGTCTGCTTGAAAGGCTTATCAAAAACACATGACGGGCAGAGGAGGCGCTCCCATGTGATCTGGCTTGCTGTGGGCATCCTCCCAGGAAGAGAATGCAGTGGCCTTCTGACATGAGCATTCCTAGCTGTTCTGCAGGCTCTTGCTAGTTAAGAGGGGTAAATTAGGAGTCTGGGATTAGCAGACATGAACTACTATGTATAAAATAAACAGCAAGGTCCTACTATATAGCACAAGGGACTATATTCAATATCTTATAATAACCTATAATGAAAAAGAATATATATATATATATATATTTACTTTGCTGTACACTAGAAACTAACACAGCATTGTAAATCAACTATACTTCAATAAAAAATAAAAAATTTTAACACAGATGTAACTTCTCAGTTACAAAATTTTAATTCCAGTCTCTGTGCATGCGTCTAAAAATAAGACTGGAATTCATGAGCACAGAATATCTTTCCATTTCTTTGTGTCTCCTTCAAATTCAATAATGTCTTATGGTTTAACATTGTTAAAATGTCCCTATTACCTAAAGCAATCTATGATTCGATGCCGTGCCTATCAAAATCTCAACAATCTTTTTCACAAAAACAGGACGAAATCTCAAAATTTGTATGGAACCACATGCGTGCTGTGCATGCTACATTGATTTAGTCATATCTTCATGACTCCATGGACTGAGGCCCACTAGGCTTCTCTGTCCATGGGGTTCTCTAGGCAAAGATACTGGAGTGGGTTGCCATTTCCTCCTTCAGGGCATCTTCCTGACATGGGGATCAAACCCACGTCTCTTATGTCTCCTCCACTGGCAGGCGGGTTCTTTACCACTAGTGTCACCTAGGAACCCTTATATAGAACCATAAGAGGCCCCCAAACCAAAGCAATCCTGAGAAAAAAGAACAAAGCTGGAGGTATCACACACTTTCATTTCAAATTATACTTCAGGACTTCCCTGGTGGTCCAGTGGTTAGGAATTCACCTGCCAATACAGGGGACACGGGTTCGATCCCTGGTCCAGGAAGATCCACATGCCTTGGGGCAACTAAGACCATGTGCCACAACTACTGAAGACCGTATACCTAGAGTTTGTGGTCTGCAATGAGAGAAGCCATCGCAACAAGAAGCCCCCCGCTCATCGCAACTAGAGAAAGCCCATGTGCAGCAAGGAAGACTAAACACACCCCAAAATAAACAAATACAAAAATTATACTTCAGGCATACCTTGGAGATATTGCAGATTCAGTTCCAGACTACAACAAAAAATTGCATATTGCAATAAAGTAAGTCACGCAATTTTTTTGGTTTCCCAGTGAATATAAAAGTTACATTATACTATAGTCTATTAAATGTGCACTAGATCTAAAAAAATACTTTATTGCTAAAAAGTGTTAACCATCATCTGAGCCTTCAGCAAGTGATAATTCTTTTGCTGGTGGAGGGTCTTGCCTCAGTGTTGATGGTTGCTGACTGACCAGTTGCTGAAGGCTGTGGCAATTTTTAAAAACAAGACAATCATGAAGTTTGCCACATCAATTGACTCTTCCTTTCATCAACGATGTCTCTGTAGCATGCAATGCTGTTTGATAGCATTTTACCCCTAGAAGAGCTTCTTTCAAAACTGGAGTCAGTTCTCTCAAACCCTGCTGCTGCTTCATCAACTAAATTTATATCATATTCTAAATCCTTTGTGGTCATTTCGACAATCTTCACAGCATCTTTGAGAAGTGTAGATTCTATCTCAAGAAACACTTTCTTTGCTCCTCTATAAGCAGTATCTCCTCATCTGTTCAAGTTTTATCATGAGATTGCAGCTAAGTCAGTCACATCTTCAGACTCCACTTCCAATTCTAGTTCTCACTGTTTCCACCACATCTGCAGTGACTTTCTCCACTGAAGTCTTGAATCCCTCAAAGTCATCCATGAAGGTTAGAATCAACTTCTTCCAAATTCCTGCTAATCTTTAGCTTTCCCCATGACTCATGAATGTTCTTAATTACACCTAGAAAGGTGAACACTTTACAGAAAGTTTTCAACTTACCCTTCCCAGATCCATCAGAAGAATCACTATGTATGGCAGCTATAGCCTCACAAAATGTCATTCTTAAATAATAGGACTTGAAAGTCAAAATGACTCCTTCCTCTACAGGCTGCAGAATGGATGTTGTGTTAGCAGGCATTAAAACAACATGAACCTCATTGTACATCTTCATCAGAGCTTTTGAGTGACCAGGTGCGTTATCAATGAGCAGCATTATTTAGAGATGAATCTTTTTTTCTAAGCAATAGGTCTCAACAGTGGGATTACAATATTCAGTAAATCGTGGTATAAATAGATGTGCTGTCATCTGGGCTCTGTTGTCCCATTTATAGATCCCAGGCAGAGTAGATACAGCATAATTCTTAAGGGCCCTAGGATTTTCGGAATGGTACATGAACACTGGCTACAACTTCAAGTCACCAGCTGCATTAGTGCCTAACTAGAGTCAGCTTGTCCTTTGAAACTTTGAAGCCAGGCACTGACTTCTCCTCTCTAGCTATGAAAATGCTAGATGGCATCATCTTCTAATAGACGGTTGTTTTACTTGCATTGAAAATCTGTTGTTTAGTGTTTCTACCTTCATTAATGATCTTAGCTAGGTCTTCTGGATAACTTGCTGTGGCTTGTATTATCAGCACTTGCTGCTTCACCTTGCACTTTTATGTTATAGAGTCAATTTCTTTTTTTTCAACTTCATGAACCAACATTTGCTAGCTTCAGATTTTTCTTCTACAGCTTCCTCATCTCTCTCACTCTTCAAAGAACTGAAGAGAGTTAGGGCCTTGTTCTAGATTAGGCTTTGGGAATGTTGCTGCTGGTTTGGGGCTTCCCAGGTGGTGCTAGTGGTAAAGAATCTACCTGCCAATGCAGGAGACACAAGAGAGGCAGGTTTGATTCCTGAGTCAGGACAATTCCCTAAAGGAGGGCATGGCAACCAACTCCAGTATTCTTGCCTAGAGAATCCCATGGACAAAGGAGCCTGGCAAAGCTACAGTCCACAAGGTCACATGGAGTTGGACATGAATGAAATGACTTAGCATGCATGCAGCAGCTGGTTTATGGAGAAGGAAATGGCAACCCACTCCACTATTCTTGCCTAGAGAATCCCATGGACAGAGGAGCCTGGTGGGCTGCTGTCCATGGGGTCACACAGAGTCGGACAGGACTAAAGCGACTTAGCATGCATGCATGCATTGGAGAAGGAAATGGCAACCCACTCCAGTATTCTTGCCTGGAGAATCCCAGGGATGGAGGAGCCCAGTGGGCTGCCGTCTACGGGGTTGCACAGAGTCAGACACGACTGAAGCAACTTAGCAGCCGCAGCAGCAGCAGCTGGTCTGATCTTATATCCAGACCACTAAAACTTTCTCCATATCAGCAATAAGGCCGTTTTGCTTTCTTATCATTTATGTGTTCACTGGAGCAGCACTTTTAATTTCCTTTAAGAACTTTTCCTTTGCATTTGCAAGTTGGTTAACTGGTGCAAGAGGCCTAGCTTTCAGCGTATCTTGGTTTTTGACATGTCTTCCTTAATAAGTTTAATCATTTCCAGCTTTTGATTTAAAGCAAGAGATGCATGACTCTTCCTTTCACTTGAACATTTATAAGGCCACTGCAGGATTATTAATTGGCCTAATGTCAATACTTTTGTATCTCAGGGAACAGGGAGGCCAGAGGAAAGGGAGAGAGACAGGAACGGCAGGTATAGAGCAGCCAGAATACAAACATTTATTGATTAAGTTCACCATCTTTATATTGGTATGGTTCATGGACCACCCTCAAATTAAATAGTAACATCAAAGGTTACTGATCATATATCACCATAACAAATATAATGATAAAGAAAAAGTTTAAAATATTGCGAGGATTACCAAAACCCGACACAAAGGCACAAAGTGAGCAAATGTTGTTGGAAAAATGGCACTGACAGACTTGACACATGGTTGCCAAAAATCTTCAACTTGTAAAAAATATAGAATTTGTGAAGCACAACAAAGCAAAGTGTAGTAAAATGAAGTATATCTGTACAAAGCTATAGTAATCAAAACAGCATGATATTGGCAGAAAAATAGACACAGATCAATGACAAAGAATTGAGAGCCCAAGCTAAACCTACATATATGTGGACAATTAATTTATGACAATGAAGCAAAGAACATACAATGGGAGAAAAGGCAGTCTCTTCAATAAGTGGTATTCGGAATGCTGGACAGCCATATGCAAAACAATGAAAGCAGACCACTCTTCTACTCCATACACAAAAATCAACTCAAAATGGATTAAAGACTTGCATATAAGATTTAAAATCACAGAACCCCTAGAAAAAAATACATGCAGTACACTCTTTAACATTGGTCTTAGTAATATCTTTCTGGATATGTCTCCTGAGGTAACGGAAACAAAAGCAAAAATAAACAAAAACTACATCAAACTAAAAAACTGCACAGCAAAGGAAACCATCAGCAAAACAAAAAACAGCCTACTGAATGGGAGAAGATATTTGCAAATCATATATGCAATAAAGGTTTAATATCCAAAATATATATAAAGAAACTCATGCAGGGAATTCCCTGGTGATCCAATGGTTAGGACTCCACACTTTGCCTGCTGGGGGCTTGGGTTTGATCCTGGGTTGGGAAACCCAAGATCCCACAAGCTGCATAGTGCAGTCAAGGAAAATAAATAAAAGAATCTATGATAGAAGCAGAGCTGAAAATTAGAGGAAAACATTTTTTAAAAAACTCACACAACTCAACAACAGTTAAACAAACACCTCTATCTATTAAAAAGTGGGCAGAGGATCTAAGTAGACATTTTTCCAAAGACATACAGTGGCCAGTAGGCACATGAAATAATGTTCAACATCACTAATTATTAGGGAAATGCTAATTAAAATCACAGTGGCATATCACCTCACACTAGTTAAAATGACTATTATCAAAAAGACAGGAAATAACAAGTGTTGGTAAGGATGATGAGAAAGGGAACACAAACACTGGTGGTGGGAATGTAAGCTGGCGCAGCTACCATGGAAAACAGTATGGAGATTCCTCAAAAAATTAAGACTAGAATCACATATAAGCTGGTTATTCCATTTCTGAGTATTTATCCAAAGAAAACTAAGATACTAATTCAAAAAGACATATGCACCCCTATATTCAGTGTTGCATTATTTGTAATAGCCAAGATATGGACACAACCTAAGTGCTCATCAATGGATTAATGGATAACGAAGCAGTATATGTGCACAACACAATACTGTTCAGCCATAAAAAAAAAAAAGATGAAACAACATGGATAGACCTTGAGGGTATTATGCTAAGTGAAATAAGTCAGATGGAAAAAGGCAAATGCCACATGTTTTTACTCACATAAAGAATATAAAAAATAAAATAAACAACTGAGCCAAACATAACATAAATGAACATAGATACAGAGTAATGGTTGCCAAGGGGAAAGGGACACTGGGGATGGTGCAATGGTTAAAGGGGGTCAACTGTGTAGTGATGGATGGAAACTTTCTGTGGTGAGTACACAGTAGTGAATACAGAAGTTGAAGTATTATACAATGTTGTACACATGGAACTTAAAAATAAATAATTTAAAATAAGACTTGGAGTCATTTTCAGTTACATCTGGTTTGCCAAAGCCCTTTGTTTTTCACTAATAATAACAATAATAATGTTTTCATTAAAAATATAAATCAGATACAGGCTGTCTTCCAAACTTCAACTAGCTATACTAAGATTTTTTTTTTAATGGATTTTATATTATGCTGGAAAAAAATTGAAAATATGTCTCAGATTAGGATACTTTCAGTAGGCATGCTACAACCAGAAAAGGAATAAATATACCTTCTCCAGCTAGTTTAGTGGCTCTCCATCTTGGCTCCACCTGGGGCCAAATATCACCTGGGGAACTTTAAAAATCCTGATGCCCAGGATGTACCCAGACCAATCAAGTCAGAATCTGTGGAGGTGGGACCAGTTACCGGTATTTTAAAAAGTGGGTCCAGAATTGGGAGAGTGGTACTGACATATAAGCACTACCATGTGTAAAATAGATGCTTAATGGGAAGCTGCTGTGTAGCACAGGGAGCTCAGCTCAGTGCTCCGTGATGACCTAGAGGGGTGGGATGGGGATGTGAGTGGGACGGAGGTTCAAGAGGGAGGGGATGTGTACACACACACACACACAAACACACACACATATATCTCTGATTCACTTCACTGTACAACAGACAGTAACACAACATTGTAAATCAATTATACTCCAATCAAAAACAAATAAATAGCAGGTCCAAGTCCAATTCACACCAAGCTCAGATCTACTACTGGCTACACAGATTTACAAGGGTAAAACAGATTATGAATTATCTATTTTACAATTACCAATAAAGAACTCACTATTCCCCCAAGCAATTGTAACTGTGCCATTAATTTTCCTATAAATGCAGTCAACCATTCCTCTACTTTGTTAATTTAGTTTGACTTGCACAGAATGGCAAAACCTACAATCTTCTCCCAGATGATCAAGAGTTGCTTGTAGTGCCTCCGCTGCCATTATTTCTACTCTCATAAAAATAACCCACCTCACACTTTCATATTTCATTTTAGATCATTTCATAAACTCTATCATTAATCCCAGAGCTTCAGGTGTATAGTAAGCACCATGATATGCCCTGATATGTGTATTCACTGGATTTGCATTTCTATTCAAATCATAACTATATCCAAACTGCACCTGCAGATTCCCTGTATCAGCAGCCATCTGAAAGGCACACATTTTAATCCGACTTTAATGCAGAGCTCCTCAATTTGAGCAGACGCTTGAAACTACATTTCAACCAGTGTGGTGGCTCATAAGACCCACTGATCTTTTTTGTCTCAGTCTTGTATAGAGTTAAAACCCCGCCATCAAAAAGAGGACTTATTTGACTGATTGATGATTATTGGTCCCACTGCCACCTCCACCCGCACCGGCTCCCCCAGATGATCAGAATTTCCTAATGCTGCTCTCATTCAGGAATGATCAGGACTGAACTCATAAGCAGATTTACCAATGAAGCTTAAGCCAGAGGGCCTCTCAATGTCTCTGGGCCTCTTCCAGGGCTCTGAAGGTTTGTACCTGTAATTTGATATGCTTTTGCTTGAGGCAAATTGTGTGTTATACCCCACAAATCCTGGATCCATCCATAGTGCGCCTAATGTAACTTGGCTGCCATTTGGAAGGCAAGCACTAAAATAAGCTGTGAAATCTTCATAATGTGAAACCAATAAGAATTAGCTGTGTTACAACCATGTCAACAGGTCAGTCTTTTCTTCCTCTCCAACAGAGGTACTCCTGTTGGTCTACGAGGAAAGAGGGCATGGCACAGAAGGAAAAGAAACCCATTCATTGGAAAGGACAGGCTCTAGGTCCTAAAAGAAACCAGAGGGAAAAATCTAGGCTTTTCCAGTGTGTGCAGAAATCAAGTAGGCTTGGACCCAAGGGGCAGGACTGGCAATCCTGAGCAGATCCCAGGCCACCTGCCATAGATAAAAAACAGCTTTCTCTGCCTTTACAGCTAGGCATGTACCTCTTGTTTGGCCTTTTTGTGAAGAAATTTTGTGCTCATCCTCTTGCTAAATTAAAATTCATTCTCATGCAGTACAGTTATCTTCTAAGCAATCATTAATGAGAAATGGCTCACATGCAAATGTCTGGAGTGAATATTTGAAAGCATGACCACTAATTGATGGTTCTAACCCAGAGTTCCCAGACTGCTGTGTATTTTGATGGAGGTAGAGGTGGGGGATGTGGAGATAGACAGGAGAGGATTAAAGCGGGAGGGAACCTGAAGAGGAACCTGAAATATGGAAGCCCACTCTGCAGACTGCATGGCTTGGCCGGGCAGCACCTTGTATCAGGCTATCAGCCACAAGCAGCAGATCGGCACCACCAGGTGGGCTTATATTGCACTCAAACAAGCAGATAGACCTGGAAAGACAGATGGGAGCATGAGGTCTCTACAACCTTCTCTCCTGCTCACTTTGGCAGCTCTCCACGTTCTGGGGACACATGCGGGTCAGTAATTCCTGATTCAGAGAGTGGATGAAAAGTCCGATATCAGATCTTAACCATTATCTAGCACTCTTTTCCTTCAGACATTTGTCCTTCTGGGTCTAGAACTTCTTTGGACAGCATCAGGCTCTCCCTGACCAGCCAAGAAGTCCAGATCATCTTCTTAGTACTTCCTTTCTTTCTGCTCCACGTCCACCTGCTCTCTTGACCTGTGAAACTGGCCCTTCTGCCAAGTTCTCCCAGGCAGGTGGACTCTCCTGTGGGGCCAGCTCCATGGGGCAGCTGAGCCCCAGGGAAGTACTGATCCCTACTCCACAACCGATCCCCTTTCTTAGTACCATGGGCCATGGAGACTGACCTCTGTATCCCCAACAGGGCCACAGACACTGCCAAATCCATTTTTCATTTCATTTATGTCTAAAATTGGATCACGTAGGGGCACAGTTCTTGAGGTGCGAGCCTACTGCGTGCCCCCTTTGCCCGGCAAAGTAATAAAGCCATTCTTTCTCCTCCATAAAAAAACAAACAAAACAATTGGATCATGAGGCCCCAGGCCATATTATAGGAGATAGCGGCGGCAGTGCGATGAGGAGAACCAGGCTCCCCTGCATGCAGCACGTCGGCTGCAGTCAGCAGCCTGCCCTCCTCAGCCAGCTCACTGAGGAGAGCTTTCTTGCTGCGGCTCTTTCAGCAGCAGGAGAGAAGCAGGAAGACAGGCGGCAGAGCAGCAGCAGGGTTCAGACAGTGAGGAAGACGGCTCTTACGGTTACTCCACCTCTGGCTCATCATGGTTGGACAAGCCCGAGTCCGAAAGCCATTCTCCATGAGAAATCTGCTTCAGCCTCGGGTGAAAAAAGGTACCTTCCCCGACCCAGCCTCCAGCTAATGGGGAGATGGGGTCATTCCAAACGGACTGAAAAGCTATTTTCCCTCACAAACCATATTTAAATTAAGAAACCTGTGAGGAAGCTCTGTACTTCACCTTTTCCAAAGACGGACTAGATTGTGAGAACAAAAGACAGGAGAAGGACTCAACGAATCACAGTTGATGACTCACTCTGCCAAAACGGTAAAGAAGACCCCTATTACTTCATCAAAGAAATGTTCATTATTATAACATGCAGTCAACTGCAGAAGCTGACTGGATTGAGAAGACATCCATATTATTACCATTACAGGCTGTACTGTGTTATGCTGATGGGAACTGGGGGGAAGGTTTAGGAAATATTTGGGGCAAAGAACATCCCCAGTTTGCCTGACCACATCCAGTGAAGTGTGTGTGGTAAAATATTTAAGATGTGGAATGTCATCAATGTGTAAAGATTTTCCATTCAGATGGGATATATATGTGTGTGTGTGTGTGTGTGTGTGTGTGTGTGTGTGTGTGTGTGTGTGTATATATACATACAATTACTATGGTAATTCATGTTCATTATAGAATATCTCTCTGTTCTTACATCAGTTTAGAAAGATATCACCCAGACAGTACCTACCAGTTACAACTGTTTAATACAGGTTCATAGGCTTTGGAAATATCCTTTTTTTGTCCATTGTTAATGAGCAGTTGCTAACTAATAAAATACATCATCATTTCCGGAACCCATGGAGTTAGTTTAGGTGAAGGAACTCACAGCAAGAGGATTGTTTAAACCACAGATTTATTTTAACATAATGTCCTTCTTGCACATGAGAAAAGAGGACAGAGATAATATAAATTTTCATCTATTTAAAATACTGTGCTTTTATTTTAGGTACTTCTTTACCTTGAAAATTAACTGACAACAACTCAGCACCACGGAGCTACTGGAAATGAATTATGAGTCCACTAAAGCAGTAGATCCCTCTCTCCTCTCCCACCCCCTCCACAAGCCTTCCCTCCCACCTTGCAAATGCTTTTAGCATTGTACTCAATTAAAAGGAAAATATGTTCTCAACAATTTGGGTTAAAAGGTTAAAGAACTCTGTTATACAACATAAGAGAAATAACATATCCTTTTCTGATACAGAAGTTCTCGAAAGTGTAATGCATAGGCTACCTGTATGAGACTGACCTGTAGGTGCTTATTTAAAAGACAGTCTAACACCAAGACACACTAACTTAGACTAGGGAGCTGGGAACCTGCAATTTTAAGAAGCTGCCCAGTGTATTATCAAGATGCTGGCAGGCAAGGATCACTGATTTACCATAAATTGCCAGAGGTCTGGGCAATTAATCGCCAAGCGCTCAACAGCTCGCCCCTACTCACCGGGTGGACTCCCGTGTCCTGCTGCAGCCGTAGCAATTGCAAAAGCAGAGGCTGGCGAAACAGAGCAGTGGGAGTTGTCAGCCGTCTGTCCTGGTTATTTAAAAAGAATGGAAATGGCATGGTGAGGCAGATGCATAATATTACATAATGAAAATTCTCCTTTTCATTCCTGCACTGAATGAAGGGTTAGGTCAAATACCCTGTGTTGTCCTTGTTTATAGGCAAATAACAAGATTCTATATCAGCAAGTTCATTCTAGTTATAGACCCAAGAGAAATGAAAACATACATCTATACAAAAGCTTATACACAAACATTCAAAGCAGTATTATTCATAATAGCCAAAAAGTAAAAACAGCCAAATCTCCACCAACTGATGAAATGATGAGGGAATATGATTCAGCCACAAAAGGCATGAGGTAGTAATACATACTACAACATGAATGCACCTTGAAAGCATCATACTAAGTGAAAGTTGCTCACAAAAATGGGGTGACCAAAAAAATGGGGTCAAAAAAATTTTATGACCCCATTTATATAAAATGTCCATAACAGATAAATACATAGAGACAAAAAGTAAATTAGTGGTTTCCAGGTGTGTGGGGAGATGAGAATGGGAAGTGATGTCTTCAGGACTTCTCTAGCAGGGGTGATGAAAATATCTGGATTGAGATAGTGGTTATGGTCGCTCAGCCTTGTGAATAAATAAAACCACCGAACTGCACACTTTAAAGGGTGAATCTTATGGTATGTGAACTTTATCTCAATATAAAAAATATTTTTAAAAAATATTCTACATGTTACAGATAGAATTTTTTTCTCAAAACACCCTTAGAAAGGGGGACGGGCTCTCACACTGAAGGATGCACTGAGCACCTTTTTGTTCCCCCTCTCACTTCTCAGGTATTTACACACAGCACTTGATAATGTTGACGCCAACCTCACTGTTTTTCTCACTCAGGCTTTTAGTGAAGCTAGTTCATTGCTTCTGTGGCTTTTCTGTGATTCTGTGGCTTTAATAGTTTGCCTCTAAAGTCATATAGTTGTGCTTAAAATAAATCAAAGGGGAAGCAAAGAGCTGCTTAATGTGTCTAAGCACAAAAGCACAAAACAGCTCTACCCTCTCCTTCAGCTGTAGCCTGAAAACATTTGTGGAACAAAGTGGGCAAGGAGACAGATGAACAGGCAAAATTTCAGCTACACAGTGAGAAAATGTGGGCTGCTGTCACTATTGGATCCTCCATATCATCACAGACTGTGGTTTCCTTCCTGCATCTCTGGGATTTGGTTGGATCAGGAAAGAAACAAAGGACTTAGTTAATCTACAAACAGGATGAGGATTTTCAAATAATGCTTATATATAAAGAATTTTAAATGAATATAAACATATGAAAACAGACCATAAAACAGAGCTCTAATGATAGTAACCAAGTGGATAGCATTTAAATAACTCTTGCCTTGGTAAAGTTTTGCTTCCATATAGTTTGACCCCAAACTCTTCCAGGTTACAATGAACTCAAGGGAGTCTGCCTGACATGAATGGTCACGGAAGTTGCCAAGGTCTGGACTGATCAAGGCTCTAAGAATAGTAAAGAGATTTGGCTAATCCCATAGTACAAGGCAGGGGAGTCTAACTTGTCATGTCGGTTTTCCAGAAGTACCCAAATGTCAGGGTGACCCATGACTGATCAGGAGCCCAAAATCAGTCCCACTTCCCAAGGGCTAATATCCATCAGGGAAATTCTTCTGACAATGGCCCACCCAGGCTAGCTTCTCTTGGAGCTGATGGCAACAACAGCTTCCACTGTGTTGCTGAGGCTACAAATGAAATGACCATTTGGAGCCATGCACTCTGTCTTTTGCTAAACTGCCTTACTTGAAGTAGGAGTATGTAAGTCAGAAAACATCTACATTTACTTAGGTTACTTGGGGTGAATCTGCTTTCACAAGTGAATAATTTTCCCTTCCAATTTGAAATAATTGTCTTGAGAAGAAAGGAGACATTTCAAAAACAACTGTTATTTGGAGTTATATTTATTTGAGCAATGGGGAGATAAAAGATTTCTATCTTTTGCTCTGATAGTTTTCCCTCCAATTAGAAACGGAATATTTTAAAACCAATTACGGGATAATATTTTATAATTTTCATAGCAGAAAATATACCAGATTCTGCCACAAACAATAATGAAGACTGGAGTCCCAGGCAACTGGACATTACTTTAGCTTAAATATTGTTCTTAATAAGGTCACCCCACAGTTTTGTGTCCCAGATGAACCTATTTAATATAGACTATACTGGGATTCATCTTAAGGTCATCAGAGTCTGGGAACACTTTGGCAAAACCAGCACTGACATTCAATCAACTGGCAACCAAGAACAGGCTTAGAGACTAACCTGAGATTCAGGTTACTCCACACAAAATGCCATGCAATGATGGTGGTCAAGTAAATACTGGTTATATTAGTGACATTTTCTCTAATCATTTATGTTCCACTACTTGCTCCCATGGTAACATTTGCTTCCAATTAATTTTCATAACTGAGACTGAAAAATATTTGGGAACTGAAATGGTAAGGTAAACAAAAGATTCGGGAGCCAGAATCATCTCTCACTGGCATGTTTCTGAGTCCCTTTCTGAGTGCTCACCTCCAGGCGGGCGGTAGCGGAGGTGCCGGGGAGTTGAGGGCGATCTGCAGGGTGAGAGTTCTGCTGCATCGGCTACGGGGGAGCCGTCCACACCTGCTCGGTCCACCGGCGCAGACTCGAGGACCGCTGCTTTAAAACATCACACATTTTAACAACCAGGTTATGAATTCAAGAGCTTCTTGTTAGTATCATGCACGTAAACACAAAAGTTCCTTATGGATAATAAGCATTTCATACTAGTCTGTATTTTTAAAGGACTTTATCATGAGATCGAAGAACCGACTCATTGGAAGACTCTGATGCTGGGAAAGATTGAAGGTGGGAGGAGAAGGGGACGACAGAGGATGAGATAGTTGGATGGCATCACTGAAGTGGTGGACATGAGTTGGAGTAGGCTCCAGGAGCTGCTGATGGACAGGGAAGCCAGGCGCACTGCAGTCCATGGGGTCGCAAAGAGTCGGACATGACTGAGAGACTGAACTGATCATGATATCGAACCACACTCCTCCTGGCAGAATGCTGATGACTCACAACATGTGGTTAGTGGCTACAGTACTGAACAACATTTTTCCATCCTTCCAGAAAGTTCAAATGCCCTAGAGCTACAGATAAGCAGCAAGCAAGTGGAAATTTATATAATGAAAGTTGAGAGGTTTTAAGATAGTTTGAGTCTCTTCACTGCAGGTAACATCCCATGAGTAAAAGAAACATCATTTCAGGGTCACATTCAAGCTATTACCACATCCGTTGCACTGACTTGTTAACCAGGTAAAATTATAACTTCATGTGTGTTATTTTAAGGAAAAGCACTACAAAAATTTTATAAACTTCTAACAACTCTTTGATTTTTTTTTCCTTGGGCTTTGCATCAGCTGATAAAAGCTGCATCACCTCCACTAATTTTCCATTACCTCTGTCAGCAGAATTACTCTCAACTCCTTTTACCATTCCATTCAAGATTTCACTCAACAAACTCGACAAAATTCCTAATGACTTAACATGAAGCCGTTTTTACACTTGTATATGATTTACTCCTTTAGAAATATGGCCCAAATTCAGCTCTTCTGAAACACAAAGGGGCCAGGGAAGGGAAATGGTTAGAATCTTTCCTTGAATGACATAATTACAGTCAAGCTGGCAATGATGCAGGATGGAGACAAAAAAAAAATCAGTGCTTAGCTGTTAGTTTTATTATTTTCTAAATAACTCCCTCAAAATTCAGTAATAGAAGGCATCTGCTCTGCAAGAGCAAGCAGAATATCAAATGTGTGTCCTTGGTCTGATTCAACCATTCATTCCTCTGAGGCAAATGAGCAAATCATTTAGTCAGCAATTACAGTGAACCAAAAAACTTCCCAGTGCGAGAGCTGGACAGGGCTCGGAAAGTCCACTGAAAGAACAGAAAAGCACAGAGTAACACTGTAAGCAAACGGGCACCTACAGAGAGGAAAAACCATGCCAGCACGGTGGGGGGAAAGAAGCGTTTCCTTCTGGCAGGTTCACTTTCAATCAATCCCTGCAAACAGCTTTGCCTGCAGAACGAGTGGGCAGATGTGGGCTCAAAACAAATGCTAAAATTGGGAGCCCTTTCAGCCCACAGGCAGGCAATTTCAAACTAAGAACAAAGAAACAGACACTAGTGATGTGGGTCGAGAGGCAATGCTTAGACTGTGTTGCACAGCCAGGGCCCAAGAGAATGCTGATGGACTCAGAGACCTAAACACTGTGAGCAGGCCCCCGTGGTTCTCTCTTCTCTGCTGTCAGTTTTATTTTGTTGAGATCCCACCACTGGGTGGAATCTGAATGTGTGTTGGGCTGAGATTTTTGCTTTTTAGAAAAATTCAAGATAGCAGAAGGTGGGGCCTTCCTGGAAGGAAGAAAGAAGAGCACAAATGGATGTTGAGTGAGCCTGAACACATCTGGGGATTAGTGGGGGTGAAACCAACTGTATTACTCTCAGATGAGGGATAGTTCCTGTTTCTCTTTTTTCCCTTCATGTCATTTGAAGTTCTCTTGCCAGGAAAGATAGCAAGGCTGGCATTATAACGGCAATGACAATAAAATCGGGTAAAGGTTACCAGCATTTTTCAAAGAGGGAACCCTGCAACTGTCTAGCCAGACAGCAGTCAGAGAGACCCATTGCCTTGCTACAGACCCAACAGTGAAGCTGATATTGTGCAATGAGGTTTGGAAAGTTGCATCCTGAGGTGAACAGCAGAAAATGGATAAACTCCGGGCACAGACTTCTTATTCAAGTTTGCCAACTGTTTTAAGTGTCAACATTATGCAAAGCACAGGCAAACATCTTTCAAATTAAAGACAGATCATTGTCTCCATTTACTTTGCCAACTGGAATTTTCAAGATTAGACAGCAGAGTTAACACAGCAGCACTCTTGGCTTCTACAGACATTGTGCACACGCACACACACACACACACACACACAAACTGATTTTGTCAGGCTGATGCTGAAGTAAAGTGTTTCATCTATGACTTTTCTGGAACTATTCATGATCAGTACTGTCTATATACCAATGCAAAATAAACAGAAAAACTAAATCTATAATTCCTTCATTTCACCCTTCAGAAAAATGCCCAAGAGCTCCCTAGACCTCAGTATTATTTCTAAGCTCTCTATTCACAGTCTTTCCTTTATGAGGATCCACAGGATAAATTATTCTCAAGTCTCAGGAGCAAGAAAAGATGTGCCTGCAGACCAGTCTATTCTTAGTTTTCTGTATGAACCATGCAATTGATTACACTCAAAACCAAAATCAGAATGACTCCAGGAACTGGAGAGAACCACACAGTATTTGTTTGTTCACTAACCATACCCTTCGCCTCACACAATTTTTCTCCATTGCCTGTTTCTTTATCTATTTTATCTTTAATCCAATGTACCATGTGCCTCTTTGAGTTACATCTTAAATACTCTGAAGAACAATATGGGAAGTAAATACATTAAAAATCATCAGAAGACAGCTACCTGAAAGGGAAAAGAAATCAAGATGCAAAGAAGTGGCCAGAAACAAAGTATTTAAGGGAATGATGGGCCTTCCCAGGTGGCACTAGTGGTAAAGAACCTGCCTGCCAATACAGGCGATATAAGAGACACAGGTTCGATCACTGGGTGGGGAAGATCCCCTGGAGGAGGGCACAGCAGCCCACTCTAGTTTTCTTGCCTGGAGAATCCCATGGACAGCGGAGCCTGGTGGGCTATAATATACAGGGTCACAAAGAGTCGGACACAACTAAAGTGACTTAGCACGCACGCAAGGGAAGGATTGTTGGGGGGGTAATTATAGTGGAAACGAAAGATAAAGGGGGATGTGTCAGTGGGCAGTTGTGACTACGACACGACACGCTGGACACTGGGCAGAGGACCACACATCTCTGGAGCTGAGGTAAGTTCTCACGGGCTAACAAGTGCCATGGCCACGCATGGACACAATCCTGACTACCCCCACCTCCACAGCGAGACGAACGCTTCATTTAACCTTGACTCGAGAACCACAAAATCCTATTTCTACCCCACAAGCCATGTGAATAAACTGACCCCTGAAACTCTAACTGCAAATCATTTGTTTTGGGGAAATCCAGTGGAGATACAGAAGCATTAAGCCCTCAACTTTGGTTTTTCTCTAATGTGAGAAAGATCCTACTATTTCTGCCTTGCCTTTATCCATGGGCCCTCACCATTGGCTGGGCCCTGGTCAGAAGTAACCAGAGCTGCCACATAACGAGGTCTCCAGGTGCCACTAGCTGTGCCCACAACGTTCCCACCTCTGGCAGTCTGTTAGCATCTTGCCCTGGGAGCTTGATTTGGTCCTTCCTCATTTATCTTGGCTCCCCAGTTCTAAACTTTTTCCAGCTCATTACTCTTGGGGAAAAGCCACTGATTCCTGCCAGTGATCACACCTCTGTGTGAGACAGTAGGCCAAACAGATGTTATGATGTGGCAATGGACCATCACATGCACTTTGGGCTTGGGCTTTGAAGACCAGAACTAGGGAACGTGGTGACCACTGTGGAACAATTCATGTGTAAGTAAAAGTCTAAGAATTGATTATTATGGGGAAGGAGCAACTTGACTGAGGGCCTTTAGAACAGTCACAAGTACTTAGTATATAATGCAGAAAGGAATAGATTTTTCTTTTGCTCCTCTATTAAAGAAAACAGTTACTATCTATACTACTAGACCCTAGCCAAATTAAAATGAAATCTCTAGAAAATTGCAAAAAAGGAGAAAGATTCTTACCACTCTCCCATTAGAAGGCCACTATCAAAAGAACAGAAAATACTAAGTGTTGGCAAGGATGCAGAGAAACTGGAACTCCGTACACTGTTGATGGGAATGGTAAATGGTACAGGCACTATCAAAAACAAAAACTTCCTCAAAAAATTAAACACAGAATTACCATATGATTTAGCAATCTCACTTATGGGTATATATGCAAAAGAATTGAAAGCAGGGTCTTGAAGAGAATCTGCATACACACGTACACTGCAGTATTACTCACAATAGCCAAGAGAGGGAAACAATCCAAAAGTCCATCAAGAGAGGAATGGATAAAGAAAATATGGAATATACATACAAAGGAATACTATTCAGCTTTAAAAAAGGAGAAAATCCTGGCACATGTGACAACAAAGATGAACCTTGAGGACATTATGCTACATGAAAAAGCCAGTTTTACTTATATGCAATATAAAAAGTAATCAAGTTCATAGAAACAAAAATAAGATGGTGGCTGCCAAGGGCTGGGGGGAGGGAGAAATGGGGAGTTGTTCAATGGATATATAGTTTCAGTTTTTCAAGATGAAAAAGTTCTGTGTATTTCACAATAATGTGAATATATTGATACTTAACACTACTGATCTGTACACTTAATGGCTAAGATGGCTAAAAAGAAGAAAGAGGAGAGAGAGGAGGACTTTTTAGGAGAATTTTAAACAGTTTTTAGATACTAGAAAGCAGGAAGACTAGTAACAGGGTCTCCTCTGCAGAGCTTCACATGGTGTCCAAACTGGACAAAAGCTGTCCTTTCACAAGCAGTGACCACTCCTGCTCTCAGAAATGGCTTTCAGCACAGGGGGTTACCACCAGCCCTTTGCTCCTAGGTGCTCTTTGCCCATGAGTTTGCCTATTTCCTCTGTGCAGCCCATTTGTCCATTCTTCTTGGCTCAAGTCAATGACACTTGCAGATTCTGCTCAACCAAACATGATCTGCCCTGCTTTTCACCTCCCTGAGTACTCCATCTATACATCTTACACCACCTGTGTTTGTTTCCCTTCTCCAGGGAACTACATACAAGGGGCCAGGGCACCATCTTATTTACCACTGTGGATCCTATTGCACAGCAATGTGCAGAGAAAGAGGTCACAATGACTCCTGAACAACCTTACCCTGTTCTGATCCCAGCCTCAGGGGCATTCCAAACAGTCTTGGAGCCACCAACGTCTGACACTGAAACGCTATTCCTAAAGCTCTCCTAACTCAAAATGACATGAGAATCCAGACTAACCTCCAGATTCCTCCTCTCTCATTTAACACAATCCAATAACGGAGCAGAAAGAACTCTCTATATTCTGGGAAGTTCCTGTACTTCCCAGGCTGCTCTGACCCAGAGAAGAGATTTGAACTAAGCCTCCCAAAGTCACTCCCTCCATGGAGACTCCCAAGCACTGGTCTGGATCAAACCCTGGATGTATTTGTCAGCTTGTGCACTGCCTCACTATTCCCAACAAAAATCCATCGTGATTCTGCTGCAGCTTGTTGTTCTAATGACTTTTTAATTATCTTTCCCCTTTCATCCTTAGTTGCTAATGTGTCAACTTAAAGAATTTCTTGTTTAAAAGGGTGCTACTTTTGATCTTGACAACCACTCCAGTTAAAATTCCATGAAGCACTTCGCTCAGAAAGCTGATTTAAATGATGTGAGCTAGAAACTGCATCGAAGCTTCAAGCAGGTAGAAAGCAGGAGTCTATGCTTCCATCTCAGTGATCCTCCTTAAAATTTGGACAATTTGCCTGACTTATTGCCCAATTTTTTTATTATGTTATCGGCAAACAAATCAGTCACTGTGTAGTTTACAAAGAAGCTGTTTGCTAATTTGGCTGTTAAATTCTGTTCATCACAGATACACTGGATTACAAAAGAACAAGGCTAGGCTCATCTCCTCCAACCCTTATGCTGTACCAAGCTGAGGAGGGTACGGAGATGTGTCACAGCAATCCCTAATTAGTCCCCTGAGTGTTTTGCTTGATTTACTCATTTAACAAAAATTTACAATCTGTGAGGCACTGGCCAATGCCCTGACAGTACAGAAGTGAACAAGACAGACAAAGTTGCTGATCTCAAAGAGCTTCTGTGGGAGAAGACTGCCCAGGAGAAAAGACTGCCCCAGCAGGGGCAGAAACAAGTGCAAAGGTCCTGAGGTAGTAATGACCCAGGAGTTTTTGAGACACAAAAAGGAAATCAGTGTGACTGTAGCCAAGAAGATGAAGAAGCATGGCAAGAGCAGGGATTAAAGAGACAGCATCCAAATCTCATAGGATCTGAAGGCCTTGGGAGGAAGATTGTACTTTATTCTAAGTATGATGGGAAGTCTTTAGAGAATATAATCAGAAAACCAGATGATCTAATTCACATTTCTAAAAACCGCTTTGGTTGTGTCATGGACAGTGAACACTGTCTCAGACTTTATTTTTTCCCTATATCTCTGTCGTAATATGGAGTGTTGCCTTGGAAACTAAACTCAAGAAGTCATCTTAATGCTTCCAGGCCAGGTTGTCACCCTAAGCAAGGAAAGGCTGGAAGCAGTACAGATGCTTAAGATTGACACTAGAGGAGGAGAAGGCTCTGGGGCTCAAGGTCATTGATGAGGGTGCCTGCAACTTGACTCTATGCCAAATATTGGGCTATGCTCTTTAGCCAACCAGCCTTAATCAAATTCCACCAAGAACCTTCCAGTGATAATCATCTAGATGACACCATCCTTCCACAGACAATTGACTACAATTGGCCTTTTACTACAGAAGGCAGCAAACCCTGCTCTCCTTCCACAAAGGCTGGAGACTTTCAGGACTTTCTGACTAGCCATTGCATTCACTCTACTTTCTATGCAAAAGTAGGAAAGTGGTAAAGAAAGGGAACTAGGGTTCCAGAAGGAATGGTGGGGAAACAGGGGACCAGCAAACATAGGGTGTGGCAGCAGGATAATACCTCTCTGAATACTTCGTTTTAGCTTGTTACACAGATCCATGCGGGGGTTATCAACAGACTCCTCTACAGATCCTGGGCTTTGTTCTGGAGAAGAAAGGCCTCTGCTCAGATCCAACGGCACTTTACCAGTGTGAGGCGGTGGGGACGCAGCTGGGCTGTGGGTGGTGGTGGGGCTGCTGGACGCCGAGGAGGTTGTCAGATCCAATGCGCCTATCCTTGAGTTCAAGGGAGAAGTCAAGGACAGCTTTCTGGCCCTCACCGGGGAGGACGTCCTGGACACAGCCAGTGGAGGTGGGGAAGAGAATTTGCGACACAGGCGTGGGGATTTGCCCTCCACCAAGTGTTCACCTCTGTTGTTCTGGCTGGTAGCAAAAAACAATTCCAATGACCTAAAAGCAAGAGCAAAACTATTAACAGATTGCGGCCAAGTGAAAAATAGTCCCATGATGTCATCAAGACATGCTCCCTACATTAAAAGGCCACGCTATCATAGCACTTCTGCGGCTGGATTCCTTTATTTAAATATTGGGTGTACACCACACACTTGCCAAAAGAACACAAACACTTTTTAGGCTTTGTCTAACCCTTTGCTACTAAACTGTGTCCAAAGACAAGTAACACTGGTATTGGGCTCCACGCCAGATATACTGACTCAGAGCCTGCAATTTAACAAGGCCCCCAGGTGATGCTTCTGCATATGAAAATGGGAAAAGCACAGTTGCTTTTTTTTTTTTTTTTTTTAAACAAAAAGAAAGGTAGAAAGAAAAGCTCAAACAATAGCTTTACCTTGGAAAAGCTAATAATCCAGCAAATAATCACAGGGCAAGCAAAGGCCACTTGGAAACTTAAACTGCTTCCCTTGGGAACTGTGACCTCCCCTTACCCTCTTCTACAGCAGGGGGGTGGGGTGGGTGGGAGGTGGGTGCCTGGTAAGTTCAAAGGCCAGCCAGGACCCTGCAGAGCGGGCTGTCCATCGGTGCAGAGACCCAGGGACTACGGCGGCATACTTTCATCTCAGGCTAATCCCAGGCCTACCTGACGGGGATGGAGGTGAAAGGCCTCTTATATATGTCAGAAAGCTTTCCCAGCACCACAGCTGCCGTCGTGAAAATCCGATAGGTGTGCAGAAAGGTGTTGAGGAAATCAATGCTAAGAAACCGCAGGTCTGTCAGTCTCTCCAAGAGACGCTCCACGCTGGCGTACCGGATCTGCGGCACTTTGCAGGAGTTGAGGGTTTTACTGAAGCAAATGTCAGTGTCGTCCTTGTGAAGCCGGGCGTCAGACCTACACACAAGGCAGGAACGTGAGGACAAAACCAGAGCATAGCTGCTCCTCAGCCCCTGAGTATCTCAGGGTCTGTAAACACACACTCGTGTCCAGGCTTCCCCTGGCATTTGATAAAAGATGTGCTAGGACATATACAAAGCAGAGCCACAAAAACATCAACCATGCCATTATAATTTAGGAAGGTCAGAATTAATTGTGGAGACAGGAATCATTCATTCCACTCTGCAGATTCCTTCTCCAGGGGAGGAGAAACAATTTTCCCTCTACATTCCTGAGTTCTTAACTGAGTCTCTGAGATAAAAGGTGAACAAGAGAAAAATAAACAAGCTTATTAACATGTATACCTCATGCATCCCTGGGAGATAACCAGGAGTAAATGGGAAACTCAAAAAGGTGGCTTAGAACTCAGACTTAAATGCCATCTTAATAGGGAAAGGGAGGTGGGGGGTGTATATAGGCCTCTCAGGGGAGAGTAAATGATTTTTAGGAAAGATGAATGGACCCTTAGAATAGATGGAAGGTATCAGAATAGGTGAAAGGTATCAGAATAGACAGAAGGTATCAGAAGAGATGGAAGGTATCAGAAGAGATGGAAGGTTTGTGACAGTTAGCCTGGGTGTGATGTTGACATCTAGTCTCTCCTGTGACAACTGTCAGTCTTCCATGGTTGGTGAAACTCCTGGGAAGATTTATGACAACTGAGTTCCTTTTTGAGAATCTGTCATTAGGCAGATAAGAGGAGTTCAGAAAAACCCTCTCTTCACTTGCTGTTTTTCAAGTGTCTGTAGCTCAACATAATCAATATGTCAAAGTGGCCTATGTTAGGGTGGCATTCTCCGCTTTCACTTCTTTCTCTGGTTCAGTCCTACTTTATTAGGAAATTAAAGCCAAAGTCCCATTTAGGAGGAGCAGGGCTTATACCCTCAAATCAAAATATCAGAAGTGTGATTAAAAAGTAAGGGTGACATTCTCCCCACGGAAGGGTCAGGAGGAGGGGGAGATCCAGATAGCACTGCTATTATCTGTGGTTATTTCTTTTTCTCACTTGTAATTTTGTACATCTGTGCTCCCCCCCCAAATTTTTTCTTGACTAAATTAATAGATATTATATTATTAGGCATTTTTTCCTCTGGAAACAGCTCTTGGATCAGCTCTACTGTTTTTCTATATTTTAAGGTATTAATACCCATTCTTAAGTTATTTTATTCCTACATTTTCCTACAGTTGATTTTTGTCATTCTTTTTCTAACTCCTTGAATGCTTAATCCATTTCATTCTTTCTGGCCGATTAAAGCACTGAAGGCCATCCATTATTCTGAATACACTCTAAACCATCAATTGTGTAAAATGCTGTGTTTTCCTTATGTTTTCAATACTCTGCAGTGTTAAAAAATGTCTTCCTAAAAAAATAATGGATGTAATATAGTCAGTGAACTCTTGTAAAGATTCCCCTTGCACAGTCCCCACCTGCCCACCTGCAACGCTGGGTTTCTCTCACTCTGTAAAACCACCACCTGGCTGCTCCTCATCCTGTTACCCGGAGACCCTTGTCCTGGAAGCCTGCAGCAGTCTTTCCAGGTGGACAGCAAACTCAGGGCAAGGTTCACACAGCAGCCCTCGGGATCCTTGGGTGTGCTCAGAGCCCTCAGCCCGTGGTCCACCTTCGTTAGAAAGGTCAAGAAGCCAGCCCCGGGGCTAAGTTCATAAGACGAAAAGCGTGGAAGCTGAGGCTGAGTCCAAGTGAGGCTCAAAGAAACACACACCTTTGTGAGGACTGCCCAGCCTTCACATTCCCATCTGAGACCCCGTGTCTACCTTCACGGCAGCATCTCAGAAACAGGTGATCAATGAAGTGCTGGATTTCATCACTTGATTAAAGGGTACACTACAGGCCAGTGAGGTTCAGTAAGACAGTCGCTTACTAAGAATCAGCTGGCTTGTTGTGAGTGCCCCTAATTAGCTCCTGCAGCACTTGGGAGGGATTTTAAATTATATATTTATTTTCTTTGGGATAAAAAGAAATCAATAGCTCCTTTAGCTTGCTCTTGGAAACATTCCACCCTAGAATAAGCTCAGTGCAGGGGAGAAGACTTCATCTGAGGGCCTGAAAGAGCATTTTAAATGAGCAGCTTACTTCTGACAAGAAACTAAGGGCAGCCTGTTCATTCTAGTCACATCACTGATCTCGAAAATACAGAAGAGCATTGAGTGAGGTTCTTGAAAATAGAATGGCTCTTTCTTCTCCTTCATATGTGACCATCCACCAACTTTACTTTTCTGGTTCTTAATCTTCCTCCTGTTAAAAGACCTTAGAAACTTCTTTAATTCAATCAGTCTAGAGGATGGCTAATCAAGGTGACCACTTTTTGTCCCACCATTTTCTCATCTAAAATCTCCATTTTCTTAGAAATGGCATTTCTAAGTTATGCCATTAAGCTAGGAAAAATTTTTTCTTTTAACCTCTAGGTTGAAGTCAACTATTATGAAAAGAAAGCAAGCCTCAGTCTAAATACATAAAATATAAAACATCACTTAAAGGAATATAGTCACCTAATAAATATCATGATTTTGCATTCTAATGGTAGTTTCGCACGTGGCATTTTTTGACTATAATTACTTTAATCAAATACTAGGAGGAAAAAATATATTGTAGCCAACATGAAATTAAAACTAATTACACAACTGCCTCTCAAAATTATGATTACAGTTTCATTTTAACTAAAAAAGAAAATTAAATATTATGAAATTATTTAATTTTCTTTTATTACACTGAACAAGATTTTACTTTATTTCCTAAGGGACCCTCAAGAAGATATAATGAGTTACTTAAGCCTCCTATGATAATAACAACTCCTTTTTGGTAAACATTTTAAAAAACAATCCTGAAACATCAAACCCCAATCACCTATTGTAATTAGTAAGTTTTAAAAGTGAGTCCCTGCAAATAAATGCCATTAAGATGGGATAATTTTTTTTCTTTTAAGTCTGCAAAACATTTTTTTTTTTTTTTTTTATTGCATGTAGCCAGAGAGACATGCAGGGAGGCAAGAATATAGAATTTAGGGAAGAACAGGACCACGGAGGAGACTATCAGAAGGAACAGAGATTGCAAAATCATCTTTTTCTCTGATTGAAGAGAACCAGGCTCAATGAGCCAGGGGAAAATGGAAGGAAGAAAGATACAAAATATATGAAACTCTGCCTTGGGAATACACCTCGTCGAGAATAGATGGGCATCCAAATATGTGTGACTTCAATAGGAAATCCTTACAGTCCCAGATACAGGTTTCTATTCTCTAGCGAGTGGTTCCAACTCATAACAGTGACCTCTCTGTCCACCCAAATGCAGGAAAGTCTTGGTCTATACAGGAGGCAGTTACACAAATGAAACTGGAAATGGGCATTAGTCAAACTGCCAGCACAGAGGACAGAAGATGCATTCAGGTGCTCGTCACAACTGAAGCAGGCAGAAAACTAAAGTTTTTATCTGTATTAATTTTTAAAGTGAACAAAGTGTATGTAGAGTGGGTGTGCAGCTGCCCTAAGGTTCAGGAGCTTATAAGTAGGCTACCAAGTCCAACTTACATATTCTCATTCTAAAGCAGACTGAAATTTCAAGGCTGTCTAACCTTAAAGAAAGTATTTTTAAAAAATGAATGAAAATAATATATATTATTTTGTAAAATATTAAAATAGGTCTCATCACTTCATGGCAAATAGATGTGGAAACAATGCAAACAGTAAGAGACTTTATTTTCTTGGGCTCCAAACTCACTGCAGATAGTGACTGCAGGCATAAAATTGGTAGAAAAGCTATGACCAACCTAGACAGCATATTAAAAAGCAGAGACATTACTTTGGCAACAAAGGTCTGTATAGTCAAAGCTATGGTTTTTCCAGGAGTAATGTATGGATGTGAGAGTTGGACCATAAAGAAAGCTGAACACCAAAGAATTGATGTTTTTGAACTATGGTGTTGGAGAAGACTCTTGAGAGTCCCTTGGACTGCAAGGAGATCAAACTGGTCAATCCTAAAGAAAATCAACCCTGAAATATTCATCGGAAGGACTGGCGCTGAAGCCAAAACTCCAATACTCTGGCCACCTGATACGAAGAGTCAACTCATTAGAAAAGACCCTGATGCTGGGAAAGATTGAAGGCAGGAGGAGAAGGGGACAACAAAGGATGAGATGGTTGGATGGCATCACTGACTTGATGGACATGAGTCTGAGCAAGCTCCGGGAGCTGGTGATGGACAGGAGGCCTGGTGTGCTGCAGTCCATGGGGTCGCAAAGAGTCAGACATGACTGAGCGACTGAATTGAAATGAACTGAACTTTGGTTCATAATAAGAAGACTAGCCTGGTGATGTGAACTTAAAAATTAAGTCATAATGTGAAACTTTTGACTGAATATTTCATACTTGGTTTTAATTTTATTATCATACATTTTTAACTGATCTTTTCTTTTTGCCTACCTAAAAAAAATACACTTATTATTTATTTTTAGCTTCACTGTGTCTTGGTTGCAGCACACAAAATCTTCATTGCAGCACACAGGTGCTCTCTAGTTGTGGTGTGTGGAATTAGTTGCCCCATGGCATGTGGTATCTTAGATCCCTGGCCAGGGATCCCACCTGAGTCCCCTGAATTGGAAAGTGGATTCTAAGTCCCTATCTATTTGTTTGTTTTTTAAACTGTACTTAAAAACCTAGGAAACTTAAGGCTAAAGGAATCTCTGCATGAGAGTCTTAAAATGATCCCGGTTGTTGTTCAGTCACTCAGTCGTGTCTGACTCTTTGTGACACCATAGACTACAGCAGCCAGGTTTCCCTGTCCTTCACCATCTCCTGGAGCCTGCTCAAACTAATGTCCGTTGAGGCGGTGATGCCATCCAACCATCTCATCCTGTTGCCCCCTTCTCCTCCTACTCTCAATTTTCCCCAGCATCAGGGTATTTTCCAATGAGTCAACTCTTCACATCAGGTAGCCAAAGTACTGAAGCTCCACTATCAGTCTTTCTAATGAATATTCAACATTGATTTCCTTTAGGATTGACTGGTTTGATCTCCTTTGCAGTCCCAGGGACTCTCAAGAGTCTTCTCCAACAACACAGTTCAAAAGCGTCAATTCTTCGGCACTCAGCTTTCTTTATGGTCCAACTCGCACTTCTGTACATGACTACTGGAAAAACCATACAGCTTTGACTATATGGACCTTTGTCAGAAAAGTAACGTCTCTGCTTTTTAATACACTTTCTAGGTTTGTCATAGCTTCTCTTCCATAAAAAAAAAAAGAAAAAATGACCCTGTTCAAAATATTTTAAAACTTGACTAGCAATTGAAAATAGTATCATCCTTTTACATATTTTCTGTAGTAATTATGGCACTAGTATAATGTACTCTGCCTTCATCTGATACAATAATTAGCAAGTTTTAAAGTTTGTACCATTAGGATGATGCTAATTACAATAAATACCTATCATTGTACCTACAATGAAGGTACCTACCAATTGTACCTATCAAATACCTACAATGAAGAGAAAAGTTGATGCTGCTTTTTGTCTTAGCTCAGACCTAAAAAAATCCACAAAAAAAGGCATGGAAGACAAACATTTTCTTAGTTTCATGTAACTTTTTGGAAAGATATAACAGGACTACTTTTAAAAATACATTTTATTCTTAGAATTTGGACTGCAAATAACCAAGAAAATGAGAGTAGGGAACAATTTGGTCAGCTTGAAAATCCTTCCAAAACAATTTTTGAATTTGGAAACAAGAAAGTATATAGAGACAAAAGTACTAATGTAGAGAGTTATGGCACATAGTTATTGATATAACTTCTCACTTCAAATAGAAATATAATTTCCTTAGTGATAACATTAAATTATAGGATTGGTTTTCTTAACAAAACACACAGAGAGCAGAATGGAAGCCCCGGCAACAGCCATACACAGGCTGTGGGTAGATGGTACCATAGAAAAGCCAGTTAATTCATGTTGAGTGTCTTCAAAATCTCAGTGTGTCTCTACAACAAAATCTAACTAATATGATTCATACTCACTGAGAAGACTGCAAAAGAATCTGCCAAACTTTTGTCCACCCTCTGACACATCTGGCTATCGCAACTTTATATACTGAACTTGAAAATTTTTATAGGCTTTTTGTACTGAGGAAGGCATTCTGAATAGTATGAAAAACTATATTCCTATGCTGTGAGTCAATAAACTATGAATCTGAAAAACCATTGCAACAGTCTTATTATTTATAATGGCATATTAGGAATTATCACATTACTGTTGAACGTATTCACAGTATGAAGCTGAATCCCACTGAAGCAGTATTTTATTCAGGGTTTTACATTCTCCGCCAATTTGATCCTGATTAAAATGTCAGAGAAAGGATTATCACACTTACTTAATCATATGTGGCACAGTAACTTTTGAATTTTCTTCAAACACTATAGTCATTAAACCATTACACCGTATGTTGTCCACACACTGTGAAATTAAAAATAGACAGTTACAATCGACATGAAAACCTAGGCAGAGTATGTATTCGTAGAATTATTTACAGTCATAAAAACAATTCAGTTTCTCATTTGGGCACATAAGCACGCAAGCATGGGTATGCACACATGTATACACTCACACACATACACGCACACACGCAGAGGGAAACATTACACATTGATGAACAGATTCAATATCCAAATACCAAAACTGTGCACCTAGCAAATGCCCCAGGATAGATATAAGGGCTACATTTTCCTGGAACGTGTTCCCCAAGGATTCTGAGCACAATGTCACATCAGCACAATCCTCTGGCAGTCACAACACAACTTGAGTAGTTTATACCCCTAGTGACCACCTCTGCAACATTCCTTCTCTACCACAGGGCATGGTATGGGGCAGGCAGAGAAGAAATGGTGGCTTCCTTGGATGGAATTCATCTTCTCTCTCACTAGTAAGCTCTGTGCCTGCTTTTTTGTGGGTTTTTTTTGCCAATAAATCCCCACATTTTACTAGTTTTTCTCAAGCAGCTTCTATTGGCACTGTGTTGGTTTGGTGAGGATGAACTGTATGATTTCTCCTGTTTCTGCCATACATAAAGCCCTGTTCATCTCCTCTCTTTTCTTTCTAAGAAGAAAACTCAGAACTTTGCTAATTTGCTCTGCTTTCTTTATTTACATCTATGCCTTATCAATTCAAAATTTCCCTTTGCAATTACTTTGGGTTAGAGAAGTATTTTGAATTATACATATTCCCTTTACACAACACAGAAAATGAAAAAAAACTAAACAGTTTTTAAAATCAGAAATTACTTTTAGTTACTAGGATACCATGTATTACTTAATGATTATAATTAAATGGTGTGAGGAGACTGAGGCCAAGTGATTTCACACAGCTCCTGAGCTCAGGGTTTATCCTAAACCCCAATGTCTAATAAAAGAATTAATATGCATATAAAAAACTTTGGATTACCAGCATCCCCTGACTATTGATTCCCCTACTTAGCCTATCAGCCATTTTCATACTTAATGTTCCTTAAAAATTTGTTTCCTCGTGTTTTATGCCATTATTTCAATGATCAGGTATAGTGGACCTTAACTTCTGGGAGTAAAGCAGAATATTTTAAAGTTCCCCTTAAATTCATTTCTTTAAACATTTGGAATTTTGAGTTATCTTTTTATATGAATAATTATGGTTATCTAATTATAAATTGGATGATATGTGCTTATATGTGAGTTTATACTATATCTTATTCCCATAGGCGGATTACAAAAATACATATAGTAAGACAAAGTCAAGGTAAGTAAGAAAATCAGAGAGGAGTTGGATAAAGGGTGGAAAATAATAAGATGAAGCCTGGAATCAATCGACCACATATACTTTATATTGAGAAGTTCCAAACACTTGTTCTACATGGTCCTCAAAATTAGCTGAGCCATGGGGCAGCCAACTCAAAGGAAGCCATATGATCAACTACAAAATTCATGGCTTAACAGAACCTCAAATCATCCTACTCTCTGTCCAAAGGAAAATTATCTCATGGGTCTTATAAAGAAAACATTGAATAATGTCGTGAACATTACTGTCCTCAACAACATCCTTTTAAAGTAACTACAGTTTAATTTTTTATCAAATCATGTCTTATAAACTTCCTCAACATTGGATGAAGAGTACAAATTCAAACTAACCACTCTGTGGTGAGTCCCAAAGGATGGGTCTTGCTTTTGCTTATCTGATTTCAAGCACTAATGTCACACTCTGCAGAAAAGGGTATGTATGGGCTACTCTTCCTTAGGCATAAATAAATGCTGCTTCTCCCATCAGTTTTCAGTAGCAGGAAGTTAGACACGGTATTCTTCCCAAAGTCCTGAAACTGCACTGTCCTAAATTAGTACCCAGTTGTATGGATCAGTGTTTCCATCAGTGAGCCAAGCTACCAGTAGGAGGGGTATCCTCTTAGGCCTCAAAATGGCGATAACGACCCCAAAGGAAGAGCTCGCAGTCAGGGCCAGGTGAAAAGAGATGCCAATGACTTCATTCATTTCTAAGCATGAGCATACAGGGGAAAGCAAGGAGATGAGTCTGGCTGGTGTGAGCATCTATGACAGAGAAAACAGTAAGAAAGAGGAAGTCAGCTGGAGTCGGCAATCTCAAATCTGGATTATATCCAGCAGGCAGATGGGAAGTCACTACCAGTTTCTAAGTGGTCTTGTTCAAGTTAAAAGATCTACAGCTGGGGGAATTCACTGAATGGCAAGATCATCAGGATGATATTCTGAGTCACAAATGAAATGATTCATGCCTCCGCTGAGGCAGACCATGGGAATGAAGAGGAACAGATGGAGATAAATATTGTGAAGAAAGCAATCATAGAAATTGATGAGTTACTGAATAAAACCAAGAGAAAAAAAAAGCAGGGTAAAATTCAAAGATGACTATCACTATTAGGCCATTTTAAACTGGAAAATGCAAATATACTTAAAAGCAATAAACATGGCCAAATGTCTTTTGAGTGACACAGAACTTAACCAAAACTAGTCTACCTTTTTGGATTCTCATGAGCACCAAGAAGATGCACGGATTATATGGCATTAGGGATTTTACTAAATGAGGGTCTCATGTCTGCATTTACTAAGTATGTGCCTATGTGACAGATACTGGGTTAAATGCTAGGAGATGAGGGCAGGGAGCAGAGAAAGAATATATACAAGAGTTTCAAAGATGAGTAAGGTAAACCACTTTAAATTCACTCTCCTAATTCCAGTGGGAAAATGGTTTAGCACTATCCCCATTCTTATGAAACTATGAGCGAGATTTGGGAGCATGGGGATAGATGTCGCATACAGACAGGGAGAGGAAGGAGGGGTTAAGTGATCCTTCACCCCAGTGACATTTCTAGCTGTTCCTTAGACTTTTCACTCTCAGTTTTTCTGAGCAGAATGAAGATGTTACCTGGGTAACCAACACAGGAAGTGGGAGGACAGAGATGGTGTTTGGTGAGAATTGTGGAAAGTAAACAGTGTTCTTCAATTTCCTTTAACAGTCTAAGCAACAGCACAGTTATCAGACAACAGCCTTAGGATGTCTCAGGGCTATAGATTTTATGTCTAGATATTCTATTTGGATCTTTGAAAGGTAAGTCTGGATCCTTTTTACATAGCAATCTTTTCTTTCCTTTCTTCTTCCTTCCCTCCTTTCCTTTCATACTTTATTTTAAACCTTCTTTTCTAAGTTATCACTCTATTAGATGAAGTTCCAGCAGTGCTAATTATACTGCTTACTGCCTCTTCTGACTCTCATTCATGATAGATCAGTTACTCAAAAGATCTGTAATCTTTGATTTTGAGCACATTGTCATGAGCCCTGAACTGTTGAGGTGTTGCTAATGCAGTGACTTTGTGTTTGCGTCTCCCAAGCATTCTTGGGTTAGCAACAGGCCAAAAATTGTTTCTGCATTAATTTCTTAGTTTGGAATTTTCACACCATGTGAATATTGTGAATCTGAATTTCAAATCCATAGGCCAGAAATGCATTTGTTTTTCTCAAAGGAGATTTAAAAAAATTCAGAACCGAAGACAAAGACAGACTTCTTTATGATTTCCCAGGCCAAACGGGTATTTTTTTGAGTTCTTATTTCATGCACGGGACTGCCTTCCAATGCTCAGGCTTTAAACAGAAATCTCAGTTCCTTTAAGGCGCCCAAGGCTAACCCTGGCTCCTTTTGTTAATACCCCTCAGGCATGGGACCAATAACCAGGCTTAAATCATTCTCGAGTCTCTGTGTCTTCAGTTTACATGCTGTTTGCTCTGACTAAATTTCCCTGTTATTTCTTGCAACTAGAGATTTCCTTTTATATTTATAAATATCATCAATGAATTAAATTTTTTATTATACTGATTTTATGTATTAAATATTTCTGGTTTTGTAGCCAGAGGGGATCTAAATCAGTACAGTCCTCCACACTGCCAGAATTGAAACTTGAGATAAATGTTTTAGATCCAAAAGAGAAGATTTATGTTAGCACTTTTGAACATCTTATTATCCAGTGTCAGATCTCATTTCGTAAATCTTTCTGATTCATTGTGTCAAGCATTAAATTATTTTCAAAAGGAAGAAAAAGAAATTTTTACTTACACTCAAGTCTCAGAAGGAAATATACACGCAATCTGAACCAGAGATCAAAAGACCATGTAATAAAAAATCACATTTAATTGTACAAAAAGGTCTTTGATAACTGACACATCTATCTGTGAGATGGATGAAAAAAAAAATATATATATATATACACACACACACACATATACACATATGTTGCTGTTGATTAGTAGCTAAGTTTTGTGACCCCATGGATTGTAGCTGGCCAGGCTCGTCTGTCCCTAGGATTTCCCAGGCAAGAATATTGGAATGGGTTGTCATTTCCTTTTCTAAGGGATCTTCCCAACCCAAGGAGTGAACCCACATCTCCTGCATCAGCAGGCGAATTCTTTACCACTAAGCCACCAGGGAAGCCCATACACACATATACATACATGTGTATATGAAATATATTATGGTATACTTATAACAGAGAAGTGGTTTTGAAATGGACTCTTTACCTATTAGAGGCTCCACAGACAGGGTTCAGTGACAATATGATTTTGAACAAACAGGACTCCTAGCGGCTCTGGGTTTACCAATTCTACTTCAACCAGAATATTTTGCTTTTATCTCATTTCCATTTGGCATTTTCAGTACTGCTACACTGAAGAGAGAGTTCTCTTCCAGAAAGAAAGTTAAACTACAATAGAACTTTTATTTATGAATGTGTGTATGAATATATTAATATTTATATTGGAAGCCATCATATATATTCATGGTCATATAAGCACATATCTTGTGTTGGGGAGAAGAGATTGAGCCCTGGGGAAATGAATCCAGTTCACACAGTTAAAAGAGAAAGACATGAAAATAGCCAGGGTGTCATATAACTTGAAGGACACAATTTATGTGAATTACTATAAACCTTAAAATCAGTAAGATAACAAAAGCAGATTCCTAGATCATGGCTATTCTAATTCATTTTGTGATGACTATGACTGGGGGGTAGAGGACTGGGAATATGCATATTTATAAAAGCCCCAGGTAATTAAAAAAAATTTTTTTTATTGGAGGATAATTGCTTTACAATATTGTGCTGGTTTCTGCTATACATCAACATGAGTCAGCCCCAGGTATACATATATCCCCTTCCTCTTGAATCTCTGTCCATCTCCCACCCCATCCTACTCCTCTAGATTGTCATAGAGCACTGAGTTGAGCTCCCTGTGTCACAAAGCAAATTCCTACTAGCTATCTATTTCACATATGGTAATGTATATGCTTCCATGCTACTCTCTCAATTCATCCTACCATCTCCTTCCCACACGGTGCACAAGTCTGTTCTCCGTCTATGTCTCCACTGCTGCCTCTGCCCTACAAAGAGATTCATCAGTACCATCTTTCTAGAGTCCATACACATGCGTTGTGGCTGCTACTGCTAAGTCACTTCAGTCGTGTCTGACTCTTTGCGACCCGGTGGACTGTAGCCTGCCAGGCTCCTCTGTCCATGGAGTTCTCCAGGCAAGAACACTGGAGTGGGTTGCCATGCCGTCCTCCAGGGGATCTTCCCAACCCAGGGATTGAACCCTCATCTCTTATTTCTCCTGCATTAGCAGGCAGGTTCTTTATCACTAACCCAATCGGAAATACAATATTTGTCTTTCTCTTTCTGACTTACTTCACTGTACAATAGGCTCTAGGTTCATCCACCTCATTAGGATTGACTCATATGTGTTCTTTTTTTAATAGCTGAGTAAAGGTCCATCTAGTCAAGGCTATGGTTTTTCCAGTGGTCATGTATGGATGTGAGAGTTGGATTATAAAGAAAGCTGAGCACCAAAGAATTGATGCTTTTGAACTGTGGTGTTGGAGAAGACTCTTGAGAGTCCCTTGGACTGCAAGGAGATCCAACCAGTCCATCCTAAAGGAGATCAGTCCTGGGTGTTCATTGGAAGGACTGATGTTGAAAGTGAAACTCCAATACTTTGGCCACCTGATGCGAAGAGCTGACTCATTGGAAAAGACCATGATTCTGGGAAAGATTGAAGGCAGGAGGAGAAGGGGACGACAGAGGATGAGATGGTTTGACGGCATCACCGACTCAACGGACATGAGTTTGGGTAAACTCAGGGAGTTGGTGATGGACAGGGAGGCCTGGTGTGCTGCAGTCCATGGGGTCACAAAGGGTCGGACACGACTGAGCACTGAACTGTATATATATACACATCACAATTTCTGTATCCATTTTTCTGTCGATGGGCATCTAGGTTGCTTCCATGTCATAGCTATTGTAAAGAGTGCCGCAATAAACACTGGGGTGCATGCATCTCTTTCAGTTAGGTTCTCGCAGGTCATGGTGGCTCAGTGGAAAAAAATCTGCCTGCAATGCAGGAGACACAGGAGATGCGGGTTTGATCCCTAGGTTGGGAAGATCCCCTGGAGGAGGCCATGGCAACCCACTCCAGTATTCCTGCCAGGAAAATCCCATGGCTGGAGGAGCCTGGCAGGCTACAGTACACGGGGTCACAAAGAGTCAGACATGACTGAGTGACTAGGCACATGCCCAGTAGTGGGATTGTTAGACCCAGGTAATTTTGAAGCAGTTGGTCCTTGAAGGAAGGTTGACAATGGCTTTTGCAGCTGAGTTTTTGTTTGGTTGGTTGGTTGGGCTTTTTTGTTTTCATTTTTTTTTTTTGGCTGCACCACACAGTTTGTGGGATCTTAGTCGCACAGAGTCGGACATGACTGAAGCGACTTAGCAGCAGCAGCAGCAGCAGTTCCCTGACTGGGGATGGAACCTATGCCCTTTGCAGTGGAAATGCAGAGTCCTACCCATTGGACTACCAGGGAATTCCCTCTAGTAGGCTTTTCTGCAAGTCCTGCTTAAGGAAGTATCTGGTCAAAGGTCAGTAATCTACTGCATCACCATACCTTTCTATCTTCCTAATACTTCTAAGGAGTGGGAAAAAAAGTAAACTTAATTTTTCTCTTAAATCACCCTTTTATATTAAAGTAAAAAATTCCCTATTGATTCCAGAGAAGCTATTTTAAGGGAGGAAGCATGAGAGCGTGCTACAAATTTGCCTATATTTTGACACATCTGCCCAAACCAAGAAGCTCAGAGGTGAATTTTAATTCTGCATTTTAGTTAATACCCATAATTACAGAAAAATCTGTTTAATACTCCATTATGTATCACAGTAAGACATGCACAAATGAATGCACTATATTGAAATGAACGGTCAAATCTTCAGCTTCAAATTTTTCCCTATAAATAGATGAAAAAGGGAAGAATTATTGGTCAAGACCATTAACCACTTGCACATTTTGTTGGAGGCACCAACGGTTAATTATGACCTTGCTGGTGGAGCTAAAAGTATAATTAATCATTCAAGCAATTGTTACTTCTAAAAATTACAGCTTCAAAGAGAGAGGCCTGACAAAGCTAAAAGTCTTAATTTTCATACAGAGTTCTCTATGTGAAACTGGGATTGTGTCAATACTTAGGCACCACTTTATTATTTCAAGTAAGAGCTATATGTGATTAGTATAACATGGTACAATGGTTTAGCAAGGTGGAGTCAAATTAAGCCAGAAAAAATTAAAATTATACAAAACAAAAAAAAATGACAAAAATAAGGACAAAATTATTGAGAATATATTCATAACTTAGATTGAAAGAAAATGTTCAGTTCCCTAGGACAGGGAAGGATATCTACGAGCATAGCTCCAACAAATAAATGTCCATCTGGTATAAACAGACAAGAAATAGATATGGTGGGAAATGTTAGTCTCACTGATAATTACAAAAGTAATTAAAACCACTAGGAAGGAATACAACTTTTCCATTAAATGAGAAAATGTGACAAACATGACAAAATTCAGCACTGGCAAGACTTAGAAAAGATGAGTTACGTATTTCTTGGGGTGTTTTGAGTCATGTATCATGAAATCATGAAAGTGATCAGGCCCTCTGCACCAGCCGTATGCCTGTGGGTAAGATACACCAAAAAGTGGCCTTAAAAGGAGGAGTAACTCCCGGTGCAAAGATGGTTAGCACCATCCCATCATATATTAGTGCGGAAACTTTGAAACTGCCCATATGCCTAATTATTCAGAAAGAGCTAGAAAAGTGGAAGTTAACATGATGTGTGCTTAGTTACTCAGTCATGTTGGACTCTTTGGGACCCCATGGACTGCAGCCCACCAGGTTCTGTCCATGGGAGTTCCTAGCCAAGAATACTGGAGTGGATTGCTATTTCCTTCTGCAGGGGATCTTCCTGACGCAGGGACTGAACCCGCATCTCCTGCATTGGCAAGCAGATTCTTTACCTGCTGAGTCAAAGGGGAAGCCTAAGTGAATATGGTAGAATAAATATATGTTACCATTAGGAGACACCGATACAAAGAACTCACAGGAATATAGGAAGATGTAAAAAGCAAAAAATGATGCATATATGCACCTAGAGGCAAACTGTTGAATTATTTTTGTATGGCAGGACTGTGAAGGTTTCAGAGATGAAAATATTTGATTTTCAGAACAGAGTTTCTCAAATCTTATTGTGCAAAAGTGATCAGTGGAGCCTGTTAAACCTGAGGGGGTGTCTGGAATGTGGGTTCAGGAATCTGCATTAAAAAAAAAAAACCCTTCAGGTAATCGTCTGTGAAAGACACTTCGATAAACATTTATTTAGTGATCTGGGTGTTGAGAGTATTTCTGGTTCCTTTTTGTATCCATATTTTTACATATATATGATAAAATATTAGAAGGCACATTTCAAGCATTCTGTAGGCTCATCTTATCAATAATGAATATGCCCAGAGGCATATTTGGGAGACTGACAAATTTCATCGATGTATGTATAGCACACAGTTTGCCCTATAAAATGAAAATGTTTTAAGTGGAGAACAAAGCCCAGTTGAGATGCAGGCTGCTGGGCAGTAGAGTAGGCTCAATCGATAGTGGAGCACTTTGTCCCCACCACCCCCCATTCAAACCCTGTGTCAGGAAAATCACTAAGTATCTCAGAACGCTCACTATCTGGCTCAACATTTTTTTTTAATTAGAGTGCTATTGTTTTACAATGTTTTACTGGTTTCTGCTGTCCAACAAAGTGAATCAGCTCTATGTATACATATGTTTCCTCCGTCTTGAGCCTCTGTCCCTCCCCCACATCCCAGGCCCCTAGGTCATCACAGAGCACGGAGCTGAGTTCCCTATTCTATACAGCAGGTTCCCACTAGCTGTCTATTTTACACACAGTAGTGTACCCATGCCACACTTAATCTCCCAGTTCATCTCACCCTCCCCTCACCGTGTCCACTTGTCTGGTCTCTATGTCTACGTCTCTATTCCCGCCCTGGAACTAGGTTCATCTGTACCATTGTTCTAGATTCCACACGCGTGCATTAATATATGATGTTTGTTTTTCTATTTCTGACTTACTTCACTCTCTGTTTGATAGACTCTAGGTCCCTCCATATCTCTACAAATGACCCAATTTCATTCCTTTTTATGGTTGAGTAATATTCCAGTTTATATATGTACCATAACTTCTTCTAGAAGCAGTTGACTCACAACCACTCCCTCCTCTTTGATACATTTTCCTCATTTGACTTGCAGGACACCACACCCTCTTGGCTGTCCTCCAGTTGCATCTCTGGTTCCTTCTCTTCTTTGCTGTTCTCTGTGACTCCTCACTCACTCCATGGGCTTCTCCTCATTTCTATCTATACGGACTCCCTGGGTGATCTCAACAGTCTCGTGGCCTTAAATATCAGCTAAATGGCAGAGAGTCTCACACATGGACCTCCCTCCAAGCACTGAGCATCCATACCCCCCTGCTTACTTAACAACTCCACTGAAATTACTTCCCCCTTTTCTACTTTCCCTCTCAACATTCCCCTTCAGCCACATCTAACCTTCATGCTATTGCTCAAAATATACCATCTGCTACTCTAGAGTGCTTGTAGCGGCTGTTCCCTCCGTGTGGAATGACTTTCCCTTTGTTACATATCTACATGGTATTTCCATCACTCACCACAGTCTTTGTTTACATGTTGTCTTCAAAATGAGATGATCACCTTTTCAAAATTGTACTGACCCACACCTACCTCCAGTAGCCAATCCTTCTCAACCTGCCCTATCACCTTCTAACATAAAATATTATATATTTATTATCTTTACATTGTTTTCAGTTTCCCCACGCTAGACTGTAAGCTACACAAGGTCAGGGAATTTTTGTTGTTGTTGTCTCCTGTCCACGATATATCACAAGCACCGAGATAGTGCCTGGCATATGTTATCACTGCATAAATATATTTGTTGAATGGCTGAAATTTTAAGTACCAAAACCACACAATATTAAGGTTCTACTGAACACAGTAATTTCATATCATGATCACTGTCACTCAGAAAGACACAATTTCCTGTTGTTTCCTTATCCAATTCAACTGTACATATAATCTAGTACACTAATATATTAGCCATAGATACTTGGAGAAATAGGAAGAAATTGTACATCTAACTCAAGATGTAGTCTACGTGCGTACTCAGTCACGTCCAACTCTTAGCTACCCCATGTCTTCCAGGTTACTCTGACCATGGAATTTTTCAGGTAAGAATACTGGAGTGGGTTGCTATTTCCTGCTAAAATGTAGTCTAAGTAGACAGAATCACTTGAATGCTTCTGGGAGGCAAAGTATTAGATCCTTTCTTTAAAGGACCAGGCATAGAATCATTCATACACCTCAAAGGTCTTTTCTCTCTTAGCGATGCCTCACCTGGCCCCCTAAGTAAGATCGCTCGCTTAAAGTTTTTATCAGCTCTGAATCTTAGGCACCCCAGTTATGTCATAAGGTAGAAACTATAAGAAGCTGGAAAAACATCTTTGTCTACAACTCTAATTCTCCTCATTCTTCCTATTTATCTTGGCTTCACAACACATACAAAATTTTGTTGCATCATTAAGTTGTCTACTTCTCTTTCTTCTCTACTAATCTGTCTGTCTCCTTGAGAGCAGGGATCGTTGCCAAACCCCTGGTATCTACACAATGCCTGGCAGCACAGGGTGACTGTTCAGTTAACGTTCACAGAATCAATGACTGATTCAAGAGTTTCTTAAGGTAAAAGATGCATTCCACAGACTTAATTACAGTATTAATTCATACAGCTTAGAGCTAATGAAAGTATTAGTAAATCACCATAAGTGTGTAATTATGCAAATATACATGATCCCATATTTTTGTTTCTTTGTTAACCAGAAAAGAAGCACCTTGACTTCAGCTATTTATTCATTATCCAAACAGTCCTGAAAGAAAAGCAGTAAAAATTCGGAATTCCAGTAGAGGATATTTAGAGTGGTAATAAAAGACCTGGATTAGGTTTGAGTCATGACCCAGCACAGTTGTGTAACTTCGGACAAAAGCTTATTAACCTTCTGAACCTCAGTTTTCATACCTGTGAAATGGGACTACTGTTTCTGTTTACCTTCAGAATATTATTGTAAAGGACAAATTAGATTAAGTCTGGTAAAACTTCTTTGACATATAAAAATAATTAACTTGCACATTCATTTTCTTTCTATTTTTGGTTTTCAGTCACTTTGAAAAAAATTAAGGGGTTTTCCTGGGGTCCAGTGGTTAAGACTCTGCTCTCCCAATGAAAAGGGCACAGGTTCAGTCCTCAGTCAGGGAACTTAGATTCTGCATGGCTCACGGCAAGGCCAAAAATAAAAAAAAATAAAAAAAATTTGTTTCTTAAAAAAGAAAAAATTAAGTATCTGAAAGACTATGATATATTGATAGTTCATATTCATATCTAAGGCATATATAAATTACTAAGAGCTCTTCAGAAAAGGAAGACAATGGGATCTATAACATTTTCCTTTCCTGTTTGCCCCAATCATCCTTCAGTTAACAACTCTGAAGATGATTAAGCTTCAATATTTTCCTTCACAGCTTCCCTTTTCACCTAGATTGGTTAATGGAGCCAAAGTTAATGTGGAGCTTGGCTTGAAGAATGCCCAAGTCCAATCATCGCTAGTTTTGACATTTTTTTTAAAAATCCTGAATAAACGTAGCAATTCCCTAACCAGGCAGTGCTGATCAAGGAAAGATAAGCACATCTGTTCCCTAACTTTTTCTACATAAAATACAGGAACTCCTTTTCAGGCCTCATACTACAGATAGTATCTCTTTTTTTATTTGATTCCACACTCCTTGTTAGCTATTTTTACATCTCTCACCATTTTCCTATCTCAGCAACAAATAAGCATTAAAAAAAAAAAAAAAAAGCTAATGAGGTCACTGGAGAATTTACTCCTCACGGGGCAATTTTAACACTCTCCAAACAAACAAACAAAACCACTGTCCAACACAAGTGTATATCGGCTTCTACAAAAATGCCCAGGACGCAAAACACAATGACAACATTTAGGTAAATTTTAAACAAACAAACAACAACAAATGATTCAATACATGAAGACAATGACCACAGTAACCAGATACAATTTTCTAATAAAAATAAATTGACTCTAAAACTGCATCCCAAAAGTTTATGCTGTGAAATTTAAAACAAACAAAAACCAACGTGGGGCCAAAGTCACTTGCTTACCTGACTGATGTCACTTGTCCAGGCAGCTTTCTCCTGGCGGGAAGGTGCTAGCAAGACCACAGTGAAAGGGGCAGCATCAGGAGGCTCCACCACTATTTTGAAATCCAAGTGTCCAAACACTTGGCCAGAACCTTTGGCTTCAACACAAGTAAACCAAACAATTAGATGTGAATACAAAAATATGAGTGATAACTGCTTTCTCAAGGTCCTAGTAATACAACCAATGTGCATTTAAGTCCAGAATCTCCTTTTAGTGATACAGGGACTTCTCAAGCACGGGGACGGCTTTGTTAAGCTCATAAGCAGATGAAAAAGCTGAGATCGGTGGGTTACTCAAGACTAGGGTCCTGCTCTCCTTGTCAATTCATGGCTTCTTAAAAACTTTCCATAAATTACAGAATTCCAACATTCTAATTCAATTACTTTCTTCTCTGCCGCTGCAAAGTCACTATCACAAGACAAATTCAGTAAAATGTAAATTTCCAAAGATGGCTTAACTGGGGTCACAGGTTAAATGGTTCAACAGAATTTTTCATATATAAATGAATTCAGGGAATTTATTCTTAACGTCTTTCCTGTCTCCTGAAGCAGCTCTTCTTAGCTATCAATGAATAAAAACCATAGGACTATTTAATGCTAATATAATTCTAAGTGATAGAATGTGACTTACAGTCATCATCGCTAGCATCAGGCTCCTCGACCAAGGTACATTCTATTAGAGACAGAACTCCACCTGTCTGGAAACAGACCAATTTTTCATTAAGAGGCTGAGAGTCCTGCATAGGTTGGGAAGCTGTGATTTGTAAACCTTACATTTTAACTGCCACAGAAGAAAGAGCAATTCAGTTTTGAAACTAATTTTTCATAGAGCCCAAAATTAAATTTAAATGTGTAAAAGTAATTGAATTCACTGAGCTTCATGATTCTTCCCCACCATCTGACTCTCATTCCCAATGTCTGTAAAATTTAACGAGTCGGTCTATGGGGGATTATATGGCACCTCAAAGGCCCCACAGAGTGAATGCAGCTCAGCAAAGGGTAGAACTCTACAACCAGTAAGTGACTTAAGCAGTAGAATGCTGTTGTTGTGATGCTGGATAATATTTTCAGGCACTAATAACAGAAGGTACAGATAGGCAAGCTTTTTCTGTAAAGGGCCGGCTAGTAAATCGTTTAGGCTTTGCAAGCCATATGATCTCTATTGCCACGCTTAAATTTGCCATTTTAAAAAGCATGAAAACAGCCAGGTACAATAGGAAGGAAATGAATTGTGGCTGTGTTCCAATAAAACTTTATTATTAAAGAGAGGCAGCAAGCTGTGGGCCGTAGTTTTCTCACTCTTGGTACTGAGTAAGATAAAATAGCATTTAGCGAATATTACACAATCAGTACACTGCAGTCATTTGACAAGATTTTTGAGCTCAGTCAACAACTAGTAATTTGGTCCAGGTTATGATTTTAACTACCCTTCTTTATGGCAATTGCACTTACATTTCTATTACTTTGGATTTAACTGACAACAAAGTAAATGTCAAGGTTGGCAACTGTATATTACCTCATCATGATATTGTAATAACCTATTTTATGATAGCAGGCATGGGAAAGTCACAATTAAATTAACCTCAATGCCTCTTAAGTGCATGGAACATAAATGGAATAGTCATGTAAAAACAGTACCTTGAGCAGATGCAGCTTTCCTCCTGAACTTCTTGTACAAATTAAAAAGTGTTTTGTAAACAAGAAGCACTGTCTTTCTCCTTCCTTTTTCAAAGACAATGAACCCAGGCGAACTTTACTAAGTTTCCCTCTCTCAACGGAAGGTACTTGAATAAGAGAACCTGGTGATCACAAAAGTGAAGAACACACAGTAATTAAAATTCTGTCAAGTGAGAGCAGTTCCTGATGCAAAAACACTAGGGCCTGTTTCCCAAGATACCAAGGAATTATTTGATGTACCATCGGAATAAGCAAATCCCCTGCACTTGGAGCAGAAGAAACAATGCATTGCTGTGTTTTAAGGGTCACACCAATTCTTACTATTTTTGTAGAACACTTTAGATTTGATTATTTATTTATAAGCTGGAAAATAAGTTTAAAACGAAGCCATACTGAATTCAAAGAATGAGACACTTCTGCCATCTGTCCTTCATAATCTGATCCTTATCAATTTATTTACATAAGAATAGAGTACATATTGTATAATTACATATAGTAATAAAACAACATAATAAAAAGCAAGTCAAATTTGTTTTCCCTAAAGCAATGAAGGTAGATAAATAGCATTAATATAGCCTACTTTGTATTTAAAAACATGATGTACATTTATAACGTACATTTTTAAACGTACATTATAAAAATACACAGATTATACAATTCAACACAATTTAGCGAAGGGCTGTTTTTAAAGGGCAGTTATTTCAGGTTACATTTAAATTATATGTGATAAAAATTCTTTGTGAAATCTACATGGAAAAGAAACCACATAAATTCTATATGCAGAACACTCCTGTGAGGGAAACTATCTTCCATTCAAGAAGCTAAGCACAGATTTTATATAATTTCACTCTAATTATGACCTCCTGCTCTTCTTAAGAGGAAATTCTAATTTAAATAACAAACCAAAAAACACTAAGAAAGATGCTTGCAAATACCTTGCCTCTGACTTCTGAAATGCCCTGAGCCAGTACTATTTCTACTATTTGTATAATTCACCACCTACCCCAAATTCAGCTTTACAAAGGCTCCTATCAGCTTCATAAGAACTATTAAATGAATATTCATCACTTAATTATGAACAGTGGTCATCACTAAGAGATCAGACTGTAGGCAACTTTATTTTCCTCTTCATACATTTCCTAGGTTTCCTGATTGGTTTTTTTAATTGTGTTTTTGGAATAGTAAATCTATGACTGTGGGTCACAAAACACTTACATTAACATATGACTATTTCAAAGGGTACCTACCTTTACAGAGATCTAAAGATGTGCAGGAGGTAAAGAACCCAAATCTCTATGGGTCCCTGAATGCCACCCATTCAGGTGAGTGTTTAAGTGGGCTGCCTGAAAAAGGCAGAGTCATCATCTGTTTGGTGCCTAAAGGATAACACAGAGGTAGTCCTGGGAGAGGGTGTGGGACTGGGGAATAGGAACGGGAAAGGGCTTGGTTCCAGTGATAGGAATGGGCAACAAGGAAGACAGGTAGGTGGGAGCAAACTGGCAGAGAGCACAGGCAGCAAGTAATTAAATACGAGGAATAAAGGAAAGGTGAAAAAGCAGAAGGCAGAATGCTTAGAGGAGTAAATGAACAGGTAATAGCCACAGAAGGACTGTACTCGTGAGACCCACTGGTGGAATCAAAGCCAAAGATCTTTCAGAGGACCTGGATTATCCTGGCCAGGAGACGGCGGTGGATTCAGCAACATAAAAACTGAACGTCAGAAAGGGAATGTATGGGAAAAGACAGTAAGTTCTAGCTTTGCCATGGGTGGTCATGAGTCATCCAGACAGATGGGTTAGGGCCAAGCGGAAGACTGCAACAGAGACAGGCGGACAAGTGGGTTTGAGGGTCGTTTTCAGAAAGGATATAACTGAGGCTAAGAAAACTGAATAATGATGTGCTCGTGGGTAAATGCTTCTAGTATTTAATGATTTTGTAAGTTGGGAATTTTAAAATACACTGTTAACTCATGTATTAGTCATTATTGTGAATTTTAGCTTTGAGGTAAAAAACCAAATGTTTCCTTGGCAACTATACACTAATATGCCTAATCTATAACTGCTCATCTCAGATCCAAACAGGAGACTATATGCATTAGGTATGCACAGAAATCTGTGCATCTGAATTAGAAGTGAACAATTTCAACATTGGTTTATAAAATAATATTAAAAAAGATGTTAAGTGGGATTTTTTCACATTTCGTCTTATGTTTGACATGATGTGTCAACACAACTATGAGACTTGAAGATTCCTTTCTAGTTATTACAAATAAGAGAAATCATTAGTCTTCATGATCCTTTGCATCACCATTGTCATCAGTCTATCTAATAACTGGGGTCAACTTATAAAAAAACTTGTTTTTCAGTCACTAAATTCCCATGGTGTGGCATTCAAGACTGGCTAATGCCCTTATTCTTATTCCATTCAGTAGTTTAAAAGACTGAAGAGCAATTTCCAGGTTATTGGATTAGGCATTTGAATAGGTATAACTATTTCCAGAGCCCATGTTACAATTTCAAAGAACACTGGTACATTGAAAGTACATGATTTTGAGTCTGGGAATGATTAAAGTACCAGAGAGGTTCTTGTTTCATTCTCAACGCATTTAGCTTTAAATTCAGTCACTCTATTTACTTTTCCTGATTCACCCTTCTACCAGACAACGATGACTATGTATAATGGATTTTGCACAAAATGTCAACTTACAGTGCTTTTATTTTCTAATATTCATATATATTTCATGTTATTGAAATAGAAACTTATTCCAAAATTTAGATCTTGGTTTTTAAAGTTTATGTCATAATCTCACTGACTCTAGTCTAGTCATTGTTATGAACATCTAATTTTCACAACAACCCTAAAAGACAGGTACTACTATTACCTCCACTTAAAAAGAGGAAGGGGCTTCCCTGGTGGCTCAGTGGTAAAGAATCTGCCTGCCAATGCAGGAGGTGAGGGTTCGATCCTTGGATCAGGAAAAGCCCCTGGAAAAGGAAATGGCAACCCATTCCAGTATTCTTGCCTAGAAAACCCCATGGACAGAGAAGACTGGTGGGCCCCAGTCCATGGGGTCACAAAAGAGTTAGACACGACATACTGACTAAACAACAACAAAGAAAGGAAACTGAGGCTAAGAGAAGTTAAGCAAATCGTCCAATATCACACAGCAAGGAAAGGGAGGAGACAGGATTTGACCTCCATGATGTAGCGAGCTATACTGTCTATTACTGCCTCGAACACGTACAACATTTGCTCAGGAAACTTTGAAAAGATTTTGAAAATAAATGACAATGTCCAATTGCTGCTATGACACAGTCCTTTGCATCACACTCATCAACTATCTAGTAACTGGAATCAGTTTATAATAAAATAAGCTATTTCAATCAACAAATTCCCACTGATTGACATTCAAGATTGGCTATCACCCCTATTCAGAGGGGAGCTTTCAGACGACCTTATTTTTTCTAGTCCTCAGAATTAAAATTCATTTTGATATTGAAACCACACATATTTATGCATATATGTTTGCACTCATGCATTGAAAGTATCTAGTAAAAGTAATAATTGTAGCAACCAAAGCAAAACAACACAAACTTTCCAAATTGACTGTAATTGGATTACTTTCTACTTTCAGATTAAGGTCTGATTTCTTTTTAAACCACCTTTATTGAATAATTCCCAAGCAGACTCACCAAACCAAACAACACAGAAAAATACTGCTGAAAGGCAAATCATTAATATCAACGTCAATACAGCAATAACATCAGATATATCAATAGCTGACAAAAGCGCCTCGAACATGTGGTACAGAACAGGCAATAAATAAAATCTAGACACGAATCAAAGGGAGAGGTGGTTCAGGATTGGTTTTTCTGGTGCAAGGGAAAAAAAAAATGATTTCTTCACTGTATTCAACCTTCCAGCATTTTTCAGCATAGATGCTTTTTCCAACTTAGAAATATATTAAAAGTTTATGTGTAATAATAATACTCATCAATCCAAAGTCCTTTCAGAAATTGAATACAAGTTATAGAAACTTTTGTTTCCATTTTCACGTATTACAAAGCTCAAGTCCTTTAGTAAGCATTTTTCGGTGGACTCCAAACATAAGAAAAATACAAAACAAGACAGCTGACATTCAAAACTGCAGTTCAACAAGCAATTCAATTTAACCCATTGTCCGTTTTCCAGGTATCTATAATGGAAAGCATTGTACTAGGCAAGAGAGAATTCATAAATACTGCCCTTCAGAATCACAATTACTGGGACAGACAGGCAAGCAAACACGTACAGAGGACAAAATGCACGCACCAGGAGTGAGGGTGCTTGGAAATGCGGAGGAAAGTAAACTCATTCACACTGGAGGGGAGAGGAGGAGGAAGATGATGAGGACATTTAAAAGGCTCTGATCTGAGCCTAGCAGGACAAGAGGACCTTCCACAGGCACAAGAAACACGGATGAGGGAATCCCTGGTCCCCAGGCTGGGGCCTACACACATAAAGGCACAGAGGCAGACGATGCCAGGAAGGCAGGAAGCCAATATGGGGACACAGTCTGTGAAGAGGAGTGGAGGGGGAATTAGGAAGGCCTGGTGTTGTCAGCATTATAGTCCACTATTACTTAAAGAAAAATTAACACTTCAAGTCAAAAATGAGAAAGGTATCGTATACTGAAATATACTTCCAAACGTTAACATCTGTGTGATTTCTCTCCTTGTAAATAAATAATGGAAAATAGAACAGCATGTGTTAAATTTTGTAAGTGTTCTGTGCGGAAATTAACATGTGCAGCACAAATAATGTCTTGTTTGATGAGGTAAAAAAAAATGTTTCAGGCAGCACATTTTGGTAGGCACTAGAAATGCAAATATCTTCAATTAATATTGGCACGTTATAAACAGAAACCACATAAAGTTCCAAATTTATATGCCACTCCTTCCCAGGTTCAAAATTATGACTGTGTGCAATATATTGCCTGAAATTGACTCTGTGAGGGCATGTTCCCCTCCCTCAGGACACCTAAGCACTTGCAAAGAATTTCAAGTGTGGTTTACTTCGTGTACTTTGTAATAAGAACCACAGAAGAATATGCACTGTCATGGCGTAGCTTCTCTACAGTTCCCAGCATAAATATCTTCCACTCTTCAAAAGCTTAATTTACTGGGTGATGCCTCCGAAGCACACCCCTCAAACATGATACCTTGGCCATTGCCAAAGTACGGCAGGGCAAGTTGAGACATTTCATCTAGCCACTGGAGTTACCAACTGAATCAAGTCATATCATGTGGGGCCGATCCGGAAGTGCTGATGAAAAATGGGAACAAGAGACAGCTGTTTTCACTGCGGACATTGTCCCCTCTCCTATGGGAAAGGGCTTTGAGTAAGGCAAGTTTCTCTTGGGCCTTTGCCTGGATGTCGTCACCACCTGGCACTGCCACTCCAATCGGCCAGACCAATCTGTCCTCCTTGGAGCTGTAGAGAATGTCCGGTCCACTGAGGAGCAGGGTCCAGTCAGAATGTAACTTACTGTCCCACTCGTGCTTTACTATTATTGTGTTGCTGTTTTTCATGGCCCCTGAAAAGAAACAGCACAAAGGTGGGCCTCAACCACAGCCTCGGTCAAGGCCATGGGGACGTCCTGCGCGAACAGCATCAATCAAACAGCTAAATCAAGCCTGCTCCACAATGCTTTCCTGGATCTGCCTGTGATAACGTGACAGGTAGAGACCACTTAGATGGTGGGTCTGCTGAACAAGGACTTACCTTGGCGGATGAAAGTCTGGCTAGTGTCCAGCAAGATATCACAGCCCTCGACGATCATTCTTTCTATGGCAAGGTTCTTCCTTATGTTTTCAGTGTCGCTCACTTCGTCATGCATGACCCTGTCAAATACAACACAGGACCACAGTGAGAGATCTTCTACTACCCCAGTAGGGAAGCAACAGAGCTCCATCTGGGAAGCAAGGGTTTGACCTTGTATCAGTTTAACTGGAGATATAGGGTAAGTCACACTGGACTTCTAACCTTCATCAAGTCATGACTCAAAGCAAAGCAAATGGAGTATTCTGGGAATGCTGCTTACAAACGCAACAGGAAAGCAACATATTATTTTATGAACAGCTTCTTTCATTGAAATTAGGATGCTGTTTCTTAGAGGTGGAGCAAACTAGAGACCTTTATACTATATATACTATTTATATTTATCCCTTATAAGTTAAAGGAACACAGCTGTAAAGAAATGCCTGAAACACTGAAAAGTCACTGATCAATCAAAAATATACATTCTCCAACTTCTTACCAAATATGAATACAAAAACGCAACTAACCATTTTCCTATTATAATGAAAGAAATGTGAATCTTTTCAAACTTAAACCAAAATGTGTCTAATCTCAATTATATAAACTTAAATGACATAAAATCATTTTCAAAGATTTTTCATGTATATATATAATTATACTTATTATATAAGTGTTACATATATATAATTTTTTCTTGGTTAAAATTAATGTGCATGCTGATTTAGCACTATCTCAGAAGCTAGCATTTAATGTTCAGGCGAATCTGAGAAGCCGGCTTATGTCTTGCTTCTTGTTCCCGTGGACATACACATTCAGTTCAGTTCAGTTGCATCCAACTCTTAGCGACCCCATGGACCACAGCACGCCAGGCCACCCTGTCCATCACCAACTCCTGGAGTCTACATTAGGTCTTCACAAAAGACTAACACGCTACTTTGCCATATCAAGCCTTTATTATAAATTCTTCACATACCTGGACAGTTCCTCTAGCTTGGATTTCGCAAATTCCAGACTTTTCCTCTCCACATGCTCATGGGGTGTATGAGCTAGGAGTTCATGAAGCGTGATGATATACCTGGGGATCTAGAAGCAGACCAGGGCCAGCGTGAGCAGAAGAGCCGGATGAGTAACACTAGACCTTCTCTACTGTGCCATCACCACTTCTGAAGAGCTCATCTCTACTCTGACACGTCTGACAGTTTTACAAATATATTTTTAAAAAAACAGTTATTTATTTGGCTGTACTGGGTCTTAGTTGCACACGTGGGATCTATCTAGTTCCCTGACCCCCAGGCCCCCTGCATTGGGAGTATGGAGTCTTAGCACTGGACCACTCAGTTTGAATATACAACAAACATTGTTGCCCCACAAACAAATATTTTTAAGAAATACATTTAAAATGAACTATGTTTCAAACCTCACACACACAAAAACTTCACCAAGAACACATGAAGATAATAAGGTACAAAGAAACAACTGTTTCTTCAGATTTTTAATATAATCATACATTTCTCAATCATAATTTTTGAAAACTGGTTCATAGGAGAAAAGATGCAGTTATCAGCAAGTCACTTGAGTCTGTATTTTAGATTTATTTGTCTGTTTACAATTTTTTAATTGACAATCCTATTGCAATGTTCTCTTTAAGAATCAAAACGTGGGAAAAGATATGTTCACCCTTATTACATTCTGATCCTGCTTTACCTCAATTCATCCTTCTAGCAGTAAGCAGTATTGTTTAATTAGATCATTTGTTTGTACTTTTATTAATGAACAGACTATGTGAATTCTCTCAAAGCCAGAAACGCCACCAACCCTGTGGAGGATTCAATAGAACACAGTGAAGATTTAACTCAAGTTAAATATGTTGATTTAACTCGACATATTTTTTTACTGGCTTATAAACTAAAAATTGTTAGAAAGCAGGGGCTGCTGCTGCTAAGTGGCTTCAGTCGTGTCCGACTCTGTGCGACCCCACAGACAGCAGCCCACCAGGCTCCTCCGTCCCTGGGATTCTCCAGGCAAGAACACTGGAGTGCTTCTCCAAAGCAGGGGCAGCGGGTTTAATTTTAATATAAACCTGCATGAACAACAGCTACCATAACGCTGCCCGCTATGGGTCAGATTGGGAGTTTGAGGTTTGCATCCAATCCTCCAGCAAAACATAAGGATTATTTTCCCACTTTATGGACAAGGAAACAAGGCATGAAGAGGTTCCATAACTTGCCCAAAGTGGCCTCACAGTAAATGGCAGAGCCAACCATGAGACCAGCTCTGACCAGTGCACTAGTCTAGTGGGTGTCTCTGCAGGGACTGGGGTCTTACTCAGCCCTTGAAAGGACCTCTAAGAATGAAGAAAGTAAAGCAGCTTCCCAAGACTCTGTGGGTAGCTCTTTCCATGTTGACGTGAGGCATTGGCAGCTCTATATACAAATCTGCTTTTCCTCTCTTGCCTTAAGTGGGTCATTTGCTAATATTTACTGCATACCCAGATTACCCATGGGTACAGAGGGCAGTGCCCTAAGCATAGACATCTATCAGCAGTTCATACTCTGGGGTCAGGTCCTAGAGAATGTCATCAAGTCAGGGTTTTGCAAGTGCAGTATCCTCAGTTATAGGAGGATGGGTCACAAGAGAATCCTTCCTCTGAAGCTCATGGGGGGAGGCTTTGTGCCTCTCTATCCCATAAACTTCTCACTAAGACAGCTGGTTGGGCCATTCCTCTTGGTGAAGTCTCCTGGGCTAAGTATGCTTTCAAATATCCCTTTTGTACAATGCCATGACTGATAAAAGTTTGCTTCTAAGTTGATAGTTCTACAAGAAAATCAAGGCAATCAATAGCTAAGGTACTCAATTTTTCATAACAAGTGGAGGGCAGGAGTGGGAGAGCCTGACTGCTTATAATGTACTGAAAATCCACAAAACTAAGCTTAGTCAATAGCTTCATGATCCTCCCCCAATCATTAAATCTATTTTAGAAAGCTCCTTGGCTAAGTGTCAAGTGGATGGATTTGAAAGTAACTGGCCCATCTCACTTTCTGGTAGAGAAACAAATAAGCCTGAAACTACCAAAAAGCAGGCGAAGGACATCTGCAGAGAGAAATGAACAGCGCTCCGAAGAGCTCATCTGATATATTCAAGAACTGATTATAAATCTGTCCCCCCAAAACACCCTGGAGCTTCCCAGGTGATGCAGTGGTAAAAAATCCACTTGCAAATGCAGGAGACACAGGAGATGTAAAAGACAAGGGTTCGATACCTGGGTCAGGCCAGAAAGATCCCCGGGAGTAGGAAATGGCAACCCACTCCAGTATTCTTGCCTGGAAAATTCCATGGACAGAGGAACGCTACAGTCCATGGGATCGCAAAGAGTCAGATACAACGGAGCGCGCGCGCGCGCACACACATATACACACACACACACCCCATGGGATCACAAAGAGTCAGATACGACTGAGCCCACCACACACACACCCCAAAACCCAAGGATCATTGTTAAGTATTATCCAGATGAATCACGATCTTTCTTTCAATTATGAATAATACTTGTCACTTTATGCTGCTGCTAAGTCGCTTCAGTCGTGTCCGACTCTGTGCGACCCCATAGATGGCAGCCCACCAGGCTTCGCCATCCCTGGGATTCTCCAGGCAAGAACACTGGAGTGGGTTGCCATTTCCTTCTCCAATGCATGAAAGGGAAAAGTGAAAGCGAAGTTGTTCAGTCATATCTGACTCTTAGTGACCCCATGGACTGTAGCCTACCAGGCTCCTCCGTCCATGGGATTTTCCAGGCAAGAGTACTGGAGTGGCATGCCACTGCCTTCTCCTAATTAATTAGCTTGCTCTTTAGTTACAGTAAATAGGTAAGTAGCGCAGCAAGTGGCTACTTCCTGGAGGACCTCTAACAACACTGTCCTTGTCAGAAGCAGATTTCATGATTTGCTCACCTATGGACATATGAGCAGCTGAAGACAATTTAAACAGTACTAGCCAAACCACTGTTTTTGCTAAATAAAAATTAAGTTAATGACTACCTCATTATCTATAACAAATATCTTGATAACACAAACTTAGTTGTCTGATATTAATAGTCCAATTGAGGATAAATTCACTGCATCATCAATTAAGGATAAATTCACTACAGTTCCTCCATGTTTCCATAGTTCAGCGTAACTCACTCACAGTAACAACTGACTTACTCAACAAACAGCCAGAAGAGGTGGAATATAACACTTCTCTAAATACACACAGGCTAAAAGTTTCCAGTTACTTCTCTTCCTCCTTCAGCCCCCATACCAACTTTTGCCTCCATATCTAGACTCGGCAGTGGCCTCTTGGCAGTATGACCTAAGGTCACCTCTTCCACTCTTGAGCTAAGGAAAAAAGCATCACACCTCAGTCTTATCACAAGGTGTCCAGCTTACATTGAAGCACGGCGGATGTGCAGAAGTACCACTGCTAATACAATTTATGCAGAGGGAAGCAGATCATCTGAGGGAGCAAACGCCTCAGGGCTCCTCAGGGAAAGGACCAAAAGGGAACAAGAAGTATAGAATGAACCTAGCAAGAAAAAACCTTCAAGTTTCTATAAAGGGCAGTTTTCTCCCAAGTGTTCTACATGGTCTCTCTTAGGAAGAAGGCAGGAGGGAGAACAGGCATTTGGGCAGCAGCTCCAATGTTTTCTGCTCTTGATCTGTTCAAAATAGCTACAGAGAAGGAAAACAGTTTTGGAGAAGCAAATAAAGAAGAGCAGAATTCAGCACTCTTTCAATTTGCACATTTCTTGCAGTTGCACCAATTCTGACTAAATTCTTTTAAGTTTGAGGCTTCTTCCAGCACCCGTTGGTTACCCTAGTCTTAAAAGAAAAACAGACTATCTCAACATCTGACCCTTCAGCTTAATTCTAGGATCTAGAGGGAGTGATCTGAGACTCTTAGAAGGTTAGTTAGTTACCCAGCTCAAATTTCTAGTCTGGTCCCCCAGAGAGCTAGGGCTCTGGGAGATATTTAGAGCTCAACTGTCCTAATTTCAAACTTAAGAAACAGAAATTCAGATTGGTTCAATTATGTTTCCCAATGCTACGACTGAAGGGAAAGCAGGACATGCAGGTCTCCTAAATACTCCCAATCCAATGGTCCCTTTTGGACACTGTGAGAATTCATTCCCTGGATCAATCAAAATGCCAAGTTGTTGTTATTGGGCTAAAACTCCAGCGGGGAGGAAAGAAGGTTAGAAGAAGACTATCTGAGCATTTTTAAGAAATCCAAAGGCCTTTCCAAGGTCCTACATTCAACTGTTTGGACACCTGACCTAAAATTCAAGTACAGTTCTTCCATTTTAAACCACTGAGACTCACACCAAGGGAAATAAACAATACTTGAAAAGGCATTAGTGGGCTTTCAGGAAGGGAGTGAGGTTCCTCTCTGAATGCTCCACGCATCTGTCACAACCCTACCTTTGTTTATCCACCTGAGTTGAGGGTTGCTAGGCAGACAGGATTTAGAGAATTTAATCATAACCTAGAGCTAATTGCCAACGATTCAAATAGAATCTCAGAACATTGAATAGAAATTTGTTTCACTGTAAACAAAATCTCAAATTATAAATTTGTATAAAGTTTTTAAAAAGCAATTTTTTCTTTGTAGTTTCTCTTATGGAATATTTGTTCAGAGAAGCAAAGAGTTAAACTGATTCAGTTCCACGGTGAAGAAAAAACACAAAGGCATTACAAAGTTTCACTATACTTAAGTTGTCACACATGCATCCTTTTGGTTTTTTAAAATCTTACTAAACTTCTACAGTGACTTCCAGGATTTCAAGCAGGAGTGACAAACTTTAAGACAAACAATTATGAACCAGAGCAGCATCTCTCTCGGAGGCTACGAAATGATCAGCTGGGCTCAGAGATGCCCGTTCAGAGGAACAAAGCCCTCTACAGAAACCATAACACACATGATTAGAAGAGTCGGTTTGCCACATAACAATTTGGAGGGCTGGACTGAAGCCCCACAAATTCCACAACGGGAACACTCGATGCTTTTCTAAAAGAACAAAATCAACACTTTTTAAAAGGACAGGAGATTCAATTCACATTTTGGCCTCTGCAGCTCTCACTAAAGAGTGGTGAAGTCTTAGATACAGGAAAGGATGCAAGTGTACTTGATCCTTCAGGTTCCTCTAACCCCCCCAAAAGTGAAGTCAGGACAAGCCCTAGGCTCACTGCAGCAACCTGACTAGGGGCCAGGAGTCCCCAGGCATGGCCAGGGCCTCTGGCTCTTTCGTCTCCCCACAGCCTCTGTGATGGGGAAGGTCCTCCTTGTGCTCTGCAGAGCTCCAGCCAAGGGAGACTCAGCAGCAACAGGGCAGGAAAACAAACACCTTCCCAGCAGTCCTTCCTACGCCCCCTCCCCACCCCCCGGCCCCAAAACCTTTTATGCAACCAGCCCGCACTGGAACATTTGCACGGCAGCCTATTTCTGTAAACCCAATAATATTTTTAAACACGCTGGAGGAGGAGACTCCATGGAAGAGGTCTGTGAGGAATCTTTCTGCAGAGAGAAATTTGTGCTCCTTTTCAAAAAAAAAAAAAAAAATCACTCCTGATTTAATTGTCTCAAAAATGCCTGGTTTTCTTACAAACACTTGACAGACTGGAGAGAATGTGTGGCATATATTTGTTTACCTCAGTCAAGCTCAAGATGACAGAGGAGGTGTCACAGCCTCCCACAGGGAACATTTGCACATCTCATGCTGGCCACACTGGGTAGCAGTCACACTGAGCTGGAATCAATGACTTATAAGACACATCCTGGGTGACTTACCTGAAACATTGGATATGTCAAGAACGTCTCCAGCATCCTCCCCTCACAGGCAGGGTTGGCTTCATACTGTTTTAAGAGTTTGTCAAAGTCTCTGTTTTGCTTACAATTGGCGAGCACTTGGAGGCTGTACTGGTGATTACGCACAAATTCTTGATAAATGTTCAGCATAGGGAGCAAAATATCAAACAGATCAGCTGCAAAGAAGAAGCAAACATGGCCGTCTCTCCTGGTGCTCAGTAAATTATCCACGAGACAGGGAGAGACTGTTCCCTCTGTAGGAATGGCAGGGAGCGGCTCCCAGCATCAGGTGTCAGGCTACACGGCCCAGTGCAGATGCCAGAATGACTGACCCGGTAGAATTCACCCCGAGGCAGGGCCCAACTCCAGTCCCCAAAGAACCTTGATAGACCAGGGGAAAAGGTCAGAAGGGCAGAGTCCCCGTGCCCACAGAAGCTCCCAGGTCATCAGGGAAGTTCAAACAACTTAGGATGAATAACATTGAAGCTATTTTACTCTTTATTGCAGCCACATTAAGAGAAAATTTTCTCTCTCTAAAGCATGCACTTACCTAAAATCAAAGTAGGCCAGTTGGCTATTCTTGCCTTCAGTCCTTGATGAAATATTTCGTGAAGAAACATGATTGTTTCACTATAAAAAAAATGGAAAAAATAATATAATTTAATCATTATAAAGTGTCTATTTTGTTAAAGAAGTTCACTGAGTCCTTAAAGCCTTAAGTACATGATATACATGTCTCTGAGGGCCTCCAAACCATACAACCAATAAAGACATGGATTATATCAGCCTCCAGAAAGCAATTTATCTTTCAACAACCCAAAAACCTCAACAAAAATTCTGAGCTAAGCCTCAAATACTGGAAGACAGTAAGCACCAAATCAGTGTCATATAACCCTCTTTATCAACTTATAATATTGATAAAAACAGCTTTCTACTGTTAGGATGTAGCACTTCAACTGATAATCAGAAAATAGTTCAGATCCTTCTCTTCAGATTTAATTCTAGATGATAATTCAGCCAAAGTTCTCTGTCTTTCACCAAAATGAGTTTTGACAGAGAGAGGGGGAAAGACTTGACAGACCTCTACCATAACCATTCCTAAAACCCTCATGCCAGAAAGGTAAAAGAATCTTCTGAAAAAGATGTAGCCTACATAAACATATTAGAATGAAGACTGCATCAATTAGAGATCCAAATTTCTAGAAGGTTCAAGAAGGGGAGTTATCAAAGTAACATTTGCTTTTTCCTCACTAGAATTAATCTACTGGAACGAGCCTTTGAAGGTTTTTCTGAACTAACACATCGACACAACCAAAAACAGGATTATTCATGTCAGTGACATTCTTGGGTTTGTTATAAGTCAAATTCCACAACAAGAAACATCAATGGGAAATCCTTACTATCCGTGAATGGCCCATGAAACACGATAGATGCTCCTTGTAGACTGTGATTTGTTTTCTTTCATAGAAATTTTAACTAAACAGTGTTTGTTGTTTTAGTAGATCTATCAAATCTACTTTGGTAGATATTGTAGATTAGCCTTTCAATCTCCATTCCATCGTCCTTCTAGGTAGAGAGGATGGAGAGCTAAAACTACATTTTCCAGAGTCCCTTGCAGAGAGGGTTCTAGATGTAAAGTCAGTCCCACCCATAGATGCACGTGGTAAGACATGAAAGGCAGAAGCAGAGGCCATCTTCCTATTACTGAAAGTCAGCCACGCACATGTGTTTTGGGGGCAATTTCAGCGCCTCGCCTCAGTGGTCTAGTTTCTAGACACCGGTTTGATATAGCTGAGAGGCAGCTGCAGTGGCAATGGCAGAAGCAGTAGTTTTCTAACCTCTGGGTTATATTTGTGGTGCTGTGCCCTTGAATTCAGTGGTCCAAGCCTGCTGTCTGACTTGTGCTCCAGCCCTTCCAAAGGATCCTATAAGCAGTGAATTCCCTCCAATCACAGAGGAGGTTCCTCTTTCCTACACTGAAAACTAACTGGCATATTTACCTTCGTATTTCAATATTTAAATAGTTAGAAAACGGGTGACACAATTCTTGGTGACTCTAATATGCACGCAAACAACATTCCAATGACCTGGCCTCTCTCCGGTCTTTCTCCAAAGGTCTTGTCTTCCACTGGCCTCAGACAACACTTTCTTAATCGTACTGTCTTGTTGTCCATAACCGCGTCCCCTCCCTATCTCAGTTTCAGGGACACTGCTCTGTGACCATCCCCTTACCTTTGATTTCATTATCTTTAGAAACCTGACTCCCCAAATCCCTTCCCACTACCAGGACCTGAGTCCATTGATCCTGCTGCCTTATCACTGACCAAAATCCCCTCACAACATCATTTCCCTTTCTCCACAGTTTAGATCTCATGGTTCAGAGTTATAACCCTTTCCTAGCACACACCTTAAACTACCTTCTTTTTTCACTTCATCATATTTTAGCCTTACACACGCCAATGCTAGTTAAATTCAACCCTTTGTGCACTCTGCACCTGCAGAATGGTTAAGAACAACATAAAACCATCCTGACTAGTCTCATTGTAAAGTCATAACCACAAGCCTAATATGCTAGCAGTTATATTACACATCCCTCCTCCATTCACTGTCCTGTTCTCCCTGATTATCATTTCACACCGCTTCTTCTCTTTCCTGACTCCAGCACTTCCCTCCCATCAGCACTGTCACTTGCTGTCCTGATTCCTAACCACATTATGTGTCCAGGTGCTATTCCTTCCCTGTCCATGCTCCCACTTAAAGTCAAGCTCTTGACTTGCTCACCACATTCTATCACTTCTCCTGTACCCTGCTCCAGCAATTCTTCCCTCTCTTTCCCATATCTCTTCCCCCTCTGCCCCCGTCACTGTTGGTGTCATTTGCATCCCATCTAAACACACGCACAAACACACACACAACTTTATATTTCTTTATTTATCTCCAAGTACCACTCTGTTTCTCTGATCCTCTTTATAGCAACCTTCCTTGAAAGAGTTTTCTACACCAGCTCTTTCCAATTCCAATTCCCCTTCCCATCAAATCAGGTTTTGGTCCCTCATCAAAAATTACCAATAAGCTCCAAGCTGTTAAACCCACAGTCAGCTCTCAGTTATTGTTTTATTTGACCTTTTGACATAGTTGTTTGTTCCTGCCTGCACTGGTTTCCAGGACAACCCATCTCCTGGTTTGTATCCTACAACCCTAGCTGATCCTCTTCATTACAATTTTTTGAAGGGGTACATCTGCTTCACAATGCGGTGTTAATTTCTGCCGCACACAGTGAATCAGCTGTATGTATACATATATTCCGTTCCCCTTGAACGTCCATCCCACCACCCCAATCCATCCATCCAGGTCAACACAGAGCACTAAGCTCCCTGCTCTACGCAGTAGGTTCCTACTAGCTTTCTACTTCACACAAGGCAGTGCCCACATGTCAATCCTAATCTTCCAGTTCGTCCTACCTTCCCCTCCCGCTGTGGCTCTTCATACTCCTAACCTGTAAATGTTGAAATATCCCAGGGCCCAGTCCTGGGTCCTCTTCTCTCACTCATTTGTACTCACTCCCTTGGTAATCACATTCAGATAAACAACTTTAAACACTATTCATATGCTATTAGACTCCAAAATTTATACCTCCAGCCCTGAATGCCTCCCCTGAACTCCAGACTAACATCCAACTCTGCTCACTTGATTTCTACATCTGGCTAACAGCATCTCAGACTTGACCAGTTCGAGATAACAACTCTTGGTCTTTTCCCATAAACTGTTCTTATGTCAACCTTCCCCATTTAATAAATAGCAGCTCCATCTTTCCAGTTATTCAGGCCCAAACCCCTGGACTTTCCTTCAAAATCCACTTCAAACTCATCAGCAATTCTTATTGGCTCTATGTTAAAAATATACCCAGAATTTAATCACTTATCACTACCTCCATCATCTCTTGCCTAGATCACTGCAATAGCCACCTAATAGGCCTTCCTGCCACAGTCATCTCTCACCTGGTTTACTGAAATAGCCACAAAACTGATCTGCCCACAGTCTATACTCAAGAGAAAACCAGGGTGAACTTTTTTTTCTTTTAAATTAGTTTATTTACCTATTTTTATAACTTTACAATATTGTATTTGTTTTGCCGTACATTGCCATGAATCCACCATGGGTGTACATGTTTTCCCCTTCCAGAGTGAACCTGTCACGTCATGGTATGCTTCTCCTTAAAACCCCACCAATCTCGCCCCATCTCATTTAGAGTAAAAGAAAACATCTTTACAACGTCTTCACTGTTACCTCTCTGACCTCTCCCTTCATCTGCACTGACACTGGCCGTCCTCAGGCAAGCAAGCCCGGCTCGCTCCAGCCTTGAGCCCTCTGCACAGGGCATTTCCTCTGTGCGCATCTCTCTCCCTCCAGACAGGGGCACGGCTTGCCTCCTCATCAACTGCAGTCTCTGCTCAAATGTTAACTTATCATTGAGGTCTTTCTAAAAACTGGCTATAGAAAAACTATGGGACGTTCTCATAATGTAATACCATGCAGCAATCTTTTTAAAAATAGAATACTGTTTATATATCAAATATGGAAAGATGCCCAGGATATACTGTTAAGTTTCATACATACCTGTAAAAAGCAGGCACGTATTAAAGTACTTGCTTTTTGTGTTAGAAGAGGGGAAATAAGACTATATTCAAATTTGATTGACCTACATCAAGAAACACTGTAAGGATATATAGAAAACTAAGGAAAACAGTTACAGATAGCAAGTGAGGAAAATGGGGTGGGGAGAGACCGAGTTCAAAGCTGTTTGATGTTCTCATGTTGTTTTAATTTTTTTAACCATGTAAATGCATTATCTACTTAAAAAACAAACAAATAAGTAAAATGTTAAGGAAAATAGAATACTGGAGTGGGCTGCCATGCCCTCCTCCAGGCAATCTTTCCGACCTAGGGATTGAACCTGGGTGTCTTATGTCTCCTGCATTGGCAGGTGGGGTTTTTACAACTAGTACCACCCGGGAAGCCCAAGCACCACTCAAAAACAAATAAATAACTAAAATGTTAAGTAAAATACCCTGCTGCTGCTGCTGCTAAGTCGCTTCAGTCATGTCCGACTGTGCGACCCCATAGACGGCAGCCCACCAGGCTCCGCCGTCCCTGGGATTCTCCAGGCAAGAACACTGGAGTGGATTGCCATTTCCTTCTCCAATGCATGAAAGCGAAAAGTGAAAGTGAAGTCGCTCAGTCGTGTCTGACTCTTCACGACCCCAGCAGTCCCCTTTCTCCCTTCTCCCCTTTCCTTCTTTATTTCTTCCACAGCACTCATCACAATACAAAATACCGCATCTTTCACTTATTCACTATTCATTGTCTATATTCCCACATCAGAATTTAAGTTCTATGAAGGCAGGGACCTTCTGCTTTGTTCACTGATGAATCTTCAGCAGTAAATGCACTATAAATAATTTACTGAACAAATAAATTTACTAGAGATCTTCAGGCCCTCTGTTAATTTTTGTTCTTCCTCAAGTACTTCTGTGTAAGTTATATGTGCTGCTGCTGCTGCTAAGTCGCTTCAGTCGTGTCCGACTCTGTGCGACCCCATAAACGGCAGCTCAACAGGCTCCGCCGTCCCTGGGATTCTCCAGGCAAGAACACTGGAGTCGGTTGCCATTTCCTTCTCCAAAATTATATGTGAAGACCTATTAATCACTTCCATTTCCCTCAGGTTATGAAGGAGATAATTTTCCCCACCACACACACAATGACAAGGTGTCAGAGGGGTAACAGTAGGTAACGTCATGTCAAACAGAAAAAAAAAAAAAGAGAGAAAACTATGTGCCAACATACAAAATAAAGATATGAAAACGTGGGCTACTAATGAAACACCAATGATAGCTTTCTTATTTTCAATATCATAAGCTCATACAGGGGAATTTATGATACCTCTTCTTTTAAGAGTAAAGTAAAACTTCCTTTAAAAACTTCAGAGAGGTTCTTCACACCGACCCTTACTTATGCCAAGACAAACCTGTTGAGAAAAATACTGCTGACGTCGTCGTGGCTGATGGGGGGCTTCTTGGAGCTGGCCGCCATGCGCAGGGGCCGCAGGAAGCCGTTGACGAGGATGTAGAGCTGGTGAACGTACTCCGACTCGGCCTCGACCATGGTGAACACGATCTGGTTTCTCTTCCTCATGCTTTCGGCGTGAGGAGAACAAATGTAATCCTGCACGATGGTCTTCCATTTCCTTCTACATAACCATCCTCGCATGAAGCTCTGAACCTACAGAACAGCGGCAACAAAACAGAAGCGAATCTCAGGGAGGGGTGAGGCAGGCTTCTTAAGCTGGTCAGTAGGGTGTCCATCCTGCGCCATATATATCGTGTTCTTGCACTGGAGCACTGGTGGGCCCACCACGGAATAAGTAATGTCAGGTTTGGACCAAATAGCAGGAAAAAAAAAAGATGATTTTTAAAACAATATTTTTCCTCAGCTTTACAAGTTTCTTCAATAGCTTACGCTGTTTAGGCCTGCCTAGAAGGATACATCAGAATATAATAATATTACATGTTTAGTCGTTAACATTTCAAGAAAGGAATAAATCGAAGGTTTATTCTTTAACAACATAAAGTCAGGTATTAACAGTTTTTAATTGTGGTAAAAGAAAACACACGCATAACATAAAACTTACTGTCTTAACCATTTTTAAGTGTATAGTTCAGTAGTGTTAAGTATAATCACATTGTTGCACATACAAATCTCCAGAACATTTTCATCTTGCGAAACTCAAACTCTACAATCGTTAAACAACTCTCCATTTCCCCCTTCCCTCAGCCCCTTGTAATCCCCATTCTACTTCCTGTTTTTATGAATTTAACTTTGGATAACTTATATAAGTAGAATCATTCAGTATCTGTCTTCTTGTAACAGATTTATTTCACTTAGTATAATGGCCTCAAAGTTCATCCGTGTTGTAGCATGTGTCAGGATTTCCTTTCTTTTTAAAGCTGAATGATATTCCACTCTGTATATGTATGTATATATAGATATATAACATTTTGTTTATCCATTTATCTGTTGATGAACATTTGGGGTGCTTTCACCTCTTGGCTATTGCATATAATGCTGCAATGAATACAGGAGGGCAAGTATCTCTTCAAAATCCTGCTTTCAATTATTTTGGATAAATATTCAGAAGTAGGAGTTCTATTTTTAGATTTTTGAGGAACCACCAAACTGTCTTCCATAGCAGTTGAGCCATTTTACACTCTCAACAACAGAGCACAAGGGTTCCAATTTCTTCATATCATCATCAATACTTGTTATTTGGGTGTTTGTTTTTTTTTTATAGTAGTCATCCTAATGGGTGGGAGATAATATTACACTGCAGTTTTGATTTGTACTTCTATGATGCTTAGTGACGTTGATCATCTTTTTCAAGTATTAGTGATGTCTCTAAAGAATCATCTTTGGAGAAATGTCTACTCAAGTCCTTTGCCTATTTTTAAATCGGATTTGATTTTTTTGTTATGGCTATTTGAATGTTTTTTTTAAGCTTAAAATAGTGCTAGACATCAGCTCATCTGACCCCTTCTTTTTACAGATGAGTAAACTCAATTTCTTGGTTAAGTTACACAGGAAAGCTGCAACCAGGCTTGGCCTTCTTTTACCTACTTTTTGTTAACTATAAGGACTCTCTTTCTCAGCTACATGGGCAAAAACACACACTAAAAATTCACAATGGTGTTATCTTGTGGGGAAAAAATAAGAAATAAAAATTAAAATCAATGTTGTAGGAAGACAGAAGCCCCTAAAACTGATCTAAATCCCCAAGATATGATTTGAAAAATAACAGGCCAACTGGACAAAGTGTCCTAGCCTTTGCATTTCAGCCAACAAATATTTACTGAGCATCTTTTAAATGCCCAGTTAAATGCTGAGTGCTAAACAGAGAGGTATATGTCATATTCCATAACCTAAAGGCTCTGCCACTTAACCTACTGGGTGACCTTGAACTCTGGGCTCCATTTCCTTATCTACAAAATAACTGACCCAAAAATCTGAAGCCCCTTCTAAATATAAGAAAAATTATACGATAATTTATTAGTATTTGTTATATCTAAGCAGCAGATTAAGCAACAAAGCAGGTTGCAAAGTCATATATAATTGAAAGCAATAAATTACTATCAAATCTTTTTTTAGTATCGTTGTTTTCTTCTTAACACATTCTTATACTTTGTTTCATACTATTTCTCCCATATGGTCTCAATTATCATGCATCTAAACAACTATTCTTCTTTTGCAATATTTAAAACGGTCTCATTTACCAACTGATGTCAGCACACTATCAATTTTCATAATAGGCATTCACACAGTTGTCATACCTCAAGCAATAAAAATTAAAAACACATTTTAGTAGAATTATATGGAGAAAATTATATACATATTATTTGGAGAAATCACATGGGAAATTTCTGTGAACCAATTTCAATTTTGGTCTCCTGAAGTTAAAAAATTATGTTGCTATTTGTAAATACCAGCATAGAGAATCTAATTCATTTGTGGGGCTTCCCTGGTGGCTTCGACGGTAAAGCCTCTGCCTACAATGCGGGGGATACAGGTTCGATCCCTGGGTCGGGAAGATCCTCTGGAGAAGGAAATGGCAACCACTCCAGTACTCTTGCCTGGAGAATCCCATGGACAGAGAAGCCTGGTAGGCTACAGTCCATGGGGTCGCAAAGAGTCGGACACGACTGAGCGACTAACACACACACACACAATTCATTTGTAAACATCCCTTTCCACAGAGACGTTGGTCTGATTGGGGACATAAAGGGCAGTAGAGTTAAGTTCAAAACCTGTTAACAAATTTAAAAGAAAGGTTTTTAAAAAATTATTTCTATTATGAAAGAGGAAGACAGAAACTATAAAATGTAATTTACCATTATTCCTCCATTTAACAGAAGTATTTTCAAAAATCAACTGAATTTGTGTTAAATAAAAGAATCTGCCTTCAATGCAGGAGATCTGGGTTCAATCCCTGAGTTAGAAAGATCCTCTAGAGAAGGAAATGGCAACCCACCCCAGTATTCTTGCCTGTAGAATTCCATGGACAGAGGAGACTGGTGAGCTAGCTACAGTCCATGGGATTGCAAAGAGTCGGGCTTTGACTCTTGACTTGAGTGGTTAACACAAACAAAATCTATTTACTTGAGCAATATTGCCTGCCGTGCAAAAGCTGGCTTGTTTACTTGCTAACATTTTCTATAACAGGACAGTACTACACTTGCATTTTACTGATATCTTTGTTTTTATGGAGCTGCATGTTATTAAAAGAAAGGCAACGGCATTCATCTTGTAGCAATAACATAAACCAAATTTAATTTAAAGATTTTCAAATTCTAAGAGAGGAATGTTTTTATTTTACTTTGTTATTTCTTGAAAACTGAAAACAGTGCAACTTAGTCCTGAGGAGCTTTTCTATTTCAAATTCTGAGCGATGTTTAAAGTTTTATTGCAACTGAAGGGGAATAATTACCTAGCACAGGAAAACAGGAATAAGAAAAAAATGAAGATGAAATAAAATTCTGTAACTGTGCACATTTTAACATAATGTTAACACAGCTGAATCAGTGCTTTTACACAGGACAACTAAGATTGTGGAATTCAAAACCGAGATGACTTAAATCAAACACAGTAGACTAGAGAGAGTGCCAGGGTCTGGTTAATTGCAGAAGGTGTATAATTGTAATTGACAGTAAGATGGAAGGAGTTGCTGATTATGTGGATGTGAAACAAGAAAGAAACAACAATAAAACAGAAACCTGAGCAGATGTATTGATTCACTCAGTTTTCTCACATGCTCAAAAAAAAAAAAATAAACTTCTCTAAATAAACACTAAAGACTAAAGCTACAAGAAACATTTTTGAAGTGTAATTTAAAAATATAAAAGCAGCACAAACACCAGAAAGTTCAGCAGCACTCAAATAACCCAAATGGAGAATACCACTGTCTTAATGTCCAGCTTTGGCATCCTTCTCACAGAATCCACAAATGGATTCCCAGAACTGGAAAGAAATCTCAAGCCAAAGCTTTTCCAGAGAAGTAACCATGTGTGATAATTCCGAAGCGGAAGTCAGGGAGCCATTGGGAGAGAAACACCCAGATTATTCTTAGCTCAGAGTCAGGGTGGCAAAAACCTCACTACGGAAAGGCAGCTGGTCCCCACCACACGCGCCCAAAGCTGGAAACCCTACCTTTTTTATCTTCTTGATGTCTGGATCCTCATCTTCTTGATTGCTTTGGTAAGGTCTCATTCGTTCCTTTGTTTTATTAAGAGCGACAATCTGTAACACAAAATTGGTCCATTTCATGATTTGGGAAACACTAGGCTAAAGCCATATATCACAGGAAGTTATGCTTACAAGGTAGCTTATAAGATCTTCAGGAAACATTCGCTTTTCAGGCACACTATCTTCATTTGATGCTAAGGCAGGGGAAGCCTGAACTTTACCCCAAACTTGTCTTACTATGCTGCTAACAAAAGTGCTTATAAGAAGTGACTGTGGAGGGTGTGAACTGGGGTCTGGGTTACAGAAATGTCAGTCCAAAACTAGACCCCGACTGCCAGTGATGACCAGACCAAGGCCTTCTCAGCATCTCAGTGGTGTGTCAAGCATCTTATCAAAGGCAGCTTCCTGTAAGGCCCTCTGATCTCCAAATGCGATGACACTCAGCTCCAAGCTCGTGCTTTCTATGATCAGCCTGCACCCTTCCAAGCACGGACAGGGCAGCAGAGTCACAGATCGCCTCAGGAAACTGGTAACTGCAAAGGGAGCTCCCGAGTCCAGGGGCTTGGCCAAGCCAGCCAAGAAAAGACAAAAAGGCAAAAAGAATTGAAACCACCTGGGATCTCTTTATAGCCTCCTCATTTTTGTGACTCAAAACCAGATAGCCTCAGAACCAGAACCACACTTAGCAATGAAATTCCTTGGACATAGAATCTCTATCACTCAACTGCAGGCTCCTTCAAACTTAAGGACCAATTCAGATTTACCAACAAGCAAACACTTAAACACTGAGGTCGGTCATAATTGCCCACTCGGACCTGTCTTTACATTTTGTCCCCATTACCAAACACTCTCCTCTGCCATTTTTCTGGCAGGGAAGTGGGCAAATAAAAGGAGTAGGAAATAAATTATGGCTCCTGTCAAGCGACCACACAAGACAGACCTGCTACTGACAGTTTGTAGCTGCAATATATATTCAGACTGAAAAAGAACATAGTTAAGGCAGATAAGCACACACAAATAAATATTGGGGAACACTGCTTGCTGCTGAGTTTCTCTCATGGAGTAAATGCCAACCTCTTTCACTTAGCAGACAAGCATCTGCTCTAGCTAACTGTGGCGAAGACAGAACACGATAATTTTGTTTTAAATTACAGTGCCTGATATAGTCTTTTAAAATGCAGGTTTGTTATGTTTTCTGTTGTTTTCACTATCTCAGATTTCAGGGTTGGATCAGGAAGTTAACAACACTAATGATATGGTGAACAGTCTGCAACTTTTCATCCTCAGAGAGGCAATCAGATCCCAATGGGAATATCAGCTTATACCCTGCTCTGTCTGCTGGAGGTGAGGTACACGGGCAGCAGGAGGTGAAAACCCTCTCAGAATTTGCAGAGTATGTCTCAAAAGAAGATGTGAGGAAATGAAGAAGAAAAGGTTGAACGACAGAGAAACAAGAAATTACCCAGATTGAGGAGCCTGCGGTTTGTTTCTATAGACAAAGTTATAATCAGCAGTAGGTTTCATTCTGTCCTATTCTTTTCTTTGAAGCTAAGAAGATGCTATTGCACCACTGGTAAGAAAGAGTAGAAAAACTTCACTTTCTACATTCCTCTGCAATTCTTCAGGTATTGATCACTTCCCACAAGGGATGACAGGGCAACAAGGGAAGGTACACTCAGGTTTCTGTATACACACGGAGGCACCTTGGGGAGAAGGAGAGACCCATACACACCGCAACAGCTGCCGTCTCCACGACCACCTGAGTCAATCTCACTCTCTGGGGCTGCAGAGCCTGAGGAGTTCGCAATCAGGGTGGGGCAGGGAGGGAGGCAGGAATTCCAGCTTCAGGAAAAAATGCACCCTAGCGTATGTCTCATACTTTAACCCAAATGAGTTTTTCAAAATTCTATAGAGGAGAAGGTTGAACCCTTTAGACTGAGAAAAAAAGCAAAAGCTTTCTGACTTCATGTTTGAACCTTCTTTAGTCGTCATTCAGACTTTTACACTGAATCTATGACAGGTTCACAATAATCATTACTATGAATCCATCTGAAAACAGATAAATTCTATAGTCAATTCTTGAATATTCAAGCAAATGAAGGACATCAGGAGCACAAATAATGTAAAGCTAGAATATTATCCTGATATTTTATTGTACATATTTACCTAATCCTAACTTAGAAAATATATTCATTTCTCATGTACCTGTGACAGTAGAGGAACTAAGTTTGGGATCAAAATTTTGCCCCTATAGGCTTTAAGTAACCATGAGGAGATGACAATAAACATGAAACAATGAGAAGGAGTCTATCAACTAGGAAATACCTCTGATTTAAGCCTTTCGATTTCTGTATCTTGATCTTCAAGTTGATGGCGGAGTTGGTTAGCTGCAATTTTTTCTGTTTCTACGATCTGAACTAGATGAATGTACTTCTGCATTAATACTTCCCTCTCAATCAAAATGTCTGCATAACTTAAGAGAAAATTACAGTTAGTCATTGAGATATTATTCTACTACAGTTTCATATAGAACAGCATATTCTAAGTTTATTTAAAAAGAAGCCATAGAGTTTAACTAATTCTATGTAAACATTAACGTTTGGCTTACATTTGGTATCCTTTAACTATGTAGACTTTGACTCATTGCCTTTTTACATAACCTTTAGAAGAGTTTGTTTTACGATGGCTGCAACTCACAACTTTGTCATATAAATGAGAAAGATGCAAAGCAAATCTATTGTTTTATAAAGAAAATAGTGGAACTTCTTTAATGAAAACTGAAGTTTTTGAATTGATGGTACATACTTAAAGTATTTCACAGGGTAAGGCATTAGCCAATCATAACAGACCAACTACCAAACAGAATGAATGCAGGAACCATCAGAAAAGGCCCTGGCTGGAGAGAACAATGATGACTGTACCACCAGCCTGGCTCTCTTCAGGATTATGGGACCTCTGACTTCACGCTTTCCAAACCCAATAGAGGCAAAAACTTTATTCTAAAAACAAGTGTAGATTCTTGGGCCCTGACATCATCAGCCTAATTTGTTTCCACTACTTTGGCCAAGTGTGAAAAGTATGACATTCTCTCTTAGATTTTTTTATTGATCTCTGTGGCACCCAGATTTTTGCTTCCAGAGCTTCCTGTGCTATTTAGGGTGGTAAAATGTTTGTTTGTACATTCCCATAATCTTCTCCATATGATGTGATAACAGTAATAATTATTTACTGAGCATGTAGGATGTATCACATATATTCTCTTCCTCCCAGCAACCCCAAGAGACAGACTTTATCACTCCAGTTGTACAGAGAAAGAATCTGATCCCCACAGCTAATAGGTGGCAGGACTGGGATTCAAATCAAGGTCTATCTGTCCCCAAGCTCATGTTCTTAACCACAAGATAAACTGTCTCTCTAATGAGAAACAGCACACTGGATATAAACAAGAATATCATAACAGATAAGTTTTGAGATATCTGCCCCCTTGATATATCTTCTACCCCCCCTACCTCTTCTTTGAGAACCTGGGCTGTGGTAGTCCTGTTTATACCACAAAATCTGCCCTCATGACCACATTGCACTGGTCAAAAAAAAGATAACTGGCCCAAGCTAAACCAAGCTGGATTATTTCTCTTTGGAATCTGGGACTGTGCCTCTGACTAATTTGCTTGAACTGAGATGATATAAACTTGGAAACTCAGATTACTATTATTGATCAGCCACATTTGGCCACACCCATGCCAAAACAAAGATAGAAAAGAATAAGCAGATGTTCAGAAAAACAGAGACAAGAGAGAAAAAGCCTGAGACAGAAAGGTAATTACTTCCTGTAATTACCTTTGGCTCTTTAGTTTCTGGTCCCAGACCCTCATGATACCTGAATATAATTTTACCCTTGGGTTTGGTAAGATCCTATTGCAGTTTCCATGTAATCGATTCTCCTTCTAACCTACACTAGTTTGAAATAGATTTTTGTTACTTGGAACTAAAAGAGTCTTAAGACAATTCTAAAAATCACAATTTTAGTTCAGTTATCTCAGCATTCTCAGCACTTACATCATGTGTGCCATTAGTGTTAGAAAAAAAAAAAACAGCATAGGATCAGCAATATTTTAAGTCACTTGTTCTAAGAAATTACCCTAAGAGGAGGAAGAAACGCAGTCTAAGTGTAAATGGGAAGAGGGGGGAAGGAGAAAAAAAGGCACGGTCCTCAAAGAAATATGCTTTAGGGTACTTTAAAAGGAGGAAGTAATAATAGAGCATGAGAAAATTACTTATTATAATAAAAACTCTACCCTTTCTCATCAGTTTTATTAGAAATATGCCAAATTTATTACAAACATGTTAGATCAGTGTTAGGTGGCAAAAGAGTATTTTATTTTCTTCTATAAAAAGAAAAAGTCCAGACCAGTATGTAGAGCTGAATTCATGCAGACTCATCATTGATATATCTGCCTCCCTTCATTTCCAAGGTCCTGCTGAAATGCTAGGAAAACTGGTTTTTGTTTAAAGAAGGAAACCATAACAGCATTATAAAACAGGAAAAAATGTCATCAACAGACCAGAAGGTTTATGAAATTCCATGAAGAGAAAACCAAGAAGAATCAGAATGGTGGGAAAATCAGAGCAAGGAAACCATACAGGCAGACCCCTTGCACAGGCATGGTTCCCACCAAGAGTGGCCAGAGAAGCTCCAAGTCCAGAATCAACAAACCCAAAGGACAGGAGACGGCAAGGGAAGGATCATCAGGGTCTTTCATTAAACAAGAGCCTTCAGAACATCTGGAAGTTAGGTTCCTCCTCTTCCCATTCTACAAGATAAAGAGAGAAAAGGTCCAACTGGCAAGAATGGCATGCCCTCAAGTCAGCCGAAGATCTGCTCTCTGTAGAAAGCGGGCCACCTTCCCGAAGAAGGCTCCTCATGAGGGGGTTAGACTCTGGGAGCAGACTTTGGCTTTACATCACATCCACTGCATACACAAGACACAGACCAAAAGGGAAAGGCACTGATGAGGGACAAGGAGTGAAATACACTGCATGAATTTTCTGTTGGGTAACAGATTACCAAAAATATAGTGGTTTAAACAGCACATACATATTATCTCATAGATTCTGTGGGTCAGTTTAGCTGGATCCTCAACTCAGAGTCTCCCAAGGTTGCTATCAAGGTATCAGCCCAGGTGCATTCTGTTCTAGAAGCATGAATGAGAAAGAACCCACACTCATGTTCACTCAGGCTGTTGGAAAAGGGATTTTCTTGCAGCTACAGAACTCAGGCAGTTTGCTTCTTCATTGCCAGCAGGAGAACATCTCTGACCTCGGCGGGGAGGGGGGGGTCTTCTTCCACCCCCCTCTCATTTGATTAAGTCAGGCCCAGCCAGGAAAAGCTCCTTTTTAATTAACTCAAAATCAACTGATTTAGGACCTTAATTACATCTGCAAAATCCCTTTTCCTTTGCCATAGAAGGTAATCTAGAAGCCACTATTCACTCGTGTTTGCTATATACTAGTTTCTGGTAACAAGTCACAGGTTCCACCCAAGCACACTAAAGGGGATGGAACCTGACAAGGGAGAGTCCCAGCCAACCTTGCTGCCATCTGCCCACATGCCTGAAAAGGAAGCTTGCACAAGCACAAAAGGCACACACAGACCCTTGTTCACAGACAGAGTGTTAAGCCCAGGCAAGCTACCTATAGTAACCCTCAAGATGCTCCATTGAGAAACAAAGATCACTAGACACTTGAGAAAATTAATTCCTAAGAAAAGTAGTAGGCAGCAAGTAAGATGACCCCTAGTGATGGAACAGATCACAGCAAAAGTGATGAGATGGCACTTCCAAGATCAGTTTACAAGGAGACTCTGGATTCCATCTTATTACTGGCCTTCTCTTATCTTGCCAGTTTGTGCTGGAGCCACTGCCATGTTGTGAGCTGCTACACGGAAAGGCCCACACAGACAGAAACTGAGAGGGGCCTCAGCCAACAGCTGATGAGAAACTGAGGCTTCGGTCCAACCACTGGTAAGGAAGTGAATCCAGCCAACAGTCATGTGAGTGAGTACCTTCTGAACCTGCAGGTGTGACTGCAGACCTGGCGGACACCAGGATTGCTGCCTTGCAACCTCAGGGCAGGGGCATCCAGCAAAACCACACCTAGATTCCCAAACCACAGAGACTATGGGGGAAGACAAGTTGTGTATTGTTTCAAGCACAGCGGCAAGAGTTAATAAGTAAAGCCTCAAATGAACAAACAGAAGAGATACTAGGGAAACAAGGCTAATCAGGCAACAAAGATTCATTATCTTCAGCCAGAGAGTGCTGGAACTGCCATAGTAAGCCAAAAGACTGAAAATTTTCAGGTCAATGAACGTGCTAACCAATAAACCAGACATGGCTAAAATCTAAGCTGGGTGGTGGCAGAGATAAAGAACACTGAACAAAAATACAAGGAGATTAAAAATAGGAGAGAAAATTTGTGCAGCATGGAGTACACATCCAAGAAGTCTAAAAACTTATGGGAGTTTCAGAAGGAAAAAAACACACAAAGACTGTGATGGGGAGCAAATAAGAAATCCAAGAAGCCTTCCTTGAACTGAACACAGTAAAGTTCAAATACAAAGGCTAATCCAAATGCCAGAGAATAAATGAAAAAAATGTCATACCCTGTCACACCCTGGTAAAATATCAGAGCTCTAAGGATAGAGAAAAATTATGAAATCTTCCAAAGAGAAACCATAGGTTAGGTAAAGAAAGTATCAAGCAGATGCACTCCTCTTCAGTAACCTAGGGAGTTAGATCCCAATACAGAATTGAACACCAGCCTTGATAGTTGGTACATAACATTTGCATAACCACGATGCAAATGTCCCTCGCTATTTTTTAACTTTCAGAATCAACAGAGGCTTAATTAAATTTGGAGAACAGAAGGTAAATGTTTAAAAGTTTGTAAACAGAGAATAAATAATGGTGAAAGTAATAAAACCGAACAACAAAAACATGTCAAATGTCTCAATTTATGTATCTTGCATAGCAGAGAGTCAATACATACTGTCCAAAGCTGGGAAATTAACAGAGGCTTAATAATATGATTTTAAGATATAAAGTCAACCACTGTAAGTAACACAAACGAGGGGACAGAGGAAGGAGAGGTAAGAGGTTTGTAAGAGTGTTAAAGTCTTCATCTTTATAACAAGGAGCAAATAATATTGCTTAAAATTATTGAGTCAAGAAATAGATAAAAGGACTTCATAGAAAATAATATATGAATGAATAATAAATACAGAAAAAAGGTGCTACTTAATCATAGAAGTAAAAATTGTTCCTTTCACAAGGGCTTCCCTTGTGCTCAGCTAGTAAAGAATCTGCCTGCAATGAGGGAGACCTGGGTTCGATCCCTGGATTGGGAAGATCCCTTGGCAAAGGGAAAGGCTACCTGGCCTGGAGAATTCCATGGACTACATAGTCCACAGGGTCACAAAGAGTCAGACACGACTGCATAACTTTCACTTTTCAAAAATTGTTTGTCAAATTTATCAAGAGTTTCAATAAACAATGCTACTCAGCGCCAGCAAAGATATGTTAAAATGGGTACTCTGCTGGAGTGAACTATGTCACAATATGTATCAAGATACACTAAAAAGGTCATACACATCCTTGGTCACGGTAATTACACTTCTAATAATCTAACCCAAGGAAAATAAACAGAGTTTTGCACAAAGATGTACAAAGAAACAAGATGTGCATTCATTAATTATTTTAATGAATATAAGAAAGTTCAAACAATCTAAATGTACATGTATATAATATGGAAGTGATTAAACAAGCAATAGTAGATCTACACAATGGAATGATACATGGCCATTTAAAATCATATTTTAAAAGAACAGTAACATAATGAAGACAAATCCAAGACTTACTAATAAGTGAACAACAATAACAAAAACTCCAGGAGATAAAAATAAACATGTTTTGTGCATGCACATAAGTTCAATTGCAGAGAGAGAAAATTATGTATATCACAGATATAAGGGTTGGGAAGGAGGGGTGACCAAGAGGGCATGATAGGCACTCCAAATACAAAAAGCAGTGTTCTTTCGATGGTACAATTATGGGTAATTTTTAATTAACTTCTTCTGTGCTTTTCTGTATTTTTCCAGCACCTCTATAATTTTAAGTGGAAGCCCCACATACACCAATCCTAATGACAGGTATTTACTCTGTGAGACGGGATTATGTAATGTTTATTTCCTTCTTAATATATTCCTGTGACTCCAAATTCATTCTTTCATTCAATGTTTATTGACTGGCACGTACCTAGAAACTGTTCAAAGCACTGGATACAGGAGTAAACAAAGCAAAAACAAACAAACAAACAAAAAAACCTGTGCTCTTGTGAAGTTTACACTGTAGTACAGAGCAAAAAAAGATCTTAATGACCCAGATAACCACGATAATGTGGTCACTTACCTAGAGCCAGACAACCTGGAGTGTGAAGTCAGGTGGGCCCTAGGAAGCATCACTATAAACAAAGCTATTGGAGGTGATGGAATGCCAGCTGAGCTATTTCAAATCCAAAACAATGATGCTGTGAAAGTGCTGCACTCTAAATGTCGGCAAATTTGGAAAACTCAGCAGTGGCCACAGGACTGGAAAGAGTCAGTTTTCATTTCAATCCCAAAGAAGGGCGATGCCAAAGAATATTCAAACTACCATATAATTGTGCCCATGCTAGTAAGGTTTTTCTCAAAATTCTTCAAGCTAGGCTTCAGCAATATGCGAACCTAGAACTTCCACATGGACAAGCTGGATTTAGAAAAGACAGAGGAACCAGAGATCAAATTGCCAACATTCTCTGGATAAGCAAAGGAATTCCAGAAAAACACCTACTGCTGCTTCATTGACTACATTAAAGCCTTTGACGGTATGGATCACAACAAACTATGGAAAATTCTTAAAGAGATGGGAATACCAGACTACCTTATCTGTCTCCTGAGAAACCTGTATACGGGTCAAGAAGCAACAGTTAGAACTGGACATGGAATAATGACTAGTTCAAAATTGGGAAAGGAGTACGTCAAACCTGTATATTTTCACCCTGCTTATTTAACTTATATGCAAAGAACATCATGCAGAATGCCAGGTTGGATGAATCACAAGCTGGATTCAAGACTGCCGGAAGAGACATCAACAAGCTCAGATATGCAGATGATACCACTCTAATGGCAGAAAGCGAAGAGGAACTAAGGAGCCTCTTGATGAGGGTGAAAGAGGAGAGTGAAAAAGCTGGCTTAAAACTCAACATTCAAAAACCTAATATCACAGCAGCCACTCCATCACTTCATGGCAAATAGAAGGGGGAAAAGTGGAAGCAGTAACAGATTTTATTTTCTTTGGCTCCAAAATCATTGTGGATTGTGACTGCAGCCATGAAATTAAAAGATGCTTGATCCTTGGAAGGAAAGCAATGATAAACCTAGACAGCATATTAAAAAGCAGAGATATCATTTTGATGACAATGGCCCATATAGTCAACACTATGGTCCTTCCAACAGTCATGTATGGATATGAGAGTTGAAGCATAAAGAAGGTTGAGCACCAAAGAATTGATGCCTTTGACCTGTGGTGTTGGAGAAGATTATTGAGAGTTTCTTGGACTGTAAGGAGATGCAACCAGTCCATCCTAAAGGAGATCAGTCCTGGGTGTTCATTGGAAGGACTGATGTTGAAGCTGAAACTCCAATACTTTGGCCACCTGACAGGAAGAACTGACTCTTTGGACAAGATCCTGATGCTTTGAAAAATTGAAGGCAGGAGGAGAAGGGGACGACAGAGGTTGAGATGGTTGGATGGCATCACCGACTCAACAGACATGAGTTTGAGTAAACTCTGGGAGTTGGTGATGGACAGGGAGGCCTGGCGTGCTGCAGTCCATGGGGTCACAAAGAGTCGGACATGACTGAGCGTCTGAACTGAACTGAACTGATGGTTTTTTCAACAGTCATGTAGGGATATGAGAGTTGGAGCATAAAGAAGGTTGAGCACCAAAGAATTGATGCCTTTGAACTGTGGTGTTGGAGAAGATTCTTGAAAGTCCCTAGGACTGCAAGGAGATCAAATTAGTCAGTCTTAAAGGAACTCCACCCTGAATATTCATTGGAAGGACTGATGCTGAAGTTGAAGCTCTAATACTTTGGCCACCTGATGCAAGGAGCCGACTCACTGGAAAAGATCTTGATGCTGGGAAAAATTGAAGGAAAAAGGAGAAGGGATTGGCAGAGGAAGAGATGGTTAGATCGCATCACTGACTCAGTGGACATAAATCTGAGCAAAGTCCATGAGACAGTGAAGGACAGGGGAGCCTGGCGTGCTGCAGTCCAGGGTCGCAAAGAGTCAGACACGACTGACTTAGTGACTGAACAACAACACAGCAAAAGACATTAAAATAAGAAAAATATGTAGTGTGCTGTTGCTGTTTAGTCCTTCTCCAGGGGATGTTCCCAACCCAGGGATCAAATCCATGTCTCCTGCATTGGCAGGTAGATTCTTTATCACTAAGGCACCTGGAAAGCCCAAACAGTATGCTACTGGTGATCATTACCTTAAAGGAAAAAAACAGAGGAGTAGGAAAGGAAATGGGGGAGATGGGTTTACAATTTTAACCAGGATATGAGAGAGAGTCTTACTGAGAAGCCAGCACCGGAGTAATGAATGATCTGAGAAGACAGCCTTGTGGCCAGCTTGGGGGGAGCCTGCCAGGTAGAGGAAATAGCAAATGCAAAATCCCTGTGGTGGGAGTGGGTCTGGCCTGTATGGGAATGGCAAGGTGGCCAGTTTACTAGGGGGCATATGTGAGAGGCAGAAGAGGGGACAGAATTTTAATGCATGTAGGGCTTTAAAGACCAATATAAAGTCTAGGTTTTCACCCTGTATGAGATGCAGAACTTTAATCAGCGGCGTAGCAAGATCTGACTTCTTTACAGGATCACACTGGATGCTGTGATATGAAAGGACAGAGCTGAGGGGTGGACTATAAAGGAGAAAGGGAGACCGGTGGAATTTCCACAATAATCCAGGAAAAAATGTTAAAGACTAGTCCATCATCTAGCATGGGACCTGGCACAAAACAGTCATTCAATTGAAATCATTGTCAAATGAAAAAAAAGTCACTTAATATGATTTGTTTTGCATAGTTTATTCTTCTTTACAAAATAATTTTCTTTTCTCATAATTTTCAAGTCATTTAAAGTATTTCATTGGGTCTCCCCAGTTTACTCTTATAGGGATACTGGCCCCACCTTAAAAATCATAGTTTTTTTTAATGTACCCCATTAGTAAAATAAAAAATGTACTACAGACTGGGTCAAATCAGTGAAGACACATGCATGGCTTCCCTTTAGTGTAGGAATTTTCAGAGCACTGTTATTTCTAGTCTACTATATTACCAATACATGTTCTGTCTAATTAAATTTTCTGGTTACTAGATAATGCTCAGGTTTAAGTGTTTCAGTCTAAACTATTCATTACTTCTGTTTTGCAATTTATTCACTTATTCGTTTTTGTTATTCAGTTTAAGATTCCTTGAGAAAAAATGGTTCCTCATTGCCAAGGGAAATAATAAAATTAAGCCATATAAATGAACATGATGAAAACCAAGCTAAGCTGTTGAGTACCAACAGATGGCAAGTCTGAGAAATATATATGGGAGTAAAATATTCATGGGTAATATTTATAATCAAAACCACTACTCCATGCAAGAGAGAAGAAATATTCCAGTAGAATCCTGAAGAGTTCAGAGAAGAGGCACAGTATAAAATCACAGGCCTTAAAATTATCAGGAAGGCATTTTACTTGGGCCAGAACCTTATCCTAGTTATTCTGCCATGTCTTTTTTTTTCCTTCAGCTGCTCCAGGTCTTAGTTGTGGCATGCAGCATCTTTAAGTTGAGGCACGTGGGATCTAGTTTCCTGACCAGGGATTGAACCTTGGCCCCCTGCACTGGGAGCGGAGAGTCTTAGCTACTGGACCACCAGGGAAGTCCTTTATCCTAGCTACTTTGATTGAAGACATATTTGCTAGTGAGAGAGAGATATGTGTCTAATACGCTAGACAATTATAATTACAATTAGCGTATATATCTAGCATATCAGAGAAAGAGAGAGAACTATAGTAAAACCCAAACTGAAAAGCTGTATAATGGGTAACTGAAGAAACATTCCCACTAGCTCCAGGATTATGCTCAATTTTATTGAGAAAACTTTGGAATCAGCATTCAGAGGCATCATGGAGTCTTTGGGAACTGGAGAAATCCAGTTCAGGACGACAGCATTGCGGTTCCCAGCTAAACAATGTTTGAGCACAGGCAGCAGCACCCTTATATAAGCAAGACCAGGCCTTCAGGCATCATTACAGCCACCTTAACATTGCTACCCTCCATTTTTCTGGCTCTCAAATGCTCTTACATCAATAGGTCCACTCCACTGGCTTATCAATATTTTCTAGGTATCACATCAGTGTTAGAGGTTCTAACACTAATTCACTCCCACTAATCTCTTTTTTTCTACAAACAGGCTCTTCTTTCCTACACTGTCCCCTTTACAATAAGTGGAAACTCAAGCATCTCTGTTAGGAGAGATCAAAAAGAGAAATAAAATTTAAGGACTAAGGATGTCAGAGTTGGACTACACAGAAAGCTGAGCACCAAAGAATTGATGTTTTTGAACTGCGGTGTTGGAGAAGACTCTTGAGAGTCCCTTGGGCAGCAAGGAGATCCAACCAGTCCATCCTAAAGGAGATCAGTCCTGAAATTTCACTGGAAGGGACTGATGCTTGAAGCTGAAACTCTAATACTTTGGCCACTTGATGCGAGGAACTGACTCACTAGAAAAGACCCTGATGCTGGGAAAGATTGAAGGCAGGAGGAGAAGGGGATGACAGAGAATGAGGTGGTTGGAGGGCATCACTGACTCAATGGACATGAGTTTGAGTAAGCTCTGGGAGTTGGTGATGGACAAGGAGGCCTGGTGTACTGCAGTCCATGGGGTCACAAAGAGTCGGACATGACTGAGCGACTGAACTGAAAGCTCCCTCCTTTAAACATTGCTCTTTCTTTTCAGTTCACAGTTGTAGTTCATTACTTAAACATGTGACTAACTTTGGGGCATGTGGAAAGTTGTCACTAATCTTTTCTAAAGCACAATTAAATATAAAAAATGAGCAAAACATTGTTATAAGGAAGTATAACAGAAAGCCAATAATGGTAAAGTTATTACTTTGATAGAAATTTTAAGGAATGCTTCCAAAAGTAAATACATTTTATAGTATAGTACTATATTAAATTAGTGAGGAACATGTTTTATATCACAATTGATAATGATGACCCTTGCCTAACACTGAGACTTTTCTTTCTTTATAAATATCCATAAATACATATTGGTAGAATTCTCTATATGATCACCAAAAATTCTTTAGCCAAAATATATATCTAACTATATCCATTAAACACAAATGGATTAAAGGTGTTTATAAATTTTCGTGTTTAATTTCTACTATGAGGACTCTAAACAAAATAGCAATGGAAACAGGTGTTGGTGGGACTGCGGAGAAACTGGAACCCTCATACATTGCTAGCGGGAATGGAAAGTAATGTATCCATGGGGGAAACAGTCTGGCAATTCCTTGAAAAGCTAAACATAGAGATACCGTATGATCCAATAATTCTTGCCTTGTGCTAAGTTGCTTCAGTAGTATCTGACTCTTTGTGACCCTATAAACTGTAGCCCTCCAGGCTCCTCTGTCCATGGGATTCTCCAGGCAAGAATACTGGAATGGGTTACCATGCCCTCCTCCAGGGGATCTTCCCAACCCAGGGATTGAATGTGTGTCAAACCCATGTCTCTCATATCTCCTGTGTTGGCAGGTGGGTTCTTGACCACTAGTGCCATCTGAGAACTGAAAACATAAATCCACACAAAAACTTGTACACAAATATTCACGGTGGCACTGTTCATAACAGCAAAAAGAGGAAACAACCCAAATGTCCAACAATTAATGAATGAATAAACAAAAAGTGGTATAGTCACACAATGGAATAGTATTCAGCCATAAAAGGGTGGAGGGCTGATTATGTTACAGCATGAATGAACCTTGATAACATTATGTTAAGTGAAAGAAACTAGGGACAAGATGCATTTATATGAAATGTCCATAATTCCAAATCCATAGAGACAGCAAGTAGATCAGTGATTGGCTAGGGCTGGGGAAATCAGGCAATATGGAGTAACTGTTAATGGATGGGTTTTTTTTCTTGAGTGTTGAAAATGTTCTGGAAGTAGGTAGTGGTGATGGTTGCATAACTTTGTGAATATACCAGAAATCTCTAAATCACAAACTTTAAAATGGTGGATATTTATGGTATGTGAATTACATCTCAATTTTAAAAATAATAACACTTTTTTAAAAAGCAATGAACTCTCCCCAAAAGCAGTATTTTCACTGCATGATAAATCAAAAATTCTTTATATCAAAAAAATGCTATAGATGTAAGTACAAGACAAAAAATGACATAGGCTTATAACAAATATGAAAAATAGAAAATATCTTTGTCATACAAAGAGATCACAAACAAACTGACAAGAAAAACACCAATTGGAAAAATGGGGAATGGATATGAGATAGTAATTCATATAGGTAATAGAGACAAATATTAACAATAGCAAAAAACAGTCCCACCAATAATCAGGGAAATACTCATTACACAAGATACCATTCTCTACCCATCAGTATAATAAAGATTTTAAAAAATGATTCCAGCTTTCTCATGCTCTAGCAGAGGAAGATTAACCTGGTACACACATTTCTGAAAAGCAACTTGGCCCTGTGCCAAGAGCAGGGATAGGAGATGAGCAGGACACATTTGCGTTGAAGGAATTCACGCCGACAGGGAGAAACAAGAGAAACAAATCAATGCAATACTCTCAGAGAGGCTCAGAGATAAATAAGAGGTTGCAGTGGGGGCTCAAAGAAGGGAATGGTCAGCACTTCCTAGAGCTGGAGAAAGAGGACCCAGGAAGATGAGGCAGATAACTGAGAGCTGAGCCTGAAAGATGAGCCGGAGTTACTCAGGCTGGAGGGACACCCCAGCACATCAGAATTCCTGAGCTCAGGACGCAGTGGGGGGAGGGGGATGGGGGTGGGGGGGACGGCATGAGAAGCTCACAAAGGTCAGCTCAGGAGGGTCCTTGCTTGACTGGCTCACTGCATCCCAGAACTTTCTAGGGAAGGAATAAACATCAGTTAAGTGAATGAATTTTTTTTTTTCCTTAAAAGCAACATGGGGGACCATCATACTATTCTCCCAACCCTTGTATCTGTTTAAATTTTTATATCACAAGAAAATTGACTCTAATAACTAAAGTTACTCAAGGGCACCCTGGAATTCTTCTAGAAGATCAGATGTTTTCTTCAGAAAGGGTATTCCAGTAATCAGGTGGAGGACAGATCAGAATGATACACATTTGGAAGGGAGACCTCTTATAGAAAACTATGAGTTTAGTTTTGGGCTTACTGAGTATCAGTCTGTCAATACACACATGTGCAAATATGTAGGAAAAAAAAAAAAACGGAACAAATTGTGACTGGTAAGTACCTCTGAGGAAATAAGTAGGCTTTCGGGAATGTTGGGGGAGAGGGGAAGGATATAAGTGGAAACTAGAACTTTTTACCCGCTCCACTTTTGCATTGTTTGAATTTTCGTTTTCTTTTTAGAGAACTTGCATTTATAGGTATTATTTGTGTAATTCAAAAATAAGTACTAAATACAAAATGGCAAGTTGAAGTTACATAGGGAAGGAAAAGCTCTGGAAAGTCATGTTGACCCAGGTGACACAGCTTCAGTGGGGTGGAGACAGAAACCCACCCCCAGAGGCTGGAAAGAGCAGGAGTGTGTACAAAGAAAGAACAAACAAATCATTTCTCCAAGAAACCTGGCTGTACTTTCAAGAGTGGTCAGCAGCTAGAGGAGGATTTAGGGCCAAAGCAAAGGGTTTCTGTTTTTTAGGTGGAAGACAAATATTTAAGAAAAACCAAAGAACACACGAGAAAAGTCAAGGTGAGCAGGATAAAGGGAGAGAGGAGGTTCAGGGAAACCCACTGGAACTCTAAGAGAGAAATGAATCAATTAACCAGCAAGAAAATCAGAGGGAAGAAGCCAATGGTAGAGACCTTCCTTGAACCAGAGATGTTCTCTGGAGGCAGCCCCCTGCAGGGGGTGAGCCCATGTGCACACGAGGACCCGCTCTGTGAGTGGAGACACAAGGTCACACTGCGGTGTCAGCTGACGCTTAAGGAAGGAGACAAGACACGCGCCTGAGGCAAACATTCTGTGAGGAACAGGAAAGATAACTGACGGGTAGAAGGATTAACGAAGGGCTGCAAATAAGACAATTCAAGCCCAATTTTTCTCCACAGAAAACAATTTCTACTATCCAACCAAGCAAATCTTTCAGTCCATAAACACTACTCCTTTTCTTTTGTGTTGCACTCTTCAAACTCTAAGGGGAAAAAACACTGAAGTCTCTTTCACTGTGGCAGATGTGGAAGCAAAGGTCTGACAGACTTTCTTGGTAGAGAAAGACAATATCTCAAACACACAAAATCCACATCTTCAGCTTTTTAATAGTGGTAGTCTTCCTGTTACAAGAAGAATACAAAATATGGCCTTGGGATTGCTTTAGGCTATATAACATTACCATATGTTTCTGATTTCCTACTCTTGTGGCTTTGCTGTGATACATAAAACATTTTCAGCTTTTCTATGTAATCACTCTTCTGACTTGTGAGGGACTTCCCCATGTTCATTCTACAAAGTGCTAATTTTATGGGGATGACAGGATACACACAGTGGCCTTCGGTGTTGGACAGATTTTGTATTATACACTTTGCTCCAAATTAAGCCTCTAGCCAGGTGAAAAAGAATGAGGTTACAAGCATTAGGTGTTTGGTGCAATTACCATGGGTGTGTGTGTGTGCATTAGAGGGAAAGGTGAAGAGATAGAGAATATGAACAACAGGCTGCCTCAGGCACATGTAATCAAAAGGACTACAGACAAAAACAGACCCAAGAAGCTGGATTAGAGCTTTCTTTAGTGGACAAGATGACAAGGTTTAACTGAAAATCTTAACTGGAGGATTAAGTTGCTCCACTCATCAAGTTCAGAACTGACAAGGTGAAGGAAAGGGCTATGTCAAGCCCTAGCCAAACAAAACCCGACGTGAGCTTTATGGGACGGAGTCACATACCCAGTTTCTTTTTCTCTTGCAAATACCTTCCCCATGAAGGAAAACCTAAGAGCCACCTGCCACAGGCACACACAAAAGGGAGGAAAGAGCAGCGAGGGAGGGTGTTGAGTTTTAGCTGGAGAAGTTGGAGGCAAAGCAGGCAAAAGATAGCAGGACGATCTCAAACACTGAGAGCATAAGCAAGAGCTCTGCAGGTGAGCAAAGCCACATACACCCCATGGTGTGCGACATCAGGCATCACGTTCTCCGTGGATCTGATGTTTCACAAGCCCTCCCCTGACCTCAGACTTGGTAGAAACCCAGCTCTCCCCTCAGGACACACTTGACTTCTCTAGGAGCCCCTGATGCTCATTCTCCCATACCTGACATACCAATGGGCAAGGAAACCCACCAGTATTGCCCGGTTCCCTACTGCCCCTTCCAGGTGTTCATACACCACAGTTCCCTGCAGAAGCCCTTCCTGGCCAGCACTGGTCATCCTGCCCCACAGTCCCCCTCTCAGTCATCATATGCCCTCTCAGGGAGTGACACCATCCAAGCTAGGGATCCAAGAGACATGTTAGATGCCACCCTGGTCCAACACCATCCATTTCCGGGTGGGCACAAGATCCTTTGAAGTCTACCCACTACAACTCTGAAATACTTTCCACCTACCTCTTTCCCCAGCTGTCATCAACCAGGTCCTTCAGGTCTTATGCTTAGATCAGAATGGGAAAAGCCTTGGTACCTCTGGTTCAACTGGATCCTCTTCCAGGACATGACTACCTTCTAACTTCAGAGGCTCAATTTGCTCAGGGCTCCAGCAGATAAAACTCAGAGAAAAAGAGCTGTGGACATTGTCATGTCAGCCAATGAGCCCTAAAGACCCACAATCGACTGGATCAGTGCTTTTGATTGTTGTAATGTCTACCATAAAGAAGACTGAGTGCTGATGAATTGATGCTTTTGAACTGTGGTATTGGAGAAGACTCTTGAGAGTCCCTCAGACTGCAAGGAGATCAAAGCAGTCAATCCTAAAGGAAATCAATCCTGAATATTTATTGGAAGGACTGATGTTGAAGCTGAAACTCCAATACTTTGGCCACCTGATGTGAAGAGTTGACTCATTAGAAAAGACCTTGATGCTGGGAAAGATTGAAGGCAGGAGGAGAAGGGGCAACAGAGGATGAGTTGGTTGGATGGCATCACTGACTCAATGGACATGAGTTTGAGCAAGCTCCGGGAGCTGGTGAAGGACAGGGAAGCCTGGCATGTGGCAGTCCATGGGGTTTCAAAGAGTAGGATACAACTGAGCGACTGAACAACCACCACAACAATGTCTACAACTGAATCAACCATAGTGGACAGATATGGCCAAGATAACAAAGAAATATCAAGTTACTGGAAATGTCCAAAACTCCATACCTAAATAGCAAACCATTTCTAGAACAAGCACAGACTTCATTACTATTAAAATACTCTGGCTTCACCTCATCTCAACAAAAATAAGACTAAGTCTTGCTATCACCTTCCCATGAACCAATGCCAGTAATACATGATGAAATGATATTTTAAATGTGCCAATTTCTAGAAATGTAATATCAACCGATTTTGAGCAAAACTGTAAAACAAGTTTCCTGGACAAAGTCAAAGCTTCAAAATGAGAATATCAATTTCCAAAAAGATGTCTTCCTGGGCCAGATCTAAGGAAGAAAACACGCAACTGAACATGCCAGGAAACCACCTAAAGATCCTCTGAAAGCAAATCAAGTCGATGCAGCTCGGAGGTACAAAAGCCAACCTCAAGAATGTGATTCTCATGACACCCCGAAGATAGAACACCCAGGCCAGTACTGATAAACACCCCAGGAAAAGAGGAGCAGTGATCAACAGAAGGATTCTGAGCAGTCCCTGTTTCTGTGTAGTGCCTACAGAAGGATCTGTAGCTCAGAAAAGAACTAGTCTTAGGCTAAAATACTCATCAGTTCCTCAAAAGCTCATACTTAAAAACAGGGATCAATAAAACCATAATTATTGAGCATCTGCTATTAAAAAGGCAGTAATACCAAAGTAATGCCATCAGGATGTCCTCTAAAGGGGAAATGTTTAGTTACCAACCAGTTGTTTAATTAGCATAATGCCAAGCATAAAGGGCTGACAAATTCTTTCTCTGAATCAGCCTCATTAACTTTCTAGCTCTGCTCATTTACAAACAAAGTCAGGATGAATTTCACAGACTCAAGTTTACATCAAAAACTTGACTTAATGAAATATAAATGAAAAAGCTATTATATTCTCTGATTTGGAAAGCAAAAATTTAAGAAGCATCTCAATGCAAAAAGTCAAATACAAGAACTCAGGTGTAAAGCAGTCAAATTAAAAGGAAGTCATCAAATAATGGAGTCCTGGGCCCCAAATCAAAGGAAAAGCAAATCTAACGGACCAAAAGTCAGGACACCAAGAAAAATGATCAATTAATAACCAAATCCTCACATCTAAAAGAGAAGAAAAATTTTACCATTGGATTAACTAAACCACTAAAGTGGTTTCTAAAATCTATGTTGCCTGACAAAATCATGTAAGCCCTAGATTGATCATATGGCAGTCAACATCAAATAGCTACTGACCTACTTCCACATATATGACAAAGTTTTCCTGGTATACAAAAAAACCCTCTTACTTGAAATTTTACCATTTTAAAGTAATCCATACTCTATTTGGTTCGCCACAATGTTTGCTTGGCAACTACAAAGGAATTTAGGCTGCTAATGGTACTTGGTTCTTCTGGAAAGAAAAAAAAAATGGGCAAATACACGTGTTTTAAATTATTTACTTCATTTTAACTCCCAGGTAGAAAGGAACAGAAGTGGTCACAAAGACTGTGTCTGGAAATGACCCAAGGGTTCTACCTTGCCATCTTGATACTTTTTTCACCTTTGAAAACCTGACTTTCTTTCTACAGCGAGTCAGTCTGCATTAGCCTTACGTCTGGAGCAAAACCTTTAAACAGAGACCCTGAGAGTGAAGACGGCTGAACAGTGTGCCTGGATCCTGATGTTAGCAAGCTGCCTCGGGGTCCCCCTTGGAGAGTAGCATTTGGTCGCCAACCATGCACATTTCAGAGAAACATTTTGGAGGGAAGGAAAGAAAAGGAACTGAAATCTTTTGCAAATAACATCTACTCTCAACCCTGACCTGACATTGATCCACTTTCATCTTTGAACTAGAGGGAGAGAAAAAGAGACAATAACGAAGAGTAATACAATATAGAACATTGGTTAAAGGTTGTGGAGTCAGAGAGACCTGAGTTCGAGTCCCAGCCCTTCCCACTTCCTTTTAACTAGCTTTTTACACCTTGGCCAATAGGCTTAATCATCATGAACCTTTGTCTTCTCATCTGTAAAACAGAGTTAACAATACCCTACTGGTAGTTGGGAGGACTTTTTTTTTTTAAGATAAATATGTAGAGCACTTAGCATGCTGCCTGCCACAGGGCAAGTTGTCAACATTATACAGTAGCTGAAGAAAGAAGAGGGGAAGGGGATGAGAGGAGGGAAAGAGAAGGGAGTGGAGGGGAAGAGAGGGGGAAAAAAGCCTTCAGGGTTCAAAGAACAGCCTAAACTCACTCAGGGCAGCTCCTTAAATTCCTTACAGGCAATGTGAAAATATTTCCTGATGACCTACTACATAATCAGCACTGTGCTCCATTCAGAAATGGATGTGTCCCCATCCTCCTCCTCTCATGCTGTCCACAGTCCAGCTCAGGAAACAGAAATCACACGTGTGAAATATGTGAAAAACAACCCACGTTGTACTAAGTTGTTAAATATGCCACATGTGATAAAGCAAGCACTGCGGTCATTTGTAGAAGGGGGCCAGTGAGCGCTGGCTTGTGGAGACAGTGTCCAGGGGTGGGTGGTAAAAACAAAGACACAGATGTGAATGGACTTATAGGAGAAGGAGGGGGGTCATGTACCGCAAAGAAAAAGTCACGTGTCCCAGACTGAGTTTCGCCCTGAAACTTTAAGCAGGGAGTCACAGTGGGGACAGGCAAAAAGCAGTGCGCACAAGGGCCATTCAAAGCAAAAATGGACAGGACTTTGGAAGTGAATATGAAAAATAAAAGAGAGAGGTCTGCCTGTGTCTCTTTTGGATTTCTCATTCCTGTTTGAGGCCGAGAGTACTCATGTCTACCTTTCTGGTATTTCTTAGGAGGAAGCAAAAGCACACTCTTCTGTCTCCCCAGATGGCGACTGGTGTCGCCTTTCTCAATAACCAGGCTGCATAGGGCAGGGCTTCCAAGGGGACGCTCAGCTGCGTCTGTATCCCAGCTCTGCCACTCACTAGCTGTGAGGCCTCGGGCAAGCAAACTAACTTTCCAGGTCTTGGTTTCCTTGTCTGTAAAAGAGGGGTTAACCATGACATGCCTCTCACAGATTGTTGACAGGATAAGTGAATCCAAGCATTTAACAGATCCCTTAATTGAGAAGCACTTATAACAGGGCCTGGCACATATGCACAAACCCTGTGTTCAGTAATCATCATTACTATTGCTGTTATCTATTACCTTTAATCTTCAGCTAGAATATAGCCACAGAAAGTGCAAGGAATCATCTCACATATGACTAAGGAGGAGATACTAAGGGGAAATCCAACTTGGAATTGCAAGTTCACCCAAAACTAGCACCGATGGTGAAACCTCAATGCAAGACCCAGACAATCCAGTGGCTCCCATACCTGGCTTGGTGAATGGCCTCCATCCACTCTTTACCATCCTGCTCCTCCTCACAGCGCAGCTCTAGTGGTTTCTGACCTTCGTGGCCAAAAAGAACAGTAAAGTAATACTGGAAAGAAAAAAAAACAAAGTTGTGTTTTATTTTTGAAGCATAATAGCATAACAACACAGTATTTCCCTACAAAGCGTATATTATGCTTAAAACATGCATCAGCATTATGTAAATCATATTTCAAAATGTAATAACACTCCCAGTCCACTCGGCAATGATTTTGCACCTAGAAGACACCATAGATTGCATCTTAACGTCCCTCAATAAGATTCAACTTACACTATCTCACATACAGAAAAGGTATTTGGTAAAATTCTATACAAACACATCACTAAGATTCTTTGTAAACTTGAAAGCGAAATTTCTGAACCTAATAAGGGATTTCTACCAAAAACTTACTACAAACAATTCAACTAATGGTAAATTATAACAAGCAGCCCTTCTAAAATCAAGAATAAGAAAAATGGCAATTATCACCACTTCTAATTACCAATTCTGTCTGGAGGGCAACATAGAAAAATAAAGGAAAAAAGAAATGGAAAGCAAGGGGGGAATCATTTTGCACAGATGATGTAAGTGTCTATACTAAAATACCATTGAAACACTATTAAAATAAGAACATCCCTCAAAATTATTGGATGCAAAATCAATATACAAAATGTATTGCACTTTGGTACGATGTCAACAAATAAGTAACTTAATTTTGAAAACACAGCATTTGCAATAGCAAAGAAATATAAACAGTCGAAGGACCTAAGAAAATAAGTTTATCACCTCTAAAGGGCAAATTAATCTATAATTTCAATATATTCTAATAAAATTACCAATAGGTTTTCTTTGGATGGAATTTGACAAAGTGAACCTAGAATCTGAGTCAGGGACAGGGGAAGATGTCACTTTAAATCAGTCTGTTTGAGGCTAGATGTATTAACTACCACGCTGAGACCGTCTGGGAAGGAAATATGACTGGAGAACTTTTTATTGTATGAGAATGATCAGAAAAGTCCTCTGGGCCTGCCCACAGTTTCATCCTGGGGCCTGAAAATGACCAGCCCCACACAGCTGCTCTGAGATTAAAAGCCAAAGATAAAACCCAAGTTCTTCCTGTTGTCCCACCTTACCACCCCCTGAAAACTTCTCTTTATTCAGTATGATCATTACAGGCTCATTTTCTTCAAAAAAATTAAAAATACTCAGGACCAAAGCTTTTAATCTATAACAACACTGAATCACTATTTTTTACACTTGAAACCATTATAATATTATAAATCATTTATACTATAATTTAAAAAATCCTTCAGGACAACATCCTAGAGATAAATTCTTAAAAACCCTAGAATTTTCAGCACAATTTCACAAAAAAGGCAAAAACTGGCCAAGAGACTTCTCATGTTACCTCGGCATAAATCATCAGAGGACTTGCCTGTGAGAGAATCCACTGCACTACCCCATGGACAGGCCTGAGCCCATAAACGATAAGCTGTCTTTAATTCTTAAACCTCTTGTCCAGCCAGAGGACTAATGTTATGAACTAGGGGGAAACAACCTGATGAAAAGGCCACTGAGGAGGGGAAGAATTGAGTTTAGCACTGTATTCAATAAAGCTCCAGTTAAATTTGAGAGGAAAGGAGTTGAAAGTCAACAAAATAACAAATCAGTGGTTTAAAGGGCAATCCTATAAGTGATGGCATTTCAGCAACAGCTGGCTACCATCCAAGGCCAGATGCCCAGTCTGGGAAGAGGAAACATTTAATGAACCTGTTATTGAAAGGCTACAACCAGCACCTCAACAGCAGCTGCTGCTTGGGAACCCAATTAAAAGCCACCTTTAAAAGACAGCAAGGTAATTACATTAGCAGACATACATCCAAAGGTTAGACCAAGTCTCAGGCATGCCAATGATGGAAAGAGTTTTGAGAGGAGTTCACTTAACAAATTCAGCTCGACCACAAATAATCAAAACACTGTCTCTGCATGTACCCGCAAATTATTCAGGCTAAGCTGTTCATCAAAAAGCCTTCTTTGTGTGTTCTGGTCTCGCTCTGATAGGAATTCAGTTTACCATAGACAAAACAGACACCTGAGCCCCAAATGATCTGAGAGAGCTTGGACCACAAGTGGCAGCAGCCGCACACTTCAGCATCAGATGACCAAGGCAGAGCTAGAATAAATGCCAGACCCCTGTCAGCACCAGCAAGGACCACCCCCCAACGTCTGATATACACACATGCAATCTCAAGGACAGGGAGCCCCCCTTACTGAGATACTATCTTAGGGAGGCACAGAAGAAAGAATGAATTACTTTTTACTTAAATTGAAGAAAGTAGGGAAAACCACTAGACCATTCAGGTATGACCTAAATCAAATCCCTAATGACTATACAGTGAAAGTGAGAAATAGATTTAAGGGACTAGATCTGATAGACAGAGTGCCTGATGAACTATGGACAGAGGTTCATGACATTGTACAGGAGACAGAGATCAAGACCATCCGCAAGAAAAAGAAATGCAAAAAAGCAACACGGCTGTCTGAGGAGGCTTTACAAATAGCTGTGAAAAGAAGAGAAGCGAAAAGCAAAGAAGAAAAGGAAAGATATACCCATTTGAATGCAGAGTTCCAAAGAATAGCAAGGAGAGATAGAAAAGCCTTCCTCAGTGATCAATGCAAAGAAATAGAGGAAAACAATAGAATGGGAAAGACTAGAGATTTCTTCAAGAAAATTAGAGATACCAAGGGAACATTTCATGCAAAGATGGGCTCGATAAAGGACAGAAATGGTATGGACCTAACAGAAGCAGAAGATATTAAGAAGAGGTGGCAAGAATACATAGAAGAACTGTACAAAAAATATCTTCAGGACCCAGATAATCACAATGGTGTGATCACTCACCTAGAGCCAGACATCCTGGAATGCGAAGTCAAGTGGGCCTTAGGAAGCATCACTACGAACAAAGCTAGTGGAGGTGATGGAATTCCAGTTGAGCCATTTCAAATCCTAAAAGCTAATGCTGTGAAAGTGCTGTACTTAATATGCCAGCAAATTTGGAAAACTCAGCAGTGGCCACAGGACTGGAAAAGGTCAGTTTTCATTCCAATCCCAAAGAAAGGAAATGCCAAAGAATGCTCAAACTACCACACAAATGCACTCATCTCACATGCTAGTAAAGTAATGCTCAAAATTCTCCAAGTCAGGCTTCAACAATACGTGAAACGTGAACTTCCAGATGTTCAAGCTGGTTTTAGAAAAGGCAGAGGACAGAGATCAAATTGCCAACATCTGCTGGATCATCGAAAAAGCAAGAGAGTTCCAGAGAAACATCTATTTCTGCATTATTGACTATGCCAAAGCCTTTGACTGTGTGGATCACAACAAACTGTGGAAAATTCTTAAAGATGGGAATACCAGACCACCTGACCTGCCTCCTGAGAAATCTGTATGCAGGTCAGGAAGCAACAGTTAGAACTAGACATGGAATAACAGGCAGGTTCCAAATAGGAAATGGAATACGTCAGGCTGTATATTGTCACCATGCTTATTTAACTTACATGCAGAGTCCATCATGGGAAATGCTGGGTTGGATGAAGCACAAGCTGGAATCAAGATTGCCGGGAGAAATATCAATAACCTCAGATATGCAGATGACACAAAAAGTGTTTATCTGAGGTTGTATTATCAGATATGCAATATCAATAACCTCAGATATGCGGATGACACTACCCTTACGGCAGAAAGTGAAGAAGAACTAAAGAGCCTCTTGATGAAAGTTAAAGAGGAGAGTGAAAAAGTTGGCTTGAAGTTCAACATTCAGAAAACTAACATCATGGCATCCAGTCCCATCACTTCATGGCAAATAGATGGGGAAACAACGGAAACAGTGAGAGAGTTTATTTTGGGGGGCTCCAAAATCACTATAGTTGGTGACTGCAGCCATGCAATTAAAATATGCTTACATCTTGGAAGAAAGTTATGACCAACATAGAAAGCATATTAAAAAGCAGAGACATTACTTGGCCAACAAAGCTCCTTCTAGTCAAGGCTATGGTTTTTCCAGTGGTCATGTATGGATGTGAGAGTTGGACTATAAAGAAAGCTGAGCACCGAAGAATTGATGCTTTCAAACTGTGGTGTTGGAGAAGACTCTTGAGAGTCCCTTGGACAGCAAGGAGATCCAACCAGTCCATCCTAAAGGAAATCAGTCCTGAATATTCATTGGAAGGACTGATGCTGAAGCTGAAACTCCAATACTTTGGCCACCTGATGCAAAAACTGACTTATTTGAAAAGACCCTGATGCTGGGAAAGATTGAAGGCGGGAGGAGTTTGGGACAACAGAGGATGAGATGGCTGGATGGCATCACCGGCTCAATGGGCATGAGTTTGAGTAAACTACGGGAGTTGGTGATGAACAGGGTGGCCGCCTGCTGCAGTCCATGGGTTTGCAAAGAGTTGGACACGACTGAGCGACTGAACTGAACTGAACTTTTTATGTGATTGGAGCAGACTAAATTTACTACTCTCAGCAGCAGCTTTTTTCTCCACTTATTAAGTATGCAGAGGGTCTTAATGAAAAAGTTGGCTCAAATTTTGGAAAAAAAAATGTTTACACATCTAAGTGTAGTGAGGATAAATCTATTAATACAACCCTGCTCACAGTCTTACCCAGCTCCCTCCCAGCCAAACAAGGTGACCAGAGTTCTCTTCCTTAAAGATTAAACCTGAGCTTTCATATCTACTTACAAAAGCCCTTGCTCATATTCTCAACCTTTAACACCCTACCAACTGGCCTTAGTCTTCATTTTTAAACTCATTTCTGCCTCTTTCCTCCTAAGTATGCCACACTCCAGCCAATCAACCCATCACTTCCCCAAGAAGACAAGCTCTTTCCTGGGCCTCGTGCTACTGATAGAGTACATCTGTGGGGTCACCAGACCTGGGTGTGAGTCCTGACTCCTCCAAGCAGTAACAACCTATGAGACCTCGGGCAGGTGACTAACCTTTCTGAGACTAAGTCTCCTCTAGTCAATGAGGCCAAAGATGGACTTACAGGACGGACTAGCTGCCATGTAATGCCTGGCACCCAGTAGGTACTTAACAAACGTTAATTCCCTTCTCTCTCAGTGCAAACCTTTGTCTTGACGTTCTTCCTCTCCAGTCCCTCTCCTACCTAAAATTCTTAATTGAACTTTCATGACTCATGTCATGAACCGTCAATTCCACTAAATCTTTCCCAGGTACCTTCTGGCAAAAAGGATTCCCTCTCTCCTCTGTGGGGTCAGCTGTGGCTCAGTGGTAAAAGAATCTGTGTGCCAATGCAAGAGACGTGGGTTCGACCCCTGGGTCAGGAAAATCCCCTGGAAAAGAAAATGGCAACCCATTCCAGCATTGTTGCCTGGAAACTCCCATGGAACCTGGTGAGTCCACAGGGTCGCAAAGTCAGAGATGACTGAGCGTGCACGTACGCACACACGCCTCTGAGTTTCAGTAACCTCGTGCACGCTCTTCTCACACAGCCGGAGAGTTGTCCACACATGTATCTCTCTTCTATGTAGGACTTGTCCCTTTGTACCCAAATCCCTCAATAATGTTTAGTGAATAAATGATCATCATAAAGAAAACACGAGGTATAATCAACCTAATAAATTTGCTTCAAACAGCCACTTATGACAATTATATGACTATAAAATCACCTCTAGGTAGACACCCAGAGAAAAGATTTAGAAACACCACTAAAGCTACTAAATACATATTTTTATCAAAAAAAAGGAAAACAGATTATTATGATGTTCTTCATAATAGAGAAGCAGTAAGTACAGATACTGTAGGCTGGAAGATTCACCAAAGGGTCTTACCACTTACCAACAGTAACTACAAAATGCCAGAATGACAACATAATGAACAGGTCTAGGAAATTTAAATATTCAGGGTCTTAGTGGTATCTATTGTAGCTTTACATGACTTTTCATTTTCCATTTGTTTGGTTTTTTATTATAATTGGTTTGCTGCTGTTTATGCTATGTGTTTTTGCAGAAAGAACAAACCTAACCCAATATGAGAACACAAGTTCATTTAAAACTCTGGTCCTTAGGCTTCTGCAAGTTAGAAACAAGTTTATGGCTATGGCAGTGGCAACTGCAGGGGAATAATATTATAGGGCCACTTCCACTTCCTACATTTCTATATTGGTTGGATCATTTACATAAACACTTATAGCTATATAGCCAACAAAAATATGCTCATTCCATTTTCAAATTGAGTCATTAACAATAAACACATATAGCTATATAATCAACAATAAAGATATTATCCATTTTCAAAACTATCCCTGCTGCCTCAGCAGGAAATAATCTGCCTGAAATGCAGGAGATCCGTGTTAGGTCCCTGGGTCAGGAAGATCCCCTGGAGGAGGAAATGGCAATCCACTCCAGTGTTCTTGCCTGGAAAGTCCCAGGGACGGGGGAGCCTGGTGCCGTCTATGGGGTCGCACAGAGTCGGACACGACTGAAGCGACTTAGCAGCAGCACCAGCATGCTGTTTTTATTATGGTGGTTGTTTGTTGGTTGTTTTATTCTTATGGATATTTTTGTAGTTGGTAGATATTCATGATGCAAAGATTTCTAATTTTCCCGAAGGCTTAGATAAGAGTTGTATTTTGCAGTTTCAATGACATGCAAGAGTTTGCTGAATGATTCGTCCCAACAGAAGCCAACACGCAGACTATACATTTGAAACTGTGAGTAAAGTAGAGTATTAACGTGCATAAAATCCAGTATCACCATTTAAGAACTGCCTCAGATATATTCTTTTGTTAAACATATTTTAATGGACAAGACTTTAACATAGGATCCAGCTCAAGGAGTAACTGTTTAACTGCCTCCTACCCGTGGTTTTCTACCACAAGAAAATACATTATGTCTGGCTTCCAAATTTCACAGAGAAGTGAATCAAATTAATTGTGCCAAGGGCTCAGAAAATCTGTCATTTTAAGAATGGCTAAACCAATTTGATATATTTGGTTGTGCTTCAAATCTTTGAAAGGTTATCATATAAAATTGCAACAGAGAAACTTTGATGAACCAAGGGATCTGAGCTCCCATAAATCACCAGATATACTGAAATTTATGAAAAGGGAAGCATGCATGATACTTGGTGGCTTAAGTCATCATCCTTGACTCACAGAAAAAGGCAACAATTCTTCTCCATGTTTTGGTACGCGTTCACTCAGTGCTGTCTTTCTCTGTATTACCACTCCAGACAGGGACACGTGTTATTGATAACATTGGATCTCTGTGACTGGTTTCACCTCATCCCCAGTCCTCCTGTTCACTTACCATCTTATCTTTGGAGAGAGACATCTAACTCCCGTCTGTCTAGAGCCACTAACTGAGCATATCTGTGACTTCAGTAACCATTGTTACAGCCTTCTCTTACAGCAAGGCAACTAAACTTCATCACCATTCCAATGTCCATTCTATCCAGGCCTCTCCTGAACTAATCTAGAATCTCTAAATTCATACGAAACCTTCAAAACCTTTTTACTTCATGCCATCTTCTTCACTTTCTCATTACAATCATTGGTTTGAGTTATTTCTCATTTGCCAACCGTATTCTCATTTATGTAAAATGTATGTACAATGAAAATGCATGCTGTTAACACCAAGTTTAGTTAGTACCACTCAGCAGAGAACACTTCAACACACAGACTTGAGTGTCAGAGTTCCCCTGCTGCTACAAGGAAATTTTCCGAGGTGCTCTGTCAAAGAGGGATCATGGTTATGCCAAACAGATGGGCAGGGGAAATAAACATAAATGAGATCAATTTTAGATGTATCCTGTGTAGCTCCATAAGGCACAAATAGAAATAATGGGTCAAGTGAGAGATTTGAAAGACCTTTCTAAAAATGGGGTGGGATGCTGCTGCCGGTTAGCCATCTCTCAATGGTATTTTGAAAGGATTCCTGTCCTCTGAAAACAGAACAAGACGGCCTCTAAGATCCCACATCATCAAAAGCCTTTAGTAGCTATAACACACTCTAGAATTCTACCATTAAGGTATGTCATAGAGGAGTCATATAAATAAGGGCTAGACCACTGTTCTGATTTTGCTGTTCAATATCTCAGTTTTTATTGCATGGCAATTTACCAAAATGGGAGTAAAAGAAAATACAAGTCTAAATAAAGAAATAATTAGTGCCTTTTAAGACATTATGCCTGGTATATTGATAATCATCAGTTACACTTACCAAATGGACTAAAAACAACCACTGCTGCATCGATGTTTTTAAATCAGAAGCACTTGGTTCGTAACAATACAAAACTGACAAAAAGAGTCCTTTGAAATGTTTTATCTTTTACATTTTCAGTGCCAACTACTGACAGTAATTGCTAGCACTTAATTCATTGAGCAAACCTCAAAGATGGAAGCCCTAATAATAATAATAATCAAATAATAGTGATCAAATGCATAGCTCATGAATCAAAAACTGGATAATAGTAAAGGATTAATGAATTTATTTAATGAATAAAGTTTTCTAAATTGATAAGGAAAAGCCAAATATCCTAACAGGAATGTGAGAGAAGAAACAGAATATTTATGTGTCCGCAAACAAAAAAAATAAAATGATACCAATAGGTAAAATATTAAAAAAAAATGCATATTAGTACATTAAAATGTTCCTTTCAAATTGCAACTTTGTTAATAATAAAATCCAGAGTTAGGAAATATAATGTGTTGATTAATATTAAAATGGTTACAAACTTTGTGGAGTTGGTTGGCAATTTGTACCACAGACTTTAAACTACTCCTGTTTTTACATAGGAATCTATACTAATGAACGGAGAAGGCAATGGCACCCCACTCCAGTGCTCTTGCCTGGAAAATCCCATGGACGGAGGAGCCTGGTGGGCTACAGTCCATGGGGTCGCTAAGAGTCGGACACGGCTGAGCGACTTCACTTTCCCTTTTCCCTTTCATCCACTGGAGAAGGAAATGGCAACCCACTCCAGTGTTCTTGCCTGGAGAATCCCAGGGACGGCGGAGCCTGGTGGGCTGCCGTCTATGGGGTCGCACAGAGTCGGACACGACTGAAGCGACTTAGCAGCAGCAGCAGCAGCACACTAATGAAATCATTAAAAATACTTTCAAAGACTTATGTCCAAGAATGTTTAAAGCATCAATAATAACCATAAAGTATGCAATAGTAGGGGAAAAATTAAATTTGGTATTTAAATTGAAACGCTCTGAGCAATTAATAACACTCTGTAAGAATATTTTCAAGCTAGCCTCTGAACTTTGCACAGCAGGAAAAATTCCAAGCAATCTTGTGAAAAATAACAGCTAGGAGACTGAAAAGACTGATCAAAGCCTTCAGCTACTACCCGCCACAGGAAGACAGAGTTTAGAAACTGAGTCTGCCAAGTAAACTGTCTGTTAGAACAAAAATGAACACTCTTCAAAGGACAACAGCGTAATCCAGAATCTTTAAAATGTATTATCGAAATGTCTGGTATACGCTAGAAGGTTAGTAGAAAAGAAACAACAGAAAAACTATGGCCATAATCATGAGAAAATAGAACACAGATGTTAGAATTAGCAGACAGAACTTCAAAGCAGCTATAAGAAAATGTATACAAAGACAAAGGAAAAGAGAAGCATAACGAGAACACAGACGGGGAATCTCAGCAGAGAAATGTAATTCTAAAAAAGGACCAAATGGAAATATTAGAAATGAAAAGCATTATCTATTGAAAAGAAAAAAGTAAATGGGTAAACATAATTGCAGATTATAGACAGCTGTTTCCAATGAAAGAGTAAATGTAGTGTACCTGTACAAAGAAGACAGCTGATCGCCTTAAAAACCGGTTCCATATTAAAGCTCAGTGTTGTCTCTATCGCTGTCAGTTTGAACATTTAGCACATTAGTTATATCAGCCTTTGTAAGAATAAACCTATGCTGCTGGGCCCATGAGTAGCCGCCTTTTTTTTTGCCACAACTGTCATTTTGTTCATGTGCTCATTGTATCAGCACTGGGGTAACCAATGACAGGGATTACCTGAAATAAAGTGACCTGGTCGATCTGTCGATTTGATCATTTAGTGCCAAGTAAACTGTCTGCTAGAATAAGAAATGAACACTCTTCAGAGGAAAATAATAGAATTCAGTCTTTAAGTCTCTCTAGTGAATGCTGCAGAGATGATCCCATTTGGGGCCCATTCCTATTTTGTCTATCCACATGCTTCTACTCAGGCTTTGCTACCCCCAAACTTCTAATCTTTTTCCTTCCAGGTCTTTGATGCCAGCCAGAACATTCACCACCTCCTACAAGCCTATGTACATTTGAGCCTCAGACCACTTCTCTTCCAACACAAAGTGGATGGCCAGGGTCATGATCTGCTAGCCCACTCACTGGGAGAGTTTCTCCTTATCACAGTCTTTCAAGGCCATTTCAAAGTGACCCATCCCCAGGCCAAGCTTGGATTTGTCCCTTTTCCTTCACCGGGCTGTACAGAAGAATCCCCCATACAGCCATCGACAGAGGCTGAGAGAGGTCTGCTGGAATAACGGTGGTGGATGCCTGGAGGTAAAAAAGTTAAAATTGTGTGTCAGAGTTGTCCCACCCCAAGCTGAAATGGCTGGACCTTTATACCACTCCCTCACTCGGTCACTGAATGTGGGCTGCTAGAGGAAAGGTACCATCTTAGACAAGGACAGATCTCTGCAGCTGTGGCAGACTCTGAAGGAGCTGACAGCTAGAGGCTGTCTGCTGACTGACCCACTGCAGCCAGGCAGCAACTCTTTCTCTGAAGGGGAATCTTATCGGTGCCCTGCCATGCCTAGGAAAATCCCCAATATCCTTCAACAGGTGAATAAACAATATGTGGTACACTAACACAACCGAAAACTACTCAGCAAGGAATAAGCAACTGCTGATACTTAAATAAACTTGGATGAATCTCCCCATAAACTATTAATAATTACACAGGAAGAGGTAATTTTCAGGTGGAGAAATCTGGCAGACACCATCATAACTAAATGAACAAGATAAAGAAAAATTCTGAATTCCTATGTATGGAAAGAGAGAGAGAAATAAAGTAAATGGGGCAAAATATTCATGCCTAGTGAATCTGGGTAGAAGACATACAGGAGTTCATTGTACTACTTTTGCAATTTTACTAAAGTTTGAAATAATAACAAAATTTTGAAGAACTGACTCATTGGAAAAGACCCTGATGCTGGGAAAGATTGAAGGCAGGAGGAGAAGGGGATGTCAGAGGATGAGATGGTTGGATGGCATCACCAACTCAATGGACATGAGTTTGAGCAAGCTCCAGGAGTTGGTGATGGATAGGGAAGCCCGGTGTGCTGCAGTCCATGGGGTCACAAAGAGTCAGACACGACTGAGTGACTGAACTTTTTTTTGGAGTTTTTTAAAATGTTGCCAGGCTTCCCTGGTGGCTCAGACCGTAAAGAATCTGCCTGCAATGCAGAAGACCCGAGTTCAATCCCTGGGTTGGGAAGATCCCCTGGAGAAGGGAATGGCATCCCACTCCAGTATTCTTGCCTGGAGAAGTCCATGGACAGAGGAGCCTGGCAGGATACAGTCCATGGGGCCACAAAGAGTTGGATACAATTGAGCAACTAACACTTTCACAAAATGTTGCTAGAAGGCAAATTCATGGTCATATCTCCAGGTATCTGAAGATCTGTTATAGAAGTTCAGTTACACTATAACATTTCCATTGATTGGGGAGAGGGAGTCAATAAGTCAAAAAAGCAAGATTTAGATTGATGGAATGCAACTATTTACCCTAAAAGAAAAAGTATATGTAACATATATTTATTTATAATATTTATGTCTGTAAATGGATAAAGAAATACACTGAAAATGCATACTATATGAAAAAAATGTAAGAGCAAATCCATCATCCAATAATTCTGCTTCCTAGAGAAACACTCAAAGACCACATACAAAGATGTTCATTGCAATGCTATTTCAAGAGCCAGAAAAGACAACAATCTAAATATCTATCAATAAAAGGATAGCTACACACATAGTAGTAAACAAAGAATAAGCAGTTTAATAGAATGAGTTCTACATAGACCAACATTTATAGGAAAACCAATCAAAGCAAGCTGGATAATACAGAATTAGCATTTACAAAGCAGTATTAATGAAAATGGGCTTCCCAGGTGACTCAGTGGTGAAGAATCTGCCTGCCTACACAGGAGACACCGGAATCTGCCTGCCCACGCAGATGCTTGATCCCTGGGTTGGAAAGATCCCCTGGAGGAGGAAATGGCAACCCACTCCAGTCCAGGCGCATGTGGGCCACAGACCACGGGGTTGCAAAGAGCTGGACATGACTTAGTAACTGAGCACACACACACACATTAATGAGAATAAATGGAAGGAAAAAACCCAAAATGTTAACAGTAGTTAGTCCTTAGTAACTATTATCTTCTAAATCACACACTTAAGGCATTTTTCAAATTAGTCATAACGGCATATACATTTTAAAGACATAAATACAAAAAGTCCTATGAATGGTAAAATTTGAAAAATACCTGGGGTCAATTAGGCATTTTCCTGCTTTAAAATAAAACAAATGATGCTAAAGCATCACAATGTGAGAAAGAGGGCTATATGGTATGCATTTATTTTTAAGTAGAAAAATGTATAACGAATTGCTGGAAACATTTATGTAAATAAAAAGACTTGGAGCACATCTGGTGGATATGCCTGGCTATTAAATACCAAAGAAGCAGGATTAGGAAAGGAGCTTAAAATGTTGTCTGAATATGAACTATTAATGATGGTTCTGCTGGGCTTCTTCTTTGCCCCCCCAAAAAGACTTCTAATACTAAAAATACATTTTCACTGCACTTGCTGATAGCTGAAAGCTTATAGCTGTCAGACATTTAAAAGTAAATGACAGTCTCAAATCTTAACAATCAGAATGGCTAAGAATATTAAACTTCAGTCCTGGAAAAGAAAATTCACACATGCACGTGTGCGTAAGTTAGGACTTTATTTTTTTTTTCTGCTTTTCCAAAATTCCTCAAAAAGCTAAACCCCTCTCAAATTCTCCAAATCAGAGTATCTTTAATTTAGTTTATGCTACACTCTTATTTCTCTTTAAGGAAGACATAACAAACAATTCAGGTCTGTGCCTTCTGCATTTGATCTTTTTTTTCATTGTGAAAACACAAGCCAAATGCCATGGCTTTAGTCTACCACCTATGTAAATTATTTATCTCCTATAAAATGTACTTTTGCCTATGAAAATAATCACATAAATCATATAAATATGGAAAACACAAAGAGCAAAATTAGAGGGGAAAATTTATCCAAAATCCCAACATCACCCAAAGACAACCACTGTTAAATTTTGATGTATTTCAAGCCATTCTGTTTTCTAAAACCAGTTTAATATAGTTGACCTCATGTTGCATATGCAAAGTTACTCCAGTTTTTTTCAAGTTATATGATAACCTAAATGTGTTTCCATGTTACTTACAATGCGGTAAACATTTATGAAAGCCTGTATAGCACTGCACGGAGAGGACATACTACAGTTTACGTAAACATTATTTGCCTATTTTTGAAACACTTAGAAGGTTTTCTGCCATTCCTTATACTATTTTGGTACATAAAATTTTTCATTTGAATTTTGAGTTAAGATTCTCAAGTGTGGACAACAGATATGAATAGTTTGGGGATTTTTTTAAGCTTGTTTTTAGATTTTTCTTTAGGGATCTTTGTTCCACATTGGCCAAGGTTGACACCAGGTTGCATCTGACAGGCGTGATAATCAGCTACTGAAACAATCCTTCCACCACAATTCCAGCAACTAAGCAGCCCCAATTGTGACACTATAACTGGAAATTATAAGCAGCTGAATATTCCTCCCCTCTGGGAGCTTACACTCTCAGGGGAGCTTCTTTAACCTGAGCAGCATATGATGTTCATGTCTGCATGTGTGGGCATAAGAATAGCTAACATCTATTCAGTGCTTAACATATCCCAGGCATTGTACTAAGATTCCTTATGTATTTTCTAATTTAATTCTCATAATACCACCGTGATTTATTCCCCTTTTACAGATGAGGAAATAGGCTTCAAGAAGCATGACAGTCACCCCCAATCCACCAGGGCATGTGCCATACCCTGGAGGCCCAGGGGTAGTAATGGACTCACATTCAACCACACACACTGCTTCCTATCCTCTGTTGTGAAAGCTGTACACATGGCAAAGCTAGCCGGGTCATACAAGCCCAAAACCCTGGACTCAGACACAGAGGTCTATTCTGCTGAGCCAACTCACCACAAAAGGATGGACCACATGGGAAGGAGAAATAGATGGGTTGGAATCTCAAAAGAGAATGTGTGTCCAGAAAACAAATTTCCCCAAATCATCAAGTCTACACAGTTTTACCCCTGAACTTTATAATATTCCTATCTGCTGCCCTAACCATTTGTATCCTCATTTCTAATCTTTGTATCAATAGCCCAAGAGACAGCAGGTGCTACAAAAAGGAAAGGAAAGAGAGAGGGGAAAAGAGAGAGAAGGAGGGATGAAGATATCTATTAAATATTTATCAACCATCTTATTTTAGAAAGGATCATGCTGGTGTGTTACACACTGACATACATAACACTTTCTGGTCTTGAGGACATTATTATTTAGCTATAGAGCTAAATTACACACTCATACAACAACTGAATAACAATGTAAGATTAAATGTGTGTGTGTGTATGTGTTCAGTCGCTCATCTGAGTCCGACTCTGTGACCCCACGGACTGCATCATGCCAGTCTCCTCTATCCGTGGGATTTTCCAGGCAAGAATGCTGGAGTGGGTTGCCATTTCCTCCTCCAGGGGGTCTTCCTGACCCAGGGATTGAACCTGTATCTCCTGGATTGGCCGACAGATTCTTTACCACTGAGCCACTTGGGAAGCCCAAATAACAGTGTAACATATGTCAAAGTGATAAAAATAAGCTGTATGAAATGGCAAGTGTCAACATTCATTTTTTCAGATTATTAGACATTTGAGACAGTTGCTCCTGTATATCAGACTACTCATCCTGATTCTGGCCTATGAGAAAATACTTACTATAGATGAAGACAGTAAATGCTATAGGAGATCACTGAACAAACATCAAGATACAAATGAGTCACTCCCCAAGGCTAAGTCCCTGAGGACTAGTTGCTGAGCATCCAGAAAGAAGCATGGTACCGAATACGGGAAGAGAAAATGTGCAGAGGGGGCTTCCCAGGTGGCTCAGTGCTAAAGAATCCACCTGCCAAGCAGTTGACTTGGGTCTGATCCCTGGGTAGGGAAGATCCCATGGAGAAGGAAATGGCAACCCACTCCAGTATTCTTGCCTGGGAAATCCCATGGACAGAGGAGCCTGGTGGGATACCGTCGTCCATGGGGTCGCAAAGAGTCGGGCACGATTTAGCGACTAAACAGCAACAGTAGCAGTGTGAAGAGACTGGCAGAAACAAGGCCAAGGGCTCCTGCTGGATGTTCCTGGGGAAGACCGGGGCCTTTAGGTCCTCTCTATTACCACCACTGCCAAGGGATATGGACTCTTCTATTGCTCTTTCCACTCACGTCTCCACGTCCTACTCACCCCTTCCCAAACAAGGATGCCCCATCTGATCTGCTTGCTCGGCATTTCACATTCAGTGGGCTGGTCTCCTCTGTAGGTGGGGTCACTGCTCTAAAGAACAACATGCAGTCACCCTTCTCTCTCAGTTGTACCCACAATTAGGGGAGTAAGGTTAGTAGTCATCACAGAAAGGCAAGTGATCCTAATGGTTGACTTTGTTGGTTGTGATGCCAGCCTCTGTGGGTTCCAGTCGCATTGATGTCCCTTAGGAACTTACATATCCTTGGGCAAGTTGCTTAAAATCTCTGTGCTTCAACTTTTGCATCTAAAAATGTAGGTGATTGTTATAACTATCTCACAGAATTACTGTGAAAATTACATGAATTCTTCCAAGTAAAGAATTTATGTAAATAGAACTATTTTCACTAACAGATTTGGGTTTGCCTTGCTCTTTATTTGCAGGGCCTGTGTACACAGGTCCAGACTTACAGGAAATAGGAAGCTCCTATTTCAACATCAAACTCAGGCCACACTGTGCTACATAGTCAGCGGGTGAGGTCTGCCTGGGATAATAAATCAGTCTTTGTTTCTCATTTGACTAGATATTCTTCAACACATGGCCCACTAGTGAGATTCAGAGGAGGAAAGGAACATAACTATGTAAAAGAAGGGATGTAAGGTTGCATCGATTCATTCATTAGATTTTAAAGAGCCACAGAAACTATAGAAAATAAATTTTATTCCATAGGCAATTGCAACTTTATATTTTCTTGGGCTGGAATCATGAGATAACAAAAGCTGTCTTTTATAAGAATTAACTGGCAGTCATACAGAGCCTTTGGCAGAAAGTTCCCGCATCCATTCAAACCAGGGTTTTTAAAGGTAAAAGAATTTCCAGCACCTACGACTTTTTTTTTTCTTTCACATTTTCTACCCAGATTCTTTTGGGGCTTCCCTGGTGGCTCAGAAGGTAAAGCCTTGGGCTGTGATGCCGGAGACCCAGGTCCGATCCCTGGGTCAGAAAGATCCCCTGGAGAAGGAAATGGCAACCCACTCCAGTCCTCTTGCCTGGAAAATCCCATGGACGGAGGAACCTGGTAGGCTACAGTCTATGGGGTTGCAGAGTTGACATGACTAAGCGACTTCACTTTCTTTCTTTGTTTACCCAGATTTTTGTAGCCAGATTTTTAAGGACTCTGTATACAATACTACATTTCAACAAAGCAAGAGTTGTGACTCTTAAGTTCTTAAACCCCATGCCTGACATAGAGTAAGGGCTCCACAATAATGACTGCATAAGTAGAAAACAGTATTTGCTATAACCAAAAGGAAGCAACAAGGAAGCTGAATTTGATGGCATGAATGTTTAATAAAAGGAAAAGAGAAAAAGTGAGGGAGTGTCTGCCCAGCTAACTTCCAGTGCAGGAACCAGCAGGGGCACCCTAGGGAACGCGACTGGGGTGCTCTGATGGTGTGTGGCGTCACAGGGGATGGGCCGCTCCAGCCTCAGGCCCAGCTCAAGAAAGGTCCTGGGAAGGAACAGACCACTACACCCCAGGGAAGAAAGGCCTACTTCCCTGTACAGAACATCTCTCAGGAAACAGAAAAGGTCAGTGCAAATTCTCCAGTTGTTGAGCTTGAAAACCAGCAAGTAGGCAAAAGGAAATTCAAGTTCACCCTTCCTTCCAACGAGGGAAAAAAAAATCTTGGGAGCGTGTTTTCTGGGAAGAACCGGTCTACTTGAAACCACAATCAGAAATGTTTCGAACAAATTACATTCTGAAAAAAAAAAAAGCACATGATTTTGATGGCATCTAAATCAGTCAAAATACAAGAAGAGGAAATGGATTTGCTGCTCCAGGGTTGAAACTACTCATTTTAACTCATTTACATCCTCGTCCCTGTCTACTGCGTACGCATCTTTCTACTGACTGTTCTGACTGGAACACGCTTTGGGGAACACCTTACCAGTCTCAAAACTGTTGAGGCTTGCAGAAAGCTATTTAAATCGAGAGACTGCCTCTTTCAAAGGTCCTTCAATCAGAGTAAGAAGCATCAAACTGAAATCAAGAAGAGCCCAAAGAGCCATCAAAACAGCATCCCGACAGAGAACTGTAAACTGAGTATGATTACAGCTCAATATACAACAAAACAACCTACAGTGGAAAACACTGACAGGAAATAACCCAAAATGTTAAAGCAGATGTTTTTGGGTAGTACAAATTTAAGTAATTTTGGTTCCATAGCCATCTAGTTTTTTAAAGAGCATTTATTTGCTCTTATTGGAAAAGCATACAAACATTAACTAGCTAACTGAATATTAAAGTCCAAGATTTTTTCAAACTTAAGAAACATAACATAGCATCAAGGGAATTTAGTGGGGTGTGGTGTGTTATTTAGACCTCACTGGAAATAGCTTCCTTCATATCTTGAAAGTCTTTTATTATCACTCAGGAAATTTTTTTTAACTTGGAAGGGACCTTAAAGATTGCATGATAAAAAAGTACCTCATTGTACAACTGAGGAAACAGTGAATTTCCTAACAAATGGCCAGTCAGGGGCAGACCTAGAACTCTGATCCACATTTCCTGCCTCCTAATCAATGTTCTCTCCAACTCTGAGTACATCACCAAGGAAAGTGCCCCTCCCCTTTCCAAATAGGAAGAAAAAAAGCATTGTAAAAAACTGTATCTCTCCACACCTGGGTATATACCCAAGAGAAATGAAAACAAATGTCCACACAAAAACTTGTATATGAATATCCACAGCAGCATTATTCATAATAGCCAAAAAATGGAAACAACTCAAATATCTATTAACTGATGAATGTATAAACAATTGGTATATCCACGAAATGGAATATTATTCACTCGTAAAAAGGACTGAAGTACTGATACATGCTATATAATAATACATACATGGATGAGCCTTGAAACTACTATGTTCAGTGAAATAAGCCAGTCATAAAGGACTACATGTACATGATTCCATTTGTATAAAATGTCCAGATAGGAAAATCCATAAAGTCAGAAAGTAAATTAGTGGTTGCCCAGGGCTGATGGGGCTTCCCTGGTGGCTCAGTGGTAAAGACTCCACCTGCCAAGCCGGCGACGCAGGTTTGATCCCTGGGTCAGGAAGACCCCCTGAAGAAGGAAATGGCAACTCACTCCAGTATTCTTTCCTAGGAAATCCCATGGACAGAGGAGCCTGGTGGGCTACAGCCCGTGGGGTCACATCAGACATGACTTAGTGACTAAAACAACAGCAACAGAGCTGTGGGGGACAAGCGATGGGGAACTGGGGGAAACTGAGTTGTTTTCTATTCTCTGTAGGGATAAGTACAACTGAAAACAAATACTAACGGTCTATCAGCACTTCTTTTCCAAGTAAAGAATAATACTGACGATGTCATATGGGGGGAAACAATCTTTTGTGTAGATTATGGTCTTAATCGGGGCATTTCTCTCTCTTCCACATTTGTTGCCCTGCCATTGGTTATGCTACCCAAGCTCTGGAACTCTGTCTTTATCTGTTAAGATGGTAAAGTCTCCAGAGACATCTCAGCTGATGAAATGACCCAAATTAAATAGCTGTGTATATGCGGATGACACCACCCTCATGGCAGAAAGTGAAGAAGAACTAAAGAGCCTCTTGATGAAGGTGAAAGAGGAGAGTGAAAAAGTTGGCTTAGAGCTCAACGTTCAGAAAACTAAGATCATGGCATCTGGTCCCATCACTTCATGGGAAATAGATGGGGAGACAGTGGAAACAGTGTCAGACTTTATTTTTTTGGGCTCCAGAATCACTGCTGATGGTGACTGCAGCCATGAAATTAAAAGACGCTTACTCCTTGGAAGGAAGGTTATGGCCAACCTAGATAGCATATTTAAAAGCAGAGACATTACTTTGCCAACAAAAGTCTGTATAGTCAAGGCTATGGTTTTTCCAGTGGTCATGTATGGATGTGAGAGTTGGATTATAAAGAAAGCTGAGCACCAAAGAATTGATGCTTTTGAACTGTGGTGTTGGAGAAGACTCTTGAGAGTCCCTTGGACTGCAAGGAGATCCAATCAATCCATCCTAAAAGAGATCAATCCTGGGTGTTCATTGGAAGGACTGATGTTGAAGCTGAAACTCCAATACTTTGGCCACCTCATGCGAAGAGTTGACTCATTGGAAAAGACCCTAATGCTGGGTAGGATTGGGGGCGGGAGGAGAAGGGGACGACAGAGGATGAGATGGCTGGATGGCATCACCGACTCGATGGACATGGGTTTGGGTGGACTCCGGGAGTTGGTGATGGACAGAGAGGCCTGGCGTGCTGCAATTCATGGGGTCGCAAAGAGTCGGACACGACTGAGCGACTGAACTGAACTGAACTGTACACTATCCTGTGGAAGAAGCCAGGCTTAGTCAAGAGCCACCTGCTTTAAAGAACAACACGTTATTAAGATGCAAGAAATGCATCTGCTTCACATGGTTTAACCAAGTAGTTAGGTGTGAGGTGGCTCTCATTCACAAGCCAGCTGATGGAATGTTGCTATTGGACTGGACGTTCAGCTTCACGGCTTCACACCACACCCAAAACAGCCTCTTAGCTGTCTGCCCTACTTCTCACTCACAGAAAGTCCAGGAACACACTGGGAAATGGATCCCACTCTGTGATCAGTAGGTCAATCACTGCCTGGAAACAAAAGGGTGTGCAAGAAGTAATGTGCCAAACCCTATCTGGTTTCAAATCAAGGAGGAGACCTCAAATCCAAGTACGTCCAAAACTCAGTAGCTGAGCATTATTTTTTCTCCCCTGTTCAATGACAGGAAACTGCTCATTGTGTTTAGAGTTCAGCAGCAAATGAGAGCTTTATTCTGGCCTCAAATCATCCCAGAGAACCTTAAATGCTCTGAGGCTGTGACCAGCCTGCCTGCCAACATTAACACAAACACAAGCACACATGTCAACTCCCGGCTCTCATTTCAGCATCAGCCCTGCAGCAGGGACTCTGCTTTCAAGCAGGAATTTTTAAACAGAAGGGTCGGGATGCATACAAGGGATGGATACCCTGTTTGCACTACTGATCTAAAGTTACGTGAGCCTTTTTCTAGGCAAAGCCCCTAACTGTTACCTCCAGGATTCTCTTCAGAGACCTAGGACAATGGTAAACATGTAGAAGTCTCAGCTCCCCACCACTTAGGGAACAAAATATAGGCCTCCTTTTCCTAAAATAATTGAGGAAAAGTAGATATTCCATTTCTTTAGGTCCACAGTTCAGCCTCGGCACTGACTCTACCTTACACAGATTTCCGTTTTGATGCGTGAAATCAAAACATTGGTTTATACAATTTTATTTGCCAATTATATCTTAATATGGCTGAAAAATTTTTTTCATAAATAAACCTTAAAACAAAAACCAATTTATTTTTCCTTTATTGAAAAAACCCTGACTCTTTGTTATATAAAAAAACTGAGATAGCTACTTTCCTCTGGCGGGAAATCAATAACTTTGACCAATTCACACCCACTGGACAGAGTTCAAGGGACTCGTTGACAGTTTCCATCTGGTTTGAAGACACCCAGAACAGATTTTTTTCTGTATGTGGTCCAATGGCCAGAGGCAGGTCTGCCATGCTGCTTGCCAAACCTGTCACAATAAATGTAATATAATGCCAATAATTTATTGTTGGGAAAATGATGCTTCTATTATCAAATATTCCATTGCACTATCTAGTGAGATAACATCTTGCAAAATCCTGGAAAAAGATAGCTTAATTACAAAATTTCCAGGTCTACATAATAAATACTCTTGTTTACATGATCTTGATATTCCACAAGAACTAATACATTTAAAAATCTAGGCTGTTACTAAGTAAAGGTACACTAAGATTTTTTTAATTGTTTATCTCTTCCAAAGATGCAAATTTATCCAGTAGTAATTATAGTCCCTTCATTTTAACATCATATAATTACTTGTTTACAATGACAAAACTGCATCCTCTGAGTCACAGGAAAAATTAAGAATAGATTTTGTGTGTGTGTGCTCAGTTGTGTCCAACTCTTTGCAACCCTGTAGACTGTAGCCTATCAGGCTCCTCTGTCCACAGGATTTTCCAGGCAAGAATATTAGAGTGGGTTGCCATCTTCTTTTCCAGGGGATCTTCCCAACCTAGAGATCGAACCCACATCTCTTATGTCTCCTGTGTTACAAGCAGACTCCTTATCTCTTCGGCTGAATGGATAGGTCACCATAAGATACTGTCCAGATGCTCCTTAAATAGTCCTCCATTATATCTTTTTTCCCACAATTGATCATTTAAAACAGGGAGTAAATGAATGGCATTTCAATATCCATCTAGCTATGTTAGTAAATACTTGGCTCAAAACATAATACTAAATCCAGTATCCAGAATATAAATGCAGGAAAGAAAAGCAATTAAATAATTAGATGTATTGCAGAGAAAAATAAAGCCCTGCAAATAAAGCTGACAAATTTGATAACTACTCCCTCTATAAATAGGAATAGTTGTTAAATGCTAAATATGCCACTTTTACTTCCTCCAACAAAGCAAAACTAGAAGGAAAAATTGGTTGATACTCTTTTTGGAAAACATACACTGGGTATATTATATATATAATAGTTTGCAACTTGACTACTGATGCAGCCATTTGCTGAAAACTACAGAGGTTAACAAATTACCTAATTCCACATATGTGCTTAGTGGCTCAGTCGTGTCTGACGCTTTGCAACCCCATGGACTGTACCCTGCCTGGCTCCTCTGTCCATGGGGATTCTCCAGGAAAGAATACTGGAGTGGCTGCCATGCCCTCCTCGAATTCCACATAGAGATGTGTCTTTATAGATAAGACTGAACAGATGAACCCAATCAACCAAAATGACCGAACACTTTTCCCCCACTCCTTAGAGACCACCAATTCTGTCACAGTTCAAGAGGACACAGAAGACAAGACCTTGCTCAAACCAGCAGACGAGGGGAAGCCCAGATTTCCGTTCAGTCTAACACAAGTTTCTCAGTGTCTGTCATGTGGCCAAAACCATGCTGGACGCTGTCTATCAAGATCAGAAACCCTTTTTCTCAGCCCTCAAGGAAGTTACAATCCTACAGCAAAACAGACGCAAGAAAACAAGTAAATACAAATCAGGTAAAAATAGGCTTCATGAGGTAGCTGCTCAGGTTTTGCAAAAGGGGAGAACAGTTCACGCGTATGTCTGTGAAAGCCCTTTGGCCATCAAACGTCCACATTGTATTCTTTAATTGCTGAGAAGAAGTACCTGTGCTCAAGAAGCAGAGAATCCTTGGCTCTCAGAGTACCAGAGAGCATCTTCATGGTCATAAGGAATGAGGTTGGAGGATGAAAATAGACTAGATGTTTGTGTTCCCCCAAAATTCGTATGTTGAGTCCTAATGGCCAATGAGCAGGAATTAGGAAGCAGGGCCTTTGGGAGGTGATTAGGGCACAGGGCAGAGTCCTTGTGACTGGCATTAGTGCTCTGATAAAAAGAGACTCCCAGAAAAGAGACCCCAGAGAGGTCCTTCACTCTTTCCACCATGTGAGGACAGTAGGAAGATGGCCTCCTATAAACCAAGAAGCAGGCTCTCACCTAGACACCCAGTCTGCCAGAGCCTTGATCTTGGACTTCCCAGTTCCTCCGGAACTGTGAGAAATAAATTGCTGTTGTTTACAAGCCACCCAGTCTGTGGTATTTTGATATAGCGGCCCACACTGACTAAGTCAGAGGGCCCTAAAATGACAGTGAAAACTGAAATGTTCATGTGTCAAGAGAATAAAACCTACAAGACTGCAGGGACACATTCTGCAGGGGGACCAAGCAGCGCACCTGAAATCTGTGGGCTCCTCCAGTGAATCCAAACTGACACAGCAGAGAAGCCCAACGAAGGCTGGTAAGTCCCCACTCCAACCCATCATTAGCTCCGAGGATCTTACCCTTGATTACAAGCATCCTAGAGAAGATCTGTGTACCAAAGACCAGTTTCATTCATAAGCCTAATAGAAAAGACCGCAGCTAGAAGGCTACTGACTGGGTTAACAACTGTATTTTCCAGGAGTGAAGACATAAGAACACAGAAAGAAAAATAGCTTGTTGGATCATATATATCATCTCAGTCTCTTTAGAGCAGTGCTTCTTAATTAAGGCTGCATGCAGCGTTGAGTTTGGTAATATGCCCAATCTATTTAAATAGGAAATTAAGAAAAATACAAAATAACTGTGATAGCACTCACTGGTGCGTAACTCAGCCATGCAACAAGTCACCTTCCTCACCACTTACAGGTTCTCATTTTCTGTTATTAGACTATAGTTGACTTACAATGTCATCTTAGTCTCAGGTGTATAGCACAGTGACTCAAGTATATTCTTTTCACTTTTAGGTTATTATAAAATTTTGAGTATAGTTCCCTGTACTATATAGTAGGTCCTAGTTGGTTATCTATTTTATATACAGTAATTCCTCTACACACAAACCTTCAAATTGCAAACTTTCAAAGACATAAACATGTGTTCGCATGTCTAATCACGTACATTAGTTCACATGTCTAGCATATGTCGTCATGTGTGTGCATCCTCTACAAGTGGTTGTGCTTTTGTGCACTTTATTTTACAGCAGTATACAGAGTGCTTTCCTGGTGGCTCAACGGTTAAGAATCCGCCTGCCAGTGCGGGAGATGTAAGAGGCTCAGGTTCGATCCCTGAATTGGGAAGATCTCCTGGAGAAGTAAATGGCAACCCACTCCAGTCTTCTTGCCTGGGAAAATTCATGGACAGAGGAGCCTGGTGGGTTACAGTCCATGGGGTCACAAAAGAGTCAGACACGACTTAACTGATTGAAGAATACATATTGTACAGAGTACAACAGTATCTTTCAGTACTTTATTTCAGTATCTTTATTTCAAGCTTAGGATGTCCAGAAGCAAACATAAAAGCAGCAATGATGCAGCTGGTACTACTAAGAAGTGCTACCTGTTGTACTGTATTACTGTATTTTTCAAGGTACTGTAAGATCGCTGCTGCTGCTGCTGCTGCTAAGTTGCTTCAGTCATGTCTGACTCTGTGCAACCCCATAGATGGCAGCCCACCAGGCTCCCCCGTCCCTGGGATTCTCCAGGCAAGAACACTGGAGTGGGTTGCCATTGCCTTCTCCAGTGCGTGAAAGTGAAAAGTGAAAGTGAAGTCGCTCAGTCGTGTCTGACTCTTAGCGACCGCATGGACTGCAGCCTACCAGGCTCCTCTGTCCGTGGGATTTTCCAGGCAAGAGTACTGGAGTGGGGTGCCATTGCCTTCTCCGACTGTAAGATTAAAAAATGTTTAATCTTTATGTTTGTTTTCATGTACTATATGTGTGAAAAGGGTGATAAATATATTACAGTACAGTGCTATATAGCCGATTGTGTTAGCTGGGCACCTAACCTAACTTTGTTGGATTTAGAAACAAACGGAGCTTAGGAACATGCTCTCAGGACAGAACTCATTTGTAAGTAGGAGACTTACTGTACAGTAGCGTGAATATGTTGATCTCATTTTTGAAGCTTCTAGCTCCACAGTTACAGACGCTGCGAGGGGCAGCAGCAAGCCGCTGACGGCCAGTTACGAGTGTTGCCATGGCTTCACCTATGGTCTTCCTGGTCTTGGTCAAAGTGATAGGGCGTCGGGGTGCAGCTCTGTTTGAATTCAGCTGGCCAACAACACCACTGGTTGTAGTTATTTGTGTTTTGTGTACCATGTTGAAGAAACACAAAATGAACAAAGCCTTTCTTTGTTCAGTCATAGCCAGCAGACGAGCACAGAACATCACCAAGACAATGCACTGTATGAAACTTGCTGTATTCGAACACCAGGCTCATGCCATCAGAGCTGTCTGCGTGGCTCTGACAAACCAGCATTCGGTAAAGTCAGATACGCCCTTGACACTTCAGCTTTTACTAGGAAGAGTTCACTGCACCAGTTAAGATCCCAGCAGGAAACCAGTGGCAGCCTCAGATCGGGACACTTGGGGTACATTTACAAAACTGAGGGAAAGAGTACAATAACGGGTGCTAGCACTAGTGAGACTATCACCCCTCTCCAAGCCCAAAGAGACAGAAGGAGCTAGTATTTACCCAAATCAAAAAACTAGGGAGTCTGCAAGGATGCCAACCTTAAAAGGAAAAGTGACCTTTAGTAGACTGAGGCAAGCTCACAGACAGGGAGCCCACAGAATGACTATGCTGACTTAATTCTCCCCTCTCCTGCCTGTTGACTGAAGACAAACAATGCACAACCTAAAAGTTGAGAGTTATGCTTTATTCAAGATGTCCCAGGTGGCACTAGTGGTAAATAACCCACCTGCCAACGCAGGAGACATAAGAGACACAGGTACCATCTCTGGGTCAAAAGAAGATGAAATGGCAACCCACTCCAGTATCTGTGCCTGGGAAATCCCATGCACAGAGGAGCTGATGGGGTACAGTCTGTAGCATCACAAAGAGTCAGACACGACTGAAGTGACTTGGCATGCATGCTTTATTCAAGGAACTTACTGAGGACAACAGCCTGGGAGACCGCCTCTCAGAGAGTTCTAAGGAACGGTTCCAAAGAGGTAAGGGAGGAATCAGGATATATACAAGTTTTTGCTGAAAAAAATGTAGTCAACCATCAAAAGATTACTGCTAATCACAAAAAACCAGATATCTCAATTAAGGATTTTAGTGTTTTTCTATACACAGGAAGATGCAAGAGTCTAGGTTTATAAAAATTATTCCTTTTATATGCACCTTAACTATGTAGGATCAGTATCCCGTTTTCCACCATCCTGAATTCCTCTCAGGGTCACCATCGGGGCAGCTGCAGTGGCTGATGGTTTGATGGTGGTCATCAATCACTGTTTACTGAAATGGCATGCAATGTTCTTTATTCATATGCTCATCTCCTGTTGGGCTCCTTACTGGCTGAACCCAACTAGAAGCCACCAGGCATGGTACTCTGTTGACTCAATGCATATAGGCAGAGGGTACAGGGTAAAAATGAGTGGAGGGTGGGTGTACAAGGGGGATAGTAGAAGGTACTCTATGCATTTCTTAATGCATTAAAAACAAAAAGCGATACAGAACTCCAGGGAAGAGAACATGCAAAAGAAAGTCATGGTGCAAAAAGGAAACCCACTAAAATGTGGCCAAATGTGCTGAGTATATTGGAAAGAGAATTTAACATTTCTTGAAGACAACGAAGTTGTGGTCCTGGTACCAGAGAGAAAGAAATCTAATCATAGTATAGCTCTGTATACTGCAGTAAAACCTATTTTCAGCTTTTGTCTTTCAAAAATCAACTTTTACATAAAGCAGGTGACGATTTAAATTTCGGAATGTATGTGCTGCTGCTCAGTCACTGAGTCGTGTCCGACTCTGCCACCTTCTGGACTATATAGCTCACCAGGCTCCTCTGTCCATGGGATTTCCCAGGCAAGAATACTGGAGTGGGTTGCCATTTCTTTCTCCAGGGGAATATTCCTGACCCAGGAATTGAACCCACGTCTCCAGCTTGGCAGGCAGATTCTTTACCACTGAGCCACCAAGGAAGCCCCATAGTTTCATCCATAATGACTTCCACAGTAAAGATGGGGCAAGGAGAGAAGAAGGAAGGGTAGAAAACAGAGACTCAAGAGGCACTGATGAAAGCTGATGAAATAAAAAATAGAAATTTACAAATATCAATAACTGCTATAAAATTGGAATATGGTAACCACTGTAGAAAGGTCACCTCAGGCCTCGCTTGCTTAGCATGTGAGCATCTTCCCCTGGGCATTTCAGCTTCTAGAAGAAATAACTGAGCAAACATAATGTCTTCTCATTCCAGTCACTCAAAACTCTCTGTCAGCACCAGTTCATATGCTATTTTCCCACTCTCATCTTCCTGTTTTAAAGATGCAGCTGTCCTCAATGGAGAGATCAAAGCTTTGATGATTTTAAAGGGAAATACTGACCAATTTTCTTCTACATTTTGGGTTTCACTTTCATATGCTATTGTTTAACTGGTTCCAAATCAGGAAAGGAGTACGTCAAGGCTGTATATTGTCACCATGCTTATTTAACTTATATGCAGAACACATCATGCAAAATGTCAGCCTGGATGAAGACAAGCTGGAATCAAGATTGCCAGGAAAAAAGTGTCAATAACCTCAGATACGCAGATGACCCCACCCTTATGGCAGAAAGTGACGACGAACTAAAGAGCCTCTTGAAGAAAATGAAAGAGGAGAGTGAAAAAGTTGGCTTAAAACTCAAGATTCAGAAAACTAAGATCATGGCATCTGGTCCCATCACTTCATGGCAAATAGATGGGGAAACAGTGGAAACAGTGGCTAACTTTATTTTTCTGGGCTCCAAAATCACTGCAGATGGTGATTGCAGCCATGAAATTAAAAGACGCTTGCTCCTTGGAAGAAAAACTATGACCAACCTAGACAGCATATTAAAAAGCAGAGACATTACTTTGCCAACAAAGGTCCATCTAGTCAAAGCTATGGTTTTTCTGGTAGTCATGTATGGATGTGAGAGCTGGACTATAAAGAGCACTGAAGAATTGATGCTTTTGAACTGTGGTGTTGGAGAAGACTCTTGAGAGTCCCTTGGACTGCAAGGAGATCCAACCAGTCCATCCTAAAGGAGATCAGTCCTGAATATTCATTGGAAGGACTGATGCTGAAGCTGCAACTCCAATTTGCTGGCCACCTGATGTGAAGAACCAACTCATTGGAAAAGACCCTGATGCAGGGAAAGATTGAAAGCGGGAAGAGAAGGGGGCAACATAGGATGAGATGGTTGGATGCCATCACTGACTCAATGGACATGAGTTTGAGTAGGCTCCGGGAGTTGGTGATGGACATGGAAGCCTGGCGTGCTGCGGTTCATGGGGTCGCAAAGAGTCAGACACAACTGAGCGACTAAATAGAACTGAGTCACTAAGTCATGTGTGACTACTGTTATGAACCCATGGACTGTAGCTCTCCAGGCTCCTCTGTCCATGGAATTTCCCAGGCAAGAATACTGGAGTGGATTGCCGTTTCCTTTTCCTGGGGATCGCCCCAAGCCAGGGATTGAACGCAAGTCTCCTGCATTGGCATGCAGATTCTTTACCACTGCGTCACCAGGGAAGCCCTCACTTTTGTATGAACTATAGAAATTTTTGCATTTTATGACAAAAAAAATGAGTTCCATGATACGCGAAGCTATTGCTGTTTCAATATTTCAGAATTCCCACTTTAGCCATCTTCCCGTGATACATACACTAAGAAAGAAAAATGGTTATCTGGGCCTGAGATTATATTTTGTTGTTTTGCTTTTGTTAAATTTAACTAAACAAATTTCTTGAGATTGCAGTTGATGTAAGAGAGGTTTGTCTTTGTATGAAGTCTCTTCACTCCTGCCTTCAGTGATCAAGCATCTGAGAGTCAATAGTATCCTTGAGGGGCTTCCCTGGTGGCTCAGACGGTAAAGAATCTGCCTGCAATGTGGGAGACCTGGGTTCGATCCCTGGGTTGGGAAGATCCCCTGGAGGAGGGCATGGCAACCAACTCCAGTATTCTTGCCTGGAGCCTGGCAGGCTATAGTCCATGTGGTCTCAAAGAGTCAGACATGACTGAATGACTAAGCACAACACAGCGCAGTATGAGCACAGAAAAGACCCCTCTGCTTGGTGAAGACATTCTAATTGCAGAGTCCAAGGAGAAGTCCAATCCACAAATGGGATGCCAGATGCCAGATGATGAAGTCAAATCTGACAAATTCCAAAGGAGACTTTGAGAAAGTAAATTAGTAAACCAATCTGTCTGCAGCTCCTCATAATCGAGGAAAACGGTCAGAATCTCCTTTTACCATCTCAAAGATGACTGCTTGTAGCATGACAAAGAAAGCGTGAAAAATATTACTCGGATAGGTTTTCTGTAACACTGGCTAAGAATGCTGTAACTCAAATAACTGCCAATATAAGGGGAGTCTTTAGCTGTAAAATCTTTGTTAGCTCATTTTTATCATGTGCCTCATGTTAAATTTCATGTTCTTGCTAGAAAGAGGAAACCTCCTTCTTAGTTCACTTTACTGAACTCCTCCTGTGCAGCAAAGAAGTGAAACAAACACAGCTTTTCCCTAAGTCTCCTACAGTTTCCTTTTGAACTTTAAGATAACACAAATTACATTGTTAACATCAAATGTCTAATTTAGCTATTTTGTAACATATGACTGAAACAAGAGTGAACCATATCAAAACACACATGTGCATACACACACACACACTATGGCAAAGTAATTTTTTTTTAAAGTCAGACGGGTAATGTGCCGGTGTCGAAACAAGGTTTGCAGGGAGGCTCGTGTCACCCAGCAGTGTGAACACCCAGGCATCACACTCATGAACTACAAAAGGCAAAGTAACTTAACTGCTCATGCCTGATCCCCTTCCCTGAAATTTGTAATTTTTGCAGGCATTTTGCATAAAGGACAGTCTACCGAGTTCAAGCATTGTAATTATTAACACTTTCATCTTCAAAGTGCTAGTTTAAGGCATAAAGTCAAGAATAAGCACTAAAGATTCAAAGGTAAGCAACAGAGGCAATAAAAATAGTGATTTGACTAATACCTATTGGGAGGAGGAGAGAGGAGATGGATGAATGGAAGAAGTAATGAGCAAGATCATCACCTCTCACTGCACAGTGTCAATGGAAAACGCAGGGGAGCAAAACAGCTCACCCCCAAATGTCTCTCTGGCATGCAGATTATTTCCAGGTGAAAGCAACCATGGCCCAAAAGGCTCAGGAAAAAAACTCCTGACCTTCCCCCTCACTGCTTAAAAGTATTTAAATAGAACAACTTCTTCCCACTGGGCTTCCCCAGTGGCTCAGTAGGCAAAGAATCTGCCTGCAATGCAGAAATCACAGGAGATGTGGGTTCGATCCCTGGGTCAGGAAGATCCCCTGGAGGGGAACGTGGAAACCCACTTCAGTATTCTTGCCTGGGAAATCCCATGGACAGAGGAGCCTGGCGGGCTATAGTCCATAGGGTCACAAAGAGTTGGACACGACTGAGTGACTTCACTTTCACTTCTTCCCAGAAAAGAGGTGACCAGAGACATCTGCAAAGAATATGGGCCAGGAAATCTCAGCAGGGCCTGGAGACCAGAGTCTGCTCTGTGTCCAGTCCAGTAAATGCTGATTTACCAAACGTTTGCTTTTCTATCTCCATGTGAACTGCCTTCTTCTCAAGTTCCAAAGCACTGCCCCCAGCAACCTCTTTTGTTTTTAGCTGAAGATGGGATTTCAGGTGACGATTTCGACCAGTTTGGTGAATCACTCAATTCTCCTGGGTCTCTGCCATGTATACATGTTATCAAACTTTTGTGTGATTTTCTCCTATTAATCTGTCTCATGTGAATTTAATTCTTAGGCCAGCCAGAAGAACCTAAAAGGGTAGAGGAAAATTCCTTCCTCCTCAAAAGTACTGTCAAGAAACAGTGGCTTGTATATTAATTAAAACCTCCAGGAGAAGGAAAGGCAGACACAATTAAATGCTGCTGGCTCTTGAAGTGGGATTAGCAATGACAGTGGGCGGTAGACTTTTCTTTTCATTTTAATCTTTTTATACTCCTTGGATCATTTTAACCATGTGTATCTACTTGGATAAATATTAACTTGTATAAACATGTAAGTGCAAATATATAATAAAACCCCAGGAGATTTATTTGTAAAAATTGAAATGCTTGTTCTAAAATTTAAATGCTATACTCTATATATGATTCCATTCATACAGAATTTTATAATAGGCAAAGCTACAGTGACAAAAACCAGATTAGAAACTGCCCAGGGCCAGGCCTTACCACAAAAGCACCCAAGTAAACTTCCTAGGGTATTTATGGAATAAAATATTCCATATTTTGATTGTGGGATAAAATATTCCATATTTTGATTGTGGGATAAAATATTCTATATTTTGATTGTGAATAAAACATTCCATATTTTGATTGTGATAGTGACTCCACAATTGTACACATGCATTCATGCTAAGTCACTTCAGTAATGTCTGACCCTTTGTGACCCTATGGACTCTATGTAACACTGAGCTCCTCTGTCCATGGGATTCTCCAGGCAAGAATACTAATGTGGGCTACCATGCCCTCCTCCAGGGGATCTTCCCAACCCAGGGATCGAATCCGCATCTCTCATGTCTCCTGCATTGGCAGGTGGGTTCTTTACCCCTAGTGTCACCTGAGAAGCCCACACAATTGTATACATGTGCCCAAACTCATGGAACTATATACTTAAAATGGATGAAATTTATTGTATGTATAGTTTCTATGTATGCATAGAAAAATGTACTTTTGTTTAAGAAGCTGGGGGAAAATCCACTATAATTCCCTCAGAAGAGCATATTCCCATACTTGACTTCAAATCACAGCATTTTTGTGGCACAGCTGATTTTGCTTCAAGCTATCACGTCAGTGAAAGGAATACAAGCTAAGAGAGTGGTTTTTCACAATAGAGACTATCACAGAGGCAAGGCCACAGTGCCATCTTGTCAAATCTGTGAGATTTATGGATCAGAAAATGAATTTTCTGCAATGCCATAAAGGTGAAAGCAGCAAAAGAAATTTTATGAAGGCTTTATTTTTGTCCTGCAGTCTGAAAACTATTCTCATAGGATTCATTAGGACTTGACAACAAAGACTCTCAGAAACCTGACAAAGCCGTCAGCTCACATGTCTGTTTCATTTCCTTGGCTCTGCAATTTGATTGTTGCCACTTACTTAAGGTCCCTTCACTGCCCAGTGGCCCTTTATTCACTGAACTCTATCACAGACCAGGTCATGGTTTAAGCACTGAAGCTACAGCAGTAAACCAGAGATAAACCAGAGATAAGGTCCCTAGTGGAGACAACACAAAGACAGAATTTCTTTGCCGTTGTTCGTTGTTTAGTCACTAAGTTGTGTCCAATTCTTTGCGACCCCATAGACTGTAGCACTCCAGGCTTCCCTGTCCTTTACCATCTCCCAGAGTTTGCTCAAACTCATGTCCACTGCATCAGTGATGCCATCCAACCATCTCATCCTATGTTGCCCCTTCTCCTCTTGCCCTCAATCTTTCCCAGCATCAGGGTCTTTTCCAGTGAGTTGGCTTTTCACATCAGATGGCCAAAGTATTGGAGCTTCAGCTTTAGCATCAGTCCTTCCAATGAATATTTAGGGTTAATTTCCTTTAGGACTGACTGGTTTGATCTCCTTGCAGTCCAAGGGACTCTCAAGAGTCTTCTCCATCACCACAATTCAAAAGCAACAGTTCTTCAGTGCTCTTTATGGTCCAACTCTCACATCTGTACATGACTACCGGAAAAACCACAGCTTTGACTATATGGACCTTTGTCAGCAAAGTGATACCTCTACTTTTTAATCCGCTGTCTAGGTTTGTCACAGCTTTTCTCCCAAGGAGTAAGTGCCTTTTAATTCCATGGCTGCAGTCACTGTCCACAGTGATTTTGGAGTCCAAGAAAAGAAAACGTGCTACACTCAATATGCCAGCAAGTTTGGAAAGCTCAGCAGTGGCCACAGGACTGGTAAAGGTCAATTTTCTTTACTATGAGGAAAATCAGAAGCATTTGTTTAGGAACACGAAGTTAGGAAAAGTGCTGCATCTCTTCCATTTGCTCCTCTCCAACTCCCCTCTTCCTCACCTTGCTCTGTGCCCCTGGAGGCTGAGGGGCACAGAAATCCTCCGGCTTTTGACTGGGTTTGGCCCATGGCAGCCACCATCCAGGGATGGAAGGGAAATGGACTCAAGCTGAGGTAGCCATCCCTCCAGCTCACCTCTCTACCATGACTGGTTGCATCCCTCTATAGTTTTTGTTAAGTAGTTCCCGAAAGCTAATCTCTCCAATATCTATAACCAGTTTCTCCCCTCGTGTCTTCAGGAAGTGCCAAGGACTCCCTGCTCCAGCTACCCCTGGGTGACGCACTCTGGGCTGCTGGTAAATGGTCTCTTTACTGACGGCCCCTCAATTACCCAGTTTGAAAACATCAGCTCTTACTTGCTAAGGCCTTGGTTAATACAGAAGACTCTGGAGACAAAAGGAACCTTGGTGATACATTTTAAAACCCTCTCATTATACAAATTAGGAAACTGAGGGATCAGTAGCACCACTGGATTTAATCCATTTTTTACAGACTTTCCCTGAAATTAAAGTTGATGACTTTCTGCTAGAGAAAGCTTTAGTCCCAAATTTTCTTCCCTTTTTAAGCAATTCAACTTAATATTTTCTAAAATATAGCTTGGTTGAGCAAAATAACACTCATGGAAGACTGCATAATGGATATGGGTCCATCCATTCTCCATAAATGATCATTTATCCCTGGAGGCAGTCAGAGAGCTGTACACTTAGACTTTATCATTTTGGGCCCTTGTAAAAAGGTCTTCACTAAATTATGCATACATATGCCATCAGTCTATATGGAAAGACCTTTTGAAAAATAGTCCCACAAAACACTCTACCATTTATTTGAGAAATGCTGCTGAAAGCATAGTTCACAACACATACAGTGTTCCCTTTATGAGGTGTTTCTCTCCAGTCTAAACACAGGGAACCCTGTTTTGCCTTAATCTTAGGGCCACGATGCATTGTATCACTGACTCAGGGAGCCTGGAGCTCTCAGCCAAACCCAGAGCTCACTTCTAATTAGTGAATGGCATCTTCCAGGAAATGTTTTGCATGCTGACCCTATTCCTAGCTTCTTTTCTTTCCATATCCTTATATATTTTATTTTTAATCTTTGTGGGCTGTGCAACAAACTGAATGCTTACATCCCCCCGAAATCCATGTCAAAACCTAATCCCCAATGTCACAGTACTGAGAGATGAGGTCTTTGGGAAGTGATTAGGTCATGAAGGTGAAGCCTCATGAATGGTATGTATGGGTGTCTTATAAGAGACACCCCAAATCACTCCCTCACCCCTTTTACCACGTGAGGACATAGCGAGTGAGAAGATGACCATCTATGAACCAGGAAGTGGATCTCACTGGACCCCGAACCTGCTGGTCTGTTGATCTTGGACTTTTTAGCCTCTGGAACCATGAGAAGTAAAGTTCTGTTGTTCATAAACTGCCCAGTGGCAATTTTGATACAGAAATTCAAACAGACTAAGACAGGCTTATCAAATTCTTTTTGAAATGAGACAGAGACGAAAGATAATTTAGAACAAACTTTCAAAAAAGGCTGAAAATAGTGACATGTATCTTTCCCCATAAAGCTTAATCTATATTTTAAAATGCCCCTAAAACTGTCAAGAAGCCTGAAATGTGATGATAATCTTTATAACTTATCCTGAAGCTTATCCTGGAACCCATTCCTTCCCATTTTGTTGAAGAGTTTCTTCTCTCTTTCAAAGGAAGCCTCTGAGCTGTTATTCTTATTCTTATTCTCTTCTGCAAATGACACTACTAATATTGGCTTTATCAGCCAGAAAAAAAGTGGAACAGATACTAGACTACACTGGATGACCTTGCAGAAGCCCTGTGACATGTTTCTCACAGGCATGAGGGTCACTGGTGCTCCTGGGCGGGACTCGGGAGACACCCCTCCTGCAGCCTCAACACCAAAGGGAACATTCAGACCTAAAAAGCAGGTCCTTCCAAGAACAGTACTGGCTTCCCTGAGGGTCTTGGTCCTTCAATATGAATCTCTCTCTCTCATTCTGTGTGTGTGTGTGTGTGTGTGTGTGTGTGTGTGTGTGTGTGTGTGTGTGTGTGTGTGTGTGTGTGTGTGTGTACAGCACATGTATGCATGCAAAGAGTTCTCTTCTCCCTGTTAAAGAGAATGGGTCCTCTCTGGTCCAGGACGGGGCTTAGGGGAGGAGTGTGTGATGGAAGTTAGGAAGCGATATGGCAGGTACTCATATGGAGGACTGTCTGCATTATGAACACCCTCATGGGAATTTTCTCCTTGGACATCCCATCCTTGTCTATAAGGTCCATGAGACTTTCAATTTACCCACGGCAGCATTTACTTATCTAAAGGCTTTCTGCTTCCAGAATTCACATCGAAGTTGTTAGACAGCTTAAAAGACACCTTCCCTGGTAAATCTGACGTGTAAACTGCCAGTGCTCAAAATAGCTCTGTAAAATTTAAATATGCTTACGGAATTTAAAAATGAAAATATTTAAAAATTAATGCAACTCAGACTTCCTTGGTGGTGCAGAGGGTAAGAATCCATCTCCTGATGAATCCATCTGCAATGCAGGAGACCTGAGACATGGGTTCAATCCTTGTTGGGAAGCTTCCCTGGAGTAATGAGTAGGTCTTAGCCTTTTAGGTCTTCGCAGGTGGTGCCAGTGGTAAAGAATGTGCCTGCCTTTGCAGATGTAAGAGACTCGGGCAAGATCCCTAAGTTGGGAAGATCCACTGGAGGAAGATATGGCAACTCACTCCGGTATTCTTGCCTGGGAAATCCCATGGACAGAGGTCTAGGGTCCATAGGGTTGCAAAGAGTCAGACATGACTGAAGCAACTTAGCGCGCCAATGCAGGGGACACGGGTTTGATTTCTGGTCCGAGAAGATCCCACATGCCATGGAGCAACTAAGCCCATGTACCACAACTACTGAGCTCATGCTCTAGAGCCAGGGAGCTGCAACTACTAAGCCCACATGCCCTAGAGCCCGTTCTCCACAAGAGAGGCCACTGCTCTCCGCAGCTAGATAAACCCTGCATGCAGCAACAAAGACCCAGTGCTGTCAAAAGTAAATAAATAAATATAGCACATGTACGTGTCAAAAATTTTTTCAATTAAAAAAAACAAAAGTAGAAAAAATACAACTATTTGTTTTCATAGATAACATCTTAGGAACACGTTTGATAGTTGAAAAGTTTCTTCAAATGTGTATCAATACACATCTCAGTGATAGCAAAGCAAACAGACACACCAGAGATAGCTGTATTAATAAAATAAAATGGTGTGTGAGGTGGGACTTTGAGGTAAAACTGGAAAAGAGCCTATTAAGTGCGAGAACCCCAATGAGGTATTTCCGAGCTTGTTAAAAATGCACAGTCTGGGCCCTGACATGCTGGATCACACTCTGCATTTTAAAAAGCCCTCAGGTGATGTGCAGACCTCTGTAAGGCTCCAGAAGCCTCGTTTTAAGGTCCCAGGAGTTCATATACTCTATCAGTGAACATATAAAATTAGGAGGTACTGACAGAAACGAGAGGTGGTAGAAATCTACAGTTAAACGAAATGAAAATGAGGTTTTGACATTCCTGGAGGTGAATAACTTTCCTGCTCTAGTCTGATTCACAAAGTCCTCTACCTACAATAACGCCATCACCTACCTGAGCTTATATAGCTCACCCATGTGAACCTTCGTATAGTAAGAAATCAGCACTTACAATGTAGGATGACAATTTGAACTCCACTCTTTCCCAGAGTCATACCAAGGGATGTCAACAGAATAGAGGTTAGGAGCCACTGGGATAAGGGGCATGCCAGCCAACCAGCCAGCCAGCCAACGAACCACCCCGTGGGATGGGAAAACCTAGCTGGGAAGTAGGAAGAACCTACAAAGAGGAGCCCAGAGTGTTGGGAGCTCGGAGTTCAGGCTGGCGCAAGCCCTGGGACTGGCTACATGACCTGCACAGGGCTGGCCTGGGGAACAGAGCAGCGCCCTGACAAGCCCCTATTCCAGCCCGTACCAGGCTTTCACCTGGACCGACAGCCCTGCTCATCACAACAGGGCCACTGCCATCAAGAGCAAGCCTCCCAGGGAAGGCAAGTGCCCCAGCAGACCTGAGCCCCGGCCTCAGAACTCTTTGGCCTGGTAACAGGGGTCCGAACTGCTTGTGGCTACAGCTTCGGGCCCACTCCTTCCAGAGGCAGTGAGACTACAGGAGTGATCAGGAGGATCCTCAGGACTCCAAAAGCAGGCTCTGAGTTGGCCATGAAATTGCGGGTGTGAAGGAGCTCACCTCCTTCCTACAGACCCTGGAAATCAAGCCGCTATTGAACCATATAGTGAGCCTTTGTGCGATTTAGAAAATGGGGCTCCGGCTAGACAGAAAAAGAAGGAAAAAAAACTCAGTAAGGGACGTTCCTTTGGGTGATGGGAACACAGGGCTTAACAGACGGAAGGCACCTGTGTGCTGAGAAAACGGCCCTCCTTTCCCCGGGGAACGCAGCTCCCGCTCAGTCCCTAGCACAAACATGTATGCAATGTTTACAGACAAAGCCATCTGCCCTCCCCACCCTGGCAGCCTCTAAAGTTAGGCTGGAAGAGAAAGGAAAATAGACTACATAAGCGCAGGCACCCCAGAATCCAGTAAATAATCCAGACAAAGACCAGTACTCTAGAAGTAGGGAATGGCTCCCAGAGGACTCATCCGTCCTCACATCTCATTATGACTCGTGTTGTAATGGCATTTTACACAATACAATTATATTGAGTTTTATAAATTGACTGATGGCATGATTAACTGCAGCATAACTACACTGTATCGTATTGGCAGTAATGGAATACATTTCGGAATGCAGGAATATAATAAAGCCCAGGCTGCCAAAGTGGAGTTGTTTATTTCGGCATGCACAGGGGGTGGGGTAACTGCTCTGCTCATGGGCCACCGCCGTCTTCAGTTCTCATTTGCTAACACGATGGGGCATTTTATGAAAACATTTTTCCACCACTCGCACAGTAATAGCTCCAAACTGCAACAACATTATTGGTTGTTCCAATGATAAAGTTTGCTCCAACACAAAATTTCACACTGAGGAGTCTTTAAAGGAGCCCCCACTACAGTGGAATGTCTAAACTAAAAATGGCTGCCCAGAAGTGAACAAACTCATGAAAAACATTTCCATAAGAATGTTTTTACTCAATTCTTTTAACATCTGGTATCTTCAGGCGACTTTCTACAGTAGACTTAATTTGATTTTAGGTATCAACACACAGTAAAGGAGTTCTTTCTTTTAAAAAATAATAATAACAGTGTTCAACCTTCTGAGTCACAATTAATGTCACATTAATTTTTTTCATGCCTACAACAAGTCAATTTTATAATCACTGGAGTAAATCATTTATATATGCAAACTACATATATTGTGTTAGAGTTCATTTCTCTGTGCTTGTATGTACAAACCATAAACAGCAGTTAGAATGTATCATGCACTTATTATATATCACACATTGTTAAGAATTTTGCATATGTCTTGTCTCAACACCATTATCTTTGCATCAACCCTATGGACATACAATAGATGTGACTTTTAGCCTCATTAAGAGACGAAAAAGTGAAGCACAGAAAGGTTAGACTGCTAATACATAGAAAAGTCAATATCTGAAGCCAGGAAGTGTGTTTCTCTCTCAATTACTATCAAATAAATACAAATAGTATCCATCAAGGCCTGAACTATATATACATCAACCAAGATTTTAAACACTTAACAATGATTTAATTCAGCAGACTTCAACATTTAATAACAACCTTCAGAGAATGGCACTAAGATATCCAGGTAATTAAAAAGAAAAAAGATATTGTCCATGGCTACAAGTACTTTGCAGGCTAATAAAAAATAAAAACATACACATAAGGTACATTTATTTCAAAGCTACATCTAAGTGGAAATGATAATGATTTAAATGAAATAAAGAGAAAGATGACAGATATAACAGGAAGTGTTGCCAAGGTGATCCCTAATGTAGCTTTCTAAGGAACCAGTGCCTGGATTGGCAGTGATGGGAGAAGGGAACATCACACCATGATCAAATACAGAGGCAAAAAGTAACAGGAGAGGTGGAGCTGGCAGCTGGAGAACAGAATGTATGTCACAAAGTATTAATATTTCAAGTCATATGAAACTATGCCGAGCTACTTCACAGCGGTTTTCCTTTATCCAAGAATCTACATTTTAAACTAATCACCACCACTAATCTGGCTTTATTCTCCTTTCGTCTCAGTGTTTCAGGGCAACACTCTGGACTATTAAGTGGAAACTGTATTTCCTGTGTTCCGTTCCTGGTCTGCTTCCCACTAGTGCACAGTGGTTTGCTCAAAAACAAACTAGCAGGGTAAGTGAGTGACGTCATTGTGCAATCCCCACCACTGACATATTTGCAAAAACTGTCTCTGCTTGAAGCCAAAATAAAATGAGTGCTGAATTTACAAGACTCAGGTTACTTGTCTGCTTCTTTTAAAAGATGATGGAAAGGTCTTCAGTCAACCATTATGTTTTATTTAGAGAGCTCCTGCCCAGCTAGGTGTTCAGCCCGGAGTAAGTGGTTAGCCCCCAAAGGTTCTAGCCCCCAAGGACTTGGTGATCCACTGGGAACCAAGTCAACACGGTGCCTGGCATACGTTGGCATTCAGTAAATGGGAGCGCCTGTTTCTTGAGCACTGTAGCAGAGCCAAGGGAACTGACACAGAAGTCAAGAAGCAAAAGACAAATACAGAAGGTAAATCAGAGAGCTGAGAAGCACCGGACATGGACCACCAGAAGGGTGTGGCAAACTCCCCAAAGGGGTCAGAGAGCTGCTCTTTCCCGGAAGAGGAGGGCACCCGGCAGAAATAGGAAGCTGGGGAGCATTTTGAGCAGTAACATAGCAAAGAATCCGACCTGTTAAAGAATGATAACCACCTCTGTGTGGTATGACTGGGGCCCAGACATGGGGAGAGTGGGAGAAACTAGGTCAGCCCACTGAGGGCTGCAGTGTCCTGCAAGGCAGGCAGGATGATCGAGCAGTTACAAGGAGCCAGGAACAGATAGTAAGCAGGAAATTAATCTGATCATACTAGTTTAAAGAGAGAGGTGTGATGGCAATGTGGAGGATGGACTGGAAAGGAGGCCTGGAGGTCACCAGGTCGTGCCACTGAGGGAAGAGGAGGGTCTGAATTCAAGTGGTGATGAAACGAGATAAAAGGAAGAATTTTAACAAATCTCAGTACTAAGAGATTTCTATCTGCAAAATATGTAGCTTAAGCTCTCAAGTTAGAGACTGCTGGATTTTCTTGTATCTGCAAAGCATCAGGCAGGAGGCCATTCGGATTAATGCCTTTTGAAAGAGGGATTAATAATTCTACATTCCAGAACATTCCTCTCCTGCTTTCCTTCTTTCAATAAACATCAGCAAGACACTAACTGCATACCCTAGACCGGTAGCTAGGGATACAAAAGTAAGACACAGTTGTGGTGGTTGAGGAGCTCCGAGTTTAGTAGAAGACAAATGGATGTGGAGATAACAACCAAAATAATCCCAATGCTGCATGAAGCGTATGAGAGACGGCAAGTGCACAGAGACTTACAAACCGTCTGACTCGGCAGAGCAGGTGCTTTTATTTTTTGTCTTTTAAAAAGGTTTTCATTGGAGTATAGTTGATTTACAAAGTTGTGTTAATTTCTGCTGTACAGCAAAGTGAATCAGTTATACATATACACATATCCACTCATTTTTTGATTATTTTCCCATATAGGCCATTACAAGTATTGAGTAGAGTTACCTGTGCTATGCAGTAGGTCCTTATTAGTTATCTATTATACATATAGTATATAGTAGTGTGCATATGCCAATTGAAATGTTTAGTCAGTTTACTTTTACTTACGGAGATAACTGGGTTTAGCTATATGAACTTGCAGGTAACACTTGACTCCATTAATGTCTTAATAATTTAAAGACACCACCCTTATGGCAGAAAGTGAAGAAGAACTAAAGAGCCTCTTGATGAAAGTGAAAGAGGAGAGTGAAAAAGTTGGCTTAAAGCTCAACATTCAGAAAACTAATATCATGCCATCTGGTCCCATCACTTCATGGCAGAGAGATGGGGAAATAGTGGAAACAGTGGCTGACTTTATTTTTCTGGGCTCCAAAATCACTGCAGATGGTGACTGCAGCCATGAAATTAAAAGACGCTTGCTCCTTGGAAGGAAAGTTATGACCAACCCAGACAGTATATTAAAAAGCAGAGACATTACTTTGCCAACAAAGGTCCGTCTAGTCAAGGCTATGGTTTTTCCAGTGGTCATGTATGGATGTGAGAGTTGGATTATAAAGAAAGCTGAGCACCAAAGAATTGATGCTTGAACTGTGGTGTTGGAGAAGACTCTTGAGAGTCCCTTGGACTGCAAGGAGATCCAACCAGTCCATCCTAAAGGAGATCAGTCCTGGGTGTTCATTGGAAGGACTGATGTTGAAGCTGAAACTCCAATACTTTGGCCACCTGATGCAAAGAGCTGACTCATTGGAAAAGACCCTGATGCTGGGAAAGATTGAGGGCAGGAGGAGAAGGGGACGACGGAGGATGAGATGGCTGGATGGCATCAGCGACTCAATGGACATGGGTTTGGGTGGACTCAGGGAGTTGGTGATGGACAGGGAGGCCTGGCATGCTGCGGTTCATGGGGTCACAAAGAGTCGGACACGACTGCGACTGAACTGAACTGAATTTAAAGAACCTATCACCAAGTTTTCAATGATAAACACATTGCCAGTGATTCACTCCCCATTAACGTAGCCAAAGCGATGCATGAATTATTTAAAATACATCAGAAGAACACAGATTCTATGAAACTTTAACCTTGTGAATGTTAAAGGCAAATCCCATTTGCAGAGCTCTACTTGCTAGCTGGGGCTCACCCATTAACTACTATGATGAGAGTCATTTTCCTACATTTTCAACTAATTCTCAGCACTGAATTTCATCACAGAAATAAACAAAATGGTAAAAACCTATTCAAACCTGTTGGGGTCAAGCACACACTCTGTATTGCCTATCCAAATTTGAAGAGAAAAAAACCTTTGCTTTGTAACAGCAATCTCTTCAGACTACTTTTGGTGGCCCTAGTCCACTTTCAGACAATTTTTCCAGTAACTGGCAGGAGTTCCCATGGTACTCCACCCCCTCCACATCCTTCCTGTGCTAGGTCACTTAAAAATAACTAGCCATGAAACAATTTAAAATTTCAGGAAATTATTTTAGAGGAAAAATCACTAGCTATCACAACTGTGGTGAAGTGAAGACTCCAGGTAGATCTCAGAAGGTTTTCAAATAAGAACTTTACTTCCTAGGTATTACAAACTTCTTTACTCCCTACCAATGACTATTCACCTTAATATCAAGACAATTTGTTTGCAATATGTGAGTAATCTGGAGGAGAAAGCTTTTTATCTAATATCCTTCACTATGGGACAACAAAATCTATTTTTATGAATTCCTATGCCACATAAATATGTACACTTTGAATTCTGAACTTTTTCCAAGGAGCTATTTCATACATTATTTACAAAGTTATCAAATAATTAATTTAATTAATTATATAAGATACACAGATTATAGAAAAGTAGACCATATAGAGAGAAATGAGGAAAATTAAAATAACCCAAAGAGAATCAGTATAAACAGAACCTATTTTCTTCCTTTCAGAATTTCTAAAGTACAATTTCTCTTTAAAATACTGCTTGTCTATAAATACTTTTTAATAATTTATTGCCATAACTTATATTGGCAATATAATTATGTACATATTTCATAATTTAGCTAATCAATCTTCAGGGTCGGGCATCAAAAATTGTTTCCAATTTTTCTTCATTAGAGGCAATAATGAGCATAGTCCTTAAATACTCATCCAGTGGTTTCCTTAGGACAGAAGGCTAGAAGCGGAGTTGCTGAATCAGAGTAGACATGATATAGTCATGATTTTTATATCATAGGAAATACATAGATCACAGGTTGTTTAAAACATGCATACAAAAATAAACTATTAAATAATGCAAATATAGCTGTATTTGAAAAACATAAAGGAAAGTAGATATTTTGATTTAAGAGTTTACATCTATTAAATTATAGCTTAGCTGTCAACAAAGCACAAATCCTCAAACTAGAATAGGCTGCCAGCTTCTCTGTCCACAGAATTCTCCAGACAAGAAAACTAGCGTGGGCAGCCATTCCTTCTCCAGGGGATCTTCCCCATCCAGGGATCGAACCCGGGTCTCCTGCAGTGCAGGCCGATTCTTCACCATCTGAGCCACCAGGGAAGCGAGAGTATCCATAGGGCTCTTAAAGAAAGAGGTCTGTGGGCAATAAACTTGGGTGCTACGCTATAGTCAGTACTATACAATAGAAATATAATGGGCATCTCAAATGTAAGCCATACATGCAATTTTAAATTTGTTAGAGGCAGCAGGAGAAAAAGGACAGAAAAACAGGTGATAGTAATTTTAATAATACATTTTATTTGACTCAATGTATTTAAAATATTCTTTCACCATCTTATCAAGTTAAAAAAAAAGAATTATTGCGATTCTATGCTCCTTTTTTTTTTTGGTACCAAGTCTTCAAATTTGAGCATGTGTAAGTGTAAATATTTATAACACATCTCAATTCTGTCTAGCTACATTCTAGGTTTCAAAAGCCACATAGGCCTGGTGGCTACTATATGGATAGGCAAGCTTTTTTTCTGTAAAGGGTCAGATAATAAATATTTACGGCTTGGCAGGCCAACAGGCAAAACTGAGGATATTGCGTAGGGACTTAAACAGCACCTTTTGCCTGGGTGGCCGATCCAAGGTGGTGAGCAGCTTTGCACCCACGTGCCCTCAACAGGAGATATTTTCAAGATGAAGACAGTGGCCTAAAGGTGGACAGGGACACTGCTGACACTTATCCTGGATTTCAGTGAGATCCCGTCTCCTCCTAAGAAGCCAGGTCACACTGCCACTTGGACGGGTGGCCAGGACAGAGCAGACTGAGCAGTCGAGATTCCCAGACAGAGACAACTCCATTCAGTGCCCTGCATTTGCCACAGCGAAGACCCCAATGTGTTGGCAATCAAAGTGGGCCAGAGGCAGAACAGAGGCCCACAGGTGTGCCACAGCTTGGTCCCTGCAGCTCACTGTGCCAGCCTACCCTGGTTCTAGAATAGGCTATCAAGTAAGCGAGATTTAACAAAGCCGTTTGCACGGTGAAGATTCTGAGAAATCCTGTCATGAAGAAACCTGCTTCACTCTGGATAACTCTGCTTTTTTCGCTTTCTTAACTCTTTTGGTGTGAACCCATTTTAACAATTAATAAACACCAAGGCACACAAGTGGATATTTCTCATAACACGGGGCTCTCTTCAAGAGATACTGCTCTGATCTAATTTTGTAAAGCCCTGTTTGACAGCAGAAAAAATTCCTCACAGTAAACCTTATTAATAATAGAACCAAATTCCTAGGTTCCTTCTCAGGCTCCCATCTTTCCTTGTTCCATTTTCCCAGAACACGGTGCTAGATTATCTCTTCAACTCTCCCGTCTCCAAACTAGTTCCCTCCAAGCTCTTCATGACGCACAAGCCAGTGATTGTGGTCTGCTCCAAGTGCGTTTCCGATTTTTTCCAAATGTTACTCCCAACTTGAACCTAAATGTCCCAGCTGAAGCCAAAATGAACTTAGCTCTTCCTTTTTCCTATGAGTTAAACTTGGTTCCTCTGTCAAGGACAGAGGACCACAGATGTGCCTGCAACCCTCTCTGACCACAAAGCCAGAAAGCTCTTCCTCATCCCCCAAACATGTACGATCTTTACGAAGCCTCACATATCCTCAGAGAACTCCTTCAATACACCACCTCCCCTTCCCTCTAGACAGGCACTTTCAGGATCAGGGGCTAGACCTGAAACTTTGTTCAGAGGCCTTGGTATAATGCTTTGCAGCAAATGCTCAAAGTCTGCTTAGTGAATAAAGGAAGGAATGAAGTGCCTGGGTTCTGACGCAGGGGGATCTGGCTTGTGAGCACATTCAGGTTTCCTAAAAGACACATGAGGTGAGGATATACCTGCTAGCCTTCACGGGCAGAAAAGCCAATAATCTAACCCTTGTCCTGATTTATCATTTTAAGGCACGAGCCACATACTGCTAGTGAATTAATTCAAGGTCAAACTTCTCTTTCCCTTTATGACACGCTTTATATCCTTTATATCATTATTGTCCGAAGACAAATTTAATATATTGCAATTTTCCCATTGAAACTAGAAGCTTTGCCTCTAAAAAGCACTTTTCAGCATGAGAAAGGAACTGTCTGGAATACCTCTTAAAGAGGACGTTAGTTACTAAAGCATCGCAACCTACACACACGTGTGCACTCACAAACTTCAATAACAAAAACACAACCCTTGTTGTAAGAAAGTCTCTTTCAACCCAGTTGTACCACATGGAATGCTGAGAATGCCATTTAAGAGTCTAACCAGTGTTTCACAAATTTTTTCAAAGCTACCAGGAAGTACAGGTACCATAATTTTCAAAGCAAATCATGACCTCATGACCTGAAAGCCCAAATGCTGTTATGGGACTGTAGAAATAGAATATTTTAAATCAAGATTGCCCTGGAAAACCTGGAGCCCTGCTGTGATATCAATTAAGCCAAATAGTATAACAAAACCAAATCTTAATAAAACCTAACATGGAAGGTTTTCACTTCATAACAGCGATTATATAAGTTACTAGTGTTGGTGTATTGTAACTACAGTAACACACCATACAGAAAAACTCAGCTCCAAAACTTTTAGTAACTTTTATACAAATGTGCAAAAGAAATTAGAAGTATCTGGGAAACACTTGAGTGGGTTTTACTGTGATATTATGAGCAGCAATCCTGAGGAATTTGGGAACTGGGTATGCAGGAGGTGTGGTCTGTGAGAGCTCTAGCCAACAAGGCTGCCCACCTCACTAGCCAATAAAACTGCCAGATTAAAAGGCATAGGGCTTTCCTCCTTTATGGAAAGTGACAGAGAGTCTCCAACCAAACCTGCCTTCCAGGATGCTAAAGTAATCTTCAAATAAAATGTTTTGTCAAGCAATCTAAATTTCCATTGACAGATGAATGAATAAAGAAGATGTGATACCTATATACAATGGAATATTACTCAGCCATAAAAAAGACTGAAATAATGCCATCTGCAGCACCATGGATGGACCTAGAGATTATTGTATTAAGTGAGGTAAGTCAGAGAGAGAAAGATATGATATGATATCACATATTTTTATAATCTAAAAAAAAAAGATACCAATGAACTTATTTACAAAACAGACTCAAAGACATAGAAAACATATATATATGTATATATGAATCACTTTGCCCTACATTAGAAACAAGCACAACATTGTAAATTAACTGTACTTCAATAACAATACATAAATGTTTTGTCTAAACAACAAAACTAGAAGCCCATTTATCTAAACTCACAGCAGCATATAAGTTTTAAAATATGAGGACAGAAGAGGTTCAGTGACATTCTTTCAGAAGTTCTGCTTGGGGCCAAAATCATTCTTATTATCAAAAGCCACAGGGAGAGGTGTGATGGGGGAGGGCTGGTGGGACACCAGGAACGTGAGAGATGTTCTCAGTGGAAAGGATCAGAAGTCCTAAGAGGCAAGGCCGCTGTTAACAACATCAAAGGTAGGAAAGAACGAGTATCCCAGAAGGGTTTAATTGTTTTGCTCTGGTTTCTTTAAATCACAAAAGGTTAACACAATTTAACTTAAGGACAGGCTAGAATTATCTGTCAAATTTGCCATTCTCTAACCACAATGGAAGAATTTGAAAAATAAAATCCCACTACCAAAAAAGTTGATAATGTTGTATGGAGAAGCAACATCTTGAATTTTAGTGACCAAAGATCGTGTGATTTAAAGGGACTGCAGGAAGAGATAACAACCACAACAAGAGGAGAGTAAACACTTTAAAAAACAAGCATTGAATTTTCCTCTTTCTCATGTGGTTAGGACATTCCCCATCCTTATATTTAATTATTATCAAAAGGTCAAAAGCCCACTGCATATGATACAATATGTGCTGTGCTTAGTTGCTCAGTCGTGTCTGACTTTCTGCGACCCCGTGACTATAGCCCACCAGGCACCTCTGTCCATGGGGATTCTCCAGGCAAGGATACTGGAGTGGTTAGACAGGCTCTCCTCCTGGGGATCTTCCCAAACCAGGGATCGAACCCAGGTCTCCCGCATTGCAGGCGGATTCTTTATCGTCTGAGCCACCAGGGGAACCTGTGATATAATATAGACATTTATATACCGCTAGGCTCAAATATACAGAGGAAATGGCACTGCAAACACAACTGTCAAGCATCTTAGTCTGAAAATTCCCATGCTGTGTCTATCATGGTATCATTAAGTGTGTGCATACTGTCATGTCCAACTCTTTCAGATCCCATGGATTGTAGCCTGCCATGCTCCTCTGTCCATGGAATTTTTCAGGCAAGAATACTGGAGTGGGTTGCCATTTCCTCCTCCAGGGGATCTTCCTGACCCAGGAATCAAACCTGCATCTCCTGTGTCTCCTGCATTGGCAGGTGGATTCTTTACCATTGAACCACCTGGGAAGCCCATATTATCATTAAATGCATCTAAATTAGTAAAGATGTATAGGAAAAGTGTTATCACATCAACCAAATGTGCACATTGATTGAAAATACATTCTAATTTCACAAAATATAAAACATTACATCCAAGTATGCTTAAAATCGACAGAATGTGGTAATTTTAGGCATTTCTACTTGATTCATTCAAACAGAGCTCATTCATCATGGTCCTAGGCACTCTAACTAATCAAAACAAACACCTCCTAAGAAGAGTAAATCCCGCCAAAATGCATTTATAGGTCTATAGTTTTATTTCCCTAAATTAGACTACCATATTGGGCCATATTTGTTTCTGTATTTTACTCACAGGTGAGATTGTACCTTCATTCCAGGAATTTACATTTCCTGTTGGGTTTTCAACCAGTTACAAAACTACCTTGAAATGAAAGTGGGGCATTTATTAGAGAAATAGCTTTTAATTAACATGGAGAAGTTGGGGGAAATACCCTTATGGTCATAGCTAAAAGCTGCCTATCACTTCCTGCTTTTTTGTTTATCAATTTAATTGCATGTGCCCCCACCTGCCCTGACAATTTTTTCACAAATGTCATCCTGATGTTCACTGCAGCATTACTTACTATACCAAAGCACAGCTTTATAACATTAAAACAATCTAAACATCAGACAGCAGAATGTTTACTGTACATCTGTGTGATAGCAAGAATGTTGTATGGTAATTTAAAATAATGTTTTCAAAGATAGTTACTGACAAACAAAATGCTCACAATACAATGTTCAATTAAAAAATCAAGATCCAAAACTCTACATATAAAATATGATATTGATTATGCTTTACTTTAAAAATATTTATTTATTATATTCATATCCATGAAAAAAACTCCTGAAAGAAATCCTCCAACAATTCAATACATGGTTTTTTCTGAGGAATGGGATTTCAGGAAATATTAATTTTCTTATAGTTCTCTGACTTCAAATTATACACAAAAAAACATTATTCCTTTTTGAGAGAATGAATTTTATAATTCATTAATAAGTTTAACCATGTGCCTAAAATGTTAGAAATTGTAAAGGAAACATAAGTAATACAGAGTTATTAAGAAATCAATTGGTTAAAATATGTGAATGTATTTTGAAAGTTAAATAGAATTATATATCATTATTTAATTTTTAAATAAAAATAATAGTTTGAATTTCTATTGCAACTGCATAAAAATAGAAGACTAGATACTAGTTAAGGTAAGGTCTATTTGGGTTCATGGGCTAGTGTCTGAGATACCAAGACAGTTTCAAGATCACAAACATGAATCCTTTACACTCAATTATTTACAAACAAACAAGCTCTGTTTTTCATCCCTGACCAAATGTTCAAGAAATTATATAGTGCCTTAATTATTTTCTCAAAGAACTGGGATAAGAATGCAGGCATTTTGATTGGTATCCTCTTGGGCTAGAGTGTTGCAAGAACAACCAATCACTTCTATACATAATTCATGGAATTAGAAAATATATACTATTTATATCCACTCACTGATTTCTTTCCCCAGTTTCACTGAGATATAACTGACAAATAACATTGTGTAAGTTTAAAGTATACATGATGATTTGATATACTATATGTTGTGAAATAATTACCATGATAAGGTCAGCTAACAAATCCATCACTTTACATTGTAACCTTGTGTACCTGTGTGTTTGTGTGGTGAGAACATTTTAGATCTACTCTGGTAGTTAATTTCAAGTATACAATACTGTATTGTATAGTAACCAAGATATCCTTTGGATCCCCAGAAACATTACATTTTTAATGAATAGATTTATTTAAAATAAAAATTATATATATATTTAAGGTGTACATCATGATGATTTGATAAACTTGGTGAAATAATTACTACAGTCAAGCTAGTTAACATATCATCTCCTCATATAGTTAGCATTTTGTCAAATAAGTGCATCTGATATCTATTCTCTTAGCATATTTTCAGTTTTGATACAATACTGGAGTGGGTTGCAGTTCCCTTCTCCAGGGGATCTTCCTGACCCAGGGACCAAACCTGGGTCTCCTTCATCACAAGCAGGTTCTTTACCATCTGAGCCACCAGGAGAGCCCAAGTACGGCCCCCATGACTATACATTAGATCTTTAGACTTATTTGCTCTGAGTTTCAGTTAGAACTCACTGCTTGCCCAATTAGACCAAGCAGTTTCCAGTTCCTTCATAACATCATTTTTATAAATACAAAGTTGCTTTAAAAATGTTCTGTTAAATTAGGAGATTGGGATTAACATATACACACTACTATACATAAAGCAGACAACTAACAAGGACTTAGTGTATAGCACTGGGAAGTCTACTCAAAATTCTGTACTAACCTTTATGGGAAAATAATTTTTAAAAGAATATACAAATATTCAATTATATATACATATGTATATATACTTGCTTGCTTGCTTAGTCACTCAGTGGTGTCTGAGTCTTTGAGACCCCATGGACTGTAGCCTGCCAGGCTCCTCTGTCTGTGGGGATTCTCCAGGCAAGAATATTGGAGTGGGTTGCCATGCCCTCCTGCAGGGGATCTTCCCAACTCAGGGTCAAACCCAGGTCTTCCCAACTCAGGGTTGAATCCATGTCTCCTGCATTGCAGGTGGATTCTTTATCACCTGAGTCATCAGGGAAACCCAAGAATACTGGAGTGGGGTAGCCTAGCCCTTCTCCAGGGGATCTTCCTGACCCAGGAATCGAACAGGGGTCTCCTGCATTGCGGGTGAATTCTTTACTAGCTGAGCTACTAGGGATGGAGATATATAGATAGATAGATAGATAGATAGATAGATAGATAGATACTTTCCAGATGGCACAGTGTTAAAGGATCTGCCTACCAAGAAGGGGACTCAGGTTCAATCCCTGGGTCAGGAGGATGCCCTGGAGAAGGAAATAACTACTCACTCCAGTATTCTTGCCTGGGAAATTCCATGGACAGAGAAGCCTGGCGGGCTACAGCCCATAGGGTCATAGAGTTGGACACAACTTAGTGACTAAACAACAATGTGTGTGTGTGTGTATGATTCATTTTGCTGTACACCTAAAACTAACACTACATTTTATTGATAAATCTCCAATAGATTTTTTTAAAAAGTCAGGACAACCAACAAAAAGCAATAATAATAAAAATAAAAATGTACACCCATGGCCAATCCATGTATGGGCCAATCCATGTATGGCAAAAACCACTACAATATTGTAAAGTAATTAGCCTCCAATTAAAATAAATTAATTAATTTTAAAAAATTCTGTTAACATGGCAATTTTTACCAAAAGGGAGAAAAATGAGTAAGCTGTTGGTTTATCTTTTAGTATACATTTTAAATACACTCTGTAAAAGACCAAACCTTTAAAGCACAAATATTAATTTAGCTCTATTTTTTTTCTGAAAAATTACCTATTAATTCTGTTTTAATATATTTAATATGTATCACCATTAGAAGGATCTATACAACAGAAAGCATCTAAGCAACAAAAATTTCTTCACTAATCTATTTAGGTAATATTCTCCTGCACTTAGTAAAAGTAATCTTCCAGCTATTTCTTGATGAATCTGTCATCCACTAAATATCTTCCACAGACCTTAAAAATCTTGGGCTCAAAAAGATGCCAACAAACTAGGCAGAGAGCTATCTGGTTCTCAAAATGGACCATAAAATGAACAGGACATACACCTGCAGTAAGCAAACTCTCAACTGACCCACTGTTTAAATGGCCTTCACTTAAATGAAAAAAATGTAACTGTGAAGAATTTAAAGGGACATTCTTGAATTTAAAGAATATAAAAAGTGTCACTATATGAAGTGTCTTATAAACTTTTATTTCAATTTAACATTCCCACTTTCTTTACAAAGTAGGAATTATCATGTCCATTTTCCAGATGAGGAAATAGTTACATCTCAGAATACACATATTCAAAGATGTTCAGAATTAAGTTGATAAAATAAGGATTAGTTGTGATTTGACTACATTTCTGGAAAAAGGAAACAAGATAATTTTTCCACTGTTTTGAAAGGAATTTGACTCATTTTTAGACTCACTATTAAAACTCATTTCTAAGTGGTAACAGCCAGGTAACTTGTTACAGACCCTCCCCAACCACTCTAACATGCACACACGATGAACAATTAGAAAAGCTGGACACAACACACATATACATACACACACACACACAGTAATCCATTTGAAAGCATCAGTGAGCTAACAAGATAGCCAGGATCTCAGAAGTAAAGACCTTAGAGAAGGGAAGTAAACTAGTGAGTCTAACAGTCTTTGAAGTTGTTCCTCTCAATGAATCTGCCAGTTTCTAAGCAGCACAGAGCCAAGAGGCTGCGAGGCCAGGCAGAAAGCAGCAGCTAAGAGGCTGGAAATCAGCACTGAATTTTTGGCAGTCCCACGGGGCTGTGAAGAGACCAAGGAGGAGGGGGTTATGTAAACACTCAGAATTCCTGATAAGATCTTGGAAAGGCTATACTTTAGAAATCAGGACAAAGTGGACACTCTGTTCTCACAAACCTGAAACCTAACTTTCACCAGCTCATCCTCAGAATGGATTAGTATGAACTACCCCACATTAATGCCAGCAAGAAACCAAAAGTAAATCCTCTCTGAAGGAAAATAATGTCACGCAGAACCTGAAATTACCTCTTTTGATTTTTCATAAACAATGTCCAGCATCCAAACAAAATTACAAGGCATGCAGGTGACCATTAGTTTACAGCTGAGTCCTTGTTGAAACTGACCCAGAGAGGACTTAGAACTCTCCAGTCTGAAATTCCCATTTTTGGATGAATTAACTCAGACTCAAGAACTGACAAGGTAGGCAGGGCTCAAACCTGGTTTGTTCAATGGAAAAGATATGCTTAAGAATGTGGTTGGTGTGGCCCCAGAAGCATCTCAGTTTTACATTTTAAAGAGCAGCATCTCTCTCTCTGTAGGAAACTTTATCTGCTCAGCTACCTGAGGCAAAGCCATGGACTCAATAGGGTCCTTAATTCACAGAAATTCCCTCAATATCTGGGCCTGATTCACTGATGGTTTGGCTAAGCTGAAACCCAACAGTATCCGTCGGCATGCTGTGACTGTTCAGTCTCGGTGTCAGCGATGCAGAAGCAAAAGCAGATGGAGTTGCTCCAGTCAGAGGGCAGGGCTGACTTCATGGCTGTTGGCAATTGCACAGCCATCTGGTCTATCACTTGGAAAATGACTACAGACTATAAGATTCAAAGATCCTTCTTTGGAAACATGAATGGTGGGGGGAACAAGCTATGTCTGCTGACTGAACTCTCTGTATCAGGCATGCAGGTGCCCACAGGAAGGGCTGTGGACCAACTGGAATCAAGCGGCTGATGGAGGCTGATTCTGTTTCTAATGCAGAGGGCTACCACTGCAGGGCAGGCTTGTGACTTCTGCCCAAAGTTGACCCATCTGTCTCACAATGGGAGAGGCCACATCATGAGGGGCATTACCCCCTCCTACTCTTGGCAGATTGGCTACACCAGACATTTGAAGCCCTCTCAGGGCTCGCAGCACTGCCTCATCACTGTTGGTACTCTTTCGGGTTACTGGTTAGCAGTTTCCAGTCACCCCATTGTGGCCCTTAAAACTAATCTGTGCACTCAACAATGAACTGACTGTCCACCTTTTTCTCCCTCATTCCCTCCCAGCCCATATATTTCAGTAAGGCAGTTTGATTAGTGAATATAGGTATTCCAAGAAAGGGCTCATCCTTTCTTGATCATTTCCTGGGTAAGGATCAGGACAAAGGAGGAAGGATTATAGAGCGTTACATAGATGTATTTTGAAAACTGAGGATTCGATCTTGACCAGTGTTGGGCATGATGCATTTTTCTTTCACTAACAGCACCCCCAGGCCAGCCTGGATGATACATCCTCCAGGTAGTAGTATAGTTGAAAGGTAGCTGTCAGAAATTCAAGCTTAGCTCTGTTAAGTTAATAAAAATACCTTGTCCCTCTCGCACCTGACCCTTCGAGACGAAAGGTAGGTGTGAACTGGGGATGACTGAAAACAGAGTGAAGTTAGAAGTACTGGAACAGATACCCTCTTTTGTGAATAACACTGCTGTCAAAATTCTTGTACAAGTCTTTGGTGCATATATATGTATTGCATCTCTAGAGGAAGAACAACAACCTACCATGAAGGGAGGGAACGCCTCAGGTCCCAGGAGGCATGAGGGAGGAAAGAACATTAAGATATTTTTGTCCTGTAGATTGCCCCTGGAGCTTTTCTCAAAGGGGAAAACCTCCTGGTGTGGCAATCTGAAGCTGCTGCAAGTGCATTCTGTTTTACCTACTGCTGCATCTTCTGTGATGCACTTGATTGCTTTGACCACAGAGCAACAAGGGAGACGTCAGCTCCTACACCTTCCACACAAAGCACCTCCAGATGCTGTCCCCATCCGCACTCATTTCATGGGCAGACAAATGCCATAAAGAAAAATACAGATAGTTTATACTACAATAAAATTTTAAACTTTTCATCATCAAATGACACCTTTAAGAAAGTAGAAAGGCAAACCAGAGTAGAGAAAATATTTCCAATACATATAACTGACAAAGGACTCGTGTCTTCATACATACTAGGATGAACAAGATGATATTCAATTATTTTGACATTCAAAAATGGCAATTCATATAGTTTAACTTAATATTTAAAAACTCCTACAGATCAATAAGGGCTTATCAGGTGGTGCTATTAGTAAAGAATTCACCTGCCAGTGCAGGAGATGTAAGAGACAAGGGTTCAATCCCTAGGTCGGGAAGATCTTCTGGAGAAGGGCATGGCAACCCACTCCAATATTCTTGTCTGGAGAATCCCCTGGACAGAGGACCCTGGAGGGCTACAGTCCATAGGGTTGCAAAGAGTCTGACACCACTGAAGTGACTTAGCATGCATGCACAGATCAACAAGATGAGACAACGCAACTGAAAAATGGGCAAAAGATTGAATAAGCACTTCAAAACAGAGAATGTTCAAATGGTCAAGAAATACTTGGAAAAATGTTCAAGTTAAATATCAGAGAAATAAAAATGAAAACCAACAAGAGATACTACTACACGCCTACTAGAAGGCTTAAAACTAAAAAGATTGATAATACCAACTATTAGCTTAGCAAGGATGCAAGCAATTGTAATTCTTATACATTGCTAGTGGGAACATAAATTGATATAACTGTTTCAGAAAACTGTTTAACAGTAATTATTGAAGTTGAATATAAGTAAGTCTTATGAACCAGAAAGTTAACTCCTGGGCATATACTGAATATAAATGTATACATGAACACACACAAAATATCTGTATAAGAATTTCCATAGCCATATTATTTGTAATGACCTCAATCTGGAAACAATCCAAATGTTTCATCAACAGTAGATAAAGAATGGCCAAAGAAACCATTATATACTCATTCAGTGGAATACTACAAAGACATGAGAAGGAATGAACCACAGCATCCAAGGTTTCATCCAAACTCACAGATATGATGTTGAGGGAGAGAAGCCTGACACAGAAGAGTACTTATTGCATGAGTCTATGAGGAAGCTAAAAAACAGGCAAAAGGAATCCATGATGTTAGAAGTAAGGATGGTGGCTACCCATGGGTAGGAGCACTGAAGAGGAACAGACAGGAGGTTAGTTTCTAGAGGGCTGAACATGTCAATGACTTGATCTGGGTGCTGCTTTCAAAAATATATTCACTCTGTGAACATTCAGGAAGCAGCACACTTGTGATCTGTGCACTTTTCTATACGTATGCTATACCCTGAAAACAGGTTTATATTGTAATTTACTGTTAAAAGAACAACATTCAAATAACGTTTACTATTAAAGTAGTAAAGAGAAGTTATGAGCATGAATCCTTAGCAACACAGGAAGCCAATCAGGACCAGAGGACAGAAACTGTTTTATTGGAAAGATCTTATTGATAAGGTGAGGATGTAAAATTGCTACTGAAGGAAGAGAAGGTGGCTTACAATGCATAAATATTAGTTAGTGAAAATAATATTTATTAGCTTGATGAAGACACTAGACATGTCAATAATAATGTCTCTTACATCCACCAAACTTTTCATGAAACTCCCTTATCCACAGCTCCTGCTGATTGACAGCCAGTTCACGGACTGGTCCAGTAGTCTTGTCTAGTCTCCAAATGTGAGCTGAGCCAATGAGATTCCCTCTCACAAAAAGACAAGCCTGAATACACTGAGTGAATAAGATATGCAGCAGTGAGAACTAAAGCAGTAAAAGCAGAGAGAAGGGCCACACCATGCTGTGTCAGTACCACGAGAGGCATGGCAGCATGCAGTCAAGGGAAGCAGAAACAATGAGAAAACAGAAGCCATGAGGAACCAAAGAGCCATAAACACACTGAAGAACATGTCAGCCAGCACCAGTGTCCAAAGCACAGCTGCAATGGTTTAGTTGCTAAGTCGTGTCCGACTCTGTGACCCCATGGATTGTTGCCTGCCCAATTCCTTTGCCCATGGGATTTTCCAGGCAAGTATACTAGAGTGGGTTGCCATTTCCTTCTCCAGGGGATCTTCCTGACCCAGAGATTGAACCGGTGTCTCCTGCATTGCAGGTAGACTCTTTACCCTTGAGCCCCCAGGGAAGCCCAAATCATAGCTGGTCACAATAAAGGCAGAACAACACTTGCCCTTTTATAATATTCCCACTGTCCCCCTACCACACACAGAGGTGCCCATTATTCAAGACAACTTGAGTTCATGTCCCTCCCTTGCCTAAAGCAAATAATCATGTGACAGAAACCAGCAAACCCTGGAAAAACTTAGCAGCACTAGAAAAAGTAAACTACACACCTGACTAATGAAACCTTAGTAACTGCCTTAAAATAGCATTTACTACTGCTGGGTCTCAGGACTGATTTTCAAAGATGGATGAAACACTGGTTTATGGATGATGTCCTGATTGTTGCAAATCTATGCAAAATACTGAGAGACGAGAAGTATCAATGGCATCAGAAGAGAAAGCACTCACTCTTAACTAACTCTAAACAAGACTCTTTCAGCTGCTGGAAGAGTTTGGTAAGTAGATTTCAATAAAGATAAGAATCCCTCAGTAAGAAAACCACCAATAATTTAATTTCTTCTCTGTGTGCTGTGCTTAGTCGCTCAGTCATATCTGACTCTTTAGACCCCATGGGCTGTAACCCGCCAGGTACCTCTGTTCATGGATTCTCCAGGCAAGAACACTGAAGTGGGTTGCCATGCCCTCCTCCAGGGGATCTTTCCAACCCAGGGATCAAACCCAGGTCTCACTCATTGCAAGCTGATTCTTTACCATCTGAGCCATCAGGGAAGTCCAATTTCCTCTACAACGCAGTCAAATCATGAAAATACTTTCTACACCATGGTCATGGTTAAACAACTGATTTCAGACTTCTTTTCTTTAGGATTTAACAAGCCAAACTTTATTTAAAACCTATTTCTGCTACCTTCATATCTTCACAACTACTGTCTCAAGTTTTCTCCTTTATAATGATATCAAAGGAACAAAAAGATGATGACAATTACAATAACACACATTAAATCAGCAACACATTACAAACTCTTTTCAGGATCATTCTTTTCAGAGCTACACCTACTACAATCTTCAGCGCCAAACAAGGGCTGTGCCAAAAAGGATAAACCTCCTTATTTAATATGATGTTTGGGACTTGCTTTAAAAGAGTCAAACAACAACAATGACATAGGCATGTGTGGGGAAAAAAATGTAACAAGAAAGCAGAAAGCTGAAGATCGTTGAAGATGGACAATAAGTATATTGGTATTCCCTAAAATATTCTATTTTGTCTGTGTTAAATTAAAAGTATTTTTTAAAGAGGAAGAAAGGAAAAACCTGCCTAAGCAACCCTAGTAATTAAAGCAACAAGAAGAAAATTTAAAAAGAATTATATTAGAAAGAGAGTAACACAAACACCAGCTGACAAATGTATTATGCATGTGCTGGGGCATGGTCTGATTGCCTATGAGTCTTTCAACAACTGGATGATGCAGCTACTACCACGATCCCCATCACAGGCAAGGATACAGGCTTAGAAAGAGAAATTGCTCATCGTGGATCCAGTAAGCATCTGTGTGGAGACTGAAACCCCCACAGTTTAACTTCTGAGCCAAACCATACACAATACTACTATCTGACCTGGAAAGCGACATTCTTCAACTTGAAAGCAAATCCATATCAGATATGAGCGGTCACCTATTCCTATGCATCATAACATTATCTTGTTATGACTTCTGCAATGAGTTATGATACTCCATAGTGAGCCTGAGGCTAGGCTACCTCCTCCCCATTCCCATTTTTCTAACCCCAGAAGCCTCCTAGCTTTCCAATCGTCCCTCTATTTGACGGCACTAACCCTCCTGTTTACATTAGTCACACAAATGGCATGAGCTCATAAATATAGTTCAGGAAATGAATCAGGCATTGTCTACATTAAATCAGAAAATGACAAAATGAAACATTTCGGGAAACTGAAAAGAAAGAATGCAAATTATCAGTAACCAGGGTCCCTCAGACCCCTGCTGACTCCAACATCATCAGTCTCAGCCAGTTCACAGCATAAGTATGGGAGGAGCTAACAAAAGAAATTTTAGCCTGCATTAGAAAAAAAAAATAAGGCACTGAAGCAGGGGTTCCCAACCTCCAGGATCTCATGTTTGATGACCTGAGGTGGAGCTGATTTAATAATAGAAATAAAGTGCACAATAAATGCAATGTGCTTGAATCATCTCAAAACCATCTCCCTATCCCCTGTCCATGGAAAAACTCTTGCACGAAACTTGTCTCTGGTGTCAAAAAGGTTGGGGACCGCTGCACTAAGGAATCAATAACTTTTATTTTTAAGCATAGCTTTTCTTAAAGTAGTTTTACTTGTATCTTCTCAGATGTTATGAGAGTTCTAGCTTTCATTAACTTACCGTACTCTAATACTATGACTTACATAAGCCTCCCCAACTTTCTCATTTCTTTCTTTATAGTTCAGTAAAAAAGAATTACTACTTAAATAAACACAGATAAACTCAAACTTTTTTCTTTTTTTCTGCCCTCTCCCTGAAAGTATATTTGGCGCATTCTGCATTCACTATGAGAAGTTTTAAGAAAAATGATTTGAATGTTCATTTCTCGTGAATCGTTAAGTTTTTCAAGTGCTAGTAAAAAGGAAAAGTTGTGAGCACATGTGCTTTCTGCATCTTTGTTCCACTTTCTGATACAAATGTTTTATCAAGGAAGACTTGCTGCTGTTTTTCCCCCCAAAATATACACATAATCATATTTTAATTCCTTGGGAAAAAATGGTAAAATGTTTTATACCCTTTGGTGGAGCCAAAATAATGTACTTATAACTTTACAATCAGCTAATATTTGAAAATTATACCAACTGAACTGCATTGAATAATTCTGGAATAATGATCTATTTTTAGAATAATGGCCAAATATTATATAGTAAACAAACACTTACCATAGTGCTATATTGATACCTAACAAATATCATTGCTAGTTTTGTTTCAATATTAACTAAGACTTTACTACACACAGTCTTAAGGTAAACTAATTTCAGAGAGGAATTTATACAGTGATGTAACTTAACAAAATCATTAGTCCTGAAAAATAAATCACCCCAAATTGTACACAGATTGTATTTACAACTTATGTCTTGAAATACATGTCTTATTGATACAAAAACCTGCAAACTCCAAGATATGTAATTGAACGCTAAGGTGTTTCAGCCGTGTCCAATTCTTTGCAACTCCATGAACTACAGCCAGCTATCCCCTGTCCATGGGATTCTCTAGACAAGAATACTGGAATGGGTTGTCATTCCCTTCTCCAGGGATCAAACCTGTGCCTCTTACATCTCCTGCATTGGCAGGTAGTTTCTTTACCACTAGCGTCACCTGAGAAGCTCCATATAATTGTATAAAAAGTGCTTAATTTTTAATGATGGAAGATAAACTCAATAAACATACACACAATATGCACATATAAATATACACACATATCCCTTTCTTATAGGACAAATAAGCAAGGCATAAAAACATAAAGCTACTTTAAAATTGTAAAATCAGGACTCCAGACCTGAGTGAATCCATATTGTTTGTCAATATGGCTTATTTCATTACTTTTTCTACTCTACAAAATTAAAATTATATTGACTGTATCATGCATGTTTATTGAGAAATATGGACAAAAATATGGTCAACTAAAAAGTACAATCTGCATTAAACAAACAGCAATATCAACTGTTTCAACAAACTAATATTTGCCAGCTAAACCAGAAGCTTTTGGTTATCATACATGCTTTAGGACTTATCATTCAAGGAAAGAAAAATATTTCTAGTTTTTCATTTCTGAAAGAAGGGAAAAAATTGTTATTACACCATAAATATGTTCCACCATTTAGTAGTGTATTTATTACTCACTTATTAAAACCCATGGAAAAATACTTGTCACAATAAAAATTCACTTTTATGTACATCTGTCCCATCAAAGATGGATTTTTCTACACTGAATTTTTAACAATAAGTACAATAATATAAACAGTAAGGTTTAGTGCAGTCAAAATTAAAACTGTATTTTTCTAACCCATAGGTTATTTTTCTTCATTCAAATCTTAATTGGAAGAATGATTACAAAGTTCAAGTGATAAATCATTTCTTTCCTAAGTTATACTTTAAAACATTTTACAAGATTTAACAAATATTTTTATTCCATTTGCCCTTTGTGTTCAATAAGCAAAGGCTGAAAAGAAAATACTGAGTTGGTTATTATATTTTCAATTAACATGAGTTGGAACAAAAACCGATCATCCACACTCCCTAACCTCCACAAATATTTCAGGACTTGCAGGCAGCTCTGCCTAATTTGATAAAACGATTAAAATCCACTGCTTGTGGTCAAGTTAGGAAGGCTAAAATGACTGGCTGGAAATGAGGTGACAAGGGAAATCACATAACCTTTAATCCCTTAAAAATTAAAACATGTTTCATTCAGCACAAATATGACTAGTGTCTACTACTTTAAACCTCCAGAACTAAGGATACAGTCTCTCCCCCGCCCCTGAAACAAATGAAATCAGGCTGAACAGAACACTCAACATCACCAGGAGAGCAAGAGTAAAGATGACTTTGCTCCTGTATGCCACTCCTGCAAGCAGGCAAGACGGATACAACCACTGAAACAGATCAGACTAACTGCGATGTATGCTTTCACCCTAGAGTAAGTATTTTTAAAGATTCCCTACTGAAGTAAATGAATGCCCCATACAATTGTTTAAACATAAAGCCCATTTTTCTTTGAAAATGGAATGGTCTGAAACTGTATTTCTCAAAATGGAAAGTGTTCCTTAAACGGTTTTAAGAGGAAAAAATAAAACAGTGATTCACATACCACAACTCCAACCCCCATTTCACCCAGATCTGAAATTTCTTGAAGCTCAGTGGACTTAAATAGTCTCCTTAATAAGATACTCTTCAGAGACGATTAAGTCTCATACCTAGAGTTGGACTTTGGTCATCTCCCTAAAACTCTTAAAGCCTCAGTCTTATCATAGGTAAACATGAAAGAACATTACCAATCTCTAAGAGCTGAAGTGAAGTTCCTACTAGATTAGCTAGTAGAAGGTAACACTGAGCTTAGCACATAGAAGGTTCCTACTAAGTGCAAATTCCTTTCCCCCTTGAACACCTTCACCTGGAATGAAAGGTAAGTTTGTCATTATCCATAAATGGAGCTCTTTTAGAAGGAAGTGCTACCAAAACACATATTTTCCAGAAAAGGAACACCACTTAACATTTTCTGTAACTGAGAGCATTTTGACTATATCACTGCAACTATTGCTAAGAAATAGCTACTATCGAAGGCTGATAAGAGCCATGCATCTCCCAAGGACTAACTAAAGTGAAATTCTGGGACACTATTGAGAAAAATAGAGCAATGCAAATATTCCTTCAATCTATGCATATTTGGAAAGTGAAAATCACTTTTCTTTTTTCTTCTTAACTGGAAACAGTTTGAGTTAAAATGGTGAACTAAAGGAAAGAAGTGGGAGGGAGGAAGGGATGAAGGGAAAGAAGGAAGAAGAGAGGGAAGAAAAAAACGAAGAAAAAAACCTTGATTTTCTTTTGTCAACCAACGTACTTTGAATTAGTATTAAGAAGAAACAAACCAATGAGTATTTTCTTCTCATAACTTACCACAGCTAATTAGAATTTTTAATAATTTGAAGAAGTAGAATTTAAACTGGCAAGAATGATTAGAGGCATTTTATAGTGAGAACTACATCAACTATCACTGTCACTACAATATGTCACCCTTCAATGTGAATGGTAAGAACGTCTTTGTCTCAAGCAATGATGTTTCTATAGTTCTGAACCTCCGCTGATCGGATTTATCAGAATGTCCACTTCAATCACCTGCTTGGCCTCAGTTACTCAGAGTCAATATTTATTACAGAGACTGGTAATCTTTAAATCTTGTGAAATTGTAAAATTTCACATCCTTCTACACAGCAAAAAGCTCACACTATCTGTTAAAATCCTAGAAGCAGGAGATGTCCTAATTGGAAGGCAACTTAGAAATTATCTTAGCCAAACTCTTAATATTTACATGTTAAAAACACAGATTTCATTAACAGAAAAAATGTTAATGAGATGTTAAGAGATTTGCCTTAAAAAAGCCACACAGAAATGGTGGAGAAAACCTATTCTGTCTTAAGACCTGTTTCAAGCCCTAACCTTCAAGTATGTTTATGAGGTTGCTAGAAACATTTATGAGGAAACTTCCAGAAGCATACTTGGAGAAGCAGACCTTGACAGGATCTCTGCTCAGCCCCTCTCATCTTCCCCCTACCTCACCCGTTTCACAGTTCCACCGTGTCTAGCTGAGGTGAAGCAGACTGTTGTTCAGTCGCTAAGTCGTGTCCAGCTCTTTGCGCCCCCACGGACTGCAGCACACCAGGCTTCCCCTGTCCTTCACTGTCTCCCCGAGTTTGCTCAAACCCGTGTTCACTGAATCAATGAGGCCATCCAACCATCTCATCCTCTGTCGTCCCCTTCTCCTCCTGCCCTCAATCTTTCCCAGCATCAGGGCTCTTCGCATCAGCGCGTTAGTAACACAAATTAACTGAAAGAGAACCAACTAAATAAACTGTAGATTTAAGGTAAACTGTTTCTGCTTGCTTCTCATCTTCGCAGTTTCTTCATTCTTCAAACACAGCCAGATAGTACTACAGAAAAAATATCAGCCTGCTCAGCCAACCTAAGTCATAAAGGATGTCTAACACAAGACAAACTGATGGATTTCCCAATCCAACTCCTAATCCATTTTGAATGCTGTATTCTCTATCTCAGTTTTATTACAATCACCACGGGTTCTAATTTCTAACCTCATGAAGATGTAGAAACGAGTGAGAAATATTCATGGCTTGTATGACAGAGAAAAAAAAAATTTTTGTAAGGAGACCTATTTTGGACTTCCATTACAAAGTGGCATGAGAGTCAAACTATTTACTGAGATTAGAGTTCTTTATAAAGTATGCTTCAAAGAAAACTGTCCTAAAGATGAGAGTCTGGTTATTCTCCAAGTAGAAAAATCTTGGTTTTCATATGTTAACAGATCAGGCAGCCATGTTTCGGTGCAACAGGTAAAAACTCCCCACTCCCAGTTTTTTTTTTTTTTTAAGTGGCTATCTCCTGATATTAGCATACATACAAAGAGAGAAAAATACTTTGTAATTAAGTCAATGATGTATCGTCAGAATAATCTAAAGTACTCTATTTTAGTTTAGACATAACAACACTTTTTAAATCTATTGGTCTTTGCTCCTATGGGCCTTGGAACACATGCCTTTAAGAAAAATCTCACGAACAGAAACATTAAAAAAAAAACAAAATCCTGAAAAAAACCTCTACATATTTCTTCAAAACCCCTCCTCTGGCTCTCAATTTCTAAAATGTCTAACTTGAAATTTAAGCTTATATTTCCAGTACCTACATCTACAAAACTGGAAACCAGTTTTTCAAAGACCCTCAACATGCCCTCAAAAAGCAAAGGGTATACTTCAAGTTTTTCAGGCGTGTGTTATACCAAACTTAATCAGTTAAACCTGAATGATTTACAGTGAAACCAAAGTGAAAAAAGAAAAAGCAAACTTCTGGTCCATCTAGTTTTAACTCCTCTTAACTTTACACATTGTTTTATGAGCCCCCAGGGGTTATGCTGGCATCTTATTCATCTTTCCATCGCTAGCGCCTCCCACAGCCGCCCTCGGGGTTTGCAGTAGAAGCTGTTTGGTCTGACTTGCACGGAAAATTAACCTGCTAAATATGTTTATGCAACAACAAAGACCATCAGTCTCTTTTTTTTCAAGTGGACATCTAGAAGCGAAGTGAGAAGATTTGGGAGCATAAAAGTAGTCTGCTTTGACTTTAACAACAAATGGTGATTGAAAAAATACAAATTTCTCATTCGCAGGAATGGGGTGCGGGAGTTACTAAATTTGCAGCCTTCTTCCTCCGTGAGTGCAAAACATAGCAAAACTAATAAAATTATGACCCAGAATAAAAAGATCACATTCATTTTCAAAGAATTCATTGAGAAGTACACAGAAGCGTTCTTTTTAAATGCCCGCATGTTTACACATAGCAGGAATGCGGCTACTAAATATTAATCCTGAGGGAAACGGATACACGTTTACCTTCATAATTAGACCCAGCAGGCCAAATGTTAGCAAAGTAAACTGACAGAAACCACAAAGACAGATTGAAAGTGACCAACAGAAAGTGCCTGTCCGTCCGGGAGCCCGGTGTGCTCCCTGCTCAGCCAGCGATCAAACATCTCAGGCAAAGAAATCTGCACGCCCCAGCCGGGTAAAGGAGAAACCAAACTTTCCCAAATAAGTTAGTTCCGTTTTGCCAATCTAAATCCAACAAGTGTCAACACACGTCACCACACTAAATCCTTCCGAACAAGGTGTAGAGAGGCCATGGGAGGTGAGCAAAGAAGCTGAAAGGACCCGACCGCTTTCAGGACTCGGGGAAAAAAAATAAAGCCGATCCCCTATTCCAACGGATCAGAAAGAGATGAGGGATGGAGGACAAGGCGGGGTGGAGATGGGAAGACGCGCGGAGCGGTCCTGCCACGGACGCCGCAAAGGGACCTCGGAGCGAGGGCCCTCGACCTCCGGGGTTAGGAGAGTTGGGAATCGCCGCGGCCGCAGGCAGGGGGACAGGGAGGGGACGGCGGGTGGTGGTACCTGCTTGTCCAGCGTGTCCCGGGCGCCGCCCGGCCCGGCCCCGGCCCTGGGCGGCGCGAGTGCCCGCTCGCAGCTGCAGCCCTCCAGGAGGTACATGCCCGCCGGGCGGCAGCTCTGCTCGCCCTCAAAGTAGAAGAGCACATTCTGGTAGAGGGCGAACCACTTTTCGTGCCAGCGGCTCGCCTCGGCTGCCTTCTTGCTCAGGAAGCCGCGCTTGGTGCCCTCTTTGCGGGCCAGGAAGGCCAAGTACAGGGCGTGCCCCTCGTTGTAGCGCACGCTCTTCTGCATGGTGAGGGCGCGGGGGGCTCAACCCTGCATCGCGGCCATCTCCCGCCGGCTCCTCCGAGGGCGCGCCCGCCCGGCTCCAGACGACGTGGGGGCGCCCCGCTGCCTGACGCGGCGCACCAGGCACGCTGTCGGCCTCCCGGACGCGGCGCCGCGCGGGTCCGAGGGACGGCGGGCTGCGGCCGGGACACGTTGTCTGCCCTGACCGCCCTCCCCGCCCGCCCCCGGCCGAGCGAAGCCCTCGGCGCCCCGGCGCCCCGACGCCCGTGTGGAGAGGGGCCCGCGAGGGCGCCCAGCCGGCCGCGGCTTCGCTCAAAGTTGCTGGAGCCCGAGCCCCGCGGCGGGCTGAGGAGGACTGTCCTCGGGCAACTCGCTCCGGGAGACAGAAGGTAAAACGTCACGTGGGAGATCAGCTGTAATCGGCTTGGAGACCGATTTAAAGGGCAGAGTCGGCGCGGCGGCGGTGACGGCGGCGCAAGTCGCTCACCGCGGCGCGCGTCCCTCCCTCGCCCGCCCCCGCCCGGCCGCAGCCTCTGCTCCCGCCGCGAAGGGGCGGTTCGCGCGGAGGTGGAGGCGCGCGGCGACCGCACACACGGGCTCACACGCGCGCTCCATCGCGCGCGCACACACACACACACGCAAACCAAGTATACATCCTCACAAACACACAGACAAACCCACATTCCCATGGCGCGCACAGTCCCAACACAAAAGCTCGCCTTTGCACAATTACACACTCACACTCCCACAAACGAGAACACACAAATACACCCAGACCCACATACTCCAACACACACATATTCGCACAAATACACACAACGCAATACTTGAACACACACAAAAAATGAAACATATATACAAATAACACCCACAACGTGCATTCCTACACACAAAAATATAACCCCACTTACAAATACACATATATGCAACTTACACACACTCACACACTGACATGCTCACCCAAACACACACATTTACACACACAGATCATACAGTCATCCACACACTCAACCAAACTCACCCACACAATAGACACATGCACACTTTTACACTCGTACACACATTCATACACAAATAGACATCCATACACAATGCTTTTATACTCACATTCATGGTCATACACGCACACAGAATGTGATCATATACAAACACATATATGAACACACACACAACTGCACATATTTACTCAAAAATACACACAAATAGCATATTCATACACAAGCACTCAGAAATATACAAGTACACATTCATGCAAATTTATACACTTTCACAAACCCACTGACACATACAACACACTCACCAGCCAAATCCATATACTCACACTCATCCACCACTGTGTTTCCCCCGCAGTGGGTGGGGTCACAGGATGGTTTTGCATAGCAGGCAACCTTGACTTTTCTGCCTGTATTTACACTGTATTTAAAAATCGAGGTGAAGATCTCCTGTTCCCAGAAAGGTATCAGATATTATGGGTTCCCTGTCAATGATCATTATTTCTCAGGATTGAGATGAAAGACTAAATTTTAAGCACAGAGTTTTCAACCAGGAAAAAACACCCCAACAGGGAGACTTGGGGCCCGTGGCAGAATTCATCTGGAGAGACCAGGCTGTCATAGGTTCATTAGATAACCCTTGCTGGGACTGGGATTCATTTGATTAACAAATCTCACAGGTTCAACCAGAAAACCAAGACCCCTACTAAACAATATGAGTGGAACAGAAGTAATGGGCCCAGCAGAGAAAGCTGTGAGAGAAAGCTAGTGAACACTCCAGGGAGTACCTGTGTTTGATTCTGCTATATACATTTTTTAGTCTCCTTAGTCACTTATCATAAAAATGGTTTGCTATAAAGTGTTTATTGTTAACGATAAGATAATAATGGCAACATCCTTTTCTGGGCTATGAATCCGCCATAGCACACCTGTGTCTGGTACCAGTAGTTGTGTGTTCATTGATTGGTAGCCCAGGGGTTCTGCTGTAAGTGCTGTTTTTGCAGAATATTTTAACTCTGCCTCACTGAGCAGCTGAGTGTTCTTTCCATTTTAGCTCAAAAAAATCACTATTAAAAACTATATAATAGGGAAGTTGCCATTTGAAATTTCAGTATGAGAACTGTGGTCATTTCTCTCTACATATTTTTAAATATCTAAAGGCCAGTGCTTGGCTAATTTGGGTTTAACCCAGGTGGGATATTGCATTGTTCTTCAGAGGAGATACCAGTAGAGAGACACTAAGTAAATGTGGACAAGGTTTTGAGTCAGATTCGAGAGGCAGAGGAGATGGTGATTACCTCAGGAGGCTTTTCATTTTCTCTGTGATCCAAACCCCATAAGCGAGTTGACAGGGGTAGAGTTGATGAGCTCCATTTTTGAGCGGAAACCATTAAGAGTGTGAATTCAATACAAAAACCATTTTGCAATGAGTATTTAGAACTTCTAACCACTTGTGGTTTTTTTAGATGTGAAACATTTTTTTCCCCAATAAGCAGTGTCTTTGGTATTTAGGCTAATTTCAGTGCTTATTTATCTTATCTGCTCAAAGTTCCTTTTGATTTGAACCACATGAAGTATTCTTCTCAGCCTCTGGTCTGTCATCACTTTCTACCATGGAAAGGGTGACAGTGAGAGAAAGGAGCTCTTTTTTTCCCCAGAATTTGACTGGTGACCATTATGGGTTTTAATTATGAAAATACACTGGGAAAACTGATCACCTGTTTCTGTCCTCAACACTACATTTAGGTGAGGTAGAGGATATAGAAAAAAGCCCTTGCCTCTGCCCCTGCTGTGCTCAGTCTGTGAGGAATAGGATTTAACATTTAGGCACTTCTCACCTGTCTGTTCCTCCAAGGCAGGGCTGCAGCACCCAGCGCATGCCCAGTTGCTAAGTCACGTCCAACTCTTTGTGACCCCATGGACTGTAGCCCGCCAGGCTCCTCTGTCCATAGGATTCTCCAGGCAAGAATACTGGAGTGGTTTCCATTTCTGTCTCCAGGGGATCTTCCCAACCCAGAGATCCAACTCACGTCTCCTGCACTGACAGGCAGATTCTTTAGCACCGAGCTACCTGGCAAGCCTGAAGCACCCAGTAGGAGAGCTTATATGCACTAGGTATACAAGTGATTCATATCTTTCCTAAATTAATTTAATATTGGGCCACTGAATTATTAAAGACGGCATACACATTAGCAAATATTAGATCATTCTGCAAGACTCTAAGAGATGGAGAAACAACCAGAAATTCCTAGACATTCTAGAGAAGCTGTATCCAGTGAGTATCTGATGGACATTCGTGGGCATTCAGCTTCCTTCATCTAGAGGGAAACTGCACCCCTGGAACGGTGCCATCTTGAAACACAAAGGGCCAAGAGGTTATGTAAATGAAGATGCTTATCCCCCAGCTGATCGATCATACAGGCTGGCAAACATGGACTATGTTCCAAGTGGGTGGAAACAAGTGCTTCTATGAATTCATTGCTTTTCCTTCTTGCATTTCATGAACTCATTCCTAAAGGGGACAGTTTAAGTTGATTTTCGAAAATGGTGCATTTCTCACTGATAATGATGAAAGTGTCCTCTTTAACTTTTCCTAGGTAAGTTAAAAGAAAAAAAAATGGCAATGGACTATCATATCTGGAAACCGTATTTACAATTTGTAGAGGGAGACGATTCCCAGATAATTTGACCAAAAAGTAAAGGAGGGAGAAAGGGGAAGAGGAAAGAAGGGAGGGAGGAAAAGAGGGAGTAAGGGAATAAAGAGGGAAGATAAGAAGGAAAGAGAAATTTTCTCTGAGTTGTCCAAAGCTATTAAGGTTGGGGAGGTGGAGGAAGGGAAACTCATTCCCCATGTACAGAACTTAATCCATAGCTTTTCCAAATGCCTAATTCATGCATGAGAAGACTTTCCAGGAGGGGGCTCTATGGCCAAATATTATTCAAGGGTTATAAGAACAGTAGGCAGGTAGGACCTGAGGAGCATGGTACCCCAGAGGCTAAATAGCAGTGTTTGGAGAAAGAGGGAGTGATCAGCTGTATCAAATACTTCTTTGCTGTTAAGTTAGATGCAGACCATTGGGTTTGGACAATGAGAAGATCATTGGTGACAGTGACAGCCAGGTTTCAGTTGAGTGGTGAGGCTAAAGAGACTGAATGGAGTGGTTCACACACATTAAGTATATTACCCTCAAAATCCAGGATGCAAATAAAAATATTAGGAAAAACTGTGTCTGTCATTTTACCAGTGTGTACTTGGAAGCTCAACACTCAGATCTTCTCACTCTGAGCACAGCCAGCTGTTGGCCCTTATAGGTAATTGCCAGGCACATTCTGACAGGTCAGGTCATCCCCAGGGCCACAGACACCTGGGTGAGAAGTACTGCTCAATCTGGAGAAGATTCACTGCCATGGGAGAATTTGCTCCAGGAATAGACATCTGACGAGACCCTGTCATGGTCACCCAGCTGATAATAATGATTGGATCCAGCCTTACCACAGTCACTGCTTGTCCAAAAGGTCACACAGTGGGGCTGTCTGGCCGCTTCAGAGAGGAGTTTCTTTATCCCACTCTATCCCACCAAAGACTCTGAGCAAATGTTCCCGGTAGCTCTGCGTCATTGGTCTGGATTCAGTTTCTCCTCGTGCTGTAGGTGAAGGTGCTGATGGTGTAGGACACAGGATGCGTGCCTTTGACTAGACTGAACTCTGAATGTTTTGAAACCTTGGGGATAATTAGTAGAAAAGGAGTGGGTGAAGCCGTGGGAGTGATCCATAAACCGTAAATAATTTTCTGCCTCTCAGGAGCTGGAACCTTGGATTCCCTTTGGTGTAGAAACTGTTCCTTCACAAAAAGCCCTTGAAAAGGCTCTTCAGTTGAGAAATATAAAACAAACGACGTCTCATCATTTAGAGAAAATCATGATGGGATCTGAATGCGGGGGGCTCCAAAGGTCAGCATTCTTTTGTAATACATGTTGTGTGCATAGCTACTCTTGGAGGAGATGTTTCTTTTCCTTCTGGCAGAGACTGGCTGGATACAGAGATGAATGCACAATTCTTCTCTCCTGGAGTGGAGGGGACTCTATTTCCCAGCCCTTCTTACCATATAACTGGGTTTTGGCCTAAGGGACGTGGGCAGACTGATGGGCACCTCCTGCTAGGTCTGGTCAGAATCATCTCTGCTCTTTCTTCTCCTTGCTAAGAGTGAAGATACATCTTGAAGTCACCAGGGCCACAAGATGGAAGAAGCCATGGTCCCTGAGTCACTGCGTGGCTTCGAACTGCTCGGAGCAGCCCAACCCATGTGACACTGTGACATAAGCAAAACATAAACTTTTATTTTATCAAGTCATAGAGATATTGGGCTTCTTATTATAACTAGTGCTAAGTGCCCTGATTGATACATTTCTCTGTGGACTTAAAGTGTGTTAAATTAGCTATAAACTGTTCTTTTTGCTTTTTTAAAAACAGGCTTCTTGAGGTATAAATGACTTACAATAATGGCACATATTTAAAGAATACTGTTTGATAATTGTTAACATACTTGTATACCCATGAACCCATAGCTAAATCAAAATAACAAACATTTCCCTGGTGGCTCAGATGGTAAAAAGAAAAAAAAAAACCTGCCTACAATACAGGAGACCCAGGTTCGATCCCTGGGTTGGGAAGATCCCCTGGAGTAGGAAATGGCAACCCACTCCAGTATTCTTGCCTGGAGAATTCCATGGATAGAGGAGTCTGGCAGGCTACAGTTCATGGGATCGCAAAGAGTCGGACACAACTGAGCAAGTAACACATATCACTCCCAATAGTCTCCTCATCCCCCTTTGAAATCCTTTCCTTCCCACCTCTCCTTCCCCCCCACCCCCATGCAAACACCGGTCTACTTTACCATTGTTGGTTTGCAATTTTTAGAATTTAAGAAAATGGACTCATACAGTCTGTAGCCTTTTCATCTGGTGTCCGCTGCTCATAGTGGTATTGAGATTCATTTATTTTGATGAGCTTTCCAATAGTTAATTCCTTTCATTTCTGAGTAGTATTCTGTAGTGTGAGCACACCACATTTGTTCCTGCATTTGCCTGCTGGTGGACATTTGAGTTGTACTTTGGATTAACCTAGTGAAAGTGAAAGTTGTTCAGTCGTGTCTGACCCTTTGCAACCCCATAACATAAGAACACTAAGATCTTCTCCACTATTTTCTTTCAGAAGTTTTCTGGTGTTAGGGCTTATATTTATTTCAGCCTATGATCCAAGGTGTGAGGTATGAATTGAAGTTCATATTTTTGCATATGGCTGTCCAAATGTTCCAGCACCATTTGTTGAAAAGATTATTCTTTCCCTATGGAATTGCCTTGGCACGTGTCAAAAATCAATTGACTACACATGTGTGGGTCTATTTCTGGATGCTGTTCTGTTCCTTTGATGTGTATCTTTATATATATATGTATATATATCAGATTTACATTGATATATAACTTTATACGAACTTTACACTGTCTTGATTAACTTTTTAAAAAGTCTTAAAAATCAATAGTTTTAAGATTTGAAACTTTTTCTCCTTCTTCAAAATTGTTTTGGCTATTTTAAGTCTTGCAATTCCACACAAATTTTAGATTCAGCTCACAGATTTCTGCAAAAAAAAAAAATTGCTGGGCTTTAGATTGGGATGGGATTGAATCTATAAGTCAATTTGGAGAGAATTGACATTTTAACAATGTTGAGGCCCTCCAATCCATGAGCATGGTGTATCTCCCCATTTTGCTGCTAAGTCGCTTCAGTCGTGTCCAACTCTGTGCGACCCCATAGACAGCAGCCCACCAGGCTCTGCCGTTCCTGGGATTCTCCAGGCAAGAACACTGGAGTGGGTTGCCATTTCCTTCTCCAATGCATGAGAGTGAAAAGTGAGGGTGAAGTCGCTCAGTCGTGTCCAACTCTTAGCGACCCCATGGACTGCAGCCTACCAGGCTCCTCTGTTCATGGGATTTTCCAGGCAAGAGTACTGGAGTGGGGTGCCATTGCCTTCTCCATCTCCCCATTTTAGGTCTTCTTTAATTTCTCTCAGCAGTGTTTTATAGTTTTCAGTGTACAGGTCTTGCACAACTCTTGTCTAATTCATTCTAAATATTTCACATTTTTTAATGCAATAATGTTTTAGCTTAAGGCTGTTCTAAAAAAAAAAATACTGTAAACTGGGTAGCTTGTCAGCAACAGAAAGTTCCCTCAGTTCTAGAGGCTAAAAGCCCAAGATCATGGTGCTAACCTGGTTGGGTCCAGCAAAGAGTTCTCTTCCTGATTGCAGACAGTGGACTTCTCATAGTGTAGAGAAAGAGAGCGTTTTGGTCTCTTCATTGTCTTATAAAGGCACCAGTTCCATTCATGAGGGCTCCACCCTCACGGTCTAATTACCTCCCAAAAGCCTCCCACCTCCCAATATTATCACATTGGAGATTAGATTTCAGTATGTGAATTTAGGGGGGCGGGCATGGACACAAACAGTCCGCAACAAACAGTAAATGGTATGTTTTCATTTATTTTCTGATTTCTCATTGACAGTAATATAGATATAAAATTTATTTCAACATATTGATCTCATACCCTGAAACCTCACTATATTCACTTCTAAGTTCTTATAACCTTTTCATAGATTCGTTTAAGATTTTCTACATAGACAACGATGTCATCTGTTAATAAAAATACTTTTATTTCTTCCTTTTTTGTCTTTTATGTCTATTTCTTGCCTTTTGCTATGGCTAAGACCTCTAAGAAATATGTTAAATAGAAGAGGTGAGAATGTACATCCTTGCTTGTTCCTTATCTTAGAAGGAAAGGATTCACCAGGTGTGATGTTATCTGTAAGTTTTTCATAGATGCCATTAATCAGGTTGAAGAAGTTCCCAGCTATTCCTGGTTTGCAGAGAGTTTTTTTAAAAAATCATGATTGGATATTGAATTTTGGCAGATGCTTTTTCTTATGTTCATATGGTTTTACTTTTTAAATCATTCAACATGGTGAAGCAATAGCTTTAAATAATAGTGTTAAATAAACCTTGCATTCCTAGGATAAACTCTACTTTATTATGGTGTATCATCTACTGTTAACCCATACAGTGTATTTTTCATCTCAAACATTATTTCATCTTTAACAGTTTGATTGGGTCTTTTTGTCTTCCATTTTCCTCTTCATCATACTCACGCTTTATTTTGCCTTATCAAACCTGTGGGAGTCTATTTATAATAGCTGTTTTAAATGTTGCTGTCACTTGTGTCATTTCTGGGCCTACTCATTAATTGCATTTTCTCTTTCCAAAGAACCGCATTTTCCTGAGTCTTTGCCATATTTGGTTAGATGCCTGAGCAAGTACTCTTACCAGGATAATCCCGTGGACAAAGGAGCCTCGCGGGCTACAGTCCGTGGGGTTGCAAAGCGTCGGATACGACTGAAGTGATGGAGCACGCACACACGCATGCGTGCACAGACACTGTGAATTTTACATTTTCAGTTCCGTTGCTCTCCTTGTGTGTTTGTTTGTTGTAATACACTGCTTTAAATATTTTCTACTTTGTTCTGGAACTCAGTTAAGTAACTTGAAAATAGTTCGATCTGAGCACATGTGAACCCATGGCTGATTCATGTCAATGTATGGCAAAAACTACTACAATACTGTAAAGTAATTAGCCCCCAACTAAAATAAATAAATTTATTAAAAAAAATATAGCTTACATACATTATGAAATTATTAGCATAATAAATTTAGTGTACAACATCATGTCATAAAGATGAAACAATAAATAAATAGAAAAAAAAATAGTTCGATTTTTAGAAGGCCTACTTTTAAGCTTTCTTTCCAGGGAGGTTCAGAACAGCCTCTCATTTAAGTTAGTTTGGCTCACTCAGCCGAGGACTCTACTTCATGCTCCTTGTGTTAGGAGATATTTCCATTCTTCGAGGAAGTGGTGTAGACTCTGGAGATTTTTCCTCTTGCTTCTTTCTTTCTTGTTCTGGCTTTAGTCGTTTTCTCACATGCATGAGCTGATCTGGGCTCAGCTGAAGACGGAAGGGGAACTTTCTGTAGATTCGCAGCTCTCTCTTTGTGTAGCTGTCTCCTCTCCAGCAACCTGTTCTGTGTATTCTAGCCACTGGCTTCCCTGCACTCATCTTGTCTCTTCACCTCAGTGAGGCCACCAGCTCTTCTTAGGGTTCTCCCTTGAAGCTCTTCAGCCTGGCAGCTCTCTCCAGGATGGGTGGTGGAGGCACTTGTAGGGCTCACCTCGTTTGCCTCCCTCACTCAAGGACTCCCAAGTGCCTTCCTGCCTCTTTCCCTGTGTCTGCAAACCATTGTTTCATATATTTTGTCCTATACTGTGGTTGTTTAAGGCAAGAAGTAGAAAGTCTGTCTTGGTTCTTGAGAAGTTATTTGGTGGTTGCTCATAGATGATGAAGAGTAGCTGTTGCTGGGATATCCACAATGGAAATGACAGCTGAGAGCTTCAGCCCACACGTAGGAGAGATGAAGAGGGGCTGCACCAAGCTTGGCAGAGCCCCACTGTGGTCTGGACCATGGAGGTCCTCCCTACTCAAGGTGTGTTATTTAACACCGGAGACCACAAATAGCTCGTGTTGGACTCGTAAGTCCCATTAGGGCCTTAAAGTCAGCCAAGATAGGGCATGTGTTTTCTCCTAATGAGAGTAATTCTTCCTTCCATAGAATCATCCCTGAGAGGAGGCTGATTCTATGACAAGTGAAAACTGGAGAGGAAGGTTTGTGTCAAAGGCATAGAGAAACTTTTTCTCTAGCAGGGAACTCCTCAGTTCATCTCCATGTTAACATCTGTATTCTCTATGTTGTCAGAACCTTCTGTTCTCTGTTGTTCTGATGGAAATTAAAAGAAAGGACCGATTCCATGCTTGAGAGGAGGTTGGTAAAGGTGAGTGGTGCTTCCCTTGCCAATCTCCATTCCCACTGGCCTGAGGGTAGCTCTGGCCCGGAGTTGCATGGAGGTGATTTGAGCTTCAAGGAGATACTAGATAAAGATCAATGCAGCTGGCAGCTCAGTGAGAATGGCAGGAGACTATATACAGATCTTCTGGTGAATCCTCATAAGGAAGCAGCCCCGTGGCCTCCTAACATTTTTTGTGTGTGTGTGTGTGTGTGTGTGTGGGCGCGTGCACACACACATGCATGCGCATGTTCAGTCACTCAGTTATGTTCGATTCTTTGCAACCTCATGAACTGTAGCCCACCAGGCTCCTCTGTCCACGGAATTCTCCAGGCAAGAATACTGGAGTGGGTTGCCATTTCCTTCTCCAGGAGATCTTCCTGATCCAGGGAGCTCATGTCTCCTGCTTGGCAGGCAGATTTTTTACCATGAGCCACCAGGGAAGCCCCTCTGAGGCCTCTATGCCTGTACAAAACCATTTATCTCATCTGGGTCTGCACAGTAAAACCACCCATCTTCTTTCTCTTCGTTTTCTCTCTTCCTCTGCCAGGATCCACCGCAGGCTGCCTGGTGAATACTGCTCTTCTCACACCCTCTCACTGCTCTTCTTTTTCTGTTTTTCTCAGTCTGTCTTCTTTTGGGTTATTTCGCTTGTATCCACAGCACAGTGCACTTAAAAGACTAACCTCACCCAGTCATGAACAGCCAATCAGAGAACTGCTTTGCTTCTGTGTCAGTCTCCACAGCCAATCAGAGAGCTGCTTTCCTTCTACATGGCAGCCGGTCAACCACAGCACATTGGCTGTGAGTTTCAGAGCCTTGGTTCTCCCCTGAAATCTGGCCTTCACAGGGTGACCACCTTGTCGCAGATTCCCAGGACTCTGGTTTTAGCATTAAAAGTCCTACATCCTGGGAACCCCCCCAGACCCCAACAAATGGAGTGGTTGATCTCCCTAATCCTGGAGCCAGTGCATGACTTCTTTGTTCCCAAGAGCTGGTTTTTAAGGCCATTCAAGGTTCAAGTCCATCTGAGCAACTTAAGGGTGAAAGTGGCTAGTTACCAGATGACCTAAGATTTACTATGCTGGAGTTTATTATCAAATCTTTATGCAGTTAAATTTGTATCATTTATTTTAAATGGTAAAATTATCATGTTCAGTAAATGTGTCAGAGTCAAAAACATCATTACTTATGCAGGCTTTAGTAAAAATTGTAACTATATATGTATACATATATATATATATATATACACACACACACAAAGCTTCCCTGAAGGCTCAGCAGGTAAAGATCTGCCTACAATGCAGGAGACATGGGAGATGTGGGTTCAATCCCTGTGTCAGGAAGATCCTCTGGAGGAGGAAAATGAAAACCTACTCCAGTATTCTTGCCTGAAAAATCCCATAGACAGAGGAGCCTGGTGGTCTACAATCCAAAGGGTTGCAATGAGTCCGACATGACTGAGTGACTAAGCATGCACACTCATGTACTTTGTATTTGAAAAAGACATTTACTTATTGACTGCTTGCAATCTATGTGCTCTGAATTGATTTTCCAATGCCAGAGATGGATTTTGGTGCTCCATCCACATTCCTTGGGGCCAAAGATAGACATCTAGGCAAGGAATGCTGTGGGAGGCAGGGTGATACTCACATAAAACCCAGAAGTGGAGTCTGCACAGACAGCAGAGCCCTCTGAAGGACACTAAGAAAGAGAAATTCCACCATCTGTGAGTCATCACTCTGAGTTTATTATTACTATGCCCCCTGTGCATTTATTAAAAATGCATATACTCTCAGTAGGGGTACACATCTTTGTGTGAACGGATTTATCAACTCATATTCTTTCCTAACTGGAGAAACAGCAGCACAAAATCCATGGATCATAAAGAGGAAAAACTGGAGGAAGGGAGGGGAAGAGAAGAAGTGGAGTATGACATTGAATTCTGGGCAAAATATTTATTGGGTTGGCCAAAAAGTTTGTTTGGGTTTTTCTGTAATATCTTACAGGTCAACTTAATAGTTAAAAGAATTGGTAGAAGGGATATGGGGAGATCTTGTATCATTCAGGATTCAGTAAGGAAAATTTGAATATTTTACATAGAGAGAACTTAATTCAGGGATGGAAGACCAAAGGAATCAAACGGGGTTCAGGGTGGAAACTCAGAGATGAAGAAAGGCAGGAAGTCAGTACAGCTTCTGGGCTGCAGAGACAAAGGGAGAAGACGAATTCCTGGGTCCCTGGCATAACCGGGCAGAAGCTGGTATCATGTGGGCATGTCTGGCAGGAGGTTAAGCCATGGAAGAGGCTCAGCTATTGCTGCAGACACAGCCAGGCAGAGATGGGGGAGAGAGGGAAAGAACTGGATGACTCTCTCCTGCCTTGCAATTCACCAATGCCTCTTGTTGGCTGCACTCATCCTGAGCCTGGCAAACAAATACAAAGTGGGGTGGGGTGGGGGGAGGGCAAGAAGTGAATGTGAGAGCAAGCAGGCCCAATACTGGCAAACACCAGATAAATACCTAACTCTCTGCTTCATGAGCATGCCAGGGGTCGCTCTTAGCACTCCAGCCCTAGACTTCAAAACATACAACCTTGCAGTCAACTCTCCAAAACTCCCAACCCTATTTTCTCAAACTGGAAATGAATTTATTCTGTAAACCAGCTTAATGACCTCTGTGACCATCAAGAGATCAATTCAACATTTATCAACTTCTTACTTGTTATGATGATGATGGTAGAAACAAATATGAGTGAGACTGAAGCATATATACACAACCATGTGTAAAACAGATATCTAGTAGGAAGCTGCTATATAGCATAGGGAGCTCAGCTGTGTACTCTGTAATGACCTAGAGGGGTGAGATTGGGGTGTGGGGTGGGAGGAGGGCTCAAGAGGGAGGGGATATATGAAAACTTATAGCTAATTCACATTATATAGCAGAAACATTATGTATACTGCTTTACAACACTAAAGCAATTATCTTCCAATTAAAAATAATTTTTTTTAAGTGCTATTGACAGGTAGGAGGTGGTAGAAATGGGTGAAGGTGGTCAAAAGGTACAAACTTTCAGTTACTAGATAAATAAGTTCTGGGGATGTAATGTACCACATGGTGACTACAGTTAATAATACTGTATTATATACTTGAAAGTTGCTAAATGACTAGAGATTAATCTCATCACAAGAAAAAAATTGTAACTTTGTGAAGTTACAGATGTTCACTAAACTTGTGTTGATCAGCTCACAATATATATATATCAAATCATTATGTTGTATACCTTAAACTCATAAATGTTGTATGTCAATTATATCTCAATAAAGGTGGAAAAAAAGTGCAAAAAAAGGGCCTCTAATAGTTTCCCATTTTATACAAGAGGACAAGCAAATACACAATTTTTGTCTTGCCTTGTTTATAATGCAAGGCAAGACAAAAGGCCAAAATGAGTTTTCCCTGTGGCCATCAGAAAAACTAGGTGATTGAGCTAGATGATTAACAAAAAGAAAGAGATGCCAAAACATAGTTCATAATTTGTGAGTACTTTCCAGGTTGCTGAGTTATGGTAAGACTGAGGAAAGGAGAGACCTGCTGAAACTAACTGGTGAGATTAGTCCACATCCGATTCCCTGACTCAAATTCCATCTCTCACTACATAAAGCCCAAGTTTCTTCTCTGGCACAGAGGGCTCTCTGTGACCTGGTCTCAATTCCAGTTTTGTCTCATTGCCTACCATTTCAAATATTACTCTTCAAGAACTTCAAAATTCAAATTTTAATTTCCAGGCACTTCAAATATTAATCTCCAAAAACTCCAGACTTCTGGTAGATCTCAGCTTTTACCAGGTTCAGTGGTGCTTGTCGAATAAGTGACTGTTTCATGCCTCTAGCTCTTTATCTGTTTGTTTCTGTAAGAGCTTTGGTTTAGGCAGTAAAGAATCCATCTGCAATGCAAGAGACCCAGATTCTATCTCTGGGTTGGGAAGATCCTCTGGAGATGGGAATGGCAACCCACTCCAGTATTCTTTCCTGGAGAATTCCATGGACAGAGGCCCCTGGTGGGCTACAGTCAATGAGGTCGCCAAGAGTCGGACACGACTGAGCAACTAACACTTCTCTAAGAGCAGCCTTCTCTCTTCATTTAACAAGCGTCTGCTTATCCTGCAAGAAATGGCTTGGTTATTTGTCCTCTGTGGAAGCCTCACTGAACTTCCAGCTGGATTTAGTCTTCTTTCCATATGCAATAGTCATATTATCTCTCTATATGCATTCAACACAGCGTGGGAATTATCTGTATGTCTATCTCTGTTACTGGACAAAGCTCCCTGAGGCCAGGGACCCTGTCTTACTCATTTCTGAGCCTCAGTGGAGGTCCCAGTCCAGGCTAACCTGCACTGAACCTAGCTGTGACCAGTGTTAGTTATAGCTACCCCAAATTCCTCTCCAATTCTCTTCCCTAATGATACCCTACAAGTAGGAGTATAACAAGGAGTGTGCTCTGATCTGCTCAAGCCACCAGAATATTCTCTCTCTCCCACTCAGAGTGATTGATCTGAGCTAGTACAATCAGAGTGAATGTGAGGACTCTCACTTGAAACTCTAGGATAAATACTAAAACTTTCTCTTTACTTAGATGTGGAGGAGAGCCAAGGAGTTTCTGGAGCATCAAACTGCCATTTAACACTCACTGCTCAATTGCTACCCCATCTGAGTCTGAGCAGTCAGACTACTTCCAAGGGAAGAACTCAAGAGACCACCATCCCAGGCCCAGACACTTGCTAAGATCTGTCACGTGGTAGGACTTGCCCTGACAGTGTGGATCCCTGCTGGGTATTTTTTCATCCTGCAATCCTAACTACCCCACAAAATGAGGGCATCCCTGCCTAAGAGGCAAAAATCTACCCGAACAAACCTCTGCTGTCACAAAGGAGGACTCCTCTCTAGATTTAAAAATTACCAAATAACAATGAGGCTTCAACAGAAAAGTAGGGACTCTAGACGGTAACGTAAGACCCAGAGTCTGGCGGGGACACACACATACACACACACACACACGATTTCATGTAGAGAAAACAGGTACTGGAGTTTGAGGAGGGCAGAAATAAAGAGAAGGGAGTGATGAGGAGTAGGGTGAGCCTTTAGCATTCTGGAAGTGAGGCTTGGAAACCTCGGTCAAGGGCATATCTGCCCAGTTGCTTTGACCACTGTGGTTACCTCCCTCCATTTTTTTGAACTAAACATACTGAAGATTCCTCCAGTGCAAATAACTCAGGTGAGTCTCTAGTCCTAGCTGGCATTTTCCCACCAAGTAAGTTTTGGCCTGAAAAAGCCCAGGGGTCTGGTAGTGTCATAAGTAATAATAGTGACAGCAGTAAACACACTTACTTACATAGCACTTACTATGTGCTTGGTCTTTTTCATAAATTAACTCATTTAATCCCCACCACAACATTTTGACTTGCATTTTATTATCACCGCTCTTTTATAGTTATACTTCAACAAAAACATTTACTTCAAAATCTATTGGGCAGCTACGTACACCATATCAGCAGTTGTCCTATTGCCATCCTCTCTGCTAAAGGATTAAGCAAATGAATTCTTTTGTCTGCATACGTTTCCTGTTCAAAACCTTCAGTGGTTCCTTGTAGACTGGAGAATGATATTAATATCTAAGTTCCTTAAACTGCCCTGCAAGTCTTTCTAGTCCAATCTGTGTCCAGCGGACTATACTCACCTGCCCTAACCCCAAGGATTGGCCCTGCTCACACCTGGAAAACTGCACCATCTGGGAAAACTGATCTTTTCTGCAGGCCAACTAAGCCCTACCTCTGCGGTGAGGCCTGCACTCCAACCCTCCCCTCCCCCAGCCTCCTCTGAACTCGCATGGCAATTAGAATTGTAAGATGTCCTGGACAACCAATATGTATTTCAGGAGACAGCTCTTGAAATATTGCTCATTTTGGTGGATAATTCCCATTTATATTTTATCTTGCTGGTCAGATTGTGGACTTCTTGAAGAGCAGTCATGACTGGTAATAGATCTATTTTCCCTGCAAGGTGGTGCACAGGGACTCACCCTGGCGGTGTTCGGTAACTTTTAGACACATGGATTCCAGGAGGGGAGAAAAAGCCCTCATGTTTAAGGTTCAAAGTTCAAATCCCAACTCTGCCACTTTCTGGCTGAGTGAATATCTCAGGGGAGTTGTGCAACTGCTCAGGACCCTAGGCCTTCCTTTAAAGAGTAGTTAATGATCACTTACAACGCTTAGCCTTGCATACAAATGCACCATGTATATTAGTTATAGTTAGTCTTTTTGTTCTCATTTTTAACTCTAGAGCACTTTTAAAAGTTCACCCGAAACCACAGGTCTTAGACCATAAAGAAGATGACGCACCTGACTTTGGCCATGGGAGAGGAGGAGTTTTGCCAGAGAAAGGTTCAAGGGAGAAGAAAGGTCACTTGAAGGAGCCTGTATTCATATCTCTCTTGTGGGCTCCAGGCTGTATATTGAACAATGTTATAAATCTGATCCCACCTTCCACCTTTCAGAATTTATGTAGGAATTCAATTGTCCAAATAATAATATAATTTATTGGGTTTGGTTTACTTCAGGCTTTCCTTTTTTCCAGGCTTAGCTGTGGTCATCCATAGCAGCATGAAAATGAGAAGGCTCTTTTAGCAGAGAATGAATGTCACCACTGAAGCCATTTTTTAAAATGATCGATGGGCAAATCCTATTTTTAGCAGAGACCAGAGCATATGTAATTTGAACTGAAGAAGACAAGCCAGGATGAGACACATCAGTAAGGATCTGGGAAGTAAAAAGCAAGATAGAGAAGCTCCCTGACAATGTTATCTGAGACAGGCAAAGCACAATGGAGCCTCCTAACGCTCAAAACATAGCACGTTTGAGGCAGTATTGTTTATATCAGCACTGGAATGTTAGGCATAATATTAACCATCAAACAGATCAGTGTTCAAATCCTGGCTCCACCATTCATCAAAAGTAAGACTTTGGGGAACTCTAGAGCTGGCAGTACAGAATCCAGTGGAAATTTGTCCATTGATTTCCACGTCTGTGAGTAGGGACAATAATGATAACGAACTGACCTCATAGGGTTGATGTGTTAATACATGTACCTTTTTAACACAGTTCTAGGGACACAGTATGTACTCATTAGTTAGCTATTATTATTCTACCCACTTAATGATTCTACTCTATTGTTTTAATACCACAATCCCTGGTGTTAGCCAAAATGCCAAGAAAAGCGGAAGTCTCCATCATTTAACAGCTCCCTTCCTTTGACCAATCTTCAGTCACTGCCGCTCTCATTCTTTTATTTCTCGCCAAGTTTATGGTCACGGACAATAAAGCATTTCCTGTGGGATCAAGTCATCTGGACTTCCTATGCTGGAGGCAAGCTTGATTTCCCGGGAAGGACCATCTGGCATTGCCCCTGGCTAGACTTTGGAGCCAAGGAACATTGCCTGGCAGTGGGCACAGAAATACATTTCATTTTCTCTTGTAGGATCCAATAGTCATATTTCGTTCAAATTATAGCTCTGTTCTCCTTTAGTGCTAGGATCGACTGTGAAAATTAGGCCTGAAATGTACATTCATTTTCTAAAATTGTGCTGTTCTGTGTAACAGCAGTCTCTAGGTCTTAACTAAGTCTATAAATTCTGTGATGTTTCTATTAAGAAGTCAATGTGAACCAGACAGATTAGAAAGGAAACCTCCGAAATCCATATATCCTGGGCTGGGGGAAAGAGAAAACTTCAGAAGACACAAGCCTGAGAGTTCTTACAATGTGTTGTATATGCATTTTCATTTACGTTTATTTGTCTTTGTTTGCATGAGTTGTGTGAAGTTAACTGTCAATGCATTTGTTTATATGACTCATGATATTGCAGTTGCTGATATCTACTGCTGCAATTATTATTTATGACAAAATCAGCTCCTGTTGGTAAGCGCAGTAAGTTTTCACTCAAAGAGTACATCCATGTTTGGGCTATTTTAATCCCAAATACAAACTGGCAAGCACAGTAACTGTGGAAGAGAACAAGGAAGCTGGATCATAAATTGCCTTGATGGAAGACAAAATATTCTGGGAATACTTAGAACCTTATTTCTAAATAATATCTGATACAAACTATTATATATATATATATATATATATATATAAATAGAATGGGTAAACACCAGGTGGTCCTATTGTATAGCATAGGGAAATATATTAAATATCTGATAATAAACCATAATGGAAAAGAATATGAAGAAGAATGTATATATAACTGAACTACTTTGCTGTACAGTAGAAATTAACACAACATTGTAAATCAACTATATGTCAATAAAACATACTTAAGAAAAAATAAACAGCATCTGAAGAAAAACGAGAAATTGCCCCAACTCTGATGACTTTGATGGTGACATTCGGGGGTTTTTTGTTTTTAAATGTTTATTTACTTGGCTGCATCAGGTCCTAGTTGTGGCACAGAGGATCTTCGTTGAGGGCTCTCTGTTGCAGCGTGCAGGCCTCTCTCTAGTGGTTGCACATGGGTTCCAGAGAACACAGGCTCATTTGCAGCACTCAGGCTTAGTTGTCTCGCAGCCTGTGGGATCTCAGATCCCCCACCAGGGACTGAACCTGTGTCCCCGTCTTGGATGGCAGATTCTTAACCACCAGACCACCAGGTGACATTTTTGAAGTTAAGGAGCTAAATTTTAGCTCATGATCTCTTGGTTTTATGTCCTGCTCCATTAAAGATTATGGGAACTTTTGAAATATATTCAGTTGTCTTAATGGCAAGGAGTATCATTATTTTTTAAGAATAAAAGTTATTACTGAAATTGCTTTGAAATCAAGATGTGAAGCTAAACTTATACAAGGTCACATGGGGTGGACTTCAGGCATTTGGAAAGAGAGTTTTGCTGATTAGGATTGTATCAGATGAACAGATGCTGAGATGTTGGGAAATTCTGGGTTTCCAGTCACTGAGATCTCCTCTGGAACTTTATTTCTAACTTTTCTGTATGACCACAGTAACATTATGCCTTGAGCATTTTCAAGTCTAAATTGTCAAATGGTCAAGAAAAGGAAAAAAGGTTATTTCTTAAAGTCCTTTATCAAAGGCACTTCTCTGATTAACTTTGTACTGAGGGCACAGAAAGCAGCTAAACCTCTCTGGGGCCACCTCTGGTTCCAGCAGTGGCATCATCCTAAGTTTATCCTAAAGAGCCCACTGCCCACTCAGGCATGGACCGCTGGAATATTTCCTTTAGGGTGACTGGTGGGGCGCTGCTTGGGCAACAGAATAAAACAATGGTACATAGTTTCAACCCCTGGGTCGGGAAGATCCTCTGGAGAAGGAAATGGCAACCCACTCCAGTATTCTGGAATAATCCCATGGATAGAGGAGCCTGGCGGGTTATCATCCATGAGGTCACAAAGAGTTAGATGTGACTGAGTGACTGAGCACACACACACAGACACACTCATATTTTTAGCAGGCTTTTATTTCAAAAAATATCAAAATGTGCCATATGTCATCTTGCAGAAAAGACATTTAGGAAGTCATCTAGACCATGTTTCTCAAAACATTGGGTTTATAAAGTTTCACTGTTTCTCTGTGAAATGAGAAAAGTAAGAACAGTGTAGTAAGTTTATAGTGCAACTGCACTTATTAAGATTTAAAGGCCTGTCTTTTATTCAGAAAATTTTGCCCTTCCTATTTTAGGAATTTAAAATATCACTTTTATATAAATGACAGGTATTGCTGACATTAGGTTTAAATATATAAATCCAATTCAGTAAGCTGATAAAGGGGTGAGCAAACTGTCAGTTTGTGAACTAGTTCCTACAAAGCTTGCATGGGGAGCTACTTTACACTTTGCTCCTGGGGACCCAGTTACTAAGCTAGCTCTCTCCGACTCTGTCCCTCTAAATGCACTAGACAATTTGTAGTCACACATTATCACATTACAACAAATGTTGCTGTTGCTATTTAATCACTAAGTTGTGTCTGACTCTTTGCAACCCCATGGACTACAGCCTGCTAGTCTCCTCTGTTGATGGGATTTCCTAGGCAAGGATACTGAAGTGGGTTGCCATTTCCTTCTCCAGGGGATCTTCCTGACCCAAGGATCTAAACTTTAACAAATATAAAGTAGTTTTTAATTAAAAATTAAAAAAAATTTTGCATGCTACGTGGCAGGTGGGATCTTAGTTCCTCAATCATGGATACATCTGGTGCCCCTTGCTTTGGAAGCAGAGTCTTAACTGCTAGACCACCAGGGAAGTCCCTAAAATAGCTTTTTATTTTGAATCAAAACTTCTGGACATTTCTCAAGTTATCCCTTATGATTTACTCTTTGAAACCATGGAATTTATCTGAGAAAAATTGCTGCCAAATCACCTACCCTTCCCCTTGGCTTCACTTCCTCTAGTTCCCAGCATCCATCTTGCAAAATGGCCCCTTCCCTCACTGCTGTGTGGAAATTGGCTCCCTGCCAATTTCATATTCCCTGTGCCCACCCCCCAACACCCCTGACAATTATATCCCCATCTAGTTAAATTTGTTTTTCCTTGACAATCAGCTTCAACATATGTTTTTAAAATCTCTTTCTTATTCAATTGTATTGCTTTTCTCGCCCTTTAAGACTTAAAATATTCTGCTCTTACAGCAATCTGTAGAATTTTAGTTACATTCTGGGTGAAACAGGCTTTTATGAACTAACCTAGAAACCTCTTAACCTTGTTTCCATGGGGAAATGCATTTCAAATAACCAGCTGATATATAGACCATCAGAACACAAGCTGTTTGTACACTACTGGCTGTCTGGAATGTCAAGGGCCTATGACTTTTATTTGCCATATGATATGCAGCCACAAAGCAGCTAAATGTGCTTTTCATTTCCATGTGACCACTGTTCTCCCAAGTACAGATGTTTCAAGGTTTCTGATGGAAGAATGGAAATGCTCCAAAAACAAAAAACAAAACAAAACAAAACCCCACAATAAATCAACAAGGTGAAAGAGCCATTAAACTCCTTGAGAACTGGGTGTGTTAGTCTATCCAAAGAAAATTTTATGGGCCAATGTGCAGAAACAGATTTTTTAATAAAGCTTTCCTGATTCAAGGCATAAATCTAAGAAAGAATGCTAAGAATTCACAGGTGCCAAGTAGCAACAAAACTTGACCTAAGGGCAGCCTGTTCATAAAATGGAGGACATAAAAAGTCGATAAAAATTGCAAATACAAATCAATTGCTAGCTAATTTATACTAAGAAAATTAAAACAGGAAAATATAAATTAAAAGAAATAGCTATTGTGACGATTATGAACTTGGACCACTCAGGAAAAGAAAACTATTAGTTTAATAGTAACTTAGCTGCTCTTAGGGGAATTTTTCAAAATTCTAGCTACCAGGATTGATTTAAATAATTGCACAAGATAAATTTTGTATATTTTCTCTTATTTACAAGGAAAAAAGTAGTACATGGTAGCATAAGCAATAAAAAGGGACACCAAATATTAAAACAACATTTTTGGCAAAAATGAAATATGTATAAAACAGAGATGAAAGGAAAGTAGTGCAGCAACAATTGAGACGTTGCTTATGTGTTTCCAGAAATGTGAAATGAAAGTAACACTCCTACACGATGTCCAGAAGGCAAACTCGGCTACGACAACAAAGAAACAGACACCTAGAAAAATTAAAGAATGATCACATTTTTGAGACCTTTTCAAGGATCTACAAACACAAGTCATAAAGCAAGGAAATGGCAACCCTCTCCAGTATTCTTGCCTGGGAGATCCCATGGACTGAGGAGCCTGGCAGGTCACAAAACGGTTGGGCACGACTTAGTGACTAAACAAAAGTAATAAAACATGGTTTGTGAAACAGAAAACTACGGATGATCACAGAGCGCCAAGATGGAGACTGTTCCAAGAAACTATAAAAAAGACCAAACTCACAGTGAGCATCGAAAGGCAGGCCAGCTTGATCTAAGCTGTGGAAGTTGCTGTTGCTCAAGATAGCAGATGGCTGGTGTTCCTCTGATGGCAAGGAAGAGAAAAATCAGACTTACAGCTTAAACTATAAGGATGTTAATAGTTTACTAAGTCTAGGTCGGCAATCCTAAGGTTGATTTGATGGTTCAATTGTGTCATCCAAGACTCCAGCTCCTTCTATTCTTGATTTCACTGCTTTCGTGGTCACAGTTCCAGGCATCACATTCTTACACTACAGCTTTCAAAGCTAAAAGTGGACAGAAACAACTTCCTCTTTGCATGCTGCTCTTCTCAGAAAGGAACAGTATTTCCTGAGTCCTCTAGCAGATTCCCCTTAAATCTCAGAGCTAGATCTGTGGCTCAGCTGGTAAAGAGTCTGCCTGCAATGCGGGAGACCTGTGTTTGATTCCTGCGTTGGGAAGATACCCTGGAGAAGGGAAAAGCTACCCACTCTAGTATTCGGGCCTGGAGAATTCCATGGATTGTATAGTCCATGGGGTCACAAAGAGTCAGACACAACTCAGCAACTTTCACTTTCACTGTCACTTTCAGAGCTAGATCAGATGCTTGCATGCTCCATCGTGTATGATTCATTGTGACCCTATGGACTGTAGCCCACCAGGCTCCTCTGTCTGGGAAGCCCTGATAAGATGCTTATCCGTAGACCAATTATTAATACTCTCAAGGAGGAACAGAGCTGCTGTGATTGGCTTAGACAAACCAAACTATAGGGATTCCCTAGTGGTTCAGTGGTAAAGAATTTGCCTGCCAATACAGAAGACATAGGTTTGATCATTGGGTTAGGAAGATCCCCCGGAGAAAGAAATAGTAACACGCTCTAGTATTCCTGCCTGGGAAATCCCATGGACAGAGGAACCTGGCAGTCTACAGCCCATGGTGTCGCAAAAGAGTCAGACACAATTTAGCAACTAAACAATGATAAACAAAATCAAACTATTAGTTGGGCACATTGCAGCTAGAACAAAAGCTGGGATTCTGTTATCAAAGAAGGAAAAAGAAATTGTTTAAATTTGGTCTTTAGGAAAGGATAATTAGGTAAATAAAAAGCCTAAGCAAAATGTTATATACAAACTACCTAAACAACTATGCGGCTGCTGTAGTGTGGATGGAAACATGCAAAGGTCAGTATAGGCTAAGTAGTGCTGCAGGAATAAACAACTCCAAATAAACAGGTTGATTTTCCACTTATGTTACACGTCTATCACAGGTCAGCTCCACTCATAGACCAAGGCTCACAGAGCAGCTCTTATCTGGAATGCTGCTGGTCTTATAGCAGAGGAATAAAAAACATGGAGAACAAGATGCTCATTCTTAATATTTCTGCTCTGAAGTGACACACGTCACTTCTGCTCATAATTTATTACCTAAAGGAAGTCATTTGGCCATGCCTGAGTTTAACAGCCAGGGAGTATTATTTTCCTGCAGAAAGGTGATCTCAGGGAAGGGCAACAAATATTCTGAATGATAATGCAGTCTACCAAAAGGGTCAATGTGTCATTTACCCATTATTCACTTCAATGTGATCATGAACATCTGTGACTCAGCATTAAGCTTTTGTAAAATGACAGTCTAACTTGAATTTTTCTGTTGCCATTAAAGCCTGACCTTGCTATTGATCCTAAGATAAGCCACCCGAAGAACCAAGCAAATGTGGAACAGCACTTGTTGTTTACTTACATTGATTTTTGTCAGTAGAATAATACAACCATATAAAAAATAATTTAAAACATCCATAAAAAGTTCCATTTCCTGAGTTCCGTCTCCCCCTTTTCCCTTAGCTTTGAGTCCTTCTGAGTGCAGAAGGGATTTTTAACTGTCGCCCTGACACCTCATGTTCTCTCTCTCTTTTAATCTAGAATTAGGTTGGCTCAAGGAACAGTTGGGGCACAACCACAATAGCCTAATCTTTCACAGTTTGGATATGACTCGGTTGGAAAAAGCATATTTAATTGTTGAGAATCTGTTTGGAGTGGGGGTAAATCCCACACCTTCTCAAGTTCTGTTCTAACCCTCCCAGGACACAGCCTGATAAAGTCCTTGCAAAACACCTCTCTCCTACAGAGCGTTTGTTGCCTTCACATTTGGCTCCTGTATCCTCAGGATGAGAATTAGGGCAATTATGTAACTATCTGTGATTTCTCTGCAATTAGTTATGGGAGGAAACATGGCTTTTCTTGCTGCCTAGGGCTTTGCAGAAGGGTTTAAAGCAAGTTTTTGTACTGAGAGCTTATTTTAAATTATTTTGTGATTAACAAAGTTCTATGGCGACATATTACACTGAAATCATATATGACTTTTTGGAAACAGTTAACAGATTAATTTCTTTGTTTTTTAAAGCACACAAAATCAACCTGAATAGGGCATATCTAAGGCATCTTCCCTAGTATTTCTCAGTCAAGACCTATGTAAAAGCAATATGTGATCCATTAACATTTTTGTGTGCATGTAAAATATACATAGAATTTACCGTTTCAACCATTTTAAGCATACAGTTTAGTAGCACAAAGTACACTCATAGTTTTGTGCAATCACCACCATCCTTCACGAGAACCTTTAATCACCCCAAACAGAAGCTCTGTACCCATTTAACAGTAAAGCCCCATTATTCCATCCTGCAAGCCACCCATTCTACTTTCTGTCTCTATGAATTTGACGACTCTAGGTGGCTTATGTAAGTGGAGTCATACAATTTATCTGTCTTCTTGTACCTGGCTTATTTCGTTCAGCATAGTGTCCTTAAGGTTCATTCACATTGTAGGATGTGTCAGAATTTCCTTCATTTTTATGTCTATTAATTTTTAAACTGATTAGATGATAACGTATTTTAAAATGATCTGCACTGTCTTTAAATATTGTTTTGCTTTCTTTTTAATTTACACACAGACTTACCTTTGATGTACAGTTCAATGCACAGATTTGTGTAATCACAAACACAATCAGGATCCAGAACTCCCCTAAATTTCTCATCAGCTCTACTCTCCCCCAACACTAATCTCAAGCAATCATTAATCTATTCTCCTTCCCTCTATTTTGCCTTTTCCAGAATGTCACATAAGTAAAATCATGAATATGTAACCTTTCCGGACTGTCTTCTTTCATTCAACATAATACATGAGAGATTTACCCATGCTGTCATTTGTGTCAAGAGTATGTTCCTTTTCCTTGCTGTAAAGTACTCCATTGTATGGAGCTGTCATAGTTTGTTTATCCAGTCACCAGCTGAAGACATGTGGATTGTTCCCAGTAATAGGCCATTCTGGGCCCAGCATAATAATGCTGTTATAAATGTCCATGTATAAGTTTTTGTGTGAATATAAGTTTTTGTTTTTCTAGAGTAAATAGCTAGGAGTAGGAATGTTAAATCACATGGCAAGTGTATGAAGTTGGAAGTGTTAGTCACTCAGTCGTGTCTGACTCTTTGCAATCCCATGGACTGTAACCTGCCAGGATCCTCTGTCCATGGGATTCTCCAGACAAGACTACTGGAGTGGGTAGCCAGTCTCTTCTCCAGAGGATCTTCCCGACACAGGGACTGAACCTGGGTCTCCTCATTGCAGGAGGATTCTTTACTGTCTGAGCCACCAGGGAAACCCTGGCAACCATATTTTTAACTTTAATAGAAACTACCACATTGCTTTCTAAGGTGGCTGTACTATTTTTCATCCTCACCAGCAAAGTATAAGAATTTCAATTGCTCCACATTCTCACCAGCATTTGGTTTTATGTGTTATGTGTATGTGTCTGTTTTAAGACATTCTAACAGGAGTACAGTGGTATCTTATTGTGACTTTAATTTCAGTTCAGTCACTCAGTCATGTCCAATTCTTTGCAACCCCATGGACTGCTGCACGCCAGGCTTCCCTGTCCATCACCAACTCTCGGAGCTTGCCCAAACTCATGTCCATCGCGTCGGTCATGCCATCCAACCATCTCATCCTCTGTTGTCCCCTTCTCCTCCTGCCTTCGATCTTTCCCAGCATCAGGGTCTTTTCCAATGAGTCAGTTCTTCGCATCAGGTGGCCAAAGTATTAGAGCTTCAGCTTCTGCATCAGTCTTTCCAATGAATATTCAGGACTGATTTCCTTTAGGATGGACTAGTTGGATCTCCTTGCAGTCCAAGGGACTCTCAAGAGTCTTCTCCAACACTACAGTTTAAAAGCATCAATTCTTCGGCGCTCAGCTTTCTTTATGGTCCAACTCTCACATCCATACATGACTACTGGAAAAACCATAGCTTTGAGTAGACGGAACTTTAATTTACATGTCTCTAATAACTGATGATGTTACACACCACTTAATGTGCTTATTTCCCATTCATTTGTCTTTTCTGGTAACAGGTCGGTTCAAATCTATTGCCCATTCATGTACTGAGTTGTTTACTTACTGGTGAGTTTTGAGAGTTCATGCATTGATAAGGAGGAAGCAGCAATATGATTGCTTTACTGTAGCCTAGTGTAACTGACAGAATTGCTTCACAGAAGCCTAGCCTATACACTAATGAATGAATCATTTCAAAAACTTTATGGCATACAGTATTAGTCATATTCATAATACAGTATTGGAAACACTGCCACATGAAACACACACACACACACACACACACACTTGTTCAAAGATCTAAACGTAAGACCTGAAACCACACAAGTTCTAGACGAGAACACAGGCAGAACACTTTTTGACATAAATCATAGCAATTTATTTTAGATCTGTCTCCTAAGGCAAAAGAAACAAAAACAAAAATAAACAAATAGGACCTAATTAAACTTAAATCTTTTGTATAGAAAAGAACATCATCAACAAAATAAAGAGACAATCTATTGATTGGAAGAAAATATTTGCAAATGATATGACCAATAAGGGGTTAATATCCAAAATATATAAACCGCTCATATGAGTGAAAGTCACTCAGTCATGTCCGACTCTTTGTGACCCCATGGACTATACAGTCCATGGAATTCTCCAGGCCAGAATACTGGTGTGGATAGCCATTCCCTTGTGCAGGGGATCTTCCCAACCCATGGATCGAACCCAGGTCTCCAGGCCAGAATACTGGAGTGAGTAGCCTTTCCCTTCTCCAGGGGATCTTCCCAACCGAGGGACTGAACCCAGGTCTCCCGCACTGCAGGCGGATTCTTTACCAGCTAAGCCACAAGGGAAGCCCAAGAATACTGGAGTGGGTAGCCTAACCCTTCTCCAGCGGATCTTCCTGACCCAGGGATGGAACCAGGGTCTCTTGCATTGCAGGCTGATTCTTTACCAACTGAGCTATCAGGGAAGCCCATAAACAGCTTATACAACACAATATTTTCACAAAAAATTTCAAAATGGGCAGATGATCTGAGTTGACATTTTTTCAAAGATGATATACAGATGGCCAACAGGGACATGAAAATATGCTCAACACTGCTAATCATCAGAGAAATACAAATCAAACCTGCAATGAGATATCACCTCACACCTGTCAGAATGAGTATCATCAAAGTCTACAAATAACAAGTGTTGGAAAGGAAGTAGAGAAAAGGGAACCCTATTATACTGTTGGTGGGAATGGAAATTGGTGCAGAGATGAAACCAGTAAATCCTAGAGGAAATTAACCCTCTTTATTGAAAGGACTGATGCTGAAGCTCCAATACTTTGGCCATCTGATGTGAATAGCTGACTCATTGGAAAAGACCCTGAAGCTGGGAAAGCTTGAAGCTGGAGGAAAAGGGAGCAACAGAGGATGTGACAATCGGATGGTATCACTGACTCAATGGATGTGAGTTTGAAAAAACTCTGGGAGATAGTGAAGAACAGGGAAGCCCAGAGTGCTGCAGTCCACGGGGTTGCAAAAAAGTCAAACGTGACTTAGCAACTGAACAACAACTGTGTAAAACAGTATGGTGTTTCTTCAAGAAACTAAAAACAGAACTACCATATGACCCAGTAATTCTCCTGGGAATATATCTGAAGAAAATGAAAACACTAATTATAAAAAAGGGCTACATGCACCCCAACTTTCATGCATTATTCACAATAGCCAAGATTTGGAAGCAACCTAAGTGTCCACCAAAAGATGAACAGATAAAGAAGACGTGGCATATATATAAAACTGAATACTACTCAGTCACAAAAAAGGATGAAATGCTGCCATTTGCAACAATGTGGATGAACCTAGAGGGTATTATGCTTAGTAAAATAAGTCATAGAAAGACAGATATTCTGTTACCACTTACATGTGCAATTTAAAAAATAAAATGAATGAATATAATGAAACAGACTCACAGATAACAGATATAGAGAACAAACTATTGGTTACCAGTGGGGAAAGGAAAGGGGGGAGGATCAAGATAGGGGTTAAATGATACAAACTACTATATAAAAAAATAAATAAGCAACAAAGGGTATTTTGTATAGAAAAGTGAAATAAATTCATTATTTTGTAATAACTTTAAATGGAGTATAATCCATAAAAGTACTGAACCACTGTTATACACCTGAAACTAATATAATATTATAAATCAACTGTACTTTGATTTTAAAAAACACTTGGGATGATAGTCTGATATGCAGTTTCTTCAACTGCAAGAAAAAGAGAAGTATACTGTCTAGTACTGTGAGTCTTTGAAAGCAAAGTTATAAAACAGTGAGAAAATCATCACATTATTAATTTTATGTTAACTATCACTCACCTTATGCCTATGGAAGGATATGCTATCCACTTCAACACAAGTCTTGCACACTATGTTCCACACCATGAATACCTAGGCAGCGATGAGAACCATGATGACATAAAAACAACTCATACAGTTCTTGTATAAGTTATTAGATTTTCACACAAAGATACACACACATATACAACAGATACATTTTCGTATGGTAACAATATGGCACAGCAATTCGTTACTCTTCATTAAGTGGAGGTGGATCATCATAAAGGTCTGCATCCTTGTCATCGTCACACTGCATAGGCTGAGGACAAGGAGGAAGAGGACAGCTTTGTCTTGCTGTCTCAGGGATGGCAGAGGTGGAGGAGGTGGAAAGGGAGGCAAGAGAGGCAAGCACATTCAGTATAACATCAAAATACATAATAATTTCTTCTCACTTTTTTGCCTTTTCATACTTCTAAAAACGGTTTCTATATGATATCAATGCTTTCTCCACCATTTGCTTTTGTTCCAGTGTCCATAGCCATAAAAGGGTCTGTGTTGTAAAGAAGTCAAAAGCAGTCTTAAATGACTGAAACCCTTCTGCCAGATTGTCGATGTCAATTTATTTTCTGGCACTGCTTCTTCTACATCTTCTTCCTCATCTGGCACTGGTTCAGAAGCACTTGCCTCCATCAAGTCTTCTGTCAATTCCTCTAGTGTGGCATCCAGCAGTTTTTGAAGTTTTCCGAGATCTATATCTTGAAACCCTTCACCCACCCCACCCCACCCCCTTTTTTTTTTTTTTTTTTCTATATCCATAATCTCTTTCATGATTTCCTTGTGAGTTCTTTGAAATCATGCCAACATCTGGATACTGTTTACTCCAACAGGAATTTATAGTTTTGGGCTTGATGGTTTTCATGGCTTTTTCTGTAACTATGATGACATCTTCAATGATGTAATCATTTCAATAGTGTAATCATTTCAGACTTTCATGATGTTCTCTGTATCTGGGTACTTTACCATAGCATTAACAATTCTTTCCAGAGTACCATGTGCAATGAGCCTTAAAGGTCCCTAGAACTCCTTGATCTAGAGGCTGAGTTAGAGATGTGTTTGGGAGCAAGTGGGTCACTTTGATGCCTTCAGTGTTGAATTCATGGGGTTCTGGGTGGCCAGGGATATTTTCTAGTATCAAAAGAAATTTAAAAGGCAGTTTCTTTCTGGTAAGGTACTTTCTGACTTCAGAGACAGAACATTGTTGGAATCAATCCCCAAAAAAGTTCTCATTGTCTAGGCCTTCTTGTATAACCAAAAGACAGATGGCTGGTGCTTATCTTTCCCCATCAAGGTCCAGGGATTAGCAGCTTTATAGCTAAGGGCTGTCTTGGTCATAAAACTAACTGTATTTTCACAAAACAGTAGTTAGCCTATCTCTTCCTGCTTAAATCTTGGTGCATGCTTCTATTCCTTACTAATACGTGTTCTTGGTGGCATTTTTCCCCCCAGAATAAGGCAGTTTCATCTGCATTAAAAACCTGTTCAGGCAGATATCCTTTCTCCTTAATGATTTTCATAATGGCATCTGGGAACTCATCTGCCGCCTCTTGGTCAACAGAAGCTGCTTCTCCTGTTACTTGATATTATTTTTAAGTGACACCTCTGTAACTATCAAACTATCTTTTTCTGATATTAAAGTCTCTAGCTTTAGATCCTTTACATTCCTTTTGCTTTAAGTTGGCATATATTTTCTCTACTTTTTCTCAAATCATATTGGAGTCTAGAGGTATACCTTTTTAATAGCAACCCTGAACCCACATAAAAGCTGCATTTTCAATACAAGCTTAAAAGGTATTTTGCAAAAAGTGCAAGGATTTTGTGTCTGCTGGCATAGCTACAGCAATAGCTTCATGAATTTCCTTTTTTTTTTTTTTTTTTTTTACAATAGGCTTTACCCTAAATTCATTTACCTTGAAATGGTGGGCAACCACAGCTGCAGACCTTGATCTATAGCACATATAAAGCAATTCAGCTTTTCCATGACTTTTCTCTGCTTCCCGTGAATATTTCCAGCATCACTAGCAGCACTTTGTATGGGGCCCATGGTGTTTTTCAAGATTTATGGTACTGCACTAAAAAAGGTGAAAAACATGCAAGAATCATAAGAGATCACTTTTTACTGTGATACACAATTTACTGGAGAAACAAACTGCTCATGCAGAGATGATTAGCATCACACAGCATTTTAAGTGGAGCTCACTGCAATAGCAACAGGAGGTGGCTACAAAATTATTATAGTAGTATAGTATGTACTAAAGCTAATTGTATACAATTATGACTTAATCCTGCAGTTTTATGTTTATCTTTCATCTGCAAATGGTGCCAGGTACGGCCTGTGTTTGTATGCATAAATTTTGATAAATTTTAACTTTTCATAATAGATTTGTATATATTTTATGGTAATAAATGATAAAATAGACTAGTGTCTACATATATTTTTTACATGGATGATATCCCTAACTTTTTTCTTACTCTTTCAATATCTCTGGGCTATTTGACTTCTGTAAGTTTTTTCAAACTGTCACAAATCTCCAAAAAATTTTCCAACATATTTATTAAAAACATCCTCATGTAAATGGATCCCCTCTGTTTAAACTTCTATTTTCTGACCACAATGAGAAAAACCCTCAAGTGAAAGTCAATCAGTTGTGTCTGACTCTTTGCTACCCCATGGAATTCTCCAGGCCAGAATACTGGAGTGGGTAGCCCTTCCCTTCTCTAGGGGATCTTCTCATCCCAGGGATTGAACTCAGGTCTCCTGCATTGCAGGCAGATTCTTTACCATCTGAGCCAAACCCCAAGAATACTGAAGTGGGTAGCCTATCCCTTCTCCAGCGGCTCTTCCTAATCCAGGAATTGAACTGGGGTCTCTTGCATTGCAGGCGGATTCTTTATCAGCTGAGCTACCAGGGAAGCCCCGGAAAACCCTCAAAGCGAGTAACAAAAGCAGATGCTGAAGGTTGCCTCAATCAATGTGACTTCAACTCATCTGTAGTACTTCTTCCTGTAGAAAAGAGCTGGAAGGTCAAAGGCCAAAGAGATTTCTCCCATTCCCTTGAAGCTAAGGTTCTGTGTGGGACTACCTTTTGCCAATAAGACATAGCTGTGTAAGACTTATCAGAACTGACTTTGTAAATTGAAGATCACATGCTTCCTCAGAGATTTTGTCTTGGAATTTGGTTTCTCTGCAGTGGTTACAGTAGAGTATCTGTGTGTGCATGTTAGTCGCTAAGTTGCGTCTGACTCTTAGAAAATCCATGGACTGTAACCTGCCAAGCTCCTCTGTCTATGGGATTTTCCAGGCAAAGAATACTGGAGTGGGTTGCAATTCCCTTCTCCAGAGGATCTTTCCAACCCAGGGATCGAACCCTAGTCTTCTGCATTGCAGGCAGACTCTTTACTTTTTGAAAAACCAGGGAACATCTGGTGTCTAGTAATTAGCTTTGTGAATTGCAAAGGAAAGGAACTGCCAGCAACTAAGAACTTGGCCAAAACAATCCCAACTACTTGATGATTTAAAAAATGTCTCAACCTTATGGACCAGAGAAGAAATAAAAACTGAAATTATATCATGCTTAGAAATTAACTACAATGAAAATATCAAAATTTATGGGATGGTACTCAAAAGTGTGGTTAGAGGAAAATTCATAGCTTTAAAATGTTAACATACAACTATCATTATTAAATATGAGGACTTTGGGGTCAAACTGCCTTGGTTTGAATACTGACTCTTGAACTCAGTGCTCAGAACTCAGTTGTGTATGATTATGGGCAAGTTATTCAGTTCCCCTCCAAGCCTGTATTCCTTTATCTGAAATAATGGAGATATTATCTCAGAGACTTGTTAGAAAGATTAAACAGGAAATACACAAAGCAACTGAGAATGCACACAGATCTAAAGCCCTCAGCTCAGTGCTTAGCATAATCACTCAAAAATATTAAATATTATCATAAGAAGTTAGAAAATGGATATATCAGTTTCTCTCTAGAGGAAAACAAAGAGAGGGGAGAGTAAATGGGGAGTTAGAAATTTTCTCAATGAAGGAAATTTTGTATCTATTCTTCATTTGTTTTCAGTAGGTTCCAGGACCATCACAACCCTATTCAAAGCAATGAAAGAATTTGGAACCTTGCCTCAGGAAAAAAGTGCTTGAGGATTTCTCATAGAAACAATTTTTGTTAGAATCTCCTGATTCTGCATAAGAGAAGTTTTAAAACTATTTACAGGACTATCCAAAATTAGATTAAGTCTCCCCAAGCATATTCATAAAACATTCAATACCAGTATTACGTGATTTCTAACTTGGTATCTAGTCATTTTTATCAGTCATACTCAAACAACAAGCATGCCATTTGGAATATTTAATATTGCTCAGCTAAGTTACAGCTTATAGAGCTCTTTCTTATGCATTTCTAATTGACTCTTAGAACAATCCTATGAATAAGCTAAGCAAGTCACTTGTTACTATTCCAATTAAAATTTTACAAAGGAGAAAACTGAGTTTCAGAGACATTTTATATGATTTGTCTGAAAACACTAAATTGCGGGGCACAGAAATTTAGAACTCAGTTAAGAACCAAAAAGTACTAGACTCACTACAATATTTTCCTTATATTTTTATCCAGAAGTAGTACCTTAGGCTGCCTGCTAGAGTTACGGTATTTGAGAGGGTTTTTATTTACTAAGAAGAAAACACTCTGTGTTTCATCAGGATTTCTTTTTATAACCCTTTCAACACGGATCTAATCCTAAATACCTTAAGAGTATAAGGATCTGCCATTATCATTAGTACAGTTATTCCCAATAGTATCTAGTTTTATTCCATTCCCAAGAACTGTAAAAAGCTTTTCCTGTTCATTCTATATAATATTAACTCTGGATTCATCATTTAAATATCATAACTCTTCATGAGCACACTTACATTTCATTGTTTATATATATATTCTCACGGGTGTGCATGCTCAGTCGCTCAGTTGTGTCTGACTCTTTGTGACCCCATGGACTACAGCACACCAGGCTTCCCTGTCCTTCACTATCTCCCAGAGTTTGCTCAAACTCATGTCCATTGTGTCGCTGATGTCACCCAATCACCTCCCTCTCTGTCGCCTCTTGCCCTCAATCTTTCCCAGCATCATAGTCTTTTCCAATGAGTTGGCTTGTGCTATACAGTAGGTCCTTTTTTTCTATTTTATATATAGTAGCTTATACCTGCTAATCCCAAACTCCTAATTTATCCCTCCCCCACGCTCTTTCCCCTTTGGTAACCATAAGTTTGTCTCCTCTGTCTGTGAGTCTGTTTCTGTTTTGTAAATATGTTCATCAGTGTCATATTTTAGATTCCACTTATAAGTAATATTATGTGGTATTTCCAAGCAGATGTTTTTATCTTTCCTTTAGTTATGGTCTCCCTTTCAATTTTAAAATATTACTGAATCTATAAATAGATCATGCAAAATGTTCTTTAACTCAGATACTTCATTAATTCAGATAGGTAGGTGTGTTGGAATACTCCTCCAATCAGGTTGAACTGGGGAAGTTCCTTGTTTCTAGAAGGCTGATTTCCAGTGTATTCACATATTGCACAAACCTCCAGCACTCTCACGAAGTCAGATTAATCACTTGAACTGGTGCTCAGAGCTGCTGCCAAGCTCATAGTCAAGTGAAGCTGGATAAAGTGAAGCTGCCCTCTGGACAGAACAGACTAAACAGAGTGGATGCTTGATCTTGGGGTTGCTACTTCCCAAGCGAATCAGCTGTTTAGGAGATGGCCCAAGACAAAAGCTACCCACAGGAACAACTATGATAAACTGAACCAATCAAGTCTGCCTTCTTAGGACATCTGAAATCAAAAGGAAGTAACAAATTGGTAAAGGGAAAGAAATGGAGACCCCTGGAGAGAGTATAAGTGATGAAAATGCAGAGGCCAGAAAAGAGAGAGAAGTCAGTAATGGTAGAAGCAAGCAAAAACAAAGACCAAGAAGAGCTGATTCACTACAATGGTGGAACAGCTGCCACATCAGTTCAGTTCAATTGCTCAGTCATGTCCGACTCTTTGTGACCCCATGGACTGCATCACGCCAGGCTTCCCTGTCCGTCACCAACTCTGGAGCCTACTCAAACTCATGTCCATCACGTTAGTGATGCCATCCTACCATTTCATCCTCTGTAGTCCCCTTCTCCTCCCACCTTCATCTTTCCCAGCATCAGGGTCTTTTCCAGTGAGTCAGTTCTTTGCATCAGGTGGCCAAGGTATTGGAGTTTCAGCTTCAGCATCAGTCCTTCCAATGAATATTCAGGACTGATCTCCTTTAGGATGGGCTGGTTGGATCTCCTTGCAGTCCAAGGGACTCTCAAGAGTCTTCTCCAACACCACAGTTGAAAAGTGTCAATTCTTCGGTGCTCAGCTTTCTTTATAGTTCAACTCTCACATCCATACATGACTACTGGAAAAACCACAGCTTTGACTAGATGAACCTTTGTTGGCAAAATAATGTCTCTGCTTTTTAGTATGCTGTCTAGGTTGGTCATAACTTTTCTTCAAAGGAGCAAGCGTCTTTTAATTTCATGGCTGCAATCACCATCTTCAGTGATTTTGGAGCCCCAAAAAATAGTCTGTCACTGTTTCCATTGTTTCCTCATCTATTTGCCATGAAGTGATGGGACCAGATGCATGATCTTAGTTTCCTGAATGTTGAGTTTTAAGCCAACTTTTTCACTCTCCTCTTTCACTTTCATCAAGGGGCTCTTTAATTCTTCTTTGCTTTTTGCCATAGGAGTGGTGTCATCTGCATATCTGAAGTCATTGATATTTCTCCTGGCAATCTTGATTCCAGCTTGTGCTTCATCCAGCCTGGCATTTTGCATAATGTACTCTGCATATAAGTTAAATAAGCAGGGTGACAATATATAGCCTTGATGTACAGAAAAGAAACCCTGTTTGTGATGAAATGACTAAACAACAGAAATAGAACTGTATTCTGAAAATAATTCAAATTTCTCCTCTTCCATAAGTCCAAGTGAGGCTGCTGTTTCTGTCTTCCTTAACTTTCAATGTATCCTCTGGTGTCTCTCTGTTCTTGCAACTTAGAATCTATCACTATTAACTAAGTTTGCAATTATTCATTTAAACACAGATCAATGAATTTATGATAAATTGCTATTCTGAAGGAACAGTTTTAGTTGAAAACAATATCTTAACTGTGGTTAGACATTTAGGTAACATTTTATTTCTTGTTTGGAGGCCAGTAGCTAAACTGAACATATATATATAATAAGATGTCTTGCAATTGGCTACCTATACTCATCTGCCACTAACAAATATTTTTATATTTAAACAAGATGCCTTGAAGTCTCTGGTACTTTTTTTTGCAGAAAAGTTAATATTTTCAGCTTGCTCCTTCCTATAAATAAGGAATTACATTTTCTCACAGAGAGAGAACACTAACTTGATAGTTTTTTACTCAAACCTCAATCCAAGGTTTCTATCTAACACAGGAGTGATTGTTGTGAGAGCTCCTAATACTGCAGGTTTGTTAAACCACTGCTGACCCATGTTAATTTACACAGGGACCTGTTTGCCTGTTGCTTACAATGTGTGAGTTAACTTTTGGGTCCATTAACAACTCTTTCAGACTAAGGTGATTTTGTTTCTGTGCCTACAGTGAAAGGACATTTTAGAACTTAGCTTGTGTACTAATAATATCAAAGCTACTGTTCACTAGAAAATTGTAGTGCTCAAGGTCATGAAGTGAGTTGATGCTTGGGAAGATTTTCATTATCTCCTTTCCTCATTATGCTCTACATAGGCTGGAATATTACTTAGAATATAAAAATACCATTATAGCAGAGAGCTTATGAACAGTTTGAGGCATCACTGCATACTCTTTATAGACACTCCTTTAAATCTCATAACACAAAGATGCAACTTCATGTGTTTCTTTTGCCTAATACTCTGTAACAAAGCAATGCAATGATTTTGGAAAAATCAAAAGCCCACCATTACTTGCAGCACTGACTTTTTACGAGTAAGAATTTGAGAGCGGTATGACCATGCTTCTCATAACTCAATTCTTTAACTATCTGCATCAGGATCACTTATGACACTAATTTTAAAAATAAACTTTCCTCGTGGTACCTTCCACTTAATTTTGCCATGAACCAAAAACTCCTCTAAAAATAGTCTATTTTAAGAAATGAATCCGGATGCAGACCTTACACTATTCACAAAAATTACCTCAGAATGGATCATGGACCTACATGTAAATTGAGAAACTATCAATCTCTTTAAGGCTAACAAAGGAGAATACCTAGATGACCTTGAGTATGGCAGTGACTTTTTAGATATAACACCAAAGGCACGATCCATGAAAGAAATAAGTTGATAAGCTGGATTTCATCAAAATAAAAAAAAAAACCAAAAACTTCTTTTTGCAAAAGACAGTGTCAAGAAAATGAGAAAATAAGTCACAGACTGGGAGAAAATATCTCCAAAGACATACCTGATAAAGGATTGTTATTAAAACTGTTCAAAGAATTCCTAAGACACAACAATAAGAAAATGAACCTCAAATTAAAAAAAAGGCAGAAGGCCTATACAAACACCTCATCAAAGATACACATATGGCAAATAAGCAAATGAAATGTATGCTATCAGGAATTACAAATTAAAACTACAATAAATCCTAGACACTTATTAGAATGGCCTAAATCCAACAAACCGAAAACACCAAGTGCTGACAAGCATGTGGAGCAATAGGTACTATCATTCAGTGCTGGTGAGAAGGCAAAATGGCTCAGTCACTTTGGAAGAGAGTTTGGCAACTTTTTACAAAACTAAACATACTCTCGCTCTTTGGTATTTAAATACCAAATAAATACCAAATACTCCTTGGTATTTATCCCAAACTGTGTCTGCACAAACACTTGCACACAGATATCTATAGTAGCTTTATTCATAATTACCAAAACTTGGAAGCAAGTACAATGCCCTTCGTAAGGTGAATGGATAAACTGCGGTAAATACAGACAATGAAATATTATTCAGTGATACAAATAAGCACTATGAAGCCATGGAAAGACATGGAGGAAACAAATACCTATCAATAAGTGAAAGGAGCCAATCTGAAAAGGCTACATACTGTGTGATCCCAAGTAAATGACAAAGGCAATGAAAAAGGCAAAACTGTAAGTGGTTTCCAACTGTTAAGAGAAGAAAAAGGGATAAATAAACCAAGTATGGAGGATTTTTAGGGCAGTGGAATTATCTCATATGATAGAATAATGGTGGATGCATGCCATTGAACATTTGTCCAAATCCATAGAATGTATAACAACCGAGAATGAACCCTAGTACATATTACCATGGGCTTTGAGTGATAATCAATGTGTACAAATGTACTACTCTAGTGGAGGAGGCTGTGCTTTATGGGCAGAGGGTATGTAAGAATTCTCTGTACTTTCTCTCCTCAACTTTGCTGTGAAACTAAAACTGCTCTAAAAATTACAGTCTTTTAAAAAAAAAAAGTTTCCCAGGGTTCCATGGCAGACCTACTGAATCAGACTGAATCTTGGAGAAGGATTATGATCTAAGGAATATGATTTTTAGCAAATTTCTTTAGAGACAAGACCACTAATCATGTAGGGAGAGGTGAGAAAGGGGAAAGGGAGAGAAAATGGGAAAGAAGAGATGAGGACAAAAATTAAAACTGACTGATATTCCTGTGTACTAACCTCAGAGATTCAGATTCAGCAGAGCTGAATAAGGCGTAGCAATCTGTATTTAAAATCTCCTCAGGTGACTCTGAAGCTACAATGAGGTGCCACCTCACACTGGTCAGAATAGCCATCACTTAAAAGTCTACAGATAAAAGGCTGGAGAGGGTGTGGAGAAAAGGGAACGTTCTGCCATTGTTGGTGGGAATGTAAACTGGTGCAGAGACCACTGGAAACCAGTAGAGAGGTTCACCCAAAAAACTTAAAAAAGACTTACCATATGATCCAGCAATCCCACTCCTGGGCATACAACCAGACAAAAACGTAATCTGAAAAGATACATGTGCTCTTGCGTTCATAGCAGTACTACTTACAATAGCCAAGACATGGAAACAGCCTAAATATCCATCAGCAGATACATGGATAAAAAATATATATACAAATAAAATTGTGTGTATATATATGTGTATATATGTATATACTTCCCTAGTGGTTCAGACGGTAAAGAATCCACCTGCAATGCGGGAGACCTAGGTTTGATCCCTGGATTGGGAAGATCCCCTGAAGAAGGGCATGGCAACCCACTCCAGTATTCTTGCCTGGAGAATTCCATGGACAGAGGCACCTGGGGGTTATAATCCATGAGGTCACAAAGAGTCAGACATGACTGAGTGACTAAGCACAGCACATACAACACATATGTATATATACATAATGGACTATTAGTTATAAAGAAGAATGGTAAAGAACCTGCCTACCAATGCAGGAGACACAAAGAGACGCAGGTTCAATCTCTGGGTAGGAAGATTACTTGAAGGAGGAAATGGCAACCCACTTCAGTCTTCTTGCCTAGAGAATCCCATGGACAGAAGAGCCTGGCAGGCTATAGTCTACAGGGTCACACAGAGTCAGACACGACTGAAGTGACTTAGCATGTAAAGAAGAATGAAACAATGCCATTTGCAATGTGAATGGACCTAGAGATTATTATACTAAAAGAAATAAGTCAGAAAGAGACAAATATCATATACTAGTATGTGGAATCTAAAATACAACACAAATGAACAGAAACAGACTCACAGAGGACAGATTTGAGGTTGCCAAAGAGGAGGGACGGATAGGGGAGGAAAGGATTGGAGTTTGGAATTAGCAGATGCAAACTATTATATATAGGATGGATAAACAATAAGGTCCCATGGACAGAGGCACCTAGCAGGCTACAGTCCATAGGGTTGCAAAGAGTCAGACAGGGCTGACTAAAGCGATTTAGCATATGTGCATGCAAAGCATTTATTATGAACACGTAAAATAAATTGGCAGACCTTTCGGATAAAAATCAGTTTATACAATGGATTTGAAAAATCAATTTTTAAAGATGACATCCAAAATCTATCAAGTCGGTGAGTGTTTCCATGAATTGGCACCTAAAACTAGGGTAACCATGAAATTTGTTATTCAGAACAGGATGCTTTTTGGGGGGAAGGGCTATGCCCTGTAGCTTGTGGGATCTTAGTTTCCTGACTAGGGATTGAATCCGGACCCTCGGCACTGAAAGGGTGGAGCCTGACCACTGGGCCACCAGGCACCCCCCAGATGGTTCAGTTTGAGTTCATGGCATAATTTTTCTTACAAAATTCCTACCTCTTTCCACTGAACAGGCTAAGAAACCAACCCAAAAGCACTGACACCTCTAACGCCCGAACTGTGGCTGCTAGATGTCATGTATCACTCAACAGGGTCGGGACTCCTTTGAGAAATATTCTATTCCAGGTCTGCACAGAAAATGTACAAGATGAGACTGGAAATCTTGTCATCTCAGAAAGTGAGGAGTCTCCCAAAGATGAACAGGTTTGGGTAGAATAGGACACTTTTGCGTGAAAGAGGCTTTTAATAAGTATACCAGGAAAACAGGTATAGACCAGGATGCCCCAGATTCACCCCAGGCAAACCAGAATGAATATCCCCCTAATAGCAATACCTCTGTGGACATTAATACAATAACAATAATCATCTACCCTAACTTCAATGTTCCAAAGAGGAACTGATGGTAATTACAAACTTAGAAACCACAGATGGTATTAATCCAGTTTCTTTTCTCTCCCTACCCATGTTCTTGGTGTGAAACATCTAATGGCACTTTTATAATTACATGGCACAGCAGTAATTAACATTGATCTTAGAACTTGGGACAGGTCAACATTAACTTGTAGACTGCATTAGATTCAATCTTGTTTTTCCTCTGGAATTCATGCAGTGAGCACTGTTTCACCAGCTGCATTACCACTATCACTTGGACAAACTGTCAGAAGAAATTTTTACTTTTTTGTTTTAAGATTTAAGACACTTCTGTACAGATATGGAATCCTTAGTGAAATAGTATCTTGATTATGAAGAGTCATTTCACTGGGTTTCTAATATGAAAAGGTTTGGTTGTTCTTTTCTATTTCAACAAATATTTACTGTGTTTCTATAGTATGCCGTGCTTTGTCTAAATGAAAGATTAAACATAGGAGAGAGAGATCAAATGATTTTTCAATCCAATGAAAAATACTGTTTAGTCACTCATAATCTATGAGACTAGTGGTTCACAAACCAGACTGCACTTTAGACTGGGGAGAACTTTAAAAAAAAAATCCTGTACCTTGCCACATAAAAATTTGCATATGAATGCTCACAGCAAAATTCTTCATGATAGCCAAAAAATGGAAACAGTCTAAATGTGTATCAGCTGATGAACTGATAACAAAATGTGATATATACATATAACTGAATAGATTTCAGTAATAAAGATGAATGAAGTGTTGCTACATGCTACAAAATGAACCTTGAAAACATAAGCCAAATGAAAGAAGCCAGATACCAAGGACCACATAGTGTACAATTCCATTCATATGAAATGTCCAAAATAGCAAACTAATAGAGACAGAAAGTAGATTAGTGACTGTCTAGGAGTAGGGATTTGGAGGAGGAATGGAGAGTAACTGCTAATGAGAATGGATTTTTGGGGGGTGATAAAAGTGTTCTAAAACTGACCATAATCATTAAAGAAATGCAAATAAACCACAATGAAGTATCAGCTCACACCTGTTAGGATGATAACAAGTAGTAACAAGTGTTGATGAAAGCTCAGAGAAAAGGGAACCCGTGCACCCTCTTGGTGAGACTGTAAGCTGGTACAGCCATTATGGACAACAGTATGGAGTGTGCTTAAGAAATAAAAACTAGAACTAACGTATGATCCTGCAGTCCCACATCCAGGTATATAACTAAAGGAAATCAACTCAGGATCTCAAATACACTATATCTAATGCTGGAGCTGAAGCCCTCCTTAGGTTTGATACCTGGAGTATGTACCCAATCAATCATCTTTACTGCCAACCTCCACGACACGTGCACAACCATCATAACTAGGACTCTGACACAACTTTCCCTTCAACACCTCAGTGCCCTGGCTGAGAAGGAGTCTCACTTAGAAAGGCTGTTTGGCACGGCTGGTCTTCTTCCAAACTTGGAAGCAGGCCTGACCTTCCTCAAACTGGCTAGCTGATATCCTGCTTTATGTTAGGGAATCTACCTTGCAACATTCTGTATAGTCACTGGCCAGACTCTGGGGACTGTCACTGCCTGGAAACACTACTCCTGAAACCCTTACCTGCTTGAATGTTGACACTGACCTGGGCAAGCCAGAGATGGCCCGAATGTCCACCTGGACATGAGCAATGACTGCTGGTCCCTGCAGCTCCCCAGCCATGGGCGTGACATTCCTGAATTCATCTCCTTTTTCTGCTGACCTGCCTTTACAGCACTACCTCTGTTAACATAAAACATTGACGTCTTACTGAGTATTGAAACATTGTTTTAAAAGTGCTGTTATTTTTATAATTTAAAGAGTAAATCCCAACTAACTCTATTCCGAGATATTTTTGAGAATTTCATTATATGTTAATGAGACATATAACGGAAGGATGGAGGAATCAAACCACATCATTCTAATTCCATAAAGGGCTAGAGTGCAAGGGACTCAAAAGTGTAGCGGTGCTCCAGCGGCTAAGACTCCCTGCTCCCAACGCAAGGGTCTGCGTTCGATCGGGATCCCACATGCCAAATACTAAGACCTGGCACAAATAAATAATTTTTTTTTTTTTAAGTGTAGCAACCAACCACTATTCATCAACTTGGAGAGACTCAACTGACTGTGTCCAGGGCTCACTATTATGGCTATTGTTAAGAAATAACCTTAGGAAGAAATTAGAAATATGACCATCAAATGTGTGGAAGGCATTTCACTGAGTAAGAATGAAAACTGAGTGGGAAATAGGATAGAGAACCTTTGTGCAAGAAACAAAAAGCACATGGACATGAGAAGCCAGGTTTCAAGTGCTATAGAAAGCTCAGGGACATAGATGATCATGTGTTGCCCTAACCTTGCAGGGAGGGAGTGCTTTTATGCATCAACAAAGTTATAAGGCATTTGCTGTATCAGATAGTAGAAAGGTCTAGTGAGAAAGCTCAGTTCTGTGCACATGGGAAGAGCAGCAACCTTGGTTCCACAACTAAACCCCAAATTCATCAGGAAAAAGATCATACATTATAGCAAGTACTCATCAAGTATTTATTACTTAAATGAATGACAAATAATTTCATCCAATAATCTCCAAACTGCTTAAAACTATGACAATATTTAACTTCTCAAATTTCATGACCTTATTCTTTCTGTGCTCTAGTTTCTAAACAGCCTGACAATTCTATTTCTTTTCAAAAATTCTTATGCTCACAGTGAATAAACTGGTGGTATCATAAAATTATTTCAGTTTGAATAAAATATGTATTCCTGCCAGACATTTCACCCAGTTTCAAATTATCTGAACTGAAACAAATAAAATCATGCATTACTTTTTATATCAGCCTCTAAAATTTCATGAACTGTACAGTCTACTTCAGATTTTACTTAGAAGCTTTTTATTTTATTTGAATCTTACCATCCATGAGATTTTCTAATGACATGATAGGAATCCTAATATTCAAAAGTGTTTATTCTTTTAAAAATCAGGATAGCAGGAACCTACACAAAAGGCTTCCCTGTTTCTGATAGGAATATGCCACAGTCAGGCTTTATGCTCACTTCACACAAAGATGGGCTGTTACTGGAGAGTTGTTTTCACACAGTTGGTATTTTTAATTCTCTATTTTTTGGTTCCAAAACGTAGCCTTCATTTTCATCACAAAGAGACATCTGTAATTTCTTCTGTCCACTTTTGCAACTCTTTTGCATCATTTATCGTCCATAGCTTCGCAAAACACTTTAGCTTTTTCCTGGACAGAAAATAAAATACCATTTCTTTTATAAATGGAATTGTTAGGGAATAGTCTATCCCATCAAAACTATGAAAAGGCTGTGATATCAGAATAGCAGGCAGGCTGTATGGTTAGAAAGCTATGGCGGGGAGCATCAGCGTTTTGGTGAAAGAAGTTCTGAGGGCGGCTGCTTTAATCAAGAGGCCAAGGTTGCTGATCAGCTCCAGGGAGGGGACAGCACAGCCTCCTCCCTCTTCTAACTCAGCTGGAGGCTGTGTGTGCTCACAAGATGAAAAGTAAAATTGACTTAATAAAATAATGCAGGCTATTGGAAAAGTAAAAAGACAACATAACACAAACCTACTTTTCTTTCTGCAAAAATGCAATCCAGTTAAATATTAACATGTTATGGAAAAACCTGAACGAACTTTTTGACCAACCCAATATTTAGGGTCTGAAGAGGGAATGTGTGAGTTCCAATCATGGCTCTACCACCAACTAGGTGGGTGACCCTGGTTTCCCGGTCAGCTTCCTACCCTCACTTGGCCTCATTTTCCCCAACTACAACATAGGATGAGAGCAGTACCTATTTTACAAGGTTATCAAAAGGGCTAAGTGAATTAATGTATTTAAGGCAATAAGAATAGTACCTGGCTACAGTGTCTAGGCTGCTGCAAAGGACTGACTACCTAAACTTGCTGGTATCCATAGCAAGCAATCAATAAATATTAGCTATTAACAAACTCACAAGGATGCACCAGATTCAGTTTGGCTTCTGTGACCAATGAAATCGATGTGATAACCACTTTTAGTGAAAAGGAAAAACAACAAATACGGTGTGTCCTGATAAATCATCAGATGCCATGCCAATGTAGTCTCTTCCTACAATTCCCTGTCTTGTTAAGCTAACTTTCTAGATTTTAAAATATCATATACTAGTTGGAAGAGCCAAAATATTTTTCCCCCTCTTATTTTTTAATTAATTTAATTGGAGAATAAATACTTTACAATATTGTGGTGGTTTTTGCTATATATGAATATGAATCGGCTTGAGTCTCCCCCTACCCTATCCCTCTGGGTTGTCCCAGAGCACTGGCTTTGGGTACCCTGCTTCATGCATCGAATTTGCACTAGTCCTGTATTTTACATATGGTAATGTACGTGTTTCAATGGTGTCCTCTCAAATCATCTTACCCTTGCCTTCTCCCACTGAGTCCAAAAGTCTGTTCTTTCCATCTGTGTCTCCTTTGCTGCCCTACAAGTAGGACCCTGCATGTATCATCTTTCTAAATTCCATATATATGCATTAATATATAGTAGTTGTCTTTCAGAGAGTTAAAATACTTATAAATAACCTGTGAATTTTACTACTCTTGCTTTATAGCCTACAAGAATTTTCATATCTTACTGCCATCTTGCATCTTTTGTAGTAAAGTTTAATTCCAGTTTCTTTATGGAAAAAGAAAAATAAGGAGACAACAAGAGAGGATTTAAAGTTGTCTGTGGACTTTGAGCAGAACTAAGGGCTAAGCTTACTTTTAAAATCTCATAGATGATCACTTTTCCCTCTAGAAAAATTTTACATGAATCTACTTTGTAACAAGTAACTAGAAATAGCCCATCACTGACTGCATCATTTGTTTCTAATCTGGCACTGTGGAAAGGATCCAGAAGAGAATGCCACCGGAGGAAATGACTAAGTGCTATAGTATCCCAGCACTCTGAACCTGGCCCACCACCTGTTACCACAGTAAGGTTAGGAGTGCGAGGCAGAAACACAGAGGAAGAAAGAAGACGAAGAGAAGCTGGTGGCAGGATTGTCAGTATACAAGCTGGCAACTGTCTCTTTAAAATATCAGGTGTTAATATTTCAATATTTAAATTGGTAATAATTCCCAGAACTAAAAAATATTCTTACAGCATAATGGCTGGCCAGGATGTTCTATCTGACTAATAGCCTATTCGCTCTAGATCACACGGTCATGGACCAGAGTAATAATGCCCTGCCCCAGGTCAGTTAGACTCTTCAGGCAAAGCAGGGTTCGGTAGGAGGTGGGCAAGGAGTTAATGCTGTTTTAAAATATAATCTTATATTTGGGAAACAAAAGGCTGCAACTTATTATTTATTAATAGGATATTTTCCTAGGAATACCTTCCTTCCAAAGTATGTTTCAGGTTTGTATGAAGATCAGTTTATATACTGACTACATATTCACTGGATGTCCAGGGTAAAAGTGCATTCACATAAAGCATTCTAGGTGATGGAGAAGTCTGTTTAGAATAAAAAATCTGTCACAAACAAATCCACAAAGTAAGTGACATGCACAGATACTGACTAATCACCTAGCTCTGTGATACTGATTTTACCAAAAAGTTCATTCAGGTGTTTCTGTAAGATGTTATGTAAAAACCTAAAAGAACTTTTTGGTTAACCCAGTACTATTATTTTCACTCACGTCCTGACAGAATTCTTCTGAATGCAACTGCTGCATATCTGAATGAGCATAAAAGAGTATAAAAGAAATACTCTAAACATTATTTATATATTGAGGTTTCCATTAGTAATATTCTTCATAAAGGAATATTTTAAGCAACCAATGTGTTGGTATACAAAAAGGAGTTAATTCTTTAGAAAAATGATTGGAAAACCAACTTGGCAACTTAACAGATAAAGATCTGACTAGAGAGGACTAAATGAATTCACATGGGCTTTGGGAAGAACCATTTTCATTTTATCACAATTGAATGTTTCAGAATATTTGAAGAAGTGCTTGAAGGAAGATCTGATGTTCATTTACAGGACAATCCTCTTCCTGGGACAACTTGGAAGAGTTCATTATAAATCAAAATGCAGCACAATCATTCTGACCTTTTCATATTTACTAATCCTTCCAGCTCTTTGGACTTGCTAGCTGCTTTCTTTAAAATTTCTCCAGGAACATCTGCTAGTTTAGCCACATTGAGTCCATAACTCCTTGCTGCAATTCCTCTGGTTATTTGATAAAGAAATGTGACAGAATCAGGGACCTGGTCTTCTTCACCTAAAAAAAAAAGGTTAAAAGAAAGAGATAAAGAAAACCACACTTGAAAATTGAAAGAAATTAGAAGATTAAAGACAAAATAGAAATCTGTATAACTTTATTCAATTAAAATTTGTAACCTGAAAAAGAAATCCATTGTTCCTAATCTCTTGTTACCTTCTTTTATCAATATTACATATCTAGAAAAAGGGTAAATACTGTTTTGAAAATGCTTTTGCATTTAGGATCTATCTTTTAGCTCAGTTAAAATGCTTAACAATTGTAAGTTAAGAAATATTTAGTTGTATGCTGCTTGCTGAAAATTTTCAAACGAACTTCTATACCCAAAAAAGAGTAATTCTGATACAGAGTACATACAATTTCTCCATTAAAAACAGTTTGTTTCTTTCTTCAAAAAGTGTTTTCCAGTGAAAGCATGTATTCGCCAGTCTTGTATGTAATATACTCTATAAAGTAACATATATAAAGGATGTTTCCAACAGTGCAAGAAACAAAGCCACAAAAACAGATAAGGAAATAATATATGTTGTACAGTTTAAATAACAAGACTGAGAAATTCTGGCTTATTAAATATCCTAGTTAAAAAGGGGTTATACATATTAAAGTTGATACTGTTCACATGTGTGCATGCTAAATTGCTTCAGTCATGTCCAACTCTGTGCAGCCCTATGGACTGTAGCCCACAGGCTCCTCTGTCCATGGGATTCTCCAGGCAAGAATACTGGGGTGGGTTGCCATGCCTTCCTCCAGGGATCAAACCCTGGGTCTCTTGCATTGGCAAGCAGGTTTTTTACCACTAGCACCACCTGGAAAGCCCATGGATGCTCTTTAGTACCATCCAAATCCCACTCAGACTGCCCCAACTATCAGAGCAACCCACAGCTGTGTGCTATCTTTGGGAACTTCTGCAGCTGAAGAAAGCTGTTTCACCCAAGGTCACCTCCCATCTTGGGTAGCCTGCATCCAGTGGACTGGCTGCTACAGGGGTTGTTGGGCAGCTTTGAAGATGGCCACCAAAGATCCCCTGCCTCCTGGTGTCCATGTCCTTGTGTCATTCTCCCTCTCTGACTGAGTTGAACCAAGGGACTTGCTTCTAATGAATAGAATACGACAAAAATTATGGTATGTCACTTTTGAGATTAGATTACAGGAGACTGTGACCTGTCGTGGGCACTCTCACTTTCTTCCCTGTCTGCTGTAAAGGGAACCAGTGGCCATACTGTGGGCTGCCTTATGGAGAGATCCACGTGGAAAGAAATCGATGTCTCTGGTCAACAAGTCAGTGAGGGTCTGGAGGCCAACCAACAGCTGGGTGAATGATCTTGGAAGTGGGTATTCTGAGGTATGCCAACAGCATGTGAGAGGGCTGGGAAGTGGGTTGTCCCAGTCAGGCCTTGAAGTGACTGCTACCTGGGCCAATATTTTGATAAAGCCTGTGAGAGACTGTGAGGTGTTCAGCTTGGGTTCCTGACCCACAGGAATTATGAGATAATAAACAGCTGCTGTGCTAAGCTGCTATGTTTTAGGGGGAAATTTGTTATAGAACAATAGATAATAAGAGGCATAAAAGTCTGGCTCTCTCACCTCAAGCTGAGGTGACTCTGAAGGACCAACCCCTGACCGGGCTCTCTGCAGGGCTGGCTGAAGTCTTACAACTGTAACACAGCCCAGGACTGCCCAGTCCTGCTCGGGTGTTGATGGTTGAAAGCATTCCTCAATAAAACTCTGACACTCAAATTTCAGAATCTGTTCCTAGTCAATCTACCACCTAATACATATGCTTGAAGCTAAAACTTCTAAAGAATTGGGATATCATGAAGTATAGTATTCACTGGAAGGACTGATATTGAAGCTGAAACTCCAATATTTTGGCCACCTGATGCAAAGAGCTGACTCATTTGAAAAGACTCTGATGCTGGGAAAAATTGAAGGTGGGAGGAGTATGGGACGACAGAGGATGAGATGGTTGGATGGCATCACTGACTCAATGGACATGAGTTTGGGTAAACTCCAGGAATTAGTGATGGACAGGGAGGCCTGGCATGCTGTGGTTCACGGGGTCTCAAAGAGTCGGACATGACTGAGCGACTGAACTGAAGCACAGTAACACAAAGACAACGCTGCAAATGTATTCAGAACAAAATGTGTCACTTTGGCATGCAGACTCTCTTGAGCTGAAGACAGTGCAGGTCCAAAAGGCTCAGGAAGATCTTTCTATCTCCCCCTTCAATGGCCTAAAAGAATTTAGATGGGCAGAGGGGTGCTGGCTTGGAGACAGAGAACTTTTATCAGAATGACCTATGCATATAGCAAGACAACCTAATTACCAAATATCTGTTTTTCCCATTTTCCCGTCAATTACCCTCCTCCTCTTTGAAGCCCCAGTCTCCTATCCCATTCCTCAGCTCAGGATGGTAGACAAGCCTCAACTGCCTCACTGGCCCCTGTAAGTACATAATTAAATTTGCTTTTCTCCAGTTAATCTGTCTTATGTTAATTTGGTTATTAGATCAGCCAAAGAACCAAGAACAAATTCTTCCTCCCCAACAGCTGCATACAGTTTAATCTTCAATAAATCTAAAGCAGTTTGGGATTATGCAGCTTTTATTACAAAATTCAACATAATTGCACTCTACTGCAAAAATGGCCAAGATGACCAGATTCACAGTGACTTCTGAGACCCTAGTATACTTATTATAAGTTTACCAGGAGCTTTTCTCATAACATTATTTCATTTGATAAATGTGTAAGCTTTACTCTTTTATCAGCTAAAAGCTAAAAAGCCCAAAGACTGAACACAACAGAGAAAAAAGGATAATGGAAATTTCTTTAATCTCCTCTAAGAATTCAGCAACAGACAAATAATACCTTTCTAAGGGTGGGTGATAGAGGTGGGAGGTGAAAAGAATGCTGACACTCTCAGAATACACAGACTAAAACTCATATCGCAAAGCACTAAGAATATCCTTTACCTCCAAAGAAAACTGAAGGAACACAAAGAACAGGTGATGAAGTGGGTGGGAAAAGACTAGGAAGGAAGCATGTAGAAACCAGTGCCTGCTAACCTGGATAGTTTTTTGTTACCCTTCAATTGCTCACAAGACCCAAAGTGAAGTGAACAGCAGTGGGGTATCAAAAAAGTGAACTCTCTTCATTTTTAAGACAAATACAGACTTCATCACTTCAACTGGGTTAGTCCTAACTAATGTTTTCACCTCTAGCCTCACCTCTATAATCCAGACTTGACATTGACCTTTCTAAAAATGAGATTAATTCAACTGTCAGTCCATCTGTCCATTCATTACCCAACCATCTATCCATTCATTCAGCCACCAATCCTTTACTGAAAGCCTGCTAAATGCCACAAACTCCCCTCATTTAAACATTGCTTCGCTGACAGCTTTTTTTCTCTTTTTTTTGCTTTATATACATATAATATGTATAGTATGTAGTATATATAATATAGCTAGCTAAAGATGCTTCTTAAATACAGCTATAAAATATAGCTAAATTATATCTGTTGCCCCAAAAGACTGATTTACACATCTCAGAACAAACAACTGCTGAATTTGTCATCATATGTAATCTCTACTTTAGTAATGATTATGGTAGTTCTTGGTGGCGCTAGAGGTAAAGAACCTGCCTGCCAATGCAAGAGACATAAGAGATGTAGGTTTGATTCCTGATGGGAAGATTCCCTGGAGAAGGAAACGGCAACCCACTCCAGTGTTCTTGCTTGGAGAATCCCATGGACAGAGGAGCCTGGCAGCTATAGTCCATGGGGTCACAAAGAGTCGGACATGGCTGAAGCGACTTTAGCACACAGCATGGTAGTTCTTAGAGCAGCATCAAGGTAAATAATGTGACCACTCTTCCTTAATTACCTGAAGAAGCTGTATTATAGTTAGGTTCTACCTCAAGGCTATTTTTCACCACTCTTCCATGGGAAGGAGAGGGAAGAAGTGGGAGGAGGGACAGAGAAAGAGAGGACCGGGACTGCACGTGTGTGTGTCTGTGTGTAAGATAGAAATGTGGAGGCAGAAAGAGCCAGGTCACAGAGCAGATGGTAAAACAACTCATGTCTTTATGGCCTCAAATAAAAGCTCATGGTGAGGACTCTCCTTACAAGCTATGATCATTTCTTAAACGGATATTATTGAAAAGCTTATCTGACACTGCTTAGAGTCAGTGAAAGCAATCATTCAAGTTTCTCCTTGTTACAGGGAAACTCAGCACAACTATCTTAAAGCAAAACTTCTCTAGGCAGTTATTAAACAGATGTGTGCGGATCAAATAGTTTCTGAAGTCACTTTCAGGAGAGATTCCTAAAATTTATTAGACACGGATGAGATGAGGTGACTTGTCCAAGATCTTATGGACTGGAAGACATTAAAACGCCGCTTTGTCACTGCTGGTCCATCGATTTATCTACCACCCCAAGGGAAAGAGATAAACAGAGAGTCTTGAAAGTCACCCAAAAGGCCTTTGGGGAATTTACGATGACCAACAGCCTCTAATTTAGACAGAAGAGGGATTAGGTCAGAGGCAAAGGATGAAGCCTAGATACAGTCAGGGGTAATAATGGCTGTGAGCAAGCAATGGAGCAATGCTTCAAGTTTCTGAGAGAAAATGATTCTCAACCTAAAATTCTAGCCCTAGCTAAATTATAAATCCATTGTGAAGGTATAATGGAGACATTTTCATCCATGCAGAGTCTTAAAAATTTTATCTCCTTTAATTGATATTATTAGCAGCTTCTCCAAAATCTATTACACTTCTAAGAAAACCCTGATTTATAAAGGGATTAATTCCCTGAGAAACGCTGGACAGGATGAAGCACAAGCTGGAATCAATATTGTTGGGAGAAATATCAATAACCTCAGATACGCAGATGACACCAAACTTAAGGAAGAAAACAAAGAACTAAAGAGCCTCTTGATGAAAGTGAAAGAGAGTAAAAAAATTGGCTTAGAACTCAACATTCAGAAAACTAAGATCATGGCATCTGGTCCCATCACTTCATGGCAGATAGATGGGGACACAGTGGAAACAGTGTCAGACTTTATTTTTGGGGGCTCCAAAATCACTGCAGATGGTGACTGTAGCCATGAAATTAAAAGACACTTGCTCCTTGGAAGAAAAGTTATGATCAACCTAGACAGCATATTAAAAAGCAGAGACATTAACAGCAAAGGTCCATCTAGTCAAAGCTATGGTTTTTCCAGTGGTCATGTATGGATGTGAGAGTTGGACAGTGAAGAAAGCTGAGCACCGAAGAATTGATGCTTTTGAACTGTTGTGTTGGAGAAGACTCTTGAGAGTCCCTTGGACTGCAAGGAGATCCAACCTGTCCATCCTAAAGGAAATCAGTCCTGAATATTCATTGGAAGGACTGATGCTGAAGCTGAAACTCCAATACTTTGGCCACCTCATGCGAAGAGTTGACTCAATGGAAAAGACCCTGATGCTGGGAAAGACTGAAGGCGGGAGGAGAAGGGGATGACAGAAGATGAGATGGTTGGATGGCATCACCGAATCGATAGACATGAGTTTGAGTAAACTCCGGGAGTTGGTGATGGACAGGGAGACCTGGCGTGCTTCAGTCCATGGGGTCACAAAGGGTACTGAACTGAACTGAACCAACTCCCTGACCATTTAACTCAGGGAATAGTGTCCTTATGTCTACTTCCAAATGTTGATTCCAATTGGTCTAGGCTGTTCAAAGTTATCTTTGCCATTCTCACTTCTAGAAAGTGGTATAAGAATGAGAATGTGCACTGATTCACTTTGCTCTACAGCAGAAACTAACATAACATTGTAAAAGCAACTACTGTTGTTGTTGTTTAGTCACTAAGTCCTTGTGTCCAACTCTTTTGTGACCCCATGGACTGTAGCCCACCAGGCTCCTCTGTCCATGGGAAATCCCATGTCCATGGGATTTCTCCAGGCAAGAATACTGGAGTAGGTTGCCATTTCCTCCTGCAGGAGATCTTACAGACCCAGGGATGGAACTTGCATCTCCTGCATTTCCTGCATTGCAGGTGGATTCTTTATCACTGAGCCACCATATTCCAGTGAAAATTAATTAAAAATAAAAAGAATGAGCATGTGAATCAATTCTGAAAATAAGACAGGACACTGATGAGATGCTAGTGGGCATCTAAGAAAAGTTCCCCTGCTCTTAAGAAAGAGTCACAGGAAATGCTGGTCCTTTTTCTTCCTTCAGACATTATCAATTCTGGATGTGATGCCCAAAAGAACTGCAGCCATCTTGCTACTAGTGTGATAATGAAGTTAGCAGAGCAGGAAGACAAAGCCTGGAGAACTGCAAAGAAGTGAAGCTGAAGCCCACCCTTCCTGAGGTTCCTGTAATACAAGAGTATATTTATCCTCATTGTCTAAGCCAGAGTGAGTCCAAGCATTCTGTTACTTGCAAGCAAATGAACAGAAGACAGATTAAGAGACATCCCAGAATAACAGCAAGGCAGGTCTCGGGACAACAGCTGAGGTCTAGGGAGAAACCAGTTCAGATGAGCAGGAGGACATAGGGCTCCAGGAGGAATGACCCCAGTAAGGAAAACTAGAATTAACAGGTGCAATCATGTGAAAACTGTCTAGAGAGGCGTTTTACAGTTATTGGAGGATAGATTCAACAAGAGACTCAAAACAATGAAATGAAAGAATAGACAATTAATTATGACCTTGGAGGAAAAAGCTGTAAAAAAAAGAAAACATACTTGTCTCCATATGTGCCTCATGAGTAAGCAATACCTAATGGCCATAACAGTGAAAACAATGAATGCGAACGAAACAGGAAAAATGTGAAACTATTACACTAGGAGAAAAGGGGCAGGGAGGACTGAAGACCCTCATTTAACACAAGCAGTTAGTAATATTGTCAGGTTGGTGAACCAAGAGATAGGAAAATAAGCACAGTATTTAGAACCAGGGAAGAAATGGATGGAAGAGCCGAAAACAGTTGCCTTGGGACTGGAGGGAGGAGGGGCCGTGGAGGAAAAGAATGGAAGAGGGGACCACTGCTGTTAGCACAAGTCTTTAGCATCAGTTAGTTTTTCTAAAATTCTGTTCATGAATAAAAATTTAAATCAATAAAATAAAAAGTCAAAACACTTAAGACGTAAGGGTCTGGGTTAGCAGTTAGTTCACATCAAACGCGTACCACTGACCCTCCCCTGTTGGTGAAATCTGTTTTGTTTATCCCATGGAGTTTTAGCTTATAAGCTCCTCCTGCCACTTTGGATGCAGATGAATAGATGTGAAACTGTTTCCATGAGAGAATTTATGGTGTGTTTTTCAAGATCGCATGGTGGCAAAAGACAAGGATTGCCTAACATTATATTTATCTCAGGTCCACTGCTTTGTTTTATTTGGGCCAGTTGCCTGATTTCTTTTTCAGGTCCATCCTTACTTACTACTTTTCCAAAATAAAATCTGGACTATGAAGTACCTTGGATAATGGATTTTCCATTGTAGCACACCAACTGTGTAAACCATCACTGGCCCACAGGCTGGTGGCTTAAAAAAATTACTACTGAGCATGGGGGAAAATGCTAAAATCTACTACATTACTAACAGCACTTGAATTGTTTTATTGGCTAATGACATTCTTTTTCATGAAATGTTTCATTTCTGTGACATGAGTAGTAAGTGGAAGGCTAAGAAAAAAATACTGTAACTCTCACATAGCAGTTCTAACAGAGATGAAAAGAACCTGCAGGCAGAGGGCATGGATTCTAGGTTCAACTCAGCTCCCACCCAGGTGCCTGACACGGGGGACCCAATTTATCTGAGATTCACTTTCCTTGTCAAATTAAGATAAAACATATGTCCAGTATAGAATATTAGAGACATCACTTTGCCGACAAAGGTCTGTATAGTCATAGCTATGGTTTTTCCAGTAGTTATGCACGGATGTGAGAGTTGGACTATAAGGAAGACTGAGTGCCGAAGAATTGATGCTTTCACACTGTGGTGCTGCAAAAGACTCTTGGGAGTCCCTCGGACAGTAAGGAGATCAAACTAGTCAATCCTAAAGGAAACCAACCCTGAATATTCATCAGAAGGACTGATGCTGAAGCTGAAGCTCCAATACTTTGGCCACATGATGCAAAGAGCCCACTCATTGGAAAAGACCTTGATGCTGAGAAAGACTGAGGACAAGAGGAGAAGGGGGCAAAAGAAGGTGAGATGGTTGGATGGCATCATCGTCTCAATGGACACGAGTTTGAGAAAACTCCAGGAGATGGTGAAGGACGGGGAAGCCTTGTGTGCTGCAGTCCATGGAGTCATAAAGAGTCAGACACAACTGAGCGACTGAACAGCAAGTATAGAATATTGCTCTTAGTAAGTAATTCATGTTAAATCATATTTTGAGAAATATATTGAGTATTTTTCAAAGATGACTAATATACTTGACTGTTAAGGCATCTTTCCTGAGATGGACCTAGGAGTAAAATTTAAATGCCCCCCTCACCCCATCTTCTTCTTGAAGAACAATGAGATAAAGAGGGCTAGAGAAGGACTCAGAGATGGCGAGGAGAAATGCAAACTCTGACCCTAAGCTTAGACAAAATGATGCTGGACAAATGTCAATTACAATTGACATTCAGTTTTTATTATTAATAAGCAGTAAGTTCATGCTCCTATGAACTTTGAGTTATTCATCACAAAAACCAACAGAATGACAGTTGTACTTACAGCAAGAACAATTCATACCTGCATCCTGTTTGCTTTCATCCTCGTTGACCAGAAATCCCATGTGATAATTCCCCACCTGTTGTGAGTAACTTCTTTCTAGTTCACAAACGGGTGGATAATGGGTAACAAACAGGGTTAACGATTTCACCTAAAGCAGTGAGACATAACGAAAGTTATTTTATTTTTAAATTTAAAATTTTCTCCAACTTTATTTTGAAAAATTTCAAACCTTCATAAAAGTTGCAAGAAAAATACAATGAACATTCATATATTCTTTATCTAGACAGCCATTTGTTAATATTTTGCTGTATTTCCCCTTTCTTCCTTCCTCCCTCCTCTAGACACACACACGTGAACACACAGTTTTTTTCCTGAACCATTTAAGAACTGCAGACATCATGAAACTTTATCCTTAAATACTTAAGATTCTATCTTCTGAGACCAAAAACATTCTCCTCCATAACCAGAGTAAAGTTATTATGCTCAAGAAATTTAACATTGATATATCACTATTTGGGCTTCCCTGGTGGCTCAAACGATAAAGAATCCGCCTGTAATGTAAGAAACCCAGGTTCAATCCCTGTGTCGGAAAGATCCCCTGGAGAAGGGTATGGCAACCCACTCCAGTATTCTTGCCTGAAGAATTCCATGGACAGAGGAGCCTGGTGGTCTACAGCCCATGGGGTTACAATCAGACACAACTAAAGTGACTAACACTTTCACTATCACTATTTACTAATTATGTAGTCTGTGAATTTCTCTTACTGCCCCAATAATGTTCTTTAGAAATTTCTTTTTTTTTTTTAATATATTTATTTATTTGGCTGTGCTGGGTCTTAGTTGCGGCATGTGGGATCTAGTTCCCGAACCATGGTTTGAACCCAGGCCCCCTGTATTGGAAGTCTCAGCCACTGGATCACCAGGGAAGTCCCCAGAAACCTCTTTATATTAAAAAAAAAAAAAAATCAAGACTTATATAGTACACCTGGTCATGTCTATTTAGTCCCTATTAATCTAGAAGACTTCTCCAGACTTCTCTTTTTGACTTTTATGTCTTTAAAATTTTTGAAGTATCCAAGATAGTTGTTTTGCATAACCTCTCTCAATTTGGGTTCACCTGACTGTTTTCTCCTGAGTAAATTCAGATCAAAATTTAATGCCAGGAATATTACATATACATGTAGGTGACATAATATTTCCAATATATCACATCAAGAGGCATATGGTGTCAATCTATTATTGGGGTGCTAAATCTGATTATTTGGTTTAAGTGTGTGCCCATTCTTCACAGTACTGACACCTTTCCTCTTCTTAATAAATAACTTGTGGGGTGACACTTTGAAACTGTGAATATCATTTTCTCCAACAATCTTACCATCTATTGATCATCACTGCTGGAATTTGTCATTATTGTCATAGTTGATAAATGTAAATCTAAAAAACAGCATTCTCTATTTATTAGCTGGCATTTTGTTATGTAGAGCTTTCCCTTCTTCCCACCCTACCCTCACCATTTTAAAATTTACTTTTGTGTTGTTACTATCAGTACAGACTTGTGGATTACTTAATTAGCATTGTTTTAAAGCACACGTTCTATGTGTTCTAGAAATCCTTGTCTTAGGGGAAGTTAACATCAAATCTTGGTCTAAAAATTAGCAGAAAAGGGTAATCAAATTGAGGAACTCCAGTTTTGATTCATCTGCCACTTGCCTTATTAAAAGTCAGAACATATGTCTTCTGTCTAAAAACAAATACAAATAAACTTATTAAGGCAGGGTTTCTTTGACAAGTTACTCTTAAAATCTGCCCTGAAGCATCTTAGGACCAGCTGGCTCCCTGGAGCCCCTTCACCTGGCTGACAGGCATTTCTAGCTGGAAGATCTAAAGGTTTGGGTTACACCACTGCCCTCATCAAGGCCACATTCAGCTTACAGCAGCAACACAGAGCCTCCCTGATTCCTCTTCTCTTCCCCATTCTAGAAATCAATAGACATCATGAAAAATAAAGATTTTCATCCATAAAAAGGTTAGGGACTCTTGTTCCTGAAGAATCCTCTTCAATGACTTTCCTCCGAGATAAATTTTACCTAAAACTAACTTTCTTCACCAATATTTATAAAATCCAAAAACTGCTATAGAAGCAATGAAAACAGAAGTGACAAATTCAATTCTGTCATAATTTGTTCCTGAAGGTTCTTAAATAACTCTCTGGAATTTTGACAATCTGCTTTTGGCAGACAGACTCCAACATGGCCCCAGTGATCTTCACTTCTCGTTGTTCATGCTCTGGAGGACCCTCTTCCCACACTGAATCAGCGCTGGCCCTGTGTACTCAACAACATGATGGCAAAATCAAATGCTCTGCTGCTTCTGCCTTGGCCTCTTGGAATGCCTCCCTCGGGGGGAAGCCAGACGCCCCTCTGTAAGGATGCTCAAGCAGCCCATGGAGAGGCCCACAGGGTAACAAATTGAGGGCCCTGGCCAATTGCCTCACCAGCTTGCCAGCCATGTGACTGAGCCACACTGTAAGAGGATCCTCCAGCCCTCGCTGACAACTTAACTGCAACCTCAGCAGAGGCCCTGAGCCAAAACCACCCAGCCAAGCTGCTCCCAATTTCCTCACCTCCAGACACTCTGAGAGATCACAAACGATTATTGTTGTTTTAAGCCACTAAGTTTAAGGGTAATGTGTTATGTGGTCATAGTAACTGATACACTGCTACTGAGTAGATACAATTAAATTCAAAGCTGATAAATTCAGCTCTGTCCATAATTTGCTCCTGAAGTCTCAAAAAAAAGGAATATCTTAAATAATTTTTTATTAAATGAAAAATTCTTTAAATTCTATAGCACATTACAATTTTCAAAAGTTTCACACACATGATTTCATATAACCCTATAACATTCCTTTTTCCTCCTACCCTTATAATGGCTCTCCCCCTTCCCTCTCCCCACTGGTAACCAATAGTTTGTTCTCTAGATCTGTGAGTCTGCTTCTCTTTTGTTATATTCACTAGTGTGCTGTATTTTTTGATTCTACATAAAAAGTGATATCCTACGGTATTTGTCCTTCTCTGTCTGACCTATTTCACTTAGCATAATGCCCATCCACAATGCTTAAAACGGCAAAATTTCATTCTCTTTTTACAGCTAAGTAGTATTCTTAACTGAATGTTTAAAAAATGCATTTTGGAGGCAGATATAGGACTTTATTGAATCCATGATAGTTTCTATAATGATTAAAGAAAAGTTCCTGAGCTATACCTTTTTGCAAATACAGAATTTCTTTTTTTAAAGAAAATATTTATCTTAAAATATATCATCATTAACTATGTAATGGGGAGAGTTTGATGAAAGTAACAGGGACAGAAAGTTTGACACAAGTGAAATTGTACACTGAGATTCTTAGGAATGAACTCTGAAAAAAAAAAAAGGACACACACACTGAAGGAGTGGAGTCACTAAAATAGAGACTCAAGAAGATCAGCTCAAAGGCCTTATACGGAGATCTTTTAGGATATTGCTGAAAAAAAGTATTTCACAAGGAAAAATGGCACTATCTTTTATTTGGTTATATTGCCAAGGAGGCCTTTCTCCTACTGACCAGGTTTATTCCATTTCAGCTAAAGAAAGGAAGACACATCAAAGAACTCAAACATTATTTAGGGCCAATCTACCTGAGTTCCATGTATAGCATCTGAATGATCAATTGCAGGAATAGGATCAACTATAACAAACATAGTGTTGAATATTTAGAAACTGAGGCCAGGGTATAAAAAAGGTATGCAAGATACTTACATCTCTAATGAAATGTTCAAGTGTAGCATAAGCAATGGCGATTCCATCATGGGTGCTCGTCCCCCTTCCCAATTCATCCAAGATAACCAAAGACTGTGGTGTTGCTTTTCTTATAATTTCTGCTGTGTCAGTCAGTTCTTCCATAAATGTACTCTGTCCTTTATATATGTTATCTGAAGCCCCCATCCTAAAAACAAATGACAATATACTTATTTTCCTTCATTATTAGGATGCCAGACATTTTCTGAATAATCATTATAAAAGATTTCCATGAGTCTATGTACTTTGAGCCAATAACAGCTAAAATTACATTAAACAAACAAAAAAATGTTGGATATAAACTGTGTCTAACATCAAACGGCACTTTATAGAAACATTCTGGAGAGAATCCAAGGTATTGGACAGAGCTCTTGAAAAGCAGGGGAACCTCTGACTAGTCATTTCAAACCGAAGTTTTGGTATTTACAGGGAAAAACAATACTTGTCTGTGTTGCTGTGTTTAAAATGCATGAGTAATAGTATACTGTACAGTCAAAGACTTTTTCCAGTGTTTCCTTAAGAGTCCACATTGATATTACAAATTAAAGGACCACACTGAAATAAAACTATTTTTTATTAGAACTAAAAATTATGGAAGCTTAATAGCCTCAGACACCTAACACAGGTTTCTAAAGTGGACTTCATGGAATAGAAGTGCTTAAGCTTAAAGCTCAACATTCAGAAAACTAAGATCATGGCATCCAGTCCTGTCACTTCATGGAAAACAGATGGAGGAAACAGTGGAAACAGTGGCTGACTTTATTTTTCTGGGCTCCAAAATCACTGCAGATGGTGATTGCAGCCATGAAATTAAAAGACGCTTGCTCCTTGGAAGGAAAGTTATGACCAACCTAGACAGCATCTTAAAAAGCAGAGACATTACTTTGTCAACAAAGGTCCATCTAGTCAAGGCTATGATTTTTCCAGTAGTCATGTATGGATGGATGTGAGAGTTGGACTATAAAGAAAGCTGAGCACTAAAGAATTGATGCTTTTGAACTGTGGTGTTGGAGAAGACTCTTGAGAGTCCCTTGGACTGCAAGGAGATCCAATCAGTCCATCCTAAAGGAGATCAGTCCCGAGTGTTCATTGGAAGGACTGATGTTGAAGCTGAAACTCCAATACTTTGGCCACCTGATGCAAAGAGCTGACTCATCTGAAAGGACCCTGATGCTGGGAAAGATTGAGGGCAGGGGGAGAAGGGGATGACAGAGGATGAGATGGTTAGATGGCATCACCGACTCAATGGACATGAGTTTGGGTAAACTCCGGGAGATGGTGATGGACAGGGAGGCATGGCGTGCTGCGGTTCATGGGGTTGCAAAGAGTCGGACACGACTGAGCGACTGAACTGAACTGAACTGAAGAGATATCAAGAAACAGGTTCAAAAAATTTAAGAGTTCTTTCCTGTAAGACTTCTTAGAGCCTTTAATATTCTACTATACATTATGCATTTCTTACAACATATCTAATACATAGCATTTCAAACTCATTTAACCATGGACCCCTGAAACTTCCTCTGGAGCACCTTCTGACAATAATGGTCTACAGAGCACATTTCGGAAAATGTACAAAAGAAACGGGGGGGCGGGGGTGAAATTAGGTATACGCACTCCAGGCAACTCAGTCAGCGGCAAAACCTAGAATTGACTCTGACCCACTAGCCAGCTTTGTAAATGCTGTAACTATTTATATTTTCTCAGCAAAATACCTTCATCAATTCAGCTTTTCTACAACAGTTCACATGTGACCCACAGCAGGATAATGTATCTCTTATTTCTGGAGGAACTCATGGTGAAACCAAGTCTTCATCAATCTGTGACTGGAGCCCTGCAGTGGGCAGGAGGCAGAGTGTAATTCCCCCCAACCCAAGACTGGTGGAGCCTTAGGAGAACTGCTCTAGTGGCATTTAGAAACTATAATTAATTACATCTCTGATGGAGGTGATATGGGTTTACTCAAAGTGCTGCTGATTTTATCCATTTTCAAATCGGTAACCACAAAACATAATTTCTGAAATGTTGCTAACTTAGGAGCATTCTGGTTACTTTATCAAAGTTCAAATTCTGTTATTTACCTCAATTTCAAAGTTCACTTTACCAATATATTCCCTACCACAAAGCAAGAATATTAAACTTTCCTATCTCTGCAACCACACTGAATTCTTCAGAATATTAATGTTTGATCCTCACTTAACGATATTTTATTTTATTCCTGACTGTGAACTGATGAAACGAACATATCTTTGGCTGACAATGAAATAGCTCTGATAAGGGCAAATGTCTGGGAGGGGGTGGTCTTTGATTCAAGAATTAGAATAACAAGCAAGCATGGGATAATATTTCAATGCAACGGTTTACGTATAAAGCACTTCTTAGAAATACTACGGTAACAGAACAGTTTCACTGGAACTGCAGGTACTGTAGAATGCTCTTGGGAAAGATATTACAAGGTGAGATTTCAAATCAGGAGGGAAGAGTGAATGATCAATCAAAAAAAAAAGATGGTAGCTAATTGGTTGCTTCAGGGGAAAAAAAAAAAAAAATCAACAAAGATGTGTCCTTACTCAAATCATATTCCAAAATAAATCTATACAAATTTAAGAGCAGAATGTAAAAACAGAAACCATAAACATACCAAGCAGTCTAGATGAAATATAATCTCTAGACAGATAGGTGGGTGGCTTTATATACTGATCTGCGTGTGCGTGCTCAGTCGTGTCCGACTCTGTGCGACTCCATGAACTGTAGCCTTCCAGGCTCCCCTGTCCATGGAATTTTCCAGGCAAAAATACTGGAGCAGCTTGCCACTTCCTATTCCAAAGGATCTTCCTGACCCAGGGATGGAACCTGCGACTCTTGCGTCCTGCATTGGCAAGTGGATTCCTCACCACTAGTGCCACCTGGGAAGCCTACATGGCATCAACACGTGTGAAACAAAACCCCATGGTACCAGCACGTCTCACAGTATTACAGGGTTTCTGTCCTTAAGGAGGTTGGGCCAGGTTTGGGTGGATCTTGGATGTATTTTCATTAAACAATGGTCTCGACTCTACTATAAGACCAGTGGTTTTCAAATATCTTTTTATCTGTTAAATCCTTTGTTCACATGAAATTTTATAAAGAAACTCACTCTGCAGATAGGATAAAAGGAACACTGATGTGGCCAAGAACCCAGCACAATGAGGCTCACTTTCCCACCTAGAGGGGGCTCTGTGGGAATCTTAACACCTTGTAGAACAGTCTGAAGGCCACTGCATTATTAGCAGCCAACACATTTTTTTTCACAATTCCATTTTTCCATAGCACCTGATGATAAAGTAGCAATACTGCTCAGCAGACAATGAAGAAATGCTGGCAATTAAACAGTCACTGGGGTCACTAGGGAAGTATGTGTTTGTCACTGTGGCAACTGTTTATTGATAAAAATATTTTTTTGTTAACTTTCTAAGAAATTTAAGAGATTCCTCTTCTTAAGAAATTAATTTTTCCCATAAACTTCAGCAATATAATAACTTTATAAGATTCTGATGGACAAAGAATTTTATCACTAAACACATTTTCCTGTCTTGGTTACTAGGAAACAATTGAATAACATCTTAAAATAATAGCAAACAGCAACAGTGACTTTATCTTATGTTTCTATGCTAATTTCTCCTTCATCTTTGAATAGCATCTTACTTTCTTATTATCCTGCTCTGTTGTATATATCCCAGTAAACTGCCTAAAATAAGTTTTTAAAACAAGGCAGGGTTTAGCATCCTTAACAAAAAGTCTCTAATTTTCTATCACTCCAACAGGCATTTACAAGACATCTTACGGGACAATGATTTTGAATTTTTTCAAATGTTAAAATATATTAGAGATTTAAGAAATTTCAGAACATATGTCATTGCTATCATTCTGCCTGTAACTGTATTCACATGCAGTGAAAAATGGAAAATGCACTCTTTAGGTTTCATCTCAGAGTTAGTTTGCTCTGAGTAGACGGGTTACAGATATGTGATTAAGAAAAAAAAAATCACTCTGATATTTTTAGGAGTGGAGGCTGACTAATCTTTCTAATCCCCCACCCTCTCTTCGTCTATAACCCTTATATAGGTCAACAAAGCTTAATAAAGCATTAATGGAGAAAAGAAATTACTACTTTTTTGAATCAGTTTCTAAAGTCAAGAACACTTCCATGAAAATCTGAGCAAGGGTTTGTTTTCATGAAGTCTTGATATTTTGAAATAACATTCTAGATGTTTCTAAATTATAGCAAATGGGTGGGCCTCTGTCCATTCAAAACAAAATCTCTGGGCCTTATGAAAGGAAAATGTTAGCATGAGAGAAATACTGCAATTAACAGGGGGAAAAAAAGATTCTTTATATTTAAAGAAAGTAACTGGAGCTTAAATATCAAAATTGCTAAATAGAGGCAAAGATTATTTGTATGCATCAGGATTTTTGACATATTTTAAGTGCTTTTAACATAATATATACTTTATATAAGTATATATTATTTTACATATATATGGCTTATATATATATATATAATATATTATATTATATAAGTATATATTATTTTACATATATATATATGGCTTCCCAGGTAGATCAGTGGTAAAGAATTGGCCTGCCAATGAAGCAGACTCAGGTTCAATCCCTGGGTTGGGAAGATTCCCTGGAGAAGGAAATGACAATCCACTCCTTGCCCAAGAAATGCTATGGACAGAGGCACCTGATAGGCCACAGTCCATGGGGTCACAAAAGAGTTGGACACGACTTAGCGACTAAATAACAACAACAGCATGCATATACATATATATGTGTGTGTATACACACACACACACACACACACACACACACACACACAAAACTAAAATTTACCATTTTAACATTTTTAGGTGTATAATTCAGTGGTATTAAGCACATTCACAATGCTATACAGTCATCACTACTACCCATCAGCAGAACTTTTTCATGATCTCAAAATAACCCATTAAAAACTAACTCCCAATCTCCCCTTCCCTCAGCTCTTGTCTCTACAAATTTACCTCTTCTAGTTTCTCAGGTAAGTGAAATCACACTCTATTTGTACTCTGTTTTGTATAGAAGGGCTTTTATATTAGCTCACTTTGCCTTCTTTTTGAAACTGAAGATGTTCTACTCACTTCACTTTGCTAAAAACTTTGCAGAATTCTGTACAGTATTGGTGTCTTCGCTTTTTTTTTTTTTTTTTTTGGATATTATCTAAATTTTACAAAAGGAAAATAATCTCCTGAATAACAAAATACTCTAATTTTGAAGAAGGATGGTCTAAGGGAAAAAAAGTTAAAGTCTAAGAAGAGAAAATGCTGAAAATGATTACCAAATATTGAAAACTGTGTATACACAGCATGGTATTTAAAAGGTATAAAGAAATGTGAAGTAGTAGATTTGTATCACATTTAAGTAAACATAAACATTAACCCAGCAATGGAATGAAATCACAAATAATTTACCACTACACACGTGCACTTTTAAAAGTGTGGAAGGTCATATACCTAAAGAACAATGGTTTTCAGGTCTGAAATTATAAGTGATCTAAATTTTTTTCCTTTTTGAGCTTTTCTATAGTTTCAAATTTGCAATGAACAAGCTTTACAGTGTCATCAGAAAAACACATGTTATTTTAAAAAATCACAATACATTAAAATACTTTGTACTCTACTGATACATTTAAAACACTTTACACTCTACTGTATCATTACATTAAGACAAAGCAAAATGATTGTAATTACCAAGAAGAATAACCAGCTTTCTTCTACCAATATCAATAATACCTTATTAGCAGCAATGAGATTATTATAATAGAAAAGAAAAAGGTTTATTTGTCTAGTATACCTGTTTCTACTAACAGCTGCAATCAGATCACACTATGGTATTTAAAGGCAGTTTATAACAACTATGACAGTGAACTGCAAATATAACCAAGCAAAAAACCACTACAGCAATCTTTCTGGGTCGATGGAAACATGCTGAGAATCAAGGCAGCAATCCAGGAATGCCAGACTTTTATGGGCTCACATGAAACCACAATCACTAGAACCACCTACAAAGCACATGCACACCACATAACAAGGACACAGGTGTTTTCCTATCAAAAGAAACTCACAGTATGCTGAGCGGGCAAATCATTGTCCAAAACATCTACTAGTCTACACAGGGGGATGGTCCCAAGAAATTCAAAGGAAAATAGCTAACTATTTCTTAACTATTTTCTGTGAAAAAACACAAATAATTAAAGCCATCAAAGGAAGGATTTAAAAGAATTGAAAAGATTGAAATTGGAACATTTTCTAATACCATATACAAAAATAAACTCAAAATGGTTAAAGACCTAAATGCAGAACCAAATACTATAAAACTCCTAGAGGGAAACATAGGCAGAACACTCTTTGACATAAACTGCAGCAATATCTTTTCCATCTTTTAGAGTAACAAAAAGAAAAGCAAAAATAAACAAATGGAACCTAAAAACTTAAAAGCTTTTGCACAACAAAGGAAACTGTAAGCAAAATGAAAAGACAACCTACAGAATACAAGAAAATATTTGCACATGATGTGATTGACAAGGGATTAATTTCCTGAATATACAAATAGCTGATATAGCTCCGTAAAAAAAAAAAAAAAGTACACAATTAAAGAAGGAGAAGACCTAAGCAGGGGTTCTTAATTACAGAGTCCAAGATTCTCCTTCGTCACACTGATAACACTTGAATCTCCAGGGAATTTACATTTCAGGGACATGCCTGGAATCTGCATTTAAAACGAAACCAAATAAAACCCTCAGGTGACTCTGAAGCATTAAATTCATACAACCACTTCCCATCAAAAAGATGAAGTGAGAGATCTCATTTGGCAGACAAAGCTATAGGAGCTAAATAAACCAGAGAGACACTCATAAGGCAACATTTCTGATGCCAATAAAATTCTCAACAGCCCACTCATCTAGTAAAATACAATGTGGTTTTTAGTGCTAGTATTTACTACCAACTAGACAAACACATACTGACTCAAGATGTTTTCTTTCTATTCAACAAGGATATATATTTTTTAATAAATACTCCACAGTAGGTACTCAATCAATATGTCCCGAGTTAAACTAAATTGGGCAAACAGACCAGTTATCATTCACACAGCCAAAAGCAAACATTTAAGATAATTTAAGTATCTGAAGACCTATTACCTTCAAATTCTCTCTCAGAACAAACACACTGGAGCCATTCTGGTTACACAGCATTGCTAAAGCTGGGGGCCATAAGAAACAGTTTATGTGGGGAGCGTGGCATGAAAATTACTAAGCAGGGGCCACTTAATGTAAATACCCCTTTGTACCAACATTTAACTGACATAAATAGACATAAATTATGCTGAGAGAAGCCAATTGTTTTATTTTGAAACTAGACAATAATTCATCGCTTTTCTAAAACTTAATTACTGAGCCTAAAGCACTGAATAAGGTTTAAGTTTGCATTTATCAGGACAACAAAAATTTGACCTTAATTCAGTGATGCACTCAAAGATGTTAATGATCCTTGGAAGTAAATGTCTAGAAATATTTCACTGATGAGTACATATATCACAATACACTGATATAAATATACCAATTAAGGCCAAATGTGTAGGTTTGCCAAAATTCTATTTTTAAAAAATGCTTCTTATTCAGAGAAAGGATCATATGAGGTTACAACATTCATCCCAAAGCCTCTTGCTGTTCAGCTGTATTGGTAAAGCTTTATTTCTTTAGGAGGGTGGAAGTTACACAGGGGATTGTATTCTTCTTACAGCACAGCACATAGTAGGTACTCAATAAATATTTATGGAAAACATGAATTTAGACCTAGTGTTGTAAATATCCAATTAATAATGAAAAAATAACCAATTGAAAGATACAGCCTGAAGCCACATGTTATGCATTTATGTTAGATTTTATTATATTTTCCATTGAGCACAAAAAAGATTTGAAGTGATTTGGAATAATAATATGAAGAGTTACAATGAATAGGAAAGTAATATTACAAGCCATACAGCAGATTCTCAAGTTTGAACAGCAAATACAGCATGAGCTTTTAAAACGCTAAATTTAGGGTCTCAGGCCAAAGATTCCAATATAATAGGTCTGTGACAGGCTTTATGAGAAAAGTAGCATTTTTAACAAGAAACTCTGATTCTGATACAGCTGTTCTCAGAATCATGCTACAGAAGTACTCATGGGAGAAACAGTCCCATGTAAGAAGAGAAGGGGAAAAACAAACCCCGAATTTATTTCTACACTTCTGCCTTGAATTTAGCTCTTGCCTTCTTGGCAATCAACACAAAAAGTAACTAAGGAGAAAGCAGCCATTGGCTGAAAACAAGAGGCCTGGCGGTTAGGGAAGGTCAATAAATTGCTTCAAATCTCTTTGTAAACAGGCAGCGTACGCACATGAAGGAAAAAAATTCCTTAGCATTAATAAAAAGTGATTTATCAGATGGTACTTTATGTAAAACATATTAAGTGACAGGAATGAAAATGTCTTTAAGAGCAATTTTAGAGAATATAGAGAAACATCATCAAATGGGTATTCTTATTCTAATTCATTTTAAAGCATCAGGAAAAATTTTATGCACTGCTGATGGATTCTAAACTGGTCCAGCCTCCTTGAAAACCAAGACAGATGCACTTTCCTTATACTCCACCAACCCACTCCTAGATAAAGTCCAGAATCAGCAAACTCACTTGTGTACTACATGTGTGTAAGACAAGTATCAGCACTTTTGATATTTGCAACCAATTTGGATATTAGATATTAATAAAGGAAAATGGATAAACTATGGTACATGCATACAGTGGACTACCATAATTAGAGAAAAATTAGTGAACTAGATTTGAATCCATAACAATGAAGTTCATAAATAAAACACTGACGGGGGAAAAGCCACTTATAGAAGTTTAAAAACATGCCAAATAATTCTGTGTATTGTTTCAAAACATACCTATATTGTAAAAATACAGAGAAATTCATGGGGTAAAAACCAGAGTCAAAAAGGACGGTTACTATGGATGGAGTGGAGAGGAATGGGACCAGGGAGGACTATGGGTTCAGCTGTATTGGTAAAGCTTTATTTCTTTAGGAGGGTGGAAGTTACACAGGGGATTGTAATATGTCTGAATAATTTCATACTAAATAAATGAAAAATGTGAGGGTATAATATTAAACCATACCCTAGTAAAAATTTAAAATCCTAGGGATACAACTGAATGTGGTCCACACAGACTCCTTTTCAACAGTAACAAGAACAGAAGGTGAGGACAATGAATGGATAGGGAACAGGGTCCTTTCTACTAGAGCAGTGCATCCCAGATGGAGCTTTCAGAGGCTGAAGAGTTCAGAGAACCTCTGTATGGCAGATATACAGCAGCCAATAACAGCATGACTCTAATCCATATGAACTGATAGGCAACTCAGTTCCTCCACAAATTAGGAAATAAAAGCAATCTACATAACAATAATGCTTAGTATTAATATAATTGGGTTTTCCTGGTAGCTCAGATGATAAAGAATCCACCTACAATGCAGGAGACCTGGGTTCGATTTCTGGGTTGGGAAGATCCCCTGGAGAAGGTGATGGCTACACACTCCAGTATTCTTGCCTGGAGAATCCCATGAACAGAGGAGCCTGGCGGGTTATAGTCCATGGGGTTGCAAATAATCTGACACAACTGAACAACTAACACTAACATTTTAAAAAGAGAAGATTTATGTATACTTGTAAATTTGCAGAAAGTTGTATAAAGGACCATAAATAGATGCTGGCCTGAGGAGAAGGTAAACATTTCACTTTATACCCTATTACACCGCAAACAGTATTCGCAAGAAGTTTCTATTACTTTATAATTAAACAACAGAACTCTCCAGCAAGGGCTTGGGGAAATGTGACTCAATCTTGGCCACCTTCTAACCCATCTGGACACATGAAAAACTCAACTTTCAGACCCTACCCCAAATTAGAACCCCTGAGGTTACGGTCCAGTACCAACATATTTTAAAAGCTCCATTAAAAAGAATCCAATGTACACAAGGGTTAAAAACTCAAGAGATGTTAAATATGCAAATGGAAATGTTTCTGTTATGAAAATCAAAAACACCAGGTATACTGATCTGACAGAAAGCCATCAATTCCTAGTAGGAAGAACTAGCACTAGAGGTTCGGTTAAAACTTTGGAAACATAAGATCCGATATGTTGCTGGGAAGCTTTAAAGCTTTCGAACCCCAAATTCCATGCAACTGAGTTAGGAAGAGAAGTTTACCCTAGGAAAAAAGTATTCCCAGACAACAACCAAATACACATTTCACTATCCTCCTAGGAAACATCTCATTTTGACTGATACTACCCTTGACTGGGGGTGGGGGGGTGGGGAGGTGTTTACTTAATTACATGTTTATTTCAGAATTTAAAATATATTCATAAACCAAAGAAAAAAAGTCACCATAATGCCATATCCTTCACAATGATTTTGGAATAGAGCCTTCTATCTAGATGGTTTGCACTGCATATATTTACATATATATTATAATTTCTCTACAAAAGTGGAATCATACCAAATGCCACGCTCTGTAACCAGCTCTTTTTCATGTATTTTAACAAAAATATTCTTTTATGTAATACTACCTCTGGATGGGTCCACCAAGACCAGGTAACTATAAAATGTATCTTCAAGTAGTTGAATAAACTAATGAGTTTAAAGGAGTTAACTCAGAATGAATACTACTATACTGGGCTTCCCAGCTGGTGCTAGTGGTAAAGAACCTGCCTGCCAGTGCAGGAAACACAAGAGACATGGGTTTGATCTCTGGGTCAGGAAGATTCCCAGGAGGAGGGCATGGCAATCCACTCCAGTATTCTTGCCTAGAAAATCCCATGAACAGAGAGCCTGGGTGGGCTACAGTCCATAGCATCACAAAGAATCAGACATGACTGAAGCAACTTTGCTATTGTATACCGAAACAACAAATTCAGCGTTGTCAAGGTTTAAAGCTCAGGTGTTCTCTTATGCAGTGACTGGTCACTACTCTAGTTCCTTAAAGCCATCCCTGGTTGCTGAGATCCAGGCACGCCTTCATGCCATCAGGGCGGAAGAAAAAGCTCATATCTCATGTGAACACCCGCCGTGTCAGCTACTTCCTGAATAACAAGAGGAATGGCTCTACCACCGCTCCATTCTGTGGGGCTGGAGCCTCTGGGCCAAGGATTCTTACCTGTTTTACATCCTGCGAGCTCCAAAACAGTAAGTGCCAGGGGGTTATACTTGGTTAACGTCTTTCAAGGATAACAACTAAGACCAGAAATTCATAGTGGTTTCACATCCTTTAAAAAATATTCTCGAAGTCTGTAAAGCTGATATTATCAAACTTTTGTTCCATAGGTGCCAGACCTGAAGCTAAGTTTAGAAAAGGAGTGCTACACTAACATACATACGAAGACAGACTTTTAAATCCAAAATACTAATGATACAAACTCTAGAGGAAGGAACAAAACTCAAATTGACTGAGCACCTATTATATGCCAGGTACTTTATGTACTTAACTTTTATTTCTCACAATAATCTATGATTTAAGCAGTATAATCTCCATTTTTATAGGTGATAAAACTGAAAAGTCAAGTTAATTTAGTAAAGGTCACATAGTTGTTAAGTGGAAAAGTGGGATTTGTACTCAATTATAACACATCTTTTTTTTTTTTTTTCCTTTAAATAAAAGGACACCACACTTCTTTCAAGGCCCTACGTGAAATAACTAGTGCATGGTCAGGAAATTGGTTAATTTATATGGAAACCTGCATTTTCTGTCTCTAAAGCTTCCATCTTTTCCTGATACTAACCTATCTACTTACATCTTCAGGCCAGTTCAGTTCAGTCACTCAGTTGTGTCTGACTCTTTGTGACCCCATGGACCGCAGCACACCAGGCCTCCCTGTCCATCACCAGTTCTGCGAGTTTACCCAAACTCACGTCCATTGAGTCGGTGATGCCATCCAATACAACCATCTCATCCTCTGTCGTCCCCTTCTCCTCCTGCCCCCAATCCTTCCCAGCATCAGGGTCTTTTCAAATCAGTCAGCTCTTCGCATCAGATGGCCAAAGTATTGGAGCTTCAGCTTCAGCATCAGTCCTTCCAATGAACATTCAGGACTGATCTCCTTTACGATGGATTGATTGGATCTCCTCACGGTCCAAGGGACTCGAAAGAGTCTTCTTCAACATCACAGTTCAAAAGCATCAATTCTTCGGCGCTCAGCTTTCTTTCTAGTCCAACTCTCACATCCATACATGACTACTGGAAAAACCATAGCCTTGACTAGAGGGACCTTTGTTGGCAAAGTAATGTTGCTGCTTTTTAATACATTGTCTAGGTTGATATTATCAAGAGATAAGAGAATCCTAGTGACCCATCCAACAAAGGTCCATCTAGTTAAGGCTATGGTTTTTCCAGCAGCCATGTATGGATGTGAGAGTTGGACTGTGAAGAAAGCTGAGCGCCAAAGAATGATGCTTTTGAACTGTGGTGTTGGAGAAGACTCTTGAGAGTCCCTTGGACTGCGAGGAGATCTAACCAGTCCATACTAAAGGAGATCAGTCCTGGGTGTTCACTGGAAGGACTGATGTTGAAGCTGAAACTCCAATCCTTTGGAAGAGTTGACTCACTGGAAAAGACCCTGCTGCTGGGAAGGATTGGGGGCAGGAGGAGAAGGGGACGACAGAGGATGAGATGGCTGGATGGCATCGCTGACTCGATGGACATGGGTTTAGGTAGATTCCGGGAGTTGGTGATGGACAGGGAGGCCTGGCATGCTGTGATTCATGGGGTTGCAAAGTTGGACACGACTGAGCAACTGAACTGAGTGACCCACTCAGAACTGGGCAAAGTCTTGGGTTTTATTCTATTTCTGTCAAGTTAAGCCAGCACCGTTTCATGAGTGCTGTCAAAAGACACAAAAATCCTGAGTCAGAGACAAAGGACTTATTACCCATGTTGGTTTGTATCAGCTGTTAAGTCCCGTAGGGAGAATGCAAAGGGCTCCCCATGGATGCTGATACGGTGCATGCAGTGGGTCATTAATGAAGCAGAAACACTGAGCTTGAGGACTGACTACTTGTACAACAAACAGGAGCCAGCTTCCTCATTGAGGGGAGATGTCACCTCTTCTCTCAATATTGCTTACTGCAAGTCCAACCCTGACAAAAGCCTAGGTAGGGAGAAATCGGGTTTTCTTGGTATACTTAGCAGGAACATGCAGAGACACTCAGGGCCCATGACAGACTGCTTCTACCAATACAAACATGACCTTGAGGTCCATGAAACAACAGCTACTTAAAGGGTAAAGCATAAGAGAATGTTTCATATTTATGTGTTTAAATCTTTATAATCTATTTATTTCTTTACTTCTTTAACTAATTCACAGTTAAAAGTTTGCTAATTAACTAGTGTTTTAAAGTGTGCTCAGTCATGCAGTATAAAAGACTAGTATCTGTCTATATTTCAGACAGATCTAGAGATCCAAATAGATTTAGATTTGATTTGTTTGCCCTGATTTTATAGCTTGTGTTACAAACTTTTACCTCATGTTTGGTTGTCTCTCTTTCCATGACATTAGCAGCCATTTCTAATTATTGCCTAGATGTATAATGACATTAGAGATTGAAAAAAAAAAAAGAGAGGGAGGGTGATATTCTAATTCCACTATTCCCTCTTTGCTAGCTGGAACACTGCTATAAAGGGAAAATTCTTCTCATCATCTTTTTTTGAAAGACATGGTAGCTGCTTGATTCTCCCCTTTATCTTTAAATTATCATTCTCCAAAGCGACTAATGACTTCTTGTTTTAAGTATCATGAATTCATTCTAATATGCTCCAAGGTGTGACCAATGCATCTTTTTTTAGAATCATAAATTCATGGACATAAACATACGACACTGGACATCCCTCTTAAACATGTTTAAGTCTACCACTCAAAAACAAAACAAGTCCCTTACTGGATTTCTCACCTCCTCTTCCCAGCCGATCTGCTCCAGTGTCATCTACTAACTCTATTTCCTAACCTCTCATTTACTGTTGAACCCTCTATAACTGGAGGGTTAAAGGTATAACCTCCCACCACCCAAACATAACAGTTCCTGCAAAGGTCACTAGTCACATTCATTTTGCTAAAACCAAGGTGGACTTTTGAGGCTTCATCTCATTCAGCTACTGTGGACCACTCTTCCTTGAAGCACTTTTCCCCATGCTCCCATGATACTGTGATGCCCTGGTTTTTCCCCTACCTCTCTGGCTACTCCTCCTCTGTTGGTTTTTCAAGCTTATTCTTCTTACTCAGCCATGACATGTTGGCAGTTCTAAGGCTCAATCTTGGAACACTGTCTTCTTCACTATACTCTCTGCCATCAGGATCTCATTCACACCCAGGATTTCACTCTCCACTTACACAAAGATGTCTCACAACAAATCTATATTGTTACCTTTCATCTTTCCCTCTGAACTCGAATTTTATATTCAACTGACTACGTGACAGCTTTCTTAAGGTCTAAGAGTGTTTTTACCTACTGCATACAAACATACAGTCAATACTCAGTCATCAAAAAGAATGAAATAAGGCCATTTGCAGCACCATGGATGGACCTAGAGATTATTATACTAAGTGAAGTAAGCCAGGCAGAGGAAGACAAATACCAAGATATCACTCATATGTAGAATCTGTTTTTTAAAAAATGATACATATGAACATATTTACAAAATAGAAACAGACTCACAGATTTCAAAAACAAACTTATGGTTACCAAACGGGAAACACGGGGAGAGGGATAAATTAGGAGCTTGGGATTAACATACACACACTACTATATATAAAATAAATAACCAACAAGGACCTACTACATAGTACAAGGAACTCTACTCAATATTCAATAGTAACCTATATGGCTAAAGAATCTGAAAAAGAATGAATATGTGTGTATCTATAACTGAAGCACTTTGCTGTACACCTGAAACTAACAACATTGTAAATCAACTATACTCCAATAAAACTAAAAACAAAAGTCAGGATCCATGAAAAAAAAAAAAAAAATCATCCTCTTCCAGTAAATGCCACCATTCTCCAACCAGATGCACAAACTACTCTCATCTCTGAAAACTCCTTTTATTTATCTCAGCCTCATACCTGTCTCATCAAGTCCTGTTGATTTATCTTCTAACTGCCTTTCAATTATGACTCCTTTCCACTTTAACACTACAAACCCAGTTCAAACTACTGATACCTCTCACCAAGGCCACTGTCTACTGATAACATTGGTATGATCAACTGTGTTCTTTCTCCAAATATCTTCTGCATTGTAGCCAGTGTAGAGGTGATCACGCCAAGCCTTTCCGTGGTTTCCCATGGCTTTTACACAAATTCTTAACATGGCCTACACTCTGTGTAACTTGCCTATTGTCTTCATCTTCATATCTTCATTGAAAATCATGCTCCCCTAGTGAGCCACCACTCAGTCTGTTGTTGTCTATGTGTTTTGTTTTGTTTTTAATGTGAAAGGACTTTGCACATGCTGCTTCCTTGGTCTGAAATGCTCTTTCTTCAATTTAACTCCTCCTTCACATACATATCACTTGTTAAAGGGAGCCTTCCCCTGACCTTCCTGACCAGATCAGATCCCAGTACCACAGGCAGTCATAGCCTCTTGTACACAACCTTTGTAGACTTGTCATATCTGCAATTTTACATTTCTTTTATGATTTTTTGGTTTATGCTAATCTTCTCCATCAGGTAAACTTCATGGGAACAGAAACTATGGTTGCTTTGTATCCCGAGTGCTTGTCATGTTAGATGTCGTTAGTACATGTTGGATGAATGAACAAATGGAAACGAATGGATAAATATCCAAGTTTGTGGAAATTAACATGCATTGCCCTTTTCCAATGTTTGCTCTCATTGAATGTACTTTATATAAATATTTTATGTACACAGAACAGTGTTTATTCATTGATAAGAATGTTATTATAGTAATTTTATAAACATGTTATTATCATAAAGGTTAGCTGTTGTTATCACTGAATTCATTCCTTGTGGCAGAAACTATTTTCAGGTTACCTCTGAATCTATTCCTGAACACCCTGTCCCTTACCTAACTCCATTATAAAACTAGACAAAATCAAATTCATAACTTGTTTCCCTTATAATTTATATCGCCATGAGACACAGTTCTGGTTAGTGAAATATAAGTGAAAGCCTTCTGGGAAGCTTCTGAAAAGGTATGGACTTCCTGAAAAACAGAAGAAGTCTTTGCATTCCTTTTCCGTTTTTCCTCATGTGAATATCAGCGTGATGTCTAGATTCACAGTAACTATCTTGCAACTATCAGGAGAAGACAACAAAACTGCAGAGCCACTAAAACACCAGAAGCGGCCACCTACTTCAGGCCTTTTTGTTCAATGAGAAAGTAAAACCTATTTTCTTTTCTACTACTTGTGTATAAAAATACTCCTGATATTCTGCTAACTAGATTTTCTTCCAGAAAAATTACCTTACATGGGCCAAGATATTTTTTCTCTTTCTTTTTATTTTCCTTTCTTTATATCTTTTTTCTCCTAATAAAATTTCTGTCACTTTCCCTAATAATGTAACCAAAATAAAATATCTAGTATATTTGTCTTAGGAAACAGAAAATTAATTATAATTTTAAAAACTAAAGAAAGATTTTTAAAATTTCTTGAATGTGAAAGACAGTTGTGTCTGACTCTTTGTGACCCCATGGACTATACAGTCTATGGAATTCTCTAGGCCAGAATACTAGAGTGGGTAGCCTATCCCTTCTCCAGGGAATCTTCCCGACCCAGGAATTGAGCCGAGGTCTCCTGCATTGCAGGCGGATTCTTTACCAACTCAGCTATCAGGGAAGCCTAGTTAATTTACAAATATAAGGAGATCAAAATAACATTTGTTTGGTGATATGGCATAAAACAGAATTTAAGTTGCTTTGCTTTTGCTCATTCTTAGATATAAAACCAAGCTTTAAAGTATTCTAATGTCTATTCAAATACATGAACATTAGCTTGTGATATATTCTGATGTCTTCAAGGGTTAAATATTAAATAAGCAGGAAAATAAATCAGATACTCTATAGACATACTTTGACTATGTGCTATACACTGTATTTACTTTTCTCTAAAAATTAAGTGTAGGAAGTATAAATAATACTTTAAGAACTCATAAATCTGAATAAGTAGATTAAACTATGAATCTTAACCCATGGGACCAGGATATTTCACCTATATTCCAAATATGGCATGCAATTTAGGTTTATATGTTGAGGGTAAGTCTTAGCCTCCTTGGAGCAAAAAGGAATATGAATTAAATTATCTTGGGCCAGTGGCTTTTCCCGTCTGCTCTCAGTTCCCCATCTATAAAACAAGGAGGGTTGACCACCTATAAAACATGGAATGCAGACTTCTCTACAGAGCCTGGAAACCAAGTCTCCAAGCTCTCTACCTCTGATTAAGGCAGAGAAGATAACGCTTCTATCTAATTAAATTTTGATCTTCTACATATGATTTCCTTTAAAGAAAGAGCTCAGTAACTAAAAATAACTTGGAAACTATTGGACAAATTGATTTCCTAGGTATCTTCTGATATTAGTTTCATGATGAAGTGATTTCTTTAAACTCCTAAATTCTAAATAGCAAAATCCTATACAGCAAATCTGTTCAACTGAATATGTACGTAAGAAAATTTATGTGACAATGTGGTCTTGATTTATTGACAGAAATATATTCAAATAGAATTCGTGTTTTTACCTTGTGAAAATGCCATCCACAATTCCAATTGTTGCTTCCTCTGCAGGTACATAGGAGCCAATCTGAGCCATGACAGTAATCAATGCAACCTGTTTTATGTACGAGCTTTTTCCACCCATGTTTGGTCCAGTAATTATCATTACTCTCTCCGAGTCCCCCTAGAAAATTAAAAAGCAATTTCACTTATTGTACCAGAGGGGCTCCTATATAATATCTATAATTTACTCCATAAATGGGAATGTATTAGGCAAAGATTATGCTGTGGTATTTAAATGTCACCCATTAAGCATCACAAAGGGAAAGAAGCTCACTGTCTTCAATTTGAACTGTGATATTACAGAACAGTGAATTCTCAGCAGTGCACAAGGTTGTTTCAGAGTATAAAAAGGAAATAACAAGAATCAACCTAGATGAGATAACTCCTATGGTTTTCTCTTTAAATAATCATTAATCTGCTTATGAGTGTCTTTTATATTACTTACGTTTAAAATCTATCAATTTCCATATGTCCATCTTAAAAATTACAGGTATTATATATCTAACTGCAGAAGGCCTAATCTGAATTGGTAGCACATGATATTTTCAGTTATAGATTTTAATATAGATAGTAAAGAGACTGATAATACCAAATTCTAGGTATCAATTTTATCAGCATTTAATTACTCACTGGCATTTCACCAAAGTGAAAAAGGCAGAAAAGCTGCAATACTTGCTGTGATTTAATTTGTAGAACTTACCTGTATTAAACAATTCTAGTACTTGTTAAGCATATCCTAAGAGAAACCATCCAACTGCAGTCCTCTACAGAGGAGTCAGCCTTGGGCATCCATGTGCTTTACTATGTGAACACAATGCCCTGGGCAATACCTGCCTGGTCAAGAGTAGCCAATCCATAACTGACCAACAGCCTAAGAGATGACATAAACGTCTTCTGAAACTAGGCTCATCAAATCATCTCTTGGGAGTTGAAATTGAGAACCATGGAGTGCATGCCTGCATGCTCAGTCACTTCAGTCGTGTCTGACTCTTTGAGCCCCCATGGACTATATATAGCCCACAAGGCTCCTCTGTTCAAAGGATTTTCCAGGCAAGAATACTGGAGTGGGTTGCCATGCCCTTCTCCGGGGATCTTCCTGACACACGGATGGAACCCGTGTCTCCTGTGGCTCCTGCACTGCAGGCAGATTCTTTACCACTGAGCCACTGGAGAAGCCCCAAGAACCATGGAGAGGATCAATCAATTGAAAACCAGAGGAGAGGTTGATAAGAAAGGCAGAACGAAGCTACAAGGCACTGGGGACTGTAAATGAGAAGTTATGAGGAACCAAAAGGTATGACAGGGGTAAAAAGAATAATTAGCAATCAAAGGAAAGAAAAAAAATAGAGAAGAGCCAAAAGGAGTCGAGATGCCTCATGCAAATAATGCGGGTATCAGATTAAAGCATTATAAAGCCTTACAGACTGGTTCCAAATAGGAAAAGGAGTACGTCAAGGCTGTATATTGTCACCCTGCTTATTTAACTTATAGGCAGAGTACATCATGAGAAATGCTGGGCTGGATGAAGCACAAGCTGGAATCAAGACTGCCAGGAGAAATATCAATAACCTCAGATATGCAGATGACACCACCCTTATGGCAGAGAGTGAAGAAGAACTAAAGAGCCTCTTGATGAAACTGAAAGAGGAGAGTGAAAAAATTGGCTTAAAACTCAGCATTCAGAAAACTAAGATCATGGCATCCGGTCCCATCACTTCATGGGAAATGGATGGGGAAACAGTGGAAACAGTGTCAGACTTTATTTTTTGGGGCTCCAAAATCACTGCAGATGGTGACTGCAGCCATGAAATTAAAAGACGCTTACTCCTTGGAAGGAAAGTTATGACCAACCTAGATACCACATTAAAAATCAGAGACATTACTTTGCCAACAAAGGTCCATCTAGTCAAGGCTATGGTTTTTCCAGTGGTCATGTATGGATGTGAGAGTTGGACGGTGAGGAAAGCTGAGCGCCGCAGAATTGATGCTTTTGAACTGTGGTGTTGGAGAAGACCCTTGAGAGTCCCTTGGACTGCAAGAAGATCCAACCAGTCCATCCTAAAGGAGATCAGTTCTGGGTGTTCATTGGAAGGACTGATGTTGAAGCTGAAACTCCGATACTTTGGCCACCTCATACGAAGAGTTGACTCACTGGAAAATACCCTGATGCTGGGAAGGATTAGGGGCAGGAGAAGAAGGGGATGACAGAAGATGAGATGGCTGGATGGCATCACTGACTCGATGGACATGAGTTTGGGTAAACTCCGGGAGTTGGTGATGGACAGGGAGGCCTGGCATGCTTCAATTCATGGGGTTGCAAAGAGTCGGACACTACTGAGTGACTGAACTGAACTGAAAGCCTTACAATTGAGAGGATAAAAAGTAAACCTATTCCATCTCTAAGTTGAAAAAGTGAAAGTGTTAGTTTCTCAGTTGTGTCTGACTCTTTGCAACCCCATGGACTGTAGCCCCCCCAGGCTCCTCTGTCCATGGAATTCTCCAGGCAAGAATACTGTAGTGGGTTGCCAACCCTTTCTCCAGGGGCTCTACCCAACCCAGGGATTGAACTCACAGTCTCTCACATTGCAAGCATATTCTTTACCGTCTGAGCCACCAGGGAAGCACTGAATGATAAAACTTATGATCAAAAGTTTTTTAATTTTTCTACAGATGTTAAAAAATAATAAGCCTATTATAAACAAACATTTGGCATATGAAATGCTTTGAAAATTCTGATTAAATGAGCAGGGTTCTTTTTAAAAATTGATAAAAATAATATAATAAATAGAAGATAATCCAGTATATATTAAAGATTTTAAATCAGTAATTAAAAGTCCTTCAACAAGAAAAACCCAAACTGAGATAATTTTCCCACTAAGGACAGGGAAGCCTGGCGTGCTGCAGTCCGTGCAGTCAGAAAGAGTTGGACATGACTGAATGACTGAAGAACAAAACAGAAAAAAACAGTACCAATCTTACAAAAACTATTCTAGAGAATAGAACAAGAGGAAACTCTTTCCAAATCATTTTGGAAAGCCACCATGATCTTGACACCAAAACCTGACAAGAGCATTACAAGAAAGAAAATTTACAGGTCAACTTCATCCACAAATACATACACAAGACTCCTCAATAAAATATTAATAAGACAATCCAAAGATATATAAACCATTTAGAATTTCTGAGGAAAATAAGGTTGGTTTAATATTCAAAAAGCAGTTAACGTAATTCACATTAACAAAATAAAGAACTCAAATATCCATTCATTTTTAAAAATGCAGGAAAAGGAAATAAAAGGTGTAAGGATTAGAAAGAGAATAATGAAACTCTCATTATTCCTATATGTCATTACTATGTTACCAGAAAATCTAAAGTGATCTATGAAAATTATTAGAATCTACAAATGAACTGAGCAAGTGCTTGAGGTATAAGTTCAGTATTCAAATGCCAACATTATTTCTACATTTCATCAACAAGTAGTTGGAAAATTTTTAAATGATCTAATTTACCACAGTATCAAAAGAAATCAATATCTAGGAATAAATCTAATACAATGAACAAAACTTCTACACAGAAAACTAAAAAATATTATTGAAAGAAATTGAAAAAGGTAAACAGTAAAAACAAGGTTTCTTTTAAAACAAATTTATAAAAGCTTTTGAAGGCTTGATGCTTTTGAACTGTGGTGTTGGAGAAGACACTTGAGAGTCCCTTGGACTGAGAGGAGATCAAACCAGTCAATTCTAAAGGAAATTAGTCCTGAATATTCACTGGAAGGACTGATGCTAAAGCTGAAGCTCCAACACTCTGGCCACCTGATGCAAAGAGCCAGCTCATTGGAAAAGATTCTGATGCTGGGAAAGACTGAAGGTAAAAGAAGAAGACGGCAGAGGATAAGATGGGTTAGACACCATCACCGACTCAATGAACTCGAACTTGAGCAAACTCCGGGAGGTAGTGGAGGACAGGGGAGCCTGGCATGCTGCAGTCCATGGGGTCACAAAGAGATGGACGTGACTTAGCGACTGAACAACAACAACAACATTGTTCAAAAGATGTCAGTAAGAGAATAAAAAATTACAGAATATATGATATATGTACTATATATTTCCCAAAGACATGAATGCAGTGTACATAATGAACTCCCACAAATCAAAAGAAAGACAAACTTCAAGAAAAATGGTAGAGAAACATTTTTTTAAATGACAACAGAAAAAAGCCACAAATGACCAGTAAGATGACAGTCTACTTTAAATCATTAAGAAAACACAAACCAAATCAGGGAGACAACATTAGTTTACTAAATGGCTACAGGTAAAACCAAAAACTGTCAGTACTAAGCTTTGGCAAAGATGTAGGACAACTAGAATTTCTATATACTGTTATTAGGGGAGTAAATAGTATACTATTTTGGAAAACAGCTTCGTAGAGTCTTCTAAAGCTGAAAGTAGACATATCTGAACAATTCTGCTCCTAGGTACATGTCCAACAGAAAGGTACATGATGTACATTTAAAAAAAAACAAAACATGTAAAAGAATGTTCACAGCAATACTTTCATAATAGTACTAAATTGGAAGTAACTCAAATGTTTGTCAATAGAACAGAAAAGTTATACATTTATACAATGAAATTCTCTATGACAATATAAATAAGCACTATGCAAAAAAAAAAAAAAAAGGATGAATCACATAAAACCAATGTTGAATCAAAGAAGCCAGACACAAAGAATATATATTGTATGTTTTTATTATATAAAGCTAAAAAACGAGAACAAAAATAACCAAATTATTATTCTTTGGTAAAAGAAATTAAGAGAGTGCTTATCCTTTAGAGGGGAAGAAGTTATTGGGAGGCCCTCCCTTACTCCACAAGTGGAGATTTTAGAATGTGTTCCTTCCATACTATTCCTCTATTTCTTGACCTGGTTTTGGATACTCATATGGGTGCACTTTGTGAAAATTCATTAAGCGGTACACTTAAGATTTGTACCTAATTCTGTATGTTATGTTTCCATAAAGGTTATCTTCAAAAGGAAATGAATGCATTCTCACAAATTAACCTACCATGCAATATAACTGTAGAAGTTAATTCTTAAACTTCCTTGATAGAGTTAAGTCAATTCAACTTTGAAGAATCAGCTGGGAGAGGAGACTTTGTAAAGCTATAGTAATTAAAAGTGCAATACTGCTTTAGGAACAGGTAAACAGAGAAGTAACAGCAAGCCTGGACATAAAACTATACTGGCATGTGGTATATGTGAGAGTCAGGATGACAAATAAGCAAAAAAGATGCCATGTTCAATAAACAATAGTGGGATAACTGGGTATCCATATAATAAGAGTGAGGCTTGACTCACACAGCCTCTAAATCAATTTAGATGGATGAAAGAAAAAAAATATGAAAAGCAAACAATCTTTTAGAAGAAAACATGGAAGAACAACTTAATGACATGAAGGTAGGGAATAATTTATTTACAAGATAGGATAAGCAACATAAAAATATAAATCATACAGGAAAGTTTCAGTTCAGTTTAGTCGCTCAGTCGTGTCTGACTCTTTGCGACCCCATGAATCGCAGCATGCCAGGCCTCCCTGTCCATCACCAACTCCCGGAGTTTACCCAAACCCATGTCCATCGAGTCAGTGATGCCATCCAACCATCTCATCCTCTGTCATCCCCTTCTCCTCCTGCCCCCAATCCTTCCCAGCATCAGGGTCTTTTCCAATGAGTCAACTCTTCGCATGAGGTGGCCAAAGTATTGGAGTTTCAGCTTCAACATCAGTCCTTCCAATGAACACCCAGGACTGATCTCCTTTAGGATGGACTGGTTAGATCTCCTCGCAGTCCAAGGGACTCTCAAGAGTCTTCTCCAACACCACAGTTCAAAAGCATCAATTCTTGGGTGCTCAGCTTTCTTCACCGTCCAACTCTCACATCTATACATGACCACTGGAAAAACCATAGCCTTGACTAGATGGACCTTTGTTGGCAAAGTAATGTCTCTGCTTTTAAATATGCTGTCTAGGTTGGTCATAACCTTCCTTCCAAGGAGTAAGCGTCTTTTAATTTCATGGCTGCAATCACCATCAGCAGTGATTTTGGAGCCCCAAAAAATAAAGTCTGACACTGTTTCCACTGAAAAGACTAATATATTTGATTAAAATTTTAAAACCTCTGTTATTAAAAGAAGTCACCAAACACAAAATGAAAAGGCATATAACAAAGAAGTAGTGCTCATACTTATTAGTACCATCAAAACAATGGAAAAATAGGCAAAGGACATAAATATATTACATATAGAAAAAAGAAACACAAAAGCCAAAAAGTATTTATCAGAGAAAGGAAAATGAAATCAGCAGCATTTTTCAAGGGACCTACAAGCTATTCCTCATAGTCACATGAAAAAAAAAAAAAAAAAAAGAAATATCAATGGTGAAAATTTCTGAAGGAATAATTTTTAAGAAATAACTTTTTACATTCATCATACTATCAAAAAGTTTAAGTTTGCTTACATAGCGTGTTGGCAAAAATGTGGACAGCAATGTGGAAATGTTTACTGAAGCTAAAGAGCCCATACACTGATCTACATGACACAGTGATTCCCCTTTTAGAAATCTAGGAAAACACACAAGCACTCAAAAAGACATTTATAAAGCTGTTCACTGTAATACTGTTTGTATTCATAATAGACAAAAAAAATAGAAAAAGTCTAATTGTCTATCATTAGGAAAATGAATTGATCTACTTTGTATAATTATTAAAACAATTATTTACAATGTAGAATACAATAAGAAACTTTCACTGGGGTATATTTATGTACTGTTTAAGGATATACAAAAATAATTATATCATATTAAGATACATCTATATCAAATAAAAGAATAAAAACCATCCATAAGGATAATAAATAACATCAGGATAATAGTGAGGATAGCAGGTGAAGAGGGAGGAAAAGAGATGGCAGTTAATTACATATGACCTTAGCTATATGTGTAATCTTTTACTCACTTCAAAAAACACCTAAATTTTCACAAAATGTCAGTCTTTATATTTGAGTGAAGGGTAAATGAGTATCTATTATATTGGTTTCTCTACCTTTTCCTTTGTTTGAAATATCAGGTAGTTAAAAGTTATTTAAGTGAATTACCTTTAAGATTTAATTATTTATTCATGGATAATCATGAACAATCAAGTAACTCTTTACAAAGACACTAGTATAACTTACGAAAAATTCACTTAAGTTTCAAACGACACTTTGTTATTTGGACTTCTTAGTGTATTACACAAAAAACAAGTACTACAGGAAAGCACATAATGGAAAGTGAAAGAATAGAACACAAAGCAGACAGCCCACAGAAGGGTTACTCCAGCCATGTTAAGGCCTCCCATGAAGGCGTGGTTTATGGAGCTACCTGAAGCAGAACTACCCAACTCAATGAGCACAAAAGGGTGGCCGATGGAAATGTGGGAGTCAAATTTTTGTTTAAATCAGTAGTTTAGGGAAGCTATGAGAAAAAGGAAAATCAACACCTTTTATCTTGTAGACACCTTACTGTTTCCAACATCTTAAAAAATAAGAGTAAGTATATTTGGGTCTTTTTTTTTTTTTTTTTATTTGGTCTTCAATTCTGTTTTTCCTTCCAAAGAAAATCAATAATTTGACAGAGTATCTTAAAAAATCTTAATTTAATAACCAAATACTTTAGTAAATAAGATCTGAAGTGATAAAGCAAAATAAAATAGAAAATAGCATTTGTAATCAGAAGACAGTATCAGTTTCTGGCTTTCATTCAGTTCAGTTCAGTTGCTCAGTCATGTCCAACTCTTTTCGACTCCATGGACTGCAGCACGCCAGGCTTCCCTGTCCATCACCAACTCCCAGGGCTTGCTCAAACTCACGTCCATCAAGTCAGTAAAGCCATTCAATCATCTCATGTTCTGTCATCCCTTTCTCCTCCTGCCCTCAATCTTTCCCAGCAGCAGGGTCTTTTCTAATGAGTCAGCTGTTTGCATCAGGTGGCCCAAGTATTGGAGCTTCAGCTTCAGCTTCAGCATCAGTCCTTCCAATGAATATTCAGGACTGATTTCCTTTAGGATGGACTGGTTTGACTCCTCGCAGTCCAAGGGACTCTCAAGAGTCTTCTCCATCACCACAGTTCAAAAGCATCAATTCTTCAGTGCTCAGCTTTCCTTATTGTCCAACTCTCACATCCATACATGACTATTGGAAAAACCATAGCTTTGACTATATGGACCTTTGTCAAGTAATGTCTCTGCTTTTTAATATGCTGTCTAGGTTTGTCAGTATGAAAAGACTTTCATTAACAAGGTACAATCTCATCTTCTCATCTGTAAGAATGAGTAATAGAAATCCTGGCCTTACACAAATTTTGTGAAATTTAACTAACAAAAAAAAACAATGTCAAATTCCTTCAAAATTATAAACACTGTCACAATTTTTGTAAACCACTGTTTCTTAAAACTAAGCCACATGAAGAAAAAAGTTGCAACACACTCAAGAGTATCTGAAACAGAAAAAATGAATGAAAGGAAATGAATTTCAAGTTATTTTGCCTTAGGCTTTATGTAAAAGTCAAATGTGAAACTTACTGGAAGAGTTTGATAAGTAAAATAAGCATGTGTATGCATGGGGCTGCAAAGAGTCAGACATGACTGACTGAACTGAACTGAACTGATGGCACTTACACAAATAGAAATGTTACTTTCTTTTGGATTTAAATTGCGTGTAAGTTAGTGAAAAATGGATAAGCAAATCTGGTACTTCCTATTATTTTCAAGAGGAATGACATTTTTCTTCTACACTTAACTACACAGAAACTGCTGTTGTTTAGAACCACATCATCATGTACATGTCCTTGAATACTTCATCTCTCCTTCAATACAGGATAGTAAAGCTTTTAATTTTTTGATTTCAGAGCCAGCTGATATACAGAAATCAATTCTTTGTACTTAGTGTCTCCAAGCCTTCTTTCCTCACCTGTAACATGGGAAGAAAGGCTTGGAGAAGCTAAGTACCTTGCCCAGTAACACAGAGCTACTACAGTAGCTAACATCCTGACAGATGTCTCAAAGGGAACTTCCACTCAGTGACAAGAAATCACAGTCACTACTAAATAGGAGCAGTGCTTCCCTAGCTCTGGGCTAGCATCCTTGGATTCCTCACTGGATAAACCACAGTGATGATCAATCAGTATCCATGAAGTCATGAGATGCAAAGAAGGAAAAAAAAAAATTTGTCTAATGCTAATTTCCAAGACTTGAATATCAGCTAATTTTCTGCAAAAACTGTCTTCTTCCTTGACAGGTACAGATATTGACATCCATCCTTTAAAAAGAATCATGGTAGAACTATTTATATAATAGTTGCAGACTGATGAAAAGTTTGACAGTTTCAAAGTGTTTTATTCCCTGAAAACATCAATCAATGGCACTTTATAGTAAGAGGACTTCCCTGGTGGTCCAGTGGTAAAGAATCCACCTGCCAGTGCAGGGGAAATGGGTTCAATCCCTGGTCCAGGAAGATCTCACTGCTGTGGAGCAACTAAGCCTGTGTGCCACAACTACTGAGCCCCACAACTACTGAGCCCAAGCCCAAGAGCCTGGCTACTCTGCAACAAGAGAAGCCACCACAATGAGAAGGACACACACTGTAGCAAAGAGAAGCCCCCACTTGCCACAGCTAGAGAAAGCCCACACACAGCAACGAAGCCCCAGCACAACCAATAATAATAATTGTAATAAACATTTCTTTTAAAATAGCATGTTACAGTAAGAGACTCCTTAGTGAAAGCTCCGTCCAGGAAAGCTCTCAGCCAAATTCTTGTACTTTTAACTCCAGGTACATTTCAAACAGAAAGGGGGAGAATGAGGCTGGAGAGTATAGGCTGCATGCCAAGATACCAAGATAAAAGTCCATATCTTTCTGACATCGACATGCTTTCCAATTTACATCCCACTGAGAGCTAGTGGTTACTCATCCCAACCCTTGCACTTTATGGATGATGAAATCAAGACCCAGTGAGGATGGTGGCCTATCAGAGATGACAGTACATTAACAGCCGAGTTGGATTTAAATTTACCTCTCCCATCATGGTCAGGCACTTTCCCACTACACCCATGTACCAAAAAGTGGTATATGATGAGAATTTTTTTTTTAAAGGAACAGAGAAAGTGCTAGAATAGAAAGAAATTATTTCTGGCCAGGTGGGGAAGGCTTTAAGGAGGCAGTAGCATTTTCGGGGCTTTGAAGGCTGAGTAGTGCGATGAAGATGAGTGAGAGACAGGAAAAGAAACAGGAACATTCTGTATCACAGAACAGTTTAAAAAGCGATTATCCTTGACACTCAAACTGTGAAGAGTTTTATGTTACTAAACATATAACAAAGGAGGCAAGAGTATACAATGAAGATAGTCTCTTCAATAAGTGGTGCCAGGAAAACTGGATAGTTACATGTAAAAGAATTAAATTAGAACATTCTCTAATACCACACACAAAAATGAACTCAAAATGGATGAAAGACCTAAATGTAAGACTGGACACTATGAAACTCTTAGAGGAGAACATAGGCAGAACACTTTCTGACATAAATAGCAGCAAGATCTTTTCTGATCCACCTCCTAGAGTAACGAAAATAAAAACAAAAATAAACAAATGGGACCTAGTGAAACTTAAAGGCTTTTAGCAAAGGAAACCATCAACAAAACGAAAAGAAAACCCACAGAGTGGGAGAAAATATTTGCAAACAAAGTGACCGATAAGGGTTAATTTCCAAAATATACAAGCAGTTCATACAATTCAATAACAAAAAACAAACAATACAATCAAAAAAATGGGCAGAAGACCTAATAGATATTTCTCCAAAGAAGATATACAGATAGCCAACAGGCACATGAAAAGATGGTCAAAACTGTCAATTATTAGAGAAATATGAATTGAAACTATGAGTACCACCTCACACCAGTCAGAATGGCCACCATAAAAAGGTCTACAGGAAACAAATGCTGGAGAGGTTGTGGAGAAAGGGAATCCTCCTACACTGTTGGTGGGGATGTGAACTGATACAGTCACTATGGAGAACAGTATGGAGGTGCCTTAAAAAACTAAAAACAAAACTACCATATGATCCAGCAATCCCAATCGTGGCCAAATATCTAGAGAAAACCATAATTCCAAAAGATAAATGCACATCAATGTTCACTGCAGAACTATTTACGATAGCCAAGACGTGGAGGCAACCTAGATAGATCTCCATCAGTGGAGGAATGGATAACGAAGATGTGGTATATATATATATATATAATGAAATATTTCTCCACCATAAAAAAGAACAAAATAATGCCATTTTGCGGCAATGTGAATGAACCTACAGATTGTCATACTGAGTGACGTAAGTCAGACAAAGACAAATATCATATGATATCATTTTTATGTGGAATCTAAAGAAATAGTACAAAGGAACCTACTTACAAAACAGAAGTTGAGTCACAGATGTAGAAAACAAACTTGTCGTTACCAGGGGGGAAGGGCAGGATAAATGGGAAGATCAGGATTGACATAGACACACATATATATAGAATAGGTAACCTATTAAGAACGTAATGCACAGCACGGGAAACTCTATTCAATACTCTGAAATGACCTATATGGGAATAGAATCTAAAAAAGCGTGGGTACATAGGTATGTATAACTGACTCACTTTGCTGAAGAGCATAAACTAATACAACACTGTAAATCAACTATACTCCAATAAAAAAAATTAATTAAAAAAAGAGTAAGAGAACACGTTGATTATTTTTTTAAAAAAGCAGCTATACAAAATGTCCTTCTTTAACTCACTGTTTCAGAATCAGGAAGAAAGGAGACAGAAGACAGAAGTGACAGAAAACAACATTCGAATGCCATTAATGTTTCCTTCAATCATTAGCAATATATCTGATGACTATGCTATGTGAAAAACACATTTATAGTGATTCTCACTGAAAATAAACTTGATACTGGCAGAAAAGACTTCGTACAACCAAAGCTGTAAGAAAGATCCATATAGAGAATCTTCAGAAATGATACAAATGAACTTATTACAAAACAGAATAGACTCACAGACACAGAAAACAAATTTATGGTTACCAAAGGGGAAGAGTTGGTGGGGATTAATAACTGTAGACAGTCAAACACACAGATACACATATATATCTATATACAGAGATAGGTATAAAAAACCTACATCACTTTGCTGTACATGTGAAACATTGAAAATCAACTACACTTCAATAAAAAATAAAAAGAAATAGAAAGATCACAAAGAATCAGTTAGGAAAAGAAGAAAAGTCATCAGGTCAGGATCTAGGCCTCTGGGAAAGGACACAGAAGAGAAAAGGGATCCTTCCTGGGGAGTGATCAGGTCAAGCCACATACTGGGTGCTCCAACCCTAGAGTACAACACCAGGAAGACAAGTCCCCTGAGCTGCTTAGAAAGCCAGTGGGATTAACAGAAGGCCCAAAGAAACCAAGCAACATAAAAAAACCACAAGGTAACCACAAATCAAAATCCTACAATAAATAAACAAAAATTAGAGAGAAAGGAACACAAGCATAACACTAAGTAAGAATCATCAAACCAAAGGTAGGTAAAATAATAAAAGAGCATACAAACTACAAAAACAATCAGAAAGCAATTAACAAAACGGCAATGAATACAATATTGTAAAGTTAAAAAATAGATAAATAAACTAATTAAAAAAAAAAAAAGGCAATGACAATAAGTACGTGTGCTTGCGTCCATAGTGTCTGACTCTTTGTGACTCTATGGACTGTAGCCGCCAGGCTCCTCTGTCCATGGGATTCTCCAGGCAAGAATATCAGAGTGAGCTGTCATGCCCTCCTCCCGGGATCAAATTTGAGTCTTCTGTGTCTGCTGCATTGCAGGTGAATTCTTTACCCACTGAGCCACCTGGGAAGCCCAAGTAAGTATATACCTATCAATAATCGCTTTAAATGTCAATGAACTAAATGCTCCAGTCAAAACACAAACAGTGTGGCTAATGAGATTTTTAAAGTAAGGACTCATCTATTTGCTACCTACAGAAGACTTGCTTCAGAGACAAAAAGACACACATATTGAACGTGAGGGTGAGAAAGAGATATTTCACCTAAATGAAAACAAGAGAGTGGAGGTAGCAATATTGATATCAGACTAAATAGACTCTGAAACAGGTCTATAATAACAAAAGACAAACCAAGGGCATTATACAATAACAAAGGAATCAATACAAGAAGAAGCTATAACACTCATTAATATTTATGTACCTAATACAGTACAGTACAGTACAGTGGTGTTTGATACAGTACAGTGGTGAATATTTGGAGAAGACACTTGCGAGTCCCTTGGACTGCAGAGGATGAGTCAATCCTACATGAAGGAAATCAGATAAACCCTGTTACACAATATTCACTGGAAGGACTGATGCTGAAGCTGAAACTCCCCAATACTTTGACTACCTGATGCACAAAAAAAACTGATTTCATTGGAAACAGACAAGGATCCCTGATGGTGGTAAAGATTGATGGCGAGAGAAGAAGGGGATGACAGAGGATGAGATGGCTGGATGGCATTACCTACTCGATGGACATGAGTTTGAGCAAGCTCCAGGAGATGGTGGAGGACAGATAAGACTGTCCTTCTCTGGGCTGTGGGTTTCCCTTGGGTTACACAGATACACAGGTACTGAGACAGGCTGGGGTCTGGGATCTGGGATACTTTGCTGTAGTGCTTACATCTGGACATATATCTCTTTGAGTGTTATATTTTGTTAAATACAAAGAAACTATAAGGGATAATAAATAACTGCGTGCATATACAGTTGGGGCACATTATGGATAATAACGTACAAAGAGACCAAAAATCCAACTGCCACTTGTGAAGGCCAGGAGCAAAACAAGGGTACTGCACATGCCTCCTGCATAAAACACCAACAAAGGGGTGGGCAAACCACCTAAGCTCCCCCTCTGGCCTGACCCTGGACACACCCCTACACTCACCCCATATAAGGAACCAGCTCAGCTCCCTTGAGCAAGCAAGAGAAACTGTTTCTATTTATCACTCTCCACTGTTGCTGCAGGGGCTCCAATAAAGCCATGCCTGGCCTCTTAACAATCTCTATTGATTAAGGAGCCCAAGAACCCTGGTCGCTAGCAGTATGTCTTGGCATAATGCATCTTGGACTGCCTCAAAGGTTACACGTGTTCTAAAACATTGACCCTCAAAGTGGCAGGTGGGGCTGGGGCAGTCAGAGCCCTTGGGCCAACCTCATTTTGCTCTGAGTAACATTTTCCTCCAGTGTACCAGCACTGTAATCATTTTCTTGGTGTGCTGTGAAGTGAAAAGGGTTGGAAAGCACTGGGTTGCCTTAGAACACATGTTTTGGGAAACAGGTCATGACTATTTGACTTTAGAAACCCTCAGCAAGTCGATTCCCCTTTCTGGGCCTTGGTTTACTCCCAAGTATAAAGAGGTGGCCACACCAAATGATCCCTAATATCCCTTCTAGTTCTTCAGTATAATTACTGTATGAATTGTGAACTCCTAATATGATATCCTGAAAAATAACATTTTGTGAAGGAAAAAAAGCACAAATTTAAAGTAAGACTTGGAGACTGCTCAAGACTTCAAACCTAATCCTTTTTTATTTAACAAATCTGATTGGATGCCTGCTATGTGCCAGAGAACTGCGACTGACAGGATGATTACAACTAAAGAAGACAAGCAAAGCCCCTGTTCTCTTTAAACTTATAAGCCACTGGCAACCGCAAACCCAAAAAAAGGCAATTACAATTTAATGGGATAAAGACTAAACTAGGGAGAAATACAGAGTGTTGCAGGTACATGACGGGGGGACACATCCCAGCTTTGGGAGGGAAGCCTTAGTCAGGATGTGACACCAAGACCACACTTAAAGAACAAGCAGGAGCTGGAGGGTGGATGGGGTGCGACGTGGGTGTGTGGGAGGTGGGTGTGGACGGTGCGGGGGAAGATGACATTCTAGGCTGAGGGAAGACCATCTGCCAAGTCCTAGAGGAGCAGTAGCTTGGGAGCTGTACAGCTGGAATTTTCAGCATTAATTCAAATGAGGGAGTGATATGACAGGTTAGGAAAAGCCCTGTGGCTGCAGAGTGGAGAATAAACTGGAGGTGGGCAGATCCAGCGGCTGCTAAGTCTACAAATACTCAGATTATGTAAGGAGTCGGGGAAAGGAACCAAAAAAAGAGGGTTTAAAAGTGTATTCCTTTTGATTATGCTTGCAGAAGTCAAACAAGGTTTCCTAGAATATGAGACAGAGCGAGGTCTTAAAGGCTAAAAAGAAATACACAATAGCACCTTTTAAAAATTTTTTTTGTATTTTTATTTTTTTGATGTTCAGATGAAACAATAACTAAATGCTAAACATTAGGTAGGACTATATTTAAAAGATACTTGAAAAGTTCTCTTCATTTAAACCCACTTTCAGTGAAAGGACTCCTTTCATGTCAATGCTTGAGAAGGCTTTTTCCTCAGCCTTCTTAACATGTTTATACAATCTCCCTGAGAGACAGACCCAGAATCTAAACTCCTTGAACATGCATCACGATCACTGTTAAATCCCTAACTCCATCTCAGCCCTCTCTCCTGGCTTTTATATCCATCTTCACATTGGGATCTCCAGCAAATGTCCCACAAGTACCCCACAGTTCCTTTCTATTTGATTCTTTGCTAATACTCCTCCAGGAAACTCAATATAGCAGTTTAAAAAATGTTAGTTTGTCTACTGACCATTAGGATATCCTCTACTTGGATATGCCTGTTCAAGTCTGTTGCAATTTTTCTACTGGATCGTCCATTAGGTCCCTCATAGCCTTTACAAGTACTCTATTGGGTGTTAATTTAATTGGATCAATTTCTCACCAGATTAGAGATATTATACCTCTTCTTTGTAAGCCTAAATTCAAGCTCAATACTGATACAAAGCAACTGTGTTAAAATCTATAAGAATAAAATATTTATAAAACAATGCTACCAAAAATTTGTGAATCAATGCAAGATTGTGAAATGTGAAAAAATGAGTATTCTGCAGTTATACACATACACATATATTCTTTTTCAGATTATTTTCCCTTATAGGTTATTACAAGATATTGACTATAGCTCCCTGTGCTATACGGCAAATCTTTGTTAAGTGTTGGGTATCTAAAAAAATGAGTACTCTTAAAATTGGTTGAGGAAAAGTGGGCAGTAACTTGGCTTGTTTAGAAACATTATAATGAGTTCATATAATACAGATCCAGAAAAGTACACTCATAATTACACGTACAAAAAACCATTTCTTAAAATTACATGATTGTCAAAAGCAATAATGCCACTTGACTTTCAGGAAATTATTTTCAGAGAATATTTTATAATTAACACCTATAAAATATTTAAAATTGAGTTTTACATAGTAAGTTCTTCTTCAACACTATCCCTATATAGAAATTTATACCCTACAAAAAAGACTGTACTTCGCCATAGCAACAGTTCTATATCAACTCCTACTCAAGTTAGAAAAAGCATATGTAAAAGAAATGAATATTCTGGAATATTCTGAAGTGCTTGCTGGAATAAATCGCTCCATTTATTTTGTAAACAAGAGTTCAACGTTTCTTTAAAACATCCCTGTCATTAGGCTAATTTAGTTTCTCAAATTTTGCTGTTTTAAATAGTGTAATACATTATTTAAAAGAAAGGAGGGGAATGAAAAGGTAATGAAAATAAAAATTCAGTGTCAAGAATAACATACTTGAGATCAAGTTGACTGGTGTTTAGGGGGATGGGAATAATAATAGGAAATGATGTTTCAAGTGATTTATAAGTAAACCAAGGTACTAAATGGAACAGCTGTATTATTTTCTCAAGAAAAGCTACACCTTACTAGTAACATGGACACTAAAAAAGGAATCCTTATGTTCACAGAGACTTTCTATAAAAGACAATAAATACATTAGTGCCTGTTAACTTGATTTGATAAATCAAGCAACTTACAAATTCTCTAAGGAGAATAAACATGTTTATAGACATCAGAGATCTGGTGATATACTATTCCAAGTTTTTGCATGATACTGCCAGCTAAAAATTGCCACCTTCCATCTGCCTCTATAAGGACTAAGTCATAAACCGCTGCAGCCGCTGTTCTCCAACACACCCTGAAAGGAGTTCAGGGTGGAGATCAGGAATCAGGTACTCTGGGCTTTGGGAAAAACTGGCAGACCAGGCCTTTAGATAGTTAGCTTACTTGCCAGGGAAGATTTTGAGCCCAATTCTTACATCTCCCCATTTCTAGAAAAGCACTAAAATCATTAATGGTGACATCTGCTTCTTGTGACTAGCAGTAAGCATCTGCCAAAATGTGTGCTTGGCTGCACACACCCCACTTCACTAAAATCATACATAACAATGGCCTTCCCCCCATCTCTGGAGCAGTTCCTCGGAGCTATCTGAAATGCTATCTCCTGGGCTACGGTCCTCATTTTGCCCCACATAAAACTTAATGCACAGCTCTCACGTGCATTTTTTTTCTGTCAGCAATATCAAAAATGTACTATTAAACTAGATATAATTCAAAGTATTTCCTTTTACTTGCCCCACGCTTGTGGTCAATCAAATTTACCAGGCTCACATCTCTGTCACCCTTGCTCACAGCCCAAGAAGGAATATTCCGTAATATTCCCAACTGCCTTGCTCTCCTGGGTTTCCTTTGTCTGACCTAATTTCCAACTGATTCCCTACATTTCAATTTTCTCACTGTCCTCTGAAAAATTCCCCAAGACTTCTATGTTTCTAATCTCCCTGCTTAACATTTCCTTCACACACTGACTTGAGCTGAAAGCTGGCTGTCACTCCCCTGCGGTTCTCTCATTTCAAGGATGAGTTTTTTGCCACGTCCTATCATTTGTATCTCAGGGTTCAAAGGTTCCCCCATATCTGCTTCTTTAGGGCCTTACCATCTCTACTTGTCTTCACCACAGGCATCTACATCTACCTCCAGCTCAGAAAGTCTCCATCTCTTGGAATCTCTGACACCTGGACCACCTTCACATTCCACTACAAATCAAGTTGTTTGGACAATTTCAACACGCCTATGGATGCCTTTTTCTCAAAAGCTGTTCCTCGATCTCCTCATCTTCAAAGACCTCCTCCACTTCTGCTACTCACCGTCCATGGCCATCCCTGGGCAAAGACCTCCTCCACTTCTGCTACTCACCATCCATGGCCATCCTTGGGCAAAGACCTCCTCCACTTCTGCTCACTTTCCATGGCCATCCCTGGGATCTTTCCATCACCCAGCACACTGCTTCTGGAATCTGGAAGTCAGGAACCTCATTCTCCGATACAACCTCCCTCACTTAGTGACTCCTTCCATGTTAATTCTTTCATCTCATCACCAGATAAATTTCACTGTGTTGACAGAGACTCTCTCCTTGATCAAATGCTAGTCAGGCTCCTCTGAGCCCACTCGGTCCCAACCTCGGCCTATAACAGCTGCAACCCTCTAGGCACAAACGATTTCATTCCCTCCCCACTAAGAGACCAGAGCAAAAGCCAGCATATAGTTTCTATTTAACAGCTCAAGGCCACAATCTTGGGATGATCCCAGTGCTCATTAAAGTCCCTGCTTACAAAAGCACAACACTGCCAGGAAAGAATTTGTATTTGTTCCGGCCAAACCTAGTGAAAGACAGACATCAAACCTACTTTTCAAGCAGTTACTTCAGAAATCTTGTGGTTATAAATCCTTTCTCTAACCCCTTTAAGAGGTAAGTCTTCCACCACTTAGAACTGCGTGTGGAGCCTCTCTTTGAAATGCAAACATCCATGGAGATAACTCTCACTGTCCTTCTCAGTCCCCATGAGAGGGGATCAGCAACAGTTGCCATTCTTACTTTAAGACACCTAGTCATCTCTGAAAGGGCGGCAGAGGATGAGATGGTTAGATGGCAACATCGACTCAACAGACATGAATTTGAGCAAACTCTGGGACATAGTGGAGGACAGAGGAGCCTGGTGTGCTACAGTCCATGGAGTGGCAAAAAGTCAGACATGAGTTAGTGGCTGAACAAACAAAAACATCTCCACATAAACTGTACTCAGTTCAAGCTAGACTCTTTTTCCTACGCAACAATATTACTGAGTAAAATTACCCTTATCACTTGAATTAGTGCATGGCTCTGTTTATCATGGACAATGTAACAAACATACACACACAAGTTCACTTTTTTCTGCAGGTTTAAACACTCTTTTGCTAGCATTCTCAATCCTTTAGGGGAAAAAACAAAACAAAACAAAAAAACCTTTAAACTCCTTAATAACAGCTTTAAACAAATTGGCCTCTTCCTTATTTCTGACACATTTTCCTTTATACTCTATGCCCCAACCTTACACAACATCTTTCAGTTCTCTGAACCCACCGGCGCTGCTTCACCCCCAGACTCTACCACCCTGGCTCCTGCCCTGGAATACTCGTCTCCATTTCCCTGGTCTGCACTGACTCACTCTCTCTTCAGTCAGTATCTCATCCCTAGGAAACCTTCCCAAACACTCTCCCTAACACTGGGTTATGTCAATCTGCTACATGCTCTATGACACCCAGTCTCCTGAATCCTGGCCTGACCGAGCCACATTATAATAATCTATCTTCTCTGCTAGACCACAAGCTCTCTACAGGCAGGGAATACTTCTGTCTTGCTTTCCATTGTCTGTCCTAATACTCTGTTTCACTACCTGGTGCTAAATAGGTACTCAGTAAGTACATGTTAGATGAATAAATATTGTAAATCATTAATGCTCTATAAAGAGAACCCTAGCCCATACAACAAAAATTCTTTTTTTTTAATGACAAAAATTCTTATCACTGAAATCAGCTGAAGCGTCTGTGATCCTTTCACAAAACATCTGAAAACAGACCATAAGACAAAGCCTATACTATACACCAACAGGAATTTGCAAAACCATGGTGTGATTCCTCTCCATTAGCACCTGTGGGCATTTAAAAATATAAAATATTTTTGCTGGGTTACCAAGAATAACTAATTAAGGCTAATCTTTTAGTTGCTAAATTGTTTCCTCTATGGATAACCTTTCATTGGAAATAGCACTGACTCCATACATGGTGTTGAACACAAAACTACAGCCATGGATTAGTTGACTTAAAGCCAAAGGCAAAACTTGGGTAAATTTTTAAAACATCATATAGTATTTAAAAGTTTGAGATCAGTGTTATCATCTTCAACCTTTTTTTGTCATGAGATGTGGTACTTACTGATAAATCTGTACTATTGGGAACAAACTGGTCCTGCTCTCCCAGCAGCACATCAATCACAGGGTGCCGGCCATTTTTTATTAGGATTTTCCTTTCTTCTTGTAGAGTTGGTCTGCAAGAAGAAGCATGTTTCAATTGACAAGGCAAGGAAAGAGACTTTTAAAAAATCTTAAGAAGCATGAAGATTTTTGTGGACAGTCTGTCAGACACAAAACCAAACCTTAAACATGGACTTTAAGAACATATGTTCAGGACAAGGCTGAATATAAAAGTTTAAACTCAACTGTAGAATCAGAACTGGAAAGACAATTATTATAATTACAGTGCTCTGAAGCACAAACTTTAGAAGAGTCTTATGATGGCTCTGTAACTGAGATCTCCCTTATAAGATCCTTTTTCTTTTTTTTTTTTCCTACTACTCTCTAAGATATATTCATTAAAAAAAAGAAATTACAGTTCAGATTATTGCTACTTAAATCATTTTTAGCAATAAACAAAATTTTAAAAATCAGGCAAAGTTATTTCTAGATTATTACATTAATATAAATTGTATGTTGGACTTGGGGACAGAATGACCTAAAATTTTCACATTCTGTTTAATTAAAACATCTTTCTACGGTCTTTAGTATCTTTTACTTTTTTTTGATATAAAAAATGTTTATTTGCCTTGCCTGTTTTTTAAGGTTTTATATTTCTGTTTTTACCGATAGCTTCATCAATTTATCCAAGCTCTTGTGAGCACCAGCCTTCTCTCAGTTTCCTCCCCAGAGGTTACCACTGAGTGCAGTTTGGTGTCTACCTTTCCCAACGTTCTTCTATGCATTTAAGTTTCCATAAACTCAACAAACAACAACAAAAACCAAGAATCATACTATAATTTATCATTCCACAACTACTTTTTTTCCCCCTTAATATTCCTTGATACCTATAAACGATAGACTTCACCATTTACCATGTGGGTCCAATGGACTCTGTCATTTTATTTCTTTAAATCTTTCTAAGTCATTTTATAAGTACTATGTAGAATTGAGAAAAAAATAATAGTGAGGGGGAAAAGTCATGACAACTAGTAAGAATCCAAACATAGCAAATTTCAAATTTTTATTCCATATTTTCCAGGTTTTTAAAGCACATATAGGGCTTCCCTGGTGGCTCAGTGGTAAAGAATCCACCTGCCAATGCAGGAGACCCAGGTTCAAACCCCGGGTAGGGAAGATCCCCTGGAGAAGGAAATGGAAACTCCATTCCAGTATTCTTGCATGGGAAATCCCACAGACAGAGGAGCCTGGCAGGCTACAATCCATGGAGTTGCAGAAGAGTTGGACAAAACTTAGTGACTAAACAATAGGCATATATACCTAGAATGGGCAACACACTATGAATCTAAATAACTGTTCATCAGCTGTCATGCAGGCACATGGACAGTATTTACTTATAAATACTAATTCTAAAGGTCAATACATTTCTAATAGGTCCTAGCTTATTCTTATTTCTGGTTCTTCTCCCACTTGAGATAAAAATGCAATGTTTGAAGAACTTTTTGAAATCTTTTAAAGCTCATAATTTTGTTAAAGAGAAGATAGCTATCTTCTTTGCTTCATAATTACAAAACATTTTCATACTTACATTTATAAAGACAATTAGAATAATCAATCAAATGAATACTTTTATTTTATATCATCTATTTTCTTTCACTCTCCTGCTTCAGCACCTATCCCCAAGCAAACAATATCAAGTAAATTTTAGGGCATAAATATCATAAAAGAATACTCCCATATGTGTTTTTAGCAGATCACAATGGTTCCAATTCTTGTCACTAAGTACTGCATGAAAGGCGAATCTTTTGGAATAAAAAACTGGATAAGAATATTCCATTTCACTTTGCCCTCACAAATATATTATTCACACACACCTAAGATATATTATCTGCACATTCATAATCTGAGATTTTGTTTTATATAAGAAATTTCACTACTATCATTAGCATCTAGAGCACTGCTATTCTTCTCTTAACATTCATCTTTTGAATAATCTAATAATGAAATGTCTGTCAGTTTTTTTCTTTTTGCTATTAAGAGTGAATAGAGAAAAATTCTGAATTCTCAACTATATTCACTCAAAGTCAGAAACAAACTACAACAGTGGCATCGCCAGTCTAGTTTTATACCTTCTTGAAAGATGATGTAACTGTTTCGCAAATACAATGAGAAAAACAAAGAATGATATGACAGTGACTTCTATCTCATTTCTATATTTCCAGCTTCCTTCTTCTTTTAGATTTTTACAGCATGCTGGGAAATACTGATAAACAGTGATGAAATGATTCATAGGATGATGAGATAGTAAGGCATTCCAGACAAAAGCAAGATAAAAATTATTAAAGATTTCAAAATGCACTTTAGACTTATAAAAGGGTCCAATGGGCCCATCTGGTGAATATAAAACTGAATAAATTTTATTCTCCTTTAAAAAAAAAAAAGTAAATTTTCTCTTTGTTCTTTGTAAGACCTTTAAAAAACTCAAAAGCTGAAAATAGGTCCAGTGAACCCTGATGGTATGGAATACTGAAGATGAAGGATTATTCCTTGGAGGCATTCTTCTGAAGCTGCTGAATAGCAGTTAGCTATCTCCACTACTGAACATTCAGACTGCCTAGACTTTCAATGTTATAAACAATGCTCCAATGAACAACCATATATACACATACATGTACATATTTTCAAGTGTTTCTCTAAGCCAGAGGAAATGCTTGAAGTGGAATTTCCAAATCATAGGACATGTAAATTTTCAAATGCATGTTAAAATTAAAATAGCTTTTAATTAAAACTCAGGCCCATCAACTCGGTGATGCCATTCAACCATCTCATCCTCTGTCATCCCCTTCTCCTCCTGCCTTCAGTCTTTCCCAGAATCAGGGTCTTTTCCAATGAGTCAGTTCTTCCCATCAGGTGGCCAAAGTATTGTAGTTTAAGCTTCAACATCAGTCCTTACAATGAATATTCAGGACTGATTTCCTTTAGGATGGACTGGTTGGATCTCCTTCCAGTCCAAGGCACTCTCAAGAGTCTTCCCCAATACCACAGCTCAAAAGCATCAGTTCTTCAGTGCTCAACTTTCTTTACACTCCAATTCTCACATCCAACTCACACATACATGACTACTGGAAAAACCATACCTTTGACTAGACAGACTTTTATTGGCAAAGTAATGTCTCTGCTTTTTAATATGCTCTCTAGGTTGGTCATAACTTTTCTTCCAAGGAGCAAGTGTCTTTTAATTTCATGGCTTCAGTCACCATCTGCAGTGATTTTGGAGCCCCCCAAAATAAAGTCTGACACTGTTTCTATTGTTTCCCCATCTATTTCCCATGAAGTGATGGGACCAGATGCCATGATCTTAGTTTTCTGAATGCTGAGTTTTAAGCCAACTTTTTCACTCTCCTCTTTCACTTTTATCAAGAGGCTCTTTAGTTCTTCTTCGCTTTCTGCCATAAGGGTGATGTCATCTGTGTATCTGAGGTTATTGATATTTTTCCCAGCAATCTTGATTCCAGCTTGTGCTTCGTCCAGCCCTGCACTTTGGATGATGTACTCTGCATGTAAGTTAAATACGCAGGGTGACAACATACAGCTTTGATGTACTCCTTTCCCGATTTGGAACCAATCTGTTGTTCCATGTCAGGTTCTAACTGTTGCTTCTTGACCTACATACAGATTTCTCAAGAGGTAGGTCGGGTGGTCTGGTATTCCCATCTCTTGAAGAATTTTCCACAGTTTGTTGTGATCCACACAGTCAAAGGCTTTGGTCTAGTCAATAAAGCAGAAGTGGATGCTTTTCTGCAACTCTCTTGTTTTTTCGATGATCCAACGGATGTTGGCAATTTGAACTCTGCTTCCTCTGCCTTTTCTAAATCCAGCTTGAACATCTGGAAGTTCACGGTTCACGTATTGCTGAAGCCTGGCTTGGAGAATTTTGAGCATTACTAGTGTGTAAGATGAGTGCAATTGTGCAGTAGTTTGAGCATTCTTTGGCATCGTCTTTCTTTGGGATTGCAACGAAAACTGACCTTTTCCAGTCCTGTGGCCACTGCTGAGTTTTCCAAATTTGCTGGCATATTGAGTGCAACACTTTCACAGCATCATCTTTTAGGATTTGAAATAGCTCAACTGGAATTCCATCATCTCCACCGCTTTGTTCATAGTGATGCTTCCTAAGGCCCACTTGACTTTGCATTCCAGATGTCTGGCTCTAGCTGAGTGATCACACCGTCATGATTATCTGGGTCGTGAAGATCTTTTTTGTATAGTTCTGTGTATTCGTGCTACCTCTTCTTAATATCTTCTGCTTCTGTTAGGTCCATAGCATTTCTGTGTTTACTGTGCCCATCTTTGCATGAAATGTTCCCTTGGTATCTCTAATTTTCTTGAAGAGGTCTCTAGTCTTTCCCATTCTGTTGTTTTCCTCTATTTCTTTACACTGATCACTGAAGAAGGCTTTCTTATTTCTCCTTACTATTCTTTGGAACTCTGCATTCAAATGGGTGTATCTTTCCTTTTCTCCTTTGCCCTTAGCTTCTCTTCTTTTCTTAGGTATTTGTAAGGCCTCATCAGACAACCATTTTGCCTTTTTGCATTTCTTTTCTTGGGGAAGGTCTTAATCACTGTCTCCTGTACAACATCATGAACCTCCATCCATAGTTCTTCAGGCATTCTATCAGATCTTATCCCCTGAATCTATTTGTCACTTCCACTGTATAATCATAAGGGATCTGATTTAGGTCATACCTGAGTGATCTAGTGGTTTTCCTTGCTTTCTTCAATTTAAGTCTGAACTTTGCAATAAGGAGTTCATGATCTGAGCCACAGTCAGCTCCCGGTCTTGTTTTTGCTGACTGTATGAGAGCTTCTCCATCTTTGGCTGCAAAGTATGTAATCAACCTGATTTCACTATTGACCATCTGGTGATGTCCAGGTGTAGAGTCTTCTCTTGTGTTGTTGGAAGAGGGTGTCTGCTATGTCCAGTGTGTTTTCTTGGCAAAATTCTGTTAGCCTTTGTCGTGCTTCATTTTGTACTCCAAGGCCAAATTCATACCCTTATCTATTAATAAACTTGGTATTCTCAAACTTTCTAATTTTAACAGTGTGATCTCATTGTTTAAATTTGCACTGATTCGTAAGGTTGAAGTCTTTTCATCAATTTCTTGAACCCTTTTCTTTTTCATCTTAATATCCTATCAGTGATCTCTAGTGTTTAGACTCAGACCTTTCACATATAAGCCCATTTATAAATGTACTCATAACACCAAGAACTAATACTTTTCTGAATACTTGAATTCTTCTTAAATATATTTGGCTAACAAAACCCCGAAAGTATACACTCACATCTCTCAAAGAAAGTTACTAAAGTATCTTCTAAGTAAACAATCTGCAATCATCTTTTGAAAAGGGACATTAAAAGTTACAAGAAAATGACAGTTTTTAAATTTTAGAGTATAATTTTAAAACAGAATTTTTATCTAGATAGGTTACAAATATACTGTAAAGAAAAAAAGATGAAACCAACTGTAAGTTATATTAGTTTTAAGATTCTAAGTGTTCTGCCAAGTGAAATCAATATATCATATTCATGACACTGATATGACTTCCCAGGAAGGTTTTCACTTTAAAATAAGATTTGTTCTGCACTAAAATCTACACTGACTTACTCTGTTGCCTTCAAAACTACATAATGACAAAACACTTCCTGGTACAGTATAAAGCGAATGATGATTCAGAGACCTGAGAAGATTTATTAGGACAGGACAGTGATAGCAGAAGATATGAAATGTTGATGGCATTTAGTGGCACTGAAGAGAAAGAGCTGAGAAAATCTGGATACTGCCTGAAGAGAATGAAACACTAAACTTAAACAAATTTACCTATTTTATTTTATAGTTTTAAAACTGCATCATTCTCCTTTAAATGAGCCAGAAAAACAGAACAGTCTGTATTAGTAAAAATGTACAATGTCCAGAATACAAATTGGATAGAAAGACCTAGAATAAGAACTTCTGCATAACAATTTAGAATATAGTGAATAAAATGTCCTAATAACATTTAGAAAGAAGACTGTAATTATGAAGCCAATGATCAATTTGAACTAACTGCAATAACTCAAATGCCTAAAAATCTTTAAACAAGCTGGAAATCTAAGGGTAAAGAGCATAAACTTCAGATTATTTAGATACGAGTTTAAAATGCATTTTAGAAAAAAGCTTCCTATTTCATGGCTATTTACACTCAATTTTATGGCTGCCAACAAAATAAAAAAGAGAGAGACTGATTATATTACTTAAAGATGATGGCAAGATTTTCATTTAAAATTTTCAGGTGAATTTTTCTTACTATAAAAATACATAGTATCCAATTTGGAAAGTATTTTAGCATGTGACATTTCCTGAAACTGTCTTACTGACAGAAGATGTGGTTTAGAACAATCCTACTGAGGACTAATAAAAGGCTGAATAAAGTATAGAAAACCTGTATTTTACTTGAAGTATACTACTTGAAGCCACCTGACAAATAACAAGACAACAAGGAATTACCAGGCCAGGAGCTGGGGTAAGACAGAGGATAGAGGGCCAGGGAGGGTGTTTGCTGATTTTTGCTGCTTTCTGAGGGGATGCTGAGCACTATGAACAGCTTTAACCTGGATTGAGACACCAAAAGACCACACACCAGGCAGAAGACTGGATCTGAAGTGAGAACTGCAGGCTTTGAATTTTTGAACTCTTGAATCTTTAACCCTTTGAATTTCTGAACCTTCTCAAGCTCTGATGTGGACTAAGTGATGCCAGAACATCGTTAGTGTCTTGAAATGTGACCCTTTCAGAGAAATATACACCAAATTATTTCTACAAATGATTTTTCAAATATAATGCCTAGAAGATAATCAAAATAAGCAGGTACTCAAAGAGATGCATGAATGAAAACGAACAGAAACAACAGACAATAGAAAGAGACCCACAAGGACTACAGACATATGAATCATCAGACACAGACTTTGAAATAACTATGCTTACCACATTCAAACAGACATAAAGACTGTGAACTGACAGAAAACAGAAAGTGATTTTTAAAAAATAAATAATGATAGGTATGAAAGATACTAACAACCCTTAAACTCAGATGTTTTTATTAAAGGCAAAAAAATTTTACAGTACTTAATTCTTTCTGATTTTTGAATAAACATCGATGAGTAACTATTGCTGTTTATTAAGTATTTATCATCTGCCTAGTTCTCCTTAAAAATTTCATAAAGTCTTTATCTCATTTAATTTGTACAACATTCCTAAGGGGTAGGTATTATTTTGTGAAGATTATGAAGAAACTGAGGAGCACAGAGGTTATGAAACTTAGTTTAAGGTTAGTGGTTAAAATAACCAGGCTGGTGATCAAACCTATGCCCCTGCGAGGTGATTAGGTCTTAAGGGCAGAACCCTCAGGAATAGGCTAGTACTCTTATATAAGAGACCCCAGAGAGCCCCCGAAAGGGCTTCACAGAGAGCCACCAATGCAGAATTGCAGCCTACGGGAGTTGCTGGAATGCGCCCAGGCACAGAACACCAAGCAGAAGTGGGGCCACCTCAGAAGCAGAGCTTGGCCACGGAACGAACCACTGTGGGGACTGGGCAGCCTGGAGCCCCAGGGGCCCAACCTCTGCCCAGCAAAGCTATGGAAACAGGATTGCTACCCGCTTGTGTCTGGAAAGCAGGACCCCTGTGCCTGGACGGCAGAGCACTGTGCCAAAGCTTTACTTAACGAAGGGCAATTTGAGAGCAACTGAGTGGAATTTGCCTGAAAATGAATCATACCTTAAGTCTCCCCCATATCTGATTTAGATGATGTTTAAATGAGACTTTTATAATTACAAAGTTAAACATATCATAAGTGTTCAAGTGAACGCTAACAAATGAAAGGATTGCTCCTCTATAAAAAATGTCACCCACATAAATCTAAAAATTGAAATATGTAACATTTCCCTCTAGTTACAGTCATCATCTGCTTTCATTGTACTCAATGGTAAAGAAAGGAATTTCTTAATTTTAAATCAAGCTATATGTGTGTGACATTCAGCTTTACCAAGAGTTCAACATATTTGAGTAATTTTAATACTTTATAATGAAAGTGAAAGTCGCTCAGTCAGGTCTGACTTTCTGCGACCCCACAGACTATACAGTCCATGGAATTCTTCAGGCCAGAATACTGGAGTGGGTACCATTCCCTTCTCCAGGGGATCTACCCAACCCAGAGATCAAACCCAAGTATCCCACATTGCAGGCAGATTCTTTATCAGCTGAGCCACCAAGGAACACTAAAACTAATTGAAAAATTCGATCTGTTCTAAAGCACTGAAAATGGCTGAAGCAAAAAAAAGAAAAAAAATCCATTACCTGCAGTAATCTCTTTGCTTAGCGACCTTGGCCAGGGAGAAAATACAGTCAACCGTTGCTAGGTGATGGACTGCTTTACACAAGGTGTGATAATGTTCACTGAAATTCCTTCAGAAGCAACAACAACAACAAAAAGGTGAGCAAATTGATTTCTTAGATCTATAAAAACTGTACAATAAGTAATCAGTTTGGTAGCTATGATGAGCATAAACAAATAACCAGGCACACAGCTAGCAGTTAAGAAAGGTAGAGATTACATTGAACTATTTCTTTTTAATAACTTGATTACTGAAACTTTATTTGGGGGAAAAAAAAAAAAATATATATATATATATATTTTAAAATAGTTTCTTTACAAAGATGTCTACTATTAATACCATAGTGCACATTTCATCTGACCATGACCCTGAACTCAGACCTAATTAACACTAATGTAGAGATTATTTTCATTTTTCTTAAATGACCTCACGAACTATCCAAATGGATCAGCTTCCCTTTGCACATATCCTTCATAGCATTGTCCAAACTAGGAAAACAGTTTCAATATCTTCTAAAATTTACTGGAAGTGTCTCAGTGGTAGAGCTCATCAGGTCCACCTGATTTACTTATCTAACATCTAATGATAGAGTTGACATTGCAATAAATTTTTTGAAGGCAAGCAAGAAGAAAGGTACTTTTTTTAGTGATCTTCAGTTTTCTTATTAATAATTCATATAGAAATTAAATATTAGACTTGTTTTTAAAACGGTCTGTCACTTTAAATCTTTGGCTAATTAGGTAGCTGGTGATCTAAAAGTTTAAAAGACTTGCATTGAAAGACTTATTCTAGAAAAAACATACGCTGTATGTAGGGGTTTTCCTTTCCTTTTTTTGCTTAGATACTTCCATTATCTCTTATCACAGGAGTTCCTTATAACCTTCTAAAGATGATCCTCTCCAAGAGAGATGAGTATTATACTGAATGCATCTCTTAAAAAATATTTCTCTATTTAATACTGTGGGTTTCAGAAACTAAGAGATTTAGTCTGTTTGCTTCTTAAATCCAAAGGTTTTTAGAGTACTTTCTACTAGAAAAGGATATTCAGATTAAGCTACTATGTGATCAGTTATTCCAATATTATTACCACTGTACTGGTTTTTTAGAATCCATAATTTCTGATTTTATTAACACTAAAATAAGATATTCTATGTAAATGATTTTTCCAGATACTAGAACATTTTAAATATTCAGTTTTAATTCTAACTATTTGTGAATTGCAGAGTATATTTTAAACTTCTTTGTCTGAGTAGATACAGCACTTGTTGTTGTTCAGTTGCTAAGTTGTGTCCAACTCTGCGATGCCACAGACTGCAGGATGCCAGTCTTCCCTGTCCTATCACTATCTCCCTGAGTTTGCTCAAACTCCTGTCCAACCATCTCACCCTCTGTCACCCCTTCTCCTGCCCTCAATCTTTCCCAGCATCAAGGCCTTTTCAAATGAGGCAGCTCTTCTCATCAGGTGGCCAAAGTACTGGAGCTTCAGCTTCAGCATCAGTCCTTCCAATGAATACTCAGGGTTGATTTCCTTTAGGATTGACTGGTTTGATCCCCTTGCTGTCCAAAGGACTCAAGAGTCTCTTCCAGCACCACAGTTCAAAACCGTCAATTCTTTAGTGCTCAGCCCTCTTTATGGTCCAACTCGCACACCTGTACATAACTACTGGAAAAACCATAGCTTTGACTATATGGACCTTTGTCAGCAAAGTGAGAACCTCATGAACAAGGAGAGCATAACAGTGTTAAGAGTCTGTGCAAAATACCGAACACAAAGGAGACTGGACCCTGACATCAAATAGGAGCACTCAGTTGCTACCTTAAAAATGACTCTTAGTTTTGAAGATGCCATGTGCTGTATGGACATAACACTCCTGAGGGTGCCTTGTCATTCCTAGTCTAGCTTCAACTTTAGATTTGACCACTCATCTACCCCTTGGACTGCGGCTGACTCTGTCCCTATTCTAATTACTGATCCATCTGGTCTTCCTATCCTGGCACTCTCTCTTTTGCCAGAAGGCAGCCATATTTGGTATTTCTGCTCTTGCCTCTCTCGATCTGAGTGTTCAATGTATCTGTGGCATTACAGTAAAAAAACTAAAAACCAGCCAATTTTTTCTTATCCCCACTCCTTCCTTCTCAGGTCCTGTCCAGGCCACTAATTTGTCACTACCCAACAGCCTTAGGTTGAGGATAACTGTCCCTGATGATCTAACTTCCGGGATTGAAATGAGTAACTTAACTCTTGGTCAGTACCATTTCAGCTTAGCAACAACAAAAAAGGCAGGAGAGAGAAGGTAAATTATTTAGCTGTGGACAATAATGTTCCTTCTCATGTGAACTGTGTAAATAAGGTATGTGAAAAAAATTTTAAGCTATCATAAACCTTGAATATCACCATCACAACTCTTACAAAGCCTTGCTTGACTTCTTGGTCTTTGTCTATTTGTTATTCTTGACCAAATTTCAAAGAGATCATCTTAGAAAAATGACAGGCTGAAAAATGGACAATTCAGGTAACAATCCGATAGACTTGGGTTGATGTCATAACAACATACAACTTTACCACTAAGTCACCAAACAGCTTCAACTAATCACTGTGATTTAATCTCAAAAGGTATTGCTGGGTCCATGGGAAGGAGATTAAAGACATTTGGGTTCTAAAGGTATTATGACAGTTTACCATTCGATGTTACTCAATAATATTTGAAGTTAATTAAAAAGGAGAATATTTTATTTTCTATTTGCAAATGTATTTCTAAAATACTTGAACTAGTGTATGAGAGGTACTTTTATTCCACTGAACAAAATTCAATATCTTATTGATTCAATTATATTCAATAATCTTATTATTAAAGATTTTTCAATTGCGATTATTCAATATCGAGAGCCCATCTTTTAGAACATGAAAGAAGAGACACTGTTTTTTGAGAGAGGGTTCCATTCACAGAGTTTCTTACAGCCTTGATTTCTTGCAATATTTCAATAAAAAGTAATGTGACTAATGGACAACTGTTAGAATCTCAGTAAGAGACAAAAACACTTGTATAGCTGGTATTCAATCCTCTGGTGTCAGGTTCAATGAGGTTAATCATTTGTGAAATGACATTATATTCACACCATCTGGCACCTCAATAAATAGTATGTCTAACAATCAATGCTGTTGTCAAGTGGGGGCTCTAGCTGCAAATGTTGTAGCTAAATTTTAGCCAATATTCTTTCTTTAGATAAAAAAAATTATATTTTTGTTTGAAAGTAATATATGTATATTATAGAAACTTTTGATATCATGGATCTGCAAAGTACATTAAACTTCCAGTAATCTCACCCTCCAGAATTATTGTTAATATTTGAAGTTATTTATATATATATGGCCAATAAGCATATTAATAACAGCATATATATTTAATATTTTAAAATACAAAAATGTGTATACTGTGCATGTATGTGAATTTACACATACAGAACTGGCATCACATTTTTAATACTTTTCATCCTTTTTTTACTTAGCAACATATCATGTCATATTCTTCTGTGATGTTTTATTTAATGTTAGCTTACTCTCAGCAGCTCCCAACTCCAGCCAAGCCACAGTATGATGACAGCAGGATTCTCCTGGGTTAATGGGGTAGAAGGGCCCAGGCAGAGGGCTGGCACAGTGAGAATGGCGGGGTGTGAGAAGAGGACAGGAGAGGAAGGAGCAAATCAAAGAGATGTTTCAAAGAGAAAAAAGACAAACAGGAATTTGATAATAGATAAAGGGGAAAAAAGGAATAAAGAATCAGGATAGTGCCAAAATCTTTACCCTGGGAGATCTGAACTTTCTCTACTCTAGAACCATGAAAGAACATAACCCAGACCTAAAAAATCACATACACTATGCAGACAGTGAAGACGAACAATCTCATCGAATCCCAGGACCCTAGAATACAGTCCCTGAAGCTTGAAAGGGAAAATATTAGTCCAATTTTCATGTTCTCAGTGATAGCACTAAGGGGAAAGTCAGGAAAACAAAAACTCAAGAGCCCTGAAAACCCTTAGCAAGGGTAATTGAAAGTAAGTTGGAAAAGGAGGTGAGTAGACCAAATTTCCATCCCTGGATTCAAGACTCAGAGTCAAGATAATCTCAAAAGATTCAGGGTAAGTGTACTGAAATCTCTTTCTGATCCTGTAATTCAAAACTCCTCTGGGCAACAAGAGATGGTACCAACCTACTACCTTTTAAAAACTGTCACATATTATCTTTTTTGTTCCTCTTTTTGCACTTGTCAGAGTTGTTACTTTAAATGGAAAGAAGTTCTCTGAAGACTACACTGAATATACTGTTTAAATTTTTAAAGAGCAAGACTGAGAGATTTCCCAGTGATGCCCATGGATTGATTCATCACAGGCGGGCTCAACAGCCTGACAGTATAAGGCACACGCCCTACCACCAGACACCCTGGGTTGAATCTGGGTTACAGTCTTATTGTGGGCAACTTATTCTTTATTTCTGTTGCTCCCCTTACTCATTTGTAAATTGGGGATGATAATAATATTTCACTCTTAGGGCTCTTGTGAAGCAAAATGAGCTAATAAACAAAGTACTCAGGTGACTGGTGGTCTGGAGCTGGCTCCTGTGGATTCATGAAAGTCAACTGTGTACACATCTCTTTCCTATCCAGGCCAGCAGGAGCTTGCAATCGGTCCTGGTGGGTGTAGTAACATCACAGAAATCAAATACACACTAGCGCTCTCCAGAGAGCTGGCTATTCACCAATTATCAGAACACCACCAACTTAAAACTATAAAGATGAACATGTGACTGTTAATAAATCCAGAATGAGACATTCTTTGAGACAACGGCATGGATGCCTCCCCTCTAAATTTCATAATATAAAGGTAGAGGGCTATTCTACATTAAAATACACTAATGAAACTTTAAATAAACAAATGCAACATGTGAAAGTTTTTTTTTAAATATGGGAGGAGGGGAAATCACAGTCATGGAGAAAAGACTTGTGGTTGCCAAGGAGGAGGGGGCTGAGGGAGGGAAGGACTGGGAGCTTAGGATTACCAGATACAAACTATTATATACAGATGAGTAAGCAATAAGGTTCTACTGTATAGCACAGGGAAATGTATTCAATATCCTATGATAAACCACAATGGAAAAGAATATAAAAAAAGAATGTCTATATGTATGTAACTGGGTTACTGTACTATATACAGCAGAGTTTGGCATAACTCTGTAAATCAATTGTAAATCAATCAACTTCAATAAAAAAATAAAAATAATAAAAATATGGGGAGAAGAGGAATTGAGACAATTTAATATTTAACTTAGTAGCTGCAGTCCATGGGTTGCAAAGAATCAGACACGACTGGGCAACTGAACAACAACTAAAGTTTCTTAGGTATAATAGTGGTAGCAAAATTATATAGCAAATGTCCTTATTTTTAGAAGATGTATGCTTAAGTATTTAGGGGCAAAGTATTATGTCTAAAACTTACTTTAAAATGTTTCAGAAAAAAAAGTGTGAGGGAGATATAACACAAATGTAGTAAAATCTTAACACTTTAAATAAACCTAGGCAAAGAGTACAGAGATCATCATTTCAACTTCCCACAGATTTGAATTTTTTCAAGATACAAAGTAGGGGCCAATAGGTAAAGGATGCAAAAATATAAGAAAAAAATTAAATGCAGATAGTGGGTTGGCCAAAAAGATCATTTGAGTTGTCCTGTAACATCGTACAGACTTTGTTTCCTGTAACAATAAACTTTTTGGCCAGTGCAATAAAACAACTAACCCATACTTGTCCAACTCTGAGAATGTTAAGCCTTTATATAAGAAAAGTAAATAAAATCCAAGGTATAATTTCAAAGTGATATTACTAAACATCCTTAGCAACAAAATGTTAGTACAGTAACAAAATGCATATTTGGTCTCTTACCAAAGACTAAGATGAGCTTACATTTCAATAGATTAAAAATAAAATCAGAGAATACAGTACTCAACTATTTTATGGCAGGTCACAAGCAGTAATCTCTACTTTTCTTTTTGGTGGAAAGATTTTCCGGTCTATTTCTCATAGCAAAAAGTCAGATTATATTTTTCATTGTAAACTCACTCTAGAAAAGCAAGCCATTCAGCACTGCAGTCAAGGACTAGCTGCTCCCGGAGCTGATTCAGATGTCTGTAATTTTCTACAATAAAAGGAGAGTGAAAGCGGCTCACAGCTTTTGTGCTAGAAGAGGAGAAAAAACATAAATAGAAAATCAAGGTTACTAAGAAGTCAGTAATGCCATCACTTCAGAAAATTAAAGTAGTTATTTATTATTCTCTGAAGAACCTTGAAAGTAAATAGCTGTAAAGAGAGAACATCTTTAATTATGATCCTGAACTTTATTGATTTCAAAGATCTTTATTGTAAATAAAGTATTTGAAGTTCAGAGGACTTTGTTTAGGAAGTTTTAAAATTCAAGTTATATCCATATGACAAATATCAAAGTTTAAAATTTCTGTTTCATAAGAGGTTTTTTCTATAAATTATACAAAATGAAAATGTTTGGTTTAAAAAAAAAAAAAGATCAGAAGCAAATATAACAAAGTTAAGTCCTAACAAACCAGAGATTTGGATATATTGGTGAAGGTCATATCATTTTTTATATTTTATACTTTTTTGTATATACTTTTTTGATTAAAGTATTTCAATTTAAAAAAAGAGCATTACAATGAACAGCAATGCAGGAGGCAGTCACAGAAGGGTTCATGATCCAACTGCAGATTTACAGTGACCCTGGATGGGAAGAAATATCATGTACTCCTCTTCTGAGCTTGCATACAATCTCTGCTTCCTCATCAAGATGCTACAGAACACAATGGTGGATGCTATGGGTCCCCAGTCAGAGAATCCACAGTTAAGATTCCAACTCTGTCACTTACTCGCTATCTATGTGACTCTGGACCAATAAAACTGATTTTGTCTAAACTAAAAACTCTCCTCACCTATCAAATGGGGATAACAATAGTATCTACCTCATGAAAAGTGAAAGTGTTACTCGCGCAGTCACGTCCAATCTTCCCATGGACTGTAGCCCACCAGGCTCCTCTGTCCATGAAATTCTTCAGGCAAGAACACTAGAGTGGGCAGCCATTCCCTTCTCCAGAGGATCCTCCCGACCCAGGGATTGAATCAGTATCTCCTCCACTGCAAGCAGATTCTTTACCATCTAAGTCACCAGGGAAGCCCGTAAGCACTGTTGAGAGGATCAGATAGTGCTCAGCAGAGTAATTATGTCAATAGTACTCAATGATTTCCTAAAGGAAATCAATCCTGAATATTCATTGGACGGACTGATGCTGAAGCTCCAATACTTTGGACACCTGATGCAAAGAACTGACTCATCAGAAAAGACCCTGATGCTAGGAAAGATTGAAGGTGGGAGGAGAAGTGGATGACAGAGGATGTGATGGTTGGATGGCATCACCAACTCGACGGACATGAGTTTGAGCTATTTCTGGCAGTTGGTGATGGACAGGGAAGCCTGGCAAGCTGTAGTTCATGGGGTCGCAAAGAGTCAGACACAACTGAGCATATGAACTGAACTGAACTCAATGTTAGGAGCCATTCCACTGTGGTAGTGATTACTGTTTATTGATGTTATTACTATGACAGAAACTTTAAGAAGAAAAGGTCAAGGTGGAGTGATAGGTAGGTGATGACAGAGTGTACTCTGATCTCTGTTTGCACACTCACTCCTGTTAACACATGGTCACAATTATCTTTAATTGGCAAGTTACTGAAAATGAGCCTTTTGCATTCGAAATCTGACTAATGATATTTTAACTTACTCCTGTCAAGGTTCTGGTGGCTAACAGAAAAAAAATACCTTCCCAACCACATTTATTCATTCAATTTACATCACTGAAATGTTCAAAAGATGCTGGTATTGATTTATGCCTTGCTTATTGCTTTTAAAGTATGTTATCTAGATTTCTATGCAAACATATTAATCATAGCTTTCTCTTCTGACAAAACACATTTAGTGAGACATTTCAGTGGTTGTTCTACACAGATTAACATGATTTCTAGTAGTTTCTCTTCATAAGGTGTATTACCATTCATTAGCTGTACTATAGGGCAAAAATAGATAAAGGAAAGAATGCCTGCAGAAGAAGAAAACATTCGCTAAAATCAACAATATCTGAAGCTCAATTACAGCTTCTGGTAAAAAAAAAAAAAAAAAAAAAAAAAAAAAAAAAAGGACAGTATTAGAGCTAAAGAAACCCATGATTATGCTTTCAGGATCCTTTGATAGTGGCCATGGATAACAGGGCTTTTTATTAAAATAATAAATCAATAATCATTCACACATCATGTCAAAATCATGTCAAAATTTCCTTCCACTCTTAACGTAGCGTTACTTCATAGCATCACCAGCTACTAGTCCCTATTCTACTATCTTAGGCAAATGTAACATTTTCATCTCAAGTTGATGCAAACATACTAACAGTAGTAATAAATATTTCAGAAACAGTACCACTCACAAGAGGAAATAAACTTCTCTAAAACCACTTCTTTAATGAGTCACCTCTTGAGGATTAATGCCTAACCAAGAAGAAAAGGCAGGGTCTCATTGTGGTTCTCTAATTTTGTTTCTGATTAATTATTTTCATGAATTCAAGACACAATTTTAAAAAAGAATATGTAAAGAACTAGTATGACCATGTGCCACGGAAAGCATTAAGAATAAAGAAAGGCAGAGCCCAGTGAGGCAGAAAATGAAATGTCAGCTTCTTAAAAGAAATGTCAGGTATAGCATTCATCAAGAAGTTCAAGCAACCAAATTAATCTTACAATTGAAGGTTCTGCAACTTTCTCTTTCCATGTGTTTAAAGTGTACTCTGAGGTATAAGGATAAAATAGTAATTCACAATACAAGAAAATAAATATATACAAATAAGATATCTTTTGGACAAAATGTTTAAAAATCAATGATTAAAAGAGTTTAAGATAATTATTTCTCTAATTAAAAGTTCCACAAGGAAACTGAAGGGCAAGAATTGCTTTTAATGTCCAGGATGTGGTTTTAACAGTCCAGAAGCATTAAGGTAATTTATTATTATAATCCACATGAATAATAAAAAACATGTGTTTTTAAACTTACCTTCCAACCTTAACCCAATCAGTTGGTATACAAGATACAGCAGAATTCTTTACTTCAATCATAAACTAAAATAAAAAAAAAGAAAGGTTAGATATTTAAATGATTACCCATTATATTTTTAAATCTCCCACAAAATTGTGCTGTGATAGTCTAGCAAATATTATTCTAAACATTCAAAATAAATCTAGCACTGTTATCGGGATAATTCATTATTGTACAACCAAATAATTAGGGTTTCAACACTTAGGAAAAAATACAATTTGTACTGAGCAAAAAGGTTGCAATAAAAAATATAACCTGATGATTTAATACCAGTAACACTGTTACGTTCATACTACAAATGGTGATTTTTCATTGACCTTTTTCATTCATTTATTAGTAGCATTTATTGTAAGAATTCTATGACTCAGTAATAAGACTGAACCTCTAAATACATAAAATTTTTAAATATGTTATTATTAGACTTTATATCAGTTTGAGATATGGCCAATCCCTTATTCTGAACAGAAGAGGATTTATTATAATAGCTTTTATCCAAGAAACCTAAGTCCTTTAAAAGTATCATCACAGAGCAATTAACCCCTCAGCAATTAAGGAAGAGAGTTCCTCACATGAGTATTTTTTTTAAGTTTTCATCTATATGAACTATTACAGATTCAACTGTACTCTACAAGCTTTTCTGAAATCAGCCAAGAAGTAAATGAAATCACTACTTCCATCACACCTTCCATTTTTCACATGAATTATATATCATCTCCTCTTCCTGCTCACACGTCTGTACTATTAAAGTGAAATTTAATATTTCATTTAAATTAAGATACACCTATTTTGTATGGGATGGGACCCAGAAATTCTGAGGTTGCCATTAATTTTGAGATGACTACAGGAACTTTGTCACATATGTTTTACAACATATAGGTATTTATAACACGCATATTATTAAGAGTATCAGCCTGGCTTTTGAGTTTACTTTTCTGTTAATAGAAACACTTTAGCTTTTATATTCATTACAATTGGAATCAATAGTTAATTGTAAGAATTTTTATCCTTAGCAATGACTTTGCAACTATCGATGTCCTCTTGTATAGAGGAAATTAATACAATTTCAAATCTGACATATCCAGTTAAAGAAAAGAGTTTTAAAAAGTCTCTCCTTTGGCTAAAAAAAAAGTAACTGAGGGGGGAAAAATAACAAAATAAATATTACTAATGAGAAAGATAAAATCTCTCTAAGAGTATGCTAAAAAATATTCTGCTTAAATATTTTGACATCTTCTATGAGAAAACATATTGGTGTTTTTATAAAATAATTGTGGGAGGAGTTAAGCCAAAGGCAAACAGCAAAATTCAGGACCACAGTAGACTACTAACATTTGGGAATAATACATATAACACAGAGCTCCACAGAAATTACTGCCTAAACGATAGTGGAAATTTTGAAAAGAAGCTAAAACTGCCTCAGTGAGGTCTCTGGGCAGCCAGCTAGAAGAGTGTACTTAAGTTATCCACCGTAACTACGCAGCATGGCAGCTCTGAATTCAAATCCATGCCTTAGACACATTACTGACAGCCACTGGTCACACTCCTTTGGAGCACCCTGGGAATACTTTAGACCAGGGGTCCTCAACCTTCAGGATCTAATGCCTGATGATCTGAGGTAGAGTTAATGTACTAGTAACAGAAATAAAGTGCACAATAAATGTAATGCACTTGGATCATCCTGAAACCATCACCCACCACCCCACTACCCTGGGTTCGTGGAAAAACTGTCTTCAACAAAACTGGTCCCTAGTACCAAAGGTTGGGACCGCTGATTTAGACCATAACTGTTCAATCTGTAAGTATCCAGGGTCTCCTCTAAGGACCACAACTCCTCAAGCAAGCCACTTACAGAGTCAATACTGGAAGGAAAACAGAGTGAGAATCAGAAAAGCCACGTGGGCCTCCTGTTTGTTAAATTCCTGGGGTCACTTTCTCAGGTGCTGGTCCTGTGTTTCTCCTCAGCATTGTCACCAACTAGCAATTTTTCTCTGTTCTTCCCGAGTTATGGGATAGGAAATTTTCTATTTCTATTCACGAACTGGCAGCTTTTGCCACTATAATACCAGGTAACCACTTTTCTACTACACATTTTCATTAACATATTAAGCAACTTTGATCATCTCATTTCCAACAAATAGACCAAAACTATGGCGCTGAGGAGGTTACTTGTCACTTTGCAAGATCATAATTATATAGTCTGATGCTGTAAAGAGGAATACTGCATAGGAACCTGGTATGTTAGGTCCATGAATCAAGGCAAATTGGAAGTGGTCAAACAGGAGGTGGCAAGAGTAAACGTCAACATTCTAGGAGTCAGCAAACTAAGGTGGATTGGAATAGGTGAAATTTAACTCAGATGACCATTATATCTGCTACTGTGGGCAGGAATCCCTTAGAAGAAATGGAGTAGCCATCATAGTCAACAAAAGAGTCCAAAATGCAGAACTTGGATGCAGTCTCAAAAACGACAGAATGATCTCTGTTCGTTTCCAAGACAAACCATTCAATATCACTGTAATCCAAGTCTATGCCCCGACCAGTAATGCTGAAGAAGCTGAATGGTTCTATGAAGACCTACAAGACCTTTTAGAACTAACACCTAAGAAAGATGTCCTTTTCATTATAGAGGACTGGAATGCAAAAGTAGGAAGTCAAGAAACACCTGGAGCAACAGGCAAATTTGGCCTTGGAGTACAGAATGACGCAGGGCAAAGGCTAGTAGAGTTTTGCCAAGAGAACACACTGGTCATAGCAAACACCCTCTTCCAACAATACAAGAGAAGACTCTACACATGAACATCACCAGATGGTCAACACCGAAATCAGATTGATTATATTCTTTGCAGCCAAAGATGGAGAAGCTCTATGCAGTCAGCAAAAACAAGACTGGGAACTGACTGTGGCTCAGATCATGAACTTCTTATTGCCAAATTCAGACTTAAATTAAAGAAAGTAGGGGTAACCACTAGACCATTCAGGTATGACCTATATCAAATCCCTTACGATTATACAGTGGAAGTGACAAATAGATTCAAGGGATTAGATCTGATAGTGTGCTGGATGAACTATGGACGGAGGTTCATGACATTGTATAGGATACAGGGATCAGGATCATCCCCAAGAAAAAGAAATGCAAAACAGCAAAATGGCTGTCTGAGGAGGCCTTACAAATAGCTGTGAAAAGAAGAGAAGCGAAAAGCAGAGGAGAAAAGGAAAGACATCCCCATCTGAATGCAGAGTTCCAAAGAATAGCAAGGGGAGATAAGAAAGCCTTCCTCAGTGATCAATGCAAAGAAATAGAGGAAAACAACAGAATGGGAAAGACTAGAGATCTCTTCAAGAAAATTAGAGATATCAAGGGAACATTTCATGCAAAGATGGGTTTAATAAAGGACAGAATTGGTATGGACCTAACAGAAGCAGAAGATATTAAGAAGAGGTGGCAAGAATACACAGAAGAACTGTACAAAAAAGGTATTCATGACCCAGATAATCACGATGGTGTGATCACTCAGCTAGAGCCAGACATCCTGGAATGTGAAGTCAAGTGGGCCTTAGAAAGCATCACTACGAACAAAGCTAGTGGAGGTGATGGAATTCCAGTTGAGCTATTTCAAATCCTCAAAGATGATGCTATGAAAGTGCTGCACTCAACATGCCAGCAAATTTGGAAAACTCAGCAATGGCCACACAACTGGAAAAGGTCGGTTTTCGTTCCAATCCCAAAGAAAGGCAAAGCCAAAGAATGCTCAAACTACCACACAATTGCAGTCATCTCACACGCTAGTAAAGTAATGCTCAAAATTCTTCAAGCCAGGCTTCAGCAATATGTGAACCGTGAACTTCTAGATGTTCAAGTTGAAGTTGGCTTTAGAAAAGGCCAAGGAACCAGAGATCAAATTGCCAACATCTGTTGGATCATCAAAAAAGCAAGAGAGTTCCAGAAAAACATCTATTTCTGCTTTATTGACTATGCCAAAGCCTTTGACTGTGTGGATCACAATAAACTCTGGAAAATTCTGAAAGAGATGGGAATACCAGACCATCTGACCTGTCTCTTGAGAAACCTGTATGCAGGTCAGGAAGCAACAGTTAGAACTGGACATGGAACAACAGACTGGTTCCAAAGAGGAAAAGGAGTATGTCAAGGCTGTATATTGTCACCCTGCTTATTTAACTTATATGCAGAGTACATCAAGAGAAACGCTGGGTTGGATGAAGCACAAGCTGGAATCAAGACTGCTGGGAGAAATATCAATAACCTCAGATATGCAGATGACACCACCCTTATGGCAAAAAGTGAAGAAGAACTAAAGAGCCTCTTGATGAAAGTGAAAGAGGAGAGTGAAAAAGTTGGCTTAAAGCTCAATCTTCAGAAAACTAAGATCATGGTATCCGGTCCCATCACTTCATAGCAAATAGATGGGGAAAGAGAGGAAACAGTGTCAGACTTTATTTTTTCGGGCTCCAAAATCACTGCAGATCGTGATTGCAGCCATGAAATTAAAAGATGCTTACTCCTTGAGAGGAAAGTTATAACCAACATACACAGCACATTAAAAAGCAGAGACATTACTTTGTCAACAAAGGTCCATCTAGGCAAGGCTATGGTTTTGCCAGTAGTCATGTATGGATGTGAGAGTTGGACTATAAAGAAAGCTGAGTGCCGAAAAATTGATGCTTTTGAACTGTGGTGTTGGATAAGACTCTTGAGAGTCCCTTGGACTGCAAGGAGATCCAACCAGTCCATCCTAAAGGTGATCAATCCTAGGTGTTCGTTGGAAGGACTGATGTTGAAGCTGAAACTCCAATACTTTGGCCACCTGATGTGAAAAGCTGACTCATTTTAAAAGATCCTGATACTGGGAAAGATTGAGGGCAGGAGGAGAAGGGGATGACAGAGGATGAGATGGTTGGATGGCATCACCAACTCAATGGACATGAGTTTGGGTAAGCTCCAGGAGTTGGTGATGGACAGCGAGGCCTGGTATGCTGTGGTTCATGGTGTCACAGAGTCAGACATGACTGAGTGACTGAACTGAACTGAACTGAATTATATAGGGAAACCAAGAGACAAAATTATTTATTTGTCAGGGGAGGAGTGAGAATAAGTATATACATTATTAAATCATTTTTTTGTTATATAGAGTTCTATTTTGAATGTATTATGAAATGTGTATAACATCTTAATTTTAGTCTAGAAGACAGGCTGACTTAATCAATAGTCTATTAAATTAACAAACATTTTAATAAAAAGTAAAGATTATTATTTATTATAAAGTGTCTTCTTTCAAATAATCATACAAATTAACACACTTTTGGCTAAATAAAGCAATGCAAATATGTTTAAAACTGATCTAAAATTAAGTTTTTCCCCATTAGAAAAATATCCATTTTTTAAAATTCTGAATAAAATGTTCATCCCATAGAAACGGTTCACAAATTTCCTAATTTACTATTTAAACAAATAGAATTTTTCAAATTGCCTCAGTTGGAATCTTTATATTTTATTAAACATAAGATGTAGAAGTAGCAATACCTCAAGACTGAGAATAGGACCAATGGATATAGCCACAATTTGAAAAATGTACTTCCTCCTAGTTCTCATTCAGATACTAATATCAAACTTTAAACAGAAATACACATACTAAAAAACACATTCTACACAGCACCATAATCTTATGGAAGATTCACAAAATACAGGTGTTTGGTATAGTTTTGTTTTTCTGTTTTTTTTTTTTTTTTTTTTTTTAGCAGCTATACTCCTTCAAATAGAAGCCTTGCATTTAATTACTATATGATCCAATAAGTGTACATGGTTCACTTTGTATCATTTATCATCTGCAAACTATGAGTCAAAGACTAACTTCTCTCTTCTAGAGTAAATGAATTATTTAAAGTTATTATTTACCATAGTCAAGGTTTCCTATAATATAATTTCAATAGATAATACTAAAACACATGTAACATTAAGGTCCATGATTTTACCAAGAAACTAAAGTAAATAAGCAAACAAAATACTGCCATTAAAGGAAAGTTTTTATCAAAACAAGGTATTACAATATATTTCCAAAGAATAAAACAGAAAATCTAAAAAAAAAACAAAAAAAAAAAAACTTTCACCCTATCATCAGATATTTATTTACACTTTAAAATAGCTTTCCCAATTGAGGAAAATTAACATAAAGTAAAAGTATTTCAATATTACCTCCTGTCCTGATACAGTCACATATTGTACAGAAGGATTTTTTAGTATTTTTCGTATTTCTTGCAAATGTGTTTGGATCTTGTTGGTAACATCCTGAATTTCATCCTTCCTCTTTTTTATTAAAGGGAAGTCAGAAAGGTCTTTGAATAATTCAGTTTTATCCCCAATCCTAAAAAGAATTGAAAAAATGCAAATACATATATTTAAGCATATTACTTATACTAATTATCAATTATTTTTCAAAACATAATGAAAGGGACTTCCCTGGTGGGCTTCTGGCTAAGACTCCATGCTCCCAATGCAGGGGGTCCAGTGCTCGATCCCCGATCAGAGAACCAGATCCCACAAGCTTCAACTAAAAGAGCCTGCATGCCACAACTAAGACCTGACACGGCCAAATAAATATTTTTAAAAAAACATAATGAAAGACCAAAGGGTGGGAAGTCAGGAGAACAAGATTCTAATTATAGCTAGCTCTTCCACTAAATATTTATGGGTAAGTTTATTAATTTCTTTGAAGAGAGATGAAATTACCCTAACATCACTTTCATTTCAGAAGTTCATGATTGTCATGATGAAACCAAGAGATGAAATTCAACATTTGTTGAATGTTCAGAAAATAAACACAAATGAAAATACTGTCAAATCTTTTTTCTTATACATAAAGTTCTTTGTGGGATAAAATGTAAAATGACTACCCCTTAAAGGATAACTTTACTTGTGCATTTTCTACATATAAAGCAGACCTGGTTACCTAGCAAATAAGCACAAGATGCCATCTGCCATCTGCTTTTGGATTAATAAACTGCTACTACTTGCTCAGCCTGGACTTCATCATCTGATACCTGAAGAAATACCATATTTGTTCTGTATGATGGAACTGCCTAAATGCCAAGGGTTATTTCCAGCTGTAATACAGAGCCTTTAGTATTCAATTACATTTCTAGTTATATATGCAACTTCTACTATTAATTCTAAGGGAAGCTAGTATCCACATTTCAAATGGTAAATACATTACTTTCACTACTAGAAAGGAAGAACTAAGAGTCTGCTACTTACTTGGCAGCTTGTTCATTGAGTATTTTTAAGTAATGCTCCACTGGACTGAGGAGTTCAGGAATTTCTAAAATAAATGTCTGGAGCACCTCTGACTCAACATGGGAATTCACAGCAGGTATTAGTGCTTGAAATTCTGACTTCAAGTGATACAGGGTTTTGACAATCAGGAAGAACTCTTGCGTAGAACACTGAAAAGAGAAATACCTTTTACCTAAATAGCATAAGGTATATGAAAATGAAATTCAGTTAGTGGTCTTTTTAAAGTTAGAATAAAGGAACATTTTAATTTATTGCATAAATGAGTTAATTGAAATAAATTATTGTTGATATGTCCTAAATGTTAAATCAATAGTTTAAGTACTTTATAAGGTAAAGCAATAAAGAAAATTTGAGGCAAGGATAGGAAAACCAATACTTGTTCAGTATTTTTTCATTTTAAAATATGCTGATCACATAACAAAAATACAGTAAACAATGTCACAAATAAAAAGAATAATTCTGGGGAAAATCTGCAAAATATTTAAGAGATAAAGGTCAAAATTCTTTCAAGTATAATGAGATTCTACAAATTGACATGGAAAAGAGGAATAATTCAAAGAATAGTGGCTAAATGAACTGAATAAACTCATAGAAAAAAAATGTCCAATAAGCACATAATTAACCTCCCGTATAATTAGGACAAGCAGATTAAAATGACAAAATAGCATTTTTCACTCGTCAGAACGTCAAAGATTTAAAAGTATAATAAAAGCCAAGTCACACTCAGTATGAAAAATTACACTTTTACATACTATTAGTAGAGGCATAACCTTCTTAAAGAGCAATTTGGTATATATTTATAATACAAAGTGTAACACTCTTTGACTACACAATTCCATTTTTAAGAATTTTAAAATATTTTTCACAAGTAGTAAAAAAAAAAATGTTTGTATCTGAATATTTATAGTAGTAGTTTTGGTAATAATATTAAAAAGATGAATAAAAAACAAATACCCAGAAATCGAGATATTAGGAAAAATTCATTCAGTGTACAAGTATAAGACAGTTAAAAAACTAACACATCTATAAATACTAATGTACAGATTAATACAGAACTTAATTTCAACATATTAAGTGTATATAGTATATTTTTACACTATATACCATATATGTATTTTAGACAGTAAAATTTCACTTGTGACTCTTTAAATTATATATGTTATTCTACAGAAGTTCAAGTATAATTTAACTTTCTCTAGTTACCTCTGGATAGTGGATATGCCAAAGGGTGGTAAAGAGAGACTTTTTACTCTTTATTTTATACTCCTGTATACTGTTGTAATTTTGTAACATGAATATGAATAATTTATACTTTTGGAGCTTTGGATAAAAAAAGGGAGCTAAATAAGTGCATCTAATTTCACTCTGTCTTGAAGCTATAAGTCCAAGATTGTTTTAAAAGACATGAAACTTCAAGAATAATTAGGAGAAAAAATAATAGCAATAATCTCTTAGAAGCTACAGAGTAAACAGACTAACAGTAATTTGACTTAGAAAACTCTAGGTATTTGAATCTTAAGCTGGCCATACGGAAAACTAGGACTCAACTTGAGTTATACCCAGAATCCTACGACTCAGTGGAAGCTGGGGATTTGAGAGTGGAGAAAACAATTGGCTGAAAGTGACTTATGCAGCTATTAAATCCCTCAATCCCCTATTCCTCTTCATGTCACTAAAGGGCCACCATTTTCCGACCCTACAAAGACTATAGTGGACCCTTGAACAATGTGGAGGTTAGGGGCGCTGACCCTCCACACAATCAAAACTCGGAATAGAACTCTACAATCAGCCCTCATATCTGTTTCTATATCCATGGATTCAACCAATCATGGATCACGTAGTACTATAGTAAACAGTTACTGAAACAAATCTACTGTAAGAGGACTTGCACAATTCAAACTCATGTTGTTCAAGGGTCAACTGTAGCTTTAGTCTCTGGAGAAGGTAAAACATAGGTATCTGAATCAGCTTCAGGCACAGTGAAGGATGAGAGTACCACCAAAAGCAAAGGATTAAAAGAATGATTCCAAACTGAATGTTGAGATTCCCAGCTGTCCCTACTGAGTTCACAGAACATTGTTAGCCAGTAAGAAAGCTGAAAGAGTCCCTGAGGAATCTCACAAGCCCAAGAGAAAAATTATAAAGACAGCATATAGCAGGAATTCTCCCCATAAATGGACCACCGAGTTCACACAACAGTTCACCTCATAATCTGCAAGCCACATCCAACTACGCAGAGCTTACTACCAGCGTTTTAGTTTCCTACTCTTTAAAAATGATCAGATTAAAAATTCTAACATGAAATGTAAACACTAAAATAAACAACTAATTAATCAACCAACAAATACCAGAAGGAATGGAACCTATACAAGTAGAAGAAAATGTTAACAATATCCTCAGTTAAACAGAGGACATTGAAATAAACAGAGAATCATGAATTAAGAATGGTATGTTATTATTTTAAAAGAAACATTCAGAGAACAAGAGAACCACCAAAAAACTGCATAAATTGAACTATCATAATAGAAATGAAAAATTTAACAAAAGAGGTAGAAAATCAAGGTAATAAAATTTCCAAGAAAGTAAAGCAAAAGGGTAAAGAGATGGGTAACACAGAAGAAAGATCGATAATCAGTCCAGAAGATTCAAGAACTCAAATAACAGAGCTATAAAAGGAGATATATTATCAAAAAAATAATTCAGAGGTATGTTATATATATACAATGAAATACTCCTTACCATTAAAAAAAATGAAATAATGCCACTTTGCAGCAACATAGATGGATCTAGAGACTATCATACTAAGTGAAGTAAGTCAGAAAGAGAAAGACAAATACCCTATGATATCACTTTTATGTGGAATCTAAAATATGACACAAATAACTTCATAACCAGTATGACTTCAGACTGTTGAAAAATAACAGTAGAGGCTGTTGAAAAAGCACAAAATTCTAAGGGAAAATAATTTACAACCTAGAATTTTATACTCAACCAAACGTGAGAGCAAAACAAAGACATTTCCAGACATCAGTGTTTCAAAACTTAGGCAATGGCAACCCACTCCAGTATTTTTGCCTGGAAAATCCTATGGACGGAGGAGCCTGGTAGGCTGCAGTCCATGGGGTCGCGAAGAGTCGGACATGACTGAGCAACTTCACTTTCACTTTTCACTTTCATGCATTGGAGAAGGAAATGGCAACCCACTCCAGTGTTCTTGCCTGGGGAATCCCAGGGATGGGATGGTGGCTGCCATCTATGGGGTTGCATAGAGTCAGACACGACTGAAGCAACTTAGCAGCAGCAGCAGCAGCAGCAGCAGCAGCAGCAGCAGCAGCAGCATTTCTTAGGATGCTTCCAGAGAATGTACCCCACCAAAATGAAGGAATAAACCAAGGGGAAGTTATGAAGTACAGAAAACAGAAGATTCAATTCAAGGGAAATAAAGGGAATCTAAAAATATAGCTATTCAACAGGTATAGCAGGCAACAAGTCCAGGTTGGATCAGGTAGGAAGGCTCAAGAACATGAAATGAACGGAATATTTGATGAAAATGAATACCTTGAGATGAGAGGACAATGCAAGTTTAAGTTAATGGTAAGTACACATCATAAATAGTATATATACGTGTATATATATAAAATGGATGAACGCTAAGAACATATTTAGAAAGACAATTACTTATAAGAAATGAAGAAAACTATACAAAAAAAAAAAAAAGAAGCTAGGTTCAAATGAACAAACGGTGAGTTCAGAATGTATCATAAAGCACCTCATCTCCAGAAAGGCCGTGGCTCACTGGGAAAGATACATACAGGAAACTGCACTGTTTGTATAAATATGGAGCCTAGAAATAATTTATAGTCTAGAATTGACCTCGAGTCACTTCATGGTATATTCAAATAAAGGTAAAGGGCAAAAAATAAATATTTTCAATAGAATTTCTGAATAATAATCTCATAATTATTGCAATATGATAAGCAAAAAAAAAAAAGGAATTGGTTGTTCATGCTTACATACGATATCAAGTTTAAGTGAGCAACAGAAATAAGGTGAAAGCCAGAAGTGCTTGCAACCAAGTCCTAAGTGCCTAGGGCAGGCTGCTCTCAAATTTCTTAAGCAAAATGACTCAATGGAGTCACAAGAAAGCTGAGAATAAAAGTAAAACAGTTGCTCTTGAAGTCAGTCATGTTCAACCCCATTTCTGGCAGCAAACTTCTCTGTGGAAGAGCTTCAGAACACATGCGCAAGTATAGAGGCAGATCATCACAGGACTGGAAGAACCCCAACCTAAGCTCCACACTGAAAACATGGAGTTGGGCTTCTAGCAGTCTAGCTAAGAAATTAACTATAAAGCCTACAAAAGTCTGGAAACCCTCTCCTTTCAACATTTACTAAGTGCTACACCCTTAGCAGCTATGTATCATTTTCTTACAAAAGTTATAGTTATTGAGCAGTTAATGTGAACTCCTATCACTAGCACTATTTTCTAAGATTTAAATTTGAAGTCTTACTATCAAAAGAAATGTTTATTTTATTTCAGAGTCGGCCCACTTGGTATCCTCTATTATTATCATCATAAAAATACCTATTTGTGCCTATTCCACAGCACTTTCCACACAGCCAGATGGCCTAAGCCTACCACTTCCACAATATCCAAACAGTGTTCCTTAACATTTTCTGAATTTCACAAAATTGGCACAATCTGTACCCAGGATATCACTCACCATTTGGTGCATACAGCAGAAGCTTATTTAGAGTAATCTAATGATAAAGAATAGACATGTGTTTGATGGTATGTTCCAAGAGCCAGCTAACTAATCTATAAAAATGTGGTTTAAAGCATTCCGACTTCCTAAAGTTGGCCTATACCAAATCATTTCTAATCTTCACTTTTCAAATCAATCCTTAGGCATATTCTTGTACAAACACTAAAACCGCAATAAAGGAACAACTTCTGAGTGAGTCACAAGTTTCATCAGTGTAAGCTGAAAGTCTAAAAAGTCATTCCTGTTCTGCATATTGGTTACTTTTAAAAGAAATTAGATTCTATTCTGTATGATCTCACGTGTATGTGGAATCTAAAAAACCAAACAAAAAACCTGAATTAATAGATATAGAGCACATATTAGGGGTTGTGGAGCATGGTTATGCAGGCAAAAGGGGTGAAGATGGTCAAAAGGTACAAACTTCCGGTTGTAAACTAAATAAGTCCTGGTGATGTAATGGCATGGCAACCACAGTTACTAATACTGAATTGTGTATATCTGAAAGTTGCTGAAGAGTAGATCTTATGAGCCCTCATCAAGAGACAACAAAAAAGCTTTGCAACTTTACATAGTAAAGGATGCTAACTAGAGACATATTGTGGTGAGCATATATATTGAATCCTTACGTTATATACCTGAAACTAAAATAATATTGTATATCAATTATACCTCAGTTAAAAAAATTAGATTCTGACATTTACCAGAGTTTTAAATTTTTGTAAGTACACAAACTTTATGAAATCCAAACATCAAAGTACAGTTTAAAGAGAAGCAGGAAGGCACAATAGAAATCACCACAGTAATAAATGATGATGCCATCTTAATGCCATGGATACTATGATTCAGCTCTTTTAATTAGCCATTGATAATTTTTAAGCTTTGCTCCTATCTCCTTTTGAGAAAAACAAAAATCTCTAACATCTGTCAGTGAATCCTTTTGAGCAGTGAAGGCAATGTGTTTAGAGATCCGCTGCTTGATGAAGGGTAACAAGCATGGATTATCAGCCACTGGGTCAAGGTCAAAAACAAAATAACAGATGGTATGTCATCCATTCGGTAACCTCAAAAATGTCAACCATAACACTTCCTACTACCAGAACAGCCTCTACTCTTGCCAGCAAAAGAGCAACTCAGCAACTTCCCTGGTAGTCCAGAGGTTAAGACTTCACCTTCCAAGGCGGGGGATATGGGCTGGATCTCTGGTTGGGGAGCTAAGATCTCACATGCCTCATGGCCACAAAACCAAAAGATAAAATAAAAATAGTATTGTAACAAATTTAATAAAGACTTTAAACACAGTACACATCAAAAAATAAATAAATAAATCTTGTGCTTCCATGGTGGCTCAGTGGTGAGGAGTTCTCCTGTCAATGCAAGAGAAACTGGTTCGATCTCTAATCCAAAAAGATCCCACATGCTGCAGAGCAGTGAAGCCCAAGCTCCATAATTATTGAGCCTGTGCTCTAGAGCCCGGGAGCCACAACTGCTGAAGCCCACATGTCCTACAGCCCGTGCTCTGCAGCAAGAGAGGCCACTGCAGTGAGAAGCCTGAGCACTGCAGCAAGACAGTAGCCCCTACTTGCGGCAACTAGAGAAAAGCCTATGCTGCAGCGAACACCCAGCACATTCCAAAATAAAAATAAATAAATGTTTTTTTTTAAGTCTTGGGAAAAAAAAAAACAACTCGAACACAGTGCATCAACCAATGGAACAATAGATGCCAACGCCATAACCAAGGCATACATTTTTTCCCTAGGGATCAGTATTTCCCAATTTTGACTTTTTCTTTCTTTTCAAATTTAGCCAAAGCATATGGAACAGTTACGTAAGTCCTCTTGGGCACTGCAAGTATTTTCAGAAGCAGCAGTTATTATTCTAGTAAAACAGTGTAAAGGAAAAAGCCTTAAAAAGGTAAAGACCAATAAAAAATTGGTCACAACTAAGGCTTTTGCAGTAGTCATGTATGGATGTGAGAGTTGGACTATAAAGTAAGCTGAGCACTGAAGAACTGATGCTTTTGAACTGTGGTGTTGGAGAAGACTCTTGAGTGTCCCTTGGACTGCAAGGAGATCCAACCAGTCCATCCTAAAGGAAATTAGTCCTGAATATTCACTGGAAGGACTGATGCTGAAACTGAAACACCAATACTTTGGCCACCTGATGCAAAGAGCTGACTCACTGGAAAAGACCCTGATGCTGGGAAAGATTGAGGGCAGAAGGAGAAGGGGATGACAGAGGATGAGATGGCTGGATGGCATCACTAACTCTATAGACACGAGTTTGAGTAAGCTCCGGGAGTTGATGATGGACAGGGAAGCCTGGCCTGCTTCAGTCCATGGGGTCACAAAGGGTCAGACTAAGCAACTGAACTGAACTAAAGTTTGGGCACATAAAAACTGCTCTAAAAAAATTATTAAATTGGCAAGGATTTACATTTGGGCAAAAAATAAAAGTTGCTTATATAGGGACGGCCAGGGGAAAAGATTTAATAGTATTCAAAACTGCTGCTACATCAAAAATGGTAGTGTCCAAAAATGTAAGCCACTAAAACCCAATCAAGGACCCTGGTTTAAACATGAATTCTGTCACTTATGAGCAAGTTATTAACCCTCCTCTTAGCATCATTTTAGCCAAGGTAATGCAAGCTGTCATAGCATTATATAAAGACAGCAATATACACAATTTCCCACCAGTAAGAAAGCAATAAACCTTCTCAACCTCACAAAGTTTTTTTTTTTTTTTTTACAATAAAGAGTCTAATGTATGTGAATGACTTCTGTGGTAGGTAAGACACTATATAAAGTTTATTAACAATTACAAATATCACCAATTGATAATTTTTTGAATTTTAGGCATATTTTGAAGATAAATTATTTCTCTAACAAATCTCACTTGTTACTGTTATTATTTAAACTGAGAAGTCTAGGTGACGAAAATCAAAATAATGTGTTTTACTTAGCTTCAATATACAAACATGTCTGCATATTAATAATATGACAAATATTTTACAAGCAGATTTTTCCTTTGGTTAAGTCAAATAAGAAGTTGTCAAAAGAAATAAGGCATCTCTTCTTAAAGTAGCTAGTCTAAGTAAACTTCCTACTTTGATGATGGTCCACATTTTGAGGATGAAATAGGAGAATATCCTGTATTATAACAGAACAGCCTCTATATGTTGCTATAGTTAACAGAAGTGGGCAAACAATGCAAAAATTGGAATAACCTCAGTTTGTGCAATAAAAATCTCTAAGGATTCTCTTATGTTACCTGTAAGATTTTACAAATAAAAAAAATAAATAAAGCTCCGTGAAGTTTCCTATTAATATCTGGTATCCCCTGGTGGCTCAGAGGGTAAAGCGTCTGCCTGCAATGAGGGAGACCTGGGTTCAATCCCTGGGTCAGGAAGATCCCCTGGAGAAAGAAATGGCAACCCACTCTAGTACTTGTGTCTGGAAAATTCCATGGATGGAGGAGCCTGGTAGGCTACAGTCCATGGGATCACAAAAAGTCAGATGCAACTGAGCAACTTCACTCTATCCTCAAGCTGAAGAAAATTAACAATTTTAAAAGATGTGATTTTTATCACACTTACTTTTTTGTGATAAATGCTACAGAGTCCTCTCTCTATGTCAGGCAATTTACGTAGATGATTTTCTATCTGACCAAACACATTGGATTCTGAATGGAGAACTTCAGATACAGCATCAAGTCGAGCATTTATTTCCCTGTGGGAACAGAGAAATGGCAATTATCAGATAAGTTAGGAACTCAGAATGTAGGCATTTCCCACTCTAATGCCCAGTACTGCGATAGCAGCCACTTAGAAAAGCACAAAGGAGATTTCATCCGTACCTGCAGCCCTTCTCTGCCCCTTATCACTGGAATCAAAGACCAGGTACCACACTAGGAAAGACATTAAACAGATGGGGCAAAGATGGGCTCCATAAGTTTTCCTTCCTCCAGAATAGACATACAGACTTCTCAGCCTCCCCTGCAGTGAGGTATAGCCACGTACCCAAGTTTTAGCCAATGAAATACATGTAGGAAGAATTACATCACTTCTAGTCACGGCCCATAAAACCCCCTGCAGTATTTCACATTCACTCTCTCCCCCTTTGCCAACTGGATGTTGAGCCCAGGGCTATTCTGTGAGCCACCTCACCTGATGACTCCATCAGCGTGAGTCTGTGAGTAGAGCAGAAAACCTCCCACCCCACATCCGCTATCAAATGAACTTTTCGTTAGCACAAAAATAACCTTTTTGTGTGTGTCTTTAAACCAATTAGATGGAGAATTTGCTACTACTGCTTTTATTACCTGACTAATATAATGGATCTACAGTGAGCAACTGAATTTTCTACTCTATTTCTACTGAAATAACTGACCATCTCGGTCAAAAAACACTTCATTCAGCCAACCAGCTGCTTTGGGAGAAGTCTCAATGATGGTAGTTGAATTGATCACATGTTTGACTGAAATGGGACTTAGGCACACTGAGCCCAGGCAGAGATTGGAAGCAGTAATAGAAAGGGCAGAGGATAAAACATTAGGACCTCAGGAAACTATATTCAATACCAGGTGATAAATTACATAACAGAAAAGAATGTGTGTGTGTGTGTGTGTGTGTGTGTGTGTGTAACTGAATCACCTTGCTGTACAGCAATAATTAACACTATATTGTAATTCAACTACAATAAAAAATTAAAAAAAACATCAGGAGACATGGGAGGCCAGGGTTGCAGCATTTTATCAATGGCTACACCTTAAATGATGGGCCACTTGGAAAGAAATGGTGAGACTATCAACTCAACATGGAAACTTAACTAATGTGCCCTAAATGAGATAAAACCCATCCAGCACCTATACATGTCAAAGGCCTACACTAGGTATAATGTCCATATGTGAAAAAACTGAAATAAGTAAACATATCTAGTAGAAAATGGGCCTTCAGTAAATGTTCTTTTCGATCAATGAATGAACAACAAGCAAGCAAATGAAAAAACAAACTGACATTTGGGGGAAAATGGGGATATCAGCTACTGAATGCACTCTATCTAAATTCTTTTGATATCACACACACTGATGTAAAGAGAAACCTGACATCAGAATCCTGCCTAGATGACTATTCAATTGTTTTACAATTAATTGAGAGTTTTTATCTTTCTTATCCCTATAACTGGGCTTCCCAGGTGGCTCAGTGGGTGAAAGAATCCGCCTGCAATGCAGGAGACACAGGAGATGTGGGTTTGATTCTTGGATCAGGAAGATCCCCTGGAGGAGGAAATAGCAACCCACTCCAATATTCTTGCCTGGAGAATCCCATGGGCAGAGGAACCTGACGGCCTAATAGTCCATAGGATTGCAAAAGAGTCAGATACGACTGAAGTGACTGAACACAACACACACATCCCTGTAACTATGCTGTGAAGTCATGCTTGTTCACAAAGCAGAGGTTAACTTCAGGTATCATTTTTTGTTCCATTTTTCTCTAGCTCATCCTCTGCTGCATAGAACAGGCACTTGGTTTCACATGACAAAGTAGAACAAGCCAGACTTTTATAGACACACAGGCTGATTCTTCCATTCTCAATGCTGTGGCCTCTTAAATCTCTTCAGTTTTTTCCATTCTATTGCCTCTACACTAATCTAAGGAAATATGACCTCTCACAAAGAGAACTGTTCTACCAAAACAGCCTCCGAACTTTTCTCCTCATGTCCACCTCTGCCCCTTTTCCCAATCCATTCTCCACAGCACAGCCTGAGCGGTCTTCCTAGAACCCAAACCTGTTCATGCCTTACCTCTGCCTTAAACTCATCAATGACTTGCCATTAATCTTCGATTCAAATCCAGGATCCTTGAATGACCTGCTTACCTCACAAGTCTCGTCTTAGATCACCTGTTACTCTCTTCCTTTCACTTTAAGTTTCAGTCGGACTGAACTTCTTACAACGTCTTGGTCCCTCCAAGTTCTCTGACATCACGGCTTTCTCACCTGCTCCTCACTCTGCCTTGAAGACTGGTTTCCCTTTTCCTACTGCCTACCACCTTCCTCTTTGTTTGGCAAACTCCTTCTCATTCTTCCTCTGAAAGGGCTTTCTAGACTCCCTAGAACTAGATTTCATCCTTTGCCATCCTTTTCCATACAACTCTGTTTTCTTTCTATAGTGAAATTTACAACTGTATTTACTTCTCTACTGTCCTCACCGCTAGACAGTAAGCTCAGCGAGTGTGAGAGTGTGTTTGTGTTCAGTCATATCCTACTCTTTGCGACCCCACCAACTTGTAGCCCACCAGGCTCCTCTACTTATGGGATTTTTCCAGGCAAGAATACTGGAGTGGGTTGCCATTTCCCCCTCCAGGGGATCTTCCCAACCGAGGGATTGAACCCACATCCCCTGAGTCTCCTGCATTGGCAGACAGATTCTTCACCACTGAGCCACCTGGGAAGTCCTAAGCTCTGTGAGAATGGGGATCATTTCTCCAATCACGTAACTGATCATGATACATGCTCAATAAGTAGCTGCTGAAATCAACTGAATTTCGAAGATTACATATAAAATAAACCAAGATGAGGTGAAAAAATTAAATTGTCTTTGCATAAGATTGTTAGGGTAAAACATTGATTTATTTTATCACAACGTTTACCCCAAATGCTACATAAATATAAAGTTTTATTTTAATAGCTCACTCCTGCACAAATGAAGGAAGACACCAATTGAAATAGACTAAGTTGATGCTGCAGATGGTATGAGGACAGATAAAATAATGCCATCTGTGAATGTATAAGACAGCCAGATAGCTTCTCTCTGAAAAATTATAAAGGTTGTCTGAGATATGGAAAGATAAAAGCAAAAGAGGTTAATAAACACTTAAATCATACTTATGAAGTCTTCCAAAAGACTTTTTAAAAAAATATTTTCTTGGAAAATATACAGGTAGTAGCTTTTATTTTACCATTGTGACAGCACAGACAAAACCTTGTTCTGAATCATTTTCACATTAACCCAGCCTTCACTTGTTAGGGAGGTTAACAACTCAGAGGTAAAGAATTTGAGCTAAGAACAGAAATAACCTCAGTTCAAATCCAGGTTCTTTCATTTACCAGTTATTTAGACTTGCCCTAGCTTCTCCATCTATAAAATGGGAACAATAATGGTCCCTAATTCATATAGAGTGGTTATAAGAATTCAATGAGATAATACATATTAAGCACTTAGCAGACTGCCTGACACACAATAACTACTCAATACTTGTTAGCTGTTACCACCATTATTATTACAGACACCTTTGGAGGTGGTGTAGTCACTCAATCTTGTCCTACTCTTTGCAACCCTATGGACTGCAGCCCGCCAGGCTCCTCTGTCCATGGGATTTTCCAGGCAAGAATACTGGAGTGGGTAGCCATTTCCTTCTCTGGGGGAACTTCCCGACCCAGGGATTGGACTCTAGTCTGCTCTATTGCAGGGAGTCTCCTGCATTGCAGGCAGATTCTTTAGCAAGTAAGCCACCAGGGAAGCCACAGACACCTTTATTTGGTTATGAAATTTGTTTGGTAGGTACCACAAAGAACAGCACAGGGGAGGGAGAAACAACACCCAAAACATAAGCTGGGATATAACTATGTTTAGAAATAACATAACATAACATAACATAACATAAGGACAGTAGCAGGAAGACTGATTAGAAGGCAGCTTCAGGAATCCAGGGGAGTGACACTGATGATCTGGACCCAAGCAGAGGATATACCAGTGCAAAGAGCGTGTAGTTTCAAGAGATATTATAGAGGTAAAGTAAACAGGAACAGCCTCTAGGCACAGAAATACAAGACAGTATTTTGTGCAAAGTGAACAAGAAAGGATTATACAAGGAAGGCCAGTCCTAGCATCTTAAGTGCTAAATCTGACTGGTAGTAGTGACCTGAAGTACTGTGCTGAGACTTGATAGGAAATAACATTGAGAAACAATGCCATAACCAACTATAAATGTCTAACACAGTCAGGGAGAATTGGAGAGGGTGTGAGGCACTATTTACCATGAATTTCTCATCATTGGGGCAGCCATACTTCCACTTTTAGTTCCAATAAGCAGATCAGAAGGCAAATCAGTAAAACTGACTTCCAATCAAGTTTTTTGGTATATCTCAGAACTGTTCTCTAACTGGCGGGCATAAGACTTTCTAAATAACTGTAATAAAATAGTAGGTCAGACCACCAGAATAGAAAACAATTATTTCGGTGCAGTCAATGAGTGTGCTCAACCGCTCAGTCATATGACTCTCTGCAACCCTTTGGACTGTATAGCCCAACAGGCTCCTCTGACCATGGGATTTTTCAGGCAAGAATACTGGAATGGGTTGCCATTTCCTCCTGCAGGGAATCTTCCTGATCCAGGGATCAAACGCATGTCTCCTGCATTGCAAGGTGGATTCTCTACTGCTGAGGTATCGGGGAACCAGTCAGCGAGAGAGATCAACAAAACAGGAAATAGCACTGCCAATTAAATGATGATAAATATATTATTCTTCCAAGATGTCTTATGGTACTCTACAATTGATCACACCACAGGATACATTCTAAACAAATGAAACAGAGAACATCTGAATCATTCATTTCATTCCATGTGACAAAAAAAAAAAATAATGAATCTAAGGTCCTGGAGATGACAAAGATTCTCCTTTATCATCCAAAGATCCAACAAGTAAATGTGGGTGTCACTAGAGTCCTTCACATTTGAAAATCAATGGAGTGATGATGTTAGTATCTGTTGTGTGGGGCTGTCACCGAAACACAGTGTATCACCTACAGCCACTGCCACAGTAAGGACATGTGATCAGTCTGTACGTACTGGTTGCTATTTGTGTTATTCTAATATAAGTTTATTTGGAGGGAAAGAGATAAACTACTGGGGAAAAGTTGGGGTTTTTTTGGTAGTTTGTTCTGATATTTTACTGAAAGGTTAGCTCTAAAGATAATATAAAATGAGTAAATTAAATTCAGACATTAACACATTGGTCATACAATATGGCTAAATCAACTACCTAAAAAGCTTTCTGGTAGAAAGAAACATGAGTCATAGGCCTTCTCCTAGGGCCTAACCATCAATTCTTGAACCTACCTAGCTTTGCCTTTCACATACATTATTCACTTATTCACTCAATGAACAATTACTGAGTGTTTATAAAGCACCAATTGCATAAATAGAAGAAGGAGGGACTTCCCTGGTGGTCCAGAGGCTAATACTCGGTACTCCAAATGCACGGGGCCCGGGTTTGATCCCTGGTCAGGGAACTAGATCCCACATGCTGCAACTAAAGACCCTACACGCTGCAACAAAGACTGAAGATCCCACATGCCCTAAGACCCAGCACAGTCAAATATATATAAATTAAAAAAAAAAAAACAACAACAACAACAGAAGATGGAGAGTGAAAGTGTGACAGTAGGAGCTAGAAAGTGGAACAGGAACTTGGTCATGTGAATAATGCAGGCCACACAGGAGCTCTGACTTAGTCCTGAGAGCAAGGGGAGTCAATGGCTAATTTTGACAAGGACATAAGGACAGTAGCAGGAAGACTGATTAGAAGGCAGCTTCAGGAATCCAGGGGAGTGACACTGATGATCTGGACCCAAGCAGAGGATATACCAGTGCAAAGAGCGTGTAGTTTCAAGAGATATTATAGAGGTAAAGTAAACAGGAACAGGAGTTGTGATGGATTATACAAGGGAGGGAGAGAGGAGAAAGAAGGAATAACTTCTTTCTGAGAGGTAATGAGAGGTAATAAGATGCCATCTGCAAATATCATGCTCAAAACCTTACAGACCATGAAAGAAAGGATTTATTTATGAAATTACATTCTAAAGAGCTATTCTGATTATTTACTTAGTTGCAAACTGTAAATCACCCAACAAGTTTTTAAGGATTTTTATTACTCACATTCAAAAGAGGCATCACTTTACCAAGAGACAATTTACCCCTTTCAGAATATTAGACAGAACAATTTCCTGACAGCTACCTTCCATTATTGGTTCAGGCCACAAACCTAAGTCATTGAAAAGAGCATGAATGTGATTTCTGTTTTTGACAATAATGGGAATGGGTACTTCCAGACCATCCCTCTCACTGGGGACAATTTAAAAAGCTAAACAAAACATAAAAACATGTTGTCACAAGTATCAAAGGACTAACAACATGGTAAGGAAAAACTATATGAGAATCAAAAGGAAAACAAGAATCCAAAGAAATAATCCAGCAGTCAAAACTACTTTTGCACTAAAAAGATATGCCAGAAGTTCAGTTCAGTTCAGTCGCTCAGTCGTGTCTGACTCTTTGCGACCCCATGAATCGCAGCATGCCAGGCCTCCCTGTCCATCACCAACTCCTGGAGTCTACCCAAACTCACGTCCATGCCAGAAGAATCTACTGCAAAAATGAGCCGGCCTCATAGTAAAGGTAAATTTGTAGTCTAGGTTAGTATCATTTGGATGAACTGAAACATGTCAAAACTGAACTTGAATTAAGACAGTCCCAGACTGGTAATATCACCAAGAATCTGGCAAAAGCAAACAAAAATATTCTTCAGGAGAAGGTATCTTCACCTTACTACTCATATTATTTATTTATTTTATTTTATTGAAGTATAGTTGACATCAACTATATTGTGTTAGTCTCAGAGGTAAAGTGATTCAGGTTTTTTTTTTTTTTCATATTATGTTTCATTATAAATTATTACAAAATATTAAATATAATTCTCTGTGCTATAAAACCTTTCCCTTTGGTAACTGTAAGTTTGCTTTCTATGAGTCTGTTTCTATTTTATACATAGATTCATTTGTATGGTTTTTAGATTACACATATATGTAACATCATACAGTATTTGTCACTACGTATAATATTCTCTAGGTCCATTCATATTGGTGAAAATGGCAATACAATATTTCATTCTTTTTTATGACAAAGTAACATTCCATTACTTATATGTGTGTGTGTGTGTGTGTGTGTGTGTGTGTGTGTGTGTGTGTGTGTGTGTGTGTCTGTGGACCAGATGGTAAAGAATCCACCTGCAATGCAAGAGACCTGGGTTTGATCCCTGGGTTGGGAAGATCCCCTGGAGGAGGGCATGGCAACCCACTCTAGTATTCTTGCCTGGATAATCCGATGGACAGAGAAGCCTGGAAGGGGCTACAGTCCATGGGGTCACAAACAGTTGGACACAACTGAGTGACTAAGCACAAGTGTGTGTGTGTGTGTGTGTGTGTGTGTGTGTGTGTGTGTGTGTGTGTGTGTGTGTGTGTGTGTGTGTGTACACACCACATCTTCTTATGCCAGTCATCTGTTGATAGACATTTGGGTTGTTTCCATATCCTGGCTACTGTAAACAGTGTTGCTCTCTCAAGTTACTGTTAAAAACAAATTTTCACATAATATAACTAGTACACAAAGATAATCAAGCTTTCATGTATAATAAGAAGCCAGAGTAAGAATCAATAGAAGCAACAGACAACAGAAAGAGGCTACAAACTACCAAGCTTAGTGGGGTATGGGGCTGAATGATAAAAAATACTCAAAAAATTCAAAAGACATTGTCAAAAGAAAGCAGATGAAGAACAGAACAGGTAGGGAAATTAGAACTTAAATCAGTTATGTAATTTCCATTGCTTTACAGGTGACCATTCTTTGCTCCCTTGACCTCTATAGGATTTTTATCTCTGATTTAGAATCATACATAGTTTCATTGCAGTTTAGGAAAATGTGGATTTCTTGTTTGTTTTAACTTGCACTTTGGATTCAATTGTGCTTTCTAAACCTAAAGATTCACATCTTTCTTGAAATGTGAGAAACTCTCATCTTTCATTTCTTTGAACACTGTCTCTCTTTTCCTATTCTCATTTTCTTCTACTGGAAATTTGATGAGGATTATGTTAGACCACCTAATTCTTGATTTGTCTTTTAGTCTCTTTTATCTTTGCTCACACTGTCTCTGTGCTACACTCTGGGTAATTTCTGTAGTTAATATCTTAGATTTCAGTTATTTCATCTACTCTGGTCTAACCCACCAATTGTTTCTTTTCTCTTTTTTTGGAAACTATTACTTTAGTAAGGAATCCACTTCCATGACTTATAAAGCTCAGACTGAGTTACCAGTGATGAGTTCTGGAGATAATGACACTCCACTCTGGACCTTCTCTCTCTTCCTCTGTTTGAGCAGGCAGGTAGCTAAAGATGAACAGAGAAAGGGGGGGCGCAGGCCAAATTGCAGGAGACCATACATCTTATCAACAATGGGAGTCCTTGGGCAGACAAAGAAAAGAAGGAACCTCTGGACTGACATGAAACCGCACATTTTGGGGTGATAAGTGTCCTGGAGGTGTGAAAAGGAGGGAATCTCTGGCATCTGAATGTAATCTTTTGCTCATCATGGTCTTATTACAGTAAAATTAGCCTTGCAGATAAGAAGTTCCCATCGTGCACTGACACCATGACACTTCTGATCAAGACTAAATAAGGACAAAAATCCTCCCTTGCCTCAGGAAGAGGTGGAGCTGGGATGAAAATAAGGGAATACAACTCCAAACCCCTCCCTCCCCAATGAATATTCTGCTCCTTCATTTCTATATCTCATATAACCTCATTGACAAACAATCTCAGTGCAGCTACTCACCTGAGACTGCCCACTCTCCACTTAATAACTCCTCACTTTGCTTTCCTGACCTCCCTGTCTTTTCTCTGAATTCTTTCTGCAATCTGACAAGAACCTACTCCCCAGTAACACCTTAGCTGAAAACCCAGACCCATGAGGCCTCAATCCCTGCCCCCATTCCTGGAAGATGCCAAAGCCAATTATGTAAAAGGTTTTTTCAGAGGAAGAGACGACTTTTGTCCTCCCAGAAGAAAAACCCTCTCCTTTGCTTTATGAGGCAGGTAGCAATCCCAAACCATGGACAGGCTGGGACCTGCGCAGGCCTCAATCCTACCCACTGTTTATATTAATAAAAGCTACATGGAGTTGTTTTTAAAAATCAACCTGATTTCTTCTGATGGTATTTTTGTGCTGTGCTCATGTTTTGATTCCCTTTTGTGTTTCTTTTAATTTGGTGGTTCAATATTCATCTTTCTAATCTCATTATCTGAAGGTCTTGGGATTCAATGTCTAGTGTTTATAACTTCTACTAACGCACACTCATGGGTATGTGTTTCCCCACATCTTTTGTAATAATGGTTTATAAGCTGATGGCAGTTTTCTCTTTGAAATTCCTAGGAGGCCTAGATGAGAGTGTACACCTTCAGGGAGGATCTGTATTTGCTTTTACTAGGAACCATAAGGCACGATGGGACAATTATAAATAAATTTCACAACTTGGAGACTGCCAGACCACAGGGATAAGATGAATCAGAATAATGAACCTGGGTGTAAGGTGGGCCTGTTATATATTCTTGGAAACTTGGCAACTACAGAATAAAGCAGAACCAGCTCAAGGCTCCTGCACAGAAGCATCCCAAAAGATGCTGGTTAAACCATATGCAATAACAGGGCAGACATTTGGGTAAGAGGCTTTTCGGGTCACTTTTTTCTTGGTGGCAGCAGAACCCCTCTCCACTTTCACTCACATCCACACAGCAAAGGTGAAGAGGCAGGGGGTCAACACCCATCAATCACAGCCCCCAGGTATGCTTCACCCACCACTCCCCCATCCCATCTGTGAGCAGTACTGTGTCTCACTGAGTAAGATTAGAGTCACCACAGGTGAATGTTTGTAAGCAGACTCATGGATCATGGGAAACCACAAAGAATAAATAGGGCCTTCTCGTGTAGTTAATTTCAGGAAGTTCCAGAGTTAAAAATGGCACTTAGTTTTGCTAAAATAAATGAAATGTTAAGTGGAGCAAACATATAATATTCTATTACTTTGTCATTTAGACTAGGGCTATGTGGCGCTAGCGGTAAAGAACCTGCCTGCCAGTGAGGAGACATGTGAGACACAGGTTCTATCCCTGGGTGGGGAAGATCCCCTGGAGTAGGAAATGACAACCCACTTCAGTATTCTTGCCTGGAGAATCCCATGGACAGAGGAGCCTGACAGGCTACAGTCTATGCGGTCGCAAAGAGTCAGACACGACTGAAGCGACTTAGCATACATGTATGAGTACGAATTAGAGATACAAACACTAATACTCCAAACATAAGGGTTTACCAAAATAAAAGTCATTTAATTACTCAAGAGAAGGTTCAGGAGGGAGGGGACATGTATATCTATGGCTGATTCATACTAATGTATGGCAGAAACCAATACAATATTGTAAAGCAATTATCCTCCATTAAGAATAAATAAATTTTAAAAATTATTCAAGAGAATTAACTATCAGTAAAATATACTTAGTGCTCTAGAAAATTACACAGAAATCTAGTCCCGGACCTACTTCCTAATACCAACAAGCTTCAATTTTCTTAAATATTTATGTGATTTAAATTCCAAGAATAAACTTAGCATGCTTAATTCTCTTAAGCAACTTTCTAAAAATCTAATTGAATTATAAAAGTATTCTTCATTTGTTCTAACTGCATTATTGAACTAGACAGTGAAGAGCAAGCATTTTATTTTAGGTATTAAAGTTTCCTTCACTTTCAGCTCCTCCTCACTAGAAGATTATACCTTGGTCAAATCAGATTAGAAGCTCCTTGAGAATAGGAACACTGTCTTGTCATTAAGATTACATCATACAAAATTTTAAAAACCTATTGTATACTACTAAGTGTTAATGGGCACTTGATCAATCAGAACAGAAAGCTGAGCTTCCTAAATACCCAGGACTGGGTCAAGTTAAAGCATTAAATGAAACAGAAAGGTTGTAATCCAAGCGTGACCACATACAATGACAATGCTCGACTGTTAATGGTTGCGTGATTCTGAGAAAGACTCACACAGGGACTCCACCTACTCACCAGTAGCCCTTGCACATTCTCCTCAAAATTCTGACTATAGTTAGAAGCAAAAGATACAACACATGAAGTACCAGATTCCGGAGAACTGATGGGGACACATGCTGGACAACTGACAGCATGGGAACACAGCCTCCTTCCTATCACCCCTGGAAGCCCCCAGCCAGGTCACCTCCCCAGTCAGGACTGCCTTCCCATCTTTATAAAACAAGATGTGGTGAAAAATAAATGCTCTGGAGTCTAACATGGGCTTTCCAGACAGATGGGCTTGAGTTTGCATCTCACTGTCACCTGATGAGGATGGTGGTGAAGGGGTGGTGGCAGTACCATTTAAAAAACAAGTATATGTGCATGTGTATATGTATATATTCTCTATACTATTACTTTCTAAAAATAAAACACTGCAAACACACATAAAACACTCCCCCATCCATTTTTCTTTCCCTTTACTCTCTTCCCAGAAGTAACCATTTTCCTGATGTTATTAAACATCCTTTCTACTTCTTGTTCTTATATTTCTGCCACTTATGTCTGAAACCTGAAACAACAAACGGTATTACTGTGTGTTACAAAATTTAGATAAATGGGTTATCATGTCCTATGTCATAAACATTATTTTTTTATATAAACATTATTTTTATGAGATTTATCCATATTGAAACATGTAGACTTGAGTCATTCATTTTAACTGCTATACTGTATTCTAACGTATGACCAGGTAACTATTTTAGCACTCCCCTCCTAATAGCCAGGCTGCTTCCTATTTTTGGGTATTATAAAGTCCACAGACACCTTCTTGATTGTGTAACTATTAGCAGGAACACTAACCCTTTATATAGACCATCTCATTTGGTCCTCATAACATCACTATATGGTAGGTGGTACGATTCCCATTTTACAGGTGAAGAAACTAAGTGTTCAAAAGTTCATAACTTGTCCTAAGTGACATAACTGAGTGAGCAAATCAGAACTCAAGCTCTAGTGTCTCATTTACTCCAAACCTGTGCTTTCAGACATGCCCCTACGTGCTTTGCTGGATCTTGGATAATGAACCCGAGTGTCGCTTTTTCTCATCTGTAAACAGAAGCAGTAACTGCTGCCATCTTCTTTCTATGCATTTGATCCTTTTGAGGTTTCATCTCCTACTTTCCCCACCTAGACACTGGTACAGAGAGGAAGAGACCAGAACTCACCTCTCAAGCCTCAGCACTTCCCTCCTCCCACCCTGGCTACTCTTTTTTCCTTAGATCTGGACATCTGCTCCTTTCTACCAAAATATTTTCCTCTCTTTTTTAAAAAAAATAAAGATTTCCTTTCCAACTCTAAAATCAATCTAAACATTTTGCATAAATACCTACACCTGGACAGATACAATCCAGAATGTTTTTGAAAGGTAAGGAAGATGAAAGATTTTTCAGAGTCCTGTACTACAGGCATAAAATTACAGAATTTGCAATTTACAAACTCAGTGTTCTCTACCATCTCACTTCAGATGTTGAATAAAAATGTGTGACACATTTAAATGATAATCAAAACACTTGTTTCCATTCAAGAGATGAGTACATTTGATCTGTCTGTGCCAAGAAGAGGAAAAATATGAAATAATTGAGCCTATCTGTTATGGATGAAACTGTGTCCCCTCCAAAAATATGTGTTGAAGACCTAACCCCCAGTGCCTCAGAATGTGACCCGACTTAGAAGTAAGGTTATTGTAGATACAATTGGTTAAGATGAGGTCATAATGGAACAGTGTAAGCTCCTAATCCAATGCGACTATACTCTTACTAAAAGAACGCCGTATGAAGAGAGAAGCACACAGGGAAAATATTACACGAACATAAAGGCAGAGATAAGTATGACACACTGGACTTCCCTGGTGGTGCAATGGATAAGAAAATGCCTGCTAATGCAGGGGACATGGGTTCCATCCCTGGTCTGGGAAGATTCCAGGTGCTGTGGAGCAACTAAGCCCGTGCACCACAACGACTGAGTACATGCTCCTGAGCCTGCGAACTGCAACTACTGGAGCCTGCGTGCCCTACAGCCCATGCTCTGCAAAAGGGAAGCCACAGCAATGAGAAGCCTGTGCACCACAGCTAGAAAGTAGCCCCAACTCACCACAGCTAGAGAAAGCCTGTGCAGAGCAGTGAAGACTCTGCACAGCCAAAAATAAATAAATAAAATTTAAAACACACACAGGAAAAAAACAAAAGACATTATCCCTTAAAAAAAAAAAAGACACATCTATAAGCCAAGTAACACACCAAAGATTGACAACAAACCACCAGAAGTAGGAGAGAGACACTGAATAGATTCTCCTTCATAGATGCACTGACGCTTTGATCTTGGACTTCTAGCCTCCAGAACTGTGAGACAAATTTATACTGTTTAAGCCACCTAGTTTGTGGTACTTTGTTTCAGCACCCATAATAAACTAACAGACCCATTATGTACTTCAGATTCTACTGGTATGGACTTAAAAAAGCCATACACGAAAATCATAATGACCCTAAATATTTGTAAGCAAATAAAGTCTGACTCAGATGAGTTTAGAGTTATAAGCTAGATTCTTTTTACACAATACTTAAAGCTACCTATGCCTGAGGTAGATGACAGCCAATTCTTGTCACCCAGCCTGGATTCCTTACTAAGTCATATGACTTTCTCTGAGTAACTTCTATCTATTCTAATCCTATGAAGGGTTTGACAAGAACGCAAGATGTTGCAACACCATTTCTTCCATGGTTAAATATCACCTTTTCATATCAGACCAAGCAACTATTCCACTAGAAGGGAAGAAATGATTTCTCAGAACCAATTCTGTGGCACTAAAACAAGGAATCATATGAAAAAACACAACTGCTTCTAAGGGTCTTTTAAATCAAGGAGTTTTTCTGAGAAAAATAAACTTCCCTTACATAAATGTGCTTTTATTTTCAAAGCCTACCTAGAACCCTAAGATTTTTAAATGGATTCATTTGTTCATAATTTCTTGATCACCTATTACATTAAAAGCACTACTAGCCCCACTATGCATTCTGTGTGTGTGTCAGGGGTGGAGGAGTAAGAAGCAGGACAAAATTGAGGGAAGATACCTTACTATAAGGATGGAGTGGGGACTGAGGGAGAAGGAATTCTCAGAGGCAGGATCTGAGTTAGATCTTGAATGAGTTACTCTTTTAATTATTCCTTCAATGAATAATAAATATCCACTTAATACTACAAAGCTACAGTAATCAAAACAGTATGGTACTAGCCCAAAAATGGATGTGAAGATCAATGGAACAGAGTAGACAGCCCAGAAATAAACCCATGCCCTTACGGTCAATTAATCTACAACAAAGGAGGCAAGAAAAGACAGAATCCTCACTAAGTGGTGCTGGAAAAACTAGATGTGACATGTAAATCAATAAAATTAGAACACACCCTCGAGACATATACAAAAGAAACTCAAAATGGATTCAAAGATCTAAATGTAAGACCTGAAACCATAAAATTCCTAGAAGAGAACATACCCAGAACATTCTTCAACATAACTCGTAGCAATATGTTTTTGCATCTGTCTCCCATGACAAAAGAAAAAAAAGCAAAACTAAACAAATGGGGTCTGATTAAACTTGAAAGCTTTTGCACAGTCAAGGAAACTGTCAATAAAACAAAAATACAACCTACTGATTGGGAGGTTATTTGCAACTGACATGACCAATAAGGAGTTAATATCCAAAATACATAAATAGCTCATACAATTCAATACAAAATAATTTTAAAAATGGGCAGAAGATGTGAATAGACATTTTTCCAAAGGAGATATACGGATAGCCAACAGGCATATGAAAAGATACTCAACATCTCTAATTATCAAAGAAATGTGAACCAAACCATATTAAGATTATAACCTCACAACAGTCAAAATGACTATCATCAAAAAGTCAACAAATAAATGTTGAAGAAGAGAGAACAGAACCCTAGTACATCATGTGAAATGCCAGGCTGGATGAAGCTCAAGGTGGAATCAAGACTGCTTGGAGAAATATCAATAACCTCAGATGTGCAGATGACACCACCCTAATGATAGAAAGCAAAGAGGAACTAAAGAGCCTCTTGATGAAGGTGAGAGAGGACAGTGAAAAAGATTGAAACTCAACATTCAAAAACTGAATATCATGGCATCCGGTCTCATCACTTCATGGCAAATAGATAGGGAAAAAAAATGGAAACTGACAGACTTTATTTTCTTGGACTCCAAAATCCCTGAGGACAGTGACTGCAGCCATGAAATTAAAAGACACTTGCTCCTTGGAAGAAAAGCTATGACAAACCTAGACAGCATATTAAAAAAGCAGAGATATCACTTTGCCGACAAAGGTCCATATAGTCAAAGCTATGGTTTTTCCAGTAGTTATGTACGGATGTGAGTGTTGGACCATAAAGAAGGCTAAGTGCTGAAGAATTGATGCTTTTGAACTGTGGTTCTGGAGAAGACTCTTGAGAGTCCCTTGGACAGTAAGAAAATAAAATCAGTCAAACCTAAAGGAAATCAACTCTAAATATTCATTGGAAGGACTGATGCTAAAGCTGAAGCTCTAATACTATGGTCACCAGATGCAAAGAGATGACTCACTGGAAAAGACCCTAGGGCTGAGAAAGATTGAAGGCAGGAGGAGAAGGGGACAACAGAGGATGAAATGGTTGGATGGCATCACCAACTCAATGGACATGAGTTTGACTCATGTCAAACTCCAGGAGATAGTGAAGGACAGGGAAGCATGGCATGCTGCAGTCCATGGGATCACAGAGAGTCAGACAGGACTGAGCAACTGAACAACAGTACACTATTGGTGAGACTGTAACTTGTTGCAGCCAATATGAAAAACAGAATGAAGGCTTCTCAAAAAACTAATAATAAAATACCATATGACCCAGTAATTCTACTGGTGGGTATACATTTAAAGAAAACAAAAACACTAATTTGAAAAGATACATGCACCCCAATGATCACATGAACACTATTTAGAAAAACCAACATATGGAAGTAACCTAAGTGTCCACTAACAGAGGAACAGATAAAGAATATGTGATGTATACACAATGGAATATTATTCAGTCATAAATAAGAATGAAATTCTGCAATTTGGAAGAATGCAGATGTACCTAGAAAGTATGCTTTGTGAAATAAGTCAGACAGAGAAAGATAAATACTCTCTGCTATCACTTATATGCAGACTCTAAAAAAGTAAAACAAATAAACATATGTAACAAAACAAAAACAGACTCACAGATTTAGAGAATGAATTAGTGGTTACCAGCAGGGAGATGAAAGTGGGCTGGGCAAGGTAGAGGCATAGGATTAAGAGATATCAACCACTAGGTATAGAACAAACAAATAACAAGAGAATTACGACACAGGGAGTTACAGTCATTATTTTGTAATAACTTTAAATTGAGTATAATCTATAAAAATATTGAACTACTATGTTATACACCTAAAATTAATAAAATATTATAAAGCAACTACACTACTATACCTCAATTTTTTAAAAAAGGACAAAATACTGATATAAACAACACGAATGAACCTTGAAGATATCACACTAAATGAAATAAGATGGTTACAAAACGACAAATCTTGTGTTATTTCACCTTTGTGGGGTACCTAGAATAGTCAAATTTATATAGACAGAAAGTAATATGGCGTTTGCTAGAGGTTAGGAAAAGGAGGTAATGAGAAGTTATTCAGGAAAGTGTACTGAGTTTCTATTAGCCTTTGCCCTGCTTCATTCTGTACTCCAAATTTGCCTGTTATGCCAGGTGTTTCCTGACTTCCTACTTTTGCATTCCAGTCCCCTATAATGAAAAGGACATCTTTTGGGGGTGTTACTTCTAAAAGGTCTTATAGGTCTTCATAGAACCGTTCAAGTTCAGTTTCTTCAGCGTTACTGGTTGGGGCATAGACTTAGATTACCGTGATATTGAATGGTTTGCCTTGGAAACAAACAGAGATCATTCTGTCGTTTTTGAGATTGCATCCAAGTACTGCATTTCAGACTCTTTTGTTGACCATGATGGCTACTCCATTTCTTCTAAGGGATTCCTGCCCACAGTAGTAGATATAATGGTCACCTGAGTTAAATTCACCCATTCCAGTCCATCTTAGTTCACTGATTCCTAGAATGTCGACGTTCACTCTTGCCATCTCCTGTTTGACCACTTTCAATTTGCCTTGATTCATGGATCTAACATTCCAGGTTCCTATGCATTATTGTCTTTACAGCATCGGACTTTGCTTCTATCACCAGTCACATCCACAGCTGGGTACTGTTTTTGCTTTGGCTCCATCCCATCAGTCTTTCTGGAGTTATTTCTCCACTGATCTCCAGTAGCATATTGGGCACCTATCGACCTGGGGAGTTCATCTTTCAGTGTCCTATCTTTTTGCCTTTTCATACTGTTCATGGGGTTCTCAAGGCAAGAATACTGAGGTGGTTTGCCATGCCCTTCTCCAGTGGACCACATTCTGTCAGACCTCTCCACCATAACCCATCCGTCTTGGGTGGCCCCACACGGCATGGCTTAGTTTCATTGAGATAGACAAGGCTGTGGTCCATGTGATCAGATTAGCTAGTTTTCTGTGATTATAGTTTCAGTATGTCTGCCCTCTGATGCCTTCTCACAACACCTACCGTCTTACTTGGCTTTCTCTTACCTTGGACGTGGGGTATCTCTTCACAGCTGCTCCAGCAAAGTGCAGCCGTTGCTCCTTACCTTGGACAAGGGGTATCTACTCACGACGGCCCCTCCTGACCTTGAATGTGGAGTAACTCCTCATAGCAAACACCCTCTTCCAACAACACAAGAGAAGACTACACATGGACATCACCAGATGGTCAACACTGAAATCAGATTGATTATATTCTTTGCAGCCAAAGATGGAGAAGCTCTATACAGTCAGCAAAAACAAGACTGGGAGCTGACTGTGGCTCAGATCATGAACTCCTTATTGCCAAATTCAGACTTAAATTGAAGAAAGTAGGAAAAACCACTAGACCATTCAGGTATGACCTAAATCAAATCCCTTATGATTATACAGTGGAAGTGACAAATAGATTTAAGGGATTAGATCTGATAGACAGAGTGACTGATGAACTATGGACAGAGGTTCGTGATATTGTACAGGAGACAGAGATCAAGACCATGCCCATGGAAAAGAAATGTAAAAAAGCAAAATGGCTGTCTGAGGAGGCCTTACAAATAGCTGGGAAAAGAAGAGAGGCGAAAAGGAAAGGAGAAAAGGCAAGATATTCCCATCTGAATGCAGAGTTCCAAAGAATAGCAAGGAGAGATAAGAAAGCCTTCCTCAGCAATCAATGCAAAGAAATAGAGGAAAACAACAGATTGGGAAAGACTAGAGATCTCTTCAAGAAAATTAGAGATACCAAGGGAACATTTCATGCAAAAACGGGCTCGATAAAGGACAGAAATGGTATGGACCTAACAGAAGCAGAAGATATTAAGAAGAGGTGGCAAGAATACACAGAAGAACTGTACAAAAAAGATCTTCATGACCCAGATAATCATAATGGTGTGATCACTCACCTAGAGCCAGACATCCTGGAATGTGAAGTCAAGTGGGCCTTAGACAGCATCACTATGAACAAAGCTAGTGGAGGTGATGGAATTCCAGTTGAGCTATTCAAATCCTCAAAGATGATGCTGTGAAACTGCTGCACTTGATATGCCAGCAAATCTGGAAAACTCAGCAGTGGCCACAGGACTGGAAAAGGTCAGTTTTCATACCAATCCCAAAGAAAGGCAATGCCAAAGAATGCTCAAACTACCGCACAATTGCATTCATCTCACACACTAGTAACGTAATGCTCAAAATTCTCCAAGCCAGCCTTCAGCAATACGTGAACCGTGAACTTCCAGACGTTCAAGCTGGTTTCAGAAAAGGCAGAGGAACAAGAGATCAAATTGCCAACATCTGCTGGATCACTGAAAAAGCAAGAGAGTTCCAGAAAAACATCTATCTGCTTTATTGCCTATGCCAAAGCCTTCGACTGTGTGGATCACAATAAACTCTGGAAAATTCTGAAAGAGATGGGAATACCAGACCATCTGACCTGTCTCTTGAGAAACCTGTATGCAGATCAGGAAGCAACAGTTAGAACTGGACATGGAACAACAGACTGGTTCCAAATAGGAAAAGGAGTACTTCAAGGCTGTACATTGTCACCCTGCTTATTTAACTTATATGCAGAGTACATCATGAGAAACGCTGGGCTGGAAGAAACACAAGCTGGAATCAAGATTGCCGGGAGAAATATCAATAACCTCAGATATGCAGATGACACCACCCTTATGGCAGAAAGTGAAGAAGAACTAAAGAGCCTCTTGATGAAAGTGAAAGAGGAGAGTGAAAAAGTTGGCTTAAAGCTCAACGTTCAGAAAACTAAGATCATGGCATCTGGTCCCATCACTTCATGGGAAATAGATGGGGAAACAGTGGAAACAGTGTCAGACTTTATTTTTTTGGGCTCCAAAATCACTGCTGATGGTGATTGCCATCAGCCCTGAAATTAAAAGACGCTTACTCCTTGGAAGGAAGGTTATGACCAACCTAGACAGCATATTTAAAAGCAGAGACATTACTTTGCCAACAAAGGTCCGTCTAGTCAAGGCTATGGTTTTTCCAGTAGTCATGTATGGACGTAAGAGTTGGATGGTGAAGAAAGCTGAGCACCACACAATTGATGCTTTTGAACTGTGGTGTTGGAGAAGACTCTTCAGAGTCCCTTGGACTGACTGCAAGGAGATCCAATCAGTCCATCCTAAAGGAGATCAGTCCTGGGTGTTCATTGGAAGGACTGATGTTGAAGCTGAAACTCCAATACTTTGGCCACCTCATGCAAAGAGTTGACTCATTGGAAAAGACCCTAATGCTGGGGAGGATTGGGGGCAGGAGGAGAAGGGGACGACAGTGGATGAGATGGTTGGATGGCATCACCGACTTGATGGGCATGGTTTTGGGTAAACTCCGGGAGTTGGTGATGGACAGGGAGGCCTGGCATGCTGCGATTCACGGGGTCGCAAAGAGTCAGACACGACTGAGTGATTGAACTGAACTGTACTGAGTTTCAGTTTTGCAAGATGAAAAGAGTTCTGAAGGCAAACTGTGTTGTGGTTGCACAACAATATTAATGTATTTACTATATTTTCAAATGTACTTCATGAATGTAATATATTTAATGACATGTACACATATAAATGATTAAGATGATAAATTGTACATTATGTATATTTTACAATAATCATATATTTTGTTTGAAAAGTGCAAATGCAGAGAAATGAGCAAAGGAAAGATACTTACTGAATACTTGTTATAAATGAAACACAGAGTTTTGTGAGACAGATATTAAACAACACTGATAAACAAATATCAATCATAATAAGTCCTATATACTATTCAAGAATGATATGAAGAATATAACTTGGATTAGGAGGTCAAAGAAAAAACTCTCTGAAGAAGTAGCACTTTAAGGTATAACCTAAAGAATACAGGAGTTAGCTGTGTAAAAATTGAAGAGAGCGTAAAGAACATTCTAGATGGAAAGACAAGTAAATGCAGAGACCATGAGATGAGAAAAAGTTCTGGGATGCTCAGAAATCAGAGGAAGGCCAGAGTGATCAGGAAACAATAAAAGCACGAATGCAGAGTCAGACTGAAGAGCCATGTTTAATTATTTTAATTTTACCTGAAGCACAATGGAAAGCCAATGAAGATTTAAGGTAGGGGAGTGACATAATTCAGTTTTCATTTTCAAAAAGGAGATCAGTTAGTGCTATATTTAAAATGGATGACCAACAAGGACATATTGTATAGCACAGGAAACTCTGCTCAATGTTATGTGGCAGCCTGGATGGGAGGGGAGCTTGGGGGAGAATGGATACATGTATATGGATGAGTGCCTTTGCTGTCCACCTGCAACTATGATAGCACTGTTAATCGGCTATAGCCCAATACAAAATAAATAGTTAAAAAAGAGAGAGAGAGAGATCAGTTAGGAGGATATTGCAACAGTCCCAAGTGGGAGCTACTGAGAGTTTAGACCAGGGTGATAGCGGTCAAGATGGCAAGACATGTACAGACATATTATTTTAGAGGTAAAAGCAAAAGGACTTAGGTTGGATGTGGTTGTCAAAAGGAAACGTCCAGAGTAACTCCCAGGTTTCTGGCCCAAGCACCTCAGGAGGTTGAGGGACTGGTTCCTGGAACAGGGAAACCAGAAGGAGGAATACGGTTAAATATGTTAAGTTTGAAATGCTTGTGATACTCCTACATGGTTAGGATATATATATGTTGAATATATAAGCCTGAAGAATAGAGGAGGGTAAGGACAAAAGACATAAATTTGAGAATCACTGACATTTTGATATTCAGGATCATTGGTTTAGGTAAGTTCATTGGAGAGAGGAGGGGAAGGAAGTATAAGGGAAGGAAGAAAACTGAGCTCCTAAGATTCAGGCCTCAGGAACTCAAACATTTAAAGACACAGAGAAAGGGACTTCTCCGGCAGCCCAGTGGTTAAGACTCTGCCTTCCAATGCAGGGGGTAAGGGTTCGATCCCTGGTCAGGGAGCTGGAATCCCACATGCCTCAGAGTCAAAAGGGGCCAAAACATAAAACAGAAACAATATTGTAACAAATTTAATAAAGATTTTGGAAATGGTCCATATCAAAAAAAAGAGAAAATCCTTAAAAAACAAATTAAAAAAAAAAAAATACAGAGAAGATGAACAGAGAGCAAAGGAAACTTTGAAGAAGCAGCCAGGAAATTAAGAGGGAAACAAAAATGAGTAGTTTCCATTTTAGAAAAAGGGAACAGACTGTACAAAGGTCCAGAAATAAATTACACCTCAGTGTGTTGTGAGAACTGTAAATAGTGGAGGGCAAAACATAATCAGATACACATTTTTTTTTAATCATCTTTGGGTAGTGCAGACAGAAACAGAGAAGGGCAAGACCAGAGGGGTGGAGATAACTTAGCTTTCTTGATAAACAAAAAGTCTTTACAAAAAGGCTTTCATCTGAGTGTCTTTCATAAAAAGTGATTTTACAAAAAGGCAAGATGATATAATACTACTTCTTACAGAGAGACTATTTTCATCATTGGTCAAAATAATTCCTCCAGTAAGAATGGAGAAACTGATTTCTCAGGTTCCCTTTGTGGTCAATAATCTGTTGTTCTATAAGTGTGTATGTATACCTGTATGTGCATGCACTCACACACACACACACACGAGAGCTGCATTTCCAAGAAATCACTCTCTCACTGAAGGAAATATCTTATTTCCAATCTCTTTTGCAACTCATGTGGAATGTTTCCTGAGGCAGAGATGTGCTAGTGGATGTATGAGTCTGGAACTGGGGGAGATGATGGTGACAAAGCCATCAGCACATGAAGTTACAGGAGATGCCACGGCCACAATAAGATCCTAGGTACTGCTGAAAGTGAGTAGACGCCCCAGAAGATAACCACAGGTAACAACAACATTTAAGATGCAGGGGAAAAAAAAGAGGTGGGCTTCCCCGGTGGCTCAGCAGTAAAGAATCCACCTGCCAAGCAGGAGATGCAGGTTTGAACCTTGGGTCAAGAAGATCCCTTAGAGAAGAAAATGGCAACCCACTCTAGTACTCTTGCCTGAAAAATCCCATGGACAGAGGAGCCTGGTGGGTTACAGTCCATGGGGTTGCAAAAGAGTCAGACACAACTTAGTGACTAAACAATAACAGAAAAAGAAGTACTCATGGAGAAAGCTCAGAACTTACTTTTGTTAATATTTCAAAATACAGAGTAAGTTTTTACTGAATCTTTAATACTACTTCTATGATGACCAGATCTGCCTTGGAAACTAATCTTTTGCCTAAAATATCATTTTAGAGACTCATGCCACACTTCTCAAAGTTTTCTTTCCCCTGCTCCTACCTGCCCAATCATTACTGTATTTACAAGCAGAATTTGCATTTTGGGATCTGTGGACAAAACCACTAAGGTACATATGGTATATATATATATAAGATTGACACAACTCATCAACTAAAAGAAACAGAAGAAATTCAAAGACAGGACCTTGAAAAAATGAATTCAATATAATTTATTTAATTTTAAAAGGTCTTAGGAATAATGGCTTACCAACATGATATTCATTTATAAGAAACAAGAGACCTACACTGAAGAAGGTTCCTGCCTAAATTAGAGAACTGATAAGAAGCGTAAGTCAAAACACATAAGAAGCATAACTTATTTATACGGGCCAATGTAGTTTCAATAGAGTAAAATTTGATCTCAATAACCCAAGTGAATACTTTGAATCAGTCAACAAGTATAGGGTCAAAGCCATTTATACTTTCTAGAAAGTCACTAGAAAATCCTGCACAAAAAGGTCATTTTTCAGAATAAAAAGTAGTGGGAGTGGAAAATCCTCTGAAACTTGAAACACCTGGTCCTGAATTTATGAACTGTGATTGCTCTGGGAATTAAAATAGACTAAAAATATAAAATATATATACTTATAAAAATATAAAGGGATTTAAGAGAATTCATGGATGACTGACAAATAAGGGGCTCCTGAAAAGCCTAGGGAAATCCACCTTACATCGTGCTAAATTCCCTTGTCACCAATAATTTTTCTATGATCTCACGATATAAGAAAACTAAGCCTTAAACTGACCTTTGGTTGCCAATGTCAGAGACAGAATATTAGCCTGGATAAACAACTGACATGATCAGCATGGCACCTAATGTTAGCATTAAAACAACAACAACGACTAGACAGCTGAACAACTGACTAATCAGCTGAAGATTTTCTCTAGGTATTTGGAATAGGTTGCAAGTGCAATTAAGATTTAACTGGACTTCTTCTGAAGTCAGTTTTAATTGATTAGACAGCTTAAAGTCTTAAAACTATGACTTAAAATAAAAAGGGCAAAAGAAGAAGCTTTGTGTGCCTGTTTTCAGCTATATACGCTTTAGGATGGTCTAATGTTCGTACTTGAAAGCACTGGAGCTCAACGCATGGAGTGCTTTCTCTCAGTCTTTCTGGGAAGGGAGGATCCCAGAAAGAATATGATCAACCCCCAAGGAACATACAACATGGTCTACTGAATTCATTTCAAATTAATCCTCTTTATACAAAACAAGTTTAACAACAGAAATAAAAATTTTCATTTACATGAAAAAGTCTGCTAGTAAGTCTGTTTCTGCTGAATATTTCAATCAATCAAAAAAAAAAAAATAGTAAGAACGGTGTGGCTGCTTAGACAGATGCCTTTCCATCAGCCAGAAGGCAATGCTTCTTACACTGCTATCCGCAGTCTGCTCTGGTTCCATGAAGCATCTTTATCTCATACGAATGCTGGTCCAAAGCAGAGACTTCCATTTTCAGAATTTCATCTCTACCTAGTCAGTTTCTACTACCTGAAGGTCTTTATGGTCAAGAAAAGAAATCGTAATAACCCACTAAAACCTGAAGTGATTTAGTAATTGGCATCATCAAAACAGTATTTTAAAGCCTATGACCAACAGTGACAGCATCTGCTATCCTTTGCCAAAGATGGCTACTTACTAAGCTAGCATAAAATGCAACCATGAGTGAGGCTGTTGTGCAGTTTACAAGAGACAATGCACATAAAGCCCCTAGTGCAGTGCTTGCTATAAGATAAAGAGCTCAAAAATGGCAGTTCAGATTACTGTCTTATTCTATTCCTTACAGCAGCCCTGTGAGAAGGTATCGTACTTCTGCAAAGGTGAGAACACGGTGGGCCAGGGGCTGATGGGCTATGGCCTTAGTGAGACTGACTCAGTTGACAGAGCCCACTCATAGCACCAGCTCCACCCACTCTCGGCTCAGTCCATTCGGGGAGCTGCTCAGGATGGAGTCAATGTGGATCTTACCTTTAGGCTCTACCTAGCTGTGAAACATTGAGCAAGTTATTGAAACTCTCTGAATCTCTTTACTCATCTCAAGGACCTACCTCAGAAGATGATTTGAATATTAAATACTGCGTCAGAGCAAAAGCACAGTAGATAACAGCATTCAGTCACTCAGTCAACATTACTGGGACTCCTACTAAGTGAGAGGCACAGGTCACAGTTCCTAAATCTATCTGAATGTCAGAATCATCTAGGGAGCTTTTAAAAATTCCAACTCCCAGGCAACACTGGAGACCAATTAAGTCACAATATCCGGGGGCAATATACAGGCGTAAGTATTTCGAAGCTTCCCAGGTAACTTCAATGTGCAGACAAGCTTGGAGACCACCGTGTTTAGGCACTAGACTCACCTACCTTTCCTGAAAGCTCTCCTAGTTTACTCATTCTACTCTCTTAAACATCTCATACCTAAGCCCTCTTTCAGATTCCTACTGCTCCTTCTCTAGCTCAGGTCCTCAGAACCTCTCCGTGAACTTGCTAACTTGTCCCCTACCCATCACTACTTTCTCCATCCCCCTACACCCAGCTCTGATCCATCACTCCCGTGCACAGAACCACTGGATTAACTTCCTCTGGCTACTAGCTCCTCAGGCCAGCCTGCAAAGCCCTCAACAAAAGGCAGTGCCCCATCTTCCCAGCCCCTCTCTCCCTATACTCTATGCTACTGATGACCCAAATCAACTGATTACCTCACTCTCCCCAGGCAGATCCCATGTCTTTCAACTGCAAAGACTCATTCTTGGGAACAAGGAAAAAATCCTCATGATATTAGACAATCTATCCCCAGCTACAAAGTGAAATCTTCCCCAATTGAAAATGGTGTTCTTATAAACCATAGTGACCTTGGTTTTAAGGAGGCTAACGTACCTTTAATTTCATAATTTTATATAATTTCAGATGAAACACAAAAAAGAATTCCTTTTACCTTAATTTAAGGAGCGGCTGGGTCACCCACTTCTTTAACTTGCGTCTCCCAAATGAAGTTTTAGTATGGTCTAAAACCCAAAATAAACTTCCTTTGGTTTTCATATCAGTCTAAAAAAGACCAGAAAGCATGTTTTATTAACTCAATGATTGTATTTGGACCAAAATTGCCAGTTGTTCATGTGCCCTAATTATTCCATATACCCCAATTATAATGTTACACATGCTTAGCTTTTATGCTCAAAACAGGTGTTCATACATTAAATGAATGAATGTGTGTGTATGTATATATATGTGTATATATATACATACACACACATATATACACACATTCTGTTTCCCAGGTGGCGCTAGTGGTAAAGAACCTGCCTGCCAATGTAGGAGATGTAAAAGACACAGGTTCAATCCCTGGGTCAGGAAGATCCTCTGGAGGAGAGTATGGCAACCCACTCCCATATTCTTGCCTGGAGAATCCCATGGACAGAGGAGCCTGGTGGGCTAAGATCCACAGGGTCGCAAAGAGTCAGACACATCCTTAGCAAAACTTTATCTATGCTTTGCTACTTTAAAGTTAAACCATTGAAAAAATTTACAATTAACTAGAGATTGTATTTAATTTTAACCAAGGTTTCACTGTAATACAAAATGTCTATTAACAGGTTTGTTTTATTTGGAACATAGAGTTACAATTTTCATCTGAATTTTTTTTTTTAACTGTTTCCTTTTCCTTCATATCAACAAACAGGTACTTATAGAACACCTCCCATGTGCTCAGTAGAATGACTGGCAAAGGTATATTAAGACATGGTCCCTCCCTCAGGGCACTTATATCCAATGTGGGAGGAAAGACTCCTAATGAGGACACGATGTCATCTGGCAGAAGTCAACTATAAAAGGTGTGCTACAGCCTCTCCAGACCCCAGGAGTTTAAAGCAGAGCACTCACGGGAACGACAGTGGTCATGGAAGGTTCCCTGAGGACGAGCTGGGCACACAGAGCTGACCTATGAGGGAAATCCACATGCACCATCCCAATCCACATGGGTGACTGCACCATCCCATCCTGAGACAAAAGCCCAACTGCTGGGACCACAGTGAAGGGTCCCAGGAAGAGCACGCAGGAGGGGGATCATTCTCCAATGACCTGGCATCATTGGAGAAGCACTCAGACAAGAGAGGGAAAGGTGAGGGAGACCAGAGGCCTGTTACACCTTTGCTCTCTCTGATAGTTAGACCTCTCCTCATGACCCTTTTCCACGGATCCATGGTAAGGGAGGAGAAAGCTGAAGTTCAAAGACAAGCAGATGTTAACTCTCAGCTTCCACTTCTACAAGGACCTGAGTCCTAATAAAGAAAGGGATTTTTAAAGGGTATTTTGATGATGGATGATTTTTGCCTTAGGACTTTGATTTTGGAACTGACGCCACTGTGATAGGACGTGACCAGGAAGGATGTGGAAGTAGTAAGGAAATCTTGGAATGCTGGGGCTGCGTCTGGCGGCTCTGACTGTGGGCTCTACTCATATTACTTGTTCCCTGTCTTGGGGATGTATATAGAGTTGAAGAGAAAGACTTGCAGGAAAGATGCTCAACTTCCAAATAACAGAATGATATGATAAAAATGCTCATGCATAAAAGGAAGGCTGACTTCAGTACATAAGGACACCTGGCAGAGGGAGAAACCTGAGTGAGAAATTAGACAGTAGTATACAAATCCAAGAGTCAGGAGAGTGAATTTAGCATTTACTTTAATTCACAGCAATAGCAGTGATTCACAGCAGATGGTTCAGCTTTTGCACTACTTAATCAAATGACTCGGAGCTACTTCATATTTTTGTGACTTTATGTTATAATAACATTATTTTTACAATATAGTAGCTCACACTTTCAAGTGATAATTTAATTAATGAAAGCAATAACTTTAATGTCTTCATTATCCTTCACATTCATCAATAAAGGGCAAGTAAGCAATGATGAGTGTTTGTGAAGTGAAATATTATGTATCTTACAGTTAAACGGAGTATCAGAGAAACTTATTTTATACGCTGGACAATGAAGTAAGACTATGGACATTTTAACAAAAAGTTATACAGAAAACAAACATATATAGAAAAACATAACCAAGCAGATCAAAAAAAAAATCCACAGTATATTAATTTCTAAAGATGATAACTTTCCAAAGAAATATTTAATATAGAAATGACCAGGATGGCCATATTGCTTCAATCATTAAAAAGCATGCTCTATAGCTCCCCATGTAATCCCCAAATAAGTATTTCATGTATTTGATTCTCCAAAAAGTGAGCAGTACAATTACCAAGAGATGTGAGGCAGACCAACCAGCTGAAGACAATACTGTTTCACCTGCACTACTAAGAACAGACTGCTGCTTCATCCCAAATTTCTGTTCAAAACCATTTTGAATCAAATAGCCCTTATGTTTGCCTGACCTGATTCTGAAGGATTTCCAGGTTCCTTAATGTTGTTCCATTAATTGTCATAAATTCCATTTCACCTGACAACTGTTTAAAATTCCTGTAAAGGAATGAAATAAAAGCCATGAGGCAAGTGCATAAAGAAACAGAAAAACAAATTCAGCCGTTAGAAATAGTCCAGTAACATTACAACAGAAGTTTTAGCCCTCTGATAGGAAATCAAACCAAAAAAAGCCAAAAGAATATTCATTAAAAGATTGTCTTCCATCAATGCTGGTACTTTTAGGTAAACTGATGTGAAAGGACAGCCGTTCTCACATCAAAAACTAAAACAAGGGAGGGAAGTAATGGTATTAACAGTTTTTTAGTTTTTTAATTTCCAGTAATAGAACCAAGCATAGTCTTTTAGTATCAGGAAAGCAAGTGGGGGTCTCTTCAGGAAAAGCTATGCAATTTGCTAGAAAAATATGTCAAGGTGCTTTAAAATGTCCTCCCTGTTCTTTGGCATAGGATCATCCTGATAAACACTTTAAAAACTTTTAATCAATATTCTGATATGTGCAAATGTTATTTATTCTATAATCGAGACCACACATTCATGTGGCTAATGTTTTAGTAGAGTCTAAACTGAAAAAGTAGAAATTATTTCTTTAAGTTCAAAGAATTCACATTTTCCTTATGCCCCCTCTAAGTACCCCAAACTAGATTAAAAGTTCAGTAAATTTCAAATAAGCTTGAGTATTGAGTTCAATGTGATTACTAAATGCATGCACAATTCAAACTGCATCCTTGTTAGTCTTTCATGTTAAAAAATACATTAATCAATGCATTACTAATTCAATAATTAATTTCCTTTATAAGTCAGTCCTTTGACATTTCTATCCACAGCACTTATTAGACTTGATGGCTCATTTTTCAAAGCAAGGAAAATAACAGCAGGTCACTAAGCTATTTGGAGGGAAAGCATGAATGTTTGCATCATAAAACCAATCCCACTCATCATGGCCCTAATAAGATATAAATAAAATCCAGTTTCCCAAGCCAGTGATGGAAGAAAGCCTTCATCTAGGAATCTCAAGCCTAGAATCATGGCCAAGGAGTCAGCGCTCTTTGAAAGATGCCTCGACTTCTAGATGACTCCCACAACTAAGGCCCTGAGCCCTGAAAAAGAAATAACTTGCTGCATATCAGGAACACTACCTAGTGACTGAACATTGTCCTTTGGCAGTGTAATATACCTGTGACAGGTTTACCTAGCTTCCAAAAGATGACTTGTTAAAGATTTTCAGAGGGAAGCAACTCCAACATCGATAGCAGGTATGTGCAGGCCAGTCTCTCCTTCTTGTAACTGTAAATCTGCCTCACATGACAGAAATTTATGTTCTTCAGCTATCCTTATTAATAGATCTAAGCTCTGTGGAAGCATGGGTTATTTATGCCTTACACATTTTGCAGCACATGCAGAGCCTAGCAGAAAGTAGATGATCAGCAAAGGTCTGTCATTTTTCGATGGGGAGGCCAGTTTGGGTTTCTTTGCTTTCCTTTGAGTCATAAAGCCCAGAGATATATGTGAAACATCCAGAGACAGTAATAAAATGTAAAACATTATTTTTAGGAAGAAACAACTGGACAGTTATGTGCTATACAACTGACAGATGTTCATACTCCTTCATGGTGAAAAGTAGTTGGAAGTACTGATAGCCTGGCCTCTGAGTTGGTATCCAACCAGGTCTCATAGGTTTAAATAAAGTCATTTATTTCCCCCACTCCCGACAGGTTTAAACTACATCCTAGGGGTGATTAATGAACACTTGAGTACCTTAACATATTATTGACCAGAGATGTATTACTGCCACGGGCATGAGTTTCGACAAAAATGCGCCCATCAATAAACTGTTAATCATTCTCAGACACTGAAGGATGCTTAGCTGGCATCAAGAACCCACAATCCAGCAGCACTGACATCTGCACTGATCTTAACAAAAGAGATCAACCACTAGGAATATTAGATTAGACCGATTCCTATGGCACAATAATTACCAAACAGCTAAAAGAACTAACTCTGCTTTCAGGTTTCCCATGTTTGGATGATCAAGTACTCTGGAGGTGGGACTCTTCCTTACAAATACGAAAGAAATTTCCTCTGTCGGTGCCTACTTTCCATAGGAATTATATATATACTTTTGAACTCAGGGTTGTATCTGCCAGCATTCCCTAGGAATTTGACAGGAATGATCACTGACTGATTAAGCAGCTCTAAACTATTTATCCTTTTGGAAGAAACTAAATTTGATGTGCTTTGAAATAAACCTTATAAACTAGGCCTGGCTAGCATTCATTTTGTGTGAACTTCAACAGAAACCTTCCAAGTAACAAGGGAAAATACTTCATTAATATTTCAGACAACAATATTACATAGGAGGTTGTTTTTCCCCCTCAAGTTTTATAATGGGAGAAAAACATTCCTGGTAAAAATTGCCAAAGAAGTTTAAGATTCCACATCATTCCTATTTCAACTTTTAAAAAAATGAAAACCAATCTTTCTGATTCAGACAAAGGCAGCAAAGGTGCAGACCTTATGTGAGAGATCAATCCCTCACAAAGATTCTATTTAAATACTGTTAATATTATTTGAAAATGAAAACAGAAAAAAAAAGACCTACCGTATGTACCATCTTACATATGAAATCCATAGTATAAAATAATTCTCTATATAGTTTTCAGAGTTCATACATTCATTATTTGCCTAACCTTTTGATGGTTAATTTATAAATTAGAAATTGTATTATATTACAAAAATTCAGTTTTATTGTCGATTCACTTCTATTTGCAATTAAAATGAATATCTTTGCATTCCTAAATGCTGCCAGTAAGCATATTAGAGAAGAAAATAATGAGAAAGATGACTAACAGATCTCCAAGGATTCACTAGGAAAATACACAGTACTCAGCATACAGTCATATAGCTATGATTTATTGCAGTGAAAGGATACAAAGCAAAATCAGAAAAGGGAAAAGGTACACACAGCAAAGCCTGGAGGAAACCAAGGGCAAGCTTCCAAGAGTCCTCCCCTGGCAGAAATACACAGGATGCACTTAACTACCCCAGAGTGAGTTGTGACAATATGTGTGAAATATTTACCAGAGAAGCTCATCAGAGACTCAGCACCCAGGATTTTTCAGTGGAGGCTGTTTTTACGAAGGCACCTGCTCCTGAGCAGGTGCCAAAATTACAGCTCTCAGAAAGCAAGTAGTTGTCCAACATAAACCATATTGTCTGCAGAAATGGTTTAGGCACAGGGTGTCATTCTTACCAGAGAATGCTGGAGACCGGCCCCAAATGCAAGTCCCAGATGCCAGTCAAGAGTCAAGCTTGAAGTAGGGTTTTCTAAGGATAGATGTCTCATCTGGCTTGCCATGCTAACCTGTTTTTGCATCTCTCTGTTCTAATTCTGTTTCTCCTAAAAGTATCGGTGTTATATTTATATTCTTTTGTGTTCCTTCTAGTTTACTCTTTATTCCTAAATTGATCTTTTCTGTATATATAGTTCATTCTTAAATCTTATCATCTCATTTCAAAGCCTTCCTATTTCTCATCTATTCTCCTTTGTTCTTTCACATTTAGCATCATTTCCTTAAGGTCGTTTAGCTCATTTTGAAGTAGTAGGTTATAGTTTTTATTTCATCTGTGAGCATGTCTTTCTGGTATGCATTTATTTTCTATAAGGACATTATCCTGTTCCCCATTCTTTTCTATTATAATTTTATATGGGATTTTCAATTTGGTTCTTTTCCCATTGCTAATTTTTAAGTGAAATTTTGTTGTCCATAAGTTTCAGGACACAGACACTGTTTAGGAAAGCTGCTGCTACTTTATACATCTCCCTCTTCTGTTGTTTTTGTGTGGTATTTAATCATGGAACCTCACTCTGCTTTCACTCATAAAAAGATTAAATGCATAAACATTGCTCTTTAGCCACAATTAGAAAACTGGACACATTATGTTACATATGTACACACACACACACACACATATGTATATACACATACACATATGTATATAAAAGTGTGTTTGTGTGTGTATTTTAAATTGTTTTCAGGCAGTTGAACATCAGGCAGCATAGAACTGTGGTGCCTGAGAGAAGAAAAACAAAAAGAGATAAACACTAGGACTGACTTCTTGGAGAGACCAAGGAAAGTAGAAACTGTGAGACAGAATGTCAGAGATGACAGAGATGCACACAGAGAGATGCAGAAGGGTGTGCTCAAGTCTTTGGCCAAGCCCTGATCCTTAAATTGTGGAGGACGTCATGTGAGATCACAGGAAACATCAGGATGAACAAGGACCAGGGTTCACATATGGCTTAGTATAGTTTGTTCTCTGACTAATGGGAATAGAAATACCTCAAATACTTAGGACACTGGGTACAAGGACTTCCCAATCTTGGTACCTAATGATATTTTACTGAGACAGCTCCTATCTGTCCACTCCATCTCTGAGTGGAAGAGGAAGCAGCTTACTTACCCAGGATCAATATGATACAGGATAATTCTTCACAGAGCCAAAGGTAAGAGGCCAGTAAGGGCAGAATATGGAAAGGCAAGAAAATTATTCTGTTACCCTTTTTTTTCCCTCTAGTTTTTAAGCTAGCACTTTCTTAGAAGGTCAACTGCCAGCTTTTAAATCTCTCAACTCTACAAAGTTAATCATTCTTTTAAAAAGCTGTCTATGTTAGTGTCTGTCCTCTTTCTCTCCAACTTTATCGTCTGTGAAATAAGAACTGAAATCAAGAATAAGAAAGGGTGAAGTTTTATGAACACTCTTAAATACCCCTTCTTAATACTACTTGTCAATTAACTGTGCTTTAATATAAAGCACAGTTCTGTACTCAACACTATAATACATTCAATAGCAATCATGAATACAAACTGACCCAATTATTAAGCGTTCTATTATTTTTTTATGTCAACTAACATTTTTAATATTCCTCAGCAACAATACCACACAGGTCACTCTTGCCCCAGAATCCAGTATTCCATCGAGAGCAGGTAACTGAGTACAGTACTTACCAAGTGCAATTTAAGAAATGTTTTTTAATATAATTCCACCCTTTAAAAAATTTTTCAGAAACCACTTACTTGGGTTTGGAAAGCACCTTTTCCAAGTTAAATTCTTTGAGGTATCTTATTATGGCAGCCAAAGAGCAAATCACAGGCTTCTCCAAGTTAATGATGTCAGAAAAACTTTTAGAATCTAAAAAACAGAATATATACCTTCATTAAAATTATTACTCATCATTATTGAAAACAAACATTAAGTGAAATAAAATTTTGTTTATAAGTATTGAAATAATCATTTAGACACTTACCTCCTAAAATTACCCTTTGGAAAAACACAGAAGATTATAAATATCTAGAGTATGAAAAAAGGGCAATTTTCTGATGGTGGATGAACCTTTTTTCAAAAGCAAGGGAGCAAGTATTTTCAAAGTGTAAAACACTCATCCGCTCTGACCCAGAAGTACTCCAAAATGCTTGTTAAAGATGTGTATACAAGGAAGTTAGTTGAAAAATCTCTTATAGTAGTAAAAAATTACAGAAAACCTAATTGAACATCAATAAGGTACTATTAATAGATAAATAAATTTCAGTACCTCTAGATTGGTATGAACGTACTACTGGGAAGGACTTTCCCATTAGCTTTCCATCTGGTCTCCCACCTTTAACCCTGTACCCTATAGGGTATTCTTAACAGAACAGGCAGAGGAATCCTTTTTAAAACGTACATCATATCATTAGATTACTTTGCTTTCAAACCCTCCAGCATCTCTCAACTCACTGAGAGGTGTGGCTCAAGTTCATAAGGATCTAAAAGTCCCTACAAAACCTACTTTCCATCTCCTTTTATCTCTGAGCTCACCTCCTAAGAGTCTCTTCCTTAGTTACTCTGGACCAGCACCCAGGCTCCCTGACATTCTTTAAACACACCAGGCACTTAAGATATGCTGTACTTACTGTTGTTTCTGCATGAAAAACTCTTTCTTCGCACATCCATGTGGTTTTCCCCCTTAACCCCTCTAATCTTTGTTCAATCTTCATTCAATTGACATTTCTCAGGGTGATCTTCCTTCACCACTATATTTAAAAATTCACCTCTTCCCTGTCTTTCTTCTTTTTAAAATTTGTTTATTTATATTTATTTTTGGCTGTGCTGGGTCTTTGCTGCTGCGTGGGCTTTTCCTCTAGTGGCCGCAAGCAGGGGCTACTCTAGTTGTGATGTACAGGCTTCTCCTCTGTGATGGCTTCTCCTGTTGCTGAGTACAAGCTCTAGGGTGCGTAGGCTGCAGTAGAGGCACATGGGCTTAGCAGTTGCGGCTCCCAGATTCTAGAGCACAGGCTCAGTAGTTGTGGTGCAGGGGCTTAGTTGCTCTGCGGCACGTGGGCTCTTCCCAGACCAGAGATCAAACCCGTAAGACCTGCACTGGCAGGTGGGTTCTTTACCACTGAGCTACCAGGGAAGACCTTCCCTGCCTTTCTCTAAAGAACTCATCACCTTCAAACACTATTTTATTGTATACCTCCTCCCACTAGACTAAAAAACTCCAGAAGGGCATGAATTTTTGTCTAATTCCTTAAAGTATAAACAATGCTTTTAATAGGCATTCAATAAAAATTAGTTGAAATAATAAATCCAAGTCATATTTAACAAAAATAAAGAATTATGCATGTTCATGTGTAGACCTGTACATCAAAAAATTCTTAAGAATTTGACAGGAGGGACTTCTACCTTTTTCTTTATACACAACTATGTTTTGATCTTTTTTTTTTGCAGTAGGTATTTACTACCCTTAGAAAAAATTATAAGATACTCTCTACAAATTTGTAATATAAAATATATTACTTTCAACATAGCTTTTTGTAAAAACAAGGTGTAAGTGAAGAATTCACTCTTTTCTCTTCTACTGAGAATTTCATCTTTTGACTGCCCAGCTCTGTTCCCCAGGAAACCTGATAAAGATGAAATGCCAATGTGTTATGAGGTAGCATTGCATATGGCGGAAATGACCTGAAGTCAGGAAATTGCATCCAGACTAGGAGAGGAATTACCTGATTCTATAATTTTGGCCTTCCTCAGTACACTGACTCTTTGAACTTGGTATGTCCTTTGGAGAAATTCCATAAGAGCTAAGGTTTCCTGTAGGGCAGATCCTGCATCCGCCTGCTTTCTTTGCAGCTGAGTTATTACTAGAGGATGCCGGGAAGTCCACTGGCTCTGTGGACTGCTGTCAAGACAGAGAGGACTCCTCCCGCTAAAAGAAACGGTGCTGTGCCAGCCAACTGGATTTTCTGTCCTTTGTGTTTCTAAGTGAATTGGATGCCAAGAGTGGCTTATGATAGTTTCGTGACTTAGTCTTGTCTTTAGATGAGCATAATTTGATGACCCCTTGGCATTGGCCAAGACACCATGAGATTAAAAAGGATGGGGGAAAAAAGTCCAAAAAGACACTGATGCCTAAGAGGGAGCTGGGGAAGGTTGGTCCAAGGGTGAAAGCTTTGCAACAGGATAAAAACGGATCTTAACATAAGCTGGACTGGCAAGAATGAGGGGTGCAGGCCAAATCAAACAGATACCTGGCTGAGGAAATGTGAATTAGACAAATAATGGATTCAACCTATTAAGACCCTGTCACTAATGTTCTGGTATTTTAATTCTGGGCATTAATTTTTAGACGTGCTAGCCTTCATTAGGAGATTTATCCACACATTTTATAAAACTGCAAGTAAAATCATGGCCACCTTTTAAGGGAAGCAAGAAGGAAGATGACTCAGTAACTAACATCACATTACTAAAATGGTCATAACTACAAAAACCAACTGCAGTTATGCCTCTGAAGAGTCTAAGAACAGTGAACTCTTTCCTCTGCTTCTTCCAGTTGTTTATCAATAACTACCTAGCTTTCACTAGCCTTGAGTCAAATTTGCACCTTTATCCAAATCTCAATTCAGTTACATCTGAAGACATATGGCTAACACGTATAAACTATTTACCTTTAATGTCAACTACATCTTTTGCATAAAATTCTGTAACCTCTTGGAAAGCATGGCTATATTCAAAATACACGTTCTTCATCCTTTCTACTCGAATTCTGTCATCCCGCAAACTGAAAGAAAAAAAAAATGAAAATTTAAAAAATAATTATACATAATCTTGAACTATCTGTATTCAGGCCCTAACTGACCAAAATAAATACTCATTCATTATTTTTCTCCAAGATGAAAAAAAAAAAGATCTAAGGTTTCCCTGTCAAAAGTCCACATTTCATAAAATACTATTACTTTAACTCGTGGTATTTTGTATCACCTCCACATAGTGAACACTCTAAACATACTATTATCAAGAACTTATTAAAATTATGGTCAGTTACTTTAATAAACACGGAAGAGAGAAAAACGGAAAAGCAATCAATTTAATTGCATCACTTGTTTAAACCCACTAACAAGAGAACACATCACTGAGTATTTCTTTCCTCGAAAAGGCATGTTTGTCAGGTTGGCTCTGTGCTAAGTCCATTTCTTCTACCACAGCCTCCTCAGTCAAATACAGTAAATTCCCCTTAGGTCAACTCCCACTCTTTACTTAAGTGGCTCTACACTTCTTTAAAAATATGCATATATGTATGTATATATGCTCATCTAAGTACATAAACAAAATCATCAGATCATCATCCATGCTGGTAGTACACTGTCTCATCCATTTCCTATTTTGCTTGACTCCCCTTTCCCCTCCCTCCTCTCCTTTCCTAATCACCTCACTCCCAAGCCATGGTAACAGCCTAGGAGGAATCCTTTATTTTTTTCATGTTCATATGGTCATACACAAGTATGTCATATACATATACACTCACACATACACTGTTTCATAAAAATGGAGCGACTTTATACAAACCTTCCTGTATCTTATTTTCTCTACTAAGTAATAACTCTTGGAATTCCCTCCATATAAAGTGACCTAGATACAACTCATTCTTTCTAATGGCTAAAAAAATATCTGATAGTATGTAAAAGCCATAATTTATACAACCATTTCTTTACTATTGGACATTCACTTGATGTTAATATTTTGCCACGTTACTTTAGAATATTTTTATCTAAAAAAAATTATAAATACAGATGTATCCTACATACATGCCTCCTTCAGTCATATTCATCTACCATCTTTAGAAGTAAATGCTACCATCAACTTGGTGTATATCACCACCATGTATGTTTTTATATTTTACAACATATTTTAGCATCTTTACACAATACATTGTATTATTTCATGTTTTAAATTTTCCATAAGCAATACTTGATTATACATACACTTCTACAACTTGCTTTTGCACTCAGTACTATATTTCCAAGGTTTGTACATGAAGCTGGACATGCTTCTTTTTATATTTTCAATTATTTCTTATATTTGAGTAGACTTTTAAGATTTGTCATTCAAATTTAATTAATCTGAATTTGAGGGGATGGTGTGAAGTTGAAAATACACTTTTATTTTCCATATGATTATCAATTAATGATCAAGCACTATTTATAAAACATTCCATCTTTTACTACTGATTTATAATGCTGCCTCCACATTTCTATATATGTGTGACACTGTTTCTAGCTTCTCTCCTATTCTACTGATCTTTCTGTTTATCTTTGTATCAGGACCATAGTATTGTAATTTCCATGGCTTCGTATCAATATCTGTGGCAAGGCCCCCACCTTGTTTTTCAAGATTGTCTTCGTTACTCCTGGGCTTTTGATTTTCTTTAAAATTTTAGGTTCATTTTGTCAAGTTTCACAAAAATCTTATCGGGCTTTTGACTGGACTGCAATGAACTAATTTAGAGAGAAATGATATCTTAACAAATTACGATATCCCACTGTTAAAGATGGCATAAGATCTCTACTTATTAATGTCTTTTATATCTAACAATACTGTTCCATTATTTTCTCCATATTATATGTATATTTGGTTGCACTCACTCTTAGATTAATAATACTATGAAGGGAATCTTTTCTTCTATTATATTTACTAAAAGCTTATCATTGGTGTACATGAACCCAAATTCTTATATGCAGCAACTATGCTAAACAATTTTTTCTTATATTGTCTGGGTATATATTAATATCACCTGCAAGAGGAAAATTTCTATTTTTCATTTCTTTTTCCTATCTCATTAAACTAGGAGCTAAGACCTTCAGGGCTATGTTGAACAAAGGTAATGCCAACAGGCATCTTTAGTTTCTTACTGAAGCTAATGGGATGCTTCCAAAGTTTCAACTCTTAAGTATGGTATTTGCTGTTGGAGTAAATAACTTGTTAGCCAAAACTTTGGTAAGTTTCCCAGTTTTTGCAAAAAGAAAAAAATTAATCATAAACAATTATTGAATCTTACCTAATATTCTTTTTACAGGTGTTAAAATGATCATATGGTTTCCTCTCACTTAACCTCATATTTTCTAATGCTGAATGAACCCTGCATTCCTGGAATATATTATACTTGTAATGATGCTCTGTATTGCTTAAATAAAGTTATAAACTTGATTTCTTAGTTTTTTTCCCCCCAGAATGTCTGTGCCAGCATACCTAGCTCCAAACGCTTTTTCTGTTCTACTATAAAACTAGACAGGCATCAGCTGCTTCAAGAAGAAATCTTAGAGGGAGGATTTTTCCCCATCTGTGGTGCTGAAGAGGATTTTTCCACCTTAATCCAATGGAGAGAGTATCAGAATAACTATTGCAAATCTCTTGTCAATTTTTGTCTTCCTATAGACACCCTTAATACCTGAATTTTTAGAAGCCTGCTGCAAAGTTATTTAGCCACTCAAAAAGCAATGAGTGACCTTACACGGGTCCCACAATGTTTCTGTACAAGTTCCTAGAGTGAACACACGAGGCAGCTGGTAACTCAATTACTGTTCTAATTAACATTTTGTTCGAGAAGCAGATAAGGATTTAGAAACCCATTAAATCTGATAAAAAATGACTTGTCAGTTATCCTTGAGGCTTTCCATGGAAGCATTACAAGAGTGTTAAATTCAACATTCTGCAATCTGTATGTTAAATACCCTCCTACAAACATTTTTTTCCCCCACAAACTGGTTGGAGTTATATGTGAAATCTAATCTGTGGTTCCCTAGATTTTTCTTTTTTTTTATGGTAAAATCAAATCACTATATCTTCGAAACAAAAGCCTTCCTGAAACACTGTATACATAAAGAGTAATATCCAGCCAGAGAATTTTGCCAAACTGGATATTAGTAAAATTTCTATATTCAACAGAGAACTGTCGATCTTGGTTTCTTCAAACTGCAGGCTGCGGAAATACCTGGGTGGGAAACACCAGCAACAAACATTAAAAGCACAGGTGCCACACCCCAAATGTGTTCAATCTGAATTCAGCAGGAAGCTGGGGGAGACAGAGTACTTTCAGCAGCATTTTGGGGGTGATCCACAGGCAAAGTGCAGACCACAAACACTCATCTATATGAAAAATACTGGTGACTATCACAGGACTAGAGTACAAAGTGGAAATGTAAATCTTCTTCAAAGGCAGTCCATGTTTTAGCTGCTCTATTAGAGGTGGGCAATCAGTATCTTTTCACCAAAAAAATAAGTAAGGAAGTCAACTATGGTCAGGTAATTGACACAGGACTTTAAAAGTTATTTTTAAAAAACAGAAACAAAAAAACACCTTCCCACCCTCTTAAGAGGCTGTTTGTGACCAGGGGTTGAAGCCTTCTGAATGGAAAAGAGGCCACAGAAGCTGTGTTCCTCCAGGGACTTGAGGAGGCAACCACCCCTCTGTGCCAGATGGGAGGACTAATGTCAACATATGAGGAATCTCAGCCATTACATCGGGTAGGCAAAGCTGGACTGTCTTAAGATTTCTAATTTTAAAAATTCCTTTTTGTGTGTTACATGCCTGTCAGTTGCCAAATATACTGTATTTGAAAAGTTAAGCGGTGATAAGACTCTCAACAAGTGCGGAATCCATGCTAAAAAAGAAGGGGAGCTTTAGGACCTTTTAAAGACAACTTGGACATAAAACTGGTAATTTTCTGGTGTTGAGTAACAGACTACCTACAAAGGTTTTGATAATGTAACTGTGACCAAATGTCAGCTTACCAACTTTATGATCTATGCTGACTTTAGAAACTATCATTTTTATAGATTAAAAAAAGCTTTGTTAAAAGGCTGATAATCTACTCTAGGAAAACTCAAGGCCTCTTCTGACAGTGTATTTACTGATAATAACAATACAGACTGAGTTCCAAGCTTGATGAGTGATTAAATTCTGTCCTCTGAAAATAGAATGCAATAGAGGTTGAAATTAAATAAAACAGACCATGTAACATAGTTACGATGTCTCCATATTAGGATGAAATTCATTAATTTTTATCACTGCTCATAATAAGGAACTATCACCACTTTCTTAGAAGACAGAGGGCATAATGTCAAATTATAAAGACAACCACTAGAACAAAAACATCAGAATAACCCCAGAATAACAGCAAGGAAAACATACCACACAGTGAAAGATTCTTTGAAAGATATAAAAAAAGAAAATTAAATACAGACAAGCTAATATCACATATATCTGCCATAATGACAAATGTGAGTTAAACTCACCTATTTAAAGAAAACTAATCTCAGATTGGATTACAAGATAGAAAAACTTTCTACACTACCAATAGGAACAAAATTTAAAATAATTCAGAAAGGGTAGAAATGCATAGATGGAAAAAACTGCCCAGATGGATATATTAGGCTAATACAAATTTTTTAAAAAAGCATGGGACAAGATTTTGTTATCAGACCAGATAAAATTCAGGACAAAAAGCATTATAACAAGACAAAAAGAGCTACTTAAAGATAAAAAGGACAGAATGGAAGAAAAGCTTTTCACCCCATATTCTTGTAAGAATTTTAAATTTCTGAACCATTAGAATATACTACTTATTAAAAATTAAGTTGTTTATTAAGAAGAGAGGGGAAAAAAGGAAACCGGATTTACATAGAAGCTCCCAGAAGACGTCTGTCCATTTCCCTGGACTTGAACCTGGAGGGCTAGGAGTCCAGAAAACGGAGTGCCTGCCGCCATCCTGCCACCTTGTAGAACATGAGCCATCGGCCAACACCAGAGTGAGAGACAAAGGAGAAGAGCCCGTAAACCCAGACATGCCTAATTTCAGCCTACCTTCAAGCTTTTCACTGATGTGAACCAAGATGCTCATTTCCTATTTTTAAAAATTCAGTAAGAACTCAGTAGAAAGTATAGGGTTTTAGAAAAGTCAAAAAGGAGTCTTTCACTGTCCAGAGAAGAAGGTAGACACAATCACACTGATAGCGTCTTAAAGATGGCAACCTCTCCTGTTGACCAGATGGGCAAGAGTGAATGGAAGTGAGAAAAACCCAGTCTGATTTCGGCTGGTGAGGCTGCTTCAGCCCCAACCGAGAAGGAGACAGAGGATAAGTCGGAGATTCTAGAGACCAAGACGACCCCCCTTCTCCACCATGCAGAGGTAGAAGGACCCCTGCCAAGTTACCACTGGGGGCTAGAAAGTAAAAGCAGATTTAGTGCCAAGCCCCTGACGAATTAGAAAGAGCTGAGGTAAAGAAACCCTAAGACCTAGCCCCAGACGACAGGCCTGCTGGCAAGCAAGAGGAAGGACTGAGAATTTTCTCACTCACTGTGTAAACCCATGGGGCCTCAGACAGAGAGAAGGCCTAAGGTCCAGGGAGTAACCAAGGCTGGCAGCTGTGCTTGCTGTTCAAAAGACTAAGATAAGAGATCTTATCTTAAGGGAAGATGTGTACAGTAGTTAAACTCATGTCTTTCCAAGAAAATCTTTTGGTTTTACTTTTTCTTTTACAGTAGTAGTTACTTAATTTAAAGGGGGGAAAAAAAAAAACAAAAAACCATCAAAAAATTGCTAATCTGTCCGGAAATTGCTAACCTGAAGGAAAGCACTTCTATCTGCAATGAGGTCAGGAAAATAAAGAGAATGAGAGTGCTCAAAGTTGGGGAGCCAGTGGGAAGGGGAAGATGAAGGGAGTTTTAGGAAAAGGGGGCAGAAAGTCCAGGGGCCTAGAGAAGCTGTCATTTCTGTCTACAGCCATAACCAGCCCTTCTTCCCTGACCCTGGAAATCTTCCCCAAGGATGAACTCCCATGGAACAGTATTTTAAAACCTCCAACCCTTCTTAATCTTCCAGTCTATCCCAATCATGAATCTTTTTACCACCCATCTCCACATACCACAGTCGCAGCCCTGTGCACACATTCTTACTTAACAAGCCAGCCAAGACTCACCTCCTCTAAGAAGCTTTCCCAGAATAACCACATGCCAGGATGACCTGTGCTTTCTACTGGACCCGTGGGACTGTGGTTTGTAAAGTAATACCTTCAGAAATAGGTTTGTAAAGTAATACCTTCAGAAATCAAGTTACTTTGTTTGAAGCCCACATGCTTTTTGTCAAGAACTTTACTGCCAGAGATAGAAATACAAACCATAATATGCATTACAAAGGAATGAAAGTTCCATGGAATATTAACCAAAATAATGTCAACTGTGCTATAAAACATTAGTCCTTTTGAAATCCAGAAGCAGCAGAGGTGAAGGAAGGGAAAGGTTGCTTCTCTGTGTTTTTCCTGAGGAGCCATATAACGGAGTGGTTCCGAGCCTGTGCTTCAGAACCAGGAAGTCTGAGTCAAATCCCAGTTCTGCCACTTACTAGTGGGATAACCTAGACTTAATAGCCTTAGGTATCAGTTTCCTGGAAATCTTTATTAAAAGAACAGTAGCTCCCTCATAGGGGTTTGTGAAGATTAACTCAGTCAATAAATATAAAGCCCTTAGAATAGGTACCTAATACCTACTGTTAGCTATTGCTATTATTATTAATATTCTCACTGCTACCTAAGAATGAAAGATAGCAGTAGTCACGTGCTCAAGGGGAAAAGAAAGAGCTTTAAAAACAGATGGAATTGGGCAGGAGAGGCACAAAGGAAAGAACACGTCAGCAATGAAAAATATTCTCAGTAGTTTCCAAGATGTGTCTCTGATGCTACCTTTTTCACTCCAGGGATGAAGCTGAGGGAAAGCTAAGGTGGGATTTCAGAAACTACTGTCCCTCCCTAAAATAGACACAAATTATTTTCATTAAACAGGGAGAAACAAAAGAAGTCACTCGAAGGGTCACTTAAATACCAGTCTTCAGAGTGAAGTAAGCCAGAAAGAGAAAAATAAATATTGTATATTAACGCATATGTGGAGGCTAGAAAAATGGTACAGATGAACCTATTTGCAAGGCAGGAATAGAGATGCAGACATAGAGAACAGACACAGGACAGGCAGGGGATGGGGTGAATTGGGAGACGGGGATTGACATGTAGACACCATCATGTGTAAAATAGATAGCCAGTGGGAATCTATTATACAACACAGAGAGCTTAGTTTGGAGCTCTGTGGTCACCTAGATGGGTGGGATGAGAAGTGGGAGTGGGAAGGAGAACCAAGAAGGAGGATATATGTAATATGTATATACATGTAGCTGATTCACTTCATTGTACAGAAGAAACTAACAACATTGTAAAGCAACTGTATTCCAATATATTAAATTTTTTTTTTAATTTTTAAAAAAGAGAAAACAAAAGATACAGATTAATTTTAAAGTTAAGCATTAGAAAAATTAACAAAAGCTGCTAAACTCTAAAACTGATAACCTAGATATATACACACTGCTGCTGCTGCTGCTGCTAAGTCGCTTCAGTCATGTCCGACTCCGTGCGACCCCATAGATGGCAGCCCACCAGGCTCCCCCGTCCCTGGGATTCTCCAGGCAAGAACACTGGAGTGGGCTGCCATGTCCTTCTCCAATGCATGAAAGTGAAAAGTGAAAGTGAAGTCGCACAGTCATGTCCGACTCTTAGCGACCCCAGGACTGCAGCCTACCAGGCTCCTCCGTCCATGGGCTTTTCCAGGCAAGAGTACTGGAGTGGGGTGCCATTGCCTTCTCCATATACACACTACTATATATAAAATAGATAACCAATAAGGACCTACTGTATAGCACAGAGCACTCTACTTAACACTCTGTAATGACCTCTATGGGAAAAGAATCTGACAAAGAGTGGAATATATGTGTATGTTTAAATGATTTCAGGCTTCCCAGGTGGCACAGTGGTAAGGAAACCACCTGCCAATGTAGGAGACACAAGAGACATGGGTCCAGGCTGGGTTGGGAAGATCTCCTAGAGTCAGAAATAGCAACCTACTCCAGTATTCTTGCCTGGGAAATCTCATGGACAGAGGAGCCTGGTGGGCCACAGTCCATGAGGTTGCAAAGAGTCGGACACGACTGAGCACCCAAACCCACACACATATATGCATATCTTTTCCCATATTCTTCTCCATCACAGTGTATCACAGGATACTGCATATAGTTCCCTGTGCTATACAGTAGGATCTTGTTGTTTATCTATTTTATATATAGCAGTTTGTATCCATTAATCCCAAACTCCTAATTTATCCCCTTCCACTCCCACCCTGTGGTAAATGCAAATTTGTTTTCTACATCTGTGAGTCTTTCTCTGTTTTGTAAATAAGTTTATTGGTACGACATTTTAGATTCCTCATATAATGAGCAGAGGATGAGATGTTGACAGCATCAACAACTCAATGGACATGAATTTGAGCAGACTCCAGGAGATAGTGAGGGCTTCCCAGGTGGTGCTCGTGGTAAAGAATCCACCTGCCAATGCAGGAGATGCAAGAGATGTGGGTTCAATCCCTGAATCAGGAAGATCCCTTGGAGAAAGAAATGTCAACCCATTCTAGTATTCTTACCTTGGAAATCCCATGGACATAGGAGCCTGGTGGGCTACAGTCCATGGGGGTCACAAAGAGTCAGACATGACTGAGTGACTGAGCACACACATACACCAGGAGATAGTGAAGGACAAGGGAGTCTGGCATGCTGCAGTCCATGGAGTTGCAGAATTGGACACAACTTAGCAAATGAACAATACAAGTGGTATCGTATGGTATCTGTCTTTCTCTGTCTGACTGACTACTTAGTGTGATAATCTCTGATAATCTAGGTCCATCCAAGTTGCTACAAATAATGTTATTTCATTCTTTTTTATGGCTGAGTAATATTCCATTCTATATATGTACCAAATCTTTATCCATTCATCTGTTGATAGACATTTAGGGTTGTTTCCAGGTCTTGGCTACTGTAAATAGTGATGCTAAGAACAAAAGCATGTATCTTTTCAAATTAGAGTTTTCTCTAGATATATGCCCAGGAATGGGACTGCTAGATCTTATGGCGATTCTATTCTTAGCTTTTTAAGGAATCGCCATACTGTTTTCCATAGTGGTTGCACCATTTTACATTCCCACCAATACTGTAGGAGGGAAACCCATTTTTCTCCTTAACAAGCAAAAGAAGTATATGAAAACATCATTGGTGATCAAAAAAGAAAAAGTAAGTTAAAATAAAAAATGAGACACTACTTCACACTCACTATAATGGCTAAAATTAAAAACAATGTCAACACCAAGGACTGGCAAAGATACAGAGCAACTATAATTCTCATATCCTGCTGATGAGAGCATATAATTGGGTAACTAAGAGTTTGGCTGGGCTTCCTGGTGGTCTAGTGGTTAGGAATCCACCTGCCAACACAGGGGACACAGATTTGATCCCTAGTCCGGGAAGATTCCACATGCTGCAAGGCAACTAAGCCCATGCTCTAGAGCCCACTGTCCATAAGAGAAGCCATGGCAACGAGAAGCCTGTGCACCACAACCAGCGAGTGGCCCCTGCTCTCTGCAACTGGAGAAAACTCATGCACAACAACAACGACCCAGTGCAGCCAAAAATAAATAAAATGAAAAGTTTGGCTGTTTCTTATACAGTCAAATATATACTTACCAACACAGCCCAGCGATTCCACTCCTAGGTATTTACTCAAAATAAAAACATATGTCCATAAGAAGACTAGAATATAGCATTGAAACATGTATATTATCATATGTGAAACAGAACACCATTCCATGTTCGATGCATGAGACAAATGCTCAGGGCTGGGGCAATGGGATGACCCAGAGGGATGGGATGGGGAGGAAGGTAGGAGGGGGGTTCAGGATGGGGAACACATGTAAACCCATGGCTGATTCATGTCAATGTATGGCAAAAACCACTACAATAATGTAAAGTAATTAGCCCCCAACTAAAATAAATAAATTTATTTTAAAAAAAAAGTAAAAAAAAGAAAGAAAAAGACTAGAATACAAATGCGCTTAGCAGCTTTACTGCAAATAGGCAAACACTCAAATGTTCAGCAAGTAAATCGATAAACAAATTCTGTAGAAATACTACTGAACAATAAAAAGGAACAAACTACTGAACACACTTATAGGTATTATGCTGTAAGGGGCTGTACATAAAACAACGCATACTGTAATGATCCCATGTAGGTGAAACTCTGTAACAGTCTAACCAGATTAGTATTTGTTTGGAGTAGGAGGTGGAAGCAGGGAGAATGACTGCAAAGAGGCACAGGGAACTTTCTGGGAAGAGGGAAATGTTCTATATCTTAATTGGGGTGGTGGTTACATTGATGTACATATTTTTTCAAAGTTGATTTGATGTGAATACCAGACCACCTGACCTGCCTCTTGAGAAACCTGTATGCAGGTCAGGAAGCAACAGTTAGAACTGGACATGGAACAACAGACTGGTTCCAAATAGGAAAAGGAGTACGTCAAGGCTGTATATTGTCACCCTGCTTATTTAACTTCTATGCAGAGTACATCATGTGAAATGCAAGGATGAAGCACAAGCTGGAATCAAAATTGTCGGGAGAAATATCAATAACCTCAGATATGCAGATGACACCACCCTTATGGCAGAAAGTGAAGAACTAAAGAGCCTCTTGATGAAAGTGAAAGAGGAGAGTGAAAAAGTTGGCTTAAAACTCAGCATTCAGAAAACTAAGATCATGGCATCCAGTCCCATCACTTCATGGCAAATAGATTGGGAAACAATGGAAACAGTGAGAGACTTTATTTTCTTGGGCTCCAAAATCACTGCAGATGGTGACTACAGCCATGAAAGTAAAAGAGGCTTGCTCCTTGGAAGAAAAACTATGATCAACCTAGACAGTATATTAAAAAGCAGAGACATTACTTTGCCAACAAAGGTCCATCTAGTCAAAGCTATGGTTTTTCCAGTAGTCATGTATGGATGTGAGAGTTGGACTATAAAGAAAGATGAGCACTGAAGAATTGATGCTTTTGAACTGTGGTGTTGGAGAAGACTCTTGAGAGTCCCTTGGACTGCAAGGAGATCCAACCAGTCAATCCTAAGCGAAATCAGTCCTGAATATTCATTGGAAGGACTGATGCTGAAGCTGAAACTCCAATACTTCAGCCACCTGATGCAAAGAACTGACTCACTGGAAAAGACCCTGATGCTGGGGAAGACTGAAGACAAGAGGAGAAGGGGACGACAGAGGATGAGATGGTTGGATGGCATCACCGACGTGATGGACATGAGTTTGAGCCAGCTGTGGGAATTGGTGACGAACAGGGAAGCCTGGCGTGCTGCAGTCCATGGGGTCACAAAGAGTGGGACATGACTGAGCATCTGTACTGAACATTTAGACCAACAAATTCCTATGCAAATGTGTATTTCAAGTACATTTTTGGAATAAGATCCTAATTCTAGCATTTATTCAGCAAAAACCAATGGTGCAAAGAACTTATTTTTGAAGAAAAACATTTAACTTTAAAAAGTACATTTCATATTTACATGCTTTGAGATGATCACAGTTTAAATGTCAACCACTATTTTACATACATACAATCATCCTAATACCAAGCAAGTTTTTACAAATTAATTTATACTTCCTGTGACTGAAAGACATTTTTTACAGTCACAAAAATCACAAAATCATTATCTGATATTATATGCCTTTAAGAAAAGCAAACAAAACCCTACTTTCTGAGAACTCAATCATCTTACAGAATTCTAGAGAGAATGATCAGCATTAAAACATTCTCAGATTAGTGGAAAGTCATCTCAAATTTTTTTTCATGCATGATTAAAAACATTCTCTCAGTGACAGACACAAAATCAAGACAATTTCACTCAGATCACGTGCCTTTTGAGGTCATTAACAAGCTCAAGCCTGCCTGAGAAAACCTAAAACAAGCAATCTTCCTAAACTAACGTTTTCCTCCTCAAATACCAAACTCTGATATTACCCCCAGAAAAAGATGCTTCAAAAAAATAATCTGGAGGGAGGTTCAAGAGGGAGGGAACACATGTATACTTATGGCTAATTCATGGCAATGTATGGCAGAAACCAACACAATATTGTAAAGCAATTATCCTTCAATTAAAAATAAATTAAGAAAAAAACCTAAATTAAAAAAATCAACAAATTGACAATCTGCAATTCATAGTACAATGAATAACTAACTGATGTTTCCTTTTCAATGCAACAAATCTTCACTACAGGAATCAATGGGAAAATAAGAGAAAAGGAGGTCCCTGCTGTGTGTTATGGGTTGAACTGTGTCCTCCTAGAAGCCGGATGTGGAAGTCCTAACCCCAGTACCTCAGAATGTCAGCTTCTTTGGAGACAGAGTGCTTACAGAGGTCATCAAGTTGAAGTGATGCCATTAGGTGGGCCCCAGTTCAGTACGACCGGCGTCCTTATAAAAGTGAGAAATCTAGACACAGCTCGTGTTCATGCTCAGCTGGTAAATCGTGTCTGACTCTGCAGGGCTTCCCAGGTGGCGCCAGCAGTAGAGTAAGTGAAGTAAGTAAGTGAAAGTTGCTCAGTCGTGTCTGACTCTTTGCAACCCCATGGATTATACAGTCCATTAAATTTTCCAGGCCAGAACACTGGAGTGGGTAGCCATTCCCTTCTCCAGGGGATGTTCCCAACCCAGGGATCGAACCCAGGTCTCCCACACTGCAGGCAGATTCTTTACCAGCTGAGCCACAAGGGAAGCCCAAGGTGAGTGGTAAAGAACCCGCCTGCCAATGCAGGAGATGCAAGGGATGTGAGTTCCCTGGTTTGGGGAACAAAGATTCTCTGGAGGAGATCATGGCAAACCACTCCAGTATTCTTGCCTGGAGAATCCCACGACAGAGGAGCCTGGTGGGCTACAACTCGCAAAGAGTCAAACACAACTGAAGCGACTTAGCACGCACACATGCTTGTCTGACTCTGAGACCCGAAGGACTATAGCCCGCCAGGCTCCTGTGTCCACAGGATTTCCCAGGCAAGAATACTGGAGCAGGTTGCCATTTCCTTCTCCAGGGGATCTTCACGACCCAAGAGTCAAACCCACATCTCCTGCATTGACAGGTGGATCCTTAACTGCTGAGATACCAGAGAAGTCCTTGGACACAGAGACACACACAAAAGAAAGGCAACATAAAGAGATGTAGGAATAAGATGGCCATCTAAAACCTAGGGGAGAGGCCTGGGAAAGCCTTCCCTTACAGCCCTTCAGTTCAGTTCAGTTCAGTCGCTCAGTCGTGTCCAACTCTTTGCGACCCCATAAACCGCAGCACGCCAGGCCTCCCTGTCCATCACCAACTCCCGGGGTCCACCCAAACCCATGTCCATTGTGTCGGTGATGCCATCCAGCCATCTCATCCTCTGTCGTCCCCTTCTCCTTCTGCCCTCAATCTTTCCCAGTATCAGGGTCTTTTCCAGTGAGTCAGCTCTTCGCATCAGGTGGCCGAAGTATTGGAGCTTCAGGTTCAACATCAGTCCTTCCAATGAACATTCAGGACTTATTTCCCTTAGGATGGACCTGTTGGATCCTTGCAGTCCAAGGGACTCTCAAGAGTCTTCTCCAACACTGCAGTTCGAAAGCATCAATTCTTCGGCACTCAGCTTTCTTTATAATCCAACTTGCACATCCATACATGACTACTGGAAAAACCATAGCCTTGACTAGACAGATCTTTGCTGAAGAAGTAATGTCTCTGCTCTTTAATATGCTGTCTTGGTTGGTCATAACTTTCCTTCCAAGAGGAAGCATCTTTTAATTTCATGGCTGCAATCACCATCAGCAGTGATTTTGGAGCCCAGAAAAATAAAGTCTGACACTGTTTCCACTGTTTCCCCATCTACTTGCCATGAAGTGATGGGACTGGATGCCATGATCTTAGTTTTCTGAATGCTGAGTTTTAAGCCAACTTTTTCACTCTCCTCTTTCACTTTCATCAAGAGGCTCTTTAGTTCTTCTTCACTTTCTGCCATAAGGGTGGTGTCATCTGCATATCTGAGGTTATTGATATTTCTCCTGGCAATCTTGATTCCAGTCCAGCGTTTCTCATGATGTACTCTGCACATAAGTTAAATAAGCAGGGTGACAATATACAGCCTTGAAGTACTCCTTTTCCTATTTGGAACCAGTGTGTTGTTCCATGTCCAGTTCTAACTGTTGCTTCCTGACCTGCATACAGGTTTCTCAAGAGGCAGGTCAGGTGGTCTGGTATTCCCATCTCTTAAAGAATTTTCCACAGTTTATTGTGATCCACACAGTCAAAAGCTTTGGCATAGTCAATAAAGCAGAAATAGATGTTCTTTTGGAGCTCTCTTGCTTTTTCAATGATCCAGCAGATGTTGGCAATTTGATCTCTGGTCCCTCTGCCTTTTCTAAAACCAGCTTGAACATCTGGAAGTTCATGGTTCACGTATTGTTGAAGCCTGACTTGGAGAATTTTGAGCGTTACTTTACTAGCATGTGAGATGAGTGCAATTGTGTGGTAGTTTGAGCGTTCTTTGGCACTGCCTTTCTTTGGAATTGGAATGAAAATTGACCTTTTCCAGTTTTGTGGCCACTGCTGAGTTTTCCAAATTTGCTGACATATTGAGTGCAGCACTTTCACAGCATCATCTTTCAGGATTTGAAATAGCTCAACTGGAATTCCATCACCTCCACTAGCTTTGTTTGTAGTGATGCTTACTAAGGCCCACCTGACTTCCCATTCCAGGATGTCCAGCTCTAGGTGAGTGTGAGTGATCACCCCTTCGTGATTATCTGGGTCGTGAAGATCTTTTTTGTACAGTTCTTCTGTGTATTCTTGCCACCTCTTCTTAATATCTTCTGCTTCTGTTAGGTCCATACCATTTCTGTCCTTTACTGAACCCATCTTTGATGAAATATTCCCTTGGTATCTATAATTTTCTTGAAGAGATCTCTAGTCTTTCCCATTCCATTGTTTTCCTCTATTTCTTTGCACTGATCACTGAGGAAGGCTTTCTTATCTCTCCTTGGTACTCTTTGGAACTCTGCATTCAGATGGGGATATCTTTCCTTTTCTACTTTGCCTTTCGCCTCTCTTCTTTTCACAGCTATTTGTAAGGCCTCCTCAGACAGCCATTTTGCTTTTTTGCATTTCTTTTCCATGGGGATTGTCTTGACCCTGTCTCCTGTACAATGTCACGAACCTCTGTCCATAGTTCATCAGGCATTCTTGTCTATCAGATCTAGTCCCTTAAATCTATTTCTCACTTCCACTGTATAGTCATAAGGGATTTGATTTAGGTCATACCTGAATGGTCTAGTGGTTTTTCCTACTTTCTTCAATTTAAGTCTGAATCTGGCAATAAGGAGTTCATGATCTGAGCCACAGTCAGCTCCCAGTCTTGTTTTCGCTGGCTGTATAGAGCTTCTCCATCTTTGGCTGCAAAGAATATAATCAATCTGATTTTGGTGTTGACCATCTGGTGATGTCCATGTGTAGAGTCTTCTCTTGTGTTGTTGGAAGAGGGTGTTTGCTATGACCAGTGGATTCTCTTGGCAGAACTCTGTTGGCCTTTGTCCTGCTTCATTCTGTACTCCAAGGCCAAATTTGCCTGTTGCTCCGGGTGTTTCTTGACTTCCTACTTTTGCATTCCAGTCCTCTATAATGATAAGGACATCTTTTTTGCGTGTTAGTTCTAGAAGGTCTTGTAGGTCTTCATAGAACCATTCAACTTCAGCTTCTTCAGCATTACTGGTCAGGGCATAGACTTGGATTACCCTTATAAGAAACCAACCCTGCTGGAACCCTGATGTTAGATTTCTAGCCTCCAGAAGTAAAACAAATTCCTGTTTTTTAAGCCACCCAGTTTGTAGTACTTTGTTACATCAGTCCCAGCAAACTAACATATCCCTACTGAAAGCCTCAATGTCTATTCAGAGATGCTTACAAACAAATCACTGAGATACCTAGTACATTGAGAGGCATGCTGTGGCAACCACTTTAAAGAGTACAAATATTCTCACCAGGGCTGGTTTTAAGCTACCAAGCTCTCTAACAACCAGAAAGAAAATTTCATGGGAATAAAATTTAATAAGCCAGTCTCACAGGCCTCTATATGGTAGATCTAGCACAGACCAACAACACAGGCATCAGGATCTAATATCGACAATCCCTTTTCCCAAGTGATCTTTCTGAACCAGGGATTGAATGAACCAGGTCTCCTGCATTGCAGGCAGGTTCTTTACCATCTGAGCTAGCAAGGAAGCCCTTAATATCTACAGGTGACTTCAATGTATAGCCAAGGTTAGCACCCCAACTGAAAGCTGTAGGACAGCTTCATAAAAGCAGTAAGACTGAAAATATAGGCTATTTTAGAAGACAGATGAGGAGAAAACACAGCATACCACATAAGAATAACTTAAGAATGGTAAAAAAAAGAAAGAAAGAAAGAAAACAAGCAATGAACGAAAAAAAGAGCTAACAATTACTGAACATTTACTATGTTCTATGTACTGTTTTAAACCATTACTTGTATTAACTAACTTCATCACCACTACTACTTTATGAAAAAGTTCTCTTACTATATACCTGGTTTTGAATAAGGAAACAGAGCCAAAGAGAGGTTAACAAGATCCACAGCTTTTAAAAAAAAAAAAAAAAAAAAGGAAGATAAGATGCTAAGATTCACACACAAGCTGTTTGGCTCCAGACTCTACAGTCAGACCACGGTCCTATGCCATCTCTCACTATATATAACATGTTTAGAACATGACCATCAGGATAGAGCAACCAGAGAGCTGGACAAGGGACCAGACAGGAGAAAGTGAGCCATATTCCTGGCCTCATGTTACCTTACATAAGCAATGGGTTTGCAACTCAAATGGGGTCTTGGCAACTCCACGGACTATACAGTCCATGGAATTCTCCAGGCCAGAATACCGGAGTGGGTAGCCTTTCCCTTCTCCAGGGGATCTTCACAACCCAGGGGTCAAACCCAGGTCTCCCACATTGCAGGCAGATTCTTTACCAGCTGAGCCACAGGGAGGCCCAAGAATACTGGAGTGGAGTCTATACCTTCTCCAGCGGATCTCCCTGACCCAGGAATTGAACCAGGGTCTCCTGCATTGCAGGCAGATTCTTTACCAACTGAGCTATCAGGGAAGCCCATTGCAACTCAAAGTTGTAAAATCAATCAATTTAACCTTTTTGCATAACTTGTTGCTTAAAAATGTCGAATCAAGTAGAAGAGTATGCAAGTGAAAACTAAAACTCTCTCTGTAAAACATCACTATCTCCTTATTTATGTGTAAAAAATAAGGTTTAGGCACAAGATAAGGATTGCCGAGCAGGCAAAAAGCACCTGTCCTCTCTCAGGAGCAATCAGGACAGCCCAGAGCCTCCAAGAAGGGATGCTGGAGAATCACACATAGTCCCTAAGCCACAAAGAGAATTCTGGAAGATGAGGCTGGCACTCACTAAGTTCCTGGGGCAAAGGCAGCACCAAGCAGGAAAAGCCAAAGTTTTCTACTTTTAAACTTAGAGGGAAGACACCCACAAACACTTCACATCATCACGGCCCCAGGGGATGAATGAATCCCACGACTATTTCCAACATTTAGCCAGTAATTAACTCTGGAATTGTTCTTTTTTAAAAAATCCTTTTCATCTATGTATCTGCAGAGCATTGTGAAATACACTGCCACTTTGACAAAGGCAATGTATGGGACAATGGTGGGACTGAAAAAAACACATGTCCCCTTTGTCAGTACAGAGGGGAAGACAGGGTGAAGGAAACAAGCAAACAAGAAGGCTGAGGGAAGCTTCTCTCCTTCCAGAGTATGTATTTTACTGTACCCAGGGCCCTGGAAGTAACCTAAGGAAGCCCTTTCCTCAGCAGCCACAGGAAAATGACAGAACGCGTTGAAAATGACAGAGGCTAAGCTCTGTGTCTCTCTGTAGCAATGTTGCTGCTGCTAAGTCGCATCAGTCGTGTCTGACTCCGTGCGACCCCATAGACGGCAGCCCACCAGGCTCCGCCGTCCCTGGGATTCCCCAGGCAAGAATACTGGAGTGGGTTGCCATTTCCTTCTCCAGTGCATGAAAGGGAAAAGTGAAAGTGAAGTCGCTCAGTCGTGTCCGACTCCCAGCGACCCCATGGACTGCAGCCTACCAGGCTTCTCCGTCCATGGGATTTTCCAGGCAAGAGTACTGGAGTGGGGTGCCATTGCCTTCTCCGTCTGTAGCAATAAGTAGGTGGAAAGGAGGCAGAACATGACAATCAACCTGTAGACCAGGCTGTTCCCACGGTTTTCCAGTAGGTAGAAGAAATAGGATTTTATTCTGTATGGGTGAGCAATCAATTGTCTTACTCAATTTAATCACCCACAGGTAAATTCTGTGGTCTCTGGGGGTTGATAGTTAAAAGTTACATGAAAGACTGCCAAGTATCCTTACCTACAAGGTAACTCATACATCAATGACTGCCTGACTTAGCAAGTAGGAACTGCTCAGCCTTAAAAAGGACAGTAATCATTTTATCAAGTGCTTCCAAACTACTGTTTCAGTCAGAAGCCAACTAGTTTTTACATTTCTACTTGTAAAAGTTATGTCAACATCAACAATATTAAACAACTGTCAGCTAGTTTGAAAAAGGAAGCAAAAGAAACTGGGCATTCAAGAAAGAGAGGCAATGGTTTGACTTAATTCTGTAACCAGCTACCAATTAACAAAAAAATTCTTTAAAGCTACAAGCCACGTTAGGGGCTTCCCTCATAACTCAGTTGGTAAAGAATCTGCCTGCAGTGCAGGAGACCTGGGTTCGATTCCTGGGTCAGGAAGATCCCCTGGAGAAGGAAATGGCAACCCACTCCCGTATTCTTGCTGGAGAATCCCATGGACAGAGGAGCGTAGTGGGCTATAGTCCATGGGGTCGCAAGAGTCGGACACGACTCAGCAACTAAACCACCACCACCAGAAGCCACGTTAAGTAAAATAGTTTGCATGACTACCCAGTACCCACACATAATGGTAGAATATTACTCTTCTATTAATACATGACAAATTACTAAAAACTTAGCGGCTTAAAACAACATACATTTAATATCTCAGTTCTGTAGGTCAGAATTCCAACACTGACCTCACTGGGCTGAAATCAAGGTATCAACAGGGCTGAGCTCCCTTCTGAAGGCTCTAGGAGAGAATCTGGTTCCTTGCCCTTTCCAGTTTCTAGAGGCAGTCTACGTTTCTTGGCTCCTGGCCTCTTCCTCCATCTTCTAAGCCAATCTGAGTGGGTCAAACACTCACATCACATCACTCTGACTCTTCTGCCTCCTCTTCCACATTTAAAGGACTCTGATGATTCACTGGGCCCACCTGCCGAATCTAGGGTACTCTCCCTACCTTAAAGTCAGTTGAGTAGCAACTTTAACTTCCCTTTGTCATTTAACTTCACATACTCACAGATCCAGATCCTAGGCTTGGGACACGGTATCTTTGGAGATAGACAGATACATGTAAGCATACCATGCTACTTGGTAGCTACTAGACCACCCGCGCCTGTTTCCTCATATAGAAATTTGTAATTTATAAATTATATAGTCATTACTATATAATAGTAGTAATTACCACAAAGGGCTGTTGTGAAGATTACATTAGTTAATATGAGCAATGGTCACCACATATACTTGGTATTACAGTAAGAGCTTCACCCACTATTTTTCACAAACTCATATTTCATCTTTGTTTAAACTTTTCTCTCACTGTGGAATATATTTCCCCAACACCTGTCTAGTTAAGTGTTGTTTATCCTTCTAGGCACTCTCTTGCATGAAGCTCCCCCTACACTGCAAAACACTGCATTTGTCTAATATAGCACGTACTACTCATATGCAGCCACTGAGCAGTGGCACTGTGGCTGGTCGGAACTGAGATGTGCTGGAAGCGTATAATACACACTGGATTTCGCAAATTTTGTAAAAAGTAATGTAAAGATTTAATACAGAAAGCAGAATATAACAGAGCTATATGTTGACATGACATTTTGGATATACTGCATTTAAAGAGTGAATTATTAAAAATTAATTGCATCTATTTCTTTTATTTTTTAATGTGGCTGCTAGAAAATTTTTAATTACGTATGTGACTCACATTGTACTTCTACCAAGCAGTGCTGGTTCACAGAGAATTATCCTTGCCCTCTCACGTACTCTCTTAGTATTTAATTTGCTTTCCTATCACACACACTGTATAATCTGCTTTGTACTGCAGTGATTTGTATATACGCTGGCTTTTCAAACAGACTGGTAGCCTTTAATGGGCAAGGGTTTCCCTGGTGGCTTAGAACGGTAAACAACGTGGGAGACCCAGGTTCGATCTCTGGATTGGGAAGATCCCCTGGAGAAGGGAATGGCAACCCACACCAGTATTCTTGCCTGGAGAATTCCATGGACAGAGGAGCCTGGCGAGCTACCGTCCATGGGTCACAAAGTGTCGGCCACGACTGAGCTACTAACACACACACACAATGGGCAAAGGTCATGGATCTTCTAATCTCAAGAAGATCCATGGTAACTGTACAATAAACGTTTGTGAAGCTGAATAGAAAAGGAAGCATTATTTAGCTAATGTGTTTTGTCTGTATAATTTAATTTATTGTTAACTGGAATGACCAGAAGTCAATCTGTCTTTGATGCAACTTTTTCTTGGGTTAAAGGATTGATTAGGATATAAGCAAATAGAAAAAGTTTCATAAAACAATTCTTAGCTTATCACATACGACACACCCATCTATCTTTGACTCTACACTATTGTACTTCTTTTTTTTTCCTAAGTGGTAACTGTAACCCACAAAATTGTTTCCATAGTCCACTAATGACATGTGACCACAATTCAAAAAGCACCTCCTTGATGTGTCCGGTACAAGTGTCCCCAGTGGAACACAAGCCATCTTAAAGATGTCATGTGATACTCAACACTCCCCTGATCTCAATGGCCCCACCAGGTAAGGACTAACCCTGTGGTGTGGCCATGGTTCAACAGGCAGATCCACTGATCACGCATTCTTCTCTCCACCAGCCTTCCAGTTAGGGCTAGAGGCAATCCAGAACACAATCTCGTACAGCGTGTTCAGGGCCCATGTCCCCTCCCAAGAGATGGAGAGCCCAGTTCAGCCTGGCCAAGAAGAGCTCATCAGAGCTGAAGGTACAAAGAGAAAGAGCTATGATAGTGCTGAGGAAAAGAGTCCTAAGAACTCATCAAGAGTTTTCTGAGCTGCTGTCGTGTGGGGGGCTCCCAAACAAGCTTGTAGAAATGCCATCAACCTCAGTATTATGTATATTAAATCAAATTATTGTTGCTGTTGCCTCTTAGTCCTGTCCAACTCTTTGTGACCCCATGGACTGTAGCCCACAAGGCTCACTTGCCCACAGGATTCTCCAGGCAAGAACAGAGTCTTGTCCTGGTAGTTGGAAGTCTTATGGTTGACTATTCTGAGGTTACAGAATGGATGTCAACCAATGTGTTATTTTGTTTTTGACCTTTGACCCAGTGCCCAATTACCCTTCATCAAGCAGCAGATCTCCAGACACATATTGCTAATTCACCCAGGAATGGAAGGTGGGACTTTTCCCATTGGCTGCACTTTTAAAAATATTCTAACGTGTAAACTTTAGGTGATACCAAAGAGTAATAAAAACTATTTTAAATTAGAGAAAATTTGAAAAGGGAGTTTTCTTTTTCCCTTAATCAGATTCACCCATGTACAAAACTGCAGTAAAGATTTGAACAATGGCATTATTAACATAACCTCGGAGCTTTTAAAATTTTACTTTATTAAATTAAAATAATATCCAGGAAGCAACATTCATTCATACTCAGAAGAATCTCTAGAATAAGATCCTGACTAGAAGCACTTCTGCTCTGGAAAGAAGATGCAGACACACTCTTTCCCCTCTCTTCTCCTAAGTACAATTCCCTGCACATTACACATAAAACAAATAGAAGCCAAATCTGGAAGATGGACAGAGAGCAGACCAGCAGGGAACCTGAGACCTGAGGAGTGACATGGAAGGGAGTCCCCTGGGTTTACGTTTGCCACATACATCCCAGCTTTGGAGGTGAAAAAACTGACAATTTCCAACAGAAGCAGACAAAAAGGCTCTAACAAGCCTGCTCTCCCCAGACAAACATGCAGGAAAGGCATAGCCAAGCAAGATAGAAAACTCTTAGACAATAACCACCTACTCCAGTCAAACACCACAGAAAAAAAGATGATCTGACCCCATCCATACCAGCAAAGGCCAAGGGGGGAACCTAGACTGCCTTTCTCACCAGACTGATAAATGGGATCCACGGGTTAGGGTTAGTTTTTTGCCAAATATATCTTTCTAAATGCCAAGCAGTTCCAGAAAATTTTAACAGAGTCAATATTGTAAAAAATTAACACACAACACAGACCCCATCGTTTGCAACAGATGGACTACAACTATGTATCCCTACCTTGTCCCGGTTCTCTGACTGGCTCTTTATCCCCTCCCTTTCTGCAACTTTCTATTCTTCTTCCCTCTACTCACAACTACTGACATTCTCCAAACTCCTTGGTCTCATCCTTTTCTCTGCCCACTTTCTTCTTTTATGGGAACTGTTGTTTTTTTTAATTCAACTCTCCTGTGGAGGCCTCTTTTCTGTCACGCCATTCCTTTGCCCAGAGACCCAACTGCCTTCCACTAGAATTCACATCCCTTGGCTGGATTTTATGGTCCTTGACTCTCTCTTCCACCAACTCTCAACATGAAGTTCTCCTCCAATCAAAAGAGTCTCCCCTCTGTCTTCACACCTCTTCTAATAGTTCCAGTCTCTGTGCCTCAGAGTTCATGTCATTTCCACACATACACAACATACCATTCTTCCCACTACCAATTCAGAGCCCCACAATCCTGCAAAGGTCCCCAACCCAGCCAACCTCCTCCACAGGCCTTCCTTGGCTGTGCCAGGACCCAGGAAGCTCTCCCTCTCTGTACTCAAAATTGACCACCATCTGCTCTGTTCATCTGACTTGCCTTAAAAATCAGTTTCTTTGAGAACTAGTAAATATTAATTAATATTTGTTTATTGCTTTCAATAGTTTTCTTCTTTTATAAGCATATCTCTAAGCAAAAGTGATCTTAACTGCAGTTAACACCGTGCTTAAAAATCATTGTTTTACCTTTGCTTCTCTCTATAGGGAAAATGTAAGAATGTGTACATTCTTACAATTGGAAAAGATAACAAGATAGTAAGACTAATTTCCTAAGAACCAAACTGAAATCTTAAAAACACATTTTACATAAATGATCTATAAAATTTATATAAATTATCTATAAAAGATAATTCACTGAAGAAAAATCAACAGTTTAACATTATTTAGAAATAATAACTTTATTTCTGTACTATATTTGACTAGTATTCATCCTAAATTATCATACAATACAAAGTAATTAAGTCTTTACCTAGACACATAAAAAGTGAAGCTCTTTGTAGTCTTTACAGCGTAATACATAATAAATGAAATGCTTTTGGCACCCTCTTGTGGTCAAAGTTTAAAAATACAAAGCAAAACCCCCCTAATACATACTTAAAATGGATATTCTGTCATTTCAAGCCATTTTGGCTTTTCTCACAAACTTTATTATTTCTTCCATATTAGTAAAATATCAACCATTAACTGACAAAAATTGCTGGTTTTACTTTCTGGTTTAAAGTGAAAGAAAAAGAATGAATTCTGAATCTGAGACACAATAAACTACTCATCACTACTTAAAACAAAGATGATACCGAAAAAAAAAAAAAAAAAAACTTTTCTCTTTGACAGTTCAATGCTATATTATTTACTGACAGTAAACATGGAACAGAGTTTTGGCGAGCTATGTTCTTCATACCCTAATTAAAAGCATTCCTTATCCCCATTGCGAACGTTTTTTAAAAACAAGGCTAGGAATTGTATCTCAGGTTGATAAAGGCTAAATTTTATGGATGCTAAAGTGGACCCTGTAGCATTCAGAAAGAAATTAAGGTAGGACCACACCTACATAGTCAAGGAAAATAAAGGAAAAACGAGTTGGAAGTCAAACGTGAAAAAATATTTTTAATAATAAATTGATTAAAACAAAACATAAACAATTATGTCAGAATAAGGAGAGATATTTCTACATATAAAAATAATGGAATGTTCCAGTAAGTATGGAGAGCTTACTTGGTCTAGGCAGTATACTAAAAATACAAAGAAATAGTGGTTACAATATAATCAAAAATGTTTTTTGAAGAGTCAAAAAAAAAAGAAAATCCCCAAGGAGCAAGACCCATATGAAAACAGCTGCAAATGGGAGATGACACCATAGAGGACCATGCACAGACAGCAGAGTGTGAAGTTCCAACACACTTCCAATAGGAGCTCCAGTAGAGGGTAGAAGAGAGGCAATGTTTAAAAAGGCAATGGCCAACAGGAATAACAAAAAGAACAGCTTCCATCTATACAGAGCCTTCTATGCTGGCACTGTTTCAAGTACTTTATATTAACTTTATCCTAAGAGGTAAAAGCTCTTACTTTCTCTATTTTAAAGAAAAGGAAACTGAAGGACAGCACAATCGGGTGATTCACCCAGAGTCACTGAGGGAAAGTCAGTTTTTTCAACCCAAACCCTATGTCACAAGAACCACACCGTTTCACTGTTTGACATTTGAATATCTATTACTCCATTCTGTCCATAGATACAGATCAGCTTTAGACTGAACAGAAATGTGGATTAATTGTTGACTATGTTTAGTCCATTATGTGAGCAAAATAAAAATTACACGTGGTTAGTAAACACAGGAAAAATTACATACTCCCAATGCTAACCAGAGAAATACAAATTAACACAAGACAAAAGCAGTTAGCAAATTTGGTAAAACCCACATCTGACACCCAAACTGTCTTTGGTATGCCCAATGGCTTTTGAATCTCATCTGATGGGTAAACATTTATGAATATCCTCAGGCAATGCTACCTACCAGCAAAAAAATTCAGTTTTGGCAATGTCTTTGTTAATGTTTTATTGAATTCTGCCTTTATTGTTTTACAAAAATAAATGAAAATCAGAAAAATGAAAGTGTTGATTCAACTGATCAACTTCAGTCTTACATCTAAATTAATCAAATATACACTGAGTTAGGAAGGAAAATTAAAGTCAAAAACATAAAATATGGGAAACACAGTTTTACAAGACTCTTAAAAGTCTTCTGAGATTTTATTAATTTTTTTAGCTTTCCAAATGCAGCACCCCTTATCAGTCTACTTGTCTGACTTTTGATTGTTCAAGTTTGAACACTGTCAGAAAAAAGATTAAGAACAAAATAAGAGGAATTCATGCAAAATTTTCATCTATCCAATTGGAAGAAATTATTTCAATGATCATTTCCCATGCTACCAAAGGGAAAAAAAATACATAGGAAATTTTAAGTTAAAAAAAAAGATACAAAACTGACTTTGCAACATGAATCAAAATTTATAAACAAAAAAAGGATATATATACACAGAAATACTACATTTAACTGTTAAATAATACATTTAACTACTGTTAAAATATTTAACAGTAGTTATCTCTGAGTTATAGCTTGCTATTATGTTTATGGGACTTTTTTTTTATAACTCTTAACTTTTCCTGAATGAATATGGATTAGTGTTCTAATCAGAAAAACACATTATGGAAGCTACTCTGAAAGAATTTTAAGTCAAAGGAAAAAAGGAACATTCAACTCAAAGAACAAAGAAACATACAGAACTTCACTGAATCATTCAGTTTGATTTTCTAACTGATTTGTCAACCTATTAAGCATAAATCTTCATGGGTTCTCATGCCTAAAGTCCAAATCCCTCAGTACATAACGCCCTCTTCACTGGAGCCCCAGCCCAACTTTCCAGTCTCTTCCCACCAAACTCCTTGGGGAACAGCACAGAATCGTCCCACCTAGGCACCTTCATGTCTGTCATGTATATACCACACTTTGTGAATCCAGTTAGGTCTGTACCTATCTTCCTCTCCCGTTGGATTATAGATGCCGCAGACACACATCACAAGCACATCTTCCTCCATGGGCCACGGTGCCTAGCACACAGCCTCATCAATAAAAGGAGTGACCACAGATCTAGTAAATTTGACTACTGGACTCAGCCACAAACTGAAACTTACAGCAAAAATAAGGCATTCCCAAAATTACATAAATTTCCTAAGAAATTATTATCTCCAGAAACTGAAGATCAGCTACCAAATAATCTCAATAAACAATACCGCAACACTTTCCGTATCAAATAATATCATTAAATATCATAAACCCCCCCTTTTAAAAGAGCAATTTCTAAAGGCCTACATTAAGGTGACATTATGGGTAATTCTGTTTCTGTTTTTTGAAATTTCCACTACTGTGATGAAGTATTTTTACAAATAAAAACGATTTTTAACGACTTTGATAAGCATTCACTTGGGAATCAGATGTAGGTTTCAGAATCCACATTATTTTCCAGCGATGTGCCAACTCACCTCACAGCTGTGACCCTGTGGATGAGCATCTCTGTTTGCTCCGACAAGTCTGACGGAAGCAGCAGCTCCACGGGCTGCAGGCACAGTATCCGAGTTTCGAGCTCTGAACGGGAAGCGGAGTCCTGGAAACTGTCGAACACAACCTCACCTGTGGCGGGCTGTACTCCCTAAAGACAAAAACATACAGGCACAGAAAATATATCTTTCCTCATTGTAACTATGGCACAGTATTAATAAACATGGAAATAGTAAAGACAACACTCATGAGTATGTACTTGAATTTCTAAAGTGTTTGAAAACCTGTGTGCTTTCCAAGACTCTTACATAAGAAGCCAGATTCACCAATATTTAAACTATGCTAGATGGGACTATGGACATCCTGAGTCCAGCCAAATCCTGGATATAAAACACAGGATGAAGTGACTATGGCAAGTCACCAAACCCTCCTGGGTCTCAGGGTCCTCCTCTGTAAGTAGGAATCAACCAGGTTACTTTCTTCACAAAGTTACTCTAATGGTCAAATCAGAAAACAAATGAACACTTTGTAAGCTGTAAAGCGCTTTACATATAGTAGTTGTTATTGCTAAAAGTAATAAGTGATATGCTCCTAGTACCCTGGCCACCAGAGGAGGACTAAGTTACTATTTTGTTATATAGTATAAATAAAAAGTATATTTTTTTGCCAAAAACAAAATCAAATATAACAAACTCTGACTAAACCCCATGGGCACAGTCTATCCAGGGAAATAACTATGAGAACTGAAAGCCACTTCCATCACCCCAAGCCAATAATAGCAAAGAAAACCTGGAAAAGATCACAGTTTGGAAAAGAAAAAAAAAATGAAGTCATTTACTCATAGGTCGAGAGTCGATATAGTGGTGGAGGCAAGATTCACATAGTCTGACACCACAAGTCACACTCCTATTCATTACTGATAATTAAGAAAGGCCTGAGGCCAGTTACAGATTGCGTGAGAGAACAGGAGGAAAAATAACCAGTCCCCACACTCAAACACGGCTGGTGGAAAGTCAACTGACACAGCCTCTTCGAAAAACAGTCTGGCATTTTCCAGGAAAGTTGAAAGCATCCCGTCTGTAACTCAGCAATTTCTCCCAAGTTAAGAAACTCAGGCACATGCATATCAGAAGCCATGTATTAATATAAAAATGTCCATAGTGCATACTTTCTACAAGCAAAAACTGGGAAGAATCCACTTGTCCCTTAATGGAAGAATGAATAAATTGTAAAATGAAATACAAACTGACGATGCAACAAAAGAACTACTAAGGTAATACACGCAAATAAATTTCATGTACAAAATGGTAAACAAGAAGACCCAAAAGGAGTAAATACAACATATTTATACTAATATACTGTCTAAGGTGGTAAAATTGGATCAAAAAGCAAGGGAATTATTATCTTAAAGTCTGGATTATGGTTACCTCTGGAGGCAAGGGACCTTCTGTGAATGGTAGTTATATTTTCTAACCTGGGGGGCTGTCTCACATTACATTGGTAATTTTTGATTTATGCATTTTTCTTGACTTTTTTTTAAAATCACTCATTCCTGGCTCAAGGAAGTTCCTTAATTCTAGCCCAGAGGCCTTCTCTAGTGGCCAGATAACTGAACTGTAAGTATATTAGCATACGTACATAAGTTTATCTCCCAATCTACAACCAAACTTGTACAAAAGCTATTTACAGAAGTTCAAGTAATAAATGTATTGGCCAAATTCCTCTTTGCTTTCTTAATCAGAGAAATGGTCTATATCATAAAACCTGCAATGTTTACTACTCCATGTGATACGTGACACTGATAATCCCACAGTCAGTCTGTAGGTAGAGAGTCTGATGGCAATGGCGCTACAACAGTCAAGCCTTTGATTTCAGACTAACTACCAGTATCCAAAGGATGACTCCTAGGTAGGGACTGGGGAACATGTGACACTCATCACAACAGGGAAAAACCCAGCAAGAGCAGGGTACCGGAAGATGAGATCCATTTCAGCCACGCTGAATTTGAGGGCCTCATCCAGCGAAGAGCCTGACATGGTACATGGAACTCGGCTCAGTGTTTTCTGGCAGCCTGGATGGTAGGGGAGTTTGAGCAAGAATGGACACGTGTATATGTATGGCTGAGGCTCTCTACTGTTCACCTGAAATGATCACAACACGGCTATACCCCGAAGCAGAATACAAGGTTAAAAAAAAAAGAGTAAGTCCCAAGAAAATGACTGAGATGGAAACTATCAATTCTCATTTCTTTCATATGCCAGTTCATACACTATGTTCACTTTGGCAAGACACCAAAGAGGATTTCTAGAAGCACGAAATAGGAGTTGCATATAAAATCAGCTCTGCTCCTTAGACTGAGTTCCAGGTAAGTATAAAATAGCACATTACATCTGTTAAAACTTAAAAGCAAATAACTTTACTATTGTATATAGGTTCAATTGCCTGCAGCTAGATAAAAAGTGCTTCTCAAGGACAAAAAAAAAAAAAAAAAAAAATCATTTAGAGTCCCCAAGTAGTAAGGCTAACTCCCAGAAAGAATGGCTTACTGTTAAGCAAACATCAAGTTAGTACCAAGTTATGCAGCCAGAATGAAGTATCAAAAGGTATTTTGGAGACATTTGGGCTGTAAGAATTTTTACTGATATTGCAGCTGGCTGCAAAAGTTCAAAAAAAATAAAGAGAATGGGTTATTACTTAGGCAAGGAGTCCTGCTTCTGCTTAACAGCACAATGGAGTCTAACAGTAGTTCCAAGAGGCCTTTAAGTCTAAGATTTTAAGCAGAGTCCAAATAGGTCTCTAAATGGGCACATCTGCTCACAAACTGCCAGAAGGCAAGATAAATAAAACTACGATTCACAAACTATACTCACCTGGAAGACTGGTTATAAATATTCCTAATGTTTATTAAAAATGGAGTTTTGAATTGGCCAGTTATCATTTTCCCTTAACTACCCTTTCCTCTAAAACTAGATATGACAAACCCATAATTGTTTGCCTTTAACTTCAAATCTAGAGGAAATTTGTAAAACCCTTTATTATCCATGCATGTGTTGACTTAACTGTTTTATTCTGCTATCTGAACACTGTTTGCATACATGCCTGTCTCTGTGTCAATCTTCAACACTAAACTACTAGAGCACATGGACAGAAAACGACCTGGATCCCTCCAAAGCACAGAGTGCCAGTCATGTAAGAAAACTTATATTTTAACATATAAAATTAGGAGGGAAATGTTTTTCTAGTACAATTACTTGAAGACACAACCCATCAGATAGCCTCACTATAAACCATACATGATTACTCATATTTAAAGATACCGTGAACATAGCATTTGTTCTTTACAAAGTACTTACCACAATTCCAACGGAAATGCTCCCCTTTTTTTTGTCTTTAACGTTTTCTTTGTTTTCACAGATACACAGAAGATAGCTGGTAGAAGTATCAGTCATTACCTCATCGACATTGACAGCATCATCCAGCTTGACTAGAGGATTCACATGTAATAATTATTAAGGAAAAACAAATGCTACATTCCCATGAGCTTTTCCTCCTTAAAATAATAGTTCATTTTCCTGGACATTTTTGCTCTATACAAAATCTTCCATGCAGCATTCGTTCTTCTGATTTACTCTGATTATAGTTACAATGCCGTTATCTTCCCTAAGATATAAGATTCATGAGAACAGACAACTATTATCCTCTCACTTCCAAAAGGCCTGGAATATACCTCGGATCCTATGGAAGCCCAATCATAATCCTTGGATCCTTAACAATCCCATAAAGTTTAACTCCACAAATCACAGCATGAATACACTAAAACAGTGTAAATTACTTCCCCCTGCTAAAGTGCCTAACAGCTCTCAGACATAGCAAGAGAATTTTTTTAAAAACGTGAGAAAACCAAAAAAGAAAACAGAAACATACTTGCGTGTGTGTGTGTGTGTGTGCGTGTGTGTGTAGTAAGTCCATTAAATAAAATCTCTATGTCTGTTTTTGGACATAGTCAGTCTGGGAACATCCACTTTGGGCATCAGCTGATAAGAGAGTAAAAGAGAAGCAAGAAGGGGTGCTGTTTTAGAAGCAGGCTTTAAAAAAGAGACTCAAATGGGCAAAAGAAATAACAGAATTACCAAGTTCTTACAGCCTGATCAGCTTAGAACAATACAGAGCTGTTAATAGTTTGGGGTCCATTCTGAGTGGTAACTGTTCCCTATTCATGGTATTAACAGAACAAAACAGCTTTCAGAATGTGGGTAGGAGCTACTTAGGACTCTAAATAACCAGATCTGTAATAAAAATAACAGAAATACTACTGTCACACAGTGTCATTTAAGACTTTATCCCTACATTGTTTTATTCTGAGAGACCTGACCCCATCATACAGTAAACAAAGCACTTCCTTATCATATTGTATATGTAATTATTTGTTTTTTTAAGTTGACAAAATTTTATGACTCTGCTGTTAAAATCATTTGGCTTCAAGTAACTCATTGAACTGATAAATGACCAAAAACTGGGGGGCAATCACTGTATATACTGAAGATTCTTACAAAGTAAGAAAGCTTACAATCCATTTTCAAAAGTAGTAAAAGTCTTATGACACTAACAATTAATGAAGATGACCTACTATTATCTTTTATAAGCAGTTAACTGTGTTTTAACTTTGTAGTTTTCACATTGTGAAGTTAGTAAGTTATTTTGTAGGTCTCACTTAGGAAGATGTACAGGAGTTTGTAAGCCCAAGCAACTAACCACTGATGACACAGGCCTGGGGAAGATGTAATTTCACATCAGTTGCTGACTTGCTGTCATTTACCAGGCTCTCTTTTTTTAAAATATGATGACCTCTTCTTTAACTGTGGCATTTGAAAAATGCCTCTTCCTAGCCAAAACCAACCCTTCTCTCTTAAGTTATACTAATCAAAGGTCCAAGTAACCATACTGCCTCATCTCATCAAAAAGGAACCCAATCATAGTTTGGAATGGACATGTACAGACTGCTATATCTAAAATGGATAACCAACGAGGACCTACTGTATAGTACCACTGGAACTCAGCTCAGTGTTATGTGGCAGCCTGGATGGGAGGGGAGTTTGGGGGACAATGAACACATGTACATATATGGCTAAGTCCCTTGGTTGTTCATCTGAAACTACCACAACATTGTTAATCAGCTACATCCCAATACAAAATACAAAGTTTATTTCTTAAAAAAGTACCCAATCAAAGAACAGTTTTTAAAAATGTTCTTTAAAACAAAGGCCTTGTAACATTTAAGAAAAAAATTCCTACTCAAAAAGGATATCTTCTCCAATAAGTGTAGATTTTGTATAAAGAGCAGTCAGTTTCCGGGAAAAGAGTGAACTTTTGTTGTCCCCAATGGCCTTTAAAGCAGCTGTTTCAGTCTGCTTCACAACGCCCACCTTCAACAAAAGTAATAAACACTGCATGTTAAATACAATGGAAAATTTGTTAAGACGACATTATTTCTAGAGTTTAGAAGTTTAATTCTGAAACATTTAAAATAACAAACTAGTGCACACATCCAGACGTAGGACGTAAGTTTAAGTTATAAGTTAACACAAGGACCTTGCAAGTGTGGATAAATCACTAAAAAACACTCCAACACAGAGTTGAAAAAATTTTTTACCCTAATATCTAATATGTTAAAAACTCATGAAGATAAAGTGCTAATAATTATGACAAACTTTAATTTCTCCAATATGCCCAATTCCAAAACCAATTTCAGCCTCCCACCTTAGAAACGCCTCCCTCTCCAGAAGAGACTCCAACCCCCTTTTCCCAGAAATTGAAGCCAAAGCTGACCTTATATCCTTTGGCCACAAGGCGGCGTACGTGAACAAACAGTCGGTGAGTAGGTATGCTTGCTGTCATAAAGTTGTGATCTAAATGGCAATAGATATTGAGCTCCCGGGCTGCAATCTAAAAAAAATTTAAAAGAAAATATCAGTAAGTTTCTATTTCAAGATTCCTTGTGTGGTGTTTGTTCACTTTGTTAAAAATCCATCAAGGTATATATTTAGGATTTGTGCACACGACTGAAGCGACTTAGCAGCAGCAGCAGCTATCTATGTGGCAGGTCAATAAAATGTTTAAAAGACATTCCTTGTGCAGAAGCTTATGGTTTCATTTTTTTTTTTTAACAGTGTCCATGGCCTAAACTAAAGGCCAACATCTATATCTATGAACAACTTGGAAAAATATGACACGTTTTCTTTTATGTCCTTATTAGCAATTATCAGGGATTAGCGAGGTTGCTCAATCGTGTCCGACTCTATGTGACCCCATGGACCGTAGCCTACCAGGTTCCTCGGTCAAAACCTTAAAGTGCTGAACTTTTCCCTTTGCAAAAGAGAGAGCATGAGAGTGTAATGGAATAAGAATCTGTTACTTAGCACATGCAAATAATTAAAAATTAGGAGATATTACACAGTATATATAAATGATAAACCTCCCTGGACAGAGAGCATCTTCAAGAAAGTGAAAAGAAAACCCCATGGTCTGGTTAGCTAATCAATGACACACGAATGATAGGAATGTGGAAACGTGTAGCAGCACCTGATTCCTTACTTTTTTCTAAGAAGCATCAGGGCAGACTTCCCTGGTGGTCCAGTGGCTGAGAGTCCTCCTGCCAATGCAGGGGACCTGGGTTTGATCCCTGGTCTGGGAAAATTCCACATGCCATTGGGCAGCTACACCCATGCACCACAACTATTGAGCCTGTGCTCTAGGGCCCAGAGGTCACAACTACTAAGTCCGCATGCTGCAACTACTGAAGCCTGCTTGCCAAGAGCCCATGCGCCACTGCAATAAGAAGCTTTTGCATCTCAACGAAGAGCAACCCAACTTAGACTAAGACAGCAAAATGACTGATATACAGAGACCTGTAAGACTTCACACATCTGTTGGTAGGCTAGCAGAGTTAATGTGCTCATTCTTTGAGATTTAACTATGTTCCCGGCTAAGAAAATTCATAAAGTAAAGGTAAAGAGAAGAATTTCATACATCTCAATTTTTTTTTGGTGTGAGTCTTCATTAAGAATACTCACATGATTATGATTCATTCACTATTTGGTTCATCCACAATCAACTTTTGATGGATGAAAGACATTAGGTAAGCACCATGGAGAATAAGCATGAACATTCCAATCAGAACCACTCACTTCCTTCTCCACAAATTTAGCATCCACCAAGTTTGCTTCTGTTTATATTGAGTGTTTACTTCAAATGAAAGGTTATTTAAGGCTTTCATTTGGGGCTTCCCTGGTGGCTCTGGGGTAAAGAATCCACCTGCAATTCAGGAGACCCCTTTTCAATTCCTGGGTTGAGAAGATCCGCTGGAGAAGGGATAGGCTACCCACTCCAGTATTCTTGGGCTTCCCTGGAGGCTTGGCTGGTAAAGAATCTGCCTGCAATGCAGGAGACCTGGGTCCGATCCCTGGGTTGTGAAGATTCCCTGGAGAAGGGCACGGCTACCCACTCCAGTATTCTGGCCTGGAGAATTCCATTGACTCTATAGTCCAAGGGGTCGCAAAAAGTTGGACATGACTGAGCAACTTTCGCTTTACTTACATGAAAGCATTTTTAAAATGCAACTGATTACATTAGCTTTCTCGTAAGGTCAGAAAGTGAAACGAAAACACTGGAAAATATTTAAGCCTGGACAAGAAAATCATGAAATAATGCCAAAGAAAATAACTTACCTCTGCATCTTCCCCAAAGAATCTATACTTATATCCACATTCCACACACAAAATTGCATCTTTCTGCTGCTGCTTCATTTCTAAGTATTGTAATTCTAAGGGTGTGTAGATGCTTTTGGTCCGTTTGTTAGATGGTTTAGAATCAGAAGTTTTCTGTAGGTTTTCATAACTCCTTTGTGATGGTCCAAAATGGCTGAATGTCTTGTCCTGGCAACCGAAAGATTTTTATAGTTTAAAAAGTATTAACCATAATAACTTAAGAGTGAAAGAGAGAATGTAAATTTGGCACAAAGCTAATAATTGGTGAATCCAGGTGAAAGGTTTACAGGAGTGTACTGTACATTTAGGCAAATTTTCTTGCATGTTTGGAATTCTTTCAAAGTAAAGGACTTTAAAAAATTGAGCCAAACTAAACTACTACTTAATATCTTAAGCAAATTTTGAAAGCCTAAAATAAAACAATTTCATATACTATTTTTTTTTTTTTTCGGCCAGTTCATGAATCTGGACTTTGCAGAAAGGAGTGTGAACTTCTGAAAATCAGATACAAAATTGTGTTGGTCTGAGTATTCTTCTGAGTAAAGAATCCATAGCTGTATTAGATTTAAATGACTCAAAAAAAAAAAAAAGTAAAGAACTATTTCTTTAATTCAGTAGCTCTCAACCATGGCTACACATTAAAATGAGAGCTTCTAAATGATAACCAAGTCCAGTTTTTCATGAATACCAAATAAACATGATTCTGAGAAAGGGTTCTGATTATTTATTTTTTTTTTGGAAGTTCTGTTCTCCAGGTGATTCTTTTTAACTGACATATAGTTGACACACAATATCATGTTAGTTTCAGGTGTGCAACATGGTGATCTGACAATCAAATACATCATGAAATGATCACAAGTCCAATAACCAATTGTCACCACACAAAATTATTACAGTAAGGTGATCTCATTTAAGGCTGGGCTTCACCACTAATTCTGAATTATAGATTTCAATGATGGATCAAGAGTTAAGTTCCCTGATTTTGCAATGGTGAAAAACACTAATAGTCACAAAACAGTAGAAGAAGTAAGGAACCCATATGTATTTAGTCAACTTTTCTATTTATTGTATCAGCCAAGCTTTCAACTAAAAACCTCAAAACATCTCTATAAATTATTTACCATGATTTTCTAGACTAATCATGGAAACTGTAAGGAGGACTATAAGAAACTGTGCTTCTATTAATTATTAATAAAGAATTCCCCGCAAATTAGTGACTCCTAACCTAGGCTGTATATCAGAATCAGCTGGGAGGTTTTATTTTGTGTTGTTTTAATAAAATCAATCTATCCCACCTTAATAGTAAATCAGAATCTCCAAGAATTAAAAAAAAAAATTCTAAGAAGCAGAAGCTCCCTCAGCTGATTTGGATTATCAGCCAGGTTTGGGAACCCCTTCCCTGGGTGAACCCACAGAACCTAATGGCACTTGAGAACCTACCATTTTAAGTAACTGGATATCCATCCATGTAAGAGTCACATACCTTTTGGCTAGTTTGGGATTTGGAATCTTCAGAAGAAACTGCATTCTTTGCACGTAGAAGATCAATATCCTCAAAATCAGTACATTTTGGCAGAACTGCAAACTTCTTCTGAAGAGGTTCTGTCTGGACTCTATTTTGAGGAAGGGCAGAATCGCAGCAGAATTCTTTCAGTTTTTCCAGAGACTTTAAAACAGTCCTGGTCCTCAGATGTTTCTTGGGCTCTTAGTAAATCAGACGAAAATATAACAATAGAATTTTGTGTCATTATGTCAATGCATAATCAGCATAGGATTTTTACAGAAGGAGCTTCTCTCTTTAGGCAAGAATCTAACTATAATGTGATAAAGAAATGAAGAAATCTTGGGTTCAGGGCGAAGATGACATAATGAAACACACATCTAATTTCACTTGGTCCTGAAACCTTATTAAAAACTACAATAGGGCAGAGAGAAGAAGAGGTGACAACTGCAAACAAAGTATCTGAAGCTAGAAGGAAAAATGGATGAGCAATAACCAATTTAGTACACCTGAAAGCTAAATCCTAAGTCAGTAATATATAAAACCAAGAACCAATCCTATTTATTTACAACAAAAATGAAATGGGTCAAGAATCACAGCAAGAGTAGCTCTGGAAGTGGAAAAATGGGAGGTTCTAAAACAAAGAGGTCTGTGAATGGGAGGGGAGTTTGGGGGAGAATGGATATATGTACATGTATAGCTGAGTCAATTCGCCGTTCACCTAAAACTATCACAACATTGTTAATTGGCCATACTCCCATATAAAACAGTTTAACAAGTAAAGAAAGTAAAATCAAATAAACAGGACTGGTTCAAAAATTAAATCCTTAGACCCCTATCCCCCTCCAAGCTCAAGGATAGCTGTCCTCCACCCCCCTCAGAAGAAGACTGGCAATTTCTCTGCAAAAAGCAAAACGGGCACAGGTGAGACGCAGTACTGTGCCTGTGTCATAAGAATAATGGAATATAGGTTTACTGTATGCCCAGAAGCCAGCCTCTTCTCACCAGCTCTCAAAACACCGGGAGCCAGAGCTCTCCCTCCAGGCAGGAGCACAGAAGACTCTTGACTAGGGAAACTGAAGAGCTCCGCAGGAAAGTCCTAAAGATACTAAAACCAGGAATTTGTCAGGAAACTCGAAAACCTACCCCCAGGACACTTACCTTCCTGCCTCCATAGCTTTGCTCATGCAATTCTTTCTCCCTGAAATGCCCTGGACCCCAATTTCCACAAATTGTACTCACTTCATCAAGACCCATCTCAAAACTACTTTTTTCCAAGAAACTCTGCTAATTCTCCTAGTTAAAAGTCGTATTTTCTTTCCTCTATGTTCCAATAACAAAACCACATCTTTCTACAGCCCGTATCACACTCTGCCAATTAGTTGTTATTAAGAAGCAAGCAATCCATAAAATAAGGGATACTATTCACATATTGGGTATTTATAATAATACATGCCAGAATACATTTTTTTGCCCCTAAGAGCAATAAAATTCAGCAGTTACTTTTAAATATAAAGAAATGGGACTGCATTTATCATCTCTTACCTTTCCCATTAAAGCAAAACACTGAGGACAAGAGTTGTGCTTCACTTACTTCTAAAAGTTTAAACTGTCTCATATTCATATCCAAAACTCCTTTTAGGTATATACTTTATCCTGTCTCCTGTTAACCTTATAGCTAGAAAAATATGTATCTGAAATCTTTTTCAAATGTATATATTCATCTTATTTACTATTACTCTCCCCTTTCCAGGATGTATACTTGAATTACTCTTCAAAAGTATACCGTAAGTTTTTATATTATATAAGAACTTTTCTCCTATCTATATAAAAAAACTGTCCCAGGGTGGGGGTGGGGTATAAGTCTTAGAGTTGTACTTAAGTAAAAAAGTAGTATCTGAAACTGAAGTGTTAAAAACTGAGGTTAAGTAGCCAGGGACTCTTCTGACTACTGAATATTCTGTTCTTTTCTTCACATTATTTATGTTTTAAGTAAAGTTCATATTTCAAAAATTCCATGTTTATGGCCTTATTTTCACAAACTCTGTTTGGCTGGATCTACAGCAAGGCCTTAGCATGCATGTGGTTAGACTCCTTGATGGCTGACTTTCCCATTTCCTCTTCCTTACATCATTCCCCAGCCCCCTACACTATTCTCACCATGCCAAGATTCCCTCATGAAGCTCCATCCCTGAGTTATGCTTAATTCAGAAAGGCTTATAGTGATTCAGATGTGATCCTGGATTGAACCGGTTTTTCTGTATAACCTCTCTGCTACTCTTCCACATCTCTTAAAATTTGTTCTTTCCTTTTTCTGTGTAGCCATCTTTCATCCTTAGGCTAGAATGTCTTTTATGGGTGCACCTCAGCTCAAGAGACAGGAAAGAAGACATCCCACCCTTATTCATTTATATCAAGAACTGGTACATAAGAAATGACACAGTTATAATTTTTTCCTAATGCTCCTAGGGCCATCATATATCTTGAGCCATCTAAAAGAAAACCAGGAAGAAATATGAACATGTTTATCTGTGGGAAGAATGAAGCTTACAGAGGAAAGCCAAAATCTTTCATTGCCTTTCTCATAGATATCTAAGAGATATCTTTACACCTTATAAGGCCCTCAAGGGAAAAAACTAAATGGAAGCCTTCTCAAATAAAAAGCCCCCAAGAGCTATAAAACCCTTATGCCTCAGAGGAGACACAGATATAGGCCCCAGTTCCTCCATTAGGCCTTGAGGAAGACTGTTACCACTGTGAAAAATCTGACTGGTCAAAAACTGAGTACAGTGTGTGTGTGCATGCGCTTAGTCGTGTCCAACTCCTTGTAACCCCATGGACTGTAGCCTGCTGGATTCCCCTGTCCATGGAATTCTCCAGGCAAGAATATGGGAGTGGGTTGCCATTCCCTTCCCCAGAGGCTCTTCTGGACCCAGCGATCAAACCCACATCTTGTGTGTCTCCTGCACTGACAAGTGGATTCTATACCATCTGAGCCACCAAGGAAGCCCCCGAGTACAGTGTGTGTGTGAAGTCACTCAGTCGTGTCCAACTCTTTGCAACTGTCTAGTCCATGGGATTCTCCAGGCCAGAGCACTGGAATGGGTAGCCATTCCATTCTCCAGGGGATCTTCCCAACCCAGGGATCAAACCCAGGTCTCCTGCATTGCAGGTGAGTGCAGTGTACTATTGGAGAAGGCAATGGCAACCCACTCCAGTACTCTTGCCTGGAAAATCCCATGGATGGAGGAGCCTAGTGGGCTGCAGTCCATGGGGTCGCTAAGAGTCGGACATGACTAAGCGACTTCACTTTCACTTTTCACTTGCACGCATTGGAGAAGGCAATGGCACCCCACTTCAGTACTCTTGCCTGGAAAATCCCAGGGACAGGGGAGCCTGGTGGGCTGCTGTCTATGGGGTCGCACAGAGTCGGACACGACTGAAGTGACTTAGCAGCAGCAGCAGTGTACTATGAAAATTAAAAGGAAAATGGAATTGGGAGGCCAGCAGGGGGAGCTCTCCTGCATACCCAGTGTCAATACAGACCCCAACAGGAAGAGACTTACCTTGCATCTCCTACAGAAGTGACACTACTTTACTACTACCAGAAGGAGGAAGATTTTCTCCTAGCCTGACAACAGTTCAACCAATGAGAGACTGTCACAACTCAGCCAAAGAAAACCCACGCTATTCTGAACTCCCAATTTCCTCTAATCAACTTTCTGTTCATAACAAACCCTTTCAACTTCCCCTTCTCCTTTACAGTTTTCTCTCCTTTGCCTTGCCAAACTTGCATGCTATTTGCTATAGCTGCATGTCCTGTATTCTCTGCTGCTCCCAGATAAAGCCATTTTGCTGCTAAAATAATTGGGTTGTTTTTACTGTTTTAAGTTAACAGTACCCAAACAAACCTTAGCAACCTCTATATTCTGCTCCTATATTTAAAACTTCACTTATACTATCTCATTTTCTGAAGATGCCATGAAATGAGCCATCAAATTGGCACAATGTGAGACTAAGACTTGGCAGCATCATCACTAGCCTCTGAGCCCTTAACAGAATATGCCCTAGAAATAAGGCCACTGGTTGCTGTCCCAAGACGTTAAATAGACCAAAAATTCCTTGCTAAAAATCTTTCACTGAAATTAACACTTTCACTGTTTGAGCTTTAAATTTTGTATGCCATAAAATGGAAATACATAATAGTTACTTTCCTCAAGACTATTCCTCTAGACTTAGGTTATCAATGATCAAGGAGGAAGAAGAATCATCATATTTTAAATGAAGAATTTTAATCTAGAAGGAAGCACAGAGTAGATACTAAAATATAAATATGCCATTATAAACATATTTTTAAAAATCTGTACAATAACCTGTTTTACAGGTAAAATAATTCATCATCTTAAAAAAAACGAAAAAAAGAAAAATCTCTGTAATATTACAAAAATATTTTAAGTTGGTTAAATTAAACACAATGCTCAGGCAAAACCAATCTACACTGAAGTCAGGATAACACTTATCCTGGGTCACGGGAAGGGGTTGCAGTGGGAAGGAGCACCGAGAGATTTCTGGGAGTCCTAGTAATATAGCTTCTTGATATAACAGATAGTTATAGAGGTGACTTCAGTTTGTGAAATTTATCATGCTTATAATTCTCTACATATTTTAAACATCTATAAAGAATTAAAAACAACAACAAATCCATGTTCATAGATCTCAGAGTGTCAAAAACTGTCTGGAAAGACAACCTACAGCCAATGTTTTAGAGAGTTTAAGCTGGAAATAAGATATTTAAACTTCGGCAGATAAAAAATAAGATACAAGTCAAGTAGGATAAGGTCTTAAAAAGAAAAATAGACAAATTTAAGAGGCAGTTTCAAATCTTGTCTAACAGTAGAAACCCAGGTAAGCAGTAGAACTTTCTCTTAATTTAAAAAACTTATTTTTTAATCTCAGTGCCTTTGTTTTAAATATTCATTCCAAACTGAGGCATGTTGTTTTAAACTACTAAAGGTGATTGTTTTTTTAATAGTATAAAATAAAAATGGAAAGTTCATTGGACAACATTTTTTACCTTCTATAATAAGTATAGTCATTATAGAATACAAAAATGGGAATTTGGGCAATGGTACATTTAATTCCATGGTCAAATTTGATTTTTTTCATTAAAGCTAAGTAGCTTTATCTTCAGCCATAAAAAAAAGAAAAAAAGAAATAATGCCATTAGCAGCAACATGGGTGGAGTTAGATTATCATACTGATGAAGAAAGTCAGAGAAAGACAAATATCATATGATATCACTTATATGTGGAATCTAAAATATGATACAAGTGAATTTATTTACAACAAAAGAAACAGACTCACAGACATAGATACAAACTTATGGTTACCAAAGGAGAGGTGGGGTGGATAAATTAGGAGTTTGGGATTAGCAGATATAAACTACTATATATATATACATATATATATATATAAAATAGATAAGTAACAAGGACCTACTGTATAGCAAGGCAACTATACTCAATATTATATAATAACCTATAAGGGAAAGAAATCTGAAATATATATAGGTATATACATATATATATAACTGAATCAATTTGCTGTATACCAAAATCTAGCACAACACTGTAAATCAACTCTACTTTGATTTACAACATTTTGCTTAAAAAATTTTTTGATTAAGTAGCTTCAACTTTAGGATATTAGTGTGTAACAATCATAAATACTGGTTGATGTCTTTTATAATGGTTCAAGGATAACCTGGCAATTATATGAATTTAAGGCAAATTTCAATTTGAACTTTCTGGGTACAGTTTAAAGGCATAATATCTGATACATTTTCCAGGTTTTTTTTTTTAATTGTATATTATTTTTATATACTCTAGCTATATTTTATTGTATCCTTAATTGATTTTGTAAAGTCCAAATTTATATAGTATTAAGATAATAGATATCTGTATTTCTCAAAATGCTTTTGAGACAGAGTTCTACACTATGTTTATCTGTAATTAAAATAATATTAATAACAAAAAGCAAGTCTGAATTTGGGGAGATTTTATTTATCAAAGGTAGCCAGACATGTATATACCACTGAACTGTACACTTTAAAATGGCTAAGATGTAAATTTAACCATATAAAAAAAAGTTTTGGTTAAAATTTAATCAAATTCTCTGTTATGAAATAACATAAAATTAAATTACAAGAAGATGAACAAGAAATTAAATCAAAAAACTTTTGAAAGGGGTACAACAGACAAAAAGGTCACATACTGTATGATTCTATTTATATGAAATGTTCAGAATAGGCAAATCTATAGACAGAAAATAGATTTGTGCTTACTTAGGTCTGCAAGGGTGCTGTTGGGGGAAAATGGGAAGTGACTGTTAACAGGTACTGAGTTTCCTTTGGGGGTGATGAAAATGTTCTAAAATTGACTTTAATGAGGGCTGCACAATTCCGGGAATATACTAAAAGTCATTGAATTGTACATGCTAAATGGGTAAACTGTATAACCTGAAATTATATCTTAATAATTCTGATATTAAAAAAAAAAAATGAGGTGGAGTAATCACCCAGCTTTTGACTGGTGAATGCTCTTTCTTCTCCCTGAAAGCAATGTTTACCAAGTAACAAAGGTTTTATATCATAACATTCCAAGTCTGATGCCCCATTTCTACCTCATCCCTCCCGGGTGCCAGGGTAAGTCACTGAAGTGTGGTAACTCTCATACCTCACATATCACCATCTCTTCTTCTATAAAAGGAGAATAACAAGGGTTGTTGGGAAGAATAAAAGAACTACAAAAAGCCTCCAGACCAACAGCAGGTAAACAGACACTGTTCATTAACAGCTTGAAGACTTTACTGAAAAACTAAATAGATCAGGTCTATGCAGAGTAAAGAAGCAAAGAAAAGTAGACAGCCCTGGAAAATGCAAATTCTGTCAAGTCATGCCTCCAGTCATGGCCTATTCAGGTAGGAGGAGGAAAAGGGTATCATCAGACCTATCCTTCACTTTAATCATACATCTCCATTTCTACAGTTATTTCACACATAAATTCAAATTTTACTTCTTGATCCACCAAATTCAAACTTTTCTTTTTTGCTTTTGACTCATTTTCTTTGGGCTTTCCTGGTGGCTCAGATGGTTTAGAATCTGCCGGCAATGCAGGAGACCTGGGTTCGATCTCTGGGTTGGGAAGATTCCCTGGAGAAGGGAAGGCTACCCACTCCAGTATTCTTGCCTGGAGAATTCCATGGACAGAGGAGAATTCCATGGACCTGGCAGGCTACAGCCCAAGGGGTTGCAAAGAGTCGGACACAACTGAATGACTTTCACTTCACTTCACTTCATTTTCTTTACCTAGTTTTGTGAGAATAATGAAGAAAAAAGCATTCTCTGTCCTCTCCTATCATAAACTGTCTGAGGCCAATTAAGTAAAGAAAAATTTGCTCAACTATCTGTATCCAATACCTCCACTAAAAGTCCAGGAGCTCAGGAATGGTGGTTTTACCCAAAATCTTTTCACATACAGAAGAAACAGCTCCATGATTAAAAAGGACAGGATAGATCTCCACGTCCTAATATTGTTCAAAATGTTCTAAGTGGGGGAAAAAAGTCACAAACTATTATATATAGTATATTATAATTTATAAAATATTATTAGTTAACTAATTTGTGGTATATGTTTATACATACAGATGTGCATACGTAGAAAAACCTGGAAGAATATACAGCATCTCCAAAAATCAGCAGTAGGCCTTACTGAAAGACTATGAGGTCTTTTACTGTCTACCTTCTACATTTCTAAAATTGTTTGAAAATTTTATAACAAGAATGTTTTACTTTTATAATCAAGACCAAAATTTGCTAAAGGGAATAAAAGAGAAAATTGAAAGAACTACAGCCAAATTGCAGAACTCCAGCTTTTTGCCCTGCTTCCCCAATCTTCTACCCACATACCGCCACTTAAGAAGGTGCCAGTCTACTCAAGCACTATGGAAGCCTTTCTCCACAAAGGTAAAAAATGGCCCAATTATCCTACAGCCTCCTCTACCCTCAGGAGAACAGAAGAATATCAGAGCCATGACTTGTGAGAATGAAGAAAAACTGCCCCAGAACTCACCAGAGTTCCCAGATATTACAGAATCACTTCCTTCTTCCTTTTCTTGGACTTTCCTTGCTTTCTTTTTAACAGGCCCATCACTCTCCAGTGCTCTTTTTTTACTTCTGTTAATTTCTGCAACCTATGTTAGAAAAAGATATGTCATCTCTAATCTCAAAACTTGATGTACACAAAATAATTTAAACTTTACTTCTGAATGACAGTAGGTTCTTGCCATCCACCCTTCATAGAATTGTCTGCTTAGAGCTATGGGTGAACTGTTTTTACCATCATCAAAGATAAGCTGGAGGTCAAGTCATGAGCCTCGGAATCTCAAGCAGTCCTAGAATTAGAACCAAGGCTGCTACTTTTCTTCACTTAATCAGCCTTGCCCTATCTCAGATTATGAATCTCACTACTTACCTATGTTAAATAGAATACCTTCAAGAAACAAACTAATATTTAGATAACTAAAGAACGGTATCATTTTTGAAATGTTAATTGTAATTTAACTGTTTCATGTTCAAACTTGGCTTATGTTTTACCACTGAAGATGCCACAAGATTATGGACTGTACGCTGGCAGAAAAACTGTCAAAAACTTAGGTCCTTCACCAAATAACCTCTAAACAGTAAGCGTAAAATAAGATCTTGGTGAATTCATGGAAATGTAGACTATGGTCAAAAAATAAAGACAGGAGAGGAACAGTCCTCTATAGAAGAAATATAAATGAAGGGAACAAAATTTTGAAGCAGCCAAGCTGTCACCTGCTTTAAAACCTGGAGGGTTACTTAAAAGCCAATCCACAACTCCCTTCCACATTTTCAGTTTGAGAAATGCTGTACCAGGGAGCCCCAGTGAGGGCTCATCCTTAGGCTTTCCTCTGTGGCAGTGTTCCTGGTCAAAAACAAAACTATTTTACTCAAAGGATGGCAAGCAACAGGAAGGACCCAACGACTAGCACATCCGTATCATCTCAAGAAACTTAATCCACTCATATCGTGTATCAGACTTTATAATCTGAACCACAAGGGGTAGGTACAGTCACCAAGGAACGGCATGTAAGTCACGACTTTCACTGGTAATCGCCCGGAACATTGAGCAAGGCTGTTGCAACCTTAAAAACTGGAGATTTAAAGACAGTTTTCATCCAGCCACCTAACTAAACACATACAAATGAACAAGGCTCTTCTTCAACCCTCAATTCAGGAAAAAAAAAGGGGGGGGGGAAGGGTAGAATGGAGATTAAAAGAGGTATCCTTGGACCCTACTCATCAGAACGGGAGTCAGGAGACCTGAGTTTCTGTCTCAAGGCTGCCATTGAGTTGGTGTGACCCTAACCTCAACTATTACCTCAAGTGTGAGTGTGAAGTGAAAGTCGCTCAGTCGAGTTCGACTCTTTGCGACCCCATGGACTTCTCCATGGAATTCTCCAGGCCAAAATACTGGAGAGGGTAGTCTTTCCCTGCTCCAAGGGATCTTCCCAATCCAGGGGTCGAATCCAGGCAGCATTGCAGGCAGATTCTTTACCAGCTGAGCCACAAGAGAAGCCCTGTGCGCAAATCGAAGGGCACCTAGGATTGATCGGGACACCTGGGCCGGGTCGGGCCGACGCTGGGAGAAGGGGTCGGTCTCGTGACCTGAGCTGGCAAAAGCTAGGTTTGGGCTTCCTTCTGCGTCCGGAGCCTGGCGGCAAGTTATTGATTTACTTCCTGCTCCAGCTGCCCGACTAGACCTTGACCTCGGGCTCCTACCCCGGGAGCAAAATCCCAGCCCTGGAAGTCCCCCACGCCCCACAACCAGCGCCCCGTTTGTCAGGGGGCTTTAGAGCTTAAGTCCATGGGATCACATTCTGAGTGCGTATTCTCTTAACTTGTAGGAATGAATTCAAGTATTTCCAAAGAATGACTACAGTCTCTTCAGTAGAAGGTAATGTGGCATTTTTAAGTGCTTCCAAGTTTACGAAAAGTCTTGCCTGAGGAAGCTTACCAGTGCAGATTTTACTTAAGTGAAAAGTTTCTCATGTTAGTATGGGACCTTTTGTCTTAACATCAATGTGTATACAGTTCCCAAGACTCATTAAACATTCCTTAAAAAATAAAAAGTTTATTTGAAATTTTATGTGGGCGCCGTACAATTCAGGTATTGGGCAAAATTGGAAGCTAGGTAAAGGCTCCTGTGGAGGTCAGCGCCCGCAAAGGAGAACGGAAGAGGCTTTTGAAATCGTTGCTGCTGTAAGATGATAATGTCTGAATGGCGATGGAGAGGACAAAGGGCAAAAAACGGTGACAAGATACTCGATTAGGAGATTCTAAAGTTGATGGTGGTGCAGTAAGGCAAGGATAACTCTCAGATTTCCAATTTGATAGTCTGAGTGACATGGGAAATAGTAAGCAGCTCTAATGATGACGATTTTGAAGTGCTTGTAGGATATCCGAGACAAATTCAGGCCCAGGGAACGAGATGCATTGAGCCATAACCAGCATGCATTGAGGATAACCAGCGAAAAGAATATGGGCATGAGGAAGAGGACCATTTAAAACCTAAGAGGAGTGTATCTTTGTTCATTGGAGGAGCAATAGCAGAGTAAACAGGGGAACCATAAATTGGAAAGGAGCAGATGCGGCATAACTGTAACGGCAGGGATAAAAGGTCCTTGGAGTTGGCCCTTGAATCTTAAGCAAAGGATTGACATGAACGCTCTCAAGAATCCTAAGTATGGCCTACTAATAAGAAGAGCATCCTATGCCTGTTTGCTTGTTTTCAGTAAATATAGCATTTCTTGGATGAATTAATGAAAGAGTACCAAGGATGTCTTGGCTGTCTCCCTATGTCCTTCATTCATCATTTCTACCTTAGTTGTTAGCTCAGGTCTATACCATTTTCCTCATCAGAATTCCTCACCTGTTAACTCCATTATCTTTAATAGTTGATAATCTCTTTATTGAACACATAAAGTTCTGTCCTTGAAAATATAATGCATACTGTATAACGGTTCTCTGAATTACTGCGGGGGTTGTTTATTCTTGGAGGAAAATAAAATTTTTTCAGTTTGCAGTTTGTTAATTTCATGTTTTTGTTTTGAAAAAATCAAATTAATGATGATTCTTTAAGAAAACAGATACATGCACTCCTTTAATAGTCTCAGAACATATCAAGAACCATAGAAATGTATATGTTCCTTTGATCCAGATATCCAGCTCCCAAGGTTTTTCCCTCCTAAGTAATTAAACAAAAATGGAAGCTACATATGTAAAGTTTTTATAGAAGCAGTATACTTGAAAGAGAAGCATAGAGGCACAATCGATGTTTTAAGCTCATTGCTTGAAATATTAAGCAGCCATCTTTAAGAAAACTTACTGTAATTTAAATATATAAAATATGCAAATACAAATAATGTATATATGTGAAAGTCACTCAGTAATGAGCGATTCTTTGCGACCCCATGGACTATACAGTCCATGGAATTCTCCAGGCCAGAATACCGGAGTGGGTATCATTCCCTTCTCCAGGGGATCTTCCCAACGCAGGGATCGAACCCAGGTCTCCCACGTTGCAGGCAGATTCTTTACCAGCTGAGCCACCAGAAGTGAAGTGAAGTGAAGTGAAGTCGCTCAGTTGTGTCTGACTCTTTGCGACACCATGGACTGTAGCCTACCAGGCTCTTCTGTCCATTGGATTTTCCAGGCAAGAGTACTGGAGTGGGTTGCCATTTCCTTCTCCAGGGGATCTTGCAGACCCAGGGATCAAACCCAGATCTCCCACATTGTAGACTTTACCATCTGAGCCACCAGGGAAGCCCTTAAATACCCATAACAACTTAAATACCCTTAACAACTTAATTACCCATAACAATAAATGTCTTAAATACCCATAACAACTCTACAAGTAAGAACTATTGTTATCTCCATTTTATAGGTAAGGAAAATAAGGCACAGGAAATAAACATGACTTGCTTAGTAGATGACAGAATACATTCAGTTTTAGCACTTCATCCCAGTATCTTTGCTTTTAACTACTATAATATACATGATTACAGTTGATTAAAGCTATATATTGGTTATGAATTGGCTAAAGCCAAAGGGAATAATAGTTACTAGACTTAGATAATGGATGACAAATGATAAATTTGTTAAAGCTGTTTTAAATTTTAATTTTTAAAGCAGATCCACTAGGTGTCACTATGACCATCATATCTATGTATATATGTATGCTGCTGCTGCTGCTAAGTCGCTTTAGTCGTGTCCAACTCTGTGTGACCCCAAAGACGGCAGCCCACCAGCCTCCTCCATCCCTGGGATTGTGCAGGCAAGAATACTGGAGTGGGTTGCCATTTCCTTCTCCAATGCACGCAAGTGAAAAGTGAAAGTGAAGTCACTCAGTCGTGTCCAACTCTTCTCGACCCCATGGACTGCAGCCTACCAGGCTCCTCCGTCCATGGGATTTTCCAGGCAAGAGTACTGGAATGGGGTGCCATTGCCTTCTCCAGTATATATGTATAAGTATACAAAAATATATGTGTATGCTCCCAAAATATATTTATTCTTTCCATGTGATTTTAAAGGTAAACAGAATTTGGTGATTATGGGTAGAAAGACCTGGTTCTCCATTCCAGAGAAGAATCGACCTTTAAAGGACAGAATTAATATAGTTCTCAGTAGAGAACTCAAGTAAGTACTATAACATAAATTCACAGCAAGAAAATAGTGTTTCATTTCTTATGGTAGAGATTTAGTATATTGAAATAGTATGAATGTTACTATGGATGAAACTACTTAATATGATAAAGGTGATATCAGTTATATAATGTAATTTCAGAAACTCTCAGTTCAGTTGCTCAGTAGTGTCTGACTCTGCGACCCCATGAATCACAGCACGCCAGGCCTCCCTGTCCATCACCAACTCCCAGAGTCTTCCCAAACCTATGTCCATCAAGTTGGTGATGCCATCCAGCCCTCTCATCCTCTGTCGTCCCCTTCTCCTCCTGCCCCCAATCCTACCCAGCATTAGGGTCTTTTCCAATGAGTCGACTCTTTGCATGAGGTGGCCAAAGTATTGGAGTTTCAGCTTCAACATCAGTCCTTCCAATGAACACCCAGGACTGATCTCCTTTAGGATGGACTGGTTGGATCTCCTTGCAGTCCAAGGGACTCTGAAGAGTCTTCTCCAACACCACAGTTCAAAAGCATCAGTTCTTCATTGCTCAGCTTTCTTCACCGTCAACTCTCACATCCATACATGACTATGGAAATACCATAGCTTTGACTAGACGGACCTTTGTTGGCAGAGTAATGTCTCTGCTTTTCAATATGCTATCTAGGTTGGTCATAACCTTCCTTCCAAGGAGTAAGCGTCTTTTAATTTCATGGCTACAATCACCATCAGCAGTGATTTTGGAGCCCCCAAAAATAAAGTCTGACACTGTTTCCACTGTTTCCCCATCTATTTCCCATGAAGTGATGGGACCAGATGCCATGATCTTAGTTTTCAGAATGTTGAGCTTTAAGCCAACTTTTTCCCTCTCTTTCACTTTCATCAAGAGGCTCTTTAGTTCTTCGCTTTCTGCCATAAGGGTGGTGTCATCTGCATATCTGAGGTTATTGATATTTCTCCCGGCAATCTTGATTCCATCTTGTGTTTCTTCCAGCCCAGCGTTTCTCATGATGTACTCTGCATATAAGTTAAATAAGCAGGGTGACAGTATACAGCCTTGATGTACTCCTTTTCCTATTTGGAACCAGTCTGTTGTTCCATGTCCAGTTCTAACTGTTGCTTTCTGACCTGCATACAGGTTTCTCAAGAGACAGGTCAGATGGTCTGGTATTCCCATCTCTTTCAGAATTTTCCACAGTTTATTGTGATCCACGCAGTCAAAGGCTTTGGCATAGTCAATAAAGCAGAAATAGATGTTTTTTTGGAACTCTCTTGCTTTTTCAATGATCCACCGGATGTTGGCAATTTGATCTCTGGTTCCTCTGCCTTTTCTAAAACCAGCTTGAACATCTGGAAGTTCACGGTTCATGTATTGCTGAAGCCTGGCTTGGAGAATTTTGAGCATTACTTTACTAGCGTGTGAGATGAGTGCAATTGTGCAGTAGTTTTGTTATAGCCACGCGCTCCAGGAAACAAGCTCACTCATAAGGACGATGCAGATAGTGACGTGCAGTTTATTATACCGGCGGGCCCAAGGCAGAGTCTCCACTTAGCCAAGGACCCCGACCAGCATTTGTGAAAATCTTTTATACCCCATGTGTACGTGTCTGAACCCACCACCCCAATTTCCTTGTGACTTACATAAACAAAGGTAAATACAATCACAATAACCCCATATTCAAACAATCAATTATCAATAAGCCCGAGGTGACAGAAAAAATTCTATGACCTGTCCGGAGGTAGGGGGATTAGTGTATTTTTTCCCTTAGGTGATGAGTAACCTGAATACAATCTTCAAGATTCCCCTGTCCGGAGGGGGTCTTGTCCTTCTATTGTTTCCACAGGCACTAAGCACAGAGTTCAGAGTCCATTAGAGAGGTGGCCGAACACAATCAGCATGAACAGGCCTAAGATGGAGTCCAGGCCCCATGAATTCCTTCTTCAGTTTGAGCATTCTTTGGCATTGCCTTTCTTTGGCATTGGAATGAAAACTGACCTTTTCCAGTCCTGTGGCCACTGCTGAGTTTTCCAGACTTGCTGGCATATTGAGTGCAGCACTTTCACAGCATCATCTTTAAGGATTTGAAATAGCTCAACTGGAATTCCATCACCTCTACTAGCTTTGTTCGTAGTGATGCTTTCTAAGGCCCACTTGACTTCACATTCCAGGATGTCTGGCTCTAGGTGAGTGATCACACCATCGTGATTATCTGGGTCGTGAAGATCTTTTTTGTACAGTTCTTCTGTGTATTCTTGCCACCTCTTCTTAATGTCTTCTGCTTCTGTTAGGTCCATGCCATTTCTGTCCTTTATCGAGCCCATGTTTGCAGGAAATGTTCACTTGGTTTCTCTAATTTTCTTGAAGAGATCTCTAGTCTTTGCCATTCTGTTGTTTTCCTCTATTTCTTTGCATTGATAGCTGAGGAAGCCTTTCTTATCTCTCCTTGCTATTCTTTGGAACTCTGCATTCAGATGGGAATAACTAGTTTCACATAAAATCAAAATACATATGTTTTGGAACTTGCCAAAATTAAGTGGTTATCCTTTCTCTGTACCTATCCCTAAATACACTAAGATGTAAGTTTTAGAATAAGCTAAAAACTGGTCATCTTGTGCTCTGTTATTTCTAGTTTACCACAACACCCAAATAATATTTTGTACTTAGGCTCTTTACCCAATGTCTAAAGGTTAAAATTTTCAAAGTTTTGAAATGGAAGCATTTCCCAGGGACTCTCAGGAGTGTCTTTAGTTGACCTGTGCAAGGAATTTTTCTGTTCACCAATCTAACATTAGGTGACATAGATCTGGATGCCTGGAAATGCCTTGGGGACTTGGCAGTGTGAGGAGGCAGAAGTGGTTCAGTGCCAGGATACATTTAACAGGAGGCTTCCTGTGTGCTGTTTTCAGTCTTGCATGAATTCTGTGTTCCTTAACAGCACCTGAATACAGGTGCCAGGGGGCTGGCAAGCCAGGTTTCCAGGATAATAGAAATTCATGTATCTCATTCGTATGGAAATTCCATATGGTGAACAGCAGCCATTTACGACTCTCTTCCCTTCTGATATGTAAAGTAACTTTTACAACCCCCTCTCTTGAGAACAATTCTAACCTCTGGCTTTCTGGATGACTTGTTAGATTTTTGATCCCTCTCTCTGCTAAAAAGGGCTATCTTGTAAAAGAGTATATATATGCCCACAATATGTTGAATAAACGCCTTTGTTCCACCAGAGCACTGGTCCCCTTGTCTTTCCTCATCTCTCTCTCTCTCTCTCTGTCCCCTTTAGGCTGCTCAGCCTCTTTTCTTCCTTCTTTTACTTTCTTATCAGTCGACTCTGTACCCCCAAGTTCCGGCCCATTTAAAGGGCCACAACAGTTCAGGTAATAGCATTAAGGCTATTCATCAAGTCAGCTCCAGTGCTTTGTCCTGCACCAGAGCTTCCATGGCATTTACTCTACATGGGCTTTCTATTTTGTTTCTTTTTGTTACTGTTTACATTGGTCCTAGCTCACTAAGATAACTTCCTGAACCCCAAGGGATTTGGGGGGAGGGGGAGCAGCTGAATTATACCATAAGAGGAAGTTTGGAATTGGCATGGTAATTATTCTCTCTTAAACTAATAATCTAAGCAGAAAAAGAATGCAGTATCCTTGGGTACTGCTTGCTTAAGAACAGGGGTCATAATATTCCTTTCCCATGTGTATTATTAGGGTTCAACCAGAGCATCAGACCAGTAACAGATAGATAGGTAAAATAATTTTATTGCAAGGAATTATACCATTGTGGGGGCTGGCTAGGCAAATCCAAATACCTCTAGAGCAGACCATCAGGAAGGACAGGCAGGAACTCTACAAGGGGCTGAAGCTGCTGCCCACTGGTGAAATTTCTTCAGGGCAGCCTCAGATCTGTTCTTAAGACCTTTCAACCCCTTGAATTAGGTCCACCCAGATTCACGTCATCTAATTATCAGCTTTAATCACATCTACAAAATCCCTTCATGACAACCCCTAGATTGCTGTCTAAATAACTGAGCCAAGTGAACATATCAAAGACCACGGGAAGGGAAAAAACACTGCACAACTATAGCCTAAGGGGATTCAGGCTTACGTAGATTTTCTCCCAAATCCCTCCCAGAATGGCATAGGTTAAAAACATGAAAGAAAGTATACCAGAATATTTGCACTGATTGCCTTTGGGTAGGGGAATATGTTGATGTACGTCTTGCCATCTGCCCCAATCTTCATGCTGGTCTCTCTCTCTTGGTTGCTAGGATATTCTGATTATCTCTTGACTTGGTAGAATCCAGATTCACTGATTGTATTGCCATTCCCAGAGACTCTTTAATAACATATCCTTGAATACTACTCAAGTTTATTTATGGCCAGCTTGAGCTAAAACAAACATAAAGAAATCTCAGTGGGGGAGATTTTCAATTGGGGAAGCATATCTCCAATTTCTTCCTTATGACCCCCCTGTGGTGTATGTAATTGGATTTGGTTTTTTTCTTATGTATTTATATATAACGTTTTTTTAATGTATTTTCACTTTTTTTTTTTATAAGGCAGACAGAAAATTTAAAATCTTTATTACCAAGCACACCAAGGAAATAAGGATACCAGTTAGGGAAAAATTTTAGAGTTATTTTTTGTCCTTCCTTCTGCTTCCCTACTTGTGGTCACTTCCACATATATCCTGAGCACCTGCTGTGTGCCAGGCACTGCTAGGTCCTAAATAAAAGCGGGAAGATTCACACAGGTAAATCTCTAATTCATGTAAGCTTTTAGATAGATTCAGTTTCTTACCACCACCACCCCCAATGTAAAAAGAAACTGAATCCTCAAGGTAGCCCCAAAATTTGCTGCCAGATATTAGTCATTTTGGGTAAGTGTTTCCTTAATGAGATATAGGGAAAAAATGCCTTTCTAAAGCTTTCTAGAAAATCCAGTTGTGGCTTTAAAAGAAATATTACACAGCCACATTTGAAAAACAGGCATTTTCTCAAAAGATTAAACATAGAATCATAATATGCCCCAGCAGTCCCACCCCTTGGTATATACCCAAGAGAAATGAAAACATAATTACATAAGAACCTGTACACATATATTCAAAGCAGCATCATTCATAGTAGCCAAAAAATGAGAACATCCCAAATGTCCATCACCTGATGAATGGATCAACAAAATGTGCTATATCCATGCTATGGAATATTATTCCACAATAAAAGGAATGAATTACTGATACATGCTACAACATAAATAAACTTGGAAAACTAGAGTTTAATATTACTTTACTATTTTTCTTTTGAAATAAATACTATGTACAACAAAATGTACATTTTTGTCTTATGTGTACATTTCCTACATTTTAACAAATGTATGCACCTATGCCTCTGATGCTGGGAAAGATTGAAGGCAAAAGAAGAGGCCGGCAGAGGATAAGATGGTTAGATAGCATTACCGACTCAATGGACATGAGTTTGAGCAAACTCCAGGAGATGGTGGAAGACAGGGAAGCATGGTGTGCTGCAGTCCATGAGGTTGCAAAGAGTCGGACATGACTTAGCAACTCAGCAACAACAACATGCACCTGTATAACCCCATATCAAAGATACAGAATGTTACTGTCACTCCCAGAAAGCTGCTTTGAGTCCCTTACTGGTGAATCTTTACCCCATCCCTCCAGAAACAACTATTGTTCTGATCTTTCTACCACACATATTATGCGATATCACAGGTGGTTTTGGTTTTGATTCATTGTGGACTGTACATAAACAAATAAGGGTAGCATTATTGGCCACGGGCCATACTGATGCTAAATGCTTTTTATTGTAAGGTTTTATGTTTATGATGATTTTTTTTATAATTACTGCTTCTTAGTAAGATTATTTTACTAATATGAATGGTGTTTGTAGATATTATATGTAATTCTTTCTGTTAATCTCAGGGAACCTCCACAGGGAGCTCATTTTCTTGCCAAAAGTCTGGATGATGCCTTAGAACTTATTGAAGATCCAGAATTAACAAATAAAGTAGACATGGTTTGGATAGTGGGAGGCAGTTCTGTTTATAAGGTAAGTAAAATTATCTGTGAATATAAAGAAATAGTCTACCCTCTTTCAGCTTCCCTGCCATCTAAACTTTGAAAAATTAAACTATGAGCAAATCGCGTTATTTCTATAAGTTAGACATATTGTCAGCTTGAATTACTCATTTTTTGACACCATCACACAAACTAAATGAAACTTTTAAAATAATTTTTTAGGTCTATACCAATTTATTTTCAATTCAAAATAGTTGATGTTTCCAATTTTAAAAACATTCTTCTTGAGAATTGTATTTGCACTGTGTTGTTTACTTTTCCATATGTGACCTGGATACGCTGAGTTATCATCTGTTTTTCATGATAAATATGTTCCTTACCGAGAAAAGGCTGTGGCTCTCCATTGATATACAGTGACTAGATGGATATGCGCTAATTAAAAACAGAAGACTCCCTCAACAGCTTTCATTTAAAATGAGGATAGGGAGAAAGTGTTCCATGATTTCATATCATAAAGGAAGACAGTATGTAAAATAGGAAATAATTCCTTTTGCTTGATACCAGAAGAGCTCCAGCTTTAGAAAATGCTGAGGTTAATAAATAGAATTTGATAACATTGATGAAAGATGAACATTTATGGGGAGAAAAAAAAGCCAGCCCCTATCTTTTGGTGGCTTGTGGTAATACACGAACACTGAAATTATTTTAGAAAGAAGAGGTATACCAACATCCCAGGTGGAATTATAAAAATTCTTGTTTTTTGTGTTCCTGTTTCTACAACCTTTATTTCGTCCATTTGTAATAGGAAAAAAATGGACATTTTTCTTTTGTCTTTTTGGCCAAGTATGAATTTTCTAAGAAAACAAATCCTTCCTTTTGCTCAGTGCCTATCATATTTTGAAGATTTAATAATGCAGTCACTTGAAAATGTATTCTAGACGATATAAGTACTTAAATACATTTATATAATTTGATATATCTAAACACATATAAATAAAGAAGTAGAATCTCTAGGTGATAATTCACTAGGGATTATTTCACATCACAATGACTTGTAGAACATTCAAATCTACCAGCCTGTTTTTGTAAACAGTTTCATTAAAACATAGCCATGCCTATTGGTTTATTGAGGTTTATGACTGTTTTGCTACAAAGGCAAGAAACTGTATGGCCCACAAAGCCTAAAATGTTTACCATCTGACTCTGTACAGAAACAGTGGACCAAATATCATTAACTATTATTTTTTTTTCCAAACTTTAAGCTTTTTATTTTGTATTGGGTATAGCCGATTAACAATGTTGTGGTAGTTTCAGGTGAACAGTGAAGGGACTCAGTCATACATATGCTTGTACAAATATCATTAACTTTGATATAGATCTTCAAATGCTACTGTGATTAGTCCTTTCAATTTTTCTAATTTTTGGTACAGTAAGAATTGATTTGGTTGGGCAAGAGAAAAACTGATTTAATGGAAACCACAGTATTGAAAATAAAAAGTAAAATTTGTTCTATGACCTTTATGTGGAATCTTAAGGATTACAAACACTTGAATTTATAAGTATATGGTTTTGTGGGTTTTTTTTTTTTTTCCTCTGTAAGCTATTTCAAAATCAAGAGTTATTGCTTTCTTAGAGCTGCAGTTGGGAGTGACTCCTGACTTTATATTCACATTGTAAGATATTTGTTCCAGGGCAGTTTTTTCTGTAGAAACTAGCAACAGTGTTATAGGCAGTGGCACTGTCTCTATAAGACCAAATGTAATCACTGGCAACAACAGACAGAATGTGTTACCTACTAGCATTGTGACTATCTGCTGAGAAATTGAAGCATTATTAAATTTTATGTAAAGGTACTAAGTATGCCCTTGGGATTTTCATTAGTCACAGTTTTATGAAATTACTATCTTATCCATATATACATATATATATATATGTAAGTTTTTTCCATGGAGGGAAAGTAGATAATTTGAGGATTTTAATTCTTAAATCACAACCAAAGATAAAAGACAAACTGAATGCTTAGATGCAAAAAGAGTTTATGCGAGCAAACTAGAGCCCAGAGTATATTTGAATTCACCCTTGTAATTATTGATAAATGATTAGGGCCATTCTCAGCTAAGTCATACTTTTGCAGGGGCCCAAAGTGAAGAATAGGATAATTATAGCATACTTTGGAGGTAATTAAAACAAAAATATTAGCGTTTCCATAGCTTTTGACACAGATAAATAAGGAAATTAATGCCTTTTGTTCTATTTCAAAGGAAGCCATGAACAAGCCAGGCCATCAAAGACTATTTGTGACAAGGATCATGCAAGAATTTGAAAGTGATACGTTTTTCCCAGAAATTGATTTTGAAAAATATAAACTTCTTCCAGAGTAAGTAAAATGTTATCAATTAGTCTGAAGCACCTTTGGCTTTCCTGCTTAAAAATAAAAAAGAGAATGTGTCTTCAGATAGAATTCAAGGTAGTAATGTGTTTTATAGACATATGCTATAGGAATTTTGGGTATCTGCTTTAACGTACTTGGGAAGGTTCAGGTTTTAATGATTTTGCTGAAATCTGGAGAGTCAGCCTTAGTTCGTTCTGTGAGATCTCTGCTTATTCAGGATCAGACCACTGCCTTAGGCACTGGGGATACAGTGCGTACCTAGACAGATGATGTTACTGTCACTATGCTCCAGATCACATTTTTCATAACAGAGGAGGAGGGGGGTGAATAACAGATAAGCATCCAAAGAGTGGCTGTGTGGTGAATTGAAATACTGCATTGTGGTAGATGCTGTGTAGTCTGAGAAGTCCTTTCTGAATGGTGATGCCTACACTGAGAGCTAAACAGCAAGAAGCCAGCCACACAAAGACCTGAGAAGAGCATTTCAGAAACCAGAAGTAGCTAGTGCAAGAGACCTGAGGTCAGAAACAAGCCTGGCATGTTCCCTGAACCTGAAAGCCACTGTGGGCATTGTGAGTGAGATGGGGACTGAAAGGGATCAGACCAAGGGCAAGGTTAGAGGGTTCTGAATACAGAGTGATACTGTTCTTCTGGAGAAGGGATAGGCTACCCACTCCAGTATTCTTGGGCTTCTCTTGTGGCTCAGCTGGTAAAGAATCTGCCTGCAATGTGGGAGACCTGGGTTTGATCCCTGGGTTGGGAAGATCCCCTGGAGAAGGGAATGGTACTCACTCTAGTATTCTGGCCTGGAGAATTCCATGGACTGTGAAGAGTCAGACACTGAGCAACTTTCACTTTCACTTTAACTGTTCTGTTATGGGAAGTGGGCTGGAGGGACAGGAGTGAAGGAGGGAGGCCCGTTATAGTAGTCCAGGTGAAAGATGAAGGAACTTAGTTAGCAGTGGTGGAGGTGGAAAAAGAGGTTACATTTGATTTACTCTGTACTTGTGCTTTTAGCATGAAACTGATTGTGAAAACATTTTAGTTTAAAAGCACTTTTCAGCTGTTAGCTATGGAGAGTAAAAGATTAATTATACCAACACTTTTAGACTAGCTCTTAACACATTCTTTCAGACATTCTCGGTTGGAAACAGTCTTTCTTTGAGTCTAAGTTTGATTTTGGAAATTCCTCCTAAAAGCAACATTCAGAGCAAAGTCTGTACAAATGGATGATGAGGGCCAGTCTCAATTAAGTCATACTTTTGCAGGGTAAAGTATATTATATATATTTACTATAAAGCTTTAGAGTAAAGTATATTACTTTCTAGAGTTGGGGCTTCCCTGGTAACTCAGCTGGTGCAATGCAGGAGACACCAGTGCAATTCCTGGGTCGGGAAAATCCGCTGGAGAAGGGATAGGCTACCCACTCCAGTATTCTTGCCTGGAGAATTCCATGGACAGAGGAGCCTGGCAGGCTACAGTCCATGGGGTTGCAGAGTCGGACATAACTGAGCCACTTGACTTTTCTTTTAGAGTAATATAGGTCATGGTCTTGAATCAAATGAAGTGTGTATCTGATTTTCTTGGGCTCTTACCTAGCTCTCAAAAAATCTGGAAACTCTAAGAACTCTAAAGAATTTCCTAAACAACCAAAGTACAGCCTTTTGCTTATGTGGTCTCCAAAGGTGACTGCTTAGAAAAATCACATTGTTGATTTCAGTTATATATACAGGTGGGGCTTCCCTGGTGGCTCATTTGGTAAAGAATCCGCCTGCAGCACAGGAGATCAGGTTTGATCCCTGGGTTGGGAAGATTCCCTGGAGAAGGAAATGGCTACCCACTCCAGTATTCTTGCCTGGGAAATCCCGTGGTAGAGGAGCCTGGCAGGCTACAGTTCACGGAGTCGCAAAGAGTTGGACACAACTAATGACTAAACCACCACCATCTATACAGTTTTTAAAAATTGTCTGTTTCTTTGACCCACCTTATTTTCTCTTGTACTGCTTAGATTGCTGATTCTCACCTTCTGTGGATATTGATCTCTGCTGTCCCTCTTTTTTACCTTTCTTTTTGCTACTAACAAAAAGAATAAATTACAGTGTGAATCAGCTTCATATTAAATACCTTTAAAATACCTTTCTAAACTCTGTTGCTCTCAATCAGACATCTTGCAAAGCTGTGACCCTTTAGAATCCTTTATAACTTAAATACAGGGCTGGCTTTTTGACTCTTAGGAAAAAAAAATATGAACATCTTTACTGAGAAATGATTCACACATCTCAACATTCATCCATTCAAAATATAAAATTCGGTGGTTGTTAGTATATTCAGAGTTTTGTGACTATCACCACAATGTCAAGTTTAGAACATTTTCACCACCCCCCAAAAAATCCCTGTGCACATTAGCAGCTGCTTTTTATTCCCCTCCCATCCTGGCTCTAGGGAACACTAATCTATTTTCTATTTCTATAGATATGCCTATTCTGGACATTTCATATTAACAGAATCATATAATATGAAGTCTTTCACTTAGTATTCTGTTTGTAAGGTCATCCATGTTGTGACTGGTTTGATCTCCTTGCTGTCCAAAGGACTATAAAGAGTCTTCTGTGGCACCACAGTTTGAAAGCCTCAATTCTTCAGCACTCTGCCTTCTTTATGATCCAGTTCTCACAACCATTCGTGTCTACTGGCGAGACCATAGCCTTGACTATACAGACCTTTGTTGGCAAAGTGATGTCTTTGGTTTTTAACACACTGTCTAGGTTTGTCATAGCTTTCTTGCCAAGAAGCAGTCATCTTTAATTTCATGGTTGTAGTCACCATCCACAGTGATTTTAGAGCCTAAGAAGAGGAACTCTGTCACAGCTCCTACCTCTTCCCCTTCTATTTTCCATGAAGTAGTAAGACCGGATGCCATGATCTTAGTTTTTTCAGTATTGAGTTTTTAGCTGGCTTTTTCACTCTCCTTATTTATCCTCATCAATACAGTACAGTATTGTAAACTATAGGCACAGTGTCACACAGAACATCTCCAGGACTTACTTATCCTGCTAAATTGTATATACCCTTTGAACAGCTACTCCCTGTTGCCTCCTTTCCCCAACCCCTGTGAACCACCCTTGTACTCTCTTGCTTCTATGAATTTGACCATTATAGATTTCTCATTAAGAATCATGCAATACTGTCCTTCCGTGACTGACTTATTACACTTGGCATAATATCCTCCAAGTTCATCCATGTTGTTACAGATGGCAGTATGTCTTCTCTTTTGAAAGCTGAATGATAATCTATTTTATGTGTACATATTTTCTTTATATATTCATTTGCCACTATAGTTTCCATATCTTGGCTGTAGTGAACATGGAAGTGCAATTATCTCTTCAAGCCTAACTGGACTTCACTTACCGAGTGACTTCACTTACCAGAAAAATGAGAGATAGTGTTGGCAAGGATGTGGAGAAATTAGGACTCTTGCACACTATTGATAGAAATGTAAAATGGTGCAGCCACTATGAAAAACAGTATGATGGCTCCTCAAAATACTAAAAGTAGAACTACCATATGATCTAGCAATCCCACTTCTAAGTATATACCCAAAGGAGGGCCTGGGTTTTGACTTAGAAGCTGGTGGGAACACCAATCTAAGTGAGTATTAGGGCATAGAAAAAATAAAGTGATTCTAGTAAAGGATTTGCAATAAGGCACACAGTAGGGAATTAGAGCAGTGTCGTGTCTACTAATTAAACAGAAATCAAGAATTACCATATATCACATATAATTTCAGTTCCACTCTGACAGCTAAAGGTTGAACTTTATTTTCCCTTTGCTCACACAGGAAATTTGATACCAAGTTTAAGACTTACAAAACGTCCTTAAGAAATTTCATATTAGCTGGATAATAGAGTGGAAAGATAAAGAGAAACTGCTAACAGTGGTTAGTTTGGGGGAGAAGAATTAGGAGTAAGAAGGAAAAGAAGAAGAATTACACGTTTCATTTTCTAACTTTCTATATAGTTTGAAGTTTTTCTTACTATTTGCATGTGTAATGTATTTGCATAATATTTAATTATACATCTTTTTCTTTTACAGATATCCAGGTGTTCCTTTGGATGTCCAGGAGGAAAAAGGCATTAAGTACAGATTTGAAGTATATGAAAAGAACAATTAATGTGAAAATGTTTTCCGATCTATTTCAAGCATTTCTCCCCCCAAAAAAAAAAACTATATATTTTTTGTTGTAGAGACTTTTGTTCACTTTAGATCTATTATTTCCAAGCAATGTACTTTTATTCCCTATTAATCTTTTTTTATTAATTATTATTGGAGTATACTTGGTTTACAATGTTGTGTTAGTTCCTGCTGTAGAGCAAAGTGAATAAGCTATACATATACATATATCCCCTGTTTTTTGGATTTCCTTACCTTAGATCACCACAGAGCATTGAGTAGAGTTCCCTGTGCTATATAGTAGGTTCTCATGAGTTATCTGTATTTTACATAGTTGTATATTCCCCATTAATCTTAACTAGACTATATCAGATACCATTTGTAAAACATTTCTTGCTATAACTGTCTGAATTCCCATTAAGGGCCAGGAATAGGTTACCAGTACCACCACCTAGGGTAGAATATATCTATCAAGACAGCCCAAAGTGGGCGAGTCCTCTGGTGGTAACAGTTGAAACCAGAGCCGGTAGAGCTAGAGGGTAGGTCCAGAGGTCAGAAATGGACAATAAACAGAAAAACTAGCATTCAGTTATTAAATTAGATCAAAAGAGGGACTAAGAATTATTCCATATAGATCACACTACTGAAAAAAATTCTGTTCACTCAGACCATTCCACAAGGATAATGATGAACAGGTACAAGACTACCTTTTGATGGTCAAGAGAACGTCTGAGACCTTTAAAAACTTTGTTTTTGACCTTCAGTGAGATTTCACAGGATGTTACAATGACAGAACAAGAATTGGCTGCTCTTTACAAAAAAGGATAATCTAAAATCAAGCATAATGGCTAAAATTTTAAAAGGTAATAAATTGAGAATGAATATTGCTAGAAACCAAAATTAGTAAGTTAGAAACTAAACATCACAGAATTAAAAAATGAAAACTAAAACATGTTTTACCCATCTTGTTAGCAAAGATACAGATTATTAATATAAAAAAATAGCATTTTCTGCCTTATAAATTGGTACAACCTTTTTAGTTTGTAAGTTAGCAATATCAATTAAAATTCAAAATATTCTGGGTTTGGACCCAGAATTTCCACTTCTAAAAATTATTCCTGAACAAAGAGATGGGCCCAAGAATATCTGTTGCAAAATTTTGTTTTAAACTTGGAAAGAACCCAAATGTTGATTAATAAGAACTATTTAATATGTCTATAAAATGTAACATCTGCAGCAGTAAAAAAAGGATGACTGAAAAATGCCAAAAACTGCTAAGAAGCAACTTATGTATCAACTCAAAATGTTTAATAAACGTTAATGTGTGGGAAGAAGCATGCAGCAAACTTTTGATAGTACCAGTTTGGAGTGTTATTTTGTGCATTAGGTATGTCTGTTGTGATTAGATTTTTTGAAGTATTATGTGCTTATTTTTATTAAAAAAATGACTTAATAAATAGAGCCCTTTATGTTTAGCAGTAAAATTAGGATACAGACCATCAGAAATAAAAAGAAATGTCCTAAAATCTTCCTAGAGGGAAAAGACAGATCACACAGAAAAACAGGAACCAGTACTGAGGAAGACTTAACAAACCACAAGAAAACAGTAGTGCTCTCTGCAAGGAACATAACCAGAAAACTATCAGTATCCAGAACTTATAGATCTTAGATACTGACATGAAAAAGAAGGAAGCCAATTAGAGAAGAGGAAACTCAAATGACCAAAAATATATATAAAGATGTCCCTGCCTAATTGGAGAAATGCAAATTAAAACTACAGCCAAGTACCATCCACACACATCAGATGTGGCATTCTCACTAATACCAATTTTATTTGATAGATGATATCAGAAAGCACCAGTTGGTATGTAGAAAAGTAAAACAGGAAGGTAAGAAGGCCAGTTCAAGGTCAGCAAGCAGGTTCCCACTGGGTTACAAACTCAATACTGCTGAAATATCTGGGAAATGGAGGAAAGCTGGAGTATTTATCTCCAACTCATTGATGGGGGCTACTCCCAGGGTTGTCAACTCCCTGACCTGTGTATGACTGAACACACCACTAGACAGAGTCCCAGGTGTTTGCAGTAAGAGGCTGCTGCCATGCTCAGTTCAGTTCAGTCCGACTCTGTGACCCCGTGGACTGCAGCACGCCAGGCTTCCCTGTGCATCACCAACTCCCGGACTTTACTCAAACTCATGTCCATTGAGTCGGTGATGCCATCCAACCATCTCATCCTCTGTTGTCCCCTTCTCCTGCCTTCAATCTTTCCCAGCATCAGGGTCTTTTCCAATGAGTCAGTTCTTCGCATCAGGTGGCCAAAGTATGACATGCTCAGGACCAGCAAAGGTAAACACTTAAAACAATTCCATGTTTATGATTATGTACAATTTCATGCTTCTTTATATGGTAAAAAAGTATAAAGGCACAGATAGTTTAAAATATTTTACAATTTTAAAATACATAAAAGCATGAAGACCAATTACTTACAGGTTCAGGAGAGGAATGATGGTAATTCAGACTAGAGAACTGGGTGCAGTAAAAATTTGATTCAGGATAAATTTAAAAGTTGGAGGTAACAGGATTTTCTGGTGGCATTTGATTTTGACTATGGACTTACTGAATTTGAAATACCTATAAGGAAGGAAAAAGGGAATGAAAGAAAAACTGAAATAATAGAACCATGCTGTTAAAATTCTGAGAAATTATTTTTAACTGATAAATCTGTGCTAAGTCACTTCTATCATATATTCAATCTTACAATAAATTCTATGTAGCATCCACATTTGGGGCTGATTTGGCATTTCATTATATTAACCACATTGTTATAAATGACATTCCCAATCAATAGATTAAAGCAAATGTGTGCCCTTTCCCTCCAGTATATTAAAAGTGAAAGTAATGCTGTTCACTCACCATGTTGATTGAGAGTTCACTGCCTTAGCAGATAAAACCCTAATCACAATGACTTAACACATGGAAGTTTATTGCTCAGATGAAGTCCAACACGGGTGTTTCCGGTCAGCAGGCACCTCTCCAGGCGGTGATAAAGGGAGCCAGGTTCATTCCATTTTGTGGTGTCTGTCTTCGACTAGGCATTTCCAGGATTGTTGCCAAAAAGAAAAAAGCATGGGGGATCACTTGTGGGAGGTCTGACCGCGAGGGCAGTCCAGGAACTGGTTACACATGATTTTCTTCCACATTCCACTGACCAAAACTTTGTCATATAACTACATCCAACTGCAAGAAGCCGGGGAAATGAAGTCTAGCTGTGGAAGACCAAAAAAAAAAAAAAAAAAAAAAACCAGATTGGGTGAGCAGCTAACCAAAAGGACAGAGAAAGATCAGGATTATAACTTGACTTATGCCTCCCACTTTTCTATTTTTTAATCTTTGAATAGTTTGGAAATGCATCTTGCTTTGGAAATCATTTGGTGTTGTTTCAGAGGGCTCCAAAGAGCTCCGGTACCACAGTCCTTTATGTCTCAGTGCAGAAAGAATTCAGCGAGAGGAAAAAAGAGATACATAAGAACAGGATGCTTGTGAGTCTTACAAGAGGAGGGGTGAGGGGGTGCCATGCGCAGGGAACTTCCTGGGCTATAGTTTTATAATCAAAGGAAAAGTGAGGAGATGGAGAAGAAGAACTTTGTCTTTCTCGGGTAGACATGCTTCTGTCATCAGCTCCTCCTCCAGGTTGGGCAGGGGGGTTTTCTTGTCCCTATATGGTCAAGCTAGGTCCACAAGTTATTGTTTTTTATGTGTGCAGAGAACATGTCCTAGGGATCATTAACTTACTGAACTCACTGGCAGGATGTGGGTCTCAAGCCAGCATTGTTTTGTTGTTTGGGGGCATGTCTCATGCTTCTGTTGCATGGTTTTGTTGCCAAGCAAGCCTGCTTGGTTTTGTGGTTAAGAATACCGGCTTTCTTGAGTAATCATTAATTTACAAAGGTCTCCCATATTTTTTTTACTTACAATCCCCTAGTGGGATTGACTGTTTAATCATCTACTTGGTCTCTTTATCCCTATCACTTCTAGTACAGGCCTTTTGAGTTTTTTGAAACTAGAAGACTGGAAAGAGTTAATGCTAATTGTTCTTTATTGGTCGTGAGAAATGTAAGCAGAGTGCAGGTCTTCTTGGGAAAGAACGTCATATTTTAGTAAACTGACTCATTCATGGGCAAAGACTAGATCACACTTGTAAAGAATGGAAAGAGTAATACCATTCTTTGCACATGGCAGTAATTTTGTCATTTAGAGCCTTTGTTTAATTTAGCTCCATATTACCTGTATTCTCATTGCCTATGTCATTATATTTGGTAAAAAGTGTTCTATTGTGGGATATATTCTTGTTTGACTTTTCCATCTGATTAGGAAACCTGTCCTTCCCCAACAGGCTCTTAACAGCATAGATTTCTTCACACTCTGTCCTCAAAGCTTACTCCTCGTAGGTCTTTGTTTCAAGTTGTGAGTGGAAAGCCGGTCTGAACCCTATGGGTCTCATTTGGGGAATGCTCCCTGCTGGCTCTTACCCACTAGAGTTCTGTGTGTATCCCCAGGCAGCCTGACAACCCAAACATTCGTCTCACTTCCCTAGACAGCATTTTGTCGCATTTGAACTGAAATTAAGAATGCTGCCAGTTCACTTAGTACAAACTCAGAGAAGCAGGAAGAAGGTTCATCCAGATTGAATGGTTCTGAATTTCCATCTTAAAAACTACTGCCAGTACTCTACACAAACGTGATTGAATTGGTCTCGATTTCCATAGAATCAGAAATATATATATGTCAATTCCAGGTGGCGCTAGTGGTAAAGAACTTGCCTGCCATTTCAGGAGATGTTAGAGACACGGGTTCAATCTCTGGGTTGAGAAGATCCCCTGGAGGAGGGCATGGCAACCCATTCCAGTATTCTTGCCTGGAGAATCCGCATGGACAGAGGAGCCTGGCGGGCTGTAGTCCATAGGGTTGCACAGAGTCGGACACTACTGAAACGACTTAGCACACATGTATGTGTGTGTGTGTGTGTGTGTGTGTATATATGTATGTATGTATGTATGTATGTATGTATGTATGTATATAAGGAGATTTAAGGAATTGACTCAGTTAAATGTGGAGGCTGACAAGTCTGAAGTCTGCAAAGGAGGCCAGCAGGCTGAAATTCAGCCAGCAGTTGACATTGTAGTCTTGAGGCAAAATTTCTTCTCTAGAAAACCTGCTTCATAGCAGCACTTTGTATAATAGTCAAGACATAGGAGCAACCTAAGTGTCCATTGACAGATGAATGGATAAAGATGTGGTACACATACATATACAATGCAATACTAGCCATAAACAAGAATGAGATAATGCCATTTGCAGCAACATGAATGGACCTAGAGATTATCATACTAAGTGAAGTCAGACAAAGACAAATATCATATGATATCACTTTTGTGGAATCTTAAAAATATAAATGAACTTATTTAAAAAGACAGAAACAAACTCACAGATATAGAAAACAAACATGGTTTTCAAAGGGGAAAGGAGCAGAGGGGATAAAATAGGATTAACAGATACACACTACTATACATAAAATAGGTAAGCATCAAGGACCTACTGTGTAGCACATGAAATTATATTCAATAACTTGTAATAACCTATATGTGTATGTGTGTGTGTATATATATATAGGCATATATACATATGCTGCACTGTGCTTAGTTGCTCAGTCATGTCCAACTCTTTGCAACCGCATGGACTGTAGCCTGCCAGGCTCCTTAGTTCATGAAATTTTCAGGCAAGAATACAGGAGCACCATATGTAAAATAGCCAACGGGAATTTGCTGTATGGCTCAGGAAACTCAAATAGGGGCTCTGTATCAACCTAGAGGGGTGGGATGGGGAGGGAGATGGGAGGGAGGTTCAAAAGGGAGGGGATATATGTATACCTATGACTGATTCACGTTGAGGTTTGACAGAAAACAGCAAAATTCTCAAAGCAATTATCCTTCAATAAAAAATAATTTACAAAAAAAAAAAAATACATGAGCAGGCTGCCATTTCCTCCTCCAGGGGATCTTCCCAACCCAGGGATCAAACCCACATCTCTGTATGTATGTATGTATGTATGTATGTATGTATGTATGTATGTGTGTGTGTGTGCATATATATATATACACATATAATATATTATGTATACAACATTATATATGTATGTAACTGAATCACTTTGCTGTACACCTGGAAAAACATGGTAAATCAACTATATTTCAATTTTTTAAAATTATCAGGCAGGAAAAAGAGAAACCTGCTTTTGCTACTAAGATCTTCAACTGATTAGATTCTACACACCCATGTTGTTAGAGTTTGTTTCCTTTACTTAAGGTCTACTGATTGTGGGTGTTAACTGTATCTACAGAATACCTTTACAACAACACCTGGATTCACATTTAATTAAATTACCAAGTACTATACAGCCTGGCTAAGTTAATGCAGAACACTTACCATCACAGTAATCAGAGTAATCAAAACTGTGACTGTACTGTATGCCCCTTGCAGTTATTTCCTTTACACATCAGAAAGCTTTTTGAAATAGAGGCAACAGTTTCTTAAGCACTAATGTCACACTTGTTGGTCTATCAGGATGCTTCTTCTTAAAGAGTTTGGGGTTAGTAAATGAAATATCAACCAGATTGGAAAGTTTTGATTTATGATTGGGTCTCAATTATCACCTCCTCCATAGTTCAGTGATGTTTCAAGCTTAGATGAAAAATAAAAAGTGAACTATAACTGTTCATAGCTATGAAAAGTTGCCCCTGAAAGTTGCCCCTTGCCCCTTAAAATCCAGCTCCAACACAACATCTCACTCTTGCTTTTTATCCGTGCCTCCACATATCTGCAGCTTCAAAAAACATTCCTTTGGAAAACCAAATCTGAAAATATTCAAAGGGCTGGCCTTCAGCTCTGCAAACTTTTGACAATATGTGCACTGAATGCAGTTTGTCAAAACTCTGTTTCTTTCCATAGCCTGTGGCTTGTGAGTGATTTCTGGGAAATGTTGATTATAAAATAAGCTCTTTTCAGCCAGTTTCAAACGATGACCCCCAGGTAGGTAATCGTCAAGTAGAGACATCTTTTCAGAGAAACGCAGGGGTGAGCAAACCCCTCTGGGCCTGTGTTGTCACTGCCCAGCTTCAGCAACCTGCCTGTTCAGCCCTTGAAAAGCAGCCCTGAGCGCCCGCCAGGAGAGTGGAGCCTGCTGCCCCCACAGGCAGGTGCGTGGGGGTGCTTCAGCGTTTTGTATTTTAACTTTTCAACACAAATTCTAAAGCCAGGGAAGAGGGCAGGAAAACAGCCAGGCTTCAACACAAGGCAGCCCTCAGCTCCATCCTTGAGTTACTCTGTGAAGTGGAACCAGCAATTGTCTCGCTGGAGAACTGCAGAAACAGCTCGTGGGAAAGAACAATTTGCACCTGGAATATATTCATTAGCATGTGTGTCAAAAGGCCACACGTGGATAGAAACCATGATCTCGGCATTCTTTGTACTCTGCAGCCTTGAGACTTCAAGGGCAGAATCCCACGTGCCCAGGTGACCACCTGTCTACCCACCTGCCTGGCAAAGTGGGCGGCAAGTGGTGGGAGGGGGTGGCTGGAAACATAGGGATTTAGGTCCAAAAAGAGGAGAGAAGGCGGTCGCGTTGTACAAATAAGCACTCTGTTAAAGGCCTGTTTCTGGTTTTGGGACCCTCCTACTAGTCTAGCTTAAATTGAGAGGGGATTTGGTGCACCTCACTGGCTGTTTCCTCCCACTCATACTCACAATCACAGCTCTTTTCATTGTCATTAAATACATTCAATATGCACCATTTTTGCATGGCCCTCTGCTAAAATCTGCACAAAGGCAATGGCCCTAGCCCTGAAATTGTGGAAGGAGCACTGGGCAGAGAGAGAAGGCCTGGGTTTCAACGTGAATGTCCATTCAAAACCTTAGTTGCAAGGAACAAACCCTCAATGGAACCACCTCTCGTAATGGGGTGGGACAGCGTTTTAGCCTGAGGGTCTAGGGAGGAGAGGAGCATTGAACCCCAGAGAAGGAATTCAAAAAGGAAGCAAGAAGGGAGGTACTACCTTTACTGGGGCACGTGGAGTTTGAGGTGCCTCTGAACATGCAGAGATGTTGAGAGGCTCTGCAGCTGGATTTTCCAGCCTGTTGCTCAACAGAGGAGACTGCGATGGAGATCCAGATGTGGAGGCATCAAAAGGTGAAAGCATCTAAGACGATGGGTCAAGAAAAGGTGTAGTGTGAGAGCGGGGGTCCATGTGGGGACCATGGATGGACCTGTGTCTGCAGGGCTGAGGGAGACTCATTGTAATCAAAAGAAAACCCCACCCCACCGTCCCTAAGACGAGCAGCTCACTCCCATCCCACCACTCAGGAGTATGTTCTAGACAGTCAGAACAAATCATTATTCCCTGACAAAGATGAGTGGCATTTACCTTAAACAGGAATTTGATCTGGACCAGGATAAGGATAAGCTGTAGTTTCAAAGTTTCAACCGTGTGCATGTGTGCATTTGTGTGTGTGTGTGTGTGTGTGTGTGTGTGTGTGTGTGTGTGGTTTATGTAGTATTAGGGTTCCAAAAGGCACAGTAATAAACTTTCTTATTCTCCGTAAGGCCGTGACCCAGTCTAGAACTCCTACTGCTCTGATAGTAATATACTTGGCTATCCCCATCACGGACATGAGAAACTGTACCGGCAAACATATTCTAGGGAAAGATTCATGATGGGGAGAAACGTGTACTTATAGGTTAGCTGAAAGGAAAGACGTCAATGAAGCCAAGACTGCAGATAGACAAAAGCACAAGAGAAAAATGATGACGAAGAAGTATTCCCCTAGGGGCTCAAAAGCAGAGGTAAGCGGCTGGCCCTGGAGAGGAGGCAGCAAGAAGGAAGGAGTCAGGAGAGCGACCCAGCTCACAGCTAAGTGAAGGGAACGGAACTCGATGCATAAGCGAAGATAGTTCACATGCCAGGCTGAGATCCCAGTGATTACGGAGAAACAGAGCAAGACTTTTCTAAGGAGAGGGACCACGTGCTTATGTACTGTGGGCTGCAGAACAGACAGCTGTGTGGCAGAGAGCTGGCAAGGGGTCACAGATACATAAACAACAGCCAGTCAGTGAAAGTCGCTCAGTCGTGTCCAACTCTTTACAACCCCATGGACTATACCAGGGAATGGACTATACCCCATGGATCTCCAGGCCAGAATACTGGAGTCAGTAGCCTTTCCCTTCTCCAGGGGATCTTCCCAACCCAGGAATCGAACCCAGATCTCCCACACTGCAGGCAGATTCTTTACCAGCTGAGCCACCAGGGAAGCCCACATAAAGAACAAGCCAGCACATATTTGCAGTAAAGTGTATACAGTATCTGTCAAGGTCATGTATAACTGGGGATGAAAGTGGGTATCTCATACTTTCCAGTTTTAAGTAGAAAAGGACCCAGGGAAAGTCATCATTTCTTCTTGAATAAACCCAGAACAACTCATAGACCTTACTAAGAGAAAACACAGGGATTGATTGAGCTTTGGGAAATCAAGCACTTTTTGTCAAAGTTTCAGTCTCTACAATATATGAAAAGTCCTGAAGATGGAGAAGAAAAGAAGCAAAGGGCCGATAGGTAAATGTCAAAAGATAAGAACAAAAAGGGCACAGGAAAAAATACAAATGGCTCCTACATATATGAAAAGCTGCTCACATCACTAAAAATAAGAAAAATGCCCATTAAAATTGCACCCGAAAAGCTTGACAGCATACTCTGGTACAACCCCTATAGAGCAAAACTTGACAAAGTACACAGCACTACCTACATAGTCTTTTGCCAAAAAACTTAATCTGAATTGAATCAAGCACCAGACCCAAATTCTAATTTATTAGAAATATAGAGGATAAAGGAACAAGTCAAATAGCCCCATCATAAAAGCAGAGTGTTGAACATTTTAAAACAAAACCAGACTAGACTCTGAAAAACATCAGTGCTATAAATTAGAAATGACCCTAATGTCTATCAACAGTGGCATGGATAAATTTTGGTATAATCCTACACTAGAATGCTAATACAGCAAGAATGAATGAACTTCAGCTACACACAACAGAATAAATTTCACAAATACAGTGTTCAGTAAAAGAAACAGAAACAGAAGAATCAATGTACCAGAGTTCAATTTATATAAAGCTCAAAAACACACAAAACTAATTTACAGTGTAAGAAGTCAGCATTCTGGTTACTCTTCGGGGATAGAAAGGAGAAGAGATCAGGGCTGCTCAACTTGTGAAAATTCAGTCATAAACTTAAAATCTGTTATTCTTTCCTTTCTTTTAATTTTTTTTTTAATTGTGGTGTAACATATTCAGTGAGGGCTTCCCTGATAGCTCAGTTGGTAAAGAATCTGCCTATAAGGCAAGAGACCCCGGTTCGATTCCCAGGTTGGGAAGATCTGCTGGAGACAGGATAGGCTACCCACTCCAGTATTCTTGGGCTTCCCTTGTGGCTCAGCTGGTAAACAATCCGCCTGCAATGCAGGAGACCTGAGTTTGATCCCTGGGTTGGGAAGATCCCCTGGAGAAGGGAAAGGCTACCCACTCCACTTTTCTGGCCTGGAGAATTCCATGGTCCATGGAGTTGCAAAGAGTTGGACATGACTGAGCGATTTTCACTTTCACTATATTCAATGAAAGGCATAAACTGTAATAATCTTAATACATACTGTAGAGCAGATTTTTTTTACAATTATATGCACCCTGTAACCACCACCCAGATCAAGATATAGAATATTTTTAACGCCCCAGAAAGTTCCATGATGCCCATTCCCCATCTAAAAATCACACACACACACAACCACTATTCTGAACTCCCTTCACACTGGATTAGTTTTTCACACACCGGATTTCATCCAGCTTCTGTGTCAGACCTTTTTTGCAGCATAACACCTGTGAGGTTCATCCCGACTGTTGCATGTGTCTATATATTTTTTTTAATTGGGCAATAATCCATTGTCTAAATATATCGTACATTATGTTTATCTCTTCTCCTTGGTGACTATTCGGATTGTTTCTAAAGCAGTGAATTATGAACAGTTCCTCTACCTATCTTTGGTGGACACAGGCACTCATTTCTCTTTGGTTATAAATCTAAGACTGGACTTGCCTAGTCATCAAGTGAGCCTATGTTTAGCATTAATAGACACTGGCAGACAATTTTCCAAAGTGGTTGTGCCAACCTTCTGCTTACTAGCAATCTATGAGATATTTGAGATATTCTAATACTTCCATAACCTCTTCAACTCTTGGATTTGTCATCTTTTTAATTTTAGCTATTTTGATGAGTGAATAATTGTATCTTGCTGGGGTTTTAATTTGCATTTCTCTTATGACTAATGATGTCTAACACCTTTTCATATGTTTATTAGTCATTTGGATATCTTTTTTTGTAAGGTGCTTGGTAATGCTTTTTTGCCCATTTTTTAAAAGCTTGGGTTTTATTTTGTTAGCTTAGTGATTTGTAGTAGTTCTGTATATTCTGGAACTCTGAGAAAGTTGTCAAATATAAGCACTGAAGCTATCTTCTCAACCTGTGGCTTTCTTTTCTTCATGCTTTGGTAGTTGCGTCTTCTGATGAACAGATGGTCTTTATCTTAATGATGCTAAAAATATCAGAGGTTTTTTTTTTGTTTCTTTTAAGGTTATTGCTTTTGTTTACCATTTTAGATACATTTGTTTCCCTAAGGTCAAGAAGACTTTTTCCTTTGTTTTCTTTCTGAAACCTTATTGTTTCACTTGACATATATAGGTCTGTGATCCATCTTAAATTACTTTTTGTATGTGGTCTGAAGGTCAAATTTTATTTTATTTTCTATATAAATACCCCATTGCTCCAAGGCCACTGTTATTAAAAAGGTAAGACTGATACCTTCCCCCACATGACTGTAGTAGTGTTTTTATCATTTATCAAGGGACAGTATGTGTTTGCATATATTATTTCTGGACTCTCTGTTTTATTGCATTGATTTATTTGTCTTTCCTTGGGCTAATATTCTAGAATCTTGATCATTCTACTTTTATAGAAAGTCTGGAAATCTTATATTACACATTCTCCAAATTTGTTTCCTATTCAGCACTGCCTTGCTTACTCTAGGTGCTTTGCAGTTCACACAAATTTAGAATCACCTTGTCAATTTCCATTTTAGCTGGAATTATTATTAAAGATTAACTATGTAGACTTACTATATTCCCATTTATTTAGGTCTTCTTTAATTTCTCTCATCAACTATTTTATACTTCTAATTTGTTTGGAAAGCTTTAGCATTATTACCCAAATACTAGTCCCTGAAAGCAAACCATGGTTTCTGTATCTACACTGGTAGCTCAGATGGTAAAGAGTCTGCCTGCAATGCAGGAGACCTGAGTTTGATCCCTGGGTCAGGCAGATCCCCTGGAGAAGGAAATGTCAACTACTCCAGTATTCTTCCCTGGAAAATCACATGACTGGAGGAACCTGGTGGGCTACACCCCATGGGGTCGCAAAGAGTTGGACACAACTGGGTAACTAACATACACACACACACATAGTATAGAGAACAAGTCTTTTGCATCTTTTTTTAGGCTCACTTGTGGAAATTTTGTGCTTTTTGATAGTATTATAATTGACTTTATACATTTATTTTCATTTTTTACTGCTATATATAGAAATTATTTTTGCAGTGACCTTATATTAAGAGATCTTGCTGATTTTGTTTATTCTAATAGTTTATAGATTATTTTGTTTTTCTTTGTATACAATCATACCACCTGTAAGTAAAGACAGTTTTCTTTCTTCCTTTCCAAATTTTAAACCTACTTATTTCTTTTTCTTACTTATAAAGCAGGCTACAACATCCAAAGATTTTTGTTATTTTTCTATACGCATGCACGCTAAGTTGCTTCAGTCGTGTCTGACTCTTTGTGACCCCATGGACTATAGCCCACCAGGTTCCTCTGTCCATGGGATTCTCCAGGCAACAATACAAAGTGAGTTGTCATGCCCCCCTCCAAGGGATCTTCCTGACCCAGGGATCGAACTGGCATCTCTTATGTCTCCTGCACTGGCAGACGGGTTCTTTACCACTAGTGCCACCTGGGAAGCCCTCCTATATGTACAATATAATTCAAAATTTTTTAATTTAGTGGCATAACTGAGCTAGGCTAACAGAGTCTATAATGACATAACCAAATGTAATACATGAAAACTTATTAAATCTTGGTTTTAAAATATTTACAAAAGATGTGTTTTACAATTGGCAAATTTGAAGTGAAGTGAAGTTGCTCAGTTGTGTCCGACTCTTTGCGACCCCATGGACTGTAGCCTAGCAGGCTCCTCCGTCCATGGGATTTTCCAAGCAAGAGTACTGGAGTGGGGTGCCATTGCCTTCTCCAGGGATCTTCCCCTCCTAGGGATCGAACCCGGGTCTCCCGCATTGTAGGCAGATGCTTTTACCATCTAAGCCACCAGGGAAGCCATGGCAAATTTGAACATGATCTGAATATTAAATGATTAAATGGAATTATTGTTAATTTTCTTGAAAACAGTTTGATAATGATGTGGTCATGGCATGCTCAGTCATGTCTGACTCTTTGTGACCCCATGGACTGTAGTACACCAGGTTCCTCTGTCCATGGGATTTTTCAGGCAAGAATTCTAGAGTGGGTTGCCATTTCCTCCTCCAGGGGATCTTTCTGACCCAAGGATCAAGCCCACATCTCCTGTGTCTCCTACATTGCATATGGATTCTCTACCCCCTGAGCCTTGCTAGTAATTTTAAAATGTACTACTCTGAGGAGATAAATGTTTGAGTATTTACCGAGTACTGTTAATCATGACAAGTATTTTTAAACAGTTCAACAAAAATGTATGCATGTGTATGAATTTGTATCTATATATGTATGGAGAGAGAGACAGAGAAAGATGTGCAAAATATTAACAAGTCTTGAATCTAAACAGAGAGTTGTGCTGCACAATTGGAGTGGCTCCCATGATCCCCATCTCCTGGAGTTCATCCTCTTGTGAGACTCCCTGTCCTTGACTATGAGCAGGACCTGTGACTTGCTTCTAGACAGTAAAATATTGCAAAAGTGCAGGATGCCCATGTTTATGTTGTCATAATAATAATGTGATTAAGTTACATAAGACCGCAGCTTCCATCTTAGTGGAGTCTCTCTCTCCCTTGCTAGCTTTGAGGAAGCAAGTGGCCATTTTGGAAGCCCCATGTGGCAAATAATTATGGTAGCCTCCAGGATCTGAGGATGGTTTCCAGCCAACAGCAAAAAGTAATTGAACCCTGCAAAGAACTGAATTCTGTCAACAACCTGAGTGAGCTTAGAAGCAGATCCTTCCCCAGTGGAGCCTCAGATGAGACTATAGCCCTGGTACCACATTGTGCAGCCTTGTGAGACGTAAGAACAGGGCTCAGCTAAGCCACGCCAAGATCCTGACTTGTAAAAACTGTGAGATAACAGATAGATGTTGTTTTAAAGTGCTAAATTTGTGATGACGTTTTTGCGCAGTAATAGAAAATTAATACAAGGTGTGACAGTTAATTTTGTCAACTTGGCCACAGGGTCTCGAGTTATTTGGTCATACTTATTCTGGATGTTTCTGTGAGGGTGTTTTTGGTTGAGATTAACATTTATTTATTTGTTTTCAATTCATTTTTATTTGGAGTATAGTTGATTTACAATGTTGCAGATTAACATTTAAATAGGTTAACAGAGTAAAGCAGATTGCTCTCCCTAATTTGAGTGCGCCTCATCCAATCAGTTGAAGGCCAGAAGAGAACAACAAAGCTGAACCTTTCCCCAAATAAGAGAATTCTTTCTGCCTGACTGCCTTTGAATTGCGACATCACCTTTTTTTCCTGCCTTCAGACTCAAACTGAAACATCCATTCTTCATGGGTCTCAAAACTGCTGACCTTTGAACAAGAACTAAGCCATGAGTTCTCTTGGTTCTAGGCTTTCAGGATATGGTAGGATATGCAGATATTACCACAATATTCTTTCAACTTTTCTACATGTTTGAAAATATTAAAAATAAAAATTGGGGAAAATGTTCTGAAGTCAGGATGTATCAGGAAACAGTTAAAAGAAGGCTCCTATGAAGATTCACTAGATTATTTTCCCTCCCTTCTTTCCCTTTTTTCCTCAGTGAATCTACTTTAATATGAGATTTAAACTTTTTTATCTTATTGATGTATTAATATTGTGTTAATTTCTACTGTATAGCTAAGTGATTTAGTCATACACATATATTCATCCTTTTTCATATTCTTTTCCATTACGGTTTATCACAGGATATTGAATATAGTTCCCTATGCTACAGTAGGACCTTGTTGTTTATCCATTTTATACATAATAGTTTCCATCTGTTACTCTGTTAATCCATCTAAATGCAAACCCTGAATCAATTTCTCCCCCACTCCCCACTCCCTTGGCAACCACAAGTCTGTTCTATATGTCTGTGAGTCTATCTCTTTTTCATAGATAAGTTCATTTGTTTCATATTTTAGATTCTATATAATACGAAATTTTAAACAAATAGACACTGTATTTAAACATAAGTAATAAATCTACCCCTTTCTGTGCAGATTCATGCTCTATAAATATGACACTGAGAAAGTTTGACCTTAACCTTCGTTCTGCAAATGTTTCAGAATTTTTTTCTACTGCCACATTACAAAATAAATATCAGTCTAAATGAAGGCTTTTCTGTAAAACAGCAGCTACACAGATGGCCTCTAATCCATACTCATAAAAGACAAGACTACATTTTTTTGGTTGAAAATAATTTCAAAAGCTCTTATTAAGTTCCCACCAGAACATAATGCTACTTTGGATACTGCATGAGATCAGTTAAATAAACTCAGACACTGTTCTTCAGGAGTTATCAACCAAACTGAGAAAATTACATAAAAATAATGGTTTTACCTAGGAGTAATATAACCACTTTTCCCAGAAATTTCAATAATTACACATGGTCACTGCTTTAACCCAGGTTGCTTCCTCTGATGTGACTTTATGAATAATCCTTCACAGAAAGTGAACAAGGTTAGCCAGAGGCAAACAATGAAGATATGCCTCAAATGCATTGTCTTAAAAGCATACCTCAGAGAAATCTAAAACCAGAACTTATCTTGTGATCCAATAGCTAAGACGACATGCTCCCAATGCAGGGGGCCTGGGTTTGATCCCTGGTCAGGGAACTGGATCCCACATGCCACAACTACAAGATGCTGCATGCTGCAGCTAAGACCTAGTGCAGCCAAATAAATAAATAAATAGTTTTTAAAAATAGCTATTAAAAAAAGAAACCTATAACCCCTGAGAGCATGTTTAAGGAGGTCCATCACATAGCAGAGCAGTGGTTTATGGCTTGGGCCACACATTAGAAACACCTGAGGATCTTATAAAAAAAAAAAAAATGCTGGTGCCCGAGTTTCCACTCCCCAACCCCAGAAAGCCCAATTTTGGTCTGGGGTGTAGCATCAGTATTAGGATTTTTAAGTTTCCTTTGTGCAACAAAGGTTTTGGAATTATTGCAGTAGAAGCACAGAATATGTTGAATGAATAAATAAACTCTACATATTCTTAAAGTACATGCGGAAACGAATTTGAATCGAATGTACTAACTGATGACAGTCCTATAATCTAGGCCACTCAGCTGTTCCAAAATGCACAAACCTAAAGGAAAAAAGAAAGGGTTGAAAATGGAGAAAGGATTCAAAAGGCTGTCAGATTAGGAATTGCTATAGCAACAGGTGATGTTGATTCTGAAAAGAAAGACCTGGAACCTGAGAGCTGTCTTCACATAATTGAAGGGTACACCAAAGGGCAGAGCTAGAGTCACGGATTATAGCTAAAGGAAGCTAGATTTTGTGCAGTATAACATTTTTTCTTAAAAAGCAGTGTTATTGACATAAGTCATAGCAATATTTTTGATATCTCCTAAAGCAGGGGAAATAAAAGCAAAACTAAACAAATGGGGCCTAGTTTAATTTAAAAGCTTTTGCACTACAAAGAAAACCATTGACAAAATGAAAAGACAATCTACTAAATGAGAGAAGATATTTGCAAATGATGTGATCAATAAGCGGTAACTCTCCAAAGTATACAAATAGCCCATACAACTCAATATCAAAAAAGCAAACAACCTGATTACAAAAGGAGCAGAAGACCTGAATAGATATTTTTCCAAAAAAGACATACAGATGACCAACAGGCACATAAAAAGATGCTCAACATCATTAATTATTACAGAAATGCAACTTAAAGCCACAATGAGATATCACCTCTTACCTGTCAGAATGGCTATCATGAAGAACAGAAATAACAAATGTTGGCAAATATGTGAAAAAATGAATCCTCATGCACTGCTGGTAGGAATGTCAACTGGGGCAGTCACTGTGGAAAACAGTATGGAGGTTTCTCAAAAAAACCAAAAATAGAACTACCATATGACCCTGGGTACATACCAAAAGAAAATGAAAACACTAATTCAAAAACATGCATGCCCTCCAATGTTCCTGGCACCATTATTGACTATCGCCAACATACGGAAGCAACATAACAGAGAAATGGATATATGCATACATGAAAGTGAACCTGTTACTCGCTCAGTCGTGTTCAACTCTTTGCAACCCCATGCACTATAGCCTGCCAGGCTCATCTGTCCATGGAATTCTCCAGGCCAGAATACTGAAGTGGGTAGCCACTCCCTTCTCCAGGGGATCGTCCCAATCCAGGGATCTGAGCCACCAGGGAAGCCCATATACATATATATATAATGGAATACTATTCAACCATGAAAAAGAATGAATTTTTCAACAGTGTGAATGGACTTGGAGGGTATTATGCCAAGTGAAAAAAAGCAGAGAAAGATAATTACTATAGGATATCACTTTTATGTGGAATCTAAAAAAAAAAGAAAACAAGCTAGTGAATATAACAAGAAAGAAACAGACTCACAGATATAGAGAACAAACCAGTGGATACCAGTAGGGAGAGGGGAGAAGAGAGGGGCTAGATTAGGGGTACGGAATAAAGAGGTACTAACTATTACATATAAAATGAATAAGCTACAAAGATATATTGTACAGCACAGGGAATCTAGACAATATTTTATAATAACTATAAGTGGAATATAACATTTAAAAAATATGAATCACTATGTTGTGCATCTGAAACCTATATAATACTGTACATCAACTAAACCTCAATATTTTAAAAAGCAATATTGTCTGGGAATAGACTGGGTTGCCTTGAAATTGTGAATAGCTGGTCACTGCAAGAATTCTGACACTATCTTTTGAGCTCCAGGCCAAGTTGTAACAGAGGAAATCCTATGCCAGGTGCTATGTTAAGCATATTTGCTATTTTTGTGGCCATCCAATATTTCTTCGCTCTTTTCCTGTAACAGCCCCATAGTTTTCTTTGAAGACTCACTCTTATCTTACTCTCAGTTCTGATTGAGCCAAACACTGACCCACCCCCAATCAACTGGAAAACTGTAGTCACCCTTCATAGTGACTGGTTCAAGAAAAAGAAAATAACCCAGTTGAGCCAATCAGGGGTAATACGACTAAACTGTGGGAATATTCCTTACACTTTTGAAGACTCTCTTCCATTAGATTCAAAATGTGAGAATGTGATGTGGAAATTATGAACTCGGAAATAACGAAGAGAAGAAAATTTTAAAAGGATCATTTAATAGCCTTAGAGATTAAATATGATAATATATCTGAAAAACAAGAGGATGATGCTATATAAAAAGAATATTCAGAAAAAGAGTCCTGGGAAATTAAAATATATGATGATAGTTTTCTCACACAATACAGGCACAAATCAATGATCAATGTACCAAGGCTATGCTCAGACATCCTTATCACCATCTCCCTTCAACAGGCTGCTAGATAAACCACCTTTCATTATACCAATGAGCTGCCTAGATTCTACTGACAACTGTGGATACAAAGTACATTCTTCTCAGTTGTTAAAAACAAATTAATAAAAATTTGAAATATGATACTATTATTGAAAAAAATCTCTTAGTAAGTTGAAAGACAAATATGAATAAATCCTATCAAAAGTAAAAAAGGGCAAAGGGATGAATGCTAGAAGAGAAATTATATATGTATGATTAATCCAATATTAACATGATAAAAATAGAAGACTGATAAATAGAGAAGACAGAAACAAGTCGTCAAAGAAATAATAAAAGAAAAACTCTTAGAATTGAAGGACAGGAGTGTTTATAGTAAAAGGTACTACCACTGAGAGCACAGCAAAAATAAATTTTAAAGACCCACAGGAAGGCACATTTTCATTGTCTCTGATGCTAAGTTCTTAGAATCACAGGGCTTGGAAGAAAGTAAAAATCCAAGTGTAGCAGTACTGAAGGGTCTTGCCCAGACTCTGAAGTGCAAAGCCAAACAATGCCCTGCTTTCATAACACATATTGCTCTTCAACAAAGCTAAAAAGATTTAAGCATTTTAAAATCTTTTTAAAAAATCATTTTAAAAGATATTTTGAGGAATTCTATAGAGACCACTCTCATAAATATGGAAACCAAGATTCCCTGATCTAAATGAGACTAGAAGGCAGAGGAGCTGATTCATAAAGCTTACCAGGAAAATAGCCTTGATAGTGAGGGCCTGCCTGACTGTATATAATCACAGAAAACTACATGTGACTAATGCATCTCTCAATATGACTTCTTAATGCTCTAAAATTATCTCAATAAAAGACTGAATATAAATTTTTATGACTGCTACAATTGTGTGAAAGATGTATCTGTAGTATGGCCGAGCACAAAAATCTATAAAATCAAAATAACAAGTTTTGGTAGTATCTTTCTATTGATGATGCTTTTATTCATCAGATTTTTCTTAATATTGCTAGTTTGGCAACCAAAAATTAAATTCCTTTTCTTTTTCCTTTAAAACAATTGGTCCCAAGTACAAAATGATAACTTTAATTCATTTTGATTATTCTCGAGACATATTCCAAGATAATTTTGTGAAGATCTAAGTGTTCCATTTAGTATTAGGAGAAGTAAAATGTTAAGGGATGTGTAAGCTCTATAAAGTTGAACAGAATAGCATTTGAATGGCAGGATATAATTACAGATCACTAAGAATACGGTACAAAATGTACCCAACCCCACCTCTTCATCCTTAGCTAAGAGCAGTGCTCCAGCAGTATGTGAGATTAATAAAATGACAAAAGAAATACTAATTCTGGAAGAACCAAATCTCCCTAGTTAGATTTATCAGACCTATAAGAATTATTGCTAAAATTAATAAGGTCTATATTAACCATAAAGAATTAGAACCTGTACTACATGTGTGTGATTTAATCGAAACCCGTCTATTTTCATTTTATGATTTTCCAAGAATGTGTGTCCAAATGCTCCATCTAAACTTATGAGACCCTGATAGGTAAATGCCGTATCCTGTATATCTTTCTGTTTTAGTTCAAGTTTCCCCTCAACAAGGTCTGGGGACAGGTCGTTTATTTGGGATGCGATTCTCGGAAGCAGAAATGAGAGAATAAAGCAAGAAAGGAGGAAAAATATTTAAAGGGCACATATCTCAAAGTCACTATTAGGTAATAAGAGACCTGGCTGAAACTAGAGGTGGTCCAAGGGGATATGATATGGGGCACTGAAAGCATCTGCTATACTCATACCTAGAATCGTGCCCCACACTCCAAAGACTCTCAGTAAAAGTTTCCAAGTCATTGAATCTCTTCCAGTGACCCTCAAAACTTCCTGCTCCCGAGAGTGATGTCGTCAAAGATCATCTGAGAACTTGTACATTGCCTTTTACAACTACATTCCAGGACCTAATTTCATTTTGTAAGTTCCATGTGTCTCCGTAGCAAACAAATGAAGCTTTTTCATGAGCGCTTAAGCTAAGGGGATATTTATTATGAGGCTATGGGAATATCTCATGAATTCCAACATGACTTTTAGGCTGGAAATCTGAAGGCAGCCCTCTTCTCCGCATGCTAGTCTCGTCTCTCTGCAGAGTTTAAAATGAACCATCTCTACGTCTGCGTCTCCATTCCTTCCCTGCAAATAGGCCATAGGTACTATTTTTCTAGATTCCATATATACGGATTAATATACAATATTTGTTTTTCTCTTTCTGACTTACTTCACTGTATAATAGGCTCTGGGTTCATCCACCTCACTACAACTGACTGAAATTCATTCTTTTTTGACGGCTGAGTAAAATTCTATTGTATATATGTACCATATATTCTTTATCCATTCATCTGTTGGTGGATATCTAGATTGCTTCCATGTCCTGCCTATTGCAAATAGTGCTGCAACCAACACTGGGGTACATGTGTCTTTTTAAATTGTGGTTTTCTCAGGGTATATGCCCAGTAGGGGGATGTGTGTGTCTGCTCGGTCATGTCCGACTCTTTGCAGCCCCATGGACTGTAGCCTGCCAGACTCCTCTGCCCATGGGATTTTCCAGGCAAGAATACTGGAGTGGGGTTTCAGTTACTACTCTAGGGGATCTTCCTGACCCAGGGATCGAAGCCACATCTCTAGCATCTCCTGCATTGGCAGGTGGATTCTTTACCACTAGCGCCACCTGGGAAGCCCAGAGGTGGGATGGGGAGATAAATCTATATATATATATTTATAATTATGGCTTATTCATGTTGTTGCATGGCAGAAACCAACACAACATTGTAAAACAATTTTCCTCCAATTAAAAATGCATTTAAAAATGAAAAGAAAATTTAATCGCTCTTATAAAAAAAAAAAAAAGAAACATCATGTTGAGTGGATCTGTGGGTCAGTCATCCAGTGCTCATTGCCTGTGTTGAGGTGGTACTGTCAGTGATTCAGAGATTGGAGACATGACCCTGGACCTTAAAAAGCTTAGAATTTTGCTAAGAAAGCAAAGCATATAAAGAATAATCTACACACAACTAAAGACCAAATGACTGCTACTATGTAAGTATCACAGAAATCTAAAAAAGGCTACACCGTGGTGGTTGGGATGGTTGGCCAAGGTTCCATGGAGGAGGTGAGGGGGGTTGCCAAAGAGATATGAAATTTAGAAAAGTAGAGAGGAAAAGAGGGGACTACAAGGACAAAATGAGCAAGCAAAGGACCAGAAGAAAGAATGCATCCAGTCCATTTCCAAGAAATGACTTGACCAGTGGCAAGGGTGACTATCCATACTGATTAACTAACTCTTTACTGAATGCTGGTCAGGGTGGTAAACCAGAACCTATTGGGATTATGAAAACATCTTCCAATTCTTTCCAAATTACAATTGCACAAGATCTCTTACCCTCTTACCTAATCACAACCATAATCAATTTTACTGGGATCAAGGAACACTTAAAATTCAGTCACCAGAAAACCATACACAAAAAAAGTGGTTTTCTTTTCCAAGAAATTTTGACAGGTAGGTATTTTTCCATAGAACTTAGAGACATGGACTATATTATATTAGTATGAAACCTCATAATCTATTTTTACATTTCAAGCTTCAAATGATTTCCTTTGAGTTAGAAGCAAAACTGAAAGTGACACTAATTCTTAATTTATCTAGTTTTTAACCTCCCCATTCCTTAGGAAATAGCACATCCTTGACTTAAATCCATAACCTATAAAATTATTACATTACTCAATGATTAGTTATCACCACCTAAACATTACTTTAATACTTAATATAGCAGTTATTTTCATCACACTGCTATATAAAAACCCTCACAGAATATTTTCAAAGTTAAAAAAAGAAATTTTTTTTATTGGGTTGGCCAAAAAGTTCATTCAGGTTTTTCTATACGACACTATGGAAAAACCCAAACAAACTTTTTGGCCATCCCAATAATATTGTATCTTAATCAGGTGATTATTTCTTAGTTTTCTTCCTTCTATGTATTTGTTAGGTAGGAGCTACAGCCTTAGCCTTGTAGAATTGGTTCTTCTTTGAACTCTCTTTTTTTCCTGGAGTAACATATTGCTGGACTTTTCCCACACAAAAGTTTATCCTAGTTTTGCTTATGTTTTCCAAACTTCTCTGTGCCAGGACACCTCCATCCCCTACATAGTCCCCATCTTGGTTTGGAGACAGGTTTTGTTTGCTTTCCCATTGCACAACCTTTGCTTATCCAGCAATATAACTTAAAAAAATAGTAAGAAGACCTATATTGGGCATAAGTCAAATGATAAACAAAAAGCAACTCTAAATGGCAATAGCATGCAGAAGAGATGAGTTATCCTGAAGCACATAAGATTTCAATATATCCCATCTGTCAATAATGTAACATTAAAGCATGCTGCATGGTAGTAACGCCTGAGAAAGCAGTTTTAATTACTGATTTTCAAGGCTAAATGAGATAAATTCTGTCCTTTGAAATGATTTATTAATTTTTTTGGCAGTGGGGAGCATACAACTAATATCTGCCCAACATGTAAAGCAAACACCTCAAACTGAAGGAATAATTCTCCCTAATAGCCAGATAGTGTCACCAACTTGTGACAAGTCCAATTACAGTGAAGTTCTACTACGCTTCTCAATATCATGACCAAAAGAAGAGGGACCAAAGTTCCAGAAGTTGCAGCTGGAATCACAAGAGTTTTAGAAAGGTGACAAGTTCCTACAGGGTTGGAAAAGAAAAAGTGCTTAAATGCTTAGGCTCCTTGTCCACAATCCTTGGGACAAGAGGGAAAATTCAGGTATGGCCCTGTCTCTGAGTCTGTCCTGTTTCCTGCATCCCATCCGTCCCTGCATTCCAGCAGCAACTCAACACTTACTCAACTTTTCTCTGATTTTGTAACCTGATTCTGTGACTGCTCTGGCCTTGTAACCAAACAAGAGGGTAAGAGTCAGGAAGGCTAGGGATTCCCAAGGGAAGGAAATAGACTGCAAGTGTCAGGCTTTTTTTTTTTTTTTTTTTTTTTTTTTGTTTTCTTCCTTATACAAAATTAAAAGGAGGTTTCTTTTAAAATTCCGTGTTGCCACAACACCCCCTGGTTCCACCGGAACTTAACTTTTCTCAAACCTTGAACTAACCAATGCGTTTTTCTTATGGAAATGTTCTCTTAAGCTATGTTAATGAAACTATCTACTTGCTTGGAAACCTGCCTTTCAAGATTCATGTCAATTGTTTTATGGCCCAGGATGACTCACTTTGTGCCAATGCTATCTCAAAATGCATGTTGTGGGTGAGGGGCCTGGTGCCACTCTCTGTTTTGAGATATTTCTCAAAATTAGAGAAAGCTCTAATTAGCAGCTTGCTAATAGGTATATAGCTCGTTGCTAAAACTAGCACGGGGGCACTCTCTCTGCCCCCTTCTGATATCTATGTAAGAAGCTTTCTCTATCCCTTTTATACTTTAATAAAACATTATTACACAAGAGCTTTGAGCCATCAGGCCTCATCACTGGCCCCGAGATTGAATTCCTCTCCTCTGGAGGCCAAGAATCCCAGTGTCATCACAGCTCATAGTGACCTTTCACAAACACACACTTTTTGATCTCAGTTCTGCAAACTGGATACCTGTCTTTGCCACTCCTTTCCCCACCCTGCCCATCTTTCCTCCAGGAATGGTGTCAGATTATAACCCCTGAGCTTTCCACTAACTGGCCGTGCAATCTGGGGTGAATCATTTAGCCAGCTTGAACCTCAATTTTCTTATTTGCAAAATGAGGGGTTTGGATGAGATGGTTTCAAAGATGCTTTTGAATTCTAAAATACCACTGCCTTGCTGTCAGGCTGCTGAAGACTATGGCCTGTCCCTGATCAGTTCTTTGTCTTTAAAAAGGGTGAATAGCAATTAAACGCACTGAAAAAACATGTTAGAACACAACATCCTTTGTAAAATACATGCTTTCCTGTCAGTTGGACCCTAAAAGCAACTGTAATTTTTTTTTAATTAATCCTTCCTGGTCCAGAATTGGACCAGCTACAGAATAAAACCTTGTATCATACTCTCAGATAGAGTATATACAGCCAGTGTTACTGCAAATAATAAAACCAACACTGGCTAATTTATACAGAAAAGAAATTTATCTGAAAGATACCTGATACCTCAAAGAACTTCAGGAAAAGTGAGGAATCAGCCTTGGAAATAGGAACTCGGGGCTGTGTTGCACAATCAGGATTTCACCAGAGGGTCAGTAAGTATAGGGTGCTGGCCCCAGCGTCTCTTCCCTGAACACCTGTCACCATCCACCTGTCAGGGGAGTGTCATCTCCTCGGTTCTGTCTCGTCACAACAAAGATCTGAAGCAACAGACGTTAAAGCCCTCGGCGCGTCACAGCTCTCGGACAGTCCGTGTTAGAGTTCTTGGACAGATCAGTTTTATTTAGAAAATAAAAGGAAAATACATCCTCGAGGCGTGAGGGCACGCCAACCCAAAAGGCGTGAAGAGGAGAGAGAGAGAGAACAAGCGCACACAGGAGAGAGAGAGACCCTCGGCCCTTTGGCTCCTCTTTTTACAGGTATTTTCCTCCCCCTGGGCCTGCCCTGTGTAAACCAGCCTAGCCAGGAGTGCCATTTGTTTTACCTGAGGTCCTCACTCTGGTTCTCGGACCTTCCTTTGTTCTATTTTCTCGGGCTTTTCCCTTCCTTGTCTTTTAGCCACCGCCATTTTGGACTCCTGTTTCCTATTCTAAACACCTAACACACCCAAGACTCAAGTCCATCCAGCCACTAAGAATGATCTACGGCTGTCTCTAGCCTTATTATTACTCCTTGAAGACTCAAAGTCTCACCAAAGAGCCTCTGATTGGCTGAGCCCTGGCCAAATGTCCACACACAGGTCTAAGGTGTCCAAAGGGGGATTACCTGCTTTGCTTCAGGTTCCAGAGTAGGAAGCCAGATCCTGGCCTCCACTCATCTTGGATCTGCCTAAACAGAAAAGGTGTTTGGATGCTAAACAACGCAAAATGCCACATAGCTTTCTCACTTATGATTATAAACGTAACACATCTTGAAGGCATATGTAAGAGGTTAATCATGTTTTGGAGAGGTTTACATCTGATCAATTATACCAGCATTACTTCGTCTCTTCACTGATTTACGTGAATCAGTAGTTGGTCCCGTAAATGAAAACATATTCATCAGTATGCTGACTAATTTATTGGGCTGGCTATTCATACTTACGTGGGTCCTCTACATGACAAAAGGAGTATTTGGAATGAAGAATGAGTCACCAGAAGGAAAAAAAAAAAAAAAAACACATCTTCATTCTGAATAGAGGCTGTCCATTGAGTTTTCAAGTAAAAATAATGCTGTCTGGTATTTAGTTCTCACCCAAAGTTCTTCACAGAGCTGATGTTAGTTTCCCTAAGATGTTGCACTGTCCTGGTTTAATAGATCAGTTGGAATGTCTGAGGTACCTGGGATCTATAATAGATGACACGTATTAGAAGAGACACTAGAGCTAGTCTCTTTCCAGAACAAATCCACTCAGACTCCGAAACAGTTCTTCCACCCAGAGAACAAGAAGGCAGGAAGGCTCGCACTGGACTGCTATCATTAAGTGGCACCCCTCCCAAGGCCAGCATAATAGAGGAGAGATTTGTCCACAAGCTCAAGGACTGAGAATATGTGGTAAGCTCAGAGAACTTGTCTGAGGAACTGCAGGGGATCAGCCTGTACGAGGCCTTTGGTTTTTGTCATGTTTTTAAGATATTCAGGGGCCAAGCAAAGAAAACCTCCTTAAAGAGAAATAAGCAGCCAGCAATCCAGAGTCCTTTATCTTGGAACACAAAGTACCTCCCTACACCAGTCCATCCTTTGTTCTTGTACAAAGAATGTAGTCATTATGAAACAGGTATGGATGCATGTAACAGACACCCTCAAATGACCAAGGCTGAAATAGACGAGAAGTATGTTTCTCTCCATTAAAAAGTCCCTCTGGTCTTCACTGATATTGCTATCTACTTGTCCTTCAGGTTTCAATGGAAACGTCGCCCCCTCTGAGAAACCATCCCTGATGCCACCTATGACAGTATTCTGCTCTCTGTTTCCTGAGCACCTTCGAACTCTCTATTAAAACAATGTGTTATAAGGGAACCCCCTGGCAGTCCAGTGGTTGGGACTCTGTGCTGTCACTGTCAAGGGCCTAGTTCAATCCCTGGTCAAGGAACTAAGATCCTGCAGGCAGCATGGCCAAAACAAACAAACAAAAAACCCCCAAAATGTGTTATGGATTTCAGTTTTTTCCCACATAAAAATTAGCAACACAAAGGTAGGGGCTGTGTTTATCTTGCTCATCATCTTATCTCCACAGAGCCACCTCCTACCTGCATATCACAGGTACTTATTTGATGTACCAAATATACCTTTCTTGAAAGTTCTTGAGGTTAGCAGGAATTGAATACTTCTCGTTTATCATACATAGGACTATTGCTCAGAAGATTTAAAAAATAGCAAATAGTATTAAAAAAAACAACAACAGGGAAATAGGAACCATTTATGTCCCCAGCACAACAGCAGATTTGGAAAAGAGCAAAAATGTGTATCCCCATTTGAAAGACCTCAGCTTATACAGCAGGGGCTGACAAACTTTATCTATAAAGTGACAGTAAATATTTTTGGCTTTGCTGGCCATATGATCACTGCTGCAACTACCCAGCTCTGCCCTGGGAGGAGGAAAGCAGCCACAACCCAAGTATAAACTTGGGTGTGATTCCTGGGTTCCAATGGGACTTTGTTTATGAACACCGAAATGTGACTTTCATGTCATCTCATATGTCATGAAATAATCATCTTTTGATTGTCTCCAACTATCAAAAAATGAGAAAGCAGAGGACTTGGCTTGCCAACTCAGCTTGTCTGGTTTGCCAACCTCAGAGAGTACACTTAGGGTTAGGGTTAGGGTTAGGGCTTGCCCTAGGTTAGGACTCGGCTTGCCAAACTTGGCTTGTCTGGTTTGCCAACCTCAGAGAGTACACTTCTGTTCATTTCTTTAGCTGCACTCTACCTGTTCAGTGCAATTCACACTGATAAGCACCTACCATGTGCCCAGCTCTGGGCCAGGGGCTCAAGAGAGGCAGAGATGGTTAAGACCTGCTTTCTGCATCCAAGGGCATACAACATGGACCCAATAACTGTGACATAAGACTGGGGGTGTTGGTCCCCTGGAGAAGCAGCTGTTGGAGGAAAGTATTTCATGACCAGGTGGCATCTGAGAGGCGAGTCATGGGCCAGGCACCCAGGAACCAGCAGCTCTGTCTGGCTGTGGCTTCAGATGAATCCCTCAGGGGATCTTGGGCAGTCAGCCTGGGAGGAGCTGTGTCAGGTTGTGTGAGGAACCCTCAGGGTCCAGCATAAAGGTTAGTCTAGTGGGAAACTGAGAACCAATGCGGACGATTAAACTGGTAGTAATCAGGTTATTCGTTTTCTGGATGTTCTAACTTTCAAATAATGAAAAAGTGATCTCTGAAGCTATTTGATCCCCCTTTCTGTTACTAATTTACCAAATATTTCACCTGACAAACCCTCCTGGGAAAAACACATGGAGTTCAAGGATGCCTAGGAGGCAAAAATGCCATCAGTGTCCACCAGGAAAGAGGGTTAGTGTTTTCCCAGGAGCCAGGGTTTATAAAAGGAGTCATTGTACAATAAAATACAATATAAAATGAGGATAAAATGATAATTTCAAATATTCATTAGATTTTGGGGAAAACTCTGAGCTATTATACAAGCCCCTCCCTTGCTCCATACTAATGAAGAAACCCCCATTTTGTCCCCAAGAAGAAAATTACTCTATATTAGACTGTCTTTTTCCTTTTGGCTTTGAAATGGGAGTCTTGTTGGAAACCATGAATAGGAAAATAATAAATCATCTTTTCATACCAACATAAAATACAGAAAGCGGGAAAAATCAACTCAAGTTACAAAGATGGAAACTGAATTCTGCTTCAATTGTATAAAAAGTCACCTTCCTCATGCAGCCAAAAATTCAGAGCGAGTCTCCTGGCATGCCCTCTATTAAAAGATACCATCTCAGGACATAAGATGCTCGGGAAATGAAAGTGACATTAATCTGCAGGCAGTGACCATCTCCTTCACTCTGACACACAATCTGATAAGAGATGAAGAGTCCAATTGCTGGCACCCAGATGCACTGTCTTGGCCAGAGACTCAGGCAAAATGCCACAGCTCTGCCTTCTGTTCAAGAATTCACCCAGGGGACTTCCCTGGTGGCCCAGTGCCTAAGACTCCATGCTCCCAAAGCAGGGGGCCAAGGTTTGATCCCGGTCAGGAAACTAGATCTCACATGCCACAACTAAAGATCCTGGATGCCACAACTAAGACCTGGCACAGCCAAATAAATAAATAACATTTTTTAAAAAGGAGTTCACCTAGCTGCTCCTTTCTGTCAGTTTTATTCATCACCTTTCTCCTTTCCCTGGGCATAGGATTAGTGAATAAGGGAGTCACATGCGCTGGTTGAGCGCCAATCAGTGATGAATTGGCACAAAGTACAGTGGTGCAATATCAACATTTCTAATTAATGAATTAATTTTTATTTTAATTTTTTCAATAAGTATTACATTTATATGGGTCAAATTTCAACAACTATAAATAGATAAGGAATCAGATTTGATTTAGGTCATATCTGAATGGTAGTGGTTTTCCCTACTTTCTTCAATTTAAACCTGAGTTTTGCAACAAGGAGCTCATAATCTGAGTGCCAAAGAACTGATGCTTTCAAATTGTGGTGCTGGAGAAGACTCTTGAGAGTCCCTTGGACAGCAAGGAGATCAACAAACCAGTCAATCCATTGGAAGGACTGATGCTGAAGCTGAAGCGCCAATACTTTGGCCATCTGATGTGAAGAGCTGACTCACTGGAAAAGACCCTGATGCTGGGAAATATTGAGGGCAGGAGAAGGGGGTGACAGATGATGAGATGGTTGGATGGCATCAGTGACTCAATGAAGAGGAGTCTGAGCAAACTCCTGGAGATAGTGCAGGACAGGGAAGCCTGACACGCTGCGGTCCACAGAATCACAAAGGGTCAGACATGACTGAGTGAATGAACAACAACATGGAGTCAGAATAAAACTAAACAAAACATAATTCTCTCCCACTACTAATACCCAACCTCTCAGTTCCCCCCTCTACAGGTAGCCTAAATATCCTTCTAGAAATATTTTATGCATATTATTAGTAAATACATTTTCACGGATACTATTTTAAATTATGGGAATAATTTATTAGTTGAGGTAAAATGCTGGAATGAATATGCAATATCCAAAATGCAATAGTTCAAACAAAACAGGAATTTCTTTCTCTCTCATCTAACAGTCCAGGGTCAGTGGGAGGCTCTGTACCATGAAGTCATTCAGGGATCCAGGCTTCCTATCAGCTCTGCTGTCTTCATGAAGTAGCTCTAATCATTGCTCTTCCTGCCATCAGATGGGAGAAGGCACAAAGGCAAGAGGCCAGGGGTTTTCCTTCAAGCACACTTCACTTCTGCTCATTCTCTACTGGCAAAAGCTTAGTCACACGGCAATATCAGCTGCAAGGGAAGCCAGGAAATGGAGCTATAGCCTAGCTTCAGCTCTGCCACAACTCGTGCAATTATGTCTTATTACTTTAAGGAGTCTAGCCCCTACCCCACTCTGTATAAATCACCTTACAATGCTTTTCCAAACTGTTGCCAAGCACCTATGCCCAGTGAGGACAGCAACCATTCCCTTAATCCTCCAAAGTACAGCTAATATTAGATTATAATGTTCAATAGACTGTTATTACAAAAGAGAATCGCCATGCAGGAGAGCCATGCTTAATGGTGGGCCCTACTAACTGTCCATCCAGTGAATACTTTTCCCTTTTAATATATTTAAAAAACACTTTAGGGGCACCAGTTTGATCCTTGGTCCAAGAAAATTCCCCATGCCATGGGTTAACTAAGCCCATGCACCACAACTACTGAGCCTCTGCTCTAAAGCCCTTCAGCCACAAATGCTGAAGCCCATGAACCCTAGAGCCCATGCTCCACAAGAAGAGAGACCACTACAGTGAGAAGCCCAGGCACTGCAACTAGAGAGTAGCCCCCACTCACTGAACCTAGAGAAAGCCTGCACACAGCAATGGAGACCCAGTGTAGCCAAAAACAACTAAATACATAAAATCATTTTAAAAAGACACTTTAATGGTGCTATGTTCTGTGTGCTTTATAAAAAAATTAAATCATTGAATCTTCATAATAACCCTCTGAAATAGGCACGGTTATGGTCCAGTGCACAGTTTACAGATGAGAAAACTAGAACACAAAGAGGTTAAGTAATTGTCCAGGCCACAGCTAGAAACCTAAGCTAGTTTGCTGAACTTGGTAAGAAAAAAAAAAAAAAAATTTTTTTTTTTTGCTTCCCTTATAGTAGAGGTATGATCCAATTCAAGCTAGTAAATGTAAGGGGAAATCATTGGGGCAGGCACCAAGGAAAACTATTGTTGTATTGAGAAAATAAACAAACAAAAGGGAGAGATACAGGTGGCATACATCTTTGGTTCTTTGACCCTTACCTTTCTTCTGGTCTAGAATTTGGACATGATGCTTGGAAGTTATGCAGCCATTTTGTGGTCATGAGATGAAAACTGAAGCTGAAATAAGAAGAAAGAAGGAAACAGTCTTAGACTTCTTTTTTATGTGAAAAAAAAAAAAATATATATATATATATAGCCTGATTTGTATGAGATAAGAATTGGGCCCAAAGCTATCTTTACTGGTATTTAAATCTAGATCATGGTTTGATTGCCCCAAAGTCCCTAGGTCAATTATCCCTTTTTTAAGGGTTCCCCAGTTAGCCTCTTCTTTATCATGCCTGCCCTGGATCCTCTTCTCAGAGTCCAACGCTCATTCTCTCTACGTCAGGCTCCAATACCAACTCTACCTCCAATGCGGTCAACCTTTCCCATCATAATGCACAGCCTCTCCTCATGGTCCTGAACTTCTAACTTGCATAATAGGGTTTTGCCCCTACCCACTTAGGTTCTGGGGAAGTAGTCCTGAAACTGGGTGACCCCTTTGCACTGCTGCCCCTGCAGTTGTATTTGCTAAGTCATTTACAAAGTCCAAGAAAAGAATCACAGACATCTAAAATTTGGAAAATTCCAGCCTTTTTATAATGTCATAGAAGCCAATATGCAGAAAGACCCGCTCAACCCCAAAGGGCTCAATTTGCAATCTACAAGTACCATATTAAACATTCATCTGCTCCTTATGGAGCAGATACAGAGGCCCAGCTCCTACCCCCAGGGAAGAGACAGCCTGGCTTAAGGACCAAGGATTGGACAGAAAGCACATTTAACCGGTCACCTGGTAAAACAGAAGGGAAGGAGGCAGGGCACAACCTTTAAAAAGAATAACCCAGCCCTTGGGGATGCAATGTAACTAATTAAAAGATCTGGATTCCAGTGAACCTTGAGCCTCATTATACACTCATTGTAACACACTAGCATGCGGTAAATGACACACCCATAGGGGCCATGACAGTTCCGGGAAAGAGGTCAAAAAGTGGGCGGTGGCCCCAATCCTGGAAAGCCCCATCCCTTCTCCAAAATAGTTGGACTTCTCCTCCCACTCATTAGCCAATGAAATTACCAAGCCCATAAAAACTAACCACCCCATATATCCGGGCCTCTCATCTTCCAAGAGGACCCACACTCTGTGGAGTGTTTCTCTCTCAATAAATCTACTTCTTAACTATCATTTTGCCTCGCACCAAATTCTTTCTGTGCTGAAACATAAAGAACCTGAGCTTCAGTAAGTCCTGAGACCAGGTGTGTGATTTCAATTAACAGACAGTGGGTTCAAGTCCCATCTGAGTCGTGCTATTTCACTGGTAACCTTCAAAGACCATGGTGAGGCTCTCCTCTTGTGACCTCTTTTCTTTCCTCCCATCAGGTAGGGCACAGTGTGTGGCACCTGTCTGTGGACAGCCAGGGCTTTGGGAGACTAAACACATCCAGGTCTAAGGCTCATGGATTTCAAGCATGAACTCTGAAATGGAGCTGTTAGCCCGAACTTCTTATGTTTTTAGCACATCAGAAGCATTTTTTTCCCCCCAGAACAGGAAAGCAATTTTCTCCAAAAATGAATCAGAACACTGCTGGCAGCTTGGAAACAGCAGCCTTTCTCCACTTTAAGCTGTTAAGGTTTAGAAAATGTTAGGGAATGCTCAGCCAGGGGCCTCCCTGTGTGCTAGGACAGTGTGGGCAAAGAGGGCAACTCGAAGACAGGGGTGGAAAGGAACCAGGGGGGAGAAAATGATAAACAGAGGAAGCAAAACAAGCTCTGTTTTGCTCAGTCTGACAAGAAGCTTAGCTTAATGTCTTCCTACAGCCTTTCCTGTCCCAAAGAGAACCCTCCCCCAAAGATTATATTCACTGTGTTTGAATCTTAAGTGAAAACAGCCTTGAAAAATGTATTTGCATCTCAAGAGCTGAAACTAAATATTTTTCCTGTATTGATGAGGAGGTCAGGGGCCACAGGATGTCAAGGACGGAAGAAGAGAGTTCCATGCTGCCTGAACTGGCATCAGAACGCCCCCACCACCCTCCTGGTGGGCCCAGCGGTCCCCTAGGCCCAGGAACCTGGGGATGCAGGCGGGGGCTTCTGGAGCCCCCCTCCCTGACTCCTCCATCTCCACAGCCAATCACACAGTGTCGCCTGCTCTGAGACACACCACTTCAGGCTTTCAGAAACTATGAATTGTTGGCTGTAAGATGGTTAATTTTATGTTATGTGAATTTTATCTCCAACATTTTTTTCCTTTAAAAAGTTCTTTTTTAAAAAACACGTGAACTGATGGGCAGAAAACATAGTCAAGGAAGGTTATCTGTTTAAATGCTAGCTCCCTCATCCATCCCCAATACAGGTTACCCCTCTCCCACCAATCATGGTTTGGCCCCTTGGTGCTAAAGCCTCATTCCACCACCGCTTCCCCTAATAGGGGAATATCCTATTAGGGGATATAGGGGGTATAGGTATATCACTAATATACCTACAGATACCTAAGATACCTATTAGGGTATCACTATTTCAAGTGTCTCCAGTGGGTACCTCTATCACTTCTTGTTCAATCAAACATAGACAGTATTTTCACCAGCCACACCCTGCTTTGTAAAGGGAGGCCCCCCCACCCCACTTTCTCCTAACTCCGTGCTCTGTCATCTGTATTTTAATTTTTGTATCATTAAAGTTGACAAAAGTTATTCTCTTCTGAAAGTATAAGTATTTTTTTCCTTTTTTTTTGCCACGCCACATGGCTTGTGGGATCTTCATTCCTCCACCAGGGGTTGAACTGGTACCCATGACAGCGAAAGTGCAGAGTCCTAATCACTAGACTGCCAGGGAATTCCCTGCCATTATATGAAGTCTTCTGTGCTGTGCCTTCACAGTTGAAAATCAAGTAAGTGTTCATACCACCCTAATTGCCCATATAATGTTTACTGCACAGTTTAATAACGGCTTTCTAAGAAAATTTCCCAGAACTGAACATGGGTTTCCAGATGTAAAGGGCTCGTGTGTGCACATGTGCTAAGTTGCTTCAGTCGTGTCCAACCTGTGGGACCCTATGGACTGCAGACTGCCAGGCTCCTCTATCCGTGGGATTTTCCAGGAAAGAACACTGGAGTGGGTTGCCCTGCCCTCCTCCAAGGGAATCCTCCCAAGCCAAGGATGGAACCCACTTCTCTCACATCTACTTGAATTGGCAGGTGGGTTTTCTACCACTAGCACCACCTAGGAAGCCCAGGTAAAGGGCTTACTAAGTGCCTAAAGTATTACATAAAAATATTAATAGACACAGATTAAGGCAAACAATAGTGAAATTTAAACCACTGTAGAAAAAATAAAAAGGGTAAATGCTGCATGTTTGTAAAGAGAGAGGGAAGGAAACATCCCCAGTGAAAGATTGCAAGTCAGAATGGCTTCAAATTTTCTCTTAATAACTCTGGGAACTAGAAGACAGAGAATGCCTGGCTTTTGAAGAACAATCATTTTCAACTTGGAATTTTTACACCCAGAAAAATTATCAAACAAGTGTTTGGGCAGAATAAAGACATTTTCAGATATGCAAGGACTCAAAAATTTACCTTCCATATATACTTTCTAGGAAGTTACTGGAGACATGTACCAACAAATAGAGGAAGTAAGTTAAGAAAAAGAAAGATATAGGACCATCCAGGAGAATCACAGAATCCTAGGGGGACAGCAAGCAGAAAGCAGTCAATTAAAATTTGAAAAGAGCGAAGTAAAAGTAGATATCAAAGACTTGACACTATCCTTGAGCGCTTGGAACAACTTAAGTAAGCAGCCAAGACAGAAAACTTTAAGGGGAGAGGGGCGTGGTGGAAAGGAAGACAAGAAGTCCAGGGGAAAAATAGCTGTTCAAGAAAGGAAATAGTTATGAATAATGATGATGAGTATGATGATGATAACCATGGGATTTTTAACTCAAAATGGCAGAATAAGCACACATCTCCTCTCTGTCTTGAGATCTGAATTAAATAGATAGTAAGTGAATTATAAACCACTATTATGAGGAGAACTGGAGGGGTTCCATCAGTAGACCAAAGTGTTCAGCTTATTTCTAAGAGGCAGAAAATAGTTGGAAGGGTTCTGGATCAAGACGCTTATCAAACACAAGCATTTACTTTTACTTGTTCCTAAAACCCCACCAAAACATTATTAAGGGTATAAAACCACGAAGGCAATACGTTTCATACTCCAGATCATCCCACTTTATCACCCACAAAATACGATGTGTTTAATTTGGTTTGCACACCTTGGGTCAGTTCTGCCTCTCGGCTCTCATCACCTCAGGATCTCAGTGAATCTCACACAGCAGGGAGGTGGAGGAGTGCCAAGGACAACAGGAAGAACTGCAAGACTCATTCTGTTCTTAGTTCCATTCTTGAGGCTCCTTCAGTAAATTAGAGGGCCTCTCAGAGCCCTACTGGTCTCATCAGTAAAGTGGTGATTATAACATCTGTCCTATTTCCTTCAAGTTGCACTTGCTGAACTAAAATGAGACCAGGAGTAGGTAGAAACTATATGTTCTCATCCTCAAGCCTTGACTGTTGAAAGTCTTCACCTTTTACTATTCAAGTTATAATGAAGGCAGGACATGCTTGCCTAGATGAACAGACTCTTCTTCACCGCATCTCATCCTCACCTCACCTCACCTACTATGGGAAGTCAGTCCCCACAGTTCCACCATCAGCCCCAAAACAGGTCAGTCTGCATGGCTTGGAGGATGGACAGGGATATGGCATGGGCTGACGAGATCTTGACCACTGACAAGATCTTGACCACAGTGCAAAATATGATCAGTTCTCCATTGTTATCTTCTTGTTCCCAGATCGCGCAGAGGAGAGTCAGCCTTCCCCAACCTTTCACTCAGTGACGTACCCAGGCCCAGACTGTTGGGCCTACTGACCTGCACTCTCATTCCCTGTATGAAAGCCTCTTGCTTCAGACATGTTGGTGGTCCAGGACTGTGACGTTCTAGCATCAGCCTCCCTCTCCTGCCTACCAGCCCTGGCACAGGACCCAAGTCAACAGCACCAATCCTCCCAAGGTGAAGGGAGGTGTGAAGTGTATCCCAAGGCTTCACTGTCCTTCTTTCCCCCAGTCCAGCCTCTCTCCATCTGTTCAAATGTTTCAATACTCTGATGACAGGTAGAGTAGGCTGAAAAGTGCCTTCCCCAAAGAAGTGCACATCCTAATCCCTGAAATCTATGAATACGTTACAAAAGGAACTTTGCAAGATGTGATTAAACTAAAGATCTTGACATGGGAGATTATTCTGAATTATCTGAGTGGGCCCAGTATTATCACAAAAGTCCTTCTGAGAGTGAAGCAAGAGGACAGAAGGAAACACAGGAAGACAAAGCTATGTGACAATGGAAGTGGAGTTGAGGGAGAAACTGAGCTATGAAGGGAGTAAGTGACCACCAGCCAAGGAATGCAGGCAGCCTCTAGAAAGAGGAAAAGGCAAGGCAGTGGATTAGCCCTTACAGCAGTGGTCCCCAATCTTTTTGGCACCAGGGAATGGTTTCCTGGAAGACAATTTTTCCATGCACTGGGTTGAGGGGAATAGTTTTGGGATGATTCAAGCACATTACATTTACTGTGCACTTTATTTCTATTACATCAGCTCCACCTCAGATCATCAGGCATTAGATCCTGGAGGTTGGGAGCCCCTGCAGCAATAAGAAACTAATAAGATAGGAGTGAAAATTAGATCATTTACTTTGAAAAGCTATTTGGCAATATTTACAGAAGCTGAACATATGCCTATTTATGACTCACAATTCCACTCCTAGGTACATACCCAACCAGAAATGTGTATATATGTTCACCAAAGACATCTGCTGTAACATTCCTAGCAGCATTATCTGTAATAATTACCCCAATGTGTATCAGTAATAAGATGAGTGAACTGAGGGACATTCACACAGTGGAATACTATACAGCAAAAGGAAGGAGCAAGCTAGGGACTTCCCTGGCAGTCCAGTGGTTAAGACTCTTCACTTGCACTGCTTGTCAAAACTGAATAAATAAATAAAAGTATGAACAAGCTAAATCTACAGATAGTATGCACCTCCTCAACATAGTCTTAAGAGAGAAGCCAGAAACAGTATATTCTTTATGATTCCATTGCTATAAAGTGTAAATATAAGCCAAAGTATTCTATGCTGGTTGAAACCACTACCCTGCCCCCTAGAAGAAACAAGAGACAGTCTTCTGGAGAACTGGTAATAGTTTGTCTCTGGATGTTAATGATGCATTAGTGTAAGCAAAATCACTGAAACTGTGAAAAGCATACGTATTAAATACTATCAGTTTAGTTCTGTTCAGGTCAGTCCCTCAGTGGTGTCTGACTCTTCCTGACCCCATGGAAGCAGCCGGCCAGGCTTCCCTTGTCCATCACCAGCCCCATGAGCTTGCTCAAACTCACGTCCATGGAGTTGGTGATGCCATCCAACCATCTCATCCTCTGTCGTCCCCTTCTCCTCCTGCCTTCAATCTTTCCCAGCATCAGGGTCTTTTCCAAGTATCTACTATACACTAATAAAAACTTTTTTAATGGGGGAAAGGAGACCTGTGCCTTCATGCAAATTTGCCCAATCCCTTCCTGTGACTCTATGATTTCCGCAAACAAATGGATGCGGGCAACAAACGGATGCAGGCAACGGACAATCCAAACCTACGACTCCAGCTCCGTAAAGCTCAACTCTAGGTTAAAATAACCTGTGAACTTAACATATGCTTACTTAAGGGCCAATTTTAGCAGATTGTTTTTCTAAATAATCCGCTCAGAGTTAGGGCTACTTTCCCCCTTAAAGGACTCTAAACTACAAATTATTTTTAACCGACGTCATCTGAACAACCATAAGAGACAGTCACGGTCCTTTCTCCACCAGATGATTCCTGATAAATGAATTCAAATCATTGCTTCTTTTTAAATGTATCTCTTTTTAATTCCATAAAGGAGTTTCACATGTAAAATATACGTCAAGTAATATGTATTAATGTTTTGATAGCACTCGAATCAAGTTATAAAATCACAAAAACGAAAGAACAGCTGCTCCCACGAATACTTCAACCTGAAGTGAAATTCTGGCTTTACCAAAACGGGACAGGCACGGGAAAGGGGACGAGAGACCCGTGGGGGACAGACGCGTGGACCAGCCGTGCGTATAAGAACTAGAAGGAGGGATGCAGACATAGACAGGGGGAACCAAGAGCAGTTATGTAGGGGTGACCGACGCCCTGCAGTGGAAAAAACCCTGCCGCCCCTGCTCTGGGCCAAACCGCTGCAGCCAAAGCGCGGTGGCCGGGTTGGGGTGTGAGGACAGCGGGTGGAGGATACTCGAGGGGACAAAAGGCGGAGCTTCAGAGGCCACACTTCGGCCCCCGGGGCCGGAACAGACTTTGGCCCCGCCGCCCCCACCTGCAGCACAGCCCCGAACCCGCGCGTCACTCCCAGCGGAAACGAGGCGCAGCCCGGGCTTCTGGCGAAGTGCGCGCCTCCCTGCCCCCGCTCCGAGGCTTAGCAGCTCCCGGTCCGCTGCCCGCATCTCTCCGCCGAGCGAGGGCGCGAACAGGGCTGCACCTACCAGGATCTGAGACTCGAGCGGCGGTGCAGCCAGCGAACCAACATCCCAGCCTGGACGGCGCCCTGGGTCCACCGGCGCGAAGGGTCGGAGCGGAACCCGGGAGGCGGGAGGCGCCCCGCCGACTCGACAGCGCGTCGCAGGTCAGTGTGCGGCGCCCGCTGTGCGGGCTGCACTCAGGAAAACTTTGGTTTGCGTGTCGGCTGCCGGTAGGAGGGCGCGGAGAGCGCGCGGCCCGGGCCCAGGGCCTCCGGGCGCCCCGCCGGGTATACTTGGGCCCTGGGAGCCGGCATCTCCCGCGCCCTGACACTGAGGAGCCCTGGCGCCCACCGAGGGCCGCCGGAGTGCAGGGTCCTTTCCAGAGATAATGCCCCGCCGAGCCGGGCGCGCTCCGCAGAACCCTCACTCGCGCCTCCCGCAGTCCCCGCCCGTTCTTAGCGCGGGGGCTCTGCGGCGGCGCGGGCTCGGACCCCGGGGACGAGCGAGTTTCTCCTCCTTCTCTGGCTTGCAGCGCTGGGGAAGTGATGAGGGCAGCCGGCTGCCGCAGGATATCCGAGAGGATTCGGGCAGGGGCCTCGCGGGCGCGGGTCGGCGCCGCAGCAGGGGAACGGCGCGCGCTCGGCTGCCAGAGCGCGCGGGTCGGAGGGGCGGACTTTGGGCGCGTCTCCGCAGGTGCCTGCGGCCGCCTGGCTGTGGGAGGTGCGGGCCGGGCGCGGGCTAGCGGGGGCTACGGAGCCGTTTGCAGTCACTGTCTTCACAAATGCGAGTCACACACGGGCCGGCAGCCGGGCCCCCGGAGTCTGTTGGGGCCATACAGCTTTGGCACCAGGACCCCAGGCCCCTTGTCGGAGAACCGCGGTCCAGAGGTGCGCCTGGTCCCAGCAGAGGGGCAATGGCTTCTCCTCTCAGGCGTGCTATTTCCCAAAAGCAGAGCCGTGTCCCCCGGGCGGGCGGTACAGGGACCGCTCCGCAGCGACTCTGGTCAGAACCCCTTCTCGTGGATGGCCATCGCCTCAGCCTGCCAGCTGTGCCCTGGCTCGGAGCAGAGGCGACGAAACGCGCACCCCGCCCCCATTGGTGTCCCGACGCTGTCGCCCCAGTCACCTTCCTGTGCCCTTCTCCGACAGCTCCTCGGGCTCGCTCCCTCCCCGCTCTCGGGAAAAACTGAGGCAACAACTCCGTTCCGGAGGCCGCGAGGACTGTAAAGACGCCGCCAGAATCCTCGGCAGCCTGGAAATCTCATCACTTTGGTTCCCTGAGACTTGGAGGTATAGGTTTGCATGTCTTTATGTGTGTGTGCTGGGAAGGCGGGGTTGGGGGGTTGCGGGTTCTGCGGAGGGATGTCGGGGTGCAGCTTCCCCGGGGCCCAGCACCAGAGACCTGGGGTCGGCTGCAGTAAGTAGAAGTAACCAGCCCTTTGGGGGGTATGTGTGGGAAAGACAGCAAACCTTACCAGCTTGGGTCGTTTCTAAATATTTCTTACAAGCCCGGTGCCAGAGAACACTTTACCTGGCAAGTCATGACGTTCCCTGGGACAATCTCAGTGGCATCTTTTGTTCTGGCTTTGTCCCTTGCCTTGCATGGGGAAGGAGACACGTATTTTGCTGGTGTCAGGCAGACTTGCCTCATTCCAGGTGCAGCTGGCCTCCATGTCCTGGCCTGGGCTGCCCACTACAAGTATGGACTTTCTCAGACCTGTCTGGGAAGGGTAGGGCAGCAGACCTCCAGTACCTTGGCTGCTGTAACTCGAGGCTGTACTCTTCTCTGGACCTGTGGGCTCTCTTTGCCCACTCTGAGGCAGGGCAGTTCTCTCTGCCTTTTTGCTCCTGCAGCAGAGCTAAGCCTCAGATGCCCTGGAGGTGAAATGATGGAGACAGCCTGGTGGGGGAGCCTTAGGCAGGGACTGAGAGCTAATAGGAAGTGGCGCTGGGGGGCGAGTTTGTGGCAGATTTTTTCCAAGTGTGTACAAGAAGCACCCTTATGGGGAGTGGAGCCTGGGGTCTAATTAACAAGCTCTCCATGTGATTGTTAGGCCCATAGTAGGGGGAGGACCTGTTGGTTGTAGGCACCTTACCCCCCATTCTCAGACCCCCTAGCCCAGAGCACTTGCATTTAGTGATGTATGTTTAGAACCTGACATAATTGAATTCCTAAGTGGCAAATATATAAGGATCTTCTAAAATCCTCACAGTCATCGTCAGTAAATATTATCCCCACTTTAGAAATGGGGAAACAAAGGCTCAGAAAAGCAGCTTCTCCAGGGCTGGTAACTGGGGAGGAGACAGAGCCCCAGGCTTTGACACACAGCCTGCTGCCCCCTCTGAACATGCTCTGGTCCCCTGCAGGCAGCACAAAGACAGGGTAACCTGGGGCAAAGGTGAAGGACTGAGTTTCCAGCTTGAACCCCTTTTGTTAATTTCCACCCCCCACCCCTTGCTGCCCTGCCTCACCATGGCCAGATAAATATTAATTACTTTTAGGGTGGAAGCATAGATCCTATTTGGAGGTGGGCTAAGAGGCTCAAAGGAAAGTAAAATTTCTTCCTGAAAGACAGGAAAACTAAGGGTGGCTTGGGGAGAAAAATGCCACAGGAAAGACCAAGCCTATTATCTCCAAAATGACTTTTAAAGCACCTTGGCCCCTGTGGCAGTGTCAGATTGTGCGAGCTCAGTCACTTCAGCCGTGTCCGACTCTTTACGACCCTATGGTCCATAACCTGCCAGGCTCCTGTGTCCGTGGGGATTCTCCAGGCAAGAATATTGGAGTGAGTTGCCATGCCCTCCTGCAGGGGATCTTCCTGACCCAGGAATCGAACCCGCGTCTTCTGCATTACAGGCAGATTCTGTACCGCTGAGCCACCAGGGAAGCCCATAGATAACCACACAAATCAGGTACTCACAACAGAACTCTACTCTGTGGGAAGCTGGTATCCAAGAAGCAAGAAGACATAAGAGAAGGAACATGGGAACATCTATTAAGTCCTGGCGAGCAGGCGGATAAGAGAAGTGACTCTGAGAGTTCTCCGACCTTTCCCTCCTCAGCCACATCAATGGGGCAGACCTCAGCACAGAATGGGGCAGACCAGGTGAATGCCACAGCTCAACAGTGCTTGCAGGGCAATCTTTGTCCTGTGTGCATGAGTGCGTGTGTGTGTGCGAAAATGCACACACACAGGATTGCCCTGCGTAGAATCCACTCCTAACAGTTTACAGATTTATAATCAGTGAAACATGATTAACTGCACAAACACTGTGGGGATGTCTTCCTTAACAGGGAATTAAAAAACTAGGCTCCAAATGGGAGAGATGTGTGGAACAAATTATTGGTATTTATGTAGCTCTGAATAGCTTTGATTTCCTTTAGTAGGAACTGACAGCTGGCTGACAGAAAACTCATCCAAGGAGAGAAAAGACATAAGTGAAGTATGAAATTTTGAATAACATTTTCAGGTAACTTTGTATTTCCATTTAGAGTGGGTGTCTGGAGGGGCGAATGTGGTTATGATTTGAACGCTTCATTTATCTATAGAGATTTTTTAATAGGGCTCATAATTCTGAGATCCAGTGCCTTTTACTTCTTTCTCCTACCTCCCGGTCCCCTGGTGACAGGGCAGCGAGCTGGGAGTTGCACCATGTAGCCTGTAGACTCTCAGTTTCTCCCATCTTCAGCACGTGGCTTCCAAGGCTGGAGCCTTCCTGATCAATCTGTTTAGAGAACAAATCTTCATTTTCTTGCCTAGGAGAGTGGTTGTCTACTTGGGGGGGAGGGGTAAAGTTCTGGGGGTCCAGTTGTTCTATCCAACCATCCTGTCATGTTCAACTCTTGTGTCTCATTGCCAATTTCTGTGTCATTTGGAACCTCCATGTCCTAAGCTTCCGGGGTCCTGCTGGTAAGCTGGCTCCCTTCTCTCTCGGGCCATCTCCCTGGGGGACTTTATGTTGTAGCTTCTACTATGTTAAGGCAGTTAACCATGCCACCCCCACCTCTGTCTCCTCAGCGTGTTTGAAATTGGTCATCTGATGCTGTCCTTCTTTCAGTTTTCTTTGTTCTTCAGAATAGATATCTTTTTAAAAATAAACTAATTTTAGAGGGGCCTTGGGAGATGGAGACCATCCTGGTGACTCAGATGGTGGAGAATCTGCCCGCAATGCAGGAGACCTGGGTTCGATCACTGGGTTGGGAAGATCCCCTGGAGAAGATTGAGAGAGGTGGTAAAAGAGTAGACTAAATATGCCATGATGAATCACAAGCCTTGTTAAAGACAATTTAATTTTAAAATAAAAGCAATTTATCCAGCTGTTTAATAATTAATATCTTGTATTACTCATATCTTTAAAGCTGAAATTATTATATTTGGAATTATAAGGAAAATGCACTTAAAGGGGTATCTTATTCCATAGTTCACTTATTAGGTTCCATTTATGTTTATAAAACATTATTTACAGATTCTAGAAAAACAACATTTAAAATTTTTTATGTTATTTAACTAGCCTGTGAATTAGAGACATGGTGGGCTTCCCCAGTGGCTTAGATGGTAAAGAATCTGCCTGCAATACAGGAGACCCAGGTTAGATCCTTGGGTCTGGAAGATCCCCTGGAAAAGGAAATGGCAACCCACTCCAGTGTTCTTGCCTGGAGAATCCCTGTGGACAGAGGAGCCTGGTGGGCTACACTCGATGGGATTGCAAAGAGTCAGACACAACTGAGTGACAAACATTTTCACTTTTCACTGTAGAGACATGATAAAAATAAAAGATGGCTAAATTCTGAGATAAAAATTTTAAAAAGAACACAGTGAGTAGGAAGGATTACAGGAAAGTCTTTTTCCAGATGTTATCTGATTTCATCACCAGCCCCCTGGGGATGAATGTTTTATGATTGTCTTCCACTGATGGGGAACCCAAGACTCTGAGAGGCTGAAATATTTGACCAGGGCACACAGCTAGAAACTAGGAGAGTCAGGGTAGAAATCTGGGTCTACCTGACCTTCCGATTTTCTCCAGTTGAACAATCTATTTGGATTGCTATAAGCTAGATTATAGCAGAGCCTGACTGAGTGTGAATACTGTACTAGCGCTAGGTGCCCTTGGTGAGGATGTTTCAAAGGAAGTGACATAAGGCAGGAACATTTCTGAATCAGGATCGCTGTAGGCTGGAGAAGTGGTCTTCATCCCAGGCGGGGCTTGTGAAGAGTAAATTAGTCAAACTTCAGTATCAGCATTTTTGATGTGCAAATGGATGAGGTGAGAGAAAAGAATAGACTGAAAGAAGGTGAAGGCATGAAGACAAGGGGGTTATTCCAATAAAGTACTGATTACAAGATGAGACACTAGGAAACCAAATATATATACACATGGAGAATAAAGTACATGGTAACAGTTTTTTTCTGAAAAATTCAATGTTTAAACAGTTTCAGAATTTCTCTATTAAGTGTAAACAGTTTAAAAAGTGAGCAATCTGACATTTAAAATGGATAATCAACAAGGACCTACTGTATAGCACATGGAACTCTGCTCAGTGTTATGTGGCAGCCTGGATGGGAGGGGTGTTTGGGGGAGAATGGATACATGTATATATATGGCTAAGTCCTTTCTCATTGTTCGCCTGAAACTATCACAACATTGTTAATCGGCTGTACCCCAATACAAAATTAAAAATTAAAGAAAAAGAAAGTGATCAGTCCAGTAGGCTTAGAAGTCTTTATAATGAGCAAGTTAAGCCTTTGTTGTTTTGACAGCCTGCCAGGGCTCAGGGGCGGGGTCTGCCTACAGCTGCATGGTGGACATCTTTGCTAGCTGCCACCAGCTAGTCGTGCCACTTCCCAGCTTCTCTGAAGCCCTGGAGCCCACAGCATCTTCTTTTTCCACAGCACCATGGCAGAACCACTGCCCGGCTTAGGCATCCCAGCCAGCTCCCCTTCTTCTCCCAGTGAGACGGAAACTTCCCCTGTGGGAGGGAAAGTTATGGCAGGAAATGGCCAGGTTTAGCATTGTGAAGAAAGGTCTGTACATGAGGATAGGTGAAAAAATTTGAATGTTGTTCCAAAAGATTCTTTTAAAACTTAAAAAAAAAAAAAAAAGAAACAGGATTGGCTCCAATACTAGAAACTATATTTAATACTGAAATCTGGTATCTGGCAACGGGTTCTCATTTGAATATCTCTCAAATGCTACTTTGGTCAGAGGTGTTTTTACATGATTGATACTATTACCTCTTCTTGAATGGCAGTTACAGAGTAGTTTCTATATTTTATATTATGTTCCAGCTCATGTCTATAAGTCTTTTTGCTTTATTAAACCCATTTGTATATGAAAAATGCTAAAAGGTTTTTTTGTGATCACTGTCTGATGTGAACTCTTTTCAGATGTTTCACATTCTGAATAGACCTCTGAATTGGGCCCCAATCTGTCAGCCAACCATAAATTCCTTGGTTGCAGGTACATCTGGCTCTGGAATAGCTTTTTTAGAAGGTTGCACAGAGGACAAAATTAATGTATTTTATGTATTACTTTCATTGTATTTATAGATGCATATATTGAGTGGTTGTTCTTTGCTTAACATCATTAATGAAACTGAAGTGGAAATGAATAAGTATACCCTTTTGAATACTGCTTATAGGAGCTGACTAGTTGAAATACCTTGAAAGTCTAGGCATAAATACTATTGAAAACACCACAAAAAGTGATTTATGTTGTGAAAACTGAAACCTATATGGCCCTTTATAAATTTTAATTATGAGACATTCTTACATAAATGCTATGTTCTTTTTTGTATACATGTCCCACTTTACAATAGAGAATAGTAGTATCATCTAGAGGAGTATATGAAGTATATACTATTTGAAGAATAAAAATAAAATGGATACCTATATACACATCACACAGGTTGAGACACAGAACATCACATAAATCTTAAAAACCTCTCCGTGTCCCTCCCAAAGTGCATTATTCTCCTTATCCCCACTGAGAGGTCACTTGGTCTTGACTATTGTGTAGATCATTCCCTTTGCTTCTTTTTTCCCCAGTTTCCCACTTGTATATGATCCTTAAGTAGACTGTTTATTTTTTTAAAAACTGGGTAGCAAGCACAAATTAGTTGAATAAAAGAAGATCAATATTGCCAAAATATGGCAGACGTTCTCAGGAGTTGAACAATCTCTGGATCTCAGTTCAGCTCAGCATCCCTGAGTGTTTACAAGAGCCCTTCTGAGCAAGGTCATGAGTGAATCCTGGGAAACATGGGATTTACCATGACAGGGCTTCTGGCAGGCTACAGTGTAGACCAGATACTGGATATCCAAAGGCAATGGGTTTTGAGTCTTTCTCCTCCTAAACTCAGGGCTTCCTGGTGGCTCACACAGTAAAGAATCTGCCTATGGTACAGGAGACCCAGGTTCAATCCCTGGGTCAGGAAGATCCCCTAGAGAAGGGAATGGCTACACACTCCAGTATTCTTGCTTGGAGAATTCCATGGACAGGGGAGCCTGGCAGGCTATAGTCCATAGGGTCTCAAAGAGTCAGACATGACTGAGCAACTAACACACACACACACACACACACACACACACACACACCATGACTTATCCCCTGATCTCAGAGCAGGTCGAAGCAGAACATTTGAGCAGGGCTGAAATGAGTGTCATTGGTTGCCCCAGAAAGCAGAGCATGGAGGGGAGAGCAGAGATATGGTGAGGAAAAAGCAAGCCGGCTAAAGAACTGAGGTCAGGCTCACCTGGGCATTTGGTCCTCGGTTAACAAGATGGTAAAATGGCAGTATGATCTCAAAGAGGATACCTGTTCACATTCATTATCCTGGCACCTCACCATCTTCCTGGGGATTTTTGTTGCTTCTCCTCTGATGATCTCCAGATCTCGTTTCTTCTTTCTTGTTCCACCATTTCATCTTGATAGATCATACTCTTCAGTAGATTCTTGAAAGTGAATTGGGATTCAATTGAAAGTGAGTCCCAATTACTGACTAATGGTTTGGCTAGTAGAGAATTCTAACCTGGAAATCATTTATCCTTCAGATTCAAAAAAAAAAAAAAGATATCCGTCTGTTGTCTCTCATTGTTGTTGATATATCTGAATCCATGGTAATTCTAGATCCTCTACTAGGTAACTTATCCATTCCTCTCTCCTTACCTGCCTCCAGACTTGTGGAATCGTCTCTGTTCTCAGTGTTCTGGAAATTTACAACCATGTGCCATGGTCAGGGTCTGTCTTCATACAGTGTGCTGTGTTCTAATTGGGCCCTTTCAATTCAAGAACTTGTGTCCCTCACATCTAGAAAATTTTCTTGATCTTCTTCATCATTTCCCCTCCTGCTCACCCATTCCTCCACCCCCACTATTTTCTCTAGCAGGAACTTCTGTTAGTTGGATCTCGAATTTCCTGATCTAGTCCTCTAATTTTCTCGTTTTTTTCTTTCTATTCTTTTTGCTTGCCTGTGTTAGAGATTTTATCAACGTTATTATTCAACCCTTCTATTGAGTTTTGCAGTTTGTATCATGTTTTTATCTTTTGAGAGCTTTTTATGGCCTCTGAATATTCTTTTTAATAGACACGTATCCTTGTTTCATGGTTACAATATCTTATCCTTTTGAGGATAATGAGTTTTGGAAGCTTTCATTTTCTGGACTTCTCCAGGTTACATTTTCTATTTGTTCTGGTCTCTACCTTTAATGTAAGAGGCTTTTTTGTTTGCATGCTCATGATTAAAGGGCTTGGGTTAAAAAGCTAATGTGAAGCTTTGAGCACATGAGTGATGTTTATACCACCCTGTGGGATGATTTGGGTGGCATGTTGAGGAATCCCTGTGATCAGTACTCTAGGTATTTTCTCCGTGGTAGGTCACATTCTTGAGAGAAGCTTATTCAGTTTTCTTCTGAAGAATAAAGGTATGGCTGTCGTCCTTCCTGAAGCTGATTAGGGGGGCAATGCTGTGAGTCCTTTCATATTGATGGTCAGTAAGCATACCATTGTTGTTGTGGCACAGTGATAAAGAATCTGCTTGCATTGCAGGAGATGTGGATTTGCAAGCGTTCAATACCTGAATTGGGAAGATCCCTTGGAGAAGGAAATGGCAACCTGTTCCAGTATTCTTGCCTGAGAAATCCCATGGACAGAGAAGCCTGGCAGGCCACAGTCCATGAGGTCATAGAAGAGTCAGACACGACTTAGCGACTAAACAAGAAGCATGCAGTCACTTATTCTCCTGTTTTCTTGTCCTCAGATATACCCAGTGTTTCTCAGTCCAGAGACCCTCTGTTTCACCGTTTCTGGAGAATAAACTGGACATCTTTTGAGGTGGGAGATGACAGTCTTCTGTCTCCAAGTGGCTTGGAGTGGCGAAGTGTTTCTCAAACTTTAATGTGCATGCAAGTCACCTGGGGATCTTGTTGAACCATAGGCTCTGATTCAGTAGGTCTGGGGTTGGAACCTGAGATTTTGCACATTTAACAAGTTTCAGGTAGTGCTGCTGCTGCTGTTCCAAGGTAGGACCACCACACTTCTCGTAGCAAATCCCAGGGATCTAACTGCCTCTCTCACAGCCCTTCTCCTAACCCTCTAGGAGGACTGTACTCTCCTCTTGCTCCACTAGCTAGTTCTAGAGCCTCCAACTGCTGCCTCTTTCGAGGATTCTGTAGTGTACACGGGTTAGTTCTCAACTCTGCCACGATGACTCGAGACACAGCCTTTTCAGGTTGGCTGAGTCAGTTACCACTGGCTCATTTGCTTTCTGGCTTCCAAAATGTTCCTGTCATCTTCTGTCCTTTTCCTGCTATCTTTGTGAGTTTATGTCTTTCTGAAAAAAAAAAAAAATCTTTTAGGGGGTTTCAGGCAGGGTTAAAAATTAGATGTGGTTTGTTCTGCCATATCACCCTAACCATAATCACCTGCTAAAGTATTTTCCTAAAGTTGATTATGGTATTGGTATAGAGCCTGATGTGTGTTAAATAACTGTGCTAATTAAAGTCTTCAGGTCTTTGCATAAGGAGTGGTCTCTACTTCTCCATTCCCCCTTTTTCTGCCTGCCAAACTCTTTCGCAGTCGTCAAGGCCGAGCTCAAATGGCTGGTCTCTGTGAAGCCCCCATTCCGTCCTCACACTGTTAAAGTCTGTGTTCTCATGACTTTAACCCATAACCAGCTGCTTATTCCAAACAGCTGAATAAGCTCCTCAGGGCTGGGGCCTGTACCTTTATAGCTCAGTGCCCATCACAATATTAAGAGCTTATAGCTGTTTATCACTGAATTAACTTCTGTGCACATGTCTGTCCCTTTTTTCTTCACTTTCTTTCTGCTCTTCATCTCTTCTTTCTTTTAAGAAGTCATATTTATTATCTATTCTACTATCCAATAGAAACTCATGTCCAATATTCTTAATCTTAAAAGTAAATGAGTAGAATAAATAATCCTTCTCAGTTTATCAAAGCTACCACTTTAAATGAAATAGACTTAAATATTACATAAACTTTTATTTGCTTTTTATCCCTAGCTCCAAAGACTGTTGTAACACTAACATTTCCTTGGCTCTCAATAAAGATATAATTCTTACCACCTAATGAAATTATCTGTTGAGTGAGTTTGAATCTAAATGATTTAAATAAACATAAATCATTTTCCGTTTTAATGATAACAATGAAATGTTTACGAAGACTACATGTCTTCATTTGTTTTTAGCCTAGAAAACTCCTTTGGAGCAGCTGTCAAAATTTAACCCAATAGTACATTGCTAACCCCATAACCTAGTCAGTATATGATTTAAATAATGGAATCAAGCAAAATGCATAATCACATGCTCACCATTCCTATCTCAGTGTCAGACACGTCAATTATTTTAACATCTACTCCAGATATTTTTCATCCTTTGAAAGAAATATCAAAATGCCCCTCAAATTGGAAATCTAGATCTTAATTATATTATTTAATTGAAGAGCATGTTTAAGTAATACTAAGAAGTATTTTACATTAAGCTATCATAAACATGCTCTATTTTAGTTGATTCAGTTGCAGTTACACAGAAATTTGGCTTTTTTGCTTAAATTTGCATTTTAATATTATTTTTAAAATATTTTTTCCAAGTAGAAAATAAGATGATGACTATTTAGTTAATGTGGGATTTAGAGAAATACCAGGCTAGTGTTATGTCATAAATATTCAACGAAGATTTTAAAAGTAAATTTTAGTTTGAATGCCCCAAAGGTTGTTACTATTCTAAAATTATTTTGAATTTTGCAATTCACTATTTTGCTCTATATTTATTAAAGAACAGTCTTGTTTATGTCTTCTTTCTCTAGACATATTTCAGAAATTGTGAATAACAGCATGAATATAAATTGGGACATTGATTCCAACTAATCTTTTGTTCTTCATCTTCTTTGATAACCAGGTATTGATTCTGACTTTTGAAGATGGATGAATGTGTGGAAATTCCCAGTGATGGAAATTCCCTAATTAAAGCGGTCCACCAGAGCCGCCTTCGCCTTACAAGACTCTTGTTGGAAGGCGGCGCCTACATCAATGAGAGCAATGGCCGTGGGGAAACGCCTTTAATGATTGCTTGTAAGACCACACATGTTGATCACCAGGGTGTCAGTAAAGCCAAAATGGTTAAGTACCTGTTAGAAAACAATGCTGATCCCAACATACAGGACAAATCTGGGAAAACTGCCTTAATGCATGCTTGCTTAGAAAAAGCTGGTCCTGAAGTTGTTTCATTGCTCCTAAAGAGCGGGGCCGACCTCAGCTTGCAAGATCATTCTAGTTCCTCGGCCCTGGTTTATGCTATAAATTCAGAAGATAGAGAGACCCTGAAAGTTCTCCTTAGTGCTTGCAAGGCAAAGGGGAAAGAGGTCATTATCATAACAACAGCAAAATCGCCCTCTGGCAGGCACACCACCAAACAGTACTTAAATATGCCTCCTGGGGGTATGGATGGGTGTCATACCCCAGCCACCTGTGCCACTCCTTCAGAAATAGACTTAAAAACAGCCTCATCGCCACTTTCACATTCTTCTGAAACTGAAACAACACTTTTTGGCTTTAAAGATCCGGAGCCTGCAGGAAGCAGTGATGATACTGGGGATCTAGGCTCCCCTGTGAGGAAGCCTTGTCTGGCTCCTAACGGGCCCAAGCTCCCTCAGGCTCCTCACTGGATCAGAAGTCCTCTTTCATTAACGCACAGAGTGGCCTCCTTACAAGAGGAGCTCCAGGATATTACTCCAGAGGAAGAATTATTCTACAAAACCAACCGGCTAGCACTTTCCAAGCGATTCATTACTAGGCACCAAAGTATTGATGTAAAAGACACTGTGCATTTGCTAAGAGCCTTTGATCAGGCCAGCTCAAGAAAAATGTCATTTGACGAAGTAAATCATCAGTCATTTTTTTCGGAAGGAAATCAGCAATGCATTGACATCCCAGTGGATCAGGACCCAGACTCTAACCAGACAATATTTGCTTCCACCCTAAGAAGTATAGTTCAAAAAAGAAACTCAGGAGCAAATCACTACAGTTCTGATTCCCAGCTCTCAGCTGGTCTTACCCCTGCAGCTTCAGACGACGGCAAAGCGCTTATAGGAAAGAAAAAGATTCTCTCGCCATCTTCTTCCTTGTTATCAGGGTCCAAAGAATTGTTGGAGAATATCCCCCCAGGTCCCCTGAGCAGGAGAACTCATGCCCTTTTAGAAAGGCGTGGTTCAGGAGCTTTCCCTTTAGATCACAGCAGCACACAAACCAGACCAGGATTCCTGCCACCCTTAAATGTGAATCCTCACCTTCCCATGTCAGATATCAATGTCAGCAGCAAGATTTCCAGCCTTCTTTCTTGTGGTCAAAAAGTGCTTATGCCAACAGTTCCTGTTTTCCCCAAAGAGTTCAAAAGTAAAAAAATGTTGTTAAGGAGACAGTCATTGCAAACAGAACAAATTAAGCAGTTAGTTAATTTTTAAGACATGGCTAGAAAATACATTTTGTTCACATTTTATCAGAGAATTACTGAACTAGAAGATTGAAGAGTTCATCCTTTTAAATCTTTTAATTGGTTAGTTCATAATAGTTAGGGGTTATCAAAATGTACTGTGTACCATCATACTATGCACTGTAGATATACAAATAATAGATAATTTTTGAAAAGAGATTCTCTCAAAGTTAAAGCAATCTTTTTAAAAAACCTTCCATATTTAACAAACTTTGCATGGTCCAAGTTTTAATTTAAACAAAAATAAGCAAGCAAAGAAGGTTACATATGTTGGAAGATAACTTTAAAGTTTTCAATTTTGCCAAAATTTTATTAGGAAACGTTGTATTCAAATCAGTAATTTTTAAAAAAGCATTTCAAGATTGTAATTTGCCAGGATGCCAACATCATAAAAGAAAACATTAACAGCTATAAAGTGTTCTATGATCAATAAGTGTAAGCTACAAAGAAAGAATGAACTAATTCTTGAAATATCTTGACTCCAGGTGGGTGACAATCTAATTAATATTTTTAAAGGTCAACCATTATAGTAGACAAGGCAGCTAATATGTGTTGTCAGCTTAATCAGTGTCAAAATGGCAGATCTGAGTTTTATAAGCTAGCTATAATCTATGCCAAATGTTTGTGTGCTATTTTTTGCTTTGCCTTTTTTTTTAATAGGATCTTTTCTGCTTTTTATTCTATTTCCCAAGAGCAAACACAGTAAGACTAAAGCAAGAATAGAATACATTTAAAATACATAAAATATTAGAGGCAGTGAAAAGAAATTATAACAACAAAAATGTTAGTTTGTTGCTTGACATTGTGACAGAGTTTACTGACATTTCTTCTAGATACTAAGCTTCTGCAGTATTGAATTTACAGGATTATTAGTCAAAGGAACATTTCTGTTCATTTGCTGTTGACAGAACCTTCCTCTTATTTTATATTACGGACATTTTCAATCACACAAATGTAGAGAGAATAGTTCAATGAGCCTTCATATATACAGTGTAATAGAGTATTGATTTTTTAAAACATGAAGGCATTTTGGTATAATATTAACTCTTCAGTCCATAAACTCAATGTGGATCCAGATTTTTTTTTAATCCTCATATAGTGTCCTTCTTTATCTATCTTTATGACATTTGTTTTAAAGTCTGTTTTGTCTGAAATGAGTATTGCTACCTCCAATTTCTTGTCATTTCCGTTTGCAAGAAATATCTTTTTCCGTCCCCTTACTTTAAATTTGTGTGTGTCCTTCACCCCAGAGGGGTCATTTGTGGGCGGCATATTGTAAGCTCTTGTCTTCTTATCCTGTCAACCACTCTGCATCTTTCAATTGGAGCATTTAATCCATTGATATTTAAGGTAATTACTGATAGGTAGTATTTATTGCCTTTGTAAACCTTGTTTTCCAGGTAATTTTGTGTTTCTTCTTTGTTCCTTTTTTAAAAATGTTTGTTTTTCCTTTTGTAGTTTGTGAGTTTCATTTTTGTGTGCTTATGATCTCTTCTTTTTGGATTTTGTGAATCTGTTGAATGTTTTTGATATATGGTCGCCCTGTTTTTCAAGTGTATTAATCCATTACTATATCTACTTGCAGTTCAGTTACCTATTACTATATCTTAGTACAGTGCAGTTAAGTGTGTGCATGCTTAGTCACATCCAACTCTTTGCAATCCCAGGGACTGTAGCCCACCAGACTCCTCTGTCCATGGAATTTTCCAGGCAAGACTACTAGAGTGGGTTTTTGCCTTCTTTTTTTTTCAATGTTATTTTATGGAATTCTTTCTCCATATCTTTTCATCCCTGTTACTGTTTTTTGAAGCTTAGTCAGAGATTCCCAATGACAAGATGATACAACTGTTAAAAGCATTTCTTGTTTTCTTATATCAAACTATTCTTGTCTTTCTAAAGACAACCAAAATAAAAAGTTTGGGATTTATCACAAAAAGAAACTAAATGCTTGCATTGTTGTAAAAAAGAAAAACTGATTATTAGATTATATTAGGTTAGCTAAAATAAAGAAAGCCAGTAGAAATTTAATTACAAAATGTATTAGGTATTTGGTCAATATTAAAGAATATCATTTTATTTCTGAGATATAATTATTAGATATTTATATAATTAGAATAATAAGGGTAACTTCCTTACTGTGACATTCCAATCATCTAGTATTTAGGACCTGTGAATAATTTCTAACAAAATAAATGAATGTGATGCTACTATCATAAAATATTATGGATATATTATCTATATGATTTCAAAATATGGTATCTATACAGAGTCCTTATTTCAAGTTAGCAGTATTACAACAAAGAGTAAATCAAACTATACAGAACCTGAGTGTATTAATTTGAGGTCCTAGCAATTGACACGATGCTTTCCTTCATAACTTGATATAAACAAGTTGTATAACATAGTAATTAATTTCTTGTGGCTTTTATTTGAAAAATAAATGGAAACTGGAAGTTTTCCATTTAATGTTTTGAAAAACATTAATATTAATTGCATTAAAAGTATTTTTTGGTTCAGAACTTAGAATTGTGCCTGATGTTTATAGGTAACTAAACCTTTTTTGGAAGTTTTAATACTGAGAAAAGTTCTTGGCTTTAAGTTGTAAGGATACAGTTTGGAAGAATATGTAGCTTGATTAGTTCATAAACAAAATGATATCAATAAAGATTTAAATGTCATTTTGAGTATCGGTGCTATTTTTTACTTTTCAGTATTTAGTACATATACTAATGATAAAAATTAACATAATCTGAAGAGAAATTGTGCCATATATGTTTTCTTTGAGTAAATAGAAAACTAAGAAAGAATAACTTTTGTTGTTACTCTTATCCCAACATGAAAATAATATTTAATAGTATTAAAACTGTTGGCCATATTTGGAAGAGTTTTTAGTCTTCTATCAATCCTAGGAACATTTTAGGGGCTGAGGTTGTTTGAGCCTAGTTGTAAAGTCATCCCCTGGGACTCAATTGAGATTAGACAGCTGACCTTAAATACTGAAAAGACTGATGACTGACTTGGTCCGAATCCTCCAGAGTAACAAAAACAACTAAAGCCAGAAAATTGAAGTTACAAAAATATTTCAAATATTTTACCTATCCTAGGAAGATAACAATCACTTTTGGAAACAGACTGAGGATAGATGTTAATCAAAGATTTAACAAAAGAGATTCCTTTGATTGACTAACCACCAAAGTCTTACCAACTTTGAAGATTTTTTGAGACAGGCTTTACTTATTGACAATTCTAGATTCACTGGGACAAGTTGAAAACTAATGACTGAAATTACGTTTTTGAATTTCAGTCATCCATGCAATTTCTTAGCTTTATTTTCATGTTTATCCAGTGTTAGCTTTAGTGGCATAAATATAAATTTTGATTGTCAGGCAACACATTTCAAAAAGGCTCTTCTCAATTTCTAAAAAAAAAAAAAAAAAATTCTATATTATCCCTACAGCTTTGGGTCCTTTAAATATGAGGAATCTGACACCCAAGGGAAGAACAATTCCACCAAGGGATTCAATCACAGTCCACCAAAATGGAAACTGTGATAACCATCTGATCATTTCAGGTTCCTTCACAGAAAAAGGTTTCATGACACTGGTTGGAATAAATATGGGTAGAATTTGAGGAATTCACTGGGGAACCCCTTGCATTATCAATAGCCAGTGGTAAATGTAGGTTATCCCAGTTCCACACAAATGGAACATCAAGGCCTCAGAATTCTCAAGAATGAAGAGATGGGGGGTACACCACCAGATACATTCTTGGCTGTTTCTGCCTGTAGCTGTTGGAAGGGGCAGCCTAAGGTATCGTATCATCCCATTGGTTCACTTATTCCCCAACAGTAAACTGGATGAAGGGTGGACAAGTGACCCAAAGGAACAAAGCCACAAACTGGGATGAAGCAACGGGGGCTTTCTCTCAGTAATCTGAATTTGTCTTGTGGCACACTGGAGTTTGTGACCTCCCACTGCTGAGGACCTTGTCTTAGTTGCTTAGGTCAGTGGTCTTAGTTTTTGCCCTTCCTGCAGCCTAGATGTTCAACATTTCTCTGAATTTTCTGGATATTTCTCCTATGGTAAGTTCTTCCCTAGCCTCAGTTATTTGAGTTAATTTGAATAGGATTCTATTATTAAATCCAAAATGTTTCAGACCAAGACAGTACCTAAAGCAGTATTGGTTGGATCAAAATGGAAAAATATGGTCCAGAAAGAAGATAATTACTATCAAACAAGGACTTAATGGCTCATGCCAAGAGAGTTATAAGGCAGCTTTGATGCCTAAGGCTTCAGCTTTGAAAGGTGTATCAGGACACAGTATCTTTATCAGTGATCACAGCATGTCACAGAGGCTCTTTAGTACAATGTCTGGTGTATAGTACACACGTCAGATTTTTACTGCTTCTTATCATAAGGATGAGGGAATTTTAAAAACTAGAGAATATTTGATAAGTTGGTTAAGACAATGGTTATAATCATTCTCTTTCCCCTACAAAGTTCCAAATGGGTCATTACTTTATATAGCCTTTTAACTAAAAAACAACTTCAGTATACTTCGGTACTGTTTGAATCTTAAAACTGCTTGCATATATATTTTTCAGTTTAAAGGCTAATAGGGAATTCCCTGATTGTCTGGTGATTAGGACTTTGAGCTTTCACTGCCAATGGCCCGGTTCAATCCCTGGTTAGGAAGCTAAGATTCCGCAAACTGAGTGGTGCAGCCAAGAAATAAAAAAATAAAGACTAATAAAACTATTTTTCAAGGATTGAATATGTTTAGACACAGACATTTAAATTAGAGATACCAAGGGAACATTTCATGCAAAGATGGGCTCAATAAAGGACAGAAATGGTATGGACCTAGCAGAAGCAGAAGGTATTAAGAAGAGGTGGCAAGAATACACAGAAGAACTATACAAAAAAGATCTTCACGACCCAGATAATCACGATGGTGTGATCACTCACCTAGAGCCAGACATCCTGGAATGTGAAGTCAAGTCGGCCTTAGGAAGCATCACTACTAACAAAGCAAGTGGAAGTGGTGGAATTCCAGTTGAGCTATTTCAAATCCTCAAAGATGATGCTGTGAAAGTGCTGCACTCAATATGCCAGCAAATTTGGAAAACTCAGCAGTGGCCACAGGACTAGGAAAGGTCAGTTTTCACTCCAATCCCAAAGAAAGGCAAAGCCAAAGAATGCTCAAACTACCACACAATTGCACTCATTTCACACGCTAGTGAAGTAATGCTCAAAATTCTCCAAGCCAGGCTTCAACAATACGTGAACCGTGAACTTCCAGATGCTCAAGCTGGTTTTAGAAAAGGCAGAGGAACCAGAGCTCGCCAACAACCGCTGGATCATCGAAAAAGCAAGAGAGTTCCAGAAAAACATCTATTTCTGCTTTATTGACTATGCCAAAGCCTTTGTGTGGATCACAACAAACTGTAGAAAATTCTGAAAGACATGGGAATACCAGACCACCTGACCTGCCTCTTGAGAAATCTGTATGCTGGTCAGGAAGCTACAGTTAGAACTGGACATGGAATAACAGACGGGTCCAAATCGGGAAAGGAGTACGTCAAGGCTGTATATTGTCACCCTGCTTATTTAACTTATATGCAGAGTACATCATGCGAAATGCTGGGCTGGATGAAGCACAAGCTGGAATCAAGATATCAATATCAATATCAATAACCTCAGATATGCAGATGACACCACCCTTATGGCAGAAAGTGAAGAAGAACTAAAGAGCTTCTTGATGAAAGTGAAAAATGAGAGTCAAAAAGTTGGCTTAAAGTTCAACATTAAGAAAACAAAGATCATGGCCTCTGGTCCCATCACTTCATGGCAAATAGATGGAGAAACATTGGAAACAGTGGCAGACTTAATTTTTCTGGGCTCCAAAATCACTGCAGATGGTGACTGCAGCCATGAAATTAAAAGACACTTACTCTTTGGAAGGAAAGTTATGACCAACCTAGACAGCATATTAAAAAACAGAGACATTACTTTGCCAATAAAGGTCCATCTAGTCAAGGCTATGGTTTTTCCAGTGGTCATGTATGGATGTGCGAGTTGGACTATAAAGAAAGCTGAGTGCCGATGATGCTTTTGAACTGTGGTGTTGGAGAAGACTCTTGAGAGTCCATTGGACTGCAGGGAGATCCAACCAGTCCATCCTAAAGGAGATAAGTCCTGAATGTTCATTGGAAGGACTGATGTTGAAGCTGAAACTCCAATACTTTGGCCACCTGATGTGAAGAACTGACTCATTGGAAAAGACCCTGATGCTGGGAAAGATTGAAGACGAGAGGAGAAGGGGACAAGAGAGGATGAGATGGTTGGATGGCATCACCAACTCAATGGACATGAGTTTGAGTAAACTCCAGGAGTCTGTTATGGACAGGGAGGCCTGGCGTGCTGCAGTCCATGGGGTCGCAAAGAGTCGGACACAACTGAGTGACTGAACTGACTGACTGACATTTTATAGTTTAAAGAAACAATGCTAGAATGATCAAAGCAGAAATGGCATGAACCTTTTATCCACAAATGCTGAACACCTGAAACACCTTGAGACAGTCACACATTTTGGTCTTAGAACTCTACAGTGTTAAAATTAGAACCTCACAGGTTTTTTGTTGTTATTTTGTTTTTTGTATATCTGGGTTATATGTGTCAATATTTACTACATTAAAATTTAAAACTGGGACATTTTAAAAATATTGTTTTAAAATGCCACACCCATTACACATTAGCATAAATATTTTATGAAAAATAACTACATTTTCCAAAATATATTTGGTGAGAAGAGTGGCACTGTTTTATGTTTTTGCAGTTTCTTTAATGTTTGACTTAATAGAAAACAGCTGGATTCTCATCTGTGTTTCTGCTTCAATCTGTTGTAAAATTTTTAGTGTAAACATGAAGAAAATATGGCGTCACACAGATATATATACATATAAAAGAAAGAAAGAATAGGCTTTTCAGATAATTATAGATCATCTTTCTAGATACTGTACTCAAACTTGTTAAGTAGGTGGTAGTTTCTTAAATGGTTAGTTGTAGTACAGAATCTGAAGCCACGCCAAGGAATTTTCATTTTCTGTTACGTTAAATTTCACTGCTTGTGTCTTGCACTTTGAATGGATTCCTTATCCAAGCAAGACCTTATAATACCATGCACTGCTGCTGCTAAGTCACTTCAGTCGTGTCCGACTCTGTGCGACCCCATAGATGGCAGCCCACCAGGCTCCCCCGTCCCTGAGATTCTCCAGGCAAGAACACCGGAGTGGGTTGCCATTGCCTTCTCCAAATATCATGCACTAGTAATTTGTAAAACAATTATTCCCTGAGTTATGCAGATATTCTAAGTGTTGACACATTGCACTATGTAACATTAAAAAATAACATTTATTAATATCACCACTGATATCAAAGTCCTTAAGTATTGGGAATTGTCAAGCTCACAATGATGGGTTCAAGTTTAGTTAAATTCTAATTTTTCACGTAAAAACTCAAGTTTTATCATTGGCAGCAGATACTGTCAGTTGTTTTCCTTTAAGTAACAAGCTTGCTTTGTTGATTTTTGAGAAAATATCTGCCAATTACCCAAGACTAAGTAACTGGGCTGTCAATTGTTCTTTCAAGTAAATATTTTTTCCATGAAAAAAATGTCTGGTTCAGTTTGCATCAAAGGCTTTTCTTTAAAACAAGCCCTGAACTTCACTACAACAGAGCTGTATTCTACCTCAATTCCATCACATGGAATCTTAAAAAGATACGTACTCAGGATCAAGATTTACTGAAATCACTAATTATTGCTGAATGATCGATGATATTCCTGTGTCCTTTTTGTTCTAACATGTGGGGCAGTGGAGATTATGATGGATAGTCGATGCCATGAATTTGATTCATACTAAGGGTTTCCCTGGTGGCTCACACAGTAAAGAATCCACCTGCAATGCGGGAGACCTGGGTTCGATTCCTGGGTTGGGAAGATCCCCTGGAGGGTGGCATGGCAACCCACTCCAGTATTCTTGCCTGGAGAATCCCCATGGACAAGAAGAGCCTAGTGGGCTATAGTCCATGGGGTCACAAAGGGTCGGACTGAGTGACTAAGCACAGCACACAGGGTATCAACAGCTGAACCTAACATTCTTTTTTCTGCCATCAGTGCAAATGTCAACATAGTGAGATAGGCAATTTCACAAACGATTTTGATCTCATCTCCCATCTAAAAGCATCTCAGGGACACTGAGGGATTTGTGGGCCACACTTTAAGAACAATTGAGCTAAGAGAATTGCTGAGGTTTTGTGTCATCCATCAACCACTCATCCATCATTTGTTAAGGGCCTGTTCTGACCAGGTATCATACAAAAATGATGAATAACCTCTCCCCCAACAGCACAGTTGAGGGCAAAACACAAACCCATAAAATAATCACAGTCTAGCAGAGGATGTGCACCAGGAGAAAGCCCTGGGGAAGTCATGAAAGATCTTATAGAAACCTTGGCTTAGGGACAGAGCTCAACAGGCTCTGTGAAGAGATCACACCCTTCAACTTTAATTCAGAAGTTTTTGATTAGCTCTTTAATTCACAAAGTGGCAACAAACTCTCACGGTAAATACTTCAATTAAATTTCCTAAATCCTTACTACATTATGTGACCCCAAGAAAGGGATAAAGAAGAAATGGGCAATGACCAGCCTTTATGAAGATTCTATAGCAGCAATCAAGCCCAGAACAACTTAACTGCCTGATTTAGTCAGACTGGTTCCTTTTGCAAGCAGAAGCATAGAAACAAAAGAGCCTCCCTTAGAGGACAGGAGGTTGGGTGAGAGCCTTTCAAGGTTTGCCTGTTTTCTCTCTACTCTGATGGTTAGACTGTGGGGGTAGCTTTTGTTGGTTAAAATTATGACATAATTTAAAAATATGTAGTAAAGTAGCAGTTACTGGGGAGTGGGTGTAGTTGTTTAAGAAACTGATAGAATTAAAGAGCTCGGTCGCGTCCAACTCTTTACAGCCCCATGGACTATAGCCCACCAGTTCCTCTGTCCATGGAATTTTCCAGGCAAGAATACTGGAGTGGGTTGCCATTTCCTACTCCAGGGGATCTTCCTGACCCGAGGATCAAACCCTCCACTCTTGCATCTCCTGCACTGGCAGATGGATTCTTTACCACTAGTGCTACCTGGGAAACCTGAATTAAAGAGCATTCTTCCTAAAGTCAGAGTGGGAGATGAGTTCAGATGAGATTGGGCATGTTCAGTGTGGTATGGCCGTACATGGGAGGTGAGTTCAGAGGCAGGAAGATGGGGTTTTTATTTTTCTTTCCAAATTGGTATAAAGTAGCAATGTCAACAAATCACTGAGAAATACAGCAATACCTAGCCCGTCTTATCCTGTTTGAGTCAGTGGCTCCTCCTGACCCTCTGTTACACGAGCCCAAAATATGTATATGAGGCTCTTCCTTCTCCCCCATACTTCTCATTCAACTAGTTTACCAAGTCTTAAAAGTCCTTCCTTCTTAACCTTTCCTCTATGTCTTGAGCCTTCCCATCCCCTTTTGCTACCATCTTAATTCAAGGCGTCATCTCCTTTCATGGATTCTAAGGCTCCTTCTCATGCCATTGGAATCATCTTTATAACACTCAAAACTGATAACGCATCCCTGCTTAAAATGGTATGATGCCTCCTACAGCTTGAGAGAAAAGGAACAAACTCCTTAGCTTGAAAAGTTAATCTGGCCCCTGCCTATATGTTCAGCTTTGAGATACAGTGTCTCCACAAAAACTTTTCTGAACACGTTTTTCCTCCTTAAGAGTTCCTCTGCTCATGCGCTTCTGTCAGAAAGGCCATTCCCTCTGTCTACATGGTGAATCTTATTCTCTCCCAATTAGAACAGACTGCTGTCTCTTGCCACAATCTGGGGTATAGTTCCATTAAAGGAGTTACAGCAAATATCCAACAAACTATTTACAAGTTTCTATCCCCCTACTGGGCTTCCTCTGTGGCTCGAGCTTCCCTGGTGGCTCAGACAGTAAAATCATCTGCTTGCAATGCTGGAGACCCAGGTTCAATCCCTGGGCCAGTGAGATCCCCTGGAGAAGGAAACGGCAACCCAGTCCAGTACTCTTGCCTGGAAAATTCCATGGATGGAGGAACCTCATAGGCTACAGTCCATGGGGTCACAAAGAGTTGGACAAGACTGAGCAACTTCGCTTTCAGTTTTGCTCCCCCTACTAGACGATAAGAGCCTTGAGATAGAAATCACTTCTGAATTATTTGCCCTGCTTCAGCAAATCAAACAGCAATGAGATGTCCCTTTTCCTCCCACCGCCCCCCCACCCCAGAGTTCCTACTGAGACCTGAAGTACTGTTACATGTCTCCCTCATGAAAGACACAAGTGACTGGACAAATTAAGGTCTCTGGACCAAAGAATGGCAGTCCAGATGTACGAGGAACAGAGAAGTAATCACAGTGAACACCAGAAGAGTGACTCTGAGGTGGGACACTGGAACAAGGCCCCTGAACCCCTGCTGCTGAGGCCGCCAAGCGCTCCTGGATCCTGCCCCACTCCTTTCAAGACCTGTGATCAGTTCTTCTTGGTTTCACTAACTCATTATGCTCTCATTTTCTAGATTAAAAAGTACTTCAGCACTACTCTTCTCATCTAACACACAATATTCTTTGCATTGATTCATGAACTTATAAGAAGATAGTAAGCTCATACTAGGTAGACTCCCATCTTAAATTTCAAAATGAGAAATACCCCATTTTTCTACGCATTCACTGGGTATTTAGGTGGTTGTAGTTGTTGTTGTTGTTTGGTTAGAAGGAAAAATCTAAAACCCTAGCTCCAACTAACAAGCAAATGAACAACCTGTTCTGAATAACTTGCAACAATTTCCCACTGGATAAATGAGTACGCATCTGGTTTCTCAGCAATCAAATCACTTTTACAGGCCATGAGCCATTCTCCTTTTAACAGCTCTGATTTTTTGAACAACTCGATCTTGTACAAAAGCATTTTCTAGGGCGAGGATTGCTCTGCGGGCTTGAGAAACGGCATTTGGATGCGATGGGATCTTAATATCAACACATTAAACCAGATAATCTGGAGAGAAAAAAACAGGTGATATTAAATCATTTACTTGTGTCTACGAACCTCTTCTCAAATATTTAATAATAATACCTTACAATTTTATGTGTTAATTTATCTCAATCAAGCTGAAATTTAAAAAAGGAAAGAAATAATTGCTTAAAGTCATGAAAACTCTCCTTTATTCTCTTCTAAATGCTTTAGAGATTTAGCTTTCACTTTTAGGCCTAAGATCCAACTCAAATTATTATCTGTGTAGGGTGTGAAGTAGGGATCGTTATCCGTTTTTCCATATGGACCATAATCCATTTAAATTCTACTTTTCAACAGAATAAATTTTATAATTCTCTTTTATAAGTTTTATTCCTGCTGCTGTGCGTGCTCAGTTGTGTCCGACTCTTTGGGACCTCATGGAGTGTAGCCCACCAGGCTTCTCTGCCCATGGGATTTTTTTGGTAAGAATGCTGAAGCAGGTTGCCATTTCCTCCTCCAGGTTATCTTTCCCACCCAAGGATCAAACCAGCATTTCTGGCATTTTCTGAATTGGCAGGTGGATTCTTGACCAACGAGTCACCTGGGAAGCCCTTTTATTCCCGAGAACACTTTAAAATATAGTTTTAAATCTTAATCTAAATAAGACTCAGTTGATAAATTTCTCAATATAAAGGCATTTGGCTTTAAGATTAATACTTTAAAAAATATTACTGAGGACCAGATAAATAGTAAAAATAATCTGGCCAAATGAATTTTATTTTAAACTTAAATGTAGTTCATTTATAAATTCAACTCTTTTTGTGAAACCAAAGCATGGTCATTTTAGAACATTTATAATGTAAACAATATTTTTTACCATAGTTTTAAGAGTTATTCTTTGCTACAATTGTTATAATTTTATAATTATGAAATTTCACCTTTTGCTTTTGGCAAACAACCATAGAAAGTGAAGTTTTAGGTGTTATTTGACCAATAGCACCATATTCAGTTGTAGCTAAAATTTAAAGTAGAATATGATCATTTTCTTTAAGTATTGGCATGTGTACAATGTTTCATGTTATATCTCTTACTGCTATCTATCTACAATGGGTATTATCACATGGTAAGTCTAATAAGAAGGGACTATCTGTTGAGCACTTGCTACCAGACAAGCACTGACTTACATGCTTCCATTGCAAGAATCTCCCTTAATCTTCACAACAACCCTACAAGAGAATGCTCATCCTCTGCCCTGTCCCCTGCCCCCATTTTATACATGAAGGAATCAAGACTCAATGAGGTTAAATATTTCCCCAAATCCATGGCTAGTAAGGAACAGAGGTGGGGCTGTAAGGGAAGTCTATCCAAATTCAAAAACTAAGCTCTTTTCTCTGGACAGCACTATTTTATTCTCTGGGGGGAAATGGTTGATAAAAGACAAATTACATCTCTTAGGACATTCATTGGTAAATTACTTTTCAATAAATCAAAGAAGCAACATGTTTTTCTGAATACCTTGCTCAGGACTATGACAGATACTGTAAATACAAGAATGTTCTCTCACCATGAGACATAACTATAATGTATGACACAATTAGTGAACAGTAGCAGTTAAAAGTAATCGTTAAAAGTAAAATCTGGAGATTACTGATGGTAAGCATTTTTGAAACAAAGCACTGTGCTGAGGACACTGAATTAACTTTGAGTGGGACTACATTAGGAAGAGTATTGAAAGAGTAAAATTCAATGAAGTTGAATTTAAGAAGCCCCTAGAGATTTTTGATTTGGCATAAAGAAAGCGGTGTTTTAAAAGTTTTTTTTTTTTTTTCAGCAGAAACATCCAGGGTTTCTTTGAGGAGTGTGAGGAATGAAGTCATGATAAAATAACTTGTAAAATTCTAGTAGTAGAACAAGGGCCTGGAACAAGGTGGTGAGGGTGAAAAACTTGAAAAACAAATAACAGACTACCAGGATTAAAATTCTGCTCTCCAATAGTATTTTGCTCACTCTAGATAAGATACTATGATCAAAACAAAGAACACAAAACAACACATTAATATATGGCTGTCAGGATGCTCTGAACAATAAGGAAATTCTAGATACATCCTAATTTAATCCTCATTGCTTTCAGTAAATAGACTTGATCTTATTTTAAGAAAACTGTTCAACCTTGTGAAAGTTAAAAACGTTTTTAAATCCCTCTTCCTCTTTTGTAGTCTCTGAAATAATTAGTTCTCCAGGGAAAAGAAAAGAGGATGGCATATTTTTATGGAATCTCTGTAATGCTAGCACCAACATGTAATTTAGTATCTGTATGACACGTGGATTTTTTCAATTATTTTCAATATACCAAAATATTTTTATTAAGGATTTTAAAGATTCATTTTCCTAAATCATTATTATATGATGCCGAATGAAATCTCTTCTTTCCAAATCTTGTAGGTAGGTACAGTATTATAAGGACATAAGCCTAACAGAGTAAGCTCTCAATAAGTATTTTTTGATTGGATGAACTAGAACATAAATCAATCATCATAATTTATATGGTAATTAATTCATATCAGACAAAGAAGGATTGCAAAAGCAAAACATGAAATAATTTAGCAGAATTTTCATCTTAGAGATTAATTTTGATTCCAATGGCTTGTTTAAATTCATGGTTTTGTGGTTCCAAGATGTCATAGAAAACTCTTTTTTTGTCAAAATGATCTCTAATAAAAAGTAAATCTTCAATGGAATAGCTATCATTTTTTCCAGTCCAAATGGTCAGGCTGTACCTGCATCAAAACAAAACAGAATTATGTAGTTAATAGAGAAAGATAAGAAACAGTGATGAAGAATTCCAACAAACCTAAACAGTCACTCTCATTTGTCCCTAACCCAAATTCACATAGAAGAAAAATTAATTAGCACTGGTGGAAATGTATTTTCCTGTTTCATTCCTTCATCAACATCAAAGGGACTAGAGAGAATAAAATTCACATCACTATTACCTAAATTAGGTAACCCTCACACCTGAATTAATGACTTTAGAAACCCAGAATGGTTAGCACTGTAAATAGGCCCAATTTTGGACAAAAGAGCAGAGGAGATTGTGTTGTTGATCAAGCAATCTGTTCCCTACACAAAACCACAGCTCCTACCTGGTTTTTTCAGTAGCCAGGCCAGAGTCAAAAGCACGACTGGAAGGGACAGTGAAGAGATACAATTGTCACTGACATTCCCAACATTCATATTCACTTCTAAGTGGCCCTGCTATCCCTTCTGGGGGTTTCTGTATGAGATATAAGAATGCCAAACAGAATAAACCCAGATCTATTTCTGGAGTCAAAAAACAATAATAATATATGCAGATTGATTATGGATGTAAGAATATGCTCAGAAATTAAAATGCTACTTAAATCATATATTTTCATTTCTTCCGGTGACATTACTATTACACTGTTCTTATTAGAATTTAGAGAAATGCAAATCTCTTAAGTATTTTCATATTTATTTTCCTTATAAACATGTCAGAATCCAGGGGAAAATCTAAAAAGCAGTTGTTCTGCTAAAGATGGGAAAACAGTCTAACCAATACATATATTCTTGTTATTATACTGACACATTACTGTCCTTAAGGATAATAACACCATTCAAAGGAAAGTACTTCGGATTTTGCTCCATAATAGTATTATGTGACAAACCCAAAAGAATTTTAAACTATAGTGGGGAACACAGGAAAAAAAGAAGAATTACTCTAAAAACATATCTTTGCTAAAATGGCATTTTTATTACTTTATTCAAGCACCAAGGAGACAAACCCTATAAAAAGATAGATATGACTTTAGGTTAAAAGAAGAGCTTTCCAGTGTTATTTTGCCTTTTTTAATCTTCCCACTATGGTATACAAACTAAAACAGGAAAAACAAAATTGCCTAAGGGTATTTTAAATTGCATTCATTCAAATCACCCTCAGGTTTCATTTTTAAAGCTCTTTCCACTGTGAAATAACACATACAGGAAAAGATGCATAAAACATAAATGTAAATTTTGACAAATTATCATCAAATGAACTCCAGTGTAACACAACACAGACCAAGAAAAGAACCTTGTCAGCACCTTAGAAGACACCTGTATATCAGAGCCCCATCACAGCCTCGCCTCACCCCCGGAGTTCTCACCACCTAGACTTTTCAGTTGCCATCTTCATGCTTTATTTACCACCTGTATATCCATCCTAAACAATACAGTTTAATTTTTGCCTGTTAATAAATTTTATGTAAGTGGAATCATATGGGATGTAATATTTTTGGTATTGCTTCTTTTGCTGAATATTTTTTGTGAAATGTATTCAAGTTCAAACATGAAGCCACAGTTTGTTCATTTTCTTTGGAAAATAGTTTAGCAGTATCCACTAAAATTGAAAATATGAACACCCTATGACCTAGAAATTCTATTTCTAGAAATTCCTTACTGATATAATCTTTAGGCACATTTGCACCAGGATGTATGTGTGTGCCTACATTTATATATATATATATATATATATATATATATATATATATATGAATGTTCACAACACCAATTTTTGTAATAGACAAAATCATGAAATAATCCAAATATCATTCAATAATAGATGAACTCTGATGTGCACATAATACAGAATTCATTATAAATTCTGATTAGAGCCCTTTTGATATACAAAAATCTTCCCCAACTCTGCCTAACCTGTTCATATTCTTCATGGTGTTTTTTTTGATGGAAAGAATTTCCAAATTTTAATGTGTTCAAATTCCTCAAACATATTCTTTATGGCTAATGATTTTTGTGTCTTGCTTAAGAATTCTTTCCCATCCTTAACAGTCCTGCAAGCATTGACACTCTAGGAGCAATGATTATACTAAAGTCCCAGATTTTGCTTTCTAAATACCACCTGCCACTATAATCAAGAAGGGATCCTTGAAGAAGTGACAGATTTGGGAATTGGGACAAGTACGTGATTAGCTTGCCAAGAATGCAAGACCTGAGATCTAGCATGAGGAAACAGTGAACTGAGTGGGACTGAGGATATTTTTCATAATAATGAGCCTGTAGTCTTTAAGACTGTCATGTGTATGAGAAGAAAGGAAAAATTGAGGAAGAATTTTGAAAGAGACCGATGCAAACTAAATACAATGCATGTTCTTAGAGTTTCATAGACCACAAGGAAATAAGGATTGTTGAAATAGTTGATAAATTTGAATGGGGTGTGGAGACTAGAGGGGCAGTTTTGCCTTAATGCTAATTTCCTGGTTGGGAGGCTACACAGTAGAAATACAGAAGTGCATTCTTGAGTGGGTAAGTCTACACTGGAGGACTTCAGGATATGAGACATCATAACAGAAAAGAGAAATAGAAAAAAAGAAAGAAAAGGAGATGGGGGAGAGAGAAGGATAGAGGAAGAAAGAATGGATAAACAATTTGGGAACATGGGTAAAGGAGATGTTGCAACTTCTCTGTAGGTTTAAAATTATTTTTATGACAGTAAGTCACCCTTAAAACAGTCAATGAAAAATAAAATATAAATTATATTTATATTCCTTGGTGGCTCAGATGGTGAAGAATCGCCTGCAATGCTGGAAACCCAGGTTCGATCCCTGGGTTGGGAAGATCTCCTGGAGAAGGGAATGGCAACCCTCTCCAGTATTCTTGCCTGGAGAATTTCATGGAGAGAGGAGCCTAGAGGGCTACTGTCCACTGGGTCACAAACAGTCAGATACTACTGAGCCTCTAACACTAAGCACCAGGTTGGTTTCAACGTTGAGTTTATTCAAACTCATGTACAGGCTATTTGAATGTTATTTTTAACATCCTAGGAAATGTAAAAAGAAAGAAAGGTCCTTAGTTTTTTTTTAATGAAATGTCCATTATATGGATACCCAAAACTGAGAAAGAAAAAACTACAGACCAATCTTGTTTTAAAATGCTGAAATTCTAACTAAAATATTAGCAATAAAATTCAGCAGACTTTAAAAGAATGATAAATCTCAAGAGGGATTTATTCTGTAAATGTATGGATGATTCAATATATAAAATGCTAATATAATTCATTTTATTAATAAATAATGTGAGAAAATAGGGTTATTTTCATAAAAACTGAAAAAGCATTTAGTAAAAACTCTACCCACAGGAATATGGATATTTTTCTAATATTTGAGTATATGCTTCCCTTCCTCTCTAAAATATAGTGAATTATCAAACTGGATCTTTTTCTGGATGATTTGTGATAATTATTTGTTTGTTAGAATTGTTTACAACTATGTAACATATATGTGTTGAGGGCAGTATTACCAGAATCTTTTCATTTCTACATATTCAAATGTATCAGACTTTCCTTTTATTGCTCTGGGTTTTGTGCCTTACCAAAAAGGGTCTTCTTCATTCTGAAACTATACATACCAAAAAAAAAAAAAAATCATCAATTGTGTTTTCTTTATGTGTTTATTGTTTGGCGTTCAAGTCTTTAATTCATCTGGAATTTATTTTGGAGGAAGATTAAGGAAGGTCATTTACTTTGTTTTTCCTACAATTTTGCCTGTCCCAACACAAGTTATTGAACTTTTGCACCAATGATCTGAAATACCAGCCTTCTCCTATCCTAAGTTTCATGATAGAGCTGAGTTTATTTCTGGGCTTTCCCTGCTGTCCTATTGACTAGCCTGTTAAAAAACATAGTATCAAAACTGCTTCACTATTTGTAGCTTTATAATATTTAATACATGGTCCAACAAATTTTTATGACATGCTAAAATAATAGCATTTGGGGAATTCCTTGGCAGTCCAGTGGTTAGGACTTGGTACTTTCACTGCCAAGGGTACAGATTCAATCTCTGGTTAGGGAACTAAGATCTCACAATCTGCACAGCCAAAAAAAAATTAATTTTTAAAATAACAACATTTTTATAAGGAAAAGACTTGGAATTATGACAGAATTCAAAGGGAAATTATTGTATCCACTTATAACTTTTTGTGAATGTATAGCATATTGAAAAAAATGACAAACTTTTACTGGGTACCTATTATGTGCAATGGCAACCCACTCCAGTGTTCTTGCCTGGAGAATCCCAGGGACGGCGGAGCCTGGTGGGCTGCCGTCTGTGGGGTCGCACCGAGTCAGACACGACTGAAGCGACTTAGCAGCATTATGTGCAAAAGGTTTTATGCAGAATAGAGGTGAAAGACCTGATATTAAGATTCATCAAGGAGTTTCATTCCAGTGAGGAAGTCTGAGCACTGACAGAATCAGTGTCCATTTTCTGTCTCTTTCTCTCTCACACACTGTCTGTATGATCAGTTTTCATCTTTCACACACACTTTCATCTTTCATCTTTCACACACACTCACATGTACACACTACACTGTCAAACTTACACATACCTGTTTGATTGTTTCAACAGCCAAAGTAACTGAGAACAAGACTGCCTGACTAATGCTGCTCTGACAGGAAATGTTACAGGCTGATTTAGTTCATTACATATATATTCCATCTCTTTCACCATTGTCCAACTGTAACCTGAAGTGAAAAGAAAGAAATTTAACTTTTCTCACCAGAATCCTAAAAAGTCAATTAAGTAAAAATTAAATTATATATGAACATGTAAATTCATAGGTAATTCATTAAAATTTCCATTTGGATTCAGAGAAAGTCCATGGACTGTAACCTATCAGGCTCCTCCGACCACAGGATTTTCCAGGCAAGAATACTGGAGTGGGTTGCCATTTCCTTCTCCAGGGGATCTTCCCAAACCAGGGATCAAGCCCGGGTCTCCTGCATTGCAGGCAGATGCTTTACCATCTGAGCCACCAGGGAAGGGTAAAAATTAAATTATATATGAATATGCAAATTCATAGGTAATTCATTAAAATTTCCATTTGGATTCAGAGAAAGTAGAATACCACTTAATGCAGGAAAATATTTTGAGTGGGATGCAGATAAAAAAATTACATCTAAAGTCATGTCACAAGTGAATGAGAGCAAATCAAATAAAAAAATTGAAACCTTAGAAAAGAAGTGATTAATCTATCAAGTACAAAAAAGGAAATGTTGGTACTATATACATATATAATTTAAAATTCTAAGGCTCTGCATCATTAATATACTCTATAAACTTAGATTTTCCACTTGTGTTAAGCTTTCTTTTCCAGGAAAAAGATGGTTGCTAGGTACTTATGAGCTATTTAAGTAATAATTAACTTCAATTTTTTTTTTTAAATGTGGGGGCTAGTCCAAATTACTTACACATTTTATCTAAAATAGAAATAGTGTTTAAATTGGCTTTTATATATGTGTTTTGTGTTTTAAATCAAGTTTAGACATTGTGGAAAATATATCTGCCTATTTATAAACAGCTTCAGAAAAAAATGTATATTTTAAAAATAACCCCTAAACTCTGTCAAAAGTAGGTTGAAAAAGTATTGATCTGTAAAGGAACAATTTACAAAAAGCCTATAGCAGTTACATTCCTCATGAAAGAAGGGAAAGGTCTGCTTTCCTTTAAAATCTAGAAAATTGTATCTTTTTAATTAGAAAAAAGGGCTGCTAACATAAGCTATTACTTACATTACTACAAACATATAAACTCTCTTTCCTAAAATTTATAGCATAAGAAGTAAGGGAAGATAAAACACATGGTGGTAATGACCATAGGCCAGCAGGGGAAAAGTAGCCTGGAAACATTCAATACCAACATGACTTCAAGACCCAGACATGGTTTAATTCAGTTCAAGCCTGAGATTAAAGTCAGAGTTAGACTAAACTGTGACCAAAAAGAGATCAGAAACAGTATGGAAGCTATTAAATCGTTTCCAGTTTACCTTCTTTAAACACTTTGAATTATAGGCTATACCCTTTACTGAAACTAATAAAATGATTAGAAAATTAAAATAGAACAAATTTAAAGTATACCATTTTTCTCTGGATTATATCAATTGTTGGTCCAGGTGTTATAACCTCAATGTCACTACGCACCAGATAGAAGTTACTCTAATCTCGTGTTAGATTTTAAAACTTTATATCTAAAGACAGTAACAGCAAATAAGTAAATTTAAAAATGCCGTAAACACAAGATAAAGGCTAATATTTCCATAAACTCTAAATAACTTCTTGGTTAATTATTTTTACCATGTGTTCAGGTGTCCCAGAGCATCTGATTTTACTGGATCCCTGATTTAGGATCCCTAATTAGTGATCTTACTGGAAAATCACTAAATGGGGATGTATGAAGAAAAAGATGAATCCAAATAGTGTAATAAGTTTCATCCAGGAAAACGAAGCTGAATATCAGGTCCATCGAAAAGAGTACATGAAGAGAAAGAAGAAATTTTGCTGAGAGGAAAGTCTCGTGGCCTCCCACGCCCTCTCTGTCTAGCCAGACGGTGTGAGGCACCAAGCTTCTTCTCTAGCAGTATACATCTCGAGGACCTTCTAATATCAAGGGAGCAGAATCTGTGCTCTTCAACCACACACCCCCTGCTTCTGGCCTTACATGACTTAAAAAGATTTTATTCCCACTTCTTTATCCTTCATCCAACATAGAGAGTTTGCTTCAAAGTAAAAGAAAAAAAAGAGTACAGAATGCTCTACAAGTACAAAGAGACCAACTCGGAATTTGCTTAAAGTATGTAAAGAGGCAGCTTTGGTTATTCTAGACCTTGCAAATAAATATTTTCTGTGGGAGCCTGGTGACAAAAGGTCACCAGTGAACGAGATCTATCTGAAATAACGGAAGGAAGAGTCATACACACATCTTTAGGGCCAGATCTTTCTCTCCCTTAGGCTCTTGTATTTATAGAATGTGGTTTTGGTTTTCTATTAAAGGTATTATTTTTATATCTGAGTGTATTTTACTTTGACCAAAAAGGAACACATATTTTAAATTATCACCTTCATTGACTTTCTCAGGATGCCATCCTGTTGTCCAACCCAGGGAAAATGTCACATCTGGAAAGAAGGATGTCACAGTGTCTACAAAAGGTTTTGCATCCACTACTCTGCTATTTCCATTTGGACCAGGAAGAACATCAGCATTAATCCACACTGGACGCTTCAGATGCCTCTTGACATTTTCCAAGAGCACCATGGATGGTTCTACAGCTGCCAAACTAAAAACAATTTGTTGTCAATGAGATACATTCCTAAAGTAAAAGTAAAAAGTTCTTTTAGACTAGTGGCTTTAACATTCTCAAATTCATAATAAAAGTATAATATCATAATGTTTGAATTAAATAAAATCAAAGATTAGGTATCACCAGAGGGGAAAGTTAACATGTGCCATACCTTAAAATACTGGTTTATACTTATTATTCTGAAGGTACTTAAAAGGTTCTATAAATGTATGAATAATGCCACTACCTGTAGATAGAGAGATGTTTCAAAACCCTGTATTATGATCACTCAGTATAAAAACAGTTTAAGAAAAGACACACTCGCTCACTCATCAAAGAACGTACAAATAGGATTTAAAATTAAACATACTCACAACCTGCAAATTCCAGTTTATGAAAATACCCAAAGTGCACTCAGAAACCGTGTCTCTAACACTGGCTAATGACCCTGGGGAAAAGAGCCTCTTTCCCTTTATGTATTCTTGTGAGTGTCTGGACGCACAAACACATTTCTAAAAATGACTGCAAAATGTAAAATTAAAACATTTCATTAAAGTTTTCATAAACTTCATTTTTCTCCTCTACTGTAAACATCTTCTCTGAAAACTCAAGACAACTATATTTTAGTTACTTTTAAACTAAAAAGCAACTTCACTCCTTACTTCCCTACGTCTTTTCGGACAAATATATTTTGAAATAATAAGACTTTGAACAGCCAATACAATTTTTACTTTAAAAAAATACAAACAGAAACTTTATTGGAAAACTACACTACTGGACTTCCCTAGTGGCACAGTGGATAAGAATCTGCCTGCCAAGGCAAGGGACACCGGTTCGATCCCTGGTCCGGGAAGATTTCACATGCTGCGAAGCAACTAGGCGCGGGTGCCACAACTACCAAGCCTGCGCTCTAGGGTCCTTGAGCCACAACTACTGAAGCCCGCGAGCCTAGATACTGTGCTCCACAACAAGAGAAGTCACTGCAACAAGAGAAGCCACCTCAGTGAAAAGTCTGTTCACTACAGGAAAGAGTAGCCCACCATCACTGCAACTAGAGAAAGCCCATGCACAGCAACAAAGACCCAGTGCAAACAAAAATAAATTAATTAATTAAAAAAAAAAGAAAACTACACTACTTACAATCTTGAATCACTTCTGAATCTTTGAGGCCTATGCATATTTCTCAGAAAATTAGCTTTTAATGAACACAATGATTGGGGGGACGAAGAATCTGGGAGATGGATACTGGGAGGGAGAACATGCAGCACCTCTTTTCGGCCTTCAGCTTTTCCTCTTAATGGACTGAAGCCCTTCTGCCTATGCTTCCACCACTCTCCCCTCACTCCTTCTGGGCTTCCTGCTTTATGAGCAGAAACTGATGACGTTATCATTGTTGTTCGTGTTGTTCAGCTGCCGGTCATGTCTGACTCTTTGCAACCCCATGGACTGCAGCACAGCAGGCTTACCTATCCCTCATCATCTCTTGGAGTTTGCCCAAGTTCATGTCAATTGCATCAGTGACACCATCCAACCATCTCATCCTCTGTTGCCCTCTTTTCCTGACTTTTCAGTCTTTCCCAGCGTCAGGGTGTTTTCCAATGAGCCAGCTGTTCACATCAGATGACCAGAGTATTGGAGCTTCAGCTTCACCATCAGTTCTTCCAAAGAGTATTCAGGGTTGATTTCCATTAAAATTGACTGGTTTGATCTTGCTTTTCAAGGGATTCTTAAGAGTCTTCTCCAGCACCACAGTTCAAAAGCATCAATTCTTCGGGGCTCTTTCTTCTTTATAGTCCAGCTCTCAAATCCATACATGACTACTAGAAAGATCATAGCCTTGATATATGGACCTTTGTCGGCAAAATGATGTCTTTGCTTTTTGTGTGTGTGTGTGTCTTTGCTTTTTAACACATTGTTTTAGGTTTGTCATAGCTTTCCTGCCAAGAAGCAATCGTCTCCTAATTTCATGGCTGCAGTTATCATCCACAGTGATTTTAGAGCACAAGAAGGAAAAAAATCTGTCACTTCTTCCACCTTTCCCCTTTCATTTGCCATGAAGTGAAAAGACCGGATGCCAGGATCTTCATTTTTTTAATATTTAGTTTTAAGTTGGCTTTTTCATTCTCCTCCTTCACCCTCATCAGGAGACTCTTTAAGAATTCCTCTTCACTTTCTGCCATTAGAGTGGTATCATCAGCATATCTAAGGTTGTTGATATTTCCCCCAGCAATCTTGATTCCAGCTTGTAACTCATCCAGCCTGGCATTTTGCATGATGTGCTCTGTGTATAAGTTAAACAAACAGGGAGACAATAAACAGCCTTTTCATACTCTTCTCAATCCTGAATCACTGTTGTTCCATACAGGGTTCTAACTGTTGCTTCTTGACCCACATACAAGTTTCCCAGGATACAAGTAAGATGGTCTGGTATTCCCATCTCTCTAAGAGTTTTTCACAGTTTGTTATGATACACACAGTGAGAGACTTTAGCATAGTCAATGAAACAGTTAGATATTTTTTTGGAATTCCCTTGCCTTCTCTGTGATCCAATGAATGCTGGCAATTTGATCTTTGGTTCCTCTATCTTTTCTAAACCCAGTTTGGACATCTGGAAGCTCTCAGTTCATTTAATGCTGAAGCCTAGCTTGGAGGATTTTGAGCATAACCTTACTAGCATGGGAGATGAATGCAACTGTCGGGTGGTTTGAACATTCTTTAGTATACCCTTCTTTGGAACTGGGATGAGGACAGACCTTTTCCAGCCCTGCAGCCACTGCTGGGTTTTCCAAATTTGCTGACATATTGAGTGCAGCACTTTCATAGCATCATCTTTTAGGATTTTAAATAGCTCTGCTGGGATGCCATCATCTCCACTGACTTTATTGGCAGCAGCACTTCCTAAGGCCCACTTGAATTTATACTCCACAATGTTCGGCTCTGAGTGAGAGACTACACCATCGTCATTCTCTGAGTCATTAAGCTCTTTTTTTGTACAGTTCTCCTGTGTATTCTTTCCATCTCTTCTTGATCTCTTCTGCTTCTACAGGGTCATATTTATTAGTGAGCAAGGATACTACTGTTCACTAAAACCAGAGGAACTCAGCCTCTCTAACTCTGCTCCCATGTAATAAGCTGCTTTTTCCCTCATTCTTATGCTTCTGAAACGCAGGCCCTAGATTACAGTGGATTAATAAACTCTAATGCAGCACCGTAACAGATTCTAATATAGATGCAGTCATTTCTCTGTCTCAAATGCTTTCTGCCTTGAATGGTATCAACGCTGTGTTAAAAACCACAATTCTGAGATCTGGCCAACTGTACTTCCTACGAAATTCCCTCATTTTTGGTACCTTGCACCTATTACAAGGTACTTAAGCAACTTGTACCTATTACTCCAAAGCCTGCTTGTCTGCAAGTCCCACAGCAGCAGCTGCAGCTAAGTGCCGCTGGGGTTCTGCTCTTCAAAAGTGGAGTAGGAGGAAACCTTAAACTAATCCACACATGTCTTAGAGCTGACCTCCTCTCCTTTCCTAGAAACGATTCTGATTTAAGAAATCTGGTGTCTGTGGAGTTGGGTCAATCACTAACTTCCCGTTTATATTCAACAGGAAGCTTCTTAGCCTTTCTCAATTTAGTAAACTGACATCGGGCTGTTTAACGATGGCTCGCCATCTGATAATATCTAGTCTCAGCATATTCTCCCCCAAACTGACATTGCACCAGCATATATTAGGTGTCTACCACGTGCAAAGCACTGCACAGTTAGACATAAAGAGCTACGACACAGAACATAATGAAGCAAGATTTTAATACACATATTCTCTTTTACATGTAAACGTTTTAGTTATTACTAATGCAACAGACTATAGTACTGCCACTTTCCCTTTCCAGAAACATCAATAAGAAAAACAAAACCTGTATTAAGAAAAACACAAAACCTTACTAAGGAAAAAATTAGTTTTAATTTCTGGAACTTTACAAAATAATTAAATAATTCTTCTGGAAGAGTAAATGTGGAGGAAATGCCATATTTGGGGAGGAAAAAAAAAAAGAATGAGTATAAACTTTTGCCCAACAGCAAAATACAATGTTTACTACAAAGAGTAATGTACTATATTCCTAGCCTGGAAGACTCAATGTGTAAATATTGCAAAATAACAATTCTCTCCCAATTAATCTATAAATTCCTTTGTTCCTTCATCTGGAAGATGAGAATAGGAAGAACCTACTTCTTAGGATTGTTATAAAGATTAAATGAATTAACATTCAGTGTTCTTAGACCATGGAGGAGGAAATGGCAACCACTCCAGTGTTCTCGCCTGGAAAAATCACATGGACAGAGGAGCCTGGTGGACTACAGTCCCTAGGGTCACAAAGAATCGGACAGAACTGAGCGACTGAGGACGCTCTTACTCTTAAAACTGTGTCTGACACACAGTAAGTGTTTATATAATTGTTAGTTAAATTCACTCTCCTTCAAATATGTATGACTAAAAAACATGCAAAATCTTTTTCTAGTGGCACAGCCTTTTAGTGGTGACTGCTAGCATTTAGGAATGAATGAGCTGATCTGACTGGTGAGGAGTCAAAGAATATATTACGTAGAGAACAAGTCTACAGGCAATGGTAAACATTTAAAAAAAAGAAAACTGAGCATGTGAAAAGGCAAGGAGATCTAAAGTTTTGCTCACCAAGCATTAAGGATTAAATACTTTATTTCATGGTCCCTGGTGGCTCAGTCGGCAAAGAATCCACATGTAATGCAGGAGACCACCTGCAATGCAGGAGATGCCAGTTCAATCCCTGGATTGGGAAGATCCCCTAAAGAAGGAAATGGTAACCTACTCCAGTATTCTTGCCTGGGAAATTCCATGGACAGAGGAGCCTGGTGGGCTATATAGTTCATGGGGTTTCGAAGAGTCAGACACAACTGAGCAACTAAACCGCCATCACAGAGAACACTGGACTGGCTCTAGGAAACTTGGAATCTGGTCCTAGCTCAGCTCTCAAGATTAGCTGTTGTCACATAACCTCTTTAGGACTAAGTTCCTTTGTCAATAAAATGGAGTTGGACTATTTACCATTCTAAAAGCTTTAAGATCTTACAATAGCTTTCATTCACAGTATAAAGAGGTTTACTAGTATATTTAGCCCCACAACTAATGAAAAGGCAAGGAGATCTAAAGTTTTGCTCGTGGAGCATTAATGATTAAATACTTATTAGGTTTTTAAAAACCCTATGAATAAGATTTCCAATCCCTATTCATTTCTTGAGATGATTCAATTTTTTTTTTTTGAGATGATTCAATTTTAAAATACTGTTCAAAGATAAAGTAAGTTTACCACACATCCTAGATTCTCATAGCAGTTGCCTTCATGGGTCTCATGAAGAGCTTTTATGGTGTCACAATAAATCCCTGGCTCTACCTATAATTTTTACACTGCTAAAATACCACAAAAGTAAAACTTCCCATGATGGTCACAGAGAAGGAAATGATACTTAATCTTGCTCTCTTCATTATCAATGTTTTTAAAACATTATTTTTAAGAAACTCTTCAGTAATTAAAGAATTCTAAATAATTCCCCAAATATAATAACACAAATCAAGTAGGAAATGCATTAACTAACCCAACTACTGCCAACTCTCTCTCAGACTACTTCTTAATGAAAGTAGCATCTTAAATGTATTGTTCTATGGACTTGTGGACTTGTATTGTTCTATGACTTCCCTGGTGGCTCAAATGGTAAAGCGTCTGCCTATAATGCAGGAGACCCGGGTTTGATCCCTGGGTCAGAAGATCCTCTGGAGAAGGAAATGGCAACCCATTCCAGTACTCTTGCCTGGAAAATCCCATGGATGGAAGAGCCTGGTGAGCTACAGTCCATGGGGTCACAAAGAGTTGGACACGACTGAGTGACTTCACTTTCTTTCTTTCAAATGGACTTGTGGACATAGTGGGGGAAGGAGAGGGTGAGACATTAAGAGAGTAACACTGAAATATATACACTACTATGTATAAAACAGATAGCTAATGGGAAGCTGCTGTATAACACAGGGAGCTCAGTTCCGTGCCCTGTGATGACCTAGAAGAGCGGGATGGTGGGAGAGCAGGAAAGTTCAAGAGAGAAGGGATACACACACACACACACACACACACACACACACACACACACAGCTTATTCACTTCATTGTACAGCAGAAACTAACACAACATTGTAAAGCAATTATCCTCCAATTAAAATTTTAAAAAGATATTGGGAGTTATTCACACAGAAAAAAATTTACCATTCTATTATTACAATGGTCAGTTATGATAAATTCCTTTATAAAAATTAACTTAAGTTTAGCCTCAAAACGCTCCCAAGAACAATTTTAGCGGACAACTCTGTGGGTCTTTGGTCCATTCCTGAAACACATTAATTTGCAATTCCATTTTCAGTTTAGATAAAGTATAAAGTTACTTAGGTACAGATATATGAAGTTACTGATTTTTTTTTCCTTATTGTTATTCTATAACAACCAGGAGACTGAACATGTTTGTACAAATACCTCTTAAAATCCAGCTTTATGCCTTTATTGCTTTTAATAACTTCAGCCAGCCATTCCTGTAGAGTATTATCACTGTTTATTTCTGGAGGATGGGCCATGATTGGCTGGCCATGTTCTGATCCATCTCTTGGAAGAATGACATCAGCCTCTATCATATGAGCAGTACCTGTCCACATAAAAGAATCTAGGTTAGTGTTAATAGAGACTACAGCAGATGGCATGTCCAGTATCCTTTTGAGGAAGATAAAAAGGAAGAAAGAAAATAATATTTACTGAGAAATAACTAAGTGCCAGGTACTATGTCAGGCCTTGCACATTGCCCTTGTTTGTTAGCCATGAGCAAACAGGTGGTGAGGAGTTAAATATCTTTGCCTAGGTCACAAACTGTTGTCCTAATATTTAATTTCTTCCCAGTATACAGCAAAGTGAGTATACAAAAGGAGGCTTGATAATTATCTGTTGAAGCATCAAGAACACAAATAGTACTTTTATCTTCTCACTCCTGAAACTAGAAACCATAGATGTTTATTGTTCATGTTTGAAACTCTATGCTATAGATTCAGTTCTTTGACCCAAAGCTTAGCTACTATGTAAAAGCACACATCCCTGGAATAGATAAAAAGCTTCACTAGTCACTTAGTGTGACTTAGCAGGCTTTGGTGGACTAATTTCAAAGATGTCTGACAACAATTCCTCCTATCTTCGCATCTCTTTCTCTTCCCCTTGAGTCTGGGTTGGTTTTGTGACTTGCTTTGACCAACAAAAGGAAGTGGAAGCAAAACTGTCAGTTCTAGGGTTAGCTCTTAAAAAGTCTGGCAGCTTCTGCTTCCGTCCTCTGGAAAGCCAGTTACCATGTAAAGAAGTTCAGGTAAGAATTCTGAAGACTCAGAAACCACATAGAGAGAGAGAAGCCACATAGAAGAAAACTAAGGCTTCATGCCTGACAGACAGCATTAGGTCTCTAACACGTGAGTGAGGCCATTCCAAAATTTCCAGGCGCAGCTGAGCAACCAGCCAAGTGCAGCAACACGAATGTCCCCAGCCTATTCCACGTGGAGGAGAAGAACCACCATGTGACCCACAAAATCAGGAAAAATAATAAGTCACTGTTATTTGAAGCCACTAAGTTTTGGAGGTAATTTATTACACAGTAATAGAAAACAAGCAGAAATAGTTATCTGGAAGTGGGGCACTGGCATAAGAAAAACCTGAAATGTGTGACACTGGCTTTGGAATCCAGTAGATTCTAGAAAGGCACTGTTAACAGAGGTTGGAAGAGCAGTGAGAAAATTATTTTTACATAGTGGTGAAACTTCTGGCAACACTGGCACTTGTAGCAACTGGTGGAAGATAGGTAGGATACCTAATGAATTTGTGGATTTGGCTAAGGAGGTTTCCAGGCAGAATGTTGAAAGCATTAATTGGCTTCATTTAATTCCTATGATAAAGGATGGGAAGAAAGAGCTGAGTTAAATAATTAGCTGTTTAGATTTTAAGCAGCATAAAGGGGAAATATTTCCAGCTCAGAACTCATATGAGTTAGAAAATAAAACCACTCTCTCCATTTGGCGAAAGATTCTCAAAGGAAGAGAAAGCCTCAGTCCAAAAGTCAAGTCCAGGATGCTGCTAGTAAACTATAGCCTCAGGATCAAGGCCAAATCAAGGATACAACTACAGGACACTTTATTAAGACCTGAGAAATATGGAGCCTTGGGTACCAATACAGCTAGATAAAAGAACTTATAGAATCTTAAGGGTGTTATCTCATAGCACCCTAACTAGCAAACCAAAGCAGAGAGAGACCTGCCTCAAAGAGATTTGGCAGTAAAGCTTTTGACTAAAGGGATTGTTTATAATTTGATATATAAAAATCCCAGTACATTTTTAATAGAGCTGTTATAGACTTGGACCTGAAAAAAGAGAGTTAAAATGAAAAGATGTCTGTTGTTACTGTTGTTCAGTTGCTAAGCCATGTCCAACTCTTTGCAACCCCATCGACTGCAGCATGCCAGGCTCCTCTGTCCTCCACTATCGCCTGGAGTTTGCTCATATTCATGTCCATTGAGTCAGTGATGCTATCTAACCATCTCATCCTCTGCCACTCCCTTCTTTTGCCTTCAATCTTTCCCAGCATCAGAGTCTTTTCTAATGAGTTGGCTCCAAACTATTGGAGCTTCAGCTTCAGCATCAGTCCTTCCAATGAATATTCAGGACTGATTTCCTTTAAGATTGACTGGTTTGATCTCCTTGCAGTCCAAGGGACTCTCAAGAGTCTTCTCCAACACCACAATTTGAAAGAATCAATTCTTTAGCACTCAGTCTTATTTATGGTGCAACTCTCACATCATACATGACTACTGGAAAAACCACAGCTTTGACTAGATGGACTTTTGTCAGCAAAGTGATGTCTCTGCTTTTTAATACACTGTCTAGGTTTGGCACAGCTTTCCTTTCAAGAAGTAAGCATCTTTTAATTTCATCACTGCGATCACCATCTGCAGTGATTTTGGAGCCCAAGAAAATAAAATCTGTCACTGCTTCCACTTTTTCCTCTGCTATTTACCATGAAGTGATGGGACCGGTCGCCATGATTTTAGTTTTTCAAATGTTGAGTTTTAAACCAGCTTTTTCACTCTCCTCTTTTACCCTCATCAAGAGGTTTTTTTCATTCCTCTTTATTTTCTGCAATTAGAGTGGTATGAGCTGCGTATCTGAGGTTGTTGATATTTCCGCTGGCAATCTTGATTCCAGCTTGTGATTTATCCAGCCTGGCATTTCACATGATGTACTCTGCATATAAGTTAAATAAGCAGGGTGACAATATACAGCCTTGACATACTCCTTTCCCAATGTGGAACCAGTCCGTTGTTTCATGACAGGTTCTAACTGTTGCTTCTTGACCTGCATATAGGTTTCTCAGGAGGTAGGTAAGGTGGTCTGGTATTCCCATCTCTTTAAGAATTTTCCACAGTTTGTTGTGATCCACACCATCAAAGGCTTTAACGTAGTCAATGAAGCAGAAGTAGATGTTTTTTCTGGAAATCCCTTGCTTTCTCTATGATCCAAGGAATGTTGGCAATTTGATCTCTGGTTCCTCTGCCTTTTCTAAACCCAGCTGGTACATCTGGAAGTTCTCAGTTCACATACTGCTTAAGCCCAGCTTGAAGGATTTTGAAAAGCATTCTATGAACTCTCCATCTCCTCCATGCAGGAAATAGGCTGAAAAAGCTACTTAGCTTCACATACAGCTCATTTTCCAATAAGTGCATGAAGAGACGTTCAACATCATTAATCTTCAGGGAAATGCAAATCTAAACTACAATGAGACACCAACTCACAAATGCTAGGACGACTATAATGAAAAAGACAGACAATAACTAATGTTGACAAGGACATGGGGAAATTGGAAACATTCACTTTGCTGGTGAGAATATAAGAACCCACTCAGCTGCTTCAGAAAGCTTGGCAGTTTCTCAAAAAAAGTTAAACAGAGCTATATTTAAGATGAAATAGGTCAAGCTTCCGTCTAATTTTATAAGTCACACAAACATGATTTCTCAGTAAAGTGGTATTTAGTAAAACATATGTAGGCATTCCATCTTGTCTATCAGTGCAGTTGTAAAGGAACACATAGGCTTTGGAATTCCTTAAGAGTAATAGTCAGTTTCTCCATTTATTAACTCCATTCATTTCCCATGAGTAGAAAAAAAAAAATCACTAAACGGCAGTATCAAGAGTCTCAGGCTCCACGTAACTTATGTTCCTGATGGTTTCTTTTAAGAATAAGAATGGAAGCTATGTAGTAAGGGCAAGAGATCATGGTGGCTTGGAATAGGGTGATGACAACAGAGATGGAGAGATGTGGATTAATTCAAAATGTATTTTGGAATAGAATTATAATGTCCAATACAGTAGATACAAGGAAAAAAAAAAAACAAACAAAGAATAGATGACTCCCAGATTTCTGGCTTAAGAATATATGCAGATTATAGTGCCATTTACTGAGAGAGGAAGGATCATAGGAAATACAGGTTAGCAGACACAATAAGAATGTGATGTACATTCAGTTCAGTTCAGTCATTCAGTTGGGTCCGACTCTTGTGACCCCATGGACTGCAGCACGCCAGGCCTCCCTGTCCATAACCAACTCCCTGAGCTTACTCAAACTCATGTCCATCAAGTTGGTGATACCATCCAACCGTCTCATCCTCTGTCATCCCCTTCTCCTTCTGCCTTCAATCTTTCCCAGCATCAGAATCTTTTCCAATGAGTCAGTTCTTCGCATCAGGTGGCCAAAGTACTGGAGTTTCAGCTTCAGCATCAGTCCTTCCAATGAATATTCAGGACTGATTTCCTTTAGGATGGACTGGTTGGATCTCCTTGCAGTCCAACGGACTCTCAAGAGCCTTCTCCAACACCACAGTTCAAAAGCATCAATTCTTCAGCGCTCAGTTTTCTTTATAGTCCAACTCGCACATCCATACATAACTACTTGGGAAAAACCATAGCTTTGACTAGACGGACCTTCGTTGGCAAAGTAATGTCTCTGCTTTTTAATATGCTGTCTTGGTTGGTCATAACTTTTTCTTTCAAGGAGCAAGCATCTTTTAATTTCATGGCTGTAGTCACCATCTGCAGTGATTTTGGAGCTCAGAAACATAAAGTCTAACACTGTTTCCATTGTTTCCCCATCTATTTGTCATGAAGTGATGGGATCGAATGCCATGATCTTAGTTTTCTGAATGTTGAGCTTTAAGCCAACTTTTTCACTCTTCTCTTTCACTTTCATCAAGAGGCTCTTTAGTTCTTCACTTTCTGCCATAAGGGTGGTATCATCTGCATATCTGAGGTTATTGATATTTTTCTCGGCAATCTTGATTCCATTTTGTGCTTCATCCAGCCCAGCATTTCGCATTATGTACTCTGCATATAAGTTAAATAAGCAGGGTGACAATATACAGCCTTGACATAATCCTTTCCTGATTTGGAACCAGTCTGTTGTTCCATGTCCAGTTCTAACTGTTGCTTCTTGACCTGCAAACCGACTTCTCAGGAGGCAGGTCTGGTGGTCTGGTATTCCCACCTCTTGAAGAATTTTCCACAGTTTGTTGTGATCCACACAGTCAAAGGCTTTGACATAAGTCAATAAAGCAGAAGTAGATGTTTTTTTGGAACTCTCTTGCTTTTTCGGTGATCCAACTGATGTTGGCTATCTGATCTCTGGTTCCTCTGCCTTTTCTAAAACCATCTTGAACATCTGGAAGTTCACAGTTCACATACTGTTGAAGCCTGGCTTGGAGAATTGTGAGCATTACTTTGCTAGCGTGTGAGATGAATGCAATTGTGTAGTAGTTTGAGCATTCTTTGGCATTGCCTTTCTTTGGGATTGGAATGAAAACTGACCTTTTCCAGTCCTGTGGCCACTGCTGAGTTTTCCAAATTTGCTGGCATATTGAGTGCAGCACTTCCACAGCATCATCTTTGAGAATTTGAAATAGATCAACTGGAATTCCATCACCTCCACTAGCTTTGTTCGTAGTGATGCTTCCTAAGGCCCACTTGACTTCGCATTCCAGATGTCTGGCTCTAGGTGAGTGATCACACCATCGTGATTATCTGGGTCGTAAGATCTTTTTTGTATAGTTCTTCTGTGTACTCTTGCCACCTCTTCTTATGTATCTTCTGCTTCTGTTAGGTCCATACCATTTCTGTCCTTTATTGTGCCCATCTTTGCATGAAATGTTCCTTTGGTATCTCTAATTTTCTAGTCTCTAGTCTTTCCCATTCTATTATTTTCCTGTATTTCTTTGCATTGATCACTGAGGAAGGCTTTCTTATATCTCCTTGCTAGTCTTTGAAACTCTGCATTCAAATGGGTATATCTTTCCTTTTCTCCTTTGCCCTTTGCTGCTCTTCTTTTCACAGCTTTTTGTAAGGCCTCCTCAGACAACCATTTTGCCTTTTTGCATTTCTTTTTCTTGGAAATGGTCTTGATCCCTTCCTCCTGTACAATGTCAGGAACCTCTGGCCATAGTTCTTCAGGCACTCTATCAGATCTAATCCCTTGAATCTATTTGTCACTTCCATTGTATAATCATAAGGGATTTGATTTAGGTCATACCTGAATGGTCTAGTGGTTTCCCATACTTTCTTCAATTTAAGTCTGAATTTGGCAATAAGGAGTTCATGATCTGAGCCACAGTCTGCTCCCGGTCTTGTTTTTGCTGACTGTATAGAGCTTCTCCATCTTTGGCTGCAAAGAATATAATCAATCTGATTTCAGTATTGATCATCTGGTGATGTCCATGTGTCCATGTGTAAAGTCTCCTCTTGTGTTGTTGGAAGAGGGTGTCTGCTATGACCAGTGCGTTCTCTTGGCAAGACTTTGTTAGTCTTTGCCCTGCTTCATTCTGTACTCCAAGGCCAAATTTGCCTGTTACTCCAGGTATCTCTTGAATTCCTACTTTTGCATTCCAGTACCCTATAATGAAAAGGACATCTTATTTGGGTGTTAGTTCTAAAAGGTCTTGTAGGTCTTCATAGAACCGTTCAACTTCAGCTTTTCAGCATTACTGGTGGGGCACAGACTTGGAGTACTGTGATATTGAATGGTTTGACTTGGAAACGAACAGAGATCACTCTGTCGTTTTTGAGACTGCATCAAAGTACTGCATTTCGGACTCTTTTGTCAACTGGGAGGGCTACTCCATTTCTTCTAAGGGATTCTTGCCCACAGTAGTAGATATAATGGTCATCTGAGTTAAATTCACCCATTGCGGTCCATTTTAGTTCACTGATTCCTAAAATGTTGATGTTCACTCTTGCCATCTCCTGTTTGACCACTTCCAATTTGCCTTGATTCATGGACCTAACATTCCAGGTTCCTGCGCAATACTGTTGTTTAAAACATTGGACTTTACTTCCATCACTAGTCACATCCACAACTGGGTGTTGTTTTTAAACACTTTGACTCTGTCTCTTCATTCTTTCTGGAGCTATTTCGCCACTGATCTCCATTAGCATATTGGGCACCTACTGACGTGGGGAGTTCATCTTTCAGTGTCCTAACTTTTTGCCTTTTCATACTGTTCATGGAGTTCTCAAGGCAAGAATACTGAAGTGGTTTGCCATTCCCTTCTCCAGTGGACCACGTTTTGGCAGAACTCTCTGCCATGACTCATTTGTCTTGGGTGTGCCCTACACAGCATGGCTCATAGTTTCACTGAGTTAGACAAGGCTGTTGTCCATGTGATCAGTTTGGTTAGTTTTCTGTGATTGTGGTTTTCATTCTATCTGTACTGGGATGGATGAGAATAAGAGGCTTATGGAAGCTTCCTGATGGGAGAGACTGACTGAGGGGGAAACTGTGTCTTGTTCTGATGGGCGGGGCCATGCTCAGTAAACCTTTAATCCAAGTTTCTGTTGATGCACAAGAACTCTCTAAGTGAAAACAGCAAATAAGAAGTTGGATAGACTAGTGCTCAGAAGAGAGGGAAGCCTGGCCTGGAGACAAGTATGTGAGTTACCCACCTCTCTCCCCATTCTCCCACCCATGGCTGTTGGGTAGGAGGCCTTTGAAGGTCAGGGTATGCCTCTGCTTTGGGAGACTGCCTGGCCACCATGTTTCCCATCTCACGGAGAGTCAGAGGAAGAAGTCTGCACATCAAGATTAACACTCCAACCAGAGGAGCCCCCACCTTTGACAAGAGCCAAACAATAGAAAACAGCTTTGGGTTTTTTGTGATTTTCTACACAAGAAAATCCCAAATAGATGCTACTTACACTAAAACAAAACTCAAAGAAATATGTTTATAGAAATGAAGTTAAAATTATCTATCTTGCTTATACTGTTTACATTCCCTAATGCAGAAATTTACTATATTTTTATTAATACACTGAGTTGATGACTATAGTCACACTTTTCCTAAATATGTTACAAAGGTTTTTAAGAAAATACTACATTTTTTATTCTCAAAGAGATTTAATAATTTCTATTTTTAACCAGCATTTATTTTAATATATATTTTAAAAATCTACATGCAGAAATGTTATAACAAAAAATAACATTATAGGTAATAACTTTTGCAAACAATTTTGACAATTCTGAGATCAGATGTGTTGACAATACAACTCTTATGTTGACAAATGGCACTCGACATTGTTCCATCTGAAAAACTAAGTAACCTATGAAAAATTCCCAGATCAACAGCAGACTGCCAGCAACTGGCAATGACTTCCATTGATTATTCCATTGATTATTTTTAAAACAAGGCTAGAAGTAAAGTATTGATATTTAATCAAATTATTTCTAGGTCTGAGACTTCTACATTTACTATTACAAACCATAAAACTTAAAGGCTGCTTCCAAATTTTTAGCCATTACAGAGAAATCCAATTTATTTTCTGCTTTGATTTTTATATTGTCAAAAAGGTTGAGATTGTCTATATCAACCTATGAATTACAATCATTTAGCTGTAGAATCTTTTTGATTTTCTAAATATAAAACTATATTGTCTGCAAATAATAGATATATTTCTTCCTATCTTCCTCTATTTTTAAAAGTTGATATATATTCACAAGCTATAAAATTACTCTTTTAAAGCATACCATTCAGTGGTTTTCAGAATATTCAGAAGGTTGTGCAACTATCATGCGTGCGTGTGTGCTCAGTCACTTCAGTCGTGTCTGACTCTTTGCAACGTTACGGACTGTAGTACACCAGGCTCCTCAGTCTGTGGGATTCTCCAGGCAAGAATACTGGAGTGGGTTGCCATGCCCTCCTCCAGGGATCTTCCTGATTCAGGGATTGAGTCCATTTCTCTAACATCTCCTGCACTGGCAGTGCAGTTCTTTACCACTAGAGCCACCTGGAAAGCCCTGTGCAACCATCATCACCATCTAATTTCAGAAAAAATTTTATCATTCCAAAAGGAAACTTGTACCCATTAGCATTTACTGCCAAGCCCCTATTCCTTTCAGTTCCAGGAAGCCATTAATCAATGTTTTCCTTAAGCATTGCTTCTGCTAAAATTTATTTATTAAATAACCACTGTTAGGTTATTATGTGCTAGGCACTGTTTTAATTATGAGGCATTAAATATTAGAAGACAAATTTCTTCCCTTTGAAAAGCAACTGAAAATAATATCTTTTCAATAAAAGAAACATATTCAGATGCATTATCCAGATACACAATTGAGTTGTATGTGTAAATTGTGTAAATTGAGTAAATGTGTAAATTTTTATAATAAAATATGAGATTACAAGGACATCTTCTGTTGGAACAGGGTACTTCAAGCTATGCCCCATCCCTTTGATGATACACCTTCATTCTCCTGCACTGTTGTAGCCAAAAGGGGTACTTCACAGGAAAAGGCTAACTAAACTGCTATAGTGTTCATCTATATAAGATTACAGATGGAGTTAGCAAACCCAAAGGCTTGGTTTCTAGCCCAGGCATAAATAATGCCCAAGGCATTATAAATTAGCATTCAATGGCTTCATTCATCCATTCAACAAATATTTTTGAGCCTCTCCTGAGTAGGCTGTGAAAGACACAAAAATATATACGACATACAATCGTGATCTTAAACATTTTACTTAAATCACTACCATATAGAAGCAAACATAATAACACATGAGAGCTTTAAATAAGGCATAGTAAAGGTAAATCTTTCTGGAAAATGAGAAAATTCTTCCATTAGGAAAATGTGTTCATTTTGCAAATAAAATAAGGTCTTTTATAAGAATGTTTATGTTAGCCAAGACTTTACACTTGAATCATCTAAGGCTCTGGTACCTGAAAATATGACCAGATTAAAAAAAAAAAAAAATGAATTAGTCTATTACCTAAGGTAAGCACAGGAATACTGACTTACTTCTCAGGGCCTGCTTCATCTGCACCTTGTGGTTAGCTGCATGGTACCAGGTGATTTGGGCACCATCGTCTGTTGTGATCTGGTTATTCCTCAGAAAATATTCCAGTATATTTTCACTCCAAGACCCTAAAATGACAGCATTCATATTAAAAATAATTTTGTAGGGTACTTTTTTTTAATAAAAAGGGCACAGCATATGTTGATGGAGAAAAATAAAGCAATAAAACTGAAAAAAGATTTCAAAAAATTAAGAATCAGTATCAAGATGGGCTTCCCAGGTGGCGCTAGTGGTAAAGAATCTGCTTGCCAATGCAGGAGACGCAAGAGATTAGGGTTCGATTTCTGGGTAGGGAAGATCCCCTGGAGGAGGGCATGGCAACCCACTCCAGTATTCTTGCCTGGAGAATCCTATGGACAGTAAAGCCTGGTGGGCTACAGTCCATAGGGTTTCAAAGAGTTGGGCATGACTGAAGCGACTCAGCACACATTAAGATGTGACAAGTATAAAGATATATATATATATATATATATATATTTATATATAAATATGCTATAAATGCGGAATAGTAAATGGCAACCCACTCCAGTATTCTTGCCTGGAGGATCCCATGGACAGAGGAGCCTGGCGGGCTAGGAGTTCAAGGGGTCACAAAGAGTCGGACACAACTGAGTACGCACACATGCATGCTATATATGATGTAAGTAATAATCAGTAAACATATAGGATAGTCTGAGCCTCAGAAGTGTAAAGAAAAATGCAGGAAGAAAAAAAAACCGTTAAGAAGCAGATATTTTAAAGCAGGAATTTTCACATGGTATCTTCTCCAATTCTAGCCCCATAATTAAGTAAAATGTATGTAAAGCCAAAGCTATATTAAAAACATCAAAATTTTGTAGAACTTAAACTCTCCACCTGAGGCTCTATTCTATATTTATATTAACCATTAGCATTTTAAATTATACATTTAAGCATGCATGTATGCTAAATCACTTCAGTTGTGTCTGACTCTTTTCAACGCTATGGACTGTAGTCCATTAGGCTTCTCTGTCCACGAGATTCTCCAGGCAAGAATACTGGAGTGGGTTGCCATGCTCTCCTCCAGGGGATCTTTCCCGCCCAGGGATCAAACCCACTGTCTCTTACATCTCCTGTATTGATAGGTAGGTTCTTTACCACTAGCGCCAACTGGGAAGCCCAACATTTAAGCATATTCACCTTCAAATTATGAGTGTCAGCAACACTTATGAGTGACTAAGTAAATTCTGAGTTAGTATTTTTAGATTTCTCTAGCATGTACAAATATACATAATTCCTGTATCTTTTGACTACTTTTTGGCAGACCAGATTTTTTTCTTAATTAGGCATTAAAATGTGTGAGTTAATTTAGTTAAGACTAAAATACTTGAATCAGTTCTACTCGATACAATGCCATATCCCACTGAAAGTCAAAGTGTTAGTCACTCAGTCGTGTCCGACTCTTTGCAACCCCTTGGACTGTAGCCCACTAGGCTCTTCTGTCCGTGGGATTCTCCAGGCAAGAATACTGGAGTGGGTTGCCATTTCCTTCTCCAGGGGATCTTCCCAACCCAGGGATCAAACCCTGGTCTCCTGCATTGCAGGCAGATTCTTTGCTGTCTGAGTTACTGTGGGAGCCCCCATAACAAAGAGAAAAGGCTGAAAAACAGTAACAGTTATCTATATAACCTTACCTCCCCAATTTTTGTTCATTGTTTTTTGAATATTTAAGTGCCTACCAAATGGCTACAAATTCCCTATGCATGAGAGTGTGTCTTCCATTAATTGTTTATTAATTCTATATAACAACAGTTTAAAAACTTAATGATGGCCATTATAAACTGCTGACAAGACAATGAAAGAAAATAAAATTTGATAAGAGAATGGAGGGGGATATGAAAATAACTTCTAAGTAATATTCATGGAACTTAATGACCACTCTGCATATTAGATTACAGAATAAAGAGAGGGGAGAGTTGATTGTGGTATCCACTATCCCTCAAGCAGTCTCCTATAGAAAAACACATGTCCCTTCTTAGCATATGCAATAGTCACAGACCTTTCAGACTCAGATGAAAATATATGGTCATCATTTTTAAAATGTATAACTTATGCATCTTAAAAAGGCACAGTAATTATTGGCCAAAACAGAAAAGTCCAACGATGGGAAGTAATTAAATCACAATTTATCCTCATGATAGAATATGTAATTGATGTGGCTGTTAAACATGAAATTTATGAGATATGTGACTTCCCTGGCAGTCCAGTGGTTAAGACTCCGCACTTCCAATGCAGGGGGCACGGGTTTGATCTTTGGTTGGGGAATTAAGGATTCCACTAAAGATTCTGTGTGGTGTAGAAAACAAACAAACAAAGAAACAAAAGTAAAAAAATTCACCCCTATGTTCATAGCAGCACTAGTCACAATAGCCAGGTTATGGAAACAACCTAAATGTCCACGGACAGATGAATGGACAAGGAAAATGTGGTACATATATACAATGGAATACTGCTGCTAAGTCGCTTCAGTCGTGTCCAACTCTGTGCGACCCCATGGACAGCAGCCCACCAGGCTCTGCCGTCCCTGGGATTCTCCAGGCAAGAACACTGGAGTGGGTTGCCATTTCCTTCTCCAGTGCATGAAAGGGAAAAGTGAAAGTGAAGTCACTGACGTGTCCGACTCTTAGAGACCCCATGGACTGCAGCCTCCATAAAAAGAACAAAATGATGCCATTTGCAGCAACATGGATGCAACCAGAATGTTACTTAAGGGTTATTTTTATATGCCTGCATGTCATAATAAAGACCTAGTGCAGCCCCCCCAAAAAAGTCAACTGTTTTCAACTGAATTTCAACTGAATAAGTGGAAGTTGAAAACACAATACCATTTACATTAAACCCACAAAACCAAAACACTTTGTTATAAAGCTAACAAAACATGTAAAGATCTACATGAGGATAACTACTCTGATGAATGAAATCAAAGAATTAAATAAATGGATAGATATTCCATGTTTACGGATAGGAAGGCTCAATATTGTCAAGATTGCAGTTCTTCCCAACTTAATCTACAGATTCAAGCAATTCCAATCAAAATCCCACCAAGTCATTTTGTGGCTATCAACTAACTGGTCCTAAAGTGTATGTGGAAGGCAAAAACTGAGAATAGTTAATATAATATTGAAGGAGAACAAAGTGATGACTCTATCCAACATCAAGACTTACTATAAAGCTACAGCAATTAAGACAGTGTTGTTTTGGTGAAAGAATAAAAAAATAGATCAAGGGACCAAAACAGAGAGGCCCCCAAATAGACCCTCATAAATAGAGGTAACTGATCTTTGATGAAGGCACAAGGCAACACAATAAGGAAAAGACAACATTTTCAACAAACTTTTTTTTTTTAGCAAAAAAAAAAAAAATTTAGACACAGAACTCATACCTTCACAAAAATTAACTCAATACAGATCACAGATCTAAGTGTAAAATTCAAAACTATAAAACTCCTACAAGATAACATAAGGAGTTTAGTACAGCAATGACTTTTTAGATACAGCACTAAAGGCACTATCCATGAAAGAAATAATGGATAAGCTGGACTTGATTAAAATGAGAAATTTGTGCTCTGCAAAAGATAACATCAAGAGAATGAAAAGATAAGCCACAGAGTGGAAGAAAACCTTTGCAAAAGATACATATGATAAAAGACTATTAACCTAAATATATAAAGAACTCATAACTCAACAATAAGAAAACTTCATTAAAAAAAAAAAAAATAGGCCAAAGACTTAACAGACACCTTAACAAAGAAGATAGATGGCAATCATATAAAAAGTTGTGCTCCACATCACTTTTCATCAAGCACAAATTAAAACAACAGGGTATAACTATACACTTACTAAAATGGCCAAAATCCAGAACACTAGTATATCAAATGCTGGTGAGGATATGGAGTAACAGGAATCTTCACTCATTGTGTGGGAATGCAAAATGGTATAGCCACTTTAAAATAAAGCTTGCCAGTTTCTTACAAAGCTAAGTATATTCCCATCATACAATCCAGAAATCACCCCTTGATATTTACCCAAAGGAGTTGAAAACTTATGTCCATACAATAACCTGCACACTTATGTTTTTAGCAGTTTTATTTACAGCACACTTAGGTTTATAGCAGTTTTATTTACAACTGCCAAAACTTGGAAGCAACAAAGATATCTCTCAGAATATGAATGGATAAACCGTGGTACAGTCACACAACAGAATTATTACTGTTCGCTAAAAAGGAATGAGCTCTCAAGCTATGAAAAGACATGGGGAAAGCTTAAACACACATTACTAAGAGAAAAAAAGCCAATGTGGAAAGCCAATGTACTCTATGACTCCAACTACATGACATTCTGGAAAAGACAAAAAAAATCTATGGAGACAATAGAAAGATCACTGATTTTCAGGGGTTGGGGGGAAGAAGATAAGTAGGTAAAGCACAAAGGATTTTTAGGACAGCGAAACTATTTTGTATGATACTCTACCATGGACCATGTCATTCATTACATATCACAGATCCTGCACCACCAAGAGTGAACAATGTAAAGTATGGACTTTGAGTGATTGTGATACACCAAGGTAGGCTCACAGTTGTAACAAAAGTACCACTCTGAAGAGGAAGGCTGATAATGGGAAGCTATGTATTTGTCCCTAGAGTAGGAAATGGCAAACCACTCCGGTATTTTTGCTAGCAAAATTCCAGGTCATGGGTTCGCCGAGTCCAACACGACTCAGCACGCATGCCTATGTCAGGTAGGGCTGAATGGAGAACCTCCAGGTCTTCAACTTAATATCTCTAAGAACCTAAAACTGCTCTTTTGAGAAAAAGAAATCCTTAACAAAAAGGCACAATGTTCTTGCCATTCTTGAACACCCCAAAGGCTTTCCGCTAACGCCCACACTGGGAACCAAGGCTCTAGGCCATTTGATTATGGGCGCACGTGGAGAACGCGGACCACGAAGATCCAACATAGGGAGGAGTGCCACCAGAAGAGACTCTCAAAGGGCCCCCAACTACGGCACCGGGCCAGAGAAAATGCCCACTCACTGCAAGCCAACAGAGTGGAGGACGGTCTCA